>CM052079.1:11584864-13051301 GCA_020010945.3 Muscidifurax raptorellus | reverse complement strand
CACCTTTCATCTAATTATACCATCTACACGGACAAAAATATTTCAGAAAAATTACTCTTAAATACAGGATAAAAATTACAGTGAAGTACAGTAAACATGGGACCATCCTCCGTTCTGTAAAATTTTATCATGATTTTCACCGTAAAAATTACAACACCAGGGGCTTAAAATTTATTTTGAATTAAAATCGCATAATAACTATTTTTAATACATAATTTTGTCAGCGTTATATCATTTATCTCTTTAGTAATCATAATAATTAGAATAAAACATATAAATGTAATAAAAAATTGCATAATGCAAATATATCAACAGTCTTTATAGGTTATCTTATACAAACGCGCGGCGGGCTAAGAGGAAACTTCCTTACCGACATATCCGACTCGCCGACTTACCTTCAAAGTAAAAATTACGGGAATTTCACCGTAAAATTTATATGCATCCTCGATAATTTTAACATATTTTCTTAGTAAATATTACATGTTCTGAAATATTACATTGACTTCATGGTAAAATTTAATTTTCGGTAAAATAATTATTCAACACTTAATGATAATAATTATGAAATTCAATTGTAAATATGCCTATAAATCATCATTGCCCCACGTTTAACCTTAATTTAACGGTAAATTTTCTGATACTTTTCTGTCCGTGTATTGAACGACGATTCATCAAAATAAACACTGCGCAGATTCCATCGTGTTTTTCAGTGAATGGTTACAATTATATAACTATTGGTGCGAGCTTCAATATATTTTCCCTGTCCGAGTTAATCTTACAAATGCGCCGCTTCCGACGGTAAGCGGCTATCAAACAATTAGTCCAGTCGGCGGCATGAAGAAAGATTAAACTGAACCTAATTTAACATTAGTTGTAAATTGTATATTCTTGAGCACGATGCTATTGTCAGCTTGGAATTCGGGGTACCGGCTTCAATGATGTTTCGCATCTTATTAAGATAATTTTTTATGTCGGTTCTTTAAAAGAAAACTATATATAATTAAATAAGTGAATATATAATTCTTACCTGCCAAACACATCGCCCTCGCTCGAAAGAATTTATTTTCTCCTCTATCGCACAATGTACTATTTTACAACCGAGCTTTCGAAAATTTTGAAGTCCTTCGATGGGGAAAAAATATAAAAATGAGAAAATCAATAGAGGGGTAAAATACTTCAAGCTCGCCCACTCGAGTAAAGGCCAACTCCGTTGAGGAGGCTCCTTTCTCTCAGCTGCTGCTGCTGCTGCTGCCGCTGCGCAGGAGAGGCTAGAGCAAGGCTCTCGCAAAAAGCCGGAATCGTCCCGTTAGCCACATTTCTCACGCCCTCGCGACGGAAAAACGAAGAAAAAAAAGCAGCAAGAGCAGAGCAAGTAGAACGACGAGGCTCGTTTATTTTTCCCCGAGCAAGACAGACGGCCGAGTTTACGACGTCGACAATGAAAACAACGTTTATTACCTCCCTGTGCTAGAGCAGCGCGCGGCGCTGCTCCTCTAGAGCCAGCCTCGCCGTGTGATCGAATTAATTTTCCTCCGCGAGCACGCTCTCTCTCTCTCTTTCTTTCACCTTTGTTGCGCCGCCGCTGCAGCGCGCTTTCTTTCAAACTATACGCGCTGCGGCTTTTCCGCGCGCGCGCGAATTATTATTTTCGCCGAGTTTACCTTTTGCGCAGAGCGCCAGCGCACCTAGCGTTTCATTAATTTCGGCGACGCGCTTGTTTTAAGCAGAGAGTTTATTTCTCGCCCATTGTTTTGCGCGCACGTCGGCCGGCATAAATATAGAGGCTGCGGCGGCTGGCTATTTAAAGGGCAATTATAATGAAAAGCTTTTACGCATTGTTCGCGCTCGAGGATTACGTTTAAAAATAGTTAATTAAGCGAGTATTTGTTTTCGCATCGAGAAAAGTGCGGGCCCGCGCGCGTAATCCATCTTGATTCGCGCCGCGGCAATGCAGCAGTTGCAGGCTTATAAGTTATGCTAATGCAAAAGGGATTTGCGATGAAAATTTTACTTTGATAACATCGCCGAGACTGCATTATTTCGGCCATTAGCCGTTTACGCTCGTTATCAACGCTCGCACTTTTCCTTTGTCAGACGGATTATTTAAGCGCTTTTCAAGGCATGCGCGCGCACGCTCACAAACGGCCGGGAATCCGCTTAATTCAACTCTGTATATATAAATCCGTGTAGCCCTTTTTTCCATCAGCAGTACATTTCCAGCGAATAAGAATACTATATAGTAATCCCCTCCATTTGTGCAATAACAACAATAACAGTACGAGCCGCAGCCACAACGCAATCGCAGTGCGCTAATAATGCAGAGACCGGTGTGTACATAACCAACTTTCTCCGTACGTCGTCCCGTGTACGATCTGATAATAGTCGGGACGCTGCGCTCGGCGGTCTCCCTCTCTCTTTCCTCTCTATGTACTCCGAGCAGTAGCCTCTTCTGCAAATTAGGCTTATATGCGCGCCCGCGTACGGCAAACTTTGACCTCGACGTGTGCGCGTGTGGCTGCGATGCATCTGAAAAGCTGCTGGGCTTGCTGATCCCCCGGAGCCTAATGATCCAAGCTCGTGTCGCTCGGAGTTTCGGCTTATCGCGATGACGATGATACGGAGACGCGTAACCTACTGATGGCGTGTATAGCGCAGAGCTCAAATTTAAAAGGTATATATAATCAATCGGTGAGTCTCGGGCAGGCAGATTTAATAAGCTCCGAGGGAGAGAGCGGCTTCGTTTAACTTTATCGGCTGATTAATGCCGGGCTGGCGTGTCTTCTGGCAGTACTATTTCGGCAGCAGTATAGCACTGGTTCTCTCTCGGCTCGAAACTTTCCTCAATGGTTCCGGCGCACACGGCTAATTGAGGCGATACCTTTTATGCATTCTGCTCCAGAACTGCTATGCAAGAAGAGAGAGAGAGAGAGAGAGAGAGAGAGAGAGAGAGAGAGAGAGAGAGCGAGCCCTGCGTGATTTCTTGCCGGCGTTCTCCGGGTTATTAGAGCTCATTAGCAATTGGGTTACATTTGTTTTCGTGAATTACCGCCGTATTATAAGCCTCGTATTCTCGCGGGAGGATCCCCGAGAGTTGTATTTTTACCCCCTCGCCAGCCGAGCAGTAGATACTACTGACGGCAGAGAGGGAATTCGAAATTTAAATTTATACAAAGTGCGTTTTAATGTTTATGACGCGGCCGGCGGGACGTGACCGTGCAGCGATTCGGCTTTACGCGATTACGAGATAGTAAACTAATTGTGCGATTTCACGCATTGTTTTCGCCGACACGAGTAATGCGGATGTGCCGAAAGAATGCGTCGCCGGATGATAAGAAACTTTGCGCTCCGCGGCTATTACTACTTGATGAAGCCTTATCTTAATGACCTCGTCCGCGCGTTGCTTTTGCGATATATTTTTTTCATCGCGACTATCTTCGCGTTAACTTTACCTACCTTTCCCAACTTTGTTATACTCGAAAATTGCTGGATCATTGAATTATTTTTATCAAAGTCATAACTTCTTATACGAGATGGTGAACCCGTGAGAGAGTGCAGTGATTTATGCAGGAGAAAACGTCAATAAAAATATACTTAGCTACTTAGGTTCGTTTGCCGATGCCACCAAATTTTTTTTCTGGGAAATTTTACTTTACTTTTCAGTAATTTCATCACATACAGACAAAAATTTTTTATCATAAATTTATCATAAAAATATGTTTTGCTGAATTAACATAATTAAACCGCAATATACCAAAGAAAAACCGCTGCCAATTCATTGGCACGTAGCTTCCTCCAAACAAATCTATTGTTCCTTGTTCGTATGTATCGTTCAAGTATATTAATTTAATAATGCATTTCTTTTTCTCCGGATCTTAATTTTCAGTTATGAAAATTAAGATCCGGAAAGTATCTCCGGATAATAATTTTCAGTTATACAGGGTGTACAGGGTGAAAGACAAAGAATTTGTATTTTAATATCTTTTCAACTAATCGTTTTCATAAGCTGCGAAAATAATTTAATCGAGGTAATCAAAAGATCTATCTTTTCCCAAAATTTCAAGTGCAATAAGGCCTTTCTACGCCCGTAATCGAGACTCAAAAAAAAAATCATTTTTACCGGTTTTCGATTTATTACTAAAAAAATAAATAGTCAAATTACTTGAAATTTTAATGGAATATAGTTTAACACGTAACCCATCAACATATTTTTTTTTTTTCATGAGGTTATGATGTTTAGTTTCAGAGATATAAGTTTAAAAAAAATCACCTTTTTCATTTTATCTACCGAACTCAGCTGTCAATCCCGAGGACCAAACGGGGAAAAATAGGTCATTTTATTATCTTTGAAATGCATTTTATCTTAATTGTTTGTAACAATAGAATGATTGAAAAAAAATGTGTTTCGAAAATCGAAAAATCGATATAAAAAAAAGTAATTGAAAAAATTAAAAAATAAATGTTTTTCCCGAATTTAGAATCCAAACATAGATATGCGTGTCAAATTTGATTGATATTGACCGACTAGTTTCAGAAATATCACGGTATTCACACACACACATCCATACGGACATTTCCTAAAAACACGTAATTCGAACTTCTAACATCTAAAAACATATTTCTATGAAGTTTTAGCAAAACTGAAATTTTTACTATTACAAAGTCTTACATTGTTTCTTTAACATTTAAAGAGGACAACCGATACCGCAAAATTAGTGAATTATATTTGAACCTGCAAGGATATACCTAATTTTTTAAAATTTGTATGTATTTTTTGTAAACATTTAAGTATTGTATCTTTGCAGGGATCGATACTGTTCCAACCATTTATATCGGCATTTTTGCCTTAAATTATTTAATAACAGTGTTTTATCCAAGTATTTTCTAGTTGACAATATCTCTTTACACTTGGAACTTTTACATTTTTGTTTTTATATTGCAAAAGAATATATTTGTTACAACATTTCTTTGTCATTACTTCGAGTGTCTATTTTTTACATATATTATCAATTCTATTATCAGATCATACACCCTGGTAGAAGAATTAGCTTATGCCTTGGCTTGCTTAATAAGAATAACCTTATTTCATATGTTAAAAATAAGCCAATTTTTAACCAATTTTAAACTTATAAGCATATATGAACCTTATTTCATATGTTAAAGATAAGCCAATTTTTAACCAATTTTAAACTTATCATAAGTTAATATGGGCGTCAAATACGATCATAACCTTTCTTTTTTGTTGATAATAGTATCAATGAAATTAGTGAAACAAAGCACTTATCATGTCCTTCTCCGTTAATACAGTGTTTCTCTTCATCATAGCTGCAATCATTACAACTGAAAAATTAACAAAACAAATATTATAACGACAGGTCTCTATACAAAATTTCTTGAATGTTAAATATAGAGAAGGACATGGTAAGTGCTTAAAGCTCAGTATTGTGTGTATCAAAGCAGTGGTAAAATTATTTTATACTGAACAACAAACATATGTAGATTATGTAAAAAAAAATGTTCCTATATTATTTAAATTGATGCACATTGCACCTGTATTAGAAAATTCAAATCTTGTACCTAATTTATTGATATAATAAATTATTTTTTTTTTATAAAATGCATGAGGTGTCTTATTTTCTATTTTTTGTCATTTTGACACTTCGTAATTTCCAAGATGAACATTTAAGGTTATATATCCTTTCTTAAAAGCAATAGCTTAAAATAACCTTATTCTTGTTTTAAAACGATGTCGCTGTGAGCTAATTATAACCCAATAGTCTTAGCTAAGCTAAGCCAATTCGACAGTTTTAAGCTTATTCTTGTGTTATAATTGGTTGCGATTTCTACCAGGGCATAATCAGAAATAAAATTATTTTATAAGTGTACAATATTCAGCGAGCGATCACCTGAACTGTTCAAACGGGTATGATGGGGTTATGCGAAATCGACCTCAAAATTGATCTCAAAATTACCATACTATTTGGTAAGTTTTGCTTCCTCCTAGAGGAAGCTTTGTAATAGTAAAAATTTCAGTTTTGCTAAAACTTCATAGAAATATGTTTTTAGATGTTAGAAGTTCGAATTACGTGTTTTTAGGAAATGTCCGTATGGATGTGTGTGTGTGAATACCGTGATATTTCTGAAACTAGTCGGTCAATATCAATCAAATTTGACACGCATATCTATGTTTGGATTCTAAATTCGGGAAAAACATTTATTTTTTAATTTTTTCAATTACTTTTTTTTATATCGATTTTTCGATTTTCGAAACACATTTTTTTTCAATCATTCTATTGTTACAAACAATTAAGATAAAATGCATTTCAAAGATAATAAAATGACCTATTTTTCCCCGTTTGGTCCTCGGGATTGACAGCTGAGTTCGGTAGATAAAATGAAAAAGGTGATTTTTTTTAAACTTATATCTCTGAAACTAAACATCATAACCTCATGAAAAAAAAAAAATATGTTGATGGGTTACGTGTTAAACTATATTCCATTAAAATTTCAAGTAATTTGACTATTTATTTTTTTAGTAATAAATCGAAAACCGATAAAAATGATTTTTTTTTGAGTCTCGATTACGGGCGTAGAAAGGCCTTATTGCACTTGAAATTTTGGGAAAAGATAGATCTTTTGATTACCTCGGTTAAGTTCTTATCGCAGCTTATGAAAACGATTAGTTGAAAAGATATTAAAATACAAATTCTTTGTCTCTCACCCTGTACACCCTGTATAACTGAAAATTATTATTTTTATAAAATCTTATAACTCGCTAACGAAAACTCAGAATATTTTGACAAAATTCATGGTTTTATGAGGTTATGAGTTCTATTTGTGATATAAATTGCAATTCATTTTATTTAGAAGATCCGGAGAAAAAGAAATGCATTATTAAATTAATATACTTGAACGATACATACGAACAAGGAACAATAGATTTGTTTGGAGGAAGCTACGTGCCAATGAATTATGCTCGTCGGTAAACTGTGAAATTTATGATATGGATGTATATATGAAAACAATGTATATAATTACATGTTTACATTAAAAAGTTTATACCATTATCGCCTCGTTACATCGTATACCATTTATTAAAAAATAAATCATCATTACTACTTTCTATAGTCAACCCAACAAACAGTCGCTACCATTGGATATATCAGCAGTAGCATCGCACACCTAAGCTGCATGCAGTAAAGTTTCTCATATACAGCATACAGCGCGGCGGTGGCGCGGCCGGTCGTTTCCCGACTACAAGGAGATTGAATCCATTCAAACACAGCGTTCGTCCTCTGTCGCTTATATATACGGAGGCAAACAATCAGCCGGCTGCAACGGGAGCCAAGATCTCCTGGCGATATGGGAGACTATATACTCTCAACAACGCGCAGCGACTGCAGCTCTCTCGGAAAAAAAACTCAATTTCGCCTGGGCACACACGTCAAACACGTGCCTCTCCCTCGTACGTGCGAATAAACAGGTCGTCTGGACAGCAGCAGCAGCAGCAGCAGCAGCAGCAGCGGCAGCAGCAGTGCTGTATGTACGAAGGTGTCTATCCGAGGGCAAACATATATAAACGCGCAGCACGGCGAGAGCTGGACTGCGTCACGGGGGAGATCTCTCGCGACGACGCGACTGCTGTTTAGAATGCAACCGCGCTTTCGCGCTGTGCAACATGCGGTCCCTTTGCTCTCCCTCTCTCGCTCTCTCTCTCTGTACGTACTGCAGTTGTAACGCTCCTGTGTGCAGGCCGCTACTGCTGCTTTGTGCGTTCCGTCAGCTACGTGCGTGCGGCTAATTATTGCACGTCGCTCTGTGGTTTGGGGGTTTGTGCGTGCATGCACTTCTGCACACGTGACAGCTTAGATGCCGCGGAGTGTACGCATTATTTGATGTTTGCACGTAAGCGCGTGTAGAGGAAGCTCGAGAGACCGGAGGCTTTTTCCCGTTCGATTTGCGATATAATCGATCCAAGCTATGTCGAAAGATAATATACGAGACTCTCTTTCCGTACATACTGCGTGCATGCGTGTGTATGTATATGCTCGAAGTCTCCGCCTCTCTGTGCGAGCGCTTCTCCCTTGCCGTTGGCGCACTGATGCTCTGTACCGGAGAGAGATAGAAAGCGGAGCAGCCACCGCTAATTGATTGGCACGTCGCACTGCTACGCGGGAGCGGGAGATGGCTCTCCTGTGCATATACATATTTAGCATACCCAATGATCGGTCCGTCGGCTTATTACCATTGAAATAGGTTCACGCATGGCGGCGAGACGACGCCGGGATGGAGTCCCCCTACTATATATATATATGTATATACATACACACACGCACACACACACTGTGCCTTCACTATGTAGCTCGCTCCCTCACGGCTCAGCGAGCTTTGCCGCCCAGCCAATAATGATGCTCCGTTGAGTACTGCGCCTTGCTCTCACTCCGAGATCTGAGGCTTTCGCGGCTTGCCTCTTGCCGCTATATACTCTTATTCGCTCAGTAATAGTATGCAACGACTCTAGCTCGACGCGAGCTTTGTAGACAACTTTTTTAATCAAAATAAAAAAAAAACAATTTTTTTCACTCAGCATATAGGAAGTAAGTGCGCGAAAGCGTCATGAAAAGGCAATTCGAGTTTTCATCTTAAAAAGTATGTAAATGAAAAATGCACGTCTTCGAGGAGTGGAAACATAATGCTAGCCTCCCCCTGCATATACTTTTACGGCTCTGCAGCATCTCTCTCACTCTCTCGACAAAAGAGTAGCTCTGGCAGTTCACCCCCAAGCCTCGCAGTCGTTACGAAACTTCAGATGAAATGAAACTTTAAAGACGGAGTAATATAAGTCGTTATGTAATTTCGCGTATCGGTGAAAAAAACATCCTCGCGACGGCTGCATGAATTCGTATAGCGGTAAAACCGGGGCAAATTGGCCCTTTTCTCGCGCGTTCTTTGTACGCCCGATGCTCGACAGGGGCTGTGTAAAGCTCTGCGTGTCTCAGGTGCGAACGTCGCCAGCCTAATGGCCTGTCTTCTTCGGATATAATGTCTGCTTTCAACTACTTTTAGTCAACTGATGTTATTGATAAGAGGATGACAAAGCTGACGGAGAGCCAAAAAGCGATATTCCATGCGGTTGTTGTTGTTATATTATCGATGCGATTACACAAGCCTCCCATATAACAAAATCCCCTTCTAGAGTGGAACCAATATTATGCAGCTCTCCCTATCGCGAGAACAACCCTTTTGCTTTATACTCGGACTCTTGACTCTCGGAAAAAAGCAATTAATCCGCAGCCAGCTCTCGAGACGCTCAAACACTCTTGGCTGAATTTGTTCCCTATTACTCGCGTTGTCTGCAGCAAGCAGCAAGAGAGCGCCGATGCGCTCGTCTTCTTCTTCTTCATTCCGCGCCCCATCGGATAATTCATCGATAAGTATAAGACCCTTTACGGCCGAGCGAGTCCGGAGGTCAGGATCCAAGGGGTAAAAATAAGAGAGTCGGGCGTAGATTGGCTTCCTTACGGAAACTTGCCCGAGTGCACATCGGGAAATCAAGATCTCCGAGCATGTTTAACGAGGAAACTTTGCACTGTGGCCGCTCCCCAAGACTCTTCTTCTGCTGCTTGCCTCTGCTAAATTCGCGGCGGGCTTTTTTCTCAACGAAGGCGTCGACTATTAGGTCGTCGAATCTTCGTGGTGCAGAGAAACTGCCGGTTTGTTCGCCGTCTTCTGGTCATGCAAATGTCCTCTTTTGTCTATACTGTGTCTGGTGAATTAGGATAGCTACACTATATACCTTCAGACGGGAGTTTTGATTGCCGAAATGAAAATTCTAAAGCATGACGATAAACTCTCAATTTCATGTGGAGGTATCATTTTTAATTATACATAATTATTATACCAATAAGCCGTAGTGCAATGTTGAATCTAATAGTATTTTATCGTTTCTGTTCCAGGTAAGATACAATCATCGCAATTGTTAGTATACACTCTACTAATAAGTAAGTAAAAAAACAAATGCCATCAATAAACTATCAAAGTATTGTAATTACTCGTAATAAATTAGACGGTGTAGCATTCCGTATTATGTATACTCTGGGAACTGTAAAATTTGAACAGTTTGCTGTTTGAAATTGCATCAATTTCGAACAAAACGAGCCCTGGCAGATGAATATTGCTTCGTTTGTACTGCACTCGACGCTGGGACCGAAACATGCATTTTAGCTTGCTCCAATGGACCGAATAATGATTTCGGGGTTGCGTCATTGTGAAAAGTCATTATGTAGTGTATTATACACACAATAATGACGTGTGCTCCGATATACGTGCTTTAAATTCGTTTTTAAAGCTCTCCAGTTCCACGTATATCCGCAACTGCACATGCGCACGTTTGATCTCTTCTGCTTACCATTCGAGCGAAAATTATTTATCCGATTGTCCGGATACATACTATTTGCACTCTCGCATATCAGATCGTTCATTTCTTCTCTAAAACTGGTCTCATCGGTATAAGTACATTTGTCGTGCATTTCCCCCCTATAGTCGTTCGATCCCAGCCTCAACGGATAGTCGCACGCGTCTTTTCCCGAACCTACAAAAAAATCGTCCTTTTATTGCCTCTGGCGTGATTTAAGTCCCTGATTAAAAAACGATAAAAATTTTTCCTAAAACCCCTCCCTACGAGCATTAAACCGTTAATACTATCTTCCGCCCCCCGTCCGCTCTTTCCATTCCGGCGAAGAGGGTCGTTAATAATTTTACGGCTCGCGTTCGCATCTTACGTAAGCGCGCGCGCGCGAGAGAGAGAGAGAGGGAGAGAGGGAGAACGAACGAGCGTAAGACGACGTAGTCGCGATATCGACTAGAACGCGCGCGCGGGTGCCGTGAGGCGCTTTGTGCCTTTAGCGCGTGCGGGGAGTTTGCCCGCAGCATATTATAGAGGGCGCTGCCTGCAGAACACCTACTATGTATATACGATAGGTATATATATATATATAGGTGCGCGCAAGACGTCTTTATGATCGGTAGCCTTGAATGCGCAAAGTTCGGAGAATTCTTGCGGTGCCGCTGCTGCTGCTACTGCGGACCGGATGACGCCGGTTCAAGGTATTTCCTTCGATCAATCGACGAGTCGCGGTGATTTATCGAGTTTCCGCTCTCCTCGCTGATTGGTTTTTGCTTTTTCAAACGGGGACGCGCTTGCAAGAGAAGTTTGCGGTCGATCTCTCGCATATATATATATATATATATATATATATATATATTGAGAAAGCTGGCTGCTGCCGTGGATATGGAATTCATCGATTTTTTATGAGTTAGGTGCGGCTGAGCGACCTCTCGATGCGGCTCTGATCTGATCAAGAAGACGCCCAATTTTTTTTCACTAATTCATATATATAATGATGATGCCACGAGAAGGCTGCACTGATGCGGGTAAACTGGTCACGCCGATTCGCGAAACCTTATCTACAGGCGATTAGGTTAATTAATGCTAATCCCACTGGAAATTCGTCAGGTGGCGACGGCAGTGCCTGGGCAAGTAACGCGTAACCATAGCTGCAGGCTACGCTTTCATTTGAATAGATTACAATCAATTTAACAAGCAACGCTTCGATATATACTTACATATATATAAGATCCATGCTGCGCAATGCACACAGTATAATACCTGCTCTATATTTACGCATTAATGATTATACCCCATAAATTTTCCAGCAAATAATGCCGGTAAAATCGCAATATTCGATATACGTTCATTGCGGGATTCCGCCAGCTGGCGGTATGCGCCGTGGACGGAAAAAATAGAATGGAGCAGGGGAGAATGCGCGTGCGGCTAAGAGGCCTCGTCAACGGCTCAAACGCTAACGGAAAATTTTACGGTGTCGCGCGAGAGAGGCCTGCTTCAGGAGCGCGCCGAAGTGAATTCGTGCACCGATCGCATGCTGCAGGCTTTTACGAGAGAGCGTTACGGGATACCGTGTGAGCGCGCGATTTTCCCCGCGCACATGCACAGGATACAGCTATGTATATGTCCGTGAACTTTTCCTGGAAAAACAAATTTTGCATACGTGCAATGAAATTATCGATAAATTATAGCGCAGTGCGGTGCTCTGTGCTGTAATAAGAGCTGCTCCTAATTTTCATCAGAGCTAGCCTACACGCGTCCTCTATATGGCACCTCGCCACTTATCTTCCGCAAACGAATTCTCCTCCCCTGTATAACTGCGCATACAAGCGCTTGTGTACACACGGCGGTCAAAGTGTTCCGAGCGTTCCAAAGTATTTCGTACGAGCTCGCTGTCATGAGTCTATATACATGTACATATACGTATAGGTTACCCCTTCTCAGCCGCCACAGCTTCCGCTTGTGCTGCTTGTTTAAAAGCCACTTGACCGACTAGCTACACGCGCGCGAAGCTCTTCGACCTGTCGTACTCCTCCCTCCTCCTTCGTTGCGTAATCTTGAAAGAGACGCGCGCGCGCGCGCTCAATTTCCGATGGGCTTTTATAAGCCCTTTTTATCCTCCGCACCGCGCAGGAGCGTTGACCGATGCTGCCTCTGCAGAGGCTAGACGCTCGCTTAAAAGCGATAATAAAGGAGCCCCTAACGTTTTGTTGATATTGCGCGATACTTACGATCCAAGTTTCGCCTTTCCAGCTGCTGCGCTGCGTTTTTTCTTCACTTCGGCGATCACCGAGACGGCGACGTAAAAATCGTAACGAGGCTGTACCTTTTGCTCAAAGCGTTCCGCACTACACGCTGTATATATAATATATAGCAGAGCGCGCAGCTTCGGCTTGTAATTAAAGTCTTGCTGATTGATTCTTTTCATTATCGGGCGATTTTACGACGCGGCCTTTCACGCTGCTGCTATTCGCGGTTTGTTTGCTATATACGCGCGACGCGACGATAGTATATATTTGGTCTGTATGTAGCTGATATACCATCATGTTATTTTGGAAGAATTTTGGTTGAAAAAGGGATTTAAAATTATTCTTTGAGGAAGTCGCGGGGAAAAATGGTTTAGAGATTTGAAATTTCAGCATGAAAATTGATATCGACAAAGGTGAAAACTTGTTGTCAATTCATTTGCTGCTTTCGGGAAAAGCACATCGACTTGTTAATATTTGACACGTATAAAATCAGATTTTATAACACAAAAAAACACAAAAATTAAAAAAAAATCATGCCTTTGATTCAACATGAAGAACGCAAAAATCAATACTTGCGTTGGAAAAAAATATTTGAATAATGAATACTTTCTTATTAAAATAATTAAGGTTATGATTTTTTTTTCAAACTAGTGCATTCAAGCATATGCGCGCTCGCATTTAATTATAATCCTTTTATGTAAAAAAGGAAACAAAAAAATTTTTACTCGTCCAAGGCTTTTTCCTTGAAAAAGCAAAAAAGCTGGCTGAACAACACTCGAATAAAATCTCTCGAGCTCGCTGAGGACGCCATTATCCGTGTACGGTCATTTACCTTCTGCTGAACCTCGAGTCAGCGGTGCAAGGATCGATCCTCATCTCTCTAACCCAGATGTACTTATTTTTACCATTTGCTCCCGGAAAGAGCGTGGAATGAAGACATCGGGCGAATAGTCGAGTGGGCCCTCAATTAATAACGTTTCAGTAAGCCTGAGGAAAATTAGTCTAAAATACGCGTAATAGACCTGCTCTCGCGCGCTCTCCTATACGTATATACGCGTTCATAGCGGTCGAGAGTGCAGCACTCGCCGGGTGCCTATATATAGCGGGAAAAATCTCCCACCCGCTTAACGACTCGGTGAAAAAGCTCCGGAGAACGCTGTTGAGAGAGAGAGAGAGAGAGAAAAAAAAGATAATCGCGCGCATCTCCGCCGCTTATTTCCCAGCGCAGCAGCTCGACTCTCCTCTCCGCGTCGCGCCTAGACTTTTTGCGCGCTCGATTTGGCAGAAAAAGAGACGGCGGCCGGGGTCGCCGATTACTTCCGCGAGACTTGCCTGCAATAAGAGCATTCTTTCAATTTACGGAATGTAATACCGCCTTTAAGTATTCGCGGGCTCGCGCCGGATAAAGCGCTTCTTCCGCCTCTCTCCTCTCTCGCGCGAAATCTCATTCTTTCAAGCTCCGGGCCGCGCCGCCGTCTTTTCGTTTCTTTGCGCGAACACTCAATGAATATATCCGAATGAAATCCGGGCGTCGTATACCTTTTTCCCCTTCCGAGAGAGGGAGAGAGAGAGAGAGAGAGAGAGAGTCCGGGACAGGGTATTATCGTTTCAATGAAAAACGGCAGAGACTGAAAATTCGGCTCGGCTTCTCTCGCTTCGGGGATTTTTAGGTCTTTCAGGGCTGGGATTTATCCGAGAGGCCGTCAGAGTTTATGAGAAATTTGCCGCTATTGCTTTTTCCAAAGTTAATTTTTCCGGGAAATTGGCCGTACGCACTCGTGTGAGTTATGCACTCGCGCTCTCTCGCTCTCGCAATAGGCGATTTTTATATCTGATATTGCAAGGAATCTCGTTCAATAAAATTTGCCCGAGGCTTTGACTTTCATATTAAATACCTATACATATTCTACACATCAAGTCCAAAAGGCTTATAATTTGATACATATACAATATACCTATAACCCGCGCGCATAGAGCGCGACTCTACGCTCTCGCAGCCGATAAAGTAGATCTATTCATCCCCCGCTTGGAGCTCGCTCTCACAAGTGCCATCCATCCCTCTTGCTCACGAGCAGATTTAATTATCGGCGCGCGTCCATTACCCGATGCCGAGGCTCGCGCGCAGAGCCAGGCAAAATGACGCGCGCGCGCGTGCCATAATTAATAATTCGGCCGACGTTGCGCTGCTACAGCAGTGGCACACAACCTTCGCGCGTCGCCCGGTCCTCATCTACGCGTATATATACATATATACACCTATGCACGCTTCGTTGCGGAAAATGTCGGCTGTTTAATGAATGAGAAGAGGACGCAGCGAGAGAACAGCCTCTCTGTTATATCTATATAGCTATATGCAGATCTCTGTAGGCGTGCGCGAGTCGGCGGCAGAAACGCTGCGCTGCAGTCGAGCTTCGGATAATTAAGCGGCTATACTGCCTGCAGCGCGCAGGACTCGATAAATCGGTAAAATTCGCGCGCGAGTTGTACTCAATTGACCCAAAAGTTTTCGCGCTCCGCAGCGACGGAATTTGTATTATTAAAGAGCAGATTCGAGAGCATCCAGCCGAGAGATAGCTGTATAACGGCTCTGCAACGCTGGCTACAAATGGGAGGGAATGATTTTATGATAATTCAATTACGAAGCTTTGTTGTTTATGCCGTGCGTATATAGACGTCCAGGCTGTGTAGACAGTTTACTGCAGGATGTAACGAATATTATAGAAGTGATATCCGCGCTCGTGGATGTATATTGCCCCGGCGTAGTGTTCGCGCTGTTATTGTTGCCGCATTGTTTGTTTCCTTTTGTTATTGCGGAGAAATGGGACCGCGTGTGTGTGCCACGCGTCTCTCGCTCTAATAGACATACGATATCGAGAATCGTATATTAAATGTTGCCCAATTTATTATAATCATTATTTAATATTATAGTATTCTCGGTTTTATGCACAAGCTCGTTTGTAAATGATGTTTCTTTTGTATATCGATGTCTAAACCAGCTGCATGCAGCTGAATATTACAGAGACCACAAATTTATGATATTACATTGAAAGAAAACTCACGCGTTCAAATAATTCGACTCCAAGCTATACAGCTTCCATGAATTGTGCGATAAGTGCTACAAGCTGTTATGCGCACAGAATCTCGTGTCTGATACAACACAAAGCGGTCCCCGTCTTGGAGAACGAGCTCGTGAGAGCAATTAATGTCTCGCGCGCAACAAGCTTCGCGACAGCTATTGAAGCCTTGATAAACAATAGCTCGCGCATTCGCGTCATTGTACATGGGCGCAGGATATCCGGGAAGCGAAATGCGTGCCCTAAACTTCCGCGACTAGCAGTAGTTCACTTTCTCTTCTGACAGTACTTGTCTGTCTCGGCGATGCTGTCTTTCTAATACGGGTTTTCCTCTTGTTTTCCTGCTATTACTCTCCCTCTTTCCCTCTCTCTCTCTCTCTCTCTCTCTCTCTCTCTCTCTCTCTCTCTCTCTCTCTCTCTCTCTCTCTCTCTCTCTCTCTTCATCTCTATCTCTGCGTTTTCGCTTTCAATTCAACGCTGCGTCTGTCAAAGCTCTCGGACCGGGTGATGCAGTCGCCACTGCTGCCGTTAATTAGGCAGATCTTCATAACAGCGAGAGTTTTCCATATGACGTAAGTAGCGCAGCGAGTATTCGCTTTGGATGAATATACAATATATCCGTGAGTCGGTACACAATGAGTCCCGTGTTATATCAAGTTATCTAATCATCTCTATGGTAACGCGCGATCCTCGGGCTTTCCCTCGAGAGCTTGCGGAGAGCGCAGAGAGCGAGTGTGCGCGAGAGTGGGACTGAATGTCAAGATTTGCTGAGTAGGGTGCAATAGAAAAGCAATTCTAAGCCCACCGCGCTTTGTATAAGCCTATATCACTGGCGGATTATTATACCCCGCGTGTATCACTAGTCCCGCTCATTATACCGGCTCTAATTTAATCGCGCGCGCAGTATACAGTTGTATATATACGCCTTGCAAAGCCTACAGCCATTACCGCGAAAATAAGGCAACACACGTTTTCGAACGACGCAAGGCCGTCGATCGAAACCGCGCACTCGTCGAAAATTCCGTACGCCGGCTGCTGAACTATGCTTCTTCTTTCGCGGTCCAGGTCCTCCATTGTGCTCAGTGCAGTAAACGCAATTTCTCGTGCTCTATATTATATATAACACATCCGTAAAGCTCCGCGGATTCTCGAGCGGAGCCGCGAAACGCTTCTGGCGTCGCTCGCACCGCATAATGCCATTAGAGCTTGCGAGTAAATTATCTCTTTGTCGAGCTTTCCGTGATTGCGCGCCCCAGCCACTGTTTCTCTCTGTGCGCACGCATTCGCCCAGCACCGCGAAGCGGGAGAGAAGAAAGACTCTTCCTCATTTCTCCTGGATATATGCGCGTATGTTCCTGCGCGCATGTGTCTATACGCATAGTGTATAGCTTTTTCTGTCTCTCTATCCGCGTGCAAGCTCGTGTATACAGCGTGACGAGCTCTTTGTCTCTATATTTCCAGGGCCCGCAGGCTTTTCTGTGTTCGCGCGCGTCTCAATCTCATTTCGCTCTCTAAGAATGAGCAGCGACGATGTAATTAGCTGCTACGTCTGCCGAGCATTTCCGATGCCACCGTGCCCCCCCCCCCCCCCCTCTCTATCTCGCTCAAAGCTGTAGCTAATTAAAAAGTCCTTCTGCGTATGCCGTAGCGGTTCTCTAGCAATCCACGCGCGCACATGCCGCATTATCGCGAATTCATTTTCACTAAATCTCTCTCTCGCTCTCTCTACCACTTGCTCTCCGTTTGTTTCGAAAACAAATTTCACGCATTAATTCGAAGAAAGGGATGATATATACACGCTCACAATCAGCAGGTGTCCTATTAAACAAACTGACTCGCCACCGCTGTGCGCTGCAACTCTCCGGAATTTTCATTAAATTCACTACAATCCCGCGCGAGAGTCTCGAGCTAGAATGTTTAACTTTATTTCTCTCATATGTATGCTTCTTGTACCCATATATACACGCATCAGCAACACAGCGATAATTTGCGTTTTATATATTGATATATATTCGCTATATATCGCATTGGATTTGTCGAGAGATATTTATCGCTTTGTCCTAGTGGTGGCGAATCAGCGCAGAAAAAAGGATAAGCGATACACACGAAGATGCGCGATCGCGAGATTTATCGGGTCTGCTGCTGCGCATACGAGCTTTAGAGCTTTTCAGCGCCAGCCGGGATTTTGATGAATTTTCAATTTCTCCACCGTAGACCATTAATTTTTCCAACTCGCGCGCCGCTTGAAACTTTCTTAATGGATCCGCGCGCGTATATAAGACTCTCTTTCTCGCACCGCGGTTTACGCCGCTTTATTTTTTTTTTCTCTGCTCTCGCCTTACATTTGAGCGGAGATTTTCCGCCTTTCTAATGTATACGCGATTACCGAGTGATTTATGCGATGCATGAGCGATAAAGGAATATTCAATTAGCCTGTCGCTCGCGCACCCTGTGCGGCTACAATTTTGATTCATAAGATTTCTCATCGCGCACAATCGGAGACGATAAATGTGCGCACGATCATGTGAGTGGCAAATTACTTTTTGCGAGATACAAGGGCTACAAGGAGTTTTCTCTAATTAACCGGATTGCGAAGCTTCCGTTCCACGCGGTCGCGCTTATCTCCTGCTTTAACTTTGCGGTCATTCTTGGAAATTAATTTATATATATATATATTAGAGCATAATCG
Source organism: Muscidifurax raptorellus (assembly GCA_020010945.3). Taxonomy (NCBI): domain Eukaryota; kingdom Metazoa; phylum Arthropoda; class Insecta; order Hymenoptera; family Pteromalidae; genus Muscidifurax; species Muscidifurax raptorellus. The sequence goes on along the minus strand of CM052079.1, from coordinate 13,032,887 downwards.
AGCCCTGGTAGAAAATTACCATATTTTCTACTCAGTAGAAACTGGAGAAGCCTGCTATTCTGAAACTTGAGTAGAAATGCACATTAGACAATATTCATTTCTACTAAGGAACCAGCTAAGACTACATGTTGGTAACAAATGAATAGCCTTACCGATCGAAATGTAAATAAGGCAGCCGACGTTACAGTGGCGTAGCCTGAAAATTATCTACTCTTCAGTTTAATTCGTCGCATATTATGCAAAGAAAATCTATACGATTATAATTCTATGGACGTAGAATAACGTTAACCACGTATTCTCTTTGTTATTTTTGAATAACGAAGGCATAATTAATATTTTACTCCTTCTTTAAAATCAATCTAAAACGACATAGAAAATGCATGTGACCATTCAAAGGATTCCCAAGTAGATACGTAATTCAGGCTCCTTTTTACTGATAAATCGGACACATCATTCTTATATACCAGGGAGTCAGCATAATTAATTTACTTTGATCAACTTGATTATTTTAATATTATACATTATTCGAGCTAAGGCGTCGGCTAAGTTTATAGCTCCTGCGCATACCGGCGACGACATCGCCCATTAATTATTCACATATTTTGTTTTAACCGCAAAATTAGCCGCGACCCGACGAGATATAGCTTGTATATAGCAACGAAACTTTGTTAACTTCTATAAGACGCGAGAGAGTTTTTCATGCTTGTCATTAATCGCACTTTCATAATTTATCACGACCCGAAAATTTGTGCAAAATATAAGTCAGACGCGAGAGAATAAGCAAGTTGCGTGTATAGCATGATTTGAAAAACGCGCTAAGCATATATCGACAACTGCATGCGGCGAGAGAAAAGTTCTGCTTCCGCGAAAATCAATTCTCAGCCGCGCGCGCCTTTAAAGAAACAAAGAAAAAGAAGGTAGCAGAGGCAAACGGAACGTGCAGCACAGCGTAGCGCGCGGCGAAAAGCGCGCATGTAGCACGAGTGGCAATTAGTCCCCCACAGCAGCGCAATTCTCGACATGGAGAGTTTATCGGGGCCGTTTACCGATGCGAGCGCGCGATATCGTTTTCCTTGTGTGTGTGTACTCATATATATACATATACACCTACGTGGCTCCAGCTCCGCTCGTTTTGAACTGAACATGCCCTCCGTTCATCCTTCTTATCGCATTATTGTATGCGTATAATATGCTTCTCGCTATACATATATATATATATATATATATATATATATATATATATATATATATATATATATATATATATATATGTCCTTAAGTCGAGAGATTCTTGAAATTTTTGACCTATTAAATAATTTGAAAATCTCGCGAGGGCGAGTTCTCTCTCTCTCTCTCTCTGTTTCTCCTTTCTTTCCCCTCGGCCCGTCCTGAGAGAAGGAGGTCAAGTCATTATTCTTCACTTTTCAGCCGCTGGAAATAACCGCTTAGAATGAAAATCCTCAAGGAAAATTTAATTGTGCTTTCTTTTTCTCGAGGATTTTCGGAGAGCGCTTGGCGGACTCTGCGCAGCGAAAAAGTGTGTATTTTAAGTCTTTAATATCAGTTCCAGAGAAGCAAGCGTTTATAAAAGAATATATTAAAAGGTCTTGCTCTCTCGGAAAGCTTCGTGCATTTTTAATATTTTTGCGGCCAGCTCGGCTTTTTCCCAAGCGCTCTCAAAAAGTAATTCCACGTGTAAAAAAAGAGCTCGATTCATTGTTCATTTTGCAGCCGAGGGGCGAGTTTTTATATTTTATAAAAACAATGCTTTTTCTCTCTCTCTCCTGCGACTGCATAGCCGTAAACAAAAATTGTACAACGATGTATATACCGCGTGTTTACATTTTTACGAAAATCAGACTGATCACTACAGAGAATAATACTTTCAATTTAATTATGCTATCTTGTTCGTGCTACCCAATGAATAGAATGTTCAAGTAGATCAATGTTCTTATATGTATATCAGTAAATGATCATCTACCAACGTCTAATAAACATTTGGCAAAATTTATTTCATTTGGTCTTACTCTCATATTTGTGGTAAGGGTAAACTTTGTAAAATATTTTCATGATTTGCTGTTTTTAATACAAAGATTTAGAGTTTCTCATCAGGTTCCGTTAATTATGATTAGAAGAAAGAGTTATCGGAAATCTCCTCCTAGTATCATGATTTTTCCTCCATACGGTAAATTATTATGCATAATATGTTGTAATGTTCGGTTTGCAATTTTAAAGGATGCCATTGGAACTTCATCCCAAATAAACACATTAGCATTTTTACAAAAAGGCCTTTAAACTGCGTTTTAATATTTGATGATGAATCATGCTGTAGAAACTGTCGAGCCAAAAGTTTTGGAAACTGTTTTTCCATGCGGAAGTAATGTTGCGGCTATACCAGTAATTACCATTGTACATATTTTTACATTTTTTGATGATGATAAATTATACAAAGCAGTGTAGATATAGGTTTTTCCCAATCCTCCTGGCTAATCAACGTATCGTATATGCAATGATAAATATGTTGAAAAGGACGTGGCACATAACCACCATAATATCACCTATTATAGTAATATAATATAACATTGAAATAAGGTTACCTTGGAGCAAATAATTATGTCTTAAAATGTTCAGAAATTAAACAAAACTATTATAATTTTGATGCTAATGGAAGGTACTGTTTATGCAAGGAATGAACATAATATTTACATTACATTGCCAAATCTTAGGCTTAGTTTATTGAAAGCAATTAGTCTAGATACTGCACACAGAAGTATCAGAACCAGCGACTAATTTTAGTACTTTCTTTCTAAACAAAAGGAATGAATTTAAGAATATTAAAATTCATATTCTACTTTTACAAGTTTTTACAATGTAATAATCTAATGATCTAAGACATTCAAACGACTGAAAACTTTAGTTAATAAAATATAAGATATAATATAAGTATACTCGCAAATTGTAAAGCATTGCAGAGAATATTATAGTCGTTTTGGTGTATTGATAAAGAACGATGAATCTTTTAGCACTTGTATGCTCAGCTGAACATGTTATGTGTATTGCAAAATTTATCTATACTAAACGTGAATTTATCCACGGTACCGTTACCAAATCTGACAATCACAAAAATATGTATCGCCATATGGGGTAGTCGACGAATGAGAGGTTTTCATGTAGCCGTCATAGCAACGGTCAAATTTTGGAGATGGTTCTGAAGATTAATTCACGTACAGGTACTTCTGTCAGATGTTATTGCCATTATAACCATGACTACAGTATTGTATTCATTTTTTCTCACTTGTCAAATATTGTTGCGTATAATGTCAATAATATTATTCAAGTTGCATTCTAGCAACATGCTATAATAATTAAAATAGAAATTTCTTTTAATATGAAATATAACATTATAATGGAGGCAGATTTTCAATAATAGATAAATTCAATAAAGGAAAATAATATAATGATATTTTTACAAATATTTCCTTCGGTATTGACTACAGTTCTAGAATCAATTTCCCTTGGTAGAGCGACGACAGCTCAGTAAGCAAAGTGTTGGGATCATAATCCAAATGTTCTGGGTTTGAGCCCGACTCTTGGCGTTTCTGACTCGCGACACCTCTATATTTGCCGTGTTGTAGAGGAAGCATACGCTCCGTTACAGTAACTCTATCCTTCAGTGGTTATCATACTGATGAACATAAAAAGACCAAGAATAATGTTATTTTAGATCATACGATAAACCATAATCACACTTTTAATTTTAGTGAATTGCAAATTAAAGACAGAGAAAAGAAGTTAAATAAAATATTAGTTTCCGAAATGTTGCCTATACATTTACAAAAGAACAGAATTAATAAGAAAGAGGATACACAACAGCCCAATACTGTTTACACACATCTTATATACAAACTTAGACGCGAGAAATACGCCTAATATAAGCCTCGATACACAGCCTCTCGCGAGAATTATAAGCTAAACAAATGAGAGACACACATCAATCTCTCTGCCTCCCCGTCGACGCCAGAACGGGGATGGATTTATATACAAGCGTGGACCATGTATCTGTGACGCTGATATTATTGTAATTTCACCAGTGTGTGTTTAATTCTTAGTTATTAAGTTTTTATATATGTAAATTTTTTTATTATTTATGAAACTGTAGATGCAGTTGAAATCCATGCGTACTATATATTCCGATGTGGTCGAGATGCAAGCACCTCGAGTACAGGAAAAATCTCACTGGCCAGCATCATAACATTTTAGTTTTAAGGTTTGTAAGTTCTACTTATATAAAAATTAAAAAAAATCGCGTTCTCGACCAATAACGTTGGTCTATCTTGGCAACCAATCAGAAGCACGTATTAAATGTTTCATCGCAAATGTTTTAAAACAAAGGCCATCCCTTTTTTGGAGGGCTGCGCATTGGATTTTAAAGGCCAAGACGAGCTCCTAGAAAGTTCTTTCAATCCACCAACGCTCCGATGCTGTTTACTCTGATTTACGCAGCTCCGGATGATCGCTCGGCCACTCGCGCCGCGAAAACATCAGAGACGCTTTTAAGACATTGCCTGTTGGCAAGCTTTTTTCGCGGAACGCTGGTCCGACATCGGGATGCCGATCGAATAGTGCTTTGAGAATGAAAGAGCAGGAAAGAGCTGAGAAAGAAAGAGGGATTCTTAATCCATTTAGTTGGACTATTCCACTTTCGGATTCGAGTGTTATACCAACCTCTGCAGGCGCAAAAAGCCCGCGACCGCGTTCGCATTGGATATAGAAACGGCTATTTTAAAATCGCATTTATAAGATTATTTCAAAATTTCGCCCGTAACTTTCCTGAGCGCGCGCTGATGCACTTCATTTGCAATTGTATGGCTTAGTTGCGGACGAGGGGGACGCAAAAATTCCGCTCGACAAAGCACGAGAGGTGAAGGAAAAGAAGCAAAGTGGAACGTAAGTTTCTCGAATGGAAAAACTGACACATTTCCCGCTTTCATATATATGTATATATAAGTAAAGTTCTTCTCTTTCGCGTGCGAGACAGCTTCTTCTTTTCTTCCGGGACCGCGCGACGACCGCAACGATGCGAGATAAGAGTCAAAAAAGCTCGCGCGTCCTCCCTTCAACGACCCGGATAAAGTCCGCTGACTAATTCCTCTGCTAAAATAATGCCAATCTTAAAAGCACTTTTCCGATTTCTCGCGAGAGACATATACGTATATATACTTGGAAACGAGGTTAACCCTCTTTTAGCAAACAGTTTTATATTGTTAAAAAGAAAATGACGTTTTCTGATTAAATCTATGCCATTTGTGCCTTATCCATCGCATATACTTGTAGAACTGAATAATACATGACTTTGATCGATGAGCAGATAACGAGTGTCTAATTCATTATTTCTATTTCTGTTTCAGGTGAGTAATCGACAAGCTTTCCTGGAAAAAAATTGGTCCCGATACTACAGTATTAAGTATGAAACGATTCCTCTATACTATATTATACACACATACAAGCGCAATCAAGAGCAAAGTTCAAAACTTTCCAAATCAATATTAGTCCTTTTCCTCGTCAGTCACGGGCCTTTTCAACGCCACTAAAATTAGACGCAGTGTGACCCTCTCAGCAAGTCGCAACTCGCTCGAAAAAAGAAACACAAGTTCGCGTCCGAATTCTGTCGCGTGTAGAGAAAGAGAGTAAGAGTCACGCAACGACGACGTCGACGACGACGACGACGACGACGACGGCGCGAGACCCTCCTAATGAAGCTTTATTACGCGTTCGCGCGCGTGAAAGTCCACTTGACCTTCGTTAAGTCGAAATTTTCTAAACTTGAAGTCTTCGCGATACAAGGAGTGAGAGGAAAAAGCAAAGAGACAATGGGACTCTGCTGCGGTTAAATGGGTAAGCAAGGGCTGATGCCATTATTTATATATACACGTGCGCGGCTATATATAAATACTGGATTTTCACTGGATTTCAAGCGGCGCTGTCTGGAGAATTTTTCTCTTGTTTCCAGCAGCGGTTTTTATGCTAATTAGACGTTCTTCAAGCGTTGGTTTAATTAATTCCCGAGGCGCGCAAGAGATAACGTATAGTAGCACGAGGCTACTTCTATTATTGTTGATATAACAGTATTATATACTTCGGAAGCTGTTCCCTAACAAATTGACTCAAGTCGAATTTACCCGTGCCGCGATACGACCCGTAACTCAATTCCCGCATCCTCGCGCGAAAATTGAAAAATCCCTCCGACATACAAGATGCTTGCTCTACAAAACGTTCTCCTCCCCTTCGAAAAACAAGGCTGCCTCTATTATATATACTTTTCGCAACGTCCAATGTAATAAGAACTTTATACACCAGCGCGCAAAAAAAACTCGCTCGCTGCTCTCGAGCTAGTTTGAAAATTTATCCCGCGAAATTCGAGAGAAAGAACCGCTTCCATATATACGAAGAGGGGAAACAAATGTGGACGGCTGGAGAGAAATTACGAGGCTCGCTATTTTAAACTCAATTGCCTGAAATGCAAGTTCAAGGCTCCGCCAGTTTATTCTGCATCCTCTTCTTCTACATATATAGGTACAAAGTTGTGCGGTGCTTGCAAATTCTTTCGTTGCGTATATACTGTATAATATGAAATTCTCTTTGAGCCAGATCGCATTTGTTTATGTGGCGCTCTACGAAAGCCGCCGGGTATGCGAGTGTATATAATATAATAGGCATTGCTTAGTAAATCTTGACTGCCTAGTGTGCACTGCTTGTGTTGAAGCTTTGTTCAACCGCAATTGTTTTTTCTAGCAGCATCAAGGACGTTATTTATTGTCTGAAAATGTTTGCCGGCGCCACCAAGAGTTAAGATTCTCATCTTCATTTTCTAGCGAAAAATTTCAAAACCGAAAAGCAGCTCTTTCTCTCTCGATTCTTTTGTGCAGACTCGCGCTCGAGCTTCTTAATTAGTCGAAGACCCACGACGAAATTTTTCCCCGAGACTCTTCACTCTTGGCTCGGACGCGTCGAAGGCTCGAGGGACGTCGAAACGAAACGAAACGCTCTCTTTCTCCTCTCGTGCGGGCAAAGTGAAAGAAAGGAAAGAAAGAAGAGAATGAGGAGGAAAATGAGGGGAAAAAGTAGGCCACGTCCTTTCTCTGCACTCTGGACCCTGGGGCTTTTCCCCAAGCCTGCGCCCTTCCTTCTATATATACTTTTTTCCATATCTTTTGAATTTTAAATAAATGTTCTAAATAAAAAATTCCATTTGACTTGTTGTGCGAAAATTTCAGTGCCATTCTGCTTTAACTACAACGACGCGTTCCCGTTCAATTCCTGATCGACGACGTCGCCTCAAGTTGTTCTTAATTAACCGCGCTGCTCGCGACGACCACTGGGTGTATGGTTTCTTTTAAAAAATATGGTTTCGCGCGCGGGATTAAACGAACATTATACTTGCCATTTTGTCCCACTGCGCACACGCGGTCACTGAAAATGTTCTAATTTAGCAAATGCAACTGGCGCGGGGAGAAAAAAAACTTGCGCTCACGCTTGAGTGCTCGGAGCGATTTTATGCGTCGCTGTACTGCGGCTGAACTTTTATAGCTGGCGTTTTGAGCCTTCGACGAGATACCATCGTTATGTGGAAGCGCTCTCGCTAACCTGTATATATATGTATATGCAGCGGCGGCTAAAAGCCATGGAGTAACTTGCCAGACTGTAAACGGTTTACGACAGAGCTCGTCGGTGTGAACCCTCTAATTTTGGAGGAAAAATACTTTGGCTTAAGTAATTCCCATAACTATATACACTTTTTGCTAATCGTGACGAGGAAAAATTATACGTTTATCGTCGCGAATTGTGTTTGAAGCGCGCGACGAGTAACATGTGCACGCGTGGAAGAAAGGGAAGAAAATCTGCGCGCAAGTTTTAAATTAAAACGTCATCCCGGCTCGCAGAATGGAGCACGACGAAATAATTACGTCAAGACGAAAAAGCGGTAATCTTGAAAAAGAAAAACTTAATCCCGCGTGACCTAGTTTTCGAGAAAACTGCCCGCGCATATATATATATATATATATATATACTCCGCAGAAGATAACCGAATCCACGTAAAAAAAAGTCTTTACCATCCATATACGAAATTCTCGAGCGAAAACAAACATATCAAACGCAGTCGTGCAGTGCCCCATCCGAGCACATGCACAAAGTCGTTTCTCTTCTTTAGCGCAGCGGCTTCGGGCTGCAGTGCTCCCCGACCCCGATAAGCCTTTCATCTCGGTTGCCAGGCGCTCGCCCGCGCTCCTTTTTCCTAATTATCGGCCGGGCGGCAAATGGAAATCATCGATCGCGGCTCTACTCTGCTGCGGAATTTCGGTTGCTGTCCGCGAGACCATCAGGTATTCGAGAACGAGGTTAGAGTCACTCGGTGTAATATCGGCTTGACGCGACGTTACTCTTGGTTCGCGGCGTACGCGCGACAGCCGAAATGCTAATGTAGGTTAACGAGAAGTCGATAGAGCGCGTGGTTTATTGAGATCCGGTTATTGGCTTCGTTTTTCAGCTTTTCATATGTCTGGCGATGTATATTTTTTTTAGCTTTTTGTCATTCATTGTTTGGATTACGTAAAAGGTCAATCCATCAGTGCATCGAGAAAAAGCTATACCTTTTTTTATTAGGTTTTCTCTCGACCGGGCGAAATTCCGCCCTCGGAATACGCGCGGACTCGTGTAAAAGGAACAGATACATAGATTTTTTTCTCTCCTTATCTTTTGGCTCCTCTCTGGCAATCTCGCGTCACGGTATAGAGCGAACTTTTGCCTTTAAAATGTTTTTCGCGAGAATTTGCGCGAAAGCGGGTCAATATTGAAATAGAAGTAAATATGTTTGCCAGTTGTAAATGCAACCGCCGAAAAGTTGAGTCGTCTGAGAGAGGGGGGGGGAAGCATCGAAAGAGGAAGAGCGAGAGAAAGAGCGCAACATCGGGGGAGGGAGGGGCGAAAACTACTCAAAACTATGTCACGTAATTACTGACGTTTTCGAAACTTTTAATTAACGACGGGGGATGAAAATGGTCTTGAGGCACGAACGGTATAATGATACCTACGAACAGACAAAATTTTCATCTTTTTTTTGGATTCTGTACTGTTGCTGCACAGTTGAAAATTGCGTTGAAATTTGGCTTTATTCTTTGTGATAAGGCCACGTTCTTCCGAGTCAAAAAAGTTTTTGGATATTTCAATTAAGAAAGTTTGATTAAAATACTTCTTCGAGTGCAAGCAAGATAATTAGTTAATTCGTGCTCAGACTTGATAAATACAGGGATTAAAGATACCTCAAATGTTTCCTGACTCGCCATCTCATTTATCAAGAATTATTAATGCATTGAGTCATTGTCAGTACCCGTGAGGAACGCTCACGAAAGCGATATCCAATGTTACGTATCTTTGCTCATCGCAAAATGAAACAAGCTTAGGGCCTTCGTAGCAAGACTAATTGATTCTGCGATCATGTATCAGACGATTCGTTGGCCAACTTGTCCTTAATAATATTTTTATACGTCAACTACAAATATATACTTGTCGCCTGGCACAACTTCGCGTAAATAACTCTCTCCCACACGTTGCTGCTCACGTCGCAGCCGAGAAAACGTCGCTCGCCATAATTAACTGCTGATTTCATCGCCGGCAGCGGAGTGCGCCTCTCGCAGGAATAAGTGGTGGAGCGGCGCGAAGCTTATTGAGATAAGCTGTGCTTAACTCCGAAATCCCGGCAGCTGATTGGGTATTTCGACCGCGTAATGCAGAGCTAGTACCGCCACTAGCGCCTTTCGCCCCCTCTCCGCCCCTCTGCTAGAGCTTACTCAAACTCAATTTTAAAGTCGGCCGCCGAAGCTTGTTTTGACCTTCTTCTGACGCTGCCCAGATCTAGGTGGGCACCAAAGGTGCGCGCATCGAGCATGGCTTTTTATTGCGCCCGGCAAGGTTTCAAGATTCGCAGGGGAGTTTGTTTGTTTCTTTCTTTTTTTGTTTGTTCAAAGAAAAAACTCTGGGTAGGCAAATATTTTCTTTTCGTTCCTTATCATCAAAAGAGTAGTTATACGAGTGTAGAATGCTGCGACCACTATTCTTTTTAAAGCAGTTTGTGTATTATGCTCCCGGTAGAAATGTCAACGGGTTTTGACTAATTATCAGTTAATTTAGGCCTACCTAGCTAACTAATGGTTAACAATGTAACTACGAAAACCGCAAACACGCATAGATACTAAATCTAAATGTACTTCCTATACTGGACTCTGTTTATATCGGCGACCCCAACCACCTATCATACACCATCTGCGGTTTATTTTTAGGCCTGAAAGCACCAAAATCTATAGTTCAGACTACCTGGATCTTGGCATCAACCACTACGGACAATAAATTTGGCGAACCAAATCTATAAAGTTCTACACTGAATTTCGATTCGTTTAAACTAAGAATTAGCTGAAGCGATGAACTATAGCGTTAATTACCTTTCTTAAAAATTTGTTCCTTTTTTTGTCACTGTTGTAGATTGTGTTTGTAATTTTTAACCCTACTGAATATTATATAGTGTCACAGATGCATTATTCGCAGCGAACGAATCTGCCGTAACATACCACGTTGCATATAACGTTTGAATGCTTGTAAACGTTATAGGTTCCGTGGTAATAGACACTGGATTCCGGCCCTGGAGTCCGCGAATTTGTGTTTGACTGCCGTCTCCCACATCCATACGGAAGAATAGCCTTTTAAAGCAATTTTTTCATAGCCATATGCAAGAAAATAAGTAATAAGAACGAATCAAGTATCTCGTTGTTTTACAGCAACTAAATATTATTACAAGATACTTTGGATATTTGTATTATTATTATATTATACTATTTAATTGAAAATGGAATGGCTGACGCAATTTCGATTTTTCCGATGCAATAATTGAAAGTATGATTTTGCTTCGAATACATTTGTAACCGTAGCTCGTAACGTAATATTTCATTAAAACATCCAGCAATCGATTCTCTTATTTTAAAAAGGGCATATCTCATCATTCCGTTCGAAAAGTAAATTACCTCTCGGTTCGAAAATCAACAATTCGCAAGCATTTTCGCACGCGATATAAATTTTTTAATCCCGCAGGACACGTGATAGAGAGAAAGAGAGAGAGAGAGACGGGGAGGGGGTGGAGGGAGAGATGTAGAAAAACATCGCCCACACACAGAAGTCTCGAGACTCAAACAATAACAGAAGCGTCTATCTCGCCTGGAAGCTCCGAAGAAAAGAAAACAGCCGCGGCGAGATCGAAAAAGGAAAGCAAACGCCCGATATATCGGCGGGTCAAAGGACAAAGTTCTTCATCCGAAATTAATCATCGCTCGCCCCCGCTCGTACGTGCAGTTCACACTTTGCCAATTACGCCGGCTTCCAACTTAAAAGGCGGAGCCCGTACTCGTCGCGCTCGGATATAAAAACTTTGCCTTGCTCTTCTTTCTACCGAGTGTGTAGACACACTCGTGCACGCGCGCGCGTGCGTACAAACTCACACGCGCGCACACAGCTTTTATTGGCGCGTAGTCCAGCCGGCGAAAGGGCCGCGACTATACGTGGCGGAGTCGACGAGCTTACGTGTTGTCGTCGGCACCGCCGCCGCTATATGCGAGCTGGACGATAAATCCGCGAGCGCCACGTCGCGGGTATAAGAGAGCTGCGATATTATTTTCCTCGAGACGTGCCGTGTTTGTCGTAGTTGCCTCTGACTTTTGTCAATACTTTTGAATTTCGCGCGGTGTAATGAGAATTGACGGTTTTACAATATTTACGCCCCAATGAACTGCTTTCAATTATTGAACACCTGGAGATCGGAAAATTAATTATAATTTCATGATGGTAGTAATTATATTGAACTCCGAAATTCCGTTCATTGTTTATTCAGTATACGACGATCTAAATAAATTATTCGTCTGCGACTGCGTAGGGTATTTTTGTGTACAGTTTGTTCGGTTACTTTTTGCCGAAAAGAGAATTTTATTGATTTCAGGGTTCTGCTTTCAGCTTTTTTCAATTTTTACATCCTCAGGAGGAAGATATACGCGTGCCAATGATTGGTTGATCATTGGCAGCGATTTTTTACATAAATATATAAGGAAATGTTTATATTCAAATAAAACTGTTTTATTCGAATTTTCCATGATATTTAATTTAGAAAAGAGTGATCGATGTGACTCCTAGCGACTTTTTTCCTACGTCGCTCGCGCGTGTATATATTCGACCGCAAGTTTTTCTTCGCGTGTCTATGATGTTTGTAAAACTTTCTTGTTCCCTTTACGCATAGAAACTCTATCTTTAGCTTTTGTGTAATGTATAATCCACCTGTCGTTCATTGGCCAAAAGAAAAGTGCAGTATCCACGCGATTACTAGCAAAAATTTTTCGTGTCTGATCAATCACGCAGTCATTCTACTGACTTGTTAAAAAGGCCATTTTTATGTATAGATGATACGCAATTAATTTACACCATTAAAATATCTGAGATTGCGTAGAACATTCCACAAATTCAAACTTCAATTTAGCCGAGGGCAAAGTGAGAAATAGTTGCGCAATACCAGCAGTAGAGAGCGCGAGAAACTAAATTAATTCCGTAGTCAGTTGACGGGAAAAATTCACACACTACCTCCCCTTGGCCATTAGGGGCTGAGACGTAGAATCGTCCTACGCAAAGGTCTCCCAGTGACCGGGCTCAAACCGAGCGTCTCTAATTCGCCTCGGAAGACGACTCCGAGGACACGGCGCTGCTGAACGTCTATATAAACGTCGAGACTCTGCCACCCCATGCATATTTATCGGCCCTACTATATATATATTATATATACCTGCGTAAACAGTCGAGTACGCCAGCACTGCGTTACTGCTCGCACGCGTCGTCTCTTCGGCGTACTTATGCATATGGATTTATACGCGTGCGCGCGCAGTGGAGGGAGGCCGATTGTAAATTAGGATATTTACGGGCGGGGTGTGTATTTACACATACGCGCGCGTATGTTTATGCATGGCTAGACGAGGAATTGATGGTTTTCGGCCGGCCCGGACACGTGCGGCAATCAGAGCAGCAGCAGCAGCAGCTTTTTTTCTCCAAGTGCTGAGTCACGGACAGTGATTGAGCCACTGGCATCTGATTATTTCTTCTGCCGGCGCTGCTCCGGTTTTTCTCCAGAGTAATTCCCCGGCGGAAAAGGTTCGTGGAAAGTAGTAGTGGCCTGAACTGAAGAGAGCTGCCGTCGCGAGCGCGGCGATCGATGGGGTATTACTTTGCAGGTCGATAACAACCGACGTGCACTGGAGTAGCAGCTTTTTTCGTGCTTACTTCGAAGGAGAGAGCCAGAGCTTGTCGATTGTATGGATTTGAAATTACGTTTCTCTGGTCGGTGAGAAGCTAATTTTGTTCTTGCAATTTCGAGAAAAGCAATCGAGAGATTTCGTATATATATGCATATAATATGAATATTAAAGCCGGAGTCTCGCAACGTGTTACGGCTTACCGATCGTGTATATCCAACTGATAAGTAGTTAGGGTGTGAAATTGGTCAGACGCGAGTGAGAGTTTATCGGTAAATGAACGTTTTACAAAAAATACAGAATCAAAGCAGAGCAAAATATCTAGCTAAACACAGTCAACAGCTAAACCTCACTATAGCCACAAACTCTTCGAACCGCCGAGGTAAACATCGATTCTCCGGGCCTAATCCTGGTACACACACGTCAGCTACACGGCGAGAAACACGTGTCAGTGCGGAAGAAGCAGCGGCAGCAGCTTCGTCGCGTCGGCTTCCGTGTGACGTATATACGAGAAGTCGCTGCAGTAACGGCGCGTCGTGTGCTTGTACAGCTTTGCATATTACAAGCCGCGCAAATTTAGCGGAAAATCCGGGCCGCGCGTGTAATTATAATCGAGTTGCAGCCGCGAGCGCGCGCTTCTAGTTTGGCTTTAGTTAACGGCGGAAAAATTCGTTTAGGAGGGCAAAAGCTGATTATTCGCGGCGGAACCGCGACCGAGCCAATGTTTGCGGACGCACTTTGCCAGCCACGCCGCGCATGCGATTATATGCAGCGTGTTTAGAATTCGCTCGGCTCGCGAATTGCTATATTTGCCCGCGTTTTACGCCTCGATGATGTTTGCGTCGCTCTGATAAGCTTGTCCGTCGCTTTATTTTTTGACATGACGATGTTGATTTATCCGTTATAGCCGCGGTGACAACTGTTCACTAATTTTTTTTATGTTTCGATTTTGAACTTCGCCTGTACAAAAGTCCCTTATATATCGGAGCAAATAAAACGAGCGCTCCCTATATATATATATATATACTCATGACACGGAGCTCGCCGGCGTGGAGTTTTCAATTTTTGCCCCGAGCTTTCACAATATTTGTCGATAGCTCTGGTAGCCTTTCACGCAGTGTTAAGGTATCCCTGAGGGAAATTGCAGCCGCGCGTGTTGCGTTCAGAGAAACAGAATTTCGTCGTAAAAGTTGCGAGCGCGGAAAATTATATAGCTCTATGTAAGTATATATACACACGTATACACAGACATAGAGATCGTGCTCGTCGGACAAGCTGTGACAATTAGTAGCGGCGATAAAATAAACTCGATCGGTATGCGCCTGTTAAAATATTTATACGCAGCATTAAAAGTCAGAGCGCAGGCAATAAAGCTTTTTATTTGTTCTCTCTTTTCGCGTCGGTGCAAATTTTTATTTATCAGTTGCCCGCCGGTTCTTTGTTTTCGAGTGAACAGTTAGTAGCGCGACGAGAGAGGAGCCGAGAATTAACGTTGAAACGCATTCGAAACACAATGGGATGGTTTTCATTATCGGTGCGGTTCAGAGAGAGAGAGAGATAGAGATAAAGAGAGAGAGAGAGAGAAAAGCATTTAATGAGTTTCCTCGCGCACACTCAAAGCTTTTTCCTAGCCGATAGACTAACTTTATTATATATCCTTTGTTATTGCTTTCTCAAAGGAAATAATCCGCACAACAGCAATAAATTCCCTTTTATTGTATATACTACTCGCGGCGCGAAATGAGGCAAAATAAATATAAAAAATCCTGAGCTACAATCGATCAGAAAACAACGCACGGGGATCGCGCAAATAAGTCTCCACACGAGGCATAACATTCGTCATTTTTCGCATGCGCGCACGACATCGCGGCACACATTCCTCTAATTAATCCGAGAGCCCGCGACAAAACACGCATTGTTTGCAACAATCGTCACGCAAACCCGTGCTTACACACACATACTGCAAAAACTCTGCGATAATTACTCGGCCACCGCAATCCGTTTAATTATATATATACACACAAACATGCGCGTCGTATTATCGCGGACAGCTCGGAATTACACGAGGTGTATACGCGTACCTCCCCCGCGCGCACTCGAAATGGGTAAAAGTCGCGCTCGCAATTTTCCGTGGCTGCGCAGCAACAACCGTATGTATCTATAGCAGCAGAATCCAATTTCGAAACAGCCGGTCGAGCGACGGCCGTAAACCGCGGTTTTTCGTTAGCTCACGGAAGGAAATCGATGTACGGCTGCCGCGAGAATTTCGCGCGTCGGCAGTTTCCGCGGGGCACTTGGCGCGCGAAAACAGAATTTAATTACGGCTATGTTCTGCCGCCGCGCGCGGCGCGTTGCTACACTGCTCCGTTGAATCAATAATAATTTATGGCTTTGTAGCGGCCCCGCGCACACGTCCCTCGATCAGTTCTCGCTCGCGTGCAGTCTCTGCGCCGGTCTATGTGTGTATCGGCTGTAATTCGTCGAGATACACACGCCCGGGGCTCATTTTCCGTTTTATCATCATTGTTGCTGCGCATGTGTGAAAAACTTCCGACCTTTTCTGCCGGACGTGCGCAGTCCATAATTAGCCCGCTATATCGATTTATACGCGCGCTCTTTCGGGAATCATATATATATATACGAGTAAACACATGCATGTGCGAAAAAAGATATATGATGTAATTTGGTTTAATGAATCCGGATAATTTATAGCAGAGGCCTCCGCGGTGTGTGCTACTTTTATTTTACAATAATATGTAATATTGAATGACCAAGCGTTATTCACTTAAATACTATCTTCGATTACCCTCTTATAGCAACGCAAACTCCGCAACATAACGGGGCACTGAATTTCAGCATTTAAATTGGAGCCGACATCTCTCCTCTTCTCCCTCTATAATACACGAGTATCAAACCACTAGACCGCGTGATAAAAATTGCGAGCTCAGTTGCGCTTTTGCAATTACCGCACCAGCCCGAGGAAAAAAGAAGGAGAATTACAATGTAGCTCGGAGCTAAGCCGTATAGAGGAGGAAAGCGGAGAGAAGTCGCGGAGACGAGAAAGAGAGGGTGCACGAGAACACACAGCGGGGACAGCGTTCTGTTGTTGGAATCCCCTCTCAGCATTGTATAGTGGTATGTGTATACATTAGTTTTCGGCGTGTATTGCGCGTATTCTCGCAGGCTTATTTTTTAATTGACGCATTTTTAATGTTTATCCAAACAAAATGGCGATTCACCTTACGGACGTGTATATATAATGTTTGTTGAAATATTTAACGAGTATCTCCTCGTTATATACATAAAATCATTAATTATAATAGAGCTCCGAGGAGAGGCAAAATTGCATCGCATCCTCTCGATCATTCGGTTACGCGCGCGCTTAATTAAAATTACATTGCTCGCGTCGTCGATTTTTAAAACGTAAAATTCAAGCGCTCTCTCTCTCTCTCTTTCGCATTTATGAAATATCGCCCGGAGGAATAAATCGAACGCTAGTCTCGCGAAATGTATTAATCACGCGTTGGGCTCGCGCCTCAGGCCGTAATTGCCTGCGCGCGATGTTTTCATGCAAAAAAATATTGACAATTCGGCGGATATTTTAATTATACCATCAGCCGCTCATTAAAAAAACATCAATTCGTCATTCGAATCTATATTCCGATGCTGAAGGGCGCGTGGGTTTTAACGCTTGATTAATTTCACTCTCGAGAAGGAGAGTAGGAAGAAGCGCCGGTTTGATTACTTCGAACCAAGTCGACTCCGCGGTAAACATCGGCTCTCGGAAATGGAGTGATAAAATAACCCTCGAATTAAAACGCCAGCGTAGCTCTTTACCTCTCGGAGCGAGAAGAAAAACGGTAAAAAGCGAGTGGTGCGATAAAGTAAGCGCGAGGAGTGTGTATATCTAACGCACGTAAACGCGCAGTCGGGGGATTAAGAGTGGGCGGCTATACTTTTCTCGCGTCCCCTGATTATTAGGTGTACGACCCCCCCAACTCAGCTCTCGTCATTTTCGTGTTTTCAAACGATCTCGCGCGATGCCTTTTACGAGCGGCTTTTCTTTTGAT
Source organism: Muscidifurax raptorellus (assembly GCA_020010945.3). Classification (NCBI taxonomy): domain Eukaryota; kingdom Metazoa; phylum Arthropoda; class Insecta; order Hymenoptera; family Pteromalidae; genus Muscidifurax; species Muscidifurax raptorellus. The sequence goes on along the minus strand of CM052079.1, from coordinate 13,015,489 downwards.
GGTCGCAGTGAAACGATGCTTTTAGCCTGATGACCAACGATTTGTTCTGATTATGCGTGTACATATCAATGCACAGCGGGAAAATTTAAGTTTCGCTCGCGCGAAGCACACACAGAACCATACCGTTGATTAGTAATTGTTAGGTTCCACGCGGTTGCTACTCCGGGCTGCGGTATTTTAGCGAAATAGTCTGCTACCAGCTGACCCGAAACTGATTTCTAATCATCGGAAATACTGCTCGACGGGATATATATTTATATATATATACAGAGAGTTCGATTGAACGCAGTCTACCGTTTTGTGTGTAGCTAACCAATATATAACTAAATTTCGGTCCTATTAATGTTCCTCTATTCTTTGTGTTTCAGGTAAGCTCGCAGAATACAGTCGCTGTGTTGATTGTTTGCGCGAACAGAGTGTAGTACGTGTATATATAGGTAAGCCTGTCGATCGCTGTGCAAAGATTCAGGTGTGTACACAAAAGCTTTTCGTTTCATACGTGTCATTGAAACAAATTTTTCTATTACTTTACGAAATAAAAAATACACCCCATCTATTACAAACTGAAAAATCGCATGACGCGCCACGCACTCGGCGATCGGGCCTGAAATCAATCGTATATATATACACGAGCAGGAAGAAAGCCTCTCTGAAAAATATCGCTCGCTGAAAAACATTTAGATCCTCCTCTCCATCGCCATCGCACATTAATAACGCATCGGGGGGCAGTGTCCCCTCCTTCTCGCCGCGTGTAAAAAAAGGGAAAAATCATCAATGCGCTGCTGCTGCTGCTGCTGCTGCTTCATCTATATCAATTCATCCGGCTGTCCATCCGTCAACTCGCTACTTTTGAAATCCCTCGCTCGCTATATATAGCTCTCGCACTAGCGCTAAAAGCTCGTTTCTCCGATAAAGCGCCGTCGCGCGCGGATCGCCCGGGGCGAGACGAAGATGAAGTCACTGTTGACACTTCGAATGGTTCCCTCTCCACCCCCCTCCCCCTCCAAGCTCTTTCTTCTCGCTTTTTCGCGCTCGCGCGCTCGCTCGCTCTTCATCTTCTCCCGCGCTTTTTTCTCCTTATATTCGCTCGCGGATATATCCTTCGGACGGCCAGGCTTTTCTTTCTTTCTTCTTCTTTGCTTTTTGCCCCCTCGGTGCCGCGTGGGCTCTTTGTGTTCCCTTTACCGAAAGAAAAATAATCCCCTTTCGGTGCGCTCTCGCATAGGCGCCGTTCAATCGGGAGGCAGAGAGTCCTATGAAGTTGAATGTTTATCAATCGAGTTATACCTTCACTTATACGCTCGGAGAGACGATAATCCCTGAGCCATCTGCGGTTCTCCTCTCGAAACTGTATAGGTACTTTCTTTGACTAAACGCTTTTCGTTCAACATACTCATCGAGTCACGCAATATCGGAAACACAATCAATGTACGAATAGTCCGATGGTCTGTTCGCGCATCGAACGCATTAACAAATCTTATCAGCCGTACATCGCCGTCGATGACTCAATAGGCGGCCATTCGAGCGTCACGTTCTTCGAAATGGCCAATCTCATTACCGACTCCCCCCGTCTCGTCATTCGTCCCTCTCCGCTGTCCAAAAATAGACTCTGTCCGACTCGTCTTTGCGATAAAAGAATCGGGAGGATCGCCCGTGGCGCATACGTAAGAGCCGGCAGCAGTAGCAGCAGCCTACGGGCGTTTGTCTTTCCGCGATGACGACGACGACGGCGGCGGCGGCGGCGGTTCGCAACTGGCATGCCAAGTATCGCAGGAATCCCCCAAGGTTATGCGACGGCGACGCCGCTGTCTCGACAGACGTACACCTATATCGTCGTCCTTCTCTGCCGCTCAACTGATGTTCTCTATGTGGCTCTCTTTATCGATGCGCGATTGCGCTCTCTTCATCGCGCGGGGATGGCTCACCGAGAGCTCTGTAGTCTCGTGGCCCATTAATCTTTCCCCCGTAATTCGACGAAATTAGAAGCAGCATTTTGGCTGCCGCAAAGTTGGCAACTCTATCGCTCCCTCTCGCTCTCGCCGTGTTCTATATAGGGTGATATGTATAAGGAAGGGGGATGAAAATTTTGTTGTGCCACCGCCGGTGCGAGGAGTTACGGCTGTTTATGAAAAGAGTCGTAAAATGAAGGATAAATAGCGGAGCGTAAAGCCGATCCGACTGGAAGTAACGCGTGCAAAGTTTTTCGGACGTAAAAGTGTCCCCCCCCCGCGCTTGTCCTGATAAATTTTCGAAATGGCGAGTCAACCGGGGGGAGAGAGATAAGACAGGAATTATTTCTGCGCTTGCTCTATATACTATATACTCCCTGGATTTTATTGGCTATATCTTCTGGGTTAAGAGTTCATTCCGAGTGTCGCGCGGCAGGATAATTGATAAAACAAATTACCCGTGAATTACATTTTCATTTTGACGCTGCGGTACAATTTTCGTATCTTCTTTATCGCTTCAAAATCCGCGTTTTACTTCAGAGTGCCGCATACTTTCCTACATTGTAGCGCTACTCTATATATATATGCGGACAGCAATAATGTATAATTGAGAAATTCGTCAAAGAATTTTATTGGAGCTTAAAATATATATCGAGAGAATTGTATCAAGGAAGCAGCGTATATAGACATGGCACTGTGCCAACGGATTATACAGGCAAATTGTTGTACTTTGATCAAATTTACGAAACGACGTTCGTTATTACTCGTTAAGAAAGGTCCAAAATGTGTAAATTAAAGCAGCGTCGCTCGGCCATATCGTTATTCTATATCCTTGGCCAACGGAATAAGTCTTGTGCATTATACGAGCCCTGGCGCACACCAAATACAGGAAATAGAAGGTAATCCCGATCGTTAGTCCAGACCGCTCCTTGACATAGATTCCCGCCGTCTTTATTTCAAAGTACGAGTAGCATCCTTGCGTCCCGGTATAATCTCATTTCTCTCCGACGGTGCGACAGTAACCGAATAACCACCGCGGGATCGGACATCGGAATACTCGATCCAGATTGCCCCGGCTATAATTTCCAGCCTGGCTGCTACTCGCACTTTTTCTTCCGTTTACCAGAATGGCAGAAGGAGCCGCGCTGTGTATATACATATAGCTGACGCTGCGGGAATCCAGCCCTCGATATAGTTTCCCTTCCGACGAGCCCTATACATAAAGTATACTGCGAATCGAAATGGGCGAGATTGGGGGATCGAGATTAGGATTAAAATTTTCCGCAAGCTGATGCTGCTATATACTGCATACGAATACGGAGATACGGTTTCGGAAGACTATACTCAGCGGTTCCTTGTTTCTACAGAATAGATATAGACGGAGGCGACAGTTGTGCAGTTTTCTCTCTTCTTTTGATGTGGGTAATTGAATTGTTGGCGATGCGACGATAAGCCGACCGGGGAATCGTATATTTAATTTCTTTTCTATATAACAACACTCGCACCAACTTTCACTCCGTGCACACATCCCTGTAAAATCTAATTTTCATCCTATACTTATGCTAAACTTCTCAACTTCCGCTACAAACTAACGTTAAAGCCCGCGAGTAGAAAAAAAAATAAAACAAGCGAAGCACACAACGTTGCGCGAGAGCGAACGAGGGTAGGTACCGGAGGGTTGAATGATCTGGTCGGATTAAGTCGTGCGCGCGGGGCTGGAGCGAAATCTGGGTTTAGCGGTAAATCGCTAATGACGACTTATGGTTGAGTTAGCGCCGGGCGATTGTGGGCTCCCGAGTTTCCGCGGCGCGCGTTTCGCAATGGCTTCGCGCAGCAGCGGTTGGGGCTTTTTCGGGGTTCGCGCCCAAAAGCGATGAGCCGCAAGAAAAAGTTATGTATATAACGAGCAGTTGTCAGATTTCGTTTTGAACTATAATATTTCGTATAACTGCCTGTTAAATGTAAAATTTCAATAACATATACATAATATGTTATATATACGATTCAATTGACGATGATGATGGATATTAATGTCTGATGTAATAGAGCGTTTAAATACAGGTGATTTCGATCTGCGATGTTCGACATCTATTGTAGGAACAATACATATTATAGGAAATAAGTTCGTAGAAAAATTTGTAATCGACTTCGATTTTAATGATACTATACCGATGCGTGTGTATCCGAGAGTCTGACGTGTATTATCGGCGTCGAAGAGAACGGCAACTTTCTTTTCTCTCCTCAACTTTTGTTTCCCACGAAGTATTATTAAAAGGATACACTCACGGACCATTGTACCGATAGTGCAAGCCATCACGTTCGACGTCTACTTCGAGCCCATATCCTTATAGCACGAGAAATCTGATATGAAAATGCTCGTTGTCGAGACGCGACGCATATGCGGAGGAAAATTCGTCCTTTTCTTTCTCACAGGAGAAAGAGAAAAAAATCCTCTTAATTCCGCCCGCGGCTTTTCAGCAGCACTTGTAACAAGCCGGCGGATTCGGTTTTTTTTATCATCGCGGAAAAGCTCGAGTATTTATCACTCGCGCAAAAAGACGCGCTGCGGCGGCTCGACGACTTTCGGCACGAGGTCTAATTAAGAGAGGATATTTACTTCGGAAGAGTAGCAGATTTAATTTCAGAGTAATTTCAGTAGGAAACGCGCCGACAATTCCGCGGGCTTTCCGAAAAATAAGTTTAATTACGCTCTCGGAGCTGCGCTGCAGCAGCTGTAAATTTGAAACAAACCCAAAAGACATTTCCGCGATTTCTACCTGTTATAACAGTTTGCAATTACAACGGTCCACATAATTAATGAGGTTTACTGCCTCCCCTCTGTGTGTGTATATATATATATATATATATATTTATTTATTTTCGCGTAATTAATTATTCCCGCATACAAAATTTCGAATTAATGCCCGTTCGAATTATACACCAGGCTATGTAAAGAGAACTAGCCGGTGTCCTGGCACCGCTTGGACATTTTCGTTCACGGATCGAAATAGCCTCATTAGCTCTACACTTTGGCTGGACTCGATCCTGATTTTGATACGCTGCTAGTTCCTTTTGTGTTTTACGGCTGATAATTAAGCCTGATAAATAAATTTATGTTTTGCAAAATGGGATACGATGCCACTCTCCTGATATAAAGTTAATCACCCGCTGCTCTTTCGCTCGGAGTTGATGTTGCTGAAACAGTGATGTACGTTGTATATGGCTTTGGATTTTTCGCTGGATGTGCTACTCCCGCGCCCGTTATATACGTTTATCGAGAAGAAAGATTAATAACTTTTGTATTAAAACAGCCGCGCTATACGATCATCATTTATAACGCGAAATATTGTAATATCTACGTAGTCGGAATTTCACGTGAAATGGAAAAAAAGCGATACGTGATATGAAAGAGCAAAAAATTTTCAATAGGACACAGAATGTACAGCGATAAAAAAGAGTGTATATATACTCTATCCGTATAACGCAACCATACATTTTTTATACCTAGTGAAAGAGTTTCTACAGCATTAATTAATTCGTTCTAATAAATACATAACGCGCCAGCAGGCTATATGTATATACACCCACAATGCGGTGCGTTAATCATTCATAAATGCAACGTTACGGTAGACTGTAAAAGTTAATTAACCGTAATACGCTAAAGTTTACACGATGCATCAATAGATATGATCAGCTAGCCGAACGATAACATTACATCTATAATAATTAATATTTGCCTAATCATGCTTATGCGCATTATGACTGCGATACAGCATACGACAAGTCGAGTGCATCTCTATTAAAATTGTGCAATCTCTATAAATGTATGCAGGATGAAATAGGCGGGCGTATAATAAACACGGCAATAAAAAGCGCATTCCGCCGGCGCAGCAGTAAAAACAATCGAGTTTAATATTCATATATGAAGCGCAGTGTCGGCGGTGGCCTGCCGAGGGAAGCAGAAATTTTCTCAAAGAGATAAAGACGGAGCGAGGGAGAAATCGCGGTGAAAGAGAGCGCAGCAGCAGAATGAAAATGGAGGGTTGCCGCGCGCTAGAGAGAGAGAGAGAGAGAGAGAGAGAGAGAGAGAGAGAGAGAGAGAGAGAGAGAGAGAGAGAGAGCGCGAGCATTTTATTGATTTTCAAGCTCCGCGCGCGCGGTTTTCCCTTCTGCCACCCCCTCTTCGCCCCCTCTCTTCATTCTGCATCCCCTCCACATAGTAGCGTTGCGCATCTCCCGTCTCTCTCTCTCTCTTCCCGCCCGAGCACGTGCTACGCATCGCCGTATATGTATATATCCAAGACGCAAATCCAGCCCGCGCGTATTTACGTACACCAGCCTGGCATTTTTTCCTCCTTTTCGCCTCTCTCTCTCTCTCTCTCTCTCTCTCTCTCTCTCTCTCTCTCTCTCTCTCTCTCTTTTTCTCTCCAGCATTCGGCTTTTCTCAAAGTTTTAACGCTCTCGCTTCGAGCTGCGCGAGAGTCGAATAAAAATGCAGACAAGCGGGAAAGAGACGCTGGATGCGGAAGAAGTAGTAGGGAAGAGGGAGCCGGGCGCCGGCAGCGCCACTCTGCGGCGTGTTATTGATCAACTCCCCATACACCGGCTCGAGTCTGTCTCTCTCTCCCTCTCTCTCTATCTCCCCCACCCCTTTCCGCCCTGCAACCCCGCAGCGGTGGCAGCACCGCCACTGCTGCTGCTGCCCTCGCTGTAATTCTGTCTTCCCTATGTCTTTCTCTCTCTCTCTCTCTCGCTCTATCTCTATCTCTCTTTCTCTCTCTCGCCGCGAGTCACTGGTTTTGACTTTTTCTGTCTGCGTCGTCCTTTTTCCTCTTTCAACCCCCGACTACTACCGACGCTCTGTTACGGCTAATGTGACATTTTTTTTCTAAAAGTGTGACAGCTTACTGACACTTTTCCAGCCGAGTTTTTCCAAGGGTCAGCCTCGGAGCCGCGTGGATTCGACACTAGTTTTCTCGTTGTCCTGCACTTTATGGCAACGTGTAGTAAGCTTGATCTTTGCTCCAAACCAAAGTTTATGATTTTTGGATCCATCGGTTTGGCTCGTAATAGAGGGCGGCGTTGCGAACAGCGCGGAAAATTTTCTTCGCAACGTTTTGCCTCACTGCGGGAAAGGTCGCGTGTGAGTTACCGGTTACTTGTATACCTATATGTATGTATATATATATATATATATATATATATAAAGCCCAAGCGTTCGTGAAAGTTACGAGACACCGGTGACCTGTAAAACACGGAACTTGTTAAAAGGATTTCGGTTTTATCCTCGGTGAGGATAAATAAAAAATCTTTTTTTCCCAGCGCCGTCCGCTCGAAATGGAGTTTTTTAATTTTAATTTCCATATTTATAATGAGAGATTACGTATATGTATACAGTAAATACAATAATAAATAAGCAGAAATTGTACCTTCTTAGCGATGATTTTAAATAAATTCCTTCCCATTGCAAGCTAGTGCTCAATATGATTTTCCCAATGACATGCGTTTTATCCAATTGAAAAGGTATTCATACAAATGAAAATGAAATAATTCGTACGAGTGAATGGAAAATTAATTTCATTGTTTCAAAATAATTAAAATTCAATTGCGAAATGAATAACCTACAGTGACGGGCTGTTATTATAGAGCATAATACGACTTCGTTTTCAGAGTGTATATAATTCGAGATGGAATTCAAAATTCCCGGAAACCGACTGTAATATTTCGTAAGCCAGATTAACATCTGTTTTAGCGAAATTAAACGGCGTAATTCTGAATCGAAATTCTGGGATCACCGCGTGATTTCAAATTTCGAATGCACTGTACTTTCTGTCTCTTCCAGTGTCTCTGTCTCTCTGTGTCTCTCCGCGAAAAGCCGACCTACGGTGTGGCGCCACCGCCGCTATACTCGAGGATGGCCCTTAGGGCACGACACGAGAATCGAAATTCCCTCTAATACACTCGCTGCCGCGCGTTCTCTCTGATGCTTCCCTCGCTCTGTATATATACGCGTATAATACTACGAGGGATCTGTGCGCGCCCGCGTCTGCATTACTCCGGTTTAATTTACGAATCGAGACGATCATTTCGTCGCGTCACGCGATGCGAATGTACGCAGCTTGTGGAAACAGAGCTGCTGCTGCTACTGTGTATATATGTGTAAATGTGCGAGTTTGTGTGGGAATCGCGTTTTAACGTAACGTTCACTTTAACGAGTAATTTGTACTGTCGTATTTTTCCCCCGGCTGTTTCCCCGGAGCTATATCGTGGCTGCGTACTTTAATTGGAAAGTTTCACTGTTTCCCCGTGATGTAAAAATTGGCACAGTTGATCCGATAAATTATTGGCTGGTGTTGACGAGTGTTTTTTCCTCTGGGTTGTTCAGGCTGATTCGGTATCCATCTATTATTTTTCTAAGAAATTCACATTTTCACAGTTGATGCGTTATTAGTTAGGTTTTCCATTTATTCGAGATTTTTGCTCGGTTTAATTTCGACTCTCTTTTCGCTCTAATTAAGTCAATAAAGAATTTAATTACCGCAGATTAAGCGAGTTGAACTTAAATAGCGTCGGGAATAAAAAAACGTAAGCTATGCTGGATTTGTGTAAGTTAAGTGAACGTGCAGATATACCTTAAATTGTCAAAAAATTAAAAATTATATGTCGCATACATTCAGATACACTATGAGAAGTATGAAACAATTTGTGTAAATGTCATAATTGTATACCAGAATGCAACATTCCTTCGTTCCATCTATATTTGTGCTTGGAATTAACAGACTCCAGATGAGTGAGCCGATGACAAAATCAGTTTTATCTAATAAAGGTTGTCTTCATATAATATACTCGATGTCATTAAATTTTGTTTTTAATTTTTCTTGTTAAATTGAAAATAACTTTTTAAAATTGAAATTCAATTTCGACTTTAAACATTTTATCTTGAAAAAGTAGATCTTTTACAAGCAGATCCATTAGAAATGTAAAGTACTCTTCCAGGCCTAAAACCACAGAAACCCCACCTTAACTAAATAACAAAATATCAAATTTAAGATTTTCATTATTTGAAAAATCGTGTTTCCCATAGCAAATTATATCGATAAAGTATTTTTAATTAACCCCAAATACCTGTGGCAGTATTCGATTAGCGGAATTTCCTCCTCGAAGCGAGATTTATTTTAGAGTTTCGTTTCACAATATAACAATAAAATTGATACTCTTCCTGCAATATTATTATCGATCAAACAAAGGATATAAAAAGCACAATATTAGCCGCACCAAAAACAGCGTCCCCGATATCCAAAGTGCAGTGTACCGTCGGTATATGGTCGCGCAAACAATATTATCCATGACCGGCTTCACACTCGACTACCTTATAATGTAAGATACATCGGCTTTAAATTCTTAGCCGCTCGCATATAGCCTGCGCGCTACAACAACATTCATCCCGCCGCGATCTAACATTAAATAAGCCAGCCTCCGCCCGAGAGCTATCGGTTATACTCAGCCATTCCCCGGCTCGCGCAAATGCACCAAAACAATACCCCGCACAATGCAAGCTCTCTCCCCTGCTGTACAACATATATATATATACATGTATCCTATAGTCGATAAATATTTCCCCCTCTCGCTTTGCGGTGCACAATACGAGCGACAACGATATTTGTGTGGTCCGCAACGATGAAAGCCACCGCCGCCGGTGCGCCCTCGACGAGGATTTTTCCATATCGAGCGATAGTCTTTGACGTCGAGCCGCTCGTCGTCATTTATTTAGAAGATCGTCAAATTATCGGTAGCAGCGTTGCTGCTGTAGCAAAGTTTGCACGGCTCCACGGGGGAGGAGGAGGCAGGCGCTCCTGCATAATTGTCAAGGCGGGGACGAGAAAAGCGGAGAGAGAGAGATAGAGGGCGCTGCTGTTTGCAAAGCTTGCAGAAGCAGGGGAGCTTTAGCTAGCGTTCTCTATATTTATATACTCTCGGTTGTAGTGAGCACAATACACGCGCGTTATACTCGTGTTGCTTACAAGCCCTTTTTACAACACGGAACCTCGTGTTTTGCTGCACAGCTTTAATCTGACGTTGCTTCCAATTCATTCCACATACCGAATTTTTCCGATTCGCTTGCGCGTTCGAAATTTTTTGATTTTAGCGCGCTGAAAAAAGTTGACCGTATGCGGTACCCATACAGAAGCCATCGCCGCACATCGTTTATCGCGTATAGAGAACGTCGACTTTTCATCTCTCCCTCTCTCTCTCTCTCTTTCACCTTTTTTCCTCTGGTGCATTTTCCGCAAAGCAAACACTGTTGGGGATTTATCTGCATACTGCTCCTTTGTCTACATTTTCTAACTTTTGATTATTCGGTTTTCTCGCGGCGGTACACGAAAAATCGTTATTAACCTTTGTACATATAGCGAGGCGTCAATATTTGCGTGCGCACGGTTTAAAAATTCAAATATTCATTGAGCTCCGCTCGCGAGTGAGGAAGTTTCGAATTTTTTGAATGTATATCATCGAAAAAAAGTAAATTCGTAATCGAACGAAAACATGCACGCGCGGGGGAAAAATCATCAACGCTCGTTGTTAGAAAGCCTTGGAATAATTTTCGCGCTCGCAAACAGCTTTCGATTAATCGAAAGCTCGCTGTCTCTGCGGCGGGAAAGAAAAACACTCTTCTGTCGTCGCTACGTAGAGAGAGAGAGAGAGAGAGGGAGAGAGAAAGAGAGAGAAAGCTGGGCTTTAATGGAGAGTCGGAAGCGACGAGAGGGGAAAAAGCAAAGGGAAAAGAAGATAGAGATCCCAATCCTAGAGACGAGCTTGCAGCCTCGAATTTTCAACTCGCACGTACGAGCGCGCGCACGCCTCGGAAATGCAAATCCAAAAGCCTCCCTCAAGACTCGACGGCGCGGCGCTGGTGGCAGAAACTCAAGAGCAGCCACCCTTCGTCACGGTTCAATAAGACGCTCGCGCGGAGCGCGGGGCGCGCGCAGGAAAAATTTCAAGGCGATCTTGCTCGGCTCCCCGTGGAATTCGAGGCTATATGCTCTGCGCGCTCCGAAGGGATCGGGGATCGAGTAGTCTCTCTCTCTCCCTCTCTCTCTCTCTCTCTCACGCAAACGCGTATGAATTCGCAAAGTAGCGGTAGCTGCGAAATATTTGATGACCGACTGTGAAAGGCGCTGCTGACGCATAAAGGCGTCGTGGATATGTACAGATATAGAGAAGAGAGACGCACAATCGTACAGCTTTAAATTGTCGCGAAGATAGCTACATGTACCTATAAGAGTAATCTAGAAGGAGAAAAACGCGGAGAGTCTGAGCGGCTGCTCGACTATCTCTCCCAAAGCAAAGTTAATTATGCAACGCGGAGCAGCTCTGGCCAGGAGTTTGGCTCAGGGGTACGGGCTAATACAATGCGACCCTCTCTCTCTCTCTCGAATGTGTACATTGCTGCTGCTGCTGCTGCTGCAGAGCCAAAGAGGAATGAAGGGAGAGAATTTAAAGGACAGCGCTCACCTACTCGACAATATAGATGGAAAGATAGAGGCTGACGCGCCAGAGACAGACGGAGAATTGGAAGAGAGAAGAGAGTATAAGCTCTTCAGAGTAGCGCGAGCGAGAAGCAGAGGTATTAAAGGAACAAAGACAGATAATGCCGGAGAAGAAGAGGAGACGTATGTATACAAAGAAGTTAAAGAGCCGCGGACGTCGTTGAGGGAGTGAGAGAGGGAGAGAGAGGGCTCCTTTATCCGAGCCGCCACGACTGAGCTGGCAAATTGAAGCCGCGCTACAGACGAGCTTAAGAAGATTGAAAGTGCAATATAGTGGTCGGAGATGTCCAGCAAGATACAAACTTTCCTCTTACATGGAAGAAAATTTGCCCTTGTATAACATATTATAGACATATACGAAAATCGGAAGATTTAACGAAGGGCTATACATATTATTATATATAGCGCCATATTGATTAACGCGCCACCGAAATTACGGTGTTTAGGTAACTTTAGCCCGAGGAAACCTTGCTTTGCTCGTCAAATAGTAGTCAGTTTGGCCTGGTTTGTCTAATTAGAGACGTATATGATCAAAGCCATTACATACACGCACGCAACGCGCACGTAAAGCCCTTATTAGTTCCCCATCCAGCCGTCAACGCTGTACACGCACGTGAATACTTTTATGTAATCCCTACCGATGATATCTGTGTTATTTAGACCTATGAGGCAATGATGAATTCTTTATTGGTCGCTTTTTCACCTGCATCTTACTTATGCGCACACGAATAAGCTTTCAAATTTGTATATTTGCATTTCGGTGTAATAGTACATAAGGCATCAAGGGGAGAAAGTAAGCTATTTCAAGCGTGGACGAGAGTTTTCAGCACGAGGTGAGTGCTTAAAACGCTATATCCGAGTCTGAAATAGGTTTTATTTTATATGGACACAAACAACGCATCAATTAATACGTAGGTTACAAAAAATATGGTGGCCACCAGCGGCTAGGTGGTCTATTTGACCTTCTGTAGTCTTCGATTTGCAACAGCAAATCGTCGCCTCCAAAGAAGAATAACACATTTCACGATTTGCCACAAAGACTAAAATTCTTCAAATTAACAATTTTTAGAATACTCAAAACTTTGGAAAAACTATTTTAAATTTCGAAATTTTGGTAATATGTCAAAATATCGTAAATTAATCAGTTTAATTTTTAATTTCCCGGTCGTTTCAGTTACATAAGGAGGAATAAAAAAAACGCTGAGCGATGAAATGTTCTCTCGGTACACAATATATACTCTTTACAATTACTTACAAATTTTAGTATACAAAATATACCTGAAAGTATATAGAGCGAGAGGGCAAAGCTCGCGTACGGGCTCAGTCTAACTTCACTATATCGTCGCAGACGAAATAATCAAACTCGCGGTTCCTCTTGAAATTAGCGCTGCGTATATATCATGAAACACATGCAGAAGGATAGATATAATCTCAGCTCGCCTCAATAACGCGCTAATAAAGCATTCAGCGGTGCATCAGCGGAGCTCCGCAGCATCCGGCCAATCCCACATGCCAAGCCACTCGCTCGCCTTACGCGCGCGACTGCTCGAAGACTGCGCGTAAATCCGTATTATGCCTGCAGCAGCTTCGATGCAACAACGTCGCTGCAAACGAACGTAAATCAGTGCGAATGCGCGCATCGTAAAGTCGACGTTGTTCGTCTGTATATACGAGCGCCGAGACGCTCAGGGAATGCGCTTATTCTGGTGGTCAAGGTTAATTTATGTCTCTAGCCATCTCTCTTTCTTCGCCAATGGAATCCGACGGTAATTCGATGCGCGCGCTACTCGCGTATATATATATAATTTGCTCGAAAGTTTCTTTCGGATTTCATTGTTATTATGCGCTCGCGCAGGACATAACTCTCGAATACGTATATATAATAGTCGCAGATGATAATCAGTTAGTTAGTTAGCTAGTTAGTTAGCCGCGCGCGCGAAGAAGAATGTCAGTTGCCGAAGTAAGCGAACTTTGAACTTGCCGCGCGCTCTGTTTAATCCTCGGAGGAGCTTTTCTGTAATGGCGTTCGTGACAGTTGCGGGAACGACTGTAACTAATTACAGCCTTCCACGCGACCAAGTTCACGGACGCTAACCAAAGCATTGCCGATTTTACAATTCGCAGTCGCGACTTATTATACTGCCACCCACACACATACACACATCCGTTTACGAGGTACTTCGTAACACGCTAAAATGCTCGCTGTATATTTCGAGGCGCAACGGCAGATGCTAATTTTCCTGTCATTAGCGCCGAGAGAGGGGTGAGAGAGCCAGTGGGGAAAAATAAAATTGGAATATATGAAAGGAAAAAGAGTAATTTCTTCTTCGTCGATTGACGCGAAAATTCTTTTTCATTCGGTTCGAGTACTATAAAAAAGAGATTCCCCGTCATCTTCATTCGGACCTTATCCTCCCCCCTCCCTCTTTCTCAATATATATAGCTCGTCATTGTAATGTACGGGGACAGTTCTTCGAAGCGCGAGCAGAAAACGCTGCAGTGGGAGTACGCGTCATTACCCGGACTTGTTCGGAAGTGCTCGAGCGGACAATGACGGAGCGTTGCGGTGCGCTTCCTTTGCTTCACTTTGTCTCCTACTCTAGCTCCCTCTGGGCTCCTGCTCCGTCTCTATCCACTTGATGGGTTTATTCTCTTATGTGCTCGGTGGGATGGAAAAATTGACCGGGTTGAACGCTCGCGGCGGCGCGCATCGACTTCGCATCGCTCGATTTTTATCTAAATGCTCGGGACCGGAAAGCTCGCGCCACTGTGGTCATATATATATACATATGCGACGACTGCTGCCTCAAACTCTTATAATTGATGCTGCATTTTTATTGTCTATACTCGCCGAGAGAGGGAGAATTGCACGCTTCGGTGAGTTGCGCGTATTTTCTTTGCGGCCCAGGCAGATATGCAAATTTCTTTGGCAGTCCTCGCAGATTGCGTTAATTGCTTGTGTGTTTTTACGGTAGCGGGGAAAAATGAAGTTCCAGCGGCGAAGCCTTTGTGCGCGCAATATTCATGCATCGCTAATCAATCGGTCGATATATTGTTACGATCAAGTCTTTGTGTAGCGCGTATGTGTACGCGCGCGATCGCATGCATGCTGTATTCAACAAGAACTGCTAAAGTTTCTATACATTATGTGCGAATGCATGTTGTTCAATTATTCAAGCTACATATAGGAACGCCATGTTAGAATTAATACACATATCGACTATAGAATTATCGTCGTCTGTGCTGTTTAACAATGTATACTAACCAGTGTTTTTTCTTTCTGTTTCAGGTGAGTTTCGCATCCCTGTATATATTTGTGCAAAAGCCAGTGAGTAGTTTCTGTCCTCGCCATTATTAAACAAAACTAGATCTGAATTTCCTTTAGTATTTAGAGCACGTGCGGTATACAACAACTTTTCGAAATTGCCGCAGAATGGATGCGGAAAATCGAAAAGTTTTCGAAAGTCAAAATTACGTTAGATGGCCGAGAGAGGTCAAGCTGGAAACTCCGACTCGGCCCTTTTCGCGTCGCCCTGATGGCAAAAGCATCTTTGTTCAAACGAAGCAGGGAAAAATCGGACCCGGAATCAATTTAGCCTCGCATCATCGATTCTCTCTTGAAAGGGATGAAGTGGCAAAAAACGCGACCGTCGCTCCTCCTTCTTTTTTCCGCCTCTCTGCGCCGTACTATAGACGTTTCACGCGTTATATGGAGATTTTCCAGAAAAGTGGACTTATAAATAATACAGCCCATATGGAAAGCGGTGTTACTTGCACAAAACGGCATATTCATCGGTCAAAATGTCTTATTTTAATACACAGCCGTTGGCGTAATACTTTCAATTAAAATGCATATTGATAGCCAGCTTTCTCACTATACACAGCAGTATAGCACTTTACCTTCGACCCCCCCTGACGTAGCGTATATAACGCATCCGATCGTTGCGCCCTTCCTTTCTCGCTGGTGTAGAAAAAAAATGGCCCCGACGATTCAGAAACGCGTGTACCTCTCCGCGGGGAGAAATGGATTTCCCGGGTTGGCCGTCGGCGAAGAAAAACACGCGTGTCGAGACCCCCTCGGGTTATGAATGAGGGGTGTGCGTGAATGTGTGTGCATGTGTAAACGGCGGGCGTCGGGGATGACGACGCGGCTCGGGGATTATCTAAATAGCCCTGGCAATGACTGCCTGTCGTCGTCGAGATTGCCCGAAATGTGCGAGAGCATTATTATTCATTTTTTGCGGCTGCGGTGTTTTTCATCCTGATGTGTATGTGTGTTGGTTTATCCTCGAGTCTAGGCTGATGCATTTTTTGCCAAGCGAGCTTCGAGTTGAATAAACGCCCTGATCCGAATCGTTGATGATGATGGGGATCTTTCTTTTTTCGTTGCGCTGACGACAACGCGAGGCGAAAAGTTGAATTTTCTCGTGGGCTATAATCCGATTTACACTTTACAATATCTTCCAAGGAAATAAAGCTCACTCTTTACAGCGTAAAAAGGAAATAAGGTCTTAAACTTGAGAGCGAGGGAACTTTATGGCATATGAGTTTTATATAACAGATTAACGCATAAACACAGCGTCGTTGCAGAGGGAAATGGATAAAAACGTTCTCGGATTTGTATTATTTAAACTTGCTGTCGTTATTGTGAATCGCGTTTCATCCGACGTGGTTTATCCCAGGGTCAACAGTCATATTGTCGAATGAAAGCGCGAACTTACGGGAGATATTTTTTTGTCCAAACCGCCATAGCAGTAGCGCGTAGCAGCCAGCAAACAAGCAGAATTTAATAACACTGTGTGATCGCGAGCAAACACGTCGCGGCGGGGAAACAAAGTTTTCATTTTGACAAACTGGCGAAAAATAGTAAGTTTATCAAATTACTCGACTCCGAAAAGTGCGCGGGCTCAGCTATAAATGGTTTAATCAACTAAAATTATTTTCTTCTCTCCCGGCTGCGGCGTCGGTAGCAACAGCAGCGCATATGTTCGATACGCGATATGTGTTTGCCCAGGACTGTACATTATCTAAATAGCTTTTCCGATGTTTACTCTGGGAGACGGATTTTGAAAATACAGCCGGAGTCAGGCTGTTTTTGTGGGGGAAGGGGGCGAGCTTTTAGTGGAATAACATATGCCTATTATTACAGGCACTCACTGCTGCTGCTGCTGCTGGATATATGTAGCGTCAATAATACAATTACACCGCGTGCAATAACATCGATATTCGAACGTGAATACGTTAACAATCATTACATTTGCATTTTGTTGTATATAGCTATATATGTATTCCTCTGATGCAAGATTCACTGATGTTAATAAATCGATCTGAGAATATTTTTATTTTTATTTTCTTCCATATACGAGTATAATATATAGTACGACTGAACGCGAGCAGTGTAGGAAAAGCAGGAGTAGAGCGGTGGACGATAAGATTACGCGCTGCGGTTGAAGATGAATGGAGATTGTACGAGATAACGCACAACGTCAAAACTTGGGGCAACGCTGCTAGCTCCGGTGGGAGTGCGGGGCCGTCGACGAAATATATTAGTTTTTTCTCTCCTCTGCACACAGATTGATAAGGAAAATTTGCATAATAGAAAATTTCCACGATCTCGTTTGTTCTGCGGCGTAGGACACAAGCCCAGCGCAGACTTGGCGCCATATCTCATCGGCATTCAATCTCGCGAGAGTAGCACGGAAGTATATGCGGGAGACGAATGTACATCAGGGAGTTTTTGAAAAATAGCGCCTCTCCAAGTCGACGAGTTTGAAAAAACACGTATGTATAACAACGGCATACAAAGGGTTAATAAAACATACACGTGTGCGCATAGCTGGCCCCTACAAAATGGTCATTCCGCTTTTCGCGGCTGCAACGCTAGCGCGCAAAAAAAGCTGCAGCGCGATAAGTACTTGCACACGTACGAGGCAGTGTGCGCCGAGCTGTTTATCGTACCGAAAAATGACTCTCCCTCTGCGGTCTGCGCGCGTGCATAAATCATTCAAAAAACGGCGAGGAAAAGTCCTGCACGGCCCCCGCATTACTTCTGAAAGCGTTACCCCGCGTCGGAGATTAAATACGAGGCTCGTGCGTAGATGGCGTGCTCACACTTATACGGCTGCAAGCTCGAAAAACCGGCCGAAGAACAACGCACAAGTTTTGTCGGAGGGAAAGTAGACCAAAGACATGCAAAACGGCGAGGGACGCAGAGAGAGAGAGAGAGAGAGAGAGAAGCTCCAGCCATAACCAAAAAAGGGAATAAAAGTTTATATAGCGTCGAGTCGGAGATTACAGACTAGACGACGGTGACGACAACGGACGAGGCTAAAAAGGAGACGGGAAAGAAACTGCGGCGCGGAGAAAAAAAGTCGACGGAGGCGTGGGAGTTTGAGAACAGAGAAAGAGAGACAGGAACTGGACGCGTTAATGCATCTCAACGACATACACACGTGTGCGCGCGCACATATACACATCACACGCCCACGTGTCCTCGAAAATACGCTGTTTACAGAGAGGGTATATAGCCGCCCCTCGTCTTTTTCTCTCTCGACTCTGCCCTCCCCTCTTTGCGTGCCTAGAGCTAACAAAGCTCACACATTATGAGGGCATGTTTTATTATATTTTTCTCGATATATGGCCGTACGCGTGCTAGTTTATTTTACGTAAAAACTTGCTGGACATTTTGAGCGATATTAGAATATACCGTAAGTATTGCTTCTCCGGCTATACTCGTAGAACACAAGACAATAATAAACGTTAGTGTTAACTATAGGATTATTAGGAATTCATCTGTTTTGCGGCGTCGGAAAAAAATCAGCAGCAACCTGGCTTCTCCTTTTTACATTTTTATTTTCTCAGTATTCGTACCTATACATATATAACTATTTGATGCTCGGAACCATGCGCTATATTTCGAGAAAAAGAGAGAGACTCTGATTGAGAGCAGCATTCATTTTTAACTGCCGGAAAAATATTTTTCGCTTTTGCCTGGAAAAACGGAGACGCTTATTAATACCATCGCAGCAGCGAAGCTCTGCGCGTGTTCCAGTTTTTCTTCGCAAAAAAGGGAGAAATGTCCGTCGGGGCTTCAGCACAGCGGCCTTGTGTATGAAAGCAGTCCGTTCCTCACCCCCACGGTGTGTATGCACAGCATGCACCAACTGCGCAAAAGGACTTTTAATTAATAGAAAGGAAGAGATATCGTGGTAAAAGCACGCGCGCCAAATGAGAAAATAGACACGTGCGTGCAGCGGGAGCTGGAAATCGAGATGCCACCTACTCCGGCAGGGGAGTCGAGCTGGAGAGATTAGATCGTGTATATAAAAAATGTTGATATAAACCAATGCTGCAGAATTGCCATCTATATATACACACGAGCGATTTAGCCTGAATAAAATGCAATCTAGAGAGTAATTTAAACGAAATCTCACGGAATATAAGCGAGAGTGGAAGGGTCACGCAATATCCAACGCGATAATTAAAAAGCGAGCGGCGAGAGGGTTTGGGGAAAAGTTCAAATTAAATCTTTGAGACACCTGACACACAGACTCGCTGGATATGACAAAACGATTTTCCATTCCATTACACTTGCCTTCTGCGCAAACAACAGCTTTATCAATTAGCCGGCGGCGGCTGCGCGCTATATATAAAATCGAATTCCCAAGCATATCGCTTAATCGGCCCTTCGACACATCTTTCAAACTCAATTCCTCGAGAGAAATTCACAGCCGACCAACTTTTTTCCCCCGGCAGCGGAATAAAGAAAAGGTAGGCGGGGAAGCTTTGCCTGCAGCGCAACAAAAAGAAAGTGCAAACAGCCAGAGAGAGAGAGAGGGCGGGGGTAAAAAACGAACGAGGCAAGAGATCCAGCTTGATAATTAAAGCGTGCGCGCTCGCACACGAGGAGACAGCAGCGCACGGAAGAAGAGAGGTCGTAAAGAAAAAGGTGAGCGTCCGCGCGTGCCGGGGGGTCAAAAGCCTTCCTCTTTCGCTCCGTATATATATACACGCGACAGCGAGTGCCAGTAGTCTCTTTCTCTCTCGCTCGTCATTACACTTATCGCGTGCCCGAGTTAAGAGCGCGCACGAGCGAGGGCCGGCCAAACAGAGATTCAAAGCCGAGAGAGTGTAAAGATAAACATGTGGCGGTATATAGCCGAGGAGGGGATGCACGTATATACGCGCGTGTGCGTGGGGGGCTCTTCTGTGCGATTACAGCTGCAGCGAGGAAAAAGTAGGTGCGCCGCCGTCGTCGGACTGATCGATCGACCGTGAAAGATCGACTGATTGATCGGCTTATTATGCTATATCCGAAATCTTCATCAGCTATATATAATATCTGCTCTACGTGACAAATGACGAGGGAGACGGACACGTGGCTTTCCCGAGAGCGAGTGCCGAAATTGATTATTTAATTTAACTTTTAATTATTCGAGATGGAGTTCTCGCCCGCGCGGCGGATGATAATTCAGCCTGCGTCGGGCGGGCAGAACGAAATGGATGGGAAAATACGGCTGCCAGACAGGCTTATACGAGCGCGCCGGAGAGACGGCTGGCTCTCGGGAGGAAACAAAGTCGCAATTGTATTCATAATCGAGATAGAGATGAATCATCGAAAACGCGCGTATAATAGCCTCGCGGCCGACTTTGGAATTTCATTAAAAAGCTCGCTTCCCTATTTTCTATCGAGTCGGCTTATTTCGCAGTAAAAAGTTTCTTCTAACCCGTGATTTATTTTCTCCTCTATGTACACGAAGGCAAACGAGCTAAGCCAACAACAACAGCAAAAAAGCTCTGCGTCTAACAAAAGCGCGAGCGAAAACGAAAATCGTAAAAATCCGCGTCGTATAAGGTCTCGCTTGGAAAATGAGCGAGACGTACGCCGAGGGAAAGCGAGTAGGTGGTAAAGTCGCCGATAAAATTAATGCTCGCGCCCCTCCTCTCTCTCTCTCTCTCTCTCTCAGCACACACGATGCCTGTAGATATCGGCGGGGGCCGGTTTTATATGCGCGCGCGGGCGTCGACGAGTTTTATTCCGTCGGCTCGGACGTCCGCGTGCGCGCTCTTATCGGACCTACGATATAGTTTGCTTTACTATCGGCTTCTTCTTCACCCTCCACTACGTCGCTTCTTTTTTTTTCATCCCTCTCTGTCCCTCTTTTTTTTGCTCTATGAGGGTGGCCCGAGCGATATTGCTGTACTTTTTAACTTTTGAAGCGCACGGCTCTAGGAACGCGAAAAAGTTGTGTGTGCAAGATAAGAATGGGGGAAACAGAGCTTTTGACGCAGTTTGGTATATATATAGGAGATTCCTCGACGTAGCATATATACATATAAGTTTCGCCATGTTGGACGTTTGTGCACGAGCTTACAATCCGAGTGACGAATTATGTAATTCGATGGCTTTTACCCGCGCGCTGAAAAGTTCTTACATATATGTGCATATATATATCTCATATATTTACAGTTGTTGTTCCCGTGGTTAGACTTGTTGAGAATCGCGTGTTTATCGGACGTCGCGTCGACGGCCGCGGTGGCCTCTTTCGACACACAAACGTGTCGAAGCATGAGAAATAACTTCCAACCCGTTATATATTTTTACCGAGTCTATATAGCTGGATACGCTTGTGCATAGCGTGATCTCGAATAAGTTTCGCCAAGGTATTGATTCGTCTTCGAAGAAATAAATAGGAAACGTCAAGCACGATCGAGGAATTCTATTTCTCAAGCTCTCGCGCGCGAACACCTTAATATACTTTTGCAAATAGTATAGTAATAGTAGTCGTGTTTGCTTTTATACACTTCTTATCGGCAGCTTTTTCTACACGCAGGCACGAAAGCTATAAGTAACATTTATCCAGGAATACAAAGTATTAAGTTTATACTGGAAACGTCTCACGACTCTCTCTATATAGCTGTCCCCGGTATACTGTCACCAATCGGCCGAAAGAGCCTCGCGAATCAGTCAAGACATCAGAGCCCCTGCAGCGATACACACACACACACACACACACACACATATATATATACTTGAGATATACCGAGTGCTTTCACAGTGGCAGCAATACGACCGGTGTGTGCAGGTATCGATTGCCACAGGGGGACCCGCGATGTGTCTGGCGCACGGAAGGCGACGTCGCGCTGCGGAACCGAGTCGAGCTCGCGCGTCTCGTGGATTATTACGCGGACCAATCAAGCAGTCGCTCGAGTCGTTTGCACGAAACGTCGTCCTATGCAGGCCGTCTCCAGCTTGCGTGCACTTCTCGGAATGCCTCGAGACTGTGCTGTGTGAGAGAGAGAGTGGCCTCGTGCGATTCTTGATAAACATATAAAGCGAGCCTTGTTTATTGTTCGGTATTTTTTCCCATAACTGTGCTGGCTTTTGTTTGCAATTTTTTATGTTTATTTTTCCCTCGATAAGCTGCTGCTGTTTATGCAGTGTTGAGGGGGCTTGTTTGTAGAGTTAATTAAAAAATGGAATTCAGCGTTGTTTTCTGTATATAGGATTGCGCGGTAGAACATGGCGTGGATTTGTACGTGAAATTATTATTACGTTTACAATTCCTCAAAAATATTTCTCGTAAAATCAGTAGAGCAATATTATAATGTTTCTGTTACGGATAGAATTAAGAATAAATAAAGAACCGTGACGAGGAGGAGCGGACAGAGAGAGAGAGAGATAATGCGATAGTGTTTTTTAAGTTTTATGTCAGTAAGAGCGGGCGCGCGCTTCGGCCGAGCTCCCATAGCGCGGAACCGTCTTGACGGTTCTGTGGCTTCTGGCCCCCAGCTAGGGGTGACTTGTCACCCTGAGGTTGTCATCGACCCCAAAGGGAGCTTGCTCCATGGTTTTGAGGGTCCCACGTTGCACGGGGAAGCCGAAAGGCGGGCCGTGGCACGTTCTTGGCTGAGGAGCGAGGCGAGGTGGCGACGACCCTTTACATACGTAAGGTAGTACGCAAGTATAAAGTTCACGCGACTCCCTCTCTTTCTCTCCGCGATCCCTGTGCGGTCATCAGCGGCGAAATTAGGCGGCTAATTAGACATAAGTGGGGGGCAGTGGCAGATCCCGATCGATGCGGATCGACAGCGAGTTCAGATGCACTCTGACCTTTGGTGCGAGTAGCTGGTCGAGTTATAGGCCACTACTCACTAATTTCGGCGAATAAAAGTATCATACGTTTATATAAATTTTTCGATTATAAAATTATTAAAGTAATTCCTTCTACTGAATAATCCTGCTTTATCCTGAACAAACTGGTGCCGAAACCCGGGAATTAATTTAATTCGGGCAAAATATAAAAACGGATAAAGTGAAGGACAAAGGAAAAGATTTTTGTTAAATAAATACGAAAGTGAAAACATGCCGCCTAAAAGAGCAACGAAAGCCAGCAACGAGCAGAGGGAAGCCGACCCTTCGACGACGAGTCAGCCGCCAACAAAGAAAGTCAGGACCGCGAGTGGTAGCAAGGCGAAGAAAGTCGGCACGAAAGCACCTGCTGTGAGGAAGACGAGCTTCACGAGAACCAAAAGCGCACAGAAGAGGACAGCAGCCAAGAAAACGGGAAGGATGGAGGAGCCCATGGCCCCGAGTACTACCGGTGTCGAAGGTGCCGATGCTGCCAGAGCCAGGACGCAGACCCGGCCGCCATCAAGGCCGCGAATCCCATTGTCTCCGGTCATTCGAGTGCTCAGCGATGAGGTACTGCCATTAGCTGGTCTACGTCGAGAGGAGGACCTGCCAGAGGACGAGCACCCCGAGGACGAGCAGCAGCCCGAGGCGTCGTCATCGGAGCCTGAACTCGAGGTCGGCGGTCAACGTCGTGAGCAGCTGAGGTCGCCGATGGAGCGCGTAAGAGGCCGTTGGCCAAACAGTACTATTTATCCGCGAATGCATGACGATTTTTATGTTAACGAGGATTGCGACCTCGTGAATTTAAATGATTGTACTTTGCGCAACGGTCGTAGTTTTGCTGGTGGTCCGCCGAGACGCAGTTTTATTATTGAGCACGGTCGCGAATTTGCAACTAATCGAAATTCGCATTTTTGCAATAATAGTCGCGTGCAAAATTTTGATCACGGCTTGTATAATTCTATGGCTAATAATAATCCTAACAATATGTACGGTACAAATCTTCGGAATAATGTCTGCGGGACGGTTAACCGCGGCATAGTAAACCCGAGTGAAAACAATGGAGATATTAGGAATCCGGCCGTGAACACTGGATTGCACGATCAACGCGATCAAAATTTCGCAAATAATAATAGAGGCTTTTCCGGAAATAGTGAGACGCAAAATTTTGGCTTAAATAATAGTGCGAGTAATAGCGACTTCGCGAACAATCCTATGATGCGCTTGACGGATGCGATAGAGTCGACATTGCGTGCAGTGCGCGAAAGTAGTATGTCCGAGGGAAATTCGCGACTTGTCAACAGACTAACGTCCGCAAAATCTTTGCCGTCGTTTTCCGGTGACCCGTTGGAGTGGGTTCACTTTAAAGAAGCGTTCGAATTAACGTCCGAATTAGGCGGTTACTCGGCAAAAGAGAACGTCTCTCGTCTTTTCGCGGCGCTAAAAGGAGAAGCGCGTGAGGCCGTGCATGCGTTGTTGGTGACGGGTCGAGACGCGGAGAGCGTTATAAAAACGCTAGAGTTGCTTTTTGGCAACAAGGGTGCCGTAGCGCGTAAAATCGTGAATGAATTAAAAGACTTGCCAGCGATTTACACGGGCGACATCAGTTTGATGCGTTTTGCCGCGAAATTAAAAAATGCTGTCTCCGCTCTTAAATCGCTTAAACTCACCGGGCATTTGGAGAGTCCGGATTTAGTGCAAAGCATTTCGCGAAAATTACCGGCGGCTTTAAAATTCGGGTACAACGCGTACGCGGCAAAAGTAACGGAAGATAAAATCAAGCTGGAGATACTGGCAGATTTCCTGTACGAGCAAGCGGAGCTCTCAATAGCAGGCGGTATTTTCGCGGTAGAGCCCGAAAATTTAGACGAGCCCAGTACGTCAGCCAAACAACCGGTACGGGGAAAAACGAACAAAGCCGTCGCAGCGATAACGCAAGTCGATACCGAGCCAAAATCAGCCGACAAAGAGACGCGAAAATATCGTTGCGTCGTATGTAAGCGAGACCACCACAAGACGGTAGATTGTAAAAGCTTTATTCGTGAAGCTGTTGATAGGCGGCGATTTTTAGCGCGTAAGTTTAGCTTATGTTATAAATGCTTGGAATCAGGCCACCGGCAAGCCGAATGCAAGGCGCCGAATTGCGGCAGCTGTCAAAGACAGCATCATATTCTGTTGCACACGCCGAGATTGGTGCGTGAAACAAAAAACGATACAGATAAGAAGCCGATCGTGGCTTCCACGGAATCAGCGGCTCAGCAAACCAGCGGCACCTCTAATGTAAGCGATACGAGCCAGTGACTATTGTTACCACGGGCGTTTTTGAAAATAATCGCAGTCGAGGTTTCGGGTCCTGCGAAATCGATAAGAACCTTCGCGATGCTTGATGATGGATCAACAATCACGTTGATAAACAAGAGCGCGGCGAGGAGGTTAGGAATCAAAGGCGCGCAAATAAATTTAGAGATAAAGGGAATAAATGATCGAGAGGTAGTTGCAGCGCGTTGTGAAAAAGTTCAATTTAAAATCTGTGGAGATTTTGAGGAATTTCAAGTAACAAATGCAGTCGCGGTGCCAAGTTTAAGTCTTCCGTCGCAAACGCTCGCTAAGGAGACGGTACGGCTTATCGCGAGATCGGAAAGCATTTTTGTGCAACCTTATGAAAACGCACAGCCCGAAATCCTTATCGGTCAGGATAACTGGCAGTTGCTAGCTACAAGCGATACTCGTGCTGTCGCAGGAACGGGGATCGCGCTTTCTTTAACTTCATTAGGCTGGGTTGTACACGGCGTAGCGAAGTCCAATGACGCGTGTCGCGAAATAACGGCCTGCATAAGGGCAGATGTGAATACAGACGCGTGTAAGCCGGCTACGCGTGACGAAAGCCTTGATAATTTAATTAGGGAATATTTTAAAATTGATGATTTCGGGATTAAAGAAATAATCCGACCGAGTGCAAAGCACGAGAGAGCGACTCGTATTTTAGAAAGCACAACTAGACGCGTTAACAAGGGCTGGGAAACAGGGCTTTTACGAAAAAAAGATTCGTTTCCGATAGTAAATACTTATAAAACCGCAATAAAAAGGCTTTTCGCGGAAGAACGAAAAATTGATAAAAACGCGAATTACGGATCATTGTATTACAAAGAAATACAAAGGCTTATAGATCTGGGCTACGCGAGAAAAGTATCTGAAAGCGAGATACGAAAGCAGCGTTGGTTTATTTCGCATTTTGGCGTTTTTAATATAAATAAACCGAATAAAATCAGGGTAGTTTTTGATTTAGCGGAAAAAACAGAAGGTGAAAGCTTAAACGATCAGCTCGATCAAGGTCCAGATTTATTGCAGCCGCTTCCAGGCGTGATGATTAGATTTCGTTTGTACGCAATCGCGGTAAAGGCGGATATCGCTGATATGTACATGCGTGTCAGCATAATAGAGGAAGATCGTAGAGCACAAAGCTTTCTTTGGCGGGGGAGGGATAGGAAAAAAGAGCCAGAGGTGTATGAGATGACTTGTTTGCTATTCGGAGCCAAGCCATCGCAGTGCAGCGCGATATACGTCAAAGATAAGAACGCGGAGTTGTTTATAGATTCAAAACCCGATGCTGTGAAAAGCATAAAGCGGGATTGCTACGCGGATGACATTTTAACTAGTAGGAAAACCGTGAAAGAAGCTTCGAAGTTAGTACAAGACGTAATCGAGATAAATTCAGCGGCAAATTTTGAAATGCATGGATGGGCCAGCAATGACGAACGAGCGATCGAGTCGGTCAAAGAGGAGGCGCGCGGAAAAATCTCAGCAAATATGCAGCTTTGCAACAGAGGGGGAGAGCGAGTACTAGGTCTTTTTTGGGACACCGAAACTGATACGTTAGGATTCAACGTTGGGCTAGATCGAGTCCCCGAGGATTTAATTAATGGCGTGAGAAAACCAACAAAACGCGAGTTTTTGAAAACGATAATGTCCGTTTTCGATCCGCTCGGATTAATTGCTCCGTTTACTTTAAAATCAAAAATTCTAATGCAAGAAATATGGCGTAGCGGTATTAATTGGGACGAGCAATTAAGGGACGAGGAGCAGGTCGGTTGGCTAGAGTGGCTTAAATATTTAAAAGAGGTTAGCACGTGTCGCGTACCGAGATGTATTACGTTGAAAGAAAACTCGTTTACGCAAATCGAACTGCATGCCTTTTGTGACGCAAGCCTCAAAGCGTATTCGGCAGCTATTTACGCACGTTTTATTTACGCGGCAGCACCAACACATGTTGTATTAGTCATGGCAAAGTCGAGAGTCGCGCCGCTCAAGCCCTTATCTATACCCAGGCTCGAGTTACAAGCCGCGTTACTCGGTGCGAGATTAATAAAGACGGTCGCCGATGAATTAGAACTGAAAATCAGTAGGCGAGTTTTATGGTCAGATTCAATTACGGTAATCAGATGGATAAAATCCGAACCTAGGACTAAACAAGCGTTTGTCGCACATCGATTAGGCGAGATAGGCGAGCTCACCGAGAGTTCCGAGTGGAGGTGGGTCCCAACGAATGAAAATCCGGCAGACTGCGCCACGCGATGGATAAGCGAAAATATTAATGAAAATAATCTCTGGTTTGCTGGCCCTGACTTCCTACGAGCTGATGAATCAAAGTGGCCGAAAGAAAAGTTACTTAATGCGAAAGAGAAGAAAAGCATTGACGAAACAGAAATGCGGAAAGCATGTGTATATGCGATATCTGTAAACGCGATGGAAATTCCTGCAAGTGCGAAAATTTTCGGCTGGCGAAATTTGATTGTATTGTCGCGTCGCACACGAAAAGCTGTAAATATGTGGCGAATAAATATAGCGCGTCGCAGACGAAAGGACGTAAGTAAATACCAATTAAAAGCAGTTGATAAGATCGAAGAGTTAGAATGCGCCGAAAATTTCTGGTTTCGTCTAGTCCAAGGCGATTGTTTTAGAGACGAGTTAGCTGCACTCCGAAGCGGCAAATCGATTAATAAAGGTAGTAAAATTGCGAATGTTAAGCCTTTCATAGACGGGCAAGGCTTATTGAGGGCCGAAGGTCGAGCAACAAAATTGCAAGGCGAATTATTTAATAATCAGCCGATAATTTTAGCGAGCGAGCATCCAGCTACCAAGATGCTCATAAAAGAGTATCACCGAAAATTCTATCATGCAAATAATGAAACTGTAATAAACGAACTGCGACAAAAATGTTATATTATCGGCCTAAGAAAGGCGCTGCGATCAATTACGGGCAAGTGTCTTATTTGTAAACTTAGGAGAGGCAAGCCGCAGAGTCCGATGATGGCCTCGTTGCCAGCGGGGCGATTAGCGTATAAAATACGACCGTTTAGCCACTGCGGCGTCGATTATTTTGGCCCAATGCAAATAAAAATTGGCAGACGTAGGGAAAAGCGTTGGGGCGTACTCTTTACGTGCTTAACAACACGGGCAATTCACTTGGAATTAGCATCATCTTTGACCGCGGGATCCGCGATTTTAGCTTTACAAAGATTAGCTGCGAGAAGAGGATGTCCGTCGGTTATATACAGTGATAACGGAACAAATTTTCGCGGCGCGTGTAAAGAATTAAAGGACGAAACTGCAAAAATTAATAAAAATGAACAAAGAGAGTATGCATTGCGGAACGGTATCAGATGGTTGTTTAATCCGCCTGACGCGCCGCACATGGGCGGTGCGTGGGAGCGGCTGATCAGATCCGTAAAAATCGCTTTGAATGCAGTACTAAAAGGGCAAACGACTACCGAGGAAATTTTGTATACGTTGTTGACGGAAGTGGAGCATTCGGTAAACTCTCGTCCGCTGACTCACGTATCAGTGGATCCGCGGGACGAAGAGGCATTGACTCCAAATCATTTTCTGATTGGAACATCGTCGGGAGAGATTAAACTCGGAAAATATGATGCGCAAGCGGTTTGTTTGCGAAAGCAATGGCGTATTGCTCAGGCATTCGCGGACGCTTTTTGGAAACGCTGGTTAAAAGAGTACGTGCCAACGCTAATCCCTAGAAAGAAATGGTTAGAGCGAGAAGCACCACTTGCCGTGGGTGACGTAGTTTTAGTTATAGATTTACAAGCGCCGCGTAACTCTTGGAAAAAAGGAATTGTAATAGAAGTATATGAAGGCGCTGACGGCGAAGTCAGAGTAGCGAAGGTCGACACAGCGAGTGGTCAATTTGTAAGACCCGTACGAAAATTAATAAAATTAATCAGCGAGAAAGAGGTACAAAATTGAACATCATTTTGTACGAGGGGGAGTATTGTTACGGATAGAATTAAGAATAAATAAAGAACCGTGACGAGGAGGAGCGGACAGAGAGAGAGAGAGATAATGCGATAGTGTTTTTTAAGTTTTATGTCAGTAAGAGCGGGCGCGCGCTTCGGCCGAGCTCCCATAGCGCGGAACCGTCTTGACGGTTCTGTGGCTTCTGGCCCCCAGCTAGGGGTGACTTGTCACCCTGAGGTTGTCATCGACCCCAAAGGGAGCTTGCTCCATGGTTTTGAGGGTCCCACGTTGCACGGGGAAGCCGAAAGGCGGGCCGTGGCACGTTCTTGGCTGAGGAGCGAGGCGAGGTGGCGACGACCCTTTACATACGTAAGGTAGTACGCAAGTATAAAGTTCACGCGACTCCCTCTCTTTCTCTCCGCGATCCCTGTGCGGTCATCAGCGGCGAAATTAGGCGGCTAATTAGACATAAGTGGGGGGCAGTGGCAGATCCCGATCGATGCGGATCGACAGCGAGTTCAGATGCACTCTGACCTTTGGTGCGAGTAGCTGGTCGAGTTATAGGCCACTACTCACTAATTTCGGCGAATAAAAGTATCATACGTTTATATAAATTTTTCGATTATAAAATTATTAAAGTAATTCCTTCTACTGAATAATCCTGCTTTATCCTGAACAGTTTCAAAAGCTTAAAAATATCGTCTGGCCCAATTATATACGTGTTTCATTTTCCCACCAGTATTGTCAAAAAGTTTGTTGCATAAATAATAGATAGATAGATAGATAGATTAAACCTTTATTTTCACAGTTAAAAAAATAAAATATACACACACATATATATATATATTTTTTCATTATATCAACATTGCATTTATTCTTTCGCGTCATTCATAAATCATAGTCCATAGAAACTATACGATACAAAGAATCAGGTACGATATCACAGTTTGTCGAGCGACTGATATCCACGCATCGCCCGCTTAAACCCAACGAGCGAAGGTAAAGTTCGCATACCCTGCGGATGGGAGTTCGATAGACGCGCACCGTACACTGCGAACGAATGTAGTCCCACGTCAGTCCGTGACCCTGGATACCCTACTGTTTATAATACGTGCTGACCAATGATAATTATTTTAAAAAGTTATATTACATAGTCTATAACAATGTTTTATCCCCTGCATATATAAAGCTGTAATGTGAATCCGCAATGATTATTCGGCAAAACGAAAAGCATACGAGCTGTGGAGAATTCCAAAGGCACTCATTACCTCCTAAAGATTCTTCGGCGCAATTGCACTCAAGCCCCAGCCGCACATATGCTCTCTATACTGCGATTCGCTTTGGTCGGCGTGCTGCGGCTCCCGACGACGACGACGACGACGACAACTCGAGTCGTCAGGCAGCCGAGTTATTTCGTTCGGTAACGAACAATGGCTGGTGTGCGGCTGCTATAGTCCTCTCACTCTCTCGAAATGTCGCTCGCTCGGGGAAGATGTGCGGGACTTGATGAGGAATTATTGCGCTGCCGGATTGTCTGACCGTACCGTGGAATTTCTACTGCGCCAGGCCGACGCTTCGTTTTATACGCACATTCACATCCCCTACCTCACACTGCACACATACACATCTAAACTCGTTTCATTGTTCGGACTGAATGGACTACAGTGATTTAGACGATTATTGCGTTTTGCATTTTAGCGCGCCGAGCCGGACGCTTTATATATATATATATATATACGCACGTATATATAGGCGAGTGAAAGAGCTGCGCCGGAGAGTCTCAATAAAGCGCCAGCGACTGTGAGAGCAGAGAATGAGGAGGGGTAGAGGGCTGTAAAAAGCAGTCGTGTGCGTCAGACGAGCGTTCCTACCGTCAGCGGCGAGTTTATTTTCGCGAGGTCGGATGATTTTTTGACGAGCTCCTGTTTATTCTCAGCTAGGTAAGCTGATATGCTCAATTAACGGCTTGCTGAGATTCCGAGCTGATGATAATTCAGGATCTTATAATGCGGGATTTTTAATAGTCTATTACTCACCTCGGAATTATCGCGTTAATTTGTCTAATTTATATTGGATTAAAGCGAGGGAAAACTTTCTTTTCAAGAGACTCTATACATATATACGTTTCAATCGTAATCGACTTTTTTGCTTTCGTGCTTCTAACACATTTAGAACTTGATCTCGCACGAAAAATTTATGAGTGGCATCGTTATCACAATTATCGAAAATTGTATAATTGTAATGTATGCTTTTCACGCATTCGTACAAGAATGACAAATCTTGGTAAACTTTTTTTTAAAAATTCTTCAATATATAGCATTATCGCGCGCATCTCAAGCTAGAACCGCATCAGCTCGAGTCGGAAATAAAAGCGAGCATTATCGAAGCAATTATCGAAAATTGTATAATTGTAATGTATGCTTTTCACGCATTCGTAGAAGAATGACAAATCTTGGTAAACTTTTTTTCAAAAATTCTTCAATATATAGCATTACCGCGCGCATCTCAAGCTAGAACCGCATCAGCTCGAGTCGGAAATAAAAGCGAGCATGTAGACGCACACGCACTAAGCAGCGCAATATAACGTTCAACGGCAGCATCACAGAATCCATGCCCCGATCTCCCCTCCGCGCTCTTAACTTCTCTCGCTCGCTCCGCGATAATCCCGCTTGAACTGGTCTGCGTTGCGCCGAGTCAGAAATGATTACCGCGCGTGTATAAGGCCGGCGCGATCCTATCTCCCCCGTAATCTCGCCGACGGCCTAAACGACGAGCGGCTACTGCTGCAGCTAACTGCACTGCCGTCGCTTTGTTTCCATCTCGTGCGTAAATGCGAGTCGGGAGCGCATCTGGATGCGAGATCTGCTGCGAGGGTTTAGATCAGTTCTGGCTTTTTACATCACCGCCAGCTATCTGGAGATGGATCATAATATTATTGTAAGGGGGCTTTCGTTATATCGAGAAATGTGCGCTTTTAATTTTCTCCATTATATCCTCGTATACACGGAAAGAATTTTCCCGTAAAAATTATATACAAAACATATGCAAAAATTACCGTGCTACATGGTAATGCTAAGACGCAGCGCCATCTAGGTTTTATTTACCGGATACCCAACAAATTTTTACGGGATAGCACAGTAAAAATTCCTATACTTCTGTTTTTTTTTAAATAAATTTTAATAAAGTTACAATAAAATAAAATATAATGAAATAAAAATAATTATAGTCTATTAAAAAATACAATTTATTGAAACCAATTTTTAATTATAAAACATTTACCATTCGGAGTGCGAACTGAGTTCGTTATTACGTAACCATGTAGGTTAGAACTTGGTAAAATCTTGTACAAAAAAGAGGAAGTTACAATTTCATACAAGTACATATGATCATCTAAATAAACATCAAGCAACAATTTGGCTACAATAGTGAATTGACTATTATTATGAGTTATAATTGCGTGTATTGTGTAAAATATTGGACCATTCTCTTCTGGCATCATTAAAATACAACCAGTTTTAATGCAATTTCCATCGTGCATAATTTTTTCAGTTGTATATACTGATTTCAAACTTTGAATGTGTCCAGGTAACAGTTGATGGAAAAATTGTATACCATGTAGATATTCTAACGCAGTTTCTTTTTTCACAAAACATTGATCGACAGCGGAAGATGATTCTTGTAAAAGTCGATAATTAAAACGCAGTTGGTTTTTAATTGCTATCGTATGGCAAACATTTTTTCGATTCACTGACACTCGAGACGTAATTTTACCTTCTCTGTTTTTACTCTCATATCTCATAGACGATATTTTCCATAGTGGACCTACAGCCGAAAATACAGAACCATAATGTATCAGTAAATGATGCTTAGGTTTGAAAGATTTATCGTCCGAAAATAAAGCAAGTGATTGCAGGTAATCAAATATTTTAATTTCCATTATGTTTTTAGATGAGATATGTAAATAATTACTTACAACTAGTTCAACAATATCGCATAATTGTTTTAATAATTCCCATGCAGTATCAGTTATTGGTACAAGATGACCGATTATGAGTTGAATATGACGAACCAAGCACAACATTTCTGATGCAGACATAATAAGTCTCTTTTTATTAATTTGATCGTCCGATATTTCTGGGGGTTTATTTTGACATTGTCCATAATCAAAACCTTTTATTAAATTGTTCAATGTATTGAGATTGAAGTATTTTTTTGATTTAATAAAAAAATTCAAATATAATCCTACGTCATACTGAGCAACCCCTTCTAAAACATCATGCATAACGTCCACAGTTAAGTTTTGCGTTACGTGAAAATTTGAGATTGTGTGAAATATACATGGCTCAATTACACCGGTTTTTTGAGGGTTTTGTTCTAGCAAATCCTTTTCGTATTGTAATTTAGTTCTTAGTATACATTTACTTTCGTGGAAAATCGTATGAATATTTTTCTTTTCTATGTAACAAAATCTACAAAAAATTGAAGAATTAAATGACTTGTTAAAGCCGAAAATTGTATGTATAGCTAAGTTATCACCAACAACTAGACAAAGTTTAAAGTAAACACATTTTTCACCGTCTTTGTGATGAATAGTTATACCAATGTTCTCTAAATACTGTAACTCTTCTATAGCTTTTTGAAATACAATTTTATTAGTACAAACTGTAAGATCTAAAGTGTTAAAAAGAATAAAAAGAAATATATTTTCTAGTTTTGATTGCATCTCGAGAGGTAGGCAAGGTATGGAAATGTAAACAGCTCCGCATTTAGAAAGCCCTCTATGACTACCTAGCGCATTATTATTTTCGTAATCATCGTAATACAAAATCAGAGGGATGACAACCTTTTTTGAAAAATCTTTAATGATATTCATCCATAGCGATCCCTGTATGAAATTACTAATTATTGATTTATTTTCATTTAGCAAGTTCATATACTGTACAGTAGCATCAAATATTCCGGGAATCTCAAAAAATGCTTTGAAAACGTGTCGAAGAGGAATAAATTCAGCTGTTACTGTTATCATGTTAAGTACCTTCATTCCATTTTTATAAACATAATCTTTTCTTTCACCGATTTCGTACGTTTCTGGCTTTACATAAGTATTTAATTCTTCAAAATTTTTAAAGATTTTCCATTCTGTTTCAATTAGCTCCATATTCTTATGACTGTTACTACAAGCGTTTACGACATCTTGACAAATTTTGTCTGATATTTCACTACTGCTATCAATATTTACAGATACACTTTCTACGATCTCATCTTTAAGTTCGTTTGTAAGGCTCACAACTAACTCCTTGACATCTTTTATAATCGTACCTGCCCTACCTCGCGCAATATCGGGATAATTGTGCAATTTAGCAGCAAAAAGTATAAGCTCTTTTTTATAGTCATTTTTCGGAATACATTTATTAATATCTAATTTAATTTTTTTAGTAGCAACTTTTTCATTTTCACACTTTGTCTCTCTAGGCAGTTCTTTATCTGCAGTATGATTCTTATTTAAGTAGCTTATATTTTTTACTTCATTTTCTTTAGAAGTATATTTAATAGAATTTTCTACGTCATAACTATCATAACAATCGATAATCTTTACCTTACTTTTTAAAATCATCTTTGGTGATTCCGTTACGGAAAATCCACTAAACATGTGTGTAGAACTTATATGTTTTCTCAAAGCATCATACGTTGAATAAGTTCTTCCACACTGTTTATCGCAATTAAATGATGTATTGAATGGATGGACATAGCGTATATGCTTTAGAAAAAAACTTTGATCATTTAACGTTTCGTTACAATATGAACACGTAAACATTTTGGTAGCTACAAAAACGCTGACAAACTAAGTAATTATAAATAACGCTCGTAAATTAAATAATTATAAATAACGCTGATAAATTACATTACGTAGCTTCTACGATGAAGACTTGTTGCGAATCAGAAATTTCTTCTTGAACTACTTTTGAAGTAGGTCTGCTTGGGTTTGTTCAACGTTTTCTATATAAGTTCTTCTACAGCTTTTTGTGCATTTTCTTGCGCGCTTTCTTTTTGAGTTATAATGTGTGTGATTTCTCCTATGAGACCATTTAATGATCTACAACACACATCTCCCTTGAAGTGAATGCCATACAAACTTTTTTGTATAAACAACCAGAAAGGCGACGATCGCTCGGGATATGCACAATCTAACGCAACATAAATCTTAAAACATAAGTCGACTGCTTCCAAAGAAGAATTAACTGTGTACAAAATATCATTCACAAGTACGTATGCTGCTTCGATCCCCGTTAACGGTCCTACTAAAATTGGCAAAGGCTGAAGAGTTAACTGCAATACTCTTAATTTTTCTTTTAACCTTTCAATCGCCGGGAGCGTATCTGCTGCAGTCTACAAAGTGCCATTTTTTATATGAAAATAATTTTATTATTAATATTAAGTATATATAACACTTATTATTATGTAAACCATTGTTACAATTTGAGAATCAAACTTTACCTCAACATGTAAAATAAATGAGCTACGACCTTCTTCAATGGATCCTGTTTGAAGTCTTGCTCCGGTCTGGTCTTTGTTCTTTCGCTTTCTTGATGATGAACCAATGAGATATGGTAACAAATATAAAAGTACGGTGTCCTTATTATCTATTATCAAAAATTTAGTTATATCAATGGGTACAGAGAAAAAATTAATTTAATAAATTTACTCACTTGGGAAAAGTGTCGAAATCACATGCAATAAAGCTTTATCTGAAATACTTTTTATTTTATTGCACAACTGCAACCGTCTTATTAAATGCTCTCTTATGTAAGTCCATCGAATACAAAAATCTCCAGCATCAGGTTGTAGTCGTTGAAAATCAGACTTCAACTATTAATGAAACACGTAAATTCATGAAATGCTATATAAATATACATACGTATCATTAAAAAAAATACCAATTTGGGGCCTAATTTTGTCATCAGACAGCGTAATTGGTTGTAGTAATCAAAAATAGACAGGTGTTCTTGCTTCAATAAGGCTTGTCGAGTCATGTAAGTTGCAGTCCATTTTTCTGTAACAGTATTTTCTGGACCTACGTGCTCCGATAACCATATTAAATCTTTTTGTATACTACCTGAAAATATTTATTACATTATAATAAAAAATACAATTTTATAAACTTATTTTTAATAGTTATAAGTACGTCTATCAGAAATACTTACTATTTGAAACATTGGGGACATTATTTTCATGATTATTGTTGGCATGTGAAGATGCTAATAATCCAGAGAGTCTCAGCTTTTTTTTCCTATACTCATAATGCTCATAAAGCGTTCCAGATGGATTGATTTTTACTTTATTCACACTTTCAAATGGTTTATAATATGTGTGCGGATTTTCACTGGGAAATAATTCACATATTTGTGAAGCTAACTCTGTGAACTTTGCTCTAGATATACTATAAATAATATTCATAGATTCAAAACATGTAACTTGCTATAATTGAATAAATAAATTACTTTACTCACACGAAACGTTTCAATTGTGGAAGTACGCCTCCAACTGTCAGCTGATGTAGGTGTAGATCTTGCTCCTTTTTAATTACAATCCTCGATAAAAGATTTCTTACATTTTTGCTGAGAAACTCATTGGTTAAGTAACTTTGGAGAACAATTTTTCCATCAGCAGACGAGTCCAGCAATCGATAGATTGGCTATTGCAAAAGAAACATATAACACATAAAAAATGTTATTATTGAATGAGACATACAATTACAAATAAAATATTATAAATAATATATTTACATGTTTGTGGTGATTATCAGGCCACTTTCTGGTAGTCTGAAAAATTCAATATGTATAATAGTTTAAAAAATAATTCAAAACCAGTGTTATATTAAAATAACGTAAAAGGATTGAAAAACGTAAAAGGAGTTACATACATGAGTCACATCACACATTAATTGAATAGAATTATTGGAAAAGTAGTAAAATTAGTTACACGAACGAATGTAAGTACTTATTGTTCACATATACTCACGCTATTCATATTCTGTAAAGAAAAATAAGAGTCTTTGGTTATGTCTGGAGGTTAGGATAGGTCAGGTTTTAAAGAGGACGAGTATACGCTGATATTACGATATGCCAGCATTTGTGCGTTTAGTGATACAATAATAAAAGAGTGTACTTACGAATTAGTGTTACACCAGCAATATCAGAACTCTAAAATCAGAGTAAATCAGCTCGATGTCCGAGTTACCGCGGTATCGCGGTATCGCGGAGAGAGATGCGTGGAAACCGCTGCGTTGTTATGTAGACGCGACCTTGTTGTTGTCCTTTGGCGCCTGAGTATTACTCGGTGAACACGATGCTGCCGTCGTCACAACACATACGAGCTCACTTCTGATAGTACGGGGGCTATAACTGACCGACAAAGTAGCGAGACTCCGGTACTCGGCGATGAGACGCACGTGAAACTTTCCGCCGCTCGTTTGCAAAAGCAATATGGCGGCCACTCGACGCCGTCAGCGCCAACTATGGTCGGTAAAATTTAACTTGCAGCACGGTAAAAATTATGCTTTTTTATATATAAAGATTGCCGCAAACAAAAATTACCGTACGGTACAGTAAAAATTATGAGAAGTAGGGTTAAAAAAAAAGTTGAATAAAGTAAAAGTGCTCGGGAAAAGATGGCAGCACAGGATTACCGTGCTATTCCGGTAATTTTTGTTGGAAAATTCTTTCCGTGTACGTATACGGGCTCGACGATTCTCGAGTTGTCGAAAAGAGGAGAAAGAATAATGCGTCAGACGGTTTCAGAACTCGTCGACTCCGGAAAGAAAAAACGAGGGCTCGCGCGCACTTGCACCTCCCTCGAAGCGCGCGCGTGTGTGTGTGTGTGTGTGTTACACACCTCGGCCCTTTAATCTTCATCTCTCGGCGGCATCTCTTTGTCTGCAAAGCGGAGCGCGCTGCAGTTGCACCTATTTACCGATGTAGAGAGTAGCGCCGTATCTCGAGCTGCTGCGCTGCTGCACACAATCCAATCTCACGGCCGACGACGAGGCGCCGCGCTCTCCGTCTCCGCAAATCTCCGCGGAAATTTAGGGACGTCCTGCCCGGTTATCTAGATTATTTACTACCCCCTCTTGCTTCTCTATTCTACTGTGCAGTGTTAAACTGGATATGTATGCACCGGAATGAGATGACGCCGTGCTCTGTTGTTGTTCGAGTGTTGATGATGGAAAATATTCTATATTTTTCGTCTCGATTTTCGATTCCCTTATTTGAACGGCAGAATCGCGAGATCATATCATTAGTCGTCCGGAAAATTAGCACTAAAAGTAAAAATAGCAATCTCGCATCAGAATTTCGCGATGCTTGTATTTGATTATACTATATTATAATCCGTAGAGCGACATAACATCTGTCGGATAATTTCAATGAGCCGGTCGGATCAGGAGAGATAAACGAAAATGCATATATATATATATATTTATTCCTCGACATTCAGCTCTGCGAAATAAGCCGTCGTTTTTGTCGGGCGTCAAAGCCGACTTAACGAAATACAAACGTTATCAATTATTTATCAGTCGCCGATCCAGGCCGCGTTTTTGCCCACGGCGATATATATCTGCAGTGGCGGCAGTATATACGAGCCTGAATCGACTCGAAGCTCGCTCGCCCCTTAGGGGAGCGACGTGAAAAAGCCATATGTCGGATTACGACGAGCGAAATGGCCAAAGTGCATAAAATTAGTATGATCGTGCGAGAGCACCGGGGCTGCGCCGTTAAATTTACAATTCGCAGATGTCTCTTCTCTCTCTCTCTCTCTCTCTCTCTCTCTCTCTCTCTCTCTCTCTCTCTCTCTCTCTCTCTCTCTCTCTCTCTCTCTCTCTCTCGCTCTCTGCAGCACTTTGCCGGCGTTCTTGCGCGAGGGGCGCTCGTAACGTAAATTCGGCTGGGATTAAGTGCGTAACGAAATTATCATTTCGCGTTAGGCTGCCGTTCTGGACGGAAATGGCTGTGAAAATTTAGAAGAATTAATTTTTACGGCGCATCTCTACTAGAGCTTTTGGAAAGTAGGACCGAATATTCAAGAACAAATAGGAGAACTGCGCGGTTATCTAGCGGTTCTCCAAATTTCTTTAATTAACTCGAACGAAGCGAAGCGATCAAGTCCGTATCAGAGTATCAAGTACTCGCTGCCCCTGCGCGCAGTAAGCCAAGGGATGCGGAAAGATAGATATGGGATTTCGCGGTCCGGGCAAAGCTTCGCCTTATCGCGCATACTTGTCCTGCGTCGACAAAAGGAGAGCCGCTCTCATCCTCTGTTCTGTAGAGAAAGAGAGAGAGAGAAAGAGAGAGCTGAGGGGATAGAGAAAGAACAACAGAGAAGGAGCCATTAAAGAGTATAGGGGAGAGAGGTACAGAGTGGGGATAGGGGGGGGGGGAGAAAAGGAGATAAATGCCGCAGCGTCCTTTGTTTTACGAGGATACTTAGAGGCGGGTGCGAGCGCGAATTAGTATTCGAGACGGAGCCGTAGAA
This sequence comes from Muscidifurax raptorellus, assembly GCA_020010945.3. Taxonomy (NCBI): domain Eukaryota; kingdom Metazoa; phylum Arthropoda; class Insecta; order Hymenoptera; family Pteromalidae; genus Muscidifurax; species Muscidifurax raptorellus. Next base: position 12,976,082 of record CM052079.1, on the reverse strand, counting down.
AGAGAGCTGCACGACGATATACCCGCGTGTATTCGCGCGCAGGAGGCGTTTAAGGGGAGTGCTCGCTATTATCGTCCGCGCACTTTTGTACGTGTTCTCTCTCTCCCTCTCTCTCTTTCTTTGTGTGCACTATTTAAACCCATTGTCTTCTTGTACACGAGTCGATTCACCGATGATCAAAGTGTATATATAAGCTGCCTCTTTTCCAAGTCACGCGTTGCCTATAACCGTCGATTTTCTTTATGTTTCAGGTGAGTGTTTTTCCTGCAGGAGCATTTAAACCTTTCAAAATTTCCCGCGTGTATACCGTAAGTACATATGTATACAGCTAAATCTAATCTAAATAAGAAAGCCAACAGCTCGGTGTGCTGTACATATATATACACCCGCCGGCGCAGATCTTACAACGCAGAACAGAGCTGTAGATGCAAGTTGCACACGACCGCCTGCAGGCGGCGCTGCAGTGGCGCGCGAATGTTAATTATTCCGGTTAAACCGCTCGCTCGCTCTCTCTCTCTCTCCCTCCCTCCCTGCAGCAACGCGAAAGCCAGATTAGGAAGCCCGGGACGTCGCTGCACACATGGACGATAATAATTCTGCAGCGCCGGCTACGCGCTGGTCCAGATGATTAAGTGAATAAATAACGCCGACAGGTGTCGCCCCCCACTGATGAAGCCTCGTTACGTTATATGCCACCATGTGTTTTGATTTTTCTGCGCGCCGCAGCTGAAATTCGCACCCTCTCGTCGCGCCCGTCCAACGCGTATATAACCCACTCGTGTGGAGCCTGAAAATTTCATTTGTACTTGTTAACTTTGTTTGTTCTCGCGCTGCCGTGCACTGCACTGGATATATATATATTATATGCGCGCGTGTGACCCGGATGCTGCGTTGTTGATATTTCGAGCGTCCGGCCTACATGAACCATCATCATATCAGACTATTTATTGTATATATCTGGCTCTTTTTAGTTTATCGGATGAAAAAAAATTGCGCTGAATAGAAAGTAAACGGCTTGACGTAGCTATATCCGCGCATATAAATAGTAACTTGGAAGATCATTTCTTTCAAAGCTCCAGTTGTTATCGATGTTTCGCCTTCCTCGACGGGATGAAACTTTTTTCTTTCTTTCTTTTGTGCGGGGGCGCAGTATAGTAGTGGTATTATACTCTCGCAACTTTATTAAATTTTCACTGAGAAATCCCGCGGGAACAACGATGTAAAGCATTTTCCATTAAGTCAAGTATACATATAGCGAACGCGAGAGCGTCTTGTAACAATCAGAAATCGCCATTAAAATGGAGAGGAAGCACGATAGAGGGAGAAAAAAGCAGCAGCAGCAGCAGCAGCAGAGAAAGAATTCGCGCAGCTCACTCGCTCTCTGGAAATCCCGAGCGAAACTTGGAATTACAAACTTTCCGCGAGTGGTAGCCAATGCACTATACTCTCTTTCCTCGACTCTCATCGTCAATGAATATCGAATTACAGCCCGCACACGAGAAGTAAGAGAGCGAGAAGAAAGAAATAAAGGAGGAGAAAAGGAAGGAAGGAAGGAAGGAAGGAAGGAAAGAGCCCTGGCCTCGTGTATTTGATTTACGGCCTGGTCTCCTGTATATATCTATATACCCACACATGCTCCTCCCGGCACGCGAAGGAAAACTCGCTGGTTTTTCCAATATATATATATAAAGTTACGAAAAATCGATGCTTTATTATGCTCGCATTATTTATATACATCGCGGCTTTAATAAACGCGTGCGCGCGACGATCAAGACTCGGAGAAAAGATTTTCACACACTTATACATTACGCGGGAAGAAAGAGCATAAATCTTGGCGAACGCACGATAGCGCGCTTATGAATTTATCAAGCTCCGCCGGGTTATCGCGCTTATTGGCGAGAGAGCTGCGCGCGAATCGATAATCGAGAGTCGCGCGCAAGCGAGCTCGTGCATAAATCGTTCCCGCGAGGCTGCGCCGCAGAGCAGCGCCTCGACTCATTATTCTTGCGCGCTGTTTCTCTTTTGTCTAGAGTTTGTGTTTTTTTTTTCATTCTTTCGTCTCTCCGCCTCTGCTGCGGCTGAAATAATGACGACGCGAAGAAGAGGAGATGCTCGATTGTTTCGGCGATTTTGCGCGCTGGTATAAATTTAGAGCTGCTGTGATGCTCCATCCACTGTATACGAAAATACGGTGTACCGAGTAATTATATACAGATTATTACTATTGTTATTATTTTGTTAATCGATCATACCCCCACATAGTGGATGAGCGATGTGCGCGGTGATAATCAAGGGCTTTTGGGATGATAATGAAATTAGTGAGAGTAGCTATATATATAAGGTTCGCCATTGCTTTAAAATTCAAACCTTAATAAGATTCATGCCCAGGAATTATTCATGTATTATTCAAATCACATATTAATACAATTAATACCTCACAGCTATTCGCGCACGTGTGTGTATCACATCCCGGATAATAACATAATTCAGGTCGCGAATTTATGCCAGTTTGATCGTTGATAATTACCGCGCAAAGTATGGCTCTGCCCAAGCCGCCCGCATAAATATCCAGATTGACTTTGATTACGAGCTAAACGTTTTCGAGCTGTTCTAGCGTGCTGCTTCAGCGCAATCTCTGCCGCCGCGCGCATCAAGTAATCATCGTCCGGCTCTTCTTCTTTATGCGCCTCCGCGCAGACTTCCGCTGCGGTAAACTCGACTTGACGCTTGAATCGCGAGTCGCGCCGCGGGGGATTTTCAATTTTGCACGCAGCGGTGGCTTTATATAATTTGGCGGACTTTTGTTCGGTAGCCCCCGGGACGATTGAGATCGTTTTCTCGATTGAAGGATCAGATATCGTAGTGGTGTATAGGTAGGAGGAGGAGTTTAACGCGTATATATATATGAGTTCCGCGGTAAAATTCACAGTATTTTCATCGTACACGGCGGGCCTGTCGAGGCGATGCGTCTTCTATGATTCATTACATTACTCTTATATATATTAATCGAATATTCCGGGGATGACACACGCGGATATATGTATATATAGGTCTTCAAAGCCGAAACCCACAATGACGTCGTAGAATAAAGAGCTCTGTATAGGAGCACGAGTTATTTCAATAAATCATCCGCACGACAATGGATCGCCCCTGCAGTCCCGGTAAAACACAGAGTCGGTATACGCGGTGTGTATGAGCTCCCGCGCTGCAGGAAAATCAACGCGAATCACACGCTTCTTTCATCGGACCGCTCGAGTTGCCTTTGAGATGGAAGCTCACCCTTTGCCAAGGAGGGAAAGAATCCACTTGAAAAAGAGTGTCCCCTTGCACCTATATACACAGCTACATTCACATTGTATATATGTATATATAGGAAAGTGCGAATATATACAGTGCAGTCACTCACGGGAGGAGGAAGACGATAGCGGTGCTCTGGGCTGCCGACTCCCCTGCCTGATGGCGACAATGGAGACTGGTTCTCCCTCCTCTGCTGGAAGACAGGCGCGTCTAGCTGCTTCTCCCGGCTGTGGAATTAGCCGCGACGGCCAGTCACGAGGCAGCGGCGCAGCAGCGACTCCGTCAGTTGCACAATACCCTCGAGTAGCGGCATAGCTCGAGTATAGTGCTTTAGTCGTCCCTTTGCTCTAATTGTAAATGCCAAGAGGCTGTCTATATCGATGATTTCTCCAGCAGCGTTGGGATTTCTTTGTCTGACAATGAGTGGCACTGCGCTTTCGCGTGTCTGTATATACACTCTCTCATTCGATTAGACTATATTGATGCGGCTCTTCAATCTATAATATAGCTATCGCTTCTTCGTTGCCTCGCGCCTCCTTTTATTTATGCGAGGAATTAAAAGTGCTGACTTGTCCCTAATTATCCGGCCTCGGCGTTCATCTTTCACGCTGTCGGACTTTTGAACTGCTAACTTTGTCCCATTTGTCTCTCCGCGCGCGCGCGCCCCTCAGGCATCTCTCTTTGGGGACGAAGCTCGCGGAAAATGTATAATCCGTCATTAATCAAGAGGTACAGTTTTCGCGAATCGCACAGCCAACTTTTCGTCGGCGCGCGTCATTACAGTTAGTAGCTACACTATATATAGCACTTCAAAAATACACAAAAATTCACGATCGTCCTTTTGTTCCAGAGAGCCTTATCTCGAGTCGCGTCCAGCAGCGACTCTAAATCATCCTGGCCTCTTGACGTTACCATCTTTTTCCGCGTCTCCTCTTTTTCCATCGTCTTTTATCCCCTGCACCACCGCCACCCAGACATATTCCGAGGAGGGAAGAGCCGCCCTATCTCGTGGTATATAGGATGTTTGCCTATTCGAGCCCCTTTGTCTCGAGTGTGTGGACTTTCGTACCAACTTTGCTTACGGCCGACTTTTCTTTTCCCCACGCGGGTTAGGAAAAACGCAGACCGATGTCAATAACTGACTTATATACGCGCTTGCGGCTTCTTTGCGAATTCGAATAGCGCCGAGGGCTGAATAAGTGCTCGAGAAATTGTTACGCGGATGTCTCTCTTTTGATGAACTCTCTTTTGTTTCCATGTTTGAGCTCAGGGCTTGCTTTATTGCGCGGAGGAGGGGGGGGGGGGTTATGAAACGATTGCGACTCTCCTCGAGAGTATAATGTGTCACGTTCCATAGTTCGACTCAATATTACTTTTTCTCTCTTGAATTATGGGCAATATTGCGTGCGGGACGTTATCAGCCGCGATGATTTATTTCATCATCTCGTGGATTATATTCTGCGCTGGTAAATATATATATAGAAGCAGCTTGACCGAATTCGAAAAGTTTTATAAATCCCAAAAAATCCAGTCTCGCGTATAGTATCGCATTTCTCGTCGCAATACTATACACCGAGCCGAGCACGCATATTACTATATATATAGACGATGCAGGCACGGCTCGCGTGCACCAGTTGTCGACTGCGGAGGGCGACGCATGTGTCGGGTCTTATCCGCAGAAGCCCTCCTCGCAAGATACGAATCGAGCGACGCGTATATACGTGTACATATACATATACCTGGGCTGCACGTGCCCCACTTGTTGATGCGCAACGCGCGGCCGGTGGAACGAAATCCGATGCACAGGTGCGCCGCAGCTCCACCTGTATATATGTATATATATATATATATACATATGCATAGTCGATGGATCGGCTTCTCCTTCTTCTTTGTTCGACGGACACTCGAGGAGTTCCTTCGATTTTGCGATGCTGCTGCCACGGTGAAAAATGACAATTTTACTTTTTCTGCAGTGCTGCGCCGCGGCCGCGCTGAGAATGGAAGTTTAGCGACTGCGCCTGGCAGTGAAAAATCGGAGCTAAAGCAGCAGCGAAGTATACGTAGGGGGAGATTATACTCTCTCTCTCTTTCTCTGATTGTTTGCAGTGTCGAGTTCTTCGCTCCGTTTATCAAACGCAGACTGCTGACTCCAAGTTTTGACTATAAAACTGTCGATCCGAATTTATCAACATTTTAAGATAATAAACGCGGCTGTTTTAAAGTACCTACTCGTATCTCAAAAATGAAACAGTCAAACGAATATTATTAATATACTCTTTTCCCGAATTCGATACATTTCTCCCGTTCAAAATTCTGGTCTGCGCATGTATTGAATATAGTCGCTTTCCCTCTCTCTCTCTTGGCATCATCGATCCGCTCCGGGTGTATGTGGAGCTTTCAGCCCGCGATGTATATAACCTGCACGTTCTCAGTTAAAAATGCGCGCCCGGATTCGCTTCTGTGTATACACGAGTGTACTTTTTCATTCTCATCGTTCTGCCCGAGAAAATATTTATCGGAAAAGCATAACGATGAATGAAAAACAATTCCGATTTTTTTCCTTTATAATAACGAAATTGTGACACATGCGAAGCTTTTTATCCTGAAATTGTTTGGACACAGATGATGCCGTATATACACAGAACTTGTTCGTGAAATAAAAAAAAAATACAAAATTCATCGTAAAAAGGGCGAAGCGAAACATGCGGTATAATCAACGTCACAATAAAACTCAGCTAATGACGTATATTTGCCATCGTAAACTTTCCGCCGCTCGGTCAAAAACAAAACGACGAGAGTTTTCACGAATGGTCAACGATCCCGGTGGGGAAAACCATCAACCGCCACGCGCAGCAGCTCGAATAGCAAACTATACATAGCTGTATATACACTCTCTGTACAGAATATAGCGAGCCTCGAACGTTCGAAAATTTCACAACCCGTCGTGTATTCTCTCCCGCATCGTCCAAAATTTCGCGCAGCGCGTCGACACCTGCTTTTGACGTGGCAGTGGCCAATCAACCGGGTGTCGACCACTGCGTGCGGAGAAGAAAACACGCCGCATCAACAATTTTTAGCGGCGCCAAAATTCAACTATACTCGCGCGCGCGCTATTTTTTCTCTCCTCGCTTTTCAATCAAGGCTCATTCGGCCCTTCGCCTGCATTTTTTTTATCGCGCTATCTCGTCAGCGCGCTAATACCGACGGGAAAAAAGTAAAAACACGAGGGAATAAAATACAGGGACGCTGCAGCGGTGGCGACGGTCGCGAAGCAAACGAGGCGTGAAACGCTGATGAAGAGAGCGGAGGGGGGGAGATCTTCGTGATTTGATTACGCGCGAAACTTTGATGAATTTTCGAGACGCGATATCTCGGAATTCGCGGGGATATTATGCGAGTTAACTGGAGTAATCAAGTGTCTCCATCGCCGCGCGCCGCGGAGGGACGGAGAATAAAACTTGCTTTATACATAATAGTGTAGAGCTGCTGGATTCGGCTGTGCTTTGCTGGTTACGGCGAGTATCGCTGATGCAGTTTAAAAGTATAAATATTGAAAATAACATTTTTTAATGGGATATGATTTACGCTAATTTAGAGGGATGACTACACTGCAATTTTTTTGTATTTAAGGCGCGAGATATATAAGAAATGAGAATAATTAATTGTGCTGAAATAAAAAATCATCCACGCGCGAAGAGCTTTATGTATGAAAAGTGCACTCGAGATTTAAGAATAAAGTATACTAAATTATAATGTACGAGATATAGGTTTATTGAATTTCCATTTGACCCAATTGGATTACGTTATTAATCTAATAAAGATGTGAAATATGAGAACATATCTGAAACTATTAAAAACAGATTTTAAGTGCTCTTCCAACGAGTAACATATTCAATGGATGACGAGTAAGATTTGGATCCATTGTTTATTCAGTTGTTATTCGTTATATCCGAGTAACATGCTTAAATTATTCTAAATCGGAGTATTTCACCGCGAACTTCGTGATTAAGAAATCGTCAAAGCGTTATAAAATTAATATATTATTCTCTATATGATTTAAAGTAGTTAAGGTATGTACCTTATAAACGTAGCATAAATCTTTAATCTTCGCGTGACTGTAATTTGAGGAAAACCAAAATTAATAGGTTTGATTAGTAAAAATAGTTCATTGTATAATTACTAGGGCCAAAATGGATTATTCCAAATGAGTGCTCAAAATATCATTCGAGTCTGGGGAAAAGTATATTAGCTCTTTTTATTCACCATATTTTTTTACCATACGGAACGAGAGTAGCGTTTTTCCTCTAGTGAGTATTGCCTTTGCGAGGAAATTTTCAAACATCTTCGCACTGGTGCAGGTAACCCATCAGTGGGAGAAATCTGCTATTTTCGCCTGTTATTGCATAACGTGCGAAGTGCAACATGGAAGTACCTATGTCTGAAAATAAAGGTTTTCGAGTCGTTCACTACAGTATATGTATATAATTATAATATATGTAAATTTTTAAAATTTTTTGAAAATGTTTTATAAGTTTTGATAGTTTAAACTTTTAGTAAGGAAATGAAGCAAAAAGTTAAAAATTTGAAACGAAAATGGTTGTTATCATTCCTAAGGTCGAAAGTAACCATTTTCGCTCCATTTTATTATTACGAAGGGATTCTTGCTTTACTTTTTTCTGACGCTCAGAAAACTATTTTCACTCCACTTTATAGATGTTGAAAATGGTCTTTTTTATGCACATGCTACAAAAAATTAATTTTTCCTAAAATTATCTTTTGATCATTATATATTCCTCTCGAAAGATGGAACAAAATGGCGTTTTTTTAGATATTGGTACTTTGCACAGGAAAAAATCCGTAGTCTCGGTGCCTGCGTCTCTCGATTTGAAAATCATTGTTTTTCAGTAGCGAACATCTATAAAAACAAAGTCGATAAAAGTGCTTACTCTTTTTTAGTATACATATTCTTTTTACGATTATGTGGAATGTAAATGCGTACGACATGAAAGAACGCTTAAAGATACACTTTCATACGAAATTGATTTTTCTGAAAATTTTCTAAGCACACAACAAAAATAGGTAATAATTTATATTTTACCACGAGAGGATGTAAACGTATGAGAGGAAATCTCTAAAACCTTTAATTGTTGACCTCTGTAAAAAAAATGGAAGGTTTAGTAATATACAGGCGTATATAAAAAGTGGATATTCGCAGTTTTTTCCGTTTCTTTCCAACCAGCCATTTTATAGTCTATTGGTTTTTTGGTTATAATTATTCTTTTTCGGCAATTTTTAGGCAGAAAATCAATCGACTATAAAATAGCCGCTTGGAAAGAAATGGGTTAGGTAAACGTAAAATAACTATAACAATTTTCGTTGTTTTTAGTTTTTATTTATTTTAAGAAACTTTTTAAAAAAGTGAATGGTGCAAGGTTTTCATTATTACGATTTAGATATATTATCAGACCTGAATATTCACTTTTTATACGTGTGCTAGAACTGCCAATCATGGATCACGTTTTCTTATAATAATAAATATAATTTCTTGAGTCCTTGCAGCATGCGCTTGTGCGAAACGAATTTATAATAATATAAACTTTAAACAATAAACACAAGCTCTCGCAAATTAGCTTAAAATAAACCATTAATACGGCCTTGATTCCGGTATAAAGGCAAATATATCTATATATACCAGCGAACAACTGTAGTGAGTATAATAGCGCGCAATGAGGAAAAAATTCCCGGCTGAAAAATCCAAACAACGCACGAATGGCCAGAATCGCAATCGAAAGCGAGTGGGTTAAATATTTGTAAACAAGGGAGTAGCTCTCGCGCGCGGAAAAGTTTCGTCGGTATAGCAGCGAAAGGGGTTGCGCGTTTTTCGGCCATAATAAATTCAGGAATAAATCACAAAGATCGCGCAGCCCGGCGAACAATGGGCCTTCTCGTGTGCCTGCGCACTGGTATTTCGAACGGGCAAATTAAATTACAAGCCAGACAAAGGGAAGGGCAAATCGAATTAATGTCCTTTGTCATTTTTAATATTTATGGGAATCAGTCACTCGCAATTTTCCTCGGCCATATCGCGACTCGGGCTGTTTTTTTTCCAAAGCGACGCATATATATATGACAGCGTTATACATGGTTTACATATACAGTCACACTGCGGGTGTGGCATGCGTATAATGAGGATATGTATTTTCGGGCCTGCCTGTGTTTACAAGACCCTGCGCGTCGTTCAATCAATCAAGTTGCACACACTGTAGAATAACGAGAACTGCGATTTACTATTCAAGCTGCATAAATCAATATGCAGAATTTCCCCCGCAATGCATCATTCTCTCGTGTAACCGAACGGGCGAATAACAATAGAGTTTTTGTAGCTTCTAGAACAATATTTGTTTAATTAAATCAATAATATACAATTTACAGAGCTATATCTTTATACAGTATCAGAAGAATGCTCTCTTGTGCACACACACACACACACAGAGGCTCCTCTCGAGCCACGAAAAAACAACACACAGCGATACTCCTCTATTCAGACGGTCGGCTCCTCGATTCCCCTCGCGAATATAATCGCGCGACTCTCCCTCGTCGCTCGCTGTGGCTACAGACTTTCGGCGACGGCGGCACAACCCCGACACTGCTCTTTTGTACGCGAGCCTAAGATGGCGGCGGCGCTCGGCTCTGTTATTATTAAAGTCGAACCGCTGTTATTTCGCTGGGAGAGAGGGCTCTCTATATACTGCGTAGGCGAATTCGTGACTTGTATTATACACAGAGAAGAGTCGCGTGAGAGATTTTTTTTTCACTCAAAGTTCTCGTAAGAATAATTCATCTGCAGTAAGTAATTGTTTGTTCTTTATATATAGCCCGCGGCTATGCTTTATAAAGTCTACTCGGGTGTAGACTTTATGAATTTAGTATATATAAGTGATCGAGTTATATCAGTCAGCAATCGAGAAACATTATTACTTGGAAGAGAAGTTTGCTCTCGGAAGATGAGAATCGTAGCTTCGTAAAAATTATATATCTATCTGTGGCTCGCACATATATATATAATACTCTGTTCGATTCTCTCCACCGCCTCCGCTGCTGCTGCAGACTCCAGTCAGACGTGCTAACTTAAAAAGGTCAAGTACCCGGCTCGCAACTTTCTTAATCCACTTGATCCCCCGAATACACAGCGTCGCGGCAACCGAGACAAAACGCCTTAGTCCCGAAAAAGCGGAGTGGATGAGAGAGAGAGAGAGAAAAGAAATCACTCGCGACCTGCCTTAAAAATCCATCAAGCTTGGCGCGGAGCTCTCCACCTTTGCAAAACTTCTCAGCGCCTTCCTCTGTGTATAAAATTGAATCTCCCTCTCGTCTGGTATCAGCCAAACGCACTCATACACACATGCGCATGTCGCTCCTTGTCTGTTCATAACTTCCGCGCGACTGCCGTCTTTCGGGCGCACGAGGTGGGGAAGTTGTAAATTCGGCTGGCATAGCTGTGTCGCTCGATACATAATCCGAGAAAAGTCAAAGGTCCCCCGGAGGCGAACATCTCCTCCTCGGGGTGTCTGTCATGGCGACATGCAGTGCCCGTCGCCAAAGAGCCAAAGAGAGAGAGAGAGAGAGAGAGAGAGAGAGAGAGAGATATAGAGGGCCAGGTCGAGCGTAAGAACATTAAAGGCGATTTTCGCATCGACGTGTATGACGGCGCGGCGATCCTTCTACGCGAGCTATATATATATATGATGAGGCTACACACTTGAGCTCCTGCGGTTGGATTGGAGGACGTGTTCTGTGTAGGTATATTATACCTATATACAACAGGAGTAGACGTCGCGCCGCTGACCTGTGAGACATGGAGTGCAGTAGCCGACGGTGCTCGAGAGTAGTCTCTGTGTTGTGGCAGCAGACACAGGATATAGCGGAGAAAATATTGATGCGCCTGTCCAGTCTGTGCAGACTATTGCTGAGAGCGATCGAGTGATTTCTTCCTTTGCTTGATGGATTGCTTTGATTATGTGCTGATATATATGTTGTTATTGCATATATACTGTGTGCAGCGAGAACTTGAGTTAATTGATAATCGATTGAAGAACTATACCAAAGTTGGAGAGGATATTACTTCAATATAATTTACTCGAATATAACCACAAAAGCACCACGTGGCGGCGGTCTCTTTTTTGCGCGATTTGGCGAAGCGCAGCCATTGAGGTTACGCGAATCCCAGACGGAAACAGTTATGAGGAAACTGGGAACAATAGGTGTGTGCGTGTGGTAAACATCGCCTCGAGTTGGCCTGTGATATTAGTTGTTAAACTTCAGCCAGCCAAGGGAAACACGTTCGAGAGGAGAGGAGTTATTGTACAACTAAACGTTTTGAAATACATATATTACGCGGCCAGCTCTCTCTCTCTCTCTCTCTCTCTATATATATATATATATATATATATATATATATATATATATATAGCTTTCACGTGGCTTTATCGTTTTCAATTATCAGCCGCAACTTTGCGACCCTGCGTTCGTTTGACAACTACGTGTATTAGGGTCAAATCTACGTCTTTCGTATAAACATAGCTATATGCTTCTGTTGCACAAAAAGTTTCGAACAGAGTTGCGTTCCATTTAATCCTATTCTATTTTCGCTGGGTACGTCCAATAAACCCTGCATATAACTCGCACTCGTAACAGATAACACACTGAGTTATACACAGCTATGTGTTCAACTACATATTCGGCTTAATCAATATCGCGTTATACATGTGCCCGACGCTAATTAGCCTATTTGAGCATCAGCATTACAAACGTATATATAGGGTGCGGGTTATATTATCAATGCATCCGTGTATATATATATACGACCCAGAGAGGCAGCAGTGAATTCCGACTAGGAGATAGTGCATTTCAGCGGCCAAGTAAATCCGTACAGAAGTAAATATGAGCCTCCGAAGCTGGCTCGTGATAGCAGCGCGCGGTGTGCTAGCCTCTTCTGCCCCCGCAGTGATGCAGTGGAACAAGTCCGGCGGGCACTTTACCACCGAGAATTATATTGTCCGAGAGTAGAGCGAGGCGAGCTTTCCGCACATGACCCTCTTATGTTTCGGGGCTTTCCTCGTAAATAGAAACGGCGGCGCGCTTTACGAGCCTTGAAATTCGGCAATACTCGAGAGCGCGTATATCGATCCGCAGCTGATGATACGGTCAGCGTGAACTTGTCGCGACTTCCTGCAGATGTATATTCTCGCAATCAGGAGCTACGATGCGTAAGCTATAGGATATGTGGGAGTAGCTATCGTTTTATTAGGTTTGCTCTTGCTTTCTCTCTCTCGGGCGGCCCTCGGGTTATTATTAGTCAGCCCGAGAAATTTTGGCTTTGCATTAGCTTTTACTGCGTCTGGGGAGTTCCGCCGCTGCCGGCGGCGCTTATTGAATTTGTCTGTATATTGCCAGCGTTAAAAGAAGAGGGTGTGTGTGTGTGTGTGTATTGCTTTTATCGCTTACGCTCTCGCTCTCCCTCTCTATACATATTATAGCTTGGTTATAACGGAGCGCGGATCGAATCGATGACTGCTGCTAATGATTTTTTCGTTCTTTTTATGTTCTAGGTAAGTGGATGAGTTTGACCCAGTTGCTGCTCTATGAACTAAGCGAGAGCTCTCTGTTTGATGTTGCCGTAAGTAAGTGCCGCGGATTGTTTATTTAAGTTGAGCTGCAGCGTTTTATTGTTGTTATTTCGCTGCGCTGGATAACGAGCTGCAAGATAAACATTTTCGCGTATATATTTAGCTCAGCATGAAAAGGGCTTTTATTACGTGGATTATTTTAGAGCGCAGTAGCGCGCAACTATAGTTCAGCAACTGCCTTTAGTATCGGCAATATTGAACAGCTGCTGCTATACTTCAGTATAATCCAAACTTTTACAATCTTCCGCGAGAGAATGATATTTGTTTTACCTTTTGGCTTCCGCACTATCGCGTCTCCTTTATCGTTACGATTCGTCCCGCGCTGCTCGAGTATAATGAAGAGTCCAAAAAGGGTCCTTTTTTACGTAAAATTAACAAATCGCAGAATAGTTTCTACATCTGAATTAACAGCGGTATAAGCAGCTCGATCACTCGCTCCTTGCAAGCGATTTCCGCACTCGAGCCGAGAGGACAAACTCCTCTCTCGCAGCAGCCGGTGCAGTGTGCACAGTTGCACACGAGTGCACTGCTATATATATATAGAAAGTCGCGGGTGTGGCTCTCCGTATGCGCCTCGTGCGGTGTCAGATAAACCGCGGAAAAGCGCCATTGTTCCGAAGTAATCGCCGGCAGAAGCTCTAGCTACTCCTACTCCCCCCTTTTCCCCCTCTCTCTGCGCGCGACTGCACAGCAGAAACGCCAAGTACGATGCTCGGTGCAATTGTTCTCCGATGCGCTCTATCCGTCGCTCGAACCGTCCTCCGAGTGGACGCCAGAGGTGTGTGTATATAGCTATATATATATATATATATATATATATATATATATATATATATATATAACTCTCCGCGGCTACTATGTATGTATATGCAATGCAGCCTACGAGCTGGCGCGGTGCTCGAAGGCGAGAGATTTAAAGAGACAGTGATAAAGTCAGCTGGCGCTTGAGATAAAGGCCCGCCGAGAGAGTCTTACGACGTTTCTCTCGGAGGAGGAGGAGTGGGTAAGAGCTGCGGTTACGTTCTGCGCTGCTGCCAGAACCGGCGGCACCGTTGGCACTTATTTAAAACGCGCCGCGTCGGCGTTATTCGCCCTCGTGCCTATATCTCGTCCTTCCTCCGCGGAGACGGAGGAATAATACCGTCCTATTGTCAACTCATCTTTCCTCTTTTTTTCGTTGATGACAATTTCACGACTGACTTTTACGCAAAGATTATCACAAAATCAACGATAAGGCAGCTTATTAGCTCGACAAAAAGCGCACGCCTCAACAAAAGCGTACGGGCTAACTCGCAAATTTAAAAGAACGTCTACCAAAGGCGACGGCCCATAGAGGGAGTATACATAGTGCTTCTCTCTCTCTCTGTCTCTCTCTCTCTCTCTCTCTCTCTGCAGCGGCGCAGAGTGGGAGGCACCAAGTCGTCGCGCGCACTCGTGCGGAATTAACACTTTACAAAGCCAACAGCCTGCTGCAGAGAGAGAGAGAGAGAGAGAGTAAGAGCTCCTCCGGCCCTACTACTACTCGCGCGTCACGCAGACTGGTTCAGCAGCACTACTCTGTAGCTGGCAAGTTTCAGCGACTGCTGGGTCTAAACACAGTCTAGCCCCGGTATATCCGCACTGCAGGAATCGAGCAGAACATTCTTCGCGGCTTTGTCGTTTGCACTTCTTGGCGCTCTGTTGACGTTGCTGTTGTTGTTCTCGTTTTTGAAAGTACTATTTATATCCGCGTATCGATCGCGTTCTTTCCGAGTATTAATGCAGAAACGCTGTAATGCGAGCAATTAGATAATAATGCCAGTTTTATATTTGGGCTGGTAATTAAATTGTTACGTATATTCACGAGTGTCCTCGTAAATTAATCACGAAATACGTATATAATTCGAATTTCCAAATGCGTAGTGCATTGACGATATACATTTTCAGATATAAAGACATCAATTATATTCTGTCATTAAATTTTCATTCCTCGTGTGTTGCGCACATCAGAGAAAAATTTCGATTCGTCGCGCAGTTAACACAAAAGGCATCAATTATTACTTTCGCATTTTCTTTCATAGAGCGAAAAAAGAAAAGAAGCTACTCCAGACTATTCGATTTCATCATTCATCATGGAAACACATGAGCGACGAAAAGACTCTCTGCAAACAAAAGGGGAAAAGGCGCTTCCATTATACACACACACACACACGTCGACCTCGAGAATGGCGCGAGATTCTTGGGAAGATGGAGATCGATCGTCCGTAATAATAGCCAGGCTTCGCCGGTGAAAATAATCAATTATGCGCGAGGCCAAGACGAACGATGGCCTATCGATTGCTGCATCGCGCGAAGAGGGGAAGGAAAGCTTTCGCTATATACCTGCGTCGAGCCGGCGACGGAAATAGCAGCTCTTCGCTTACCCGATGCGGCTATTAATATGTTCAGGCAAAACTGATTAATAGTATGCACGAGGATATATATCCATATAGTGCAGAGTACATAATGTATTATGTAAGCGGCTTATTGTGAAGCGCGATGTAAGAGCGTTAATGTTAGCTCTCGCTCGGCTATTTTTATTATCGCGCTACCTAATCGTTTCGATGTGTATAATACGTTTTGCAACTAGCGAGTATGCATAATAAAAAGAATAAGTAGTTCCAATCGATCTCTTCCCCATAAGGTGTGTATAAAACAGTTATCAGCAGTGCGCAATCGAAAGGTCTCGCTCATCAGGTTCGTTCGTTCATCAAGCCTCGCTCGCACGCGCGCGCGCACCTCTCCGCCGGAATATTAAAAATTACCCGGAGTTCGTGATTCGACTTTAATGCCTACTTCTGCTGCCCGTTATTTACGACCACCCCCCGGGCTTTTTTCTCTACTCTCGCTCTTGGTCTCTTTTATTATTATTTGTTTGACGTTTCGTCGTTGAAAAACGATGCGTCAGAGTGGAGCTGCACAGGTGGTATAGCCCTGTATATCTGCGTATACACTCTATATATATGTAGTGCGGGCGGCACAGCATCGGTTATTGAAAAAGCGCGATTTCTGACGTGGAAACGCAATTTATGGCAGGTGAAATATTCAAAGGGAATGCAAATTTCAAATTTATCGACATTATACCCAGTGCTGTGTACTACTACTACACAGCCGTGTGTATGTATAGACGAGGTATATAGATTGCAGCGCGTTTTTTTTCGGCTCGGCGGCAATAGCGTTTGAGATATCTGAATGAAACGTGAATTTATTAATATTTATTTGCAAAAGCATTTACGGTGCTCGATGACACAATGGCGTTGCTTTCGGTATTATTATTTTTTAACTATAGAAATAATAAATAGCTTTTCCATTATTATTGACGTCTTAATACGCCATCCAAACGCATAATATCGTTTATATTTTTGATGGAGAACTGAAAAAAAAGTTTGAATAAAAACTATCACACGGCAGTAACGGCCGAGTTAATTGCAAGCTTAACGAGAGCTGCTGCTTGGCGTGCAATCAATCAATCAATCAATCGAAGTGAAAAAAGCAGTCCGCTCCGCATCGAGGAAAACCGCACTGCAGGGCGCGCTTAATGTAATAAACGCCGTCGTATTGCTATATACACGAGACAAAGCTGTGTAACGAATTACTAAGCAAGCGAACGGACTGTCTCTCTGAGTTGTTGTCGTGTTATCCGACTTTTTGCGTGACTCGCATTCAGCGAGAATGTGCGTAACTGTGAGGTTCTTTTATCATGAATTTTTCTGAAATTGTGAAGTAGTTTCACGAATACGTAAATAAAAAATTATTTCTTGCGCGAATCTTCAACGCAAAAAAGGCTTCGACTAGTGTAAATATCAATCGTGGCAGTAGCCACATAAAGTCTCATCGAGAGAGCAGCAATACCAACACAGCTCGCAACGCCTCTGTAAATTCCGCGCTCCAGCGGACGACAGTCGTTCACCAATAACATTTTTCCTCGCGCGTCTCTCAATTTCGATTTACCCGTATAGCAATACAGTTCGCTGCCGTAGGTATATATATATATACACGCGATCCGAGAGTATGAGGAGGCGCCCGACGAGAGAAAGGAGACGAGGGCGTCGTCGTTTCATTGTGCGCTCGGCGCGCATCCGGCATTGATCACGTTCCCTCGGGTCCGTCTAATTGCGCGCGTTTGTTCGCGAAGGCGCAAAATGTCGATGCTAATTGCCCGTTTCGGCTCGCACGCACTCCTCAAAGTTCCGACTCGCCGCCAGACTGTATATACTTGTGCGGTGGGGAGCGACGAGCCTCGCGTTGTCCCTTTGTCGGAGAGGGTACTGGCTTCTTTTTTTTCGTTGCCTGCGCGTATGATGTCGTTATACACATTCGCTACATTTTACGCGTGCGTCTGTGGTGGAACTGCCCTGCTCTTTTCGCGCGCGGGGGGAGTGGTCAGTGCTCATAATGGATGTTCCGGCGCACTGGGAATTCGCCATGAAGGACTATACGTTCGTGTTGTATTCCGAAGGGCTGAAATCTGATGAGCTACTCCTATATAGCCTGGAATTTTTTGTCCGCGCCTGCGGGGCTACTTTTTGACGCCCTTTTTCGTACTTCTACATAAAAAGAATCGCTATCTCGTACGTGATACATATAACGTCACGCGATGATTCGAATTTCGGGAAATGGCGAATTTGCCGAATAACGAAGGCAATCTACACCGGCGCCTTTTTAGCTTCCAAACATATTGTTCCAGCGACACGGGGAGACGTGCAATATGCACGCGCGTCCCGTTTTAATTACTTCAATCAACCAATAATGAATTCCATTTGGCGGGATTCCATTTGGCGCGATTCCTACTTTTGAATTCCCTTGCTCTCGCAGCGGCGTCGAACCGTTTGACCCGATGACCCGAGATAATCCCCGTCGCGCGCTGCTGCAAAGCCCTCGACGCTTTTCAGCCGGCGCGCGTAATTTGGAAAAAAAATAACGAAACTGCTCGTTGCTCGCTTCTAAATCATTCGTACACGTACGAGCGAGCGTACGAGCGATCGCGATCGCAGAGAGGGCGGTTTTAATTTTTACGGATTTTCACGGAACTCGAATATCCCAACCGATGCATATTATAATCTCTCGCGCGCATGAAAAATCAATGGATCATCGAACGCAATATCAACGTTAAACATCGGTCGTATACAGCTCGACAAATCATCCCGCGAAGAATTTTTGGCGTTTCGGTGCGGAACGTCCATATCAGGTTCGTTGCTTAGCAGCGACAGGACACGTCCACCTGATAGGGCTTATCGAGTCTTTAATTCAGGAAGGCTGCATTAGCGCACGTGCGCCCCTCGTGCATTAGCCCGCATTACGCTTTGACGGTGGAATCGATGCGCCGGTGCCTGTTCCCTCGTGTGTGATGCAGCAATACAACACCGGCGCCCGGCTTTTAAGGTGGGGATGAACGGGGGACAGCCTCTGTGTGTGTGTATGTATGAAGCTACTACCACTCCCGAGAGTGACGTGCGTTTTGACACTTTGATGAGGTCTGGAGGGTCATCGAAGGGTTTCGGCTGCGGCTGCGGAATTGTGATAGGCGATTGGTTAAATTGACTTTTAAGTGTGTGAACTCCCCGCACATACTCTCGCTCATATGGTTGAGTGCCTGCTGTGAGTAGCTGGGGGTGTGGGGGGTGAAACGTTTTCGTTTTAGCAATAAATGGCTTTTTTCACTGCGAGTTTCGTGCTTTTTAAATCACCCGTGATTATATATAGATTCATTTCAACTCTTTGATTAAACATCAATTATGCAACTGATGTATTACAAACGAATGTTTTATCAGCTGCACTATATTCAAACTAAAAGAAATTGATGAGCATCGGAATAAAATAAATGATGCTCTTTTCTAATAAATGTTTTGCAATATGTCGATACCTGTCTGATTACAAACGACTCGTTCTACTGAAAATATAGACCATTCGCATTTGCACGCCTCATTTTAATCGATTCAAAAAGCAAATTTACTTTTCGTATATACGTAAAACTTGTCAAAATTTCGGGAATACTCTGACAGAATCTCAAAAGATCTACTGTTCTAGTGCATGTATGCAGCAGCGTGCCTTTAATCCACTTTAGCTCTCTCTTTATTTACCTGTTCCGCAAACGCATCCATCTCTCTCGCTAACAAAAGACCATCAACGTCGGCCGTGAACCTCAACGTTCTCTCTCTCTGTCTTTCTCCTACGGCTCGTTTTCTTTCACCCACACCCGCGGATTTTCGGATGCCGAGAATTTAAAATTGAAACGCAGCTTTTTGTCGCGCGCCCACCGACGCGGCTCGTTGCCGCCCCAGCCTTTGTATATATTTATGCATCGGCTGGCACGTATTGTTGAATTCGCCGTTTGTTTTCCAAGCTTTATTCTCTTTTTTTTGGCTACAGCTATTCTTATGCAAATGGACTTTACGGAACGTTTATTACGCGCTACTTTTCCTTCAAAAAGAGTTTAGTATGTAGACGCTGTTTTTTCTTCTTCGAAATATTATTATCGGTTATAGCGTGTACGGTGGATATTCTTTGGCATTAACGATTGAGGTCGGTATTTTTAGAAAAATATTACAAATATGTGCGAGTATAGTTCGCACCCAAGTGTAAATGAATAAACCGCATCAGGCTTATAATAGTTTTTCACTAAAAAATTAAGTATGATCTACGTCAAAGTGAAATATCAATTTTGACTTGCGGCCGCTAAACGAGAAAAACCGCAGTTCGTTACACTCGCCGTCATGGAAGGGGATCCCAGCTGCAGGCGTCTGCAATCGTCAGAAGCAGTCAGCGGTTCTTGACAATTAACAAGCCCTGCGCAGCTTCCTTTATAAGCACGCTCGCGTCGGCTCCTGCGAGCGTATATATATACAGAATAAGAATACGCCGACCGAGTCTCAGACAGCAACAGCAGCAGCAGCAGAAGAAGCGGCCTCTTACCAAGAGAACATTAATTATCTCGAAATATTATTTGCGCGTCCATCAACGTCTTATCGCGCCGCCGCGCATAAAATCGTCTTCGCAATTTCACCGGCTCTTGTATCTCCGGTTCTCCCCCGCCCGATAAGGCGCTCATGTCACACGCTTCGCTCTCGGCAAGGATGACGAGTGTCTCATTAACGTCGATACGCGCCCGAGGCCTACACTCTGATATATATATATATGTGTGTGTGTGTGTGTGTGTGTGTTTCTGTGTGTATATATACAGCCTGATGCCTGTCAACGCGAGAACGCTCGCCCTTCTTTTCGCGCGATCTACTCGCTCTGTTTTACGCTGTACATAGATGGCTATAGCTTTTTTTTGTGCTCGGGCCGCTGCAGTGACGATGGGGGAAATTAATTGAATTATTGATCGGAAAATTGAGTGAAGTATATCGATAGGCGTTTTTATGATGGTGTGAGAGACGACGATGATGCTGATGGATGGCTGCGGGGATTATGGAGCCTCCGGGCTTTTGCGCAAAAAAAAGTTTCGTTTATTACGCGTGTAATCAATTACACTATACTGCCCATGTTTATTGGGTACATTTGAGTTATCTGGAATCGGTATACACACTTTATAACTGGCTCAAAGTAAGAGTCTAACAATTTCTACGAGTGTAAACTGACAAAACAAAAAACTCTCCTAGCCCAAAAAAAAGGCGATACATATTAGTATAGTGTGCGACTCAACAAAGCACTCGACTCTCGCATTCAGGATATACGCGCATCTCGCGCAAACAAAAAGCTCCGCGCAACAATAAAGAAACACGACGCCTCCCTTCCCGCATATCACCCTCGGCGTCATCATCAGCCACAAGCGCAGAGGAGAGGCCAAGTCCGCCGGAAGCGAGGTTGGAGCCCCTGCTCTCTTCCTCGCGCGCGTCCTCTCGAGAGGCGCGATATGCAGCAGACAATGCCCTGCGCCGACTACAAGAGAGAGAGAGAGAGAGAGAGAGAGTGAGACAGAGAGAGAGTACATCAGCCGAGCGAAGGTCATGCTTTATGTACGTCGCCACGACTGCATTGTGCGCTGTGGCAATCCGCATTGACGCACACACACACATACACGCATACACATGCGAGAGGCTGCAGAAGTGCGCTTCTGTCTAATTGCAGCCGCAGAGGGAGAAGTGCTATGATCGCTCGGTTCGTCGCACTCTGGCGAGACTGTGTGTAGGGGCGGATCTGGATATGTGCGGTTGCGGTGCGTTGCAGACGATGCTCTATTTAACTTGACCGACCAGAAGCAGAGCCATCCATATATGGAGCTTTTTCCGAGTGGCTATGTAATGTAGGGAATGCAGTTGAGAGGAGGTTTTATTTTTACTCAGCTTATATTTCAGCTTTTGATCTGTCATCTGTTAGATATGGCAATCTGATGAATTTCGAGTTGACTGGGTGACCTAGTTGGCTTTTTCGCAGTCAGGTATAGCCGACAGGTTCTCTTTTGAGTGTATTAAAAGGCTCGCGCTGTCGCAGCTTAATTTCGTCTCCATTATTACGTGTAATATTTCGAACTGAAATGCGCTATTTTCAGTTGATTATCGCAGCATCCGTTACCTTCTAATTAAATCCGCCATTAACATGATTTTAGCTAACAGTATGTTTAGGGAAGTATAGTATAACACATCCTGCATAAACTTTTTGAATTTTTGATAATTATTCGAATTTTTGAAGTAATTACACTGAGAGAGAAGAGTTTTGTTCAGAAAATTAATATAGTTAATTTGATTCAATTAAGCTCTTCTCTCAATGAATCAAAACTCTAACGAGTAATATAACTCAATCGTAAGTTTCTTCAAAAATTCAAAATGCGTTTGTGAATGCGCTTAGATACATTGGCAGGGAAATTATAGATATCACTGAGAAACTAAATTTTATGCTAAAAGCTGACTGAATTGTATATTAGTTGAATTTCTTTTTGTAGAATTCTGATATTTTATAGATGAGTTTACAATTTTAATCCAGATACCTTAGCCAATATTCTGCTGAACCTGCTATATCGAGTTGAAATATGGAACACGGTATACTGCATGCAATCATCAAATAAATTTAATAAAAGTTATATTCACGTGTATATGTAAAAAAGGTATTACGAAGCGGTATATTTCAATTTTATTAGCGACCGGAAGATTTTATTTTAAATTTAAAAAAAAAGTTTGCTTAACGACGAGTATTACTGTCACTTTTCAAAAATTACGCATGCTCGATAATACGAACAAATTCGGCTACTTAGTCGTGCTCTAGATATTACAAGCATCGAGTATATAATTATTACATTTTCGACAGGCCACACTCGAATTATATCACATACTAAAAGACGCAATGCCGTAGTTTACAAGTCATTCGCGATTTTCGCACGCACAAGGGCATGCTTCCAACCGCAAATAAATCCTAAAATAAAATGCACTACTACAGCACTCCCTTAGATACACATAACGGCATACATCATGCAGTGGCGCGTGATTTATTGCGCCGCGTATATAGCATAGAGAGCAGCAGCGACATTACGCGTGCAAACGCGCGCACACATTGCGAGTTTCGGGTTTCGCTCTCAATTGGCCGTGCAGCTCTGGCAGGCGCGCATTGTCATGGCTTTTTCGCCGGGCCAATCAAAGCAATCTACAACGAGCCAAACGGACGAGAGGGAAAAGCAGGCGCGGCGCGATGATTCTCAATAAGGTTAAATAATAAACGCGCTGCAGCAACAGAGCCAGCCGTATATATACATATATGTGTATACGTGTATGTATGTGCGCTCTCAGTATGCGGGTCGTTAAACGCCGGGCAATGAAATTTGACACGAGGCTATGCGTCATTTTATATGAAATTTAACGCAGTCATGCGTCCTCTGATGTGTGTTATGTGTGTGTATATATGTTTCGAGCTACCAGCAAGAGGAACGCCGCGCGGCTCTTTAATGGCGCTGCACTAAAGGAGAGGAAGAGATGAGCACGACCCTCCTCGTCACCCTAACTGTTGTATGTACAAGTATCAAAACATTATTGCGATCGGAGGTTTTTAAATTGCCAGCCCGGGTGGTTACGTATTATGTATGCGCGCGTGTCGGCTGTCGCAGGTCTTCTATATTTATTACACTTTTCAAATATACCGAATAAACTGACCGCTTCATTCGATATTTTTGGATGCTATATTTAGGCATAGACTGATCGTAAATAACCCTAGGGCATATACGAGCTATTTCGACTATGGATATTAAATTTACCTGATGTTACGATGAGAATACACTTGATTGAATTTCAATGAGTCTTCCATTTCTGAAACTGACGAGAATATAATACTTATATGAGTACTGGTCATCTTAAATAGCTCCTTGTTTTGCGCGTCATAGACGATGTCTGGCCTTATTGTTAACTTCGCCGAATAACCTGAATAATAAATTCTCGTCGATCCTCTGTTCATATTACAAAAATTATTCTGGTATGCTATATATCATAATGGACATAGAAGAAATTGAAAAAAGATCACAAACGCAAATAATCAGTCGGATCTATTCGTCCATGTGTGCAAGCATTGCACTACATAACCCGGCGTATTTCGCGACTATATATATATATATATATATATATATATATATATATATATATATATATATATATATATATATCCAAACGGGTCAACAGGCTCCAACGAGTCAATCGTGAAAATAACAGTCCTAAAAGAGCGCGGCGCAGCCGTACGCACGACTGCCTCTCGCATTTTGTGAATCAAAGCGCCATTCCTTTTTCTCTTTCATCTAATCGATTAATTCTCTGCTCTCTTCTCTTTCTCTCTCACACAAAGAAGCCGTTATTGCTCCACTGCTCGGTATGTGCGATGAATCGAGCCCATTATGTGCGCGTTGCGATAATCACGCCTCTTGCACATATAAATATATATATATATATATATATATATATATGCTGTGGGACGAAATTGGAACCAAGGCGAATGATGTGTGCATATACATATATATATATGATGTATAGTGTATGGCCTACGTGTGTGTCTGCGCGCGCACTCACAAGTGGCTAGCTGCAGATAGCACGTATAGGATACGGCCCGTCTAAGGCGAAGTTACAGCAGGCTGACGGGAGGATATGACGAAGGTGGCAGATGGATGCGTGACGGGGGTGAGGAATTTATCGCGACTAATTAGAGCTGGCTCTTGATTATTCTGACGGGAGCGTGCGCTGAAGAATTTTTTAATGCTCATATGTACTTTCGAATTTATGCAAAAAAGTTACTGCTAATAAACAATCGATATATAATAGCGGTATAATATATCGATTCAACGGATCGCAAAACGATAAATATCGTCGGCGCGCATTTAAAAGTAAATCGCGTGGAAATTTTATTACGCATCGACGCCTCTAATGAACCCTCGCCGTCTGTGTTCCTCGTATATATAATTTATATCATAAAAAACAGCGAGCGCAACAAATATTATAACAAACAGCAATATTTTTTCCCAAACACAGCGCCCGGCACCGAGAGACCCAGAGAGAGAAAACACAAATAAAAATGAAGAATCGGCGGTCGGTGCGGCTCGTCGGCGCATTTACATACGATAAATTAAACGACAAATTTATATACATAAGGGAGAACTTTGTTTTCGGGAATGTTCCTCTTTCTCTCTCCCTTGCCCGCAGCGGATAATAATCCATTGTAGCCCCCTTGTGTCCCCGGTCGCACTTTTGGTTTTTACCCCCTCGTGTGTTACATACTCGCTCGGTCCGAGAGAGAGAGAGAGAGAGCGAGAGAGAGAGTCATATTTGCTCGGCTGAATATCGAACGATCGGGCGGCGATAAAAAAAACGCGTCGGAACGACGATAATAAATGTCCGGACGCTGACGCAAATATAATACGCAGTCACGCGCGTATCTGTATACAGAGAGAGAGAGCGAGCGAGCCCAAAAAATTTTCGAGCGTTTTTTGTCCTCGCGCGCACTCTCTGTGAAGTATATATAGTTCGTTCGTCGCTGGAAAAACGTTCCGACGGGCTGAAAGTGTACTTTGACTGTTAATGTTCGCTGATGAATTGCAGTTCCTGCGTGTGTACTCGTGGATATTTCGGTCGCGCTTCTATACCGCTGCGACGGGATTTTTATGATTTTGCGTTGAGGCCGGCTTTTCTTTCGCTGCATTGTGCATTGTCGTCGTCATCGCCGTTGTCGTTGTTGTTGTGGTTGAGCAATTTGTGTTGATGGATCGAAAAAAAAGAGGAGAAAAAATGATGATATATGGGATAAATTCACGAGTATACGCTGCTGCTGCGGTTATACTCTTTCACTACGGCCTCCTCATCGATAAAGCTTTTTATCTATAACTTCTATGTATACAGACAGCAGCGCAGCGCATCCGGCGATGTATTCGGCTTTAATATATACGTCGACGATGCGTGTGAGCGTTAAAAATTTAACCATCGACTAGCCGGTACGAGGTATTAAAATGTAAGCCATCATCATTTGTGTGGATACGTATATCGAGGATTATTAATGCGCGAGCGCGAGAATTTCAAATATTCAACGCTTGTCCGCGCGGTTATATCATGTCCATTATATTATGCGCACACGGTAAGCGCGCGAGCAACGGAGATAAACAATGATATATTATTTATAACGCGTCAAAGAGCGCGTGTAGCTCTGAAAAATGCAAACGGAATAGCAGTTACCGGGTATATCGTAAAGTCAGAAGCGAAAGAAGCTCACGGGGCTCTTGAGAGCGCGACGGGTCGATTAGCCCCGCCTGCAGTGAAAATCGCCGGGCGTTTTAAGGATTAGAGCACGCATTCGAACGAACTCGGGCATAGGAACAGCCACAAGAGTCGGGGAACTCCCGGTCGAGCCAATAAATAAATAGGTAACACCCTTTCGAGCTTAGCGTCGTTCTATTCAGCTGTGCGGGAGCAAGAGAGAGACAGAGAGTGAGAGAGAGAGAGAGAGAGAGAGAGAGAGAGAGGGAACGAAGCTCGCGATACTCTCTGGATGGCTCAATTTAGAGGGGCTCTTTCGCGAGCTAACACGAGGGGAGTGCAATACTATGTTACGCGAATGTACCGACGCGAGAAATCCACTTACCTACCCGATACGCAATATCCCGGGATACGGTAACTTCGTGCAGCTCTCTTTCCCACCCACCCTATCCCCAATGCTCGCTGATGCGCTTTTTTCTCTTTTCCTCTTTCCCCCTCCTCTCTCTCGCGCGCGCGCGTACACGACAGATAGAGTTGAGGCTGTTTAGGGAGCTTCGCACTGTTGATTCGCGAAAGCGCATCCCGCTGGAATACACATTTTCTTTTTCTGTTAGGCTCAAATTTATTCGAATGCGCTCGAGCTGATGGATTGATCTCTCGTCGATTGACACGCGCTTTTCGTCGGCGAATCGAGATCGTATCGGAAAAGTAGAGCGAATAAGTATTATAACGACTCTTAAACAGTCCATTATTTCTCTTTTGATTGATGTCCGCGCGCGCATACGCTCGATTCGTTAGTTTGTTGCGGCGTTAATTGATTTACACTACTCGATCAAATGCGATTTAATCAGTTCGCCATATATTCTTGAGTAGAACATTTATAATGGAATTTCAATCGGTATCGATTATATATATATAGTAAATCTGCCTGATACCGAAACCCCTCGATAGGTGGACCGTTTATAATTAGCATAATACTTTCGGTATTTCTATAATGACGGATTATAAATGCCAAAATGTCGGGGGCTGAATCGGGTGAAACAATTTACGAGTGAACCGGGACTGCGCGCGCGGAGGGCGTATCAATTTGAGAATAGAATCGATGAATCGCCATCGTATATCGTAATCAACTAGATCGCGTTTTCGAAACAATTTCACAATACATATACGCATGTGTGTAGACCAGGCGAACGAACGATTATCAAAGTGTACATAAATTCAGATGTGATATGATATTATACATGGAATTGCTCGACAAACTATCATTCATAGAAACCATCACAATTATCGTTATGACGAGCCGCGACTACGGCTGCGCTGGTATAAATACAAATATATATATATAATAAAATAAATTCGTAGGTGGTTGCAGCGCTTTCCGTTCTCTTGGCCTTTTTTCACAATATACCATTTCGCACCTCTGCGCGCACACGAAGCTGCGAATAGTATATATATATATATATATATATATATATATATATATATATATATATATATATATACTTCCATATATACGTTTAACGGCGTGGAGTCCCCCTAAGGTTCGCAATCTTGAAGCTTTCTACTACTCTTTTTCCTCTTGCAGTCTCGCCTTCTGTGTATATATATATATATCTGTCTACCGGTTCTTCGATTCCTTCTCTTCACAGCAACAGCAACGGCCTTTTTAGCCGTATATATAGAGCGCCATACTCACGTACTCCCTATATACTTTTAGCTCGCACAGCCGTCTTTAACCTTGTTTGTTTCTATTTGCACGTATCATTGATTACTCGCGATTCTCTTCTCGCTTTATCGTTTTCATCTCTCCATTTTGCTCTTATATATATATATATATATATATAAGAGCAAAATGGAGTATACATACATATATACATATATATATATATATATATATATATATATATATATATATATATATATATATATATATATATATGTATGTATATATATATATATATATATTTATAGATATATAGAATATAGCGCTTTTCTGCCTGAGACAGACAGTAAGACAGGCTCGTGGATTTCCGACAAGGCGTCGCGAGGCTCTTCCGTTCTCTGCTCTCTTCTTCCTGTAGTCTGTATATTCATATATATATAGCTCATCGTAGAATCCAATCGGGCGCGTCGGCATCGCGCATAGGTATAGTCATTAGATTGTGTGTGTGGCTGTATGTATATGCAAGGATAGAGTTTCAACGAGCGGCTGCGGGAAATTTCATCGGGGTTACACGCGGCTGCTCTTACATGGCATAGCGGGAGAAGCTGCGCAGCGCGAAAACTTTTAATTCCGGGCGCGCTATAGCTGCTGCAGTATATATAGTCGGGGGATAACGAATTTTGCAAAGGGGCCGCCGGAACGAATTGCTGCCTCGGTGAAGTGTTTGTGTGCGGCTCCTGGTGCTCGCAAAATTAACTTATTATTTCGTCCGGCTGACTTTTTTTCGTCGCCTTTTTTTGTGTGTTCGAGGTCTCTGCGTGCAGTGTAGCCCGGTAATTGAAACGATGATAGTTTGCCAGTGAAGTTTGTGGGTCAGCTAGCGTGTAGAAGAGGTCATATGCCGGAATATTTTACGGGGTGACCTTTCATTCAATTTGCTGGAATTTTATTGAATTTCGTCGTCCCGGCGAGTTGGCAGAGGATACAAGTTTTTCACGCGCTACAAGATTTCCTGCTTTTACTTATACACACACACATAGAGCTGCGCGTACGCCAGCTTATTTAAAATTCATTACAAGCGTAACACACAGCTTGATAATCAGTTTCTCTCTGCAATTTAATCTTCATGATATCCCGCGCGCTCGCGTTAATGAACTCTTCTGTCTATATAAAAAATTAATTTAACTTTCCAGAAAAATGTTGTTTTTTGTACCTCGAGCTGCCTCCTATACGTTCATAAATTCAACGAAAAACCGGGAGAAGGCTATGCAGTTTGTATAAAGAAAGGCGGATTTCGTGCTTCCTTAACATTTCTTCGCGAAGGTAAATTAGTATACTCGTTATATTCAAATCGTGCTCCATAAATATAGCAAAGCTGCTCCTCCCGATATAACCCCTACACATTTAGATACAGTATAATAGTGTATTACAACTGCTTTGCGTGTCCTCCTTTCCGACTATATAATACTGATGCGGCGAAGAAGCTCTCCCTCCACCCCCGCATATATAAACCATCAGCTGCAGTACTGCTATATTGTAGTCATTCAAGGCAATAAGCTCGCAAAATTCAAAGCGTCGTCGTTGTAGCTCCTCTTCTTTATATTTATGGAGCCGGGGATTCGGCGCACGTCCACCATGTGTCTCTCTGCGCACCTTTGTGCGGTCTCGGTCGGAAAGAGTAAAGCAAGGCGAGCAGCAGAGCAAAAAGTAAACTCGATCCTCACCTGGAGTGCCATTTGTGTGTCTATGTGTGTGTGCGAAGATGCGCCTTTGGTTTTTTTATATCTCTTTCGTCTGGCTGTCTGAGCCTCGACGCAACGCTGAATTTTTTATTCGCTTATTCGGATATAGGCGGCTCACTGGCTGGCCTCGATTTTCGACGCTTCTTTGGAGATCGTTGTTGCGTGTCGCTGAGCGACGGTGAGATCTTTTATGTGCTTGCCTCTGCGAAATCGATCGCGCTGCCACATTATATACGTACTTTTATATACGACGACAATGACAAGATTAAAATGGAAAGCTATTTGCGATTTTCGTTCGACAAGCTATTATGTCAACGGCTTGATTTATATTGATAATCGCGTATTTTTATTCCAGCGTTCCAAAAAAAATTGTTTTAACACGTTCTTTTTTTGTGTTTCAGGTGAGGCTCTATTCAGTGTCTTATAAGACATTCTCTTGGCGACAAAAGTTGATGCAGTGGTGTACGCGTAGGGTAAGACGAGAAAATAGCCAACGTTGAAAGTGGTACGATGGAGTAAAATGAAATTTTACCATGAAATTCGCGTCCCGATGTGCGCGTATTGACGATAAGCCGCTAATCGAATATTGATTGGAATATGCATGCCGCACTTTTAAATTGGCCCTAATTCGACTAATGCTTAATCGAATGATTCGTTTCCATTCTTAACTCGCCTTTATGTAATTTTGTCGTTTCCGCGCGATAAGTCGAGGTGGTAATAATAATATAAGATTTGAAATTCCATTGAAATTGGAAGAGCGATTTATCTTTTGTTATGTTCAGCAGAAAATTAGGCTGTCACGAGAGCGGCCGTGATACGATATAAAACAGGCGACGCGCGTTGAGGCTTATATTTTTATCTAAGCCGCGAATTGGGGGAAAAAACAAAGTTATATAGCATGCCCGCGACGATGAGCTCCCTTTACGAGCTCATCATCGATTCGCACGGACCAGGCCTCCACAAATAAAAGCCACGTACGCATCATCAAGTCGTCGCATGAAGGCTCCCCCTTGCGTCGTCGAGAAAAGCCGTCTATCTCTCTCTCTCTCTCTCTCTCTCTCTCTCTCTCTCTCTCTCTCTCTCTCTCTCTCTCTCTCTCTCTCTCTCTCTCTCTCTCTCTCTCTCTCTCTCTCTCTCTCTCTCTCTCTCTCTCTCTCTCTCTCTCTCTCTCTCTCTCTCTCTCTCTCTCTCTTGGAAAGAGTAAGAGAAAGAAGGTACGAACGAAAGGGAGAAAACAAAGATGAGGAAGAGCTTGATTGGCTAAATTGTCGGCGGCGGGCTTTGTTTTCCCTGGCGAAATCGCGTGTCCGCCGAGCGGCTCTCATCGATCTAGGCCATCCACGGGAATTAAGGGGGGCATCCCTCGCAATTGCCTTTTTTCCGCTCGCCGCGCCTCGAGAGGGTCTCTCTCTCTCTCTCATGCCACCGCTGTCTTCTTGGGGAAAAATCAGTGGAGCGTCCTTCGCTCTTTCCACTCTTCTTCCTCTTCTTTCTTTTTCCATGCCCTCGATCTCTTTCTTCTTATTTCGTGAGAGCAGCTCCTCGACGACGGCGGACCTGCTGTAGTCGTCTGCGGCGGATATATAGGCGCAAAAGGGAGAAGGGGGTATCGATTATGCAATCAACTTGCTGCTGCCGCTTCTCCTCCTTCTCCTTTGCTCCTCCGGTTTTCTTGCGTGATACTAATATTTACTGGATTATTAGCAGTTTGTGTCAAACGTTATTTAGCATCGCGTAAACGTAGAGGGCAAATTTATGGAGACGCGAAAATTGCAAAAAGTGAAATACGGCATGATTACCTTACAAGTGGCGCTGCTTTATGCCCGGGAATTAATCATCCCGCGTGCGTCTCTTCTTCTTCTTCTTCTTCTTCCTCTTCCTCTTCCTCTCCTTTTCCTCCTCTACCCTTTGCTGCCATGAAAATTGAACGTGGCTAGAATTGAAAATATTTGTTAAAATTAATTCTTGCGCTAATGGCGTCCCCTCCTAAATACCTCGGATGTCAACGTGCGCTCATGTCGCATGCCGCGTACTTTGTAATTAAAATTCAAGTTATCCCACGCGCGCTCCTCGCGACGTGTCCCTACTGATGAACTTTTTCTTTCAAACAAAACGAATTATGGCGAAAATGGAATACGCTGCGAATTTCGAGAATTACGCATGCAGGAAAATTTGCCTGCGAATATATACGTATAGCGCGAAAAAGCGTTTGCGGATGAAAAAGGGCGCGCGCGCGAGCACCAGGTCACGTAGCTCCAAATTGCTTCCTCTGTAAAAATCCCTTAGCCCGCGCGCGACCAGCCTCTTTCAGCTCTACAACTTTTAAATCGCTCGAGCACGAAGACGAGGACACTAATGGTGGTAGAGTGAGCAGAGAGAGAATTCCCGCGCATAATTCGAGCTTTCGTAACGCCTCCTTCCGCGAAAATCCGTCGAAAAGGCCCTTTCAGACTGTCCACCAGCAGGAGCAGCAGCAGCAGCAGTAGCAGAGGCGCATCAGCGGAGAAGAAAAAGGGGCAGCGTAATACGAAGAAGGCCAATTTCCCGCTGGCGCGCATTCGGCTAACAAGGCAAAATGATGAGGCCGCGCTTTAATCGACGGAAGTGTCAGCCCCGCTCTGACGTAAAAGCTCTCGGCTGCTTTTTTGCCCAGCCCCGGCCGCGCGTGTATGGGCTCGTAAAAGCGGAGGACGGGCCGCCCCCTGTATATATGACGGTTTTATCGCGACTGACGATAAAATGGGAAAGGATGTACAGACATACTCTCTCACACACGCGCTCGAGACGAGAAAGTATAGCGAGCTAGACTAGCGTTCATTAGTTGCGGTTTACCGACGTTTCGACTGCTACGGATTTTCGCGAAATGAGACACTGCGTCTCTGCGCGTCCGTGTATCGTCATGAGTTATATACGCTTTTCGAAAAGCTCCCGGGACGAATAGGACCAGGGAGGATTTTAGGAGGGGCGGGCCAAATTGGCGATGTCAAAAAGCACCGGATGACGCTTCTTTCTCCAAGGTGTCCTCGTAAACTTTTATTCCGACAGAGAGGAGGGCATTTCTCTCGCGCGCGAAAGGGCTTGGATTTCACTTTAATGGCCCGAGTCATTTGCACTGGTTCAGACAATTTTTTCGAGCTTAATTTTGCGAGAGGGGAAGCCCTCGCGTTTCGAGTGTCGCTATATACTTTCATCCTCTTCAGTTTTTCTTTCTAGCTTATTTTACATCTCCTAGAGCTTTTACAAGTAAAGATCGAGAGTCTGATTTGCGTCCCTTTTCCGCACTGCGTTGTACGAATGGTCGCAAAACACGTTTGCGCCTGTATAAAAAGCTGCTGGTATTGACAATTTGATCAAGGTATACTGCATTCGAAAAATGCTTTTCTCGTTCGCGCTGAGCATAAAGGATGTAAATGTAAAAAAATACGACGCAGAGAGGTAGCTCGGTGGAAAATTTAAAAAAATTTCCTCGATGTATGTCGTTGGAAAAATGCTGAAATTGCGAACGTCTATTCTGAACATTCATAAAAATATATACCGAAGGAAAGTCCTGTATATGTACACACGTATATATTTTTTCTAAAGAGAAAAAGAGATGCGAATCAACTCTTCCACCGTCAGTAGTAGAGTACGAGGTTACTTAATTAATTATTCAATTTATCGTTGTATTAATAGAAAATGATATGACGCGTGTGTGGTGCATTTTAACGCGGTAGCTGCATCAGGAAGCAAATAACAGCGTGTATAATATATACGTAAGCGCAGAATGCATTATAATTTGAATATACAACATGTCCGCGAAAACTGGGTTAAACGAAGATCAACAGAGAACGATATTTTTTCAGAAAGCTATATTAGAGCCGCACTGAATTTGCAACGACAGCACGCCGGATATAGGTTTGAATAAGCCAGTCCGCGATAAAATCTTGATAAACATCATAATTATATATCCGGTTCAAATGAGTACCTTCACCTATACGCGCACTCGGTTGAATAATAATAATCTGCGCGAAAAACATGAAATTCTTCCACACGAATCAATATGCCCTACCGCAGCTGCGCGTTTAACTTTATATATTTCAATCCCCGCTCTCTCTCCCTCTCTCTCCCTCTCTCTCTTGCGCGCGCACTTGCCGATTCTAATTACTCGCGCGCGCGTAATTATGAGCAGTCGAGGGCGCTGCATTTCGAGAGCTGCAAGGGAAAAATAAAGCGCCAGGCGGGAAGGGGGCCCCGACCAAGCGGAGCGTTAAAAAATAATGGATTAGAGCAAGTGGGCGATGCGAGTGGAGATGCTTGCGTAATTTTAATGACACTCGCGCGCGCTCGCAGTGCCCGCGGTTATTATTTATATTCAGCAAAAACGCGCGCGGAAAGTGTGTATGTGACGTTGTTATCTTCGAAAAGGGTCCCGTCCTCTCGACAAGCGTGTCCGTCCATTCTGTCGCGCTCGCTTCGAGCTTTTCATTTGCACAGCCGTGCGCATAATTCAGAGATTTTTGTACGAGCTTACAGTCGCTTATTTACGCGCGCGCGTATGCTATTAGTCTTCTATCATATGTACATATATAATAAATAGTCGCGCGGGCGAATTAACCGGCTATGGTCATTAATAATAATTGACTGATTAACGCGCTATACGTATATGTTTATTATGCCATACGCCAGCGGGGGCGCCGGAATTATTATTCGCCGCGAGCTTTTTGCCGAGAAAGTTTCTCGCCGCGGTGGCGTCGTGTGGGGAAAATAAATGCTGCATAGGAGTCGCCGCAGCGCGGCTGGAAAATTTTGCTCGCTACGCGTGCGTGTAGTTTGTCAGGACTAGCTAATGGATTAAGAAATTTCATTATGTAAGTTTGATGAAACTCAACGCTGTAGACGTCGGTTTTGCAAACTAAAGAAATCTCTTGCGTATTATATTTTTGTATAATTTTTTTGTATACTCGTTCTCTATTTCATTCAACAACCAAAATACGGGACGCTAAATTACTGCCTGCCTACTCGAACTTAATTAATTGCCTAAATCTCCTACTGTAGCTGGAAAGCACACAACGCCCGGCAATTACCACTTTTAATCATAAACTTCCCCGCGCACATATTCCTCGGATCTCGCACGCGGCCAAAAAGAATGGCTCGCCCCACGGACGAGGCGTCGAAGTGGAAACACGCGGAAAAAAGACGACACGCGGCAAATTTCAGCCCGAGAGTGCAAAAACTCCCCTCCGCTGCGACGAATTCGCAAGCAGCCAGGGGATTCCCCCGACGCGCGGCCTCAAGTGCGTTACAGGATGAGGTTCAGGCGACGCGTGAAACTCGTCATGTTGACGGCGAACTGTCCGACTCGGACAAGCGTGACTCTCTCCAGTAGTGCCGGACGTGTTCGATATTTTTTTTTATTTGCGCCACTGCAGGAATTGCCAGTTGGACTGGAGGACGAGTTTGCTGGTTGCTAAAGCAAATATTCTGGACGGTTGGCTGGACTGGGCAATCAGGAATTTGATTTTTTTAATAAATTCTTCTCAGCTCGTCGACCATCAGTCGAAGGATGCGTGCATTTTTCATGATACACGCTTGATTGTGTATAAGAGGCAATCGCGATTCAATCGAATTAACTGAATTAGAACATCAAAGTAGCGGATATCGAACGGTGTGTATCAGGGGCATAGCGCAGTCATAGGTTTCATATTTAATGGTCTGGAAACATCGATACGCATCGCTTAATCATCAGATATAGCGGGGAGTTAAACCAGTTTGATTCGCATAAAAATTGTATTTACATAGTTACTATATTTATTTAGAATCATATTCGAACGTGTTGTAGATATGCACAGATCAGCAGCGAATAGAAAAAAGCCCTTAATACAGCGCGTCAGCTAAATACGCTTACGTACGGCAGCAGTTTCATGCTCCGCAAGAAACTGCACTCTACATATATATCAGCGATATTCTCCGTTCAGCGAGGGCAATGGTTTTAAGCTGACCTCTCGCCATCCGCTCGTCCACATATCCTCGACTTCGTTCTTTCCTCCTGTCTCCGCAGCAGCCGCGCGCGTCCGTCATCCCCATTATCTTTTTTTCCTGTCTTACACACACACACACAAAGCTTGCGCGCGCGTGCCTCTTTATATCGTTTTCCCTGTCCTCCGACTCCCCGCCGTCGTTACAGCCGCGTATGTGTATATCACGGTACACGTATATATAACGTATATACGCGCGCAGCCGCTTGCCCATCTAAGCGTGCGCTCTTTGTCTCCGGCCTCTCTCGTTCTATCCCTTGCTGCCCTCCTCGGTGGCTTTTGCACTATCTCCCTGGGCGTCCGTTCGTTCGTCTCTTCCGATCGATACTAGAGCCGACGCGAGTGCAGCCCACAGACGATGACCCTCTGCTCGACGGATTGTAAAGAATGTATAGAGACGGGCGCACGGAGCCGGAATGTTAAGGATTTATTAGGGAGTTTTGCTCGGATGCAGCGAGCCGGATGGATAGCAGCTCGATATATGCGCTCGCTAAACGCGAGTGTGTGCGTGCGCGCGCGCGCGCGTGTGTGTATAGAAGCCGGAGGCGATATCGCAGACTTCTGAGTCATGAAGATGGAGTCATCGTTGTATGTAGCCGAGAGAGGGCTTATATTGTGGGAACTCGTCGTCGCCAACGTGCATTCGGTATTCTCGCGCGGTATGTAAGCTAACTTTTGCGCCTGCATGAAAATTGAATGGCAGACGCTGAGTGACGAGCCTCGAGAGATGCGTTGGTTTTAATAATTGAGTATACGCGCTCTCCCCTCACTTTGATGCACTCAACGTTTCAATTGTGAGGAATTTAATACTTCTCTATACATATATACCATCGAGGAGGCTTATTCGTTTACACACAAATGCGTCGCATGCTTCTTCGCGCAGACAGCAGAGCTCGGCGTAAAGTTTAAATCGATCTAGTGTTACGAACATATAACGACGTATAGTGTGTACCGCGTCGCGGAAAGTTTTCTGTGCGGAGAAGTAATTGTAAAACATTGATTCAGGTTTTTTTTATAGAAATAATCGTCCAACTAATACCCGGAAGCTGTCGGTAGTTCGTTGCTCCGCGTCTCTGAACGTAATTCACGTTAAAAGAACTTCGTTTACAAGCGAGGAGTATAGGGACGCGAATAAAAAGTACGACACTCGGTTAAAATAGTTGGTCTGCGGCGCCGCAATTTCCTCTGCCCTTTTGTGTCTATATATACGTACTTCTCCGCAACGGTAGCAGCGCCGGGTCACATGTGTGTATACCAGCTGGCGTTAAAATTTCATAACTTGTAGAAGAAAATACATAGAATCGGAGTCACCTGCTTCTTATTTTTAACCGCGAGTTAAATCAACGATTCGTTGGTTCGAAATAGAAAAAGGAAAAGGATTTCATAATTTAAGTCCTCGCTGCTAAATTCTGAAACCGGATACTGAAATATTCAAAACTTTATATAACTACATAGTCGGCGAAGATGTGATGTCGCAATGATTGAACACGAAAGATTTTAATGAATACAAAGCACATGATGCTGTGATCTTAGATATTTTACGATATGTAATGTATTTAATATCATGAGTTAAATAGTTAAATAATAAAAAGCAAATAATATTAAATTAACCACTGCGATACATTTAACGATGTATCATTACGCTATTAAAGTAATGATTTAGTTTTTAGCAAAATGTATTATTGTTTCTGTTCTTGTAATAGTCTTAATAAGGTTTCAACGTATGTAAATGCTTCCGCGTTTGAAAAAAAAATGAATAATGTTCTACCAGAAGAAGTATAGAAAAGTATTAACAAGCGACATTACATGCTCACCAACGGAGTTAATGATCGCAATAGCATCGATTTCCTTCCACGCAAACACGCATTTTCCTCCGAGTGAATCCCCCGGTGGCAGCCGTGCAAGATGCCATATCCTGCGCAGAATAAGGCAGAGTAGCATTCTTAAAACAGTGTAGAATCCCCGAGATAGATAGAAACGTATTCTGCGAGGAATAAAAAGGCGAATTCCGAATAAGAAGAAGAAGAGGAAGCAGAAGAAACGAGAGCAAGATAGAAAATCGAGAGAAAGGCAAAACCATGAAAGTCGATACGATGCCTCAGCACTGCGCTGCTGGTACTAGCAGAGTGTATATCATCTTTCTCCCAGATGCCATTTCGTATACATATATATATATATATTCCGCAAGTGGGTAGCAGATGCAAGCCAGTCTCGATTTTCCTTCTCTCTCTCTCCGGGCGTCTTCTCCCACGCTAATAAGGCCCCGACCACAGTGTGTCTGTGTATATGTATACGCGTGTGTTACGCGTATAACCGCAATCGGAAAACTTGCGAGTGTGCGCACGGGGGGCGGGCAAGAAATAGTGGCTCTTTTTGCGCGATACCGTTGCAGCTCGCGCCTCTCTTTTCACTCTTTGGCTGCAGTGCTGCTCATACTTTTTTCGACGACGCGACTATACGGCTCTATCGCATCCTGTTTTTGGATGCCAAGTGCCTTCCTGGGAATATCAAGATACAGCGATCGCATATGCGCGCGAGCGTTTCATATATATTGTCTTTCGCGCTATGAACTCTCGAGGCTACATAATATGAAACGTGTGTTGATATCTGTTTATTGGAATTCCTATGCTAATGGAACGTTTCTCGAAAAATTAGGCATTTTGCGTCGTGCGAAACGTTTTTAATAAAACCATACTGTATACCGGCAAGAGCTTGAAGCTGCGATTTTCATTTTGTCCGCAGTAATAACATTCAAAATCACGAGGAGAAAAGAAAAATCTAAATTCGCTCGTGTCGCTCTCTCTCTCTCTTATATTCGTGTCGTTGCCGCCAGATTGCGCTCTCCGTCGTGCGCTTCCCTCATTCGCCGCCGCTCGGTTTTATCGCGCAAAATCGATTTCGAAGCGGCCAAGGCGTTTGGGAGCCTCCTCCTTCTGAATGCATATATAGCAGGGAAATTTCGAAAGAATAGCTTGTGCGGCTATATATGCAACGGGTATACTCGAGCTCACGTGTGTCGTTTCGACTGATTACCTTCCATATCGTCGATGTATATTCTTCGTGTCTCCGCTGTGGACT
The DNA here is from genome assembly GCA_020010945.3 of Muscidifurax raptorellus. Lineage (NCBI taxonomy): Eukaryota > Metazoa > Arthropoda > Insecta > Hymenoptera > Pteromalidae > Muscidifurax > Muscidifurax raptorellus. Next base: position 12,937,934 of record CM052079.1, on the reverse strand, counting down.
CGATATGAGCTTGAATTGATTTGAATGATCAAGTCCGACTTATATGTATATGTATATTCGTATAGTAGCTCTATGAGAATAGAAAATATACGCTAGCTATGAAAATTGCATTGAATGTAGTAATTGCAGCTGCTTGTATATAGGGATTCGATCGTTTATAATACGTTTAAGCAAAGCAACCCGGGGTTTTCAAATATTCTTTGAATTTCCAAATTACGCAAGGGACTCGAGGGGATTTGAATATTCCGATATTTCGAATAGCCGCGCCCAGAATTCGCATATTCGAAATTTCCAGAATATGCATCACATATTATATATTTTGTACACGCCTGGCAGATTCCGTATTTTGTTCAATTCGATATATACCCTTTTCGGAAACCGATACGAAAAGTGCTTTTTCAAAAGCTTCAAGCTCTACTACTACGGGCAAAATAGGTAGAAACATGTATAGATACACCGCGACGTTCGAAAGTCGTTGAATATATCAAAAGCGAGTTTAATTAGCCTAGAAATACCGAAAAAGGCCTAACATCGCAGCGGCAAAAAAAAGCTCCGATGTTGTACGCAACAATCTATATGTAACATGCGCTCCAGCGAAGCTCCTTGTATTCCCCGCTGGTAACAAAAGCGTTCATTTAAAAACATCAGCTCGGAAATGGGTTCGCCGGCGCATGCACGCGTTTAAACTGCAAACAAAAGGGTGCCCCTTTTTCCTGGCTGCGCGCGCGGCGTTGCACCGAGCGAGCTCTCGACAAAAAGCAACGCGCGGACGACGACAGGGAGAACGCAATCCTCCGATATGGATTTATCGAAAAAAAATAAGGAAAAGCGCCGGTTGAATCAAAACCTATATATCCCGACTCTGTATAGGCGAGCTTGCAGTTATATATATATATATTATATACACACAGCTGGACTTGCCTCCGGTCTCTGAAAGTGACGAGTTTTCGCGATGTATATAGACTTATATATAGCTGAGAGTGATAGAGAAAAGGGAGAATTTTTCCTTTCAGTCTCGACGGACGCACGTCGCGGATAAAAGCCGAAAAGAAAGGTTGTCTCTCTCGCCGGCGTAGGGAATGGGCAGAACCCGGGTCGTCTGCGCGTTGCGGGAGATCTACCGTCGGATAATGGGATTTTAATTTCAAAGGTAATTCGCGGACTCGTGGGCGTGCGTCGGTCGATCTCAAAGGGAATTCACTGTCTGGCTGTGTGTGTCTCTGCTGTGGCTAATGGACACCGCATGTATACGTATACTCTCATACAGAGAAGAGGCGTTTTGATTTTTAAACAGTGACACACATCTTAATGCGAGAATTCGATTATATATATTGATCCGTGAATTATACGCGATCATCTCGTATGTGTATGACAGTTTTGTTCCCCATCGTAATTAATGACTGTATCCGGCACAAAGCAAGCCGCTTTTAATAAAAATATATCGACTTCGATATGAGCGTATAACGAGTCGAATCGTCGGCTGATATTAATTTCCCTCTCTGTCGATTGTACTACACAGTGCGATCCTCGAGCGAGCTCTGCGCAATCTAATATTACTCGCGTCGCGATTGGTTCGGAAAATTGGCAAGTATTGCAAGCCATATAAGAGGATTGTGACTTTTAAAAAAAACAATATATACTCCTCTCCGAAACGGCAATCTCGCGGAGCCCTCTACTCGTTTCAATTTTTACCGCACAAATCCCGCAACTAATTATATCGCGTCGCGTAAAACGTGTCGCGCGTTTCATCGCGGAACAAGGACATATATGGGTACATTCTTGTGTGCGGGGGAGAAATCGGTCTAGCGCATAACGAACTAAAAATTCTGGCTTTCGCATCGGCGACGTCGTCCTCGGCTATCGCACACACGGCTCCGAGCGACGGCGCCGTATGCAGGCACGTGTACAAAAAACGGAGAGCTGCGCGGAACACAGGGAATTCGAACAAACCGACAACTGGAGCGCTTCCGGTGTTTGTAAAACAATTCCTTTTTTTCCTCTGCGGCGTCTGGCTCGCTTTCTCCTCGTATCTCCGTACTCTCGGCCCTTGTCAATATTTTCCCGTACAACGTGTACGTTGCAGTGTAAGCTCGTGCACGCGTAGAAGCGATTCGAAAGCTCCATTTTTCTACGCATCCTCCCTTTTCTATACCTATACTCGTAAATTATAGTATGCGATATTTGAGATATTCAACTCCCACGATAATCGTCTCTTAAAAAAGCGATGGCCGGATGATGTGAATCCGATAATACGGTGAAGCGACTTAATTGGTTAAGAACACGTAAATATCCGGTAGATGTAGTGCCAAATTCGAATTCAATATTTCAATTTGAATCTTACTCTAAAAAAGACATTGTAATCAATCCATTTTTGCTGTAAAAGGTTGTTTAACTAGCCTATTCGATTGGTCAGTTGCATTACTGATTGACCAATCAGAACATGCGAATTGAATTCCTAACCTCAAAAAGTGAAAAGTCAGGAAATATAGTACGCGCATAGCGCGTCTAAAGCTAGTTATCAAAAAGTTATATAGAAACAATTACTTAGCTTTATATTATTTTACATTGATTGGAATTACTTTGAATATGAATAATTCCGTTATAAAATAAATGCTGAAGTGATTTGTTGTACTGAGTGAGATATGTACTTTTTTAGGCACGACCGCGGCATCCAAGCGTTTTATATTGTATTTTCGTTCGCAAAAATTGTGTAACAAGTCTCGGACAAAAAAACTTTTTTAGCCCAATCCTCTATGTCGTTTTTAAATGCCAGCACCTTATGCTTGGTTTTCACATGTTTGAAAAAAATGTTATTTTGAATCTGATTCTCTAAAAAAATCTCTAACAACGGTTTTTGATATATATTTCAAAATCAAAGCATGCTACAAAAAAAATGCAATGAGAAGGTTCTAGATTTTTGAAAAATACAGCTTTTCCCTGTTAGAATCCAAATGTAAAAATGTTTTCAACCTCAATTAACAACACAGAATCGTCTTTTTATACAGTCATACTCAAGTTTTTTACTCTGAAAAAGAAAGGAGATGCATTTTATATGCAAATGTTAGATGTCATAGTTGCAGATATTTTGAAAACACAACCTCTTTACCGTAGCAAATGTACTTTTTAAATACTTTACCCAAAGGTGAAATGCTTTTAACCCAAAGGAGAGTTCGAAAAGCGATATTCGATGCACATAATTGCCGATAACAATTACGGCGCAACGTACACAATTATACCCAATATTTTTCCGAAACATCCTCTTATCATTAAAAACTTGATAGTTATATTTTGAACTATACCACGCCCGTACATATAATGATCCAACACGCGAAGCGTTTTGCGCATGGGGCGCTAGTTTCCCATGAGTAATAATCAAGAAATTTAACAACGTTTGAGTATACTCATTAGAATATAAAAAATGCCGAACGTAACAACAACAACGAGCACGCGAAGCGCGCTGGTTGCAGCTAGCATAATTATACAAATAATCTCAGCATCGTTGAAAAAAAGACAGTGCCAAACAATTTGCGTGGGATGAGGTCGAATTATCCCTCGTAGCCCGGGCACACACGCTTGTCTCTCTTGGTTAAACAAAGCACAGCACCGAGCGCTATATACAGCTCGCACTCGGCGCTAGTCCAAAGTGCAAGCAGACGCGAGTCCAGTCACGTCGCGTCCATTCAATTCGATATGTGCAGCGACGATTGCCGGGCGCGCGCTGTCCGATGATCAGCGGCGGCGTTTTGATCGCGCGCGGCTCGAAAATCATCGTAAATCTCGATTAATACCACGAGCGCGCGCGCGCGCGCGTTTGCGAAACTCGCATGCTAATTTGCCGATAACGAATGTAGATGTCCCGTGTGGGCCGTCGCTTGACGTTTGTCGCCCGCCGGCGCGGGGCTGCCTTTGTGTGTATACACACTGCATCCTTTGCCAAAGGGGTATAGAGGAATTTTACGATTTTCGCTGCGCGCGCGCTGCTGCGAGAGACCCTGTCGGGGCAGTAAACGCCCGCCTCGGCTATGGCTCTGACTATTTATGAGCCGGAGCAGCTCGTGTTTGCTGCGCTGCTCTATACTGCGCTCTGCTGCTGCCCGATGATGGGATATCGGAGATTCTTTCGCGCTTTTTTTTCAATGCGTGCGCGCGATTGTTGTTGCTGCGCTGCACGGATTTTTTTTAGCAAAGCTCTTATTTTTTTTGAGCCAATCCCGAATATTTGTTTGACCGCTGAAATCTTCCCTTCACGCCGACTGATGACGTATGCGTATCTCAACCGATCTGTGTGTTTAGGTGATTTTGTTTTTACTGAAATATAACTTGTTTGCCTGCTGTTTGTTTTGCGCTATTACAGACGGTATCTCGAACAGCTCGAGCAACGCGATCAGAAGAATCAAACTTTTTTGGATTCTAGGTTTAATTTCATGATTTTTATTGCTTCGCACTAGAGGTTGCATTCCGAGCAAATAATCTCGAATAACAGTTACTGCAAAATCGAAAATTAATTTTTTCTCTCTTTCAATTGTTTGCGTTGTATTTAGCAATATGAAACCCACGGATGGGAAAATAATTCAAATGCCAATACAATGAACGGCAATAGGATGGAAATGTAATTCAATAATAAATAATTGCAAGCCAATATATCGTATTTCTTATGAAGAATACGATTCGTCGTTATATTTTCCCGGCGTTCTCACTTCGTCAATTTACTTGCCCGCGTATAGAACATTTCTTACTCTCTACTTTACTTCTCCCCAACGCTGAAATCCTAATTCGCATTCAACACTCGAGGTGATCGATTCGCATGAAAAAAGTAATTACTCCAAACATTTACCCAATCGTTGAAATCTCAACTGTATATTTATAGCAGTAAGAGAAAAACGTGGAACTATAAATTTTACTCCCAAGCCGCGATTCATCATCAAATTGAATTTTGATAAAAGAAAATTCCAGCGCATTTCGGTGCGAGGATATACCGCCTCTTTGCCGTAATCCCCAGGGCGAAGAAATGAATTTTCCGATACGTAATGCCTTGCTAAAACCCAAACGCGACGCGATCTATCGATCGCTATTTGCGCCGCTCCTTTTGCTGATTACGTATATCTCGCGATGATATTACATTCATACTGCTGCGCGTAATGCTGAATCCCCCGACTGCTTGAGACAATCCATCCCCATTGTCCGATGCATACGTAATGCCAATCTATTGAAATTCACGTAACGAAGAAATTATAAAAAAATGCATAATAAGCTTTCAAGCGTACACCACGATAGAAAGCATCTCGGTAGCCCGCAAAGCGCAAATAAAGCTTTCAATCACTCACTCTCGTTTTCCCAAGTAGCCCCCTCTCATCCTTTGGCCAATCTCGGTGGAAAGTTGTTAGTTGTTATTAAGTCGTCTCTTTCCTTGGCTCCTTTTGCCTGGCTCGAACTTCTTCTCTGCTCCGCTTCGGGATTCTTATCAGGGCGCTGTCCGCCCGGATAAAGTAACCTTGGCGAAGGAAGAAGAAGAGGCTGGCTTAAAAAAGGAGAAGTCGGCCGAAAGAACGAGGAAAGAAGTTACCTCGGCTCCAGAAGCCAAAGAGTGAGAGAGAGAGTGGAGGATGGAAGGGGGCTAATTAGACGAAGGAGTAGAGTAATTCCACTTTTCAAACAAGTAAAAAAAAGAGAGAGAAGCGTTCTTCATTCGCCTCGAGGGCGTTTGTTCGTTTTTTGTTCGCAGGTGCGGAAGACGTATTCAGGTTCACCGGCAACGAGACCCACACAGACTACTTTCGGCTTATGCTCAGAGACGGCAGCTATCTACTCGTCGGCGGAAGGTAAATATACACGCATACATTATTACACGCGCAGCGAGAGGGAGAGAAAGAGAGTGAGAGAGAGAGAGAGAGAGAGAGAGAGAGAGAGAGAGAGAGTTGTGTGAGCGGTGGCGCTGCCTCGCGCTATTCATCTTCCTTCCTTCCTTCCTTCCTTCCACCATTGCAGCAGCTAGATTATGTGCGCGTATATATACACACATATATAGGTGTATATAGATGCTTTAATTAAAAAGGCCGCGGGCCGAAAGCAACGCCGCGAATAAGCTCCGCTGCATCCGGAGATATATATATACGATATTGTAAATTTATGTGTATATAATATATATATCGCATTAGAGTACGTCGGATGTTCTCTTGGATTTGCAACTTGCTCTGAGTTTAACGCTTACAGCGAATTTCTATATATTCTTCATTTCTTTTGCTTTGTTTATAGTCGATCGCGTCGCGATTTTGCTTTTCTTTCGCCATTCAAACTTGATGCTTCGAAGATATAGTATAATAATTAAAAGAAAATCGACGACTCGGCGAAACCGCGGCACACAAAGCGCCAACGAATACTCAAACTGCATAGAAAGCATATAATCAAACAGGCCAATCACGCTCTTGACGTTCATCGGCGAATACGAGCATCGTTATAAACGTCCCGCGTCCGTCAAAATACACAGTCACACACATGTGTGTGTGCGTGTGTGTGTAGACGAGAGAGAGAAAGCTCGCAATAATCAAACGGACAGCAGCCCTCATTCCAGCAGCAGAAGCAGCGAGCTACTATACGCATCATATATACATGTATACAATGCTGCAATAACTAGGGCCCGGCGCGTTGCGCGCATTTTTAATAATCCGGCTCGTCGCTCGCTCCTCCTCGACCGGCGGTGAATGCGCGATAATCAGTCCATACACACGGCCGGACTAGTAGGGGAAATAATCACATGGTGCGTGAGTGAACTCTGATATCGCAAGCTCGATCGACGCCGGTCGACGCCGCATTGATCGGATTACGCTAATTGCTCTCGTCGCCGACGATAATTAACGCGGCGCGCAACTCCTGTATCTTTCCGCGCGGGGGGCCTGTCTGCCTTGTATATATACCTATGTGTGCGCGCGCGTGCATGTGTAAGTGTGTGTGTGCTGAGGGAGCAGTGGCTTATAATGCTCGCTCATGAAGATATTAGCTACTGCCGCCGGCAGTGCGAGAGAGGGATCCTTTGATCAAAGCTCGCGACTGCCTGGATTTCGGCGGTGCGCAGCTGTTCGCGACGTGCGGGAGGGCTGCTTTTCTTTGAGAGCTACTACCAGGCCGTGTATCATTATTACGTGATTTTGATTTTACTCGAGATCTGCATCGATTTTTCGAGTAATCGCTAATATACAATGAGCGTATATCGGCTAATCTCGTTAAACGCAATATATATAGCTTTATAGAGCAGTGAGTTCCGCGCTCGATATCGGAGCCGTATAAATTTCCAGATCAGCAAATTGCCAAGTCGTCGTCGTCGTCGTCGTCGTATCGCCTGACAAATCACGCCCCGGAATAATGTATAGCTTCGGTGGCTAGGCGGCGAACGGGCCATTAAAAGAACAGCGCAGGCGCCATCGATCAATTAAAAGTCGGAAGCGCGTCTAATCATTATCAATTCCGCGCGATCGGAATCGAGCGCCGCAATTAGACTGCTGCCGGGTGCAACGCTGGAATCTGATTAAATCCTTAAGCTATATACTTCTGCTGATGCGCCAGCTACACCTCTCAATTATTCTATTGCGCGATCGAAACGTGTCTACACCTATATACGTATACTTCGCGCTTCTGATCTATTCAATTCCTATACCCATATACCTTGCGTATGCGAGATTGATATGTGGGTTACCTGGAGTACGGCGCAAGCGATTAATGAAATATCTTGTGCGCTTTGTCACGCGAGATATTTTGATAGATAGTAATAATAAAATAACGAATTCATACCCGCCAGTCAGTATCATGCCACTTCAACGATTTTACACGCGGAGTTCTGTGCTGCAAAAACATTATATATATTTAACAAGTGTCAATCTCTGTCATATATATCTGTCTCGTCCATTTCTCTGACCGCAATCTTCGTAGCGAATACCTACAATACTGTAATAACTAACGCGAAATCTGAATTCTATCGAAAAACAGGAATTTGGTGCACAACCTCAGTTTGACCGATCTGACGGAGCAGCAGCGGTTGACGTGGTACTCGCCGGACATGGATGTGAAGATGTGCCAGATGAAGGGCAAGGATGACGAGGACTGCCAGAACTACATTCGTATCCTGGCCAAGAGCGGAAGCAACAGTCTACTCGTCTGCGGCACCAACGCGTTCAAGCCCATGTGCCGTAATTACGACGTGCATCCCGGCAACTACAGCATGACCAGCGAAAAGTTGGCCAAGGCTTTGTGTCCCTACGATCCTCAGCACAACAGCACATACGTCTACGTGGACGGCGAGCTGTTTACGGGGACCGTCGCTGATTTCACCGGAATGGACCCGATCATCTACAGGGAGCCGCTGCAGACCGAGCAGTACGATTCCATGAGTCTCAATGGTGAGTAATTTAACAAACGGAATTTTTTTACGTCTCTCTAAATAACCGATTCGATAAAACGATATTTTCGGAATATTCGAGAAGCTGCGACAAATATCAGCTTTTTCGAGCAAAATCGAATTTTGATACTTTGGACAATTTACCTCTGGGTCAACGTACAAAATCCTTCACAGAATGGTTCTGAAAATATCGGTACCGGACGAGATTATAAAATATTTACATTTGAATTTCCAATCGCTTCCATTGTCAGTTCTGCAAATTAAATTATTTATTTCGAGCACCTAATCACGATTGTACGCATCATTCACGGCACAAGAAGAAAGAGAAGAAGAAGAAGAAAAAAAATTAATCAACGTCGAAGCAGATAAACGACTTTCCTCGTCGTTCGGCATCTCTATTTTTTCGTCTAATCTACTCGCTATAGCGGCGTTTCCTCGCTCGCCTCCCCCCGCCCCTGCAGCGGCCGCCTCACCCTTTCTTCCTCTATTACCGCTCGCCAATTAGCGTCAATCGCGAATGATCCCCGAGAATGCCTAATGGGAAAAGTTTCGCGAACACTGGATTAACGACCCTGTTCACCTTTTAATCTAGAAAACTACCGAGATACTTTTATCCACTTTTCGAATCCCGACTTGATACCTTGACACCTCGCGCTTTCTCTCTTCTTTTCTTTTGTCGCGAGCGACCTATTTTTCCCCGTCTCATCCCGCGCGGTAAACTTTACTCTTCGCTTCGATCGCGCTTATAATACATCCCGAGATAAATTCGAACCCGCGCATTTTTGAAATTTTATTTACCGGAGCGGTTGACCTAATTCGTTCACGGTATCTTCTCTCTTTCAGCGCCGAATTTCGTGAGCTCGATGACTCAGGGCGACTTTGTCTACTTCTTCTTCAGGGAAACGGCCGTCGAGTACATCAACTGCGGCAAGGTTTGTTTCATTTGCATTAATCATTTGTATTCATAAGTGAGGATACAGCTCGGCTGTGGCGGCTTCCTCATGAAAATTCAAACGAGTGGGCGGCATTCTTTTATTAGACGTGCGCGCATAGCACCGCGCGGCCACGAAAAATTGCCCGAGCGAAATCACGAAATTATGCAAAGCGCAAGCGTGAAAAAGAAATGCCGTTCTATTATATACAGCCATTTTTTCTCTCTCTCACTACCACCGTCTGAATATATTCCGCGGATATTTAATTGCTGAATTAAAATTCGATTTGCCTTCTCCTTCATTACAGGCGGTCTACTCACGAGTGGCGAGAGTCTGCAAGTACGACCGAGGCGGGCCGCACCGTTTTCGCAATAGGTGGACGTCTTTCCTGAAGTCTCGACTCAACTGCTCCGTAACCGGAGACTTTCCATTTTACTTCAATGAAATACGTAAGTTTATCGAGAAATCGACAGCCGGACATCGGTGTATTCAGTACTGTGTGTTTGTGTGTGTGTGTGTGTGTATGATCGACCTGCCCTCCTCCTACGGTATATTATACCTTTCCAACAACTCGGTCTACAAGTATATATCGGGCGTAAAAGTGGCGCCTTTGTGCTTTACATACAATTCTTATCGAGTTTTTCAATTTAAGAAAAGAAAAAAAAGACCCGCCCGTACATATAACTTTTTTACACACGTGAGACTTCTCGCTCGTGCGTGGAAATTCCAAACTCGGAATATACGTCTTTTCGATTTCTCGAATGCTGTTGTTTCGCAGTTTTATACGTTTAGAAGGGTCGACGAAACTTTCGTCCTGTGTACTAAAAAGTTTGCTTCCCAGCGTTGACGACTGTCTCGGGAACGTATATATCCCTCAACAGTCAAAACGTTACGACGCGCGCAGTGTCCTCTGCAATATCTATTATGTATATACTCTACTTCAAAAACAAAAAATCAAACGATACGTCTCGCTGGAATACAGAGTCGACGACGGAACTGATATCGGGCGTCTACGGCGGCGTCTCAGCTCAGCTGATCTACGGCACATTCACGACACCGGTGAACAGCATCAGCGGCTCGGCGGTCTGCGCGTTTTCGCTCCAGGACATCGCCGACACCTTCGAGGGCAACTTCAAGGAACAAAGCGCTTTGAACTCGAATTGGCTGCCCGTCCAGAGCTCCAAGGTGCCCGATCCCAGGCCTGGACAGTGCGCCAACGACTCGAGGACTCTGCCGGATTTGACGCTGAATTTCATCAAGAGCCACTCGCTCATGGACGAATCCGTTAGGAGCTTCTTCGGACAGCCCATTGTCATACGCACCAGTTTCCAGTGAGTATAATATTCTAAAAAATAAAAAATAGTTTTAACACACCCAGCAAATTGAAGAAAAACTTTTGCACTCTCGATATTGCACGGAGAAAAAAAATTCGTTGCGATTTCCCAGTAGGTACATACGCGTATTTTAAATAAATATTTGCTCTTTCAGTACCGCGCGCATATATCATCGCAAAAGTTCGTAAAAGCTTTCTGAAATAAAGTTGGGAGTTTTTTCATTTTTTCCCCGTAACGCAATATCGAAAATAAACGTACACAGTCGCACATAAAAAAGCAACTAACTCTCTCATTCTCGCGTCCGCAGCTATAGATTCACGCAGATCACAGTGGACCCGCAAGTGAAAACGCCGGGGGGCAAGACCTACGACGTGCTGTTCATCGGCACCGACAACGGCAAGGTAATCAAAGCGGTCAACGCCGAGTCCGCCGATTCGAAGGACAAGGTCAGTCCGGTGGTGATCGAGGAGATACAGGCGTTCCCTGCGACGGTGCCGGTTCGCGGCATCAAGGTCGTCAGGGCCACGCAGGCAGGTGACGGCCTCGAGGACGGTCGACTCGTCGTCATCGCCGATAGCCAAGTCCAAGCCCTCAGGCTACACCGATGCTACAGCGATAGAATACTCTCGTGCGGTAAGTTGTTTTTTTTTTCGTTCAGATTACAGACACGCATGAGTTTTTAATGTTACGATAAAACAGTATCGAGTATATTTTAAGTGCGAATATTTTGCGAGCTCGGTGCGGAATAACTCGGTACAACTTTTGGATAAGTATAATCCAAAATGCAAGTTTTCGCGATGGCTTCATTGCCCCCATTGAAGCAAGTTTCGTAATGCGAAAACAATAGTATACGGCGTATATCTGGAGCGCACTGGATTCATTCGCCGGAGTATTACAAAAGTTGACTGTTCCGGCAGCGGCAAAACTCTCTTAAGAAATGATTAATGCAAATGTATGCCTCTCAACGTCATGTTTATATTACTTTAATCCATCTACTTTGGGAGCTAGCGTCAATCTCGGTCGGTTCCATTGTTTCGGGAAGCGCGGAAAATAAAGATCGAATCTCCGACAAAATTACGATTGCGAGAACGTATACAATAACAATTGAACGATCCGTTTGGTTTTTCCAGGCGAGTGCGTGGCGTTGCAGGATCCATACTGCGCTTGGGATCGCGTGGACGGCAAGTGTCGCGCGCTGGTGGGACCAGCTGCGACGGACGCGAGTCGTTTCCTGCAAAGCGTCGCCACGGGGCTTCACGCCTCTTGCCCGCCCGGCAAAAGCATGAACAAAGACGCCGGCAGCGTCGGTGCCATATCGGCCAACCAGAACAAGTTCCCCCAGGACTCCATGGTCTCGAACAAGGAGAGCCAAGGTGGTGAGATCATCAACATTATGCAAGACGAGGAGCAGAGCAATTCCGGTGAGCGCAGTCGTTCCTTTTATCGAGACGAAGCTGGATTTTGTGTCTGACTACTAAAGGTGCGCTGTTAATGATTTCTCCTCAGGTCCAGAAGTTTCGGCGGCTGATTCGCCACCCCCGCAGTACTCGGTTGAGACGCTGGTGATGGCAGTGGTGGCCGGCGCCTTGGCAGCGCTCCTCGTCGGCTTCACGGCCGGTTATTTATGCGGCAGGAAGTGCAGAAAGGATGAAGACGACAACATGCCCTATCCCGATACGGAATACGAGTACTTTGAGCAGAGGCAGAACGTTAATAGGTGAGTTTCGAGGAGTAGCGTTATTTTATATGTGAATTGTACTAAACAATTGGCTTGTTGAAATTTGCAGTCGGCTTGCACCGGAGCCCAAGCTTCTGCCCCAGGAGGAAGTGACGTACGCCGAGCCAGTCCTGGTACCCCAGCCACCAAAGATGCACTCTCCCAAGGGTACGATGCGCAAGCCTCCGCCTACTCCGGCCGAGACGCTGTTCCAGTTCCCGGACGGCTACGGCTACAGAGGCCCGACCGGACGGGCCGACAACTTCGGCACGCTGCGCTCGCACCAGGGCGACCAGGCCTACCGGCGCCAGGATGGCTTCGCCACGACGCGCAGCGTCAAGAAGGTTTATCTCTGAGAAACGAGCGAGGAGGGGGGCTGTAATGCAGCAGCAGCGGCAGCCGCAGCGGCGGCTCAGGCTGCGGCCGCCCAGGGCCGTCATCGCAGCCTGGGCAGGCCAGCGCGCAGCCAGCACCGCCAGCAGCAGCAGCAACAGCAGCAGGCGCAGTCGGGCTCGAGAAACAACGGCGGCAACAACAGTAACGGCAGCTCGTCCCACAGGTCGGGCAGCCACCATCACGGCCATCACCAGGGTCACTCGACTCGTGATTTGGCACTAGGTAGGCCTTTTATCGTTTGCAATAATTATTCTAATATACATATTTTATTTGTTACTTTATTGTTCCTCGTTGAGACTCTAGCGATTCCATGTATATTTAACGATTGCGCGCAATGTTCGCAGCTGGTCGTGGAATTGAATCGCCGTCACCGCCGTCAAGCATGTCTTCGAGCTCACCGTCTCCGCCCTCCTCCTCGCCGTCACCCACCCTCGTGCCATTGGGTGGCAATGGCACTCAAACCGGCCAGGGTAGCAATAACATAATCCAGGGCAACAACTCGCCGCCTCCGCCCACGCCGCCCTGCAGCTTCATCTATCGGTCATAGTGCCAACAGGGCAACTATGACGACGAAGCAGCAGCGCCGGCTGCATCCGAGCTCGGGATGATCGATCATTATTGCCGCGACGAGTATGCCTCGTACGCGTTCGCTGACACAACTACTACTACTACTACTACTACTAATAATAATAACAATAATAATCACATCGCGCATCGCTGTATGAGCCGCGGTTGACTTAATCACTTGCTTTCGTTTTGTCCATGTGCTGAGCCGGGTGTTTGGTCGAATCGCGCGCTCATCCATCAGTCAGGTGGACATACGCACGTTAGTGCGATTATTAGTCTGAAGATATTTTTTAAAAAGGAATTGTGGTTTTATCACTCAATCTTCGTGTTAATGTATCGATCAACTTTCAAAGTTTTGTAAATAATACAAAATACATTTTTTGTTATGAATTTCTACATTGTTGAAGAAAAATTGCTTTTATTGTTCGACCAAACATCTTCTCAATTTTTAATCGCGTGTATAGGAAACATACGCGCTTTGTGTTTAAAAGTTTATAATTATCACAGCTCTCTTGGATGTGCTGTTATCGACGATGGGAAAGTCATTTTTGTTGACTAAAAGTTAGTTTTAAAGTATTTGACCCTTTCTACTAAAGAATAAATGACATTTTTGTATTTGGACAATGAAGCATGCGAAACTTGTGAATTAAAATGAACTTCTTTATTAAAAACTACGTATTTATAAACAAAAATTACTATATTTCGAATTTAGTATCAATAAAAAAATAATATCTTTTTATAGTTTATTTTGTTAGTCTAAGAAATTGACTTTTGCATTCGTTCGATGAAAAGCGGATGTTACTGCCACATTGAGAGTCTTAAACAATGCTCCGTTATAAAGATCGTAAAGGTCATGTTTGATCATTTATGATGTACATTTTTTATGCCAGTGATTTATCTTATTTATACCGAAGCTTCGAGTTTAAGAATACAAGAGCAATTAGCGAAAGTATTTAGTAACTGATAACTGCCAAACATGCATAATCACGATAGTTTTTTGTAAATATACGTTATGAATGATTGAGCAATGATCCATTGCGTAATCCGTTTCTCGCAATACCGTGATCTTAAACTTGGAGCTCAAATTTATTATCCTTTTTTTAAATTTTGAACTTCCTCTTCGTTTGATAAGTGCGTATTGTTGATAGCGATGTGCAATTTTGTAATAGGTTCCAAAACTAACATTGTTGAGAATCTTTATTGCGCTGCACGAGCCCGAGATATAAGTACATATTATTAATCGCATCCGCTACGTTCGGTCACTCCGAGAGCGTGACTTCAACACTTCAAAAAATTGTATAATATGAAAAATTGTACATTAACGCTTAAGAATTAATTCCTTGTATCTTAGATTACCTATATAAATATAAATACATAAATATATAAATACATATATACATATATATATATATATATATATATATATATATATATATATATATATATATATATATATATATATATATATATATATATATATATATATATATAAATGACTTGAAGTGTTCGGAGGCTCTCTCGAGGGCGACGTGTTTTCTTTACGAACGGCAGCGGATAGAGCCAGAGAATAATAAAAGTGAAAAAGTATCCCAGATGCGGCCTTTTTTATCTTCGACTGCCAAGTTTACGCGCGCGAATGCGGTGCAATAAACCTTCTCTTTTTTGCGAATCTTCTCTTGTTGGAAAGAAGATAAAGAAGCACAGGCCTTCGCTGACAAAACAAAAGAAAGAGACAGGGAGAAAGATGGAAAGATGGAAGAAGAGGAAAAACGAGCTCACAAAAGCAGGCCATCGTCATTTTACGACACCTCCGCGCCCTTAGTATGTAATTTTTAGCGGAAGTTTGTTGAAGGACGCAAAAAAGTGGGCAGAGCAACAGATATAGCCATGCTAAGTAATTGATCGATTGATTATAAAATTAGGCTTAATATAAAAAACAGTTATGTATTGATAAGAATTAAGTGAACGCAGAAGTAAACAGTAATCTCCACTTTTTTATTATTATTATTATCATCGCCTGGTTACGCCGCGACTTGACATGTCAATTAACGCTGAAAATCGATGTCGCGAAAAATTTTTACTAACTGCGACAAATATTTTTCTGAGCCGAGTACGACTCTTGAGTTACTCCTGTTTTGCATAAAGAAAGGAGGAATCGCACGAATGGAAAAGCCGTTAAGTCGAAAGATTTATTTTCTTTGTACTTGCGATGAGTTTCTATAGATTTTGCTTCGACATGTCAAGATGTGTCGACAGATTTTTAAAGCCAAAGTGTGTAAATTATATAATCTATATGCTGATAAGTCCGATGACTTGCGTATTTATATTTGCGTTAAATAATATTATGTTGTTGTATTAATTTTAATAATATTTCATTTCTGAAAACGAACTGATGCGTTTATTATTGTGAATTAAGTTTATTGATCTGCAAGGTCTCACTGTCGGTGTGCAATCGTTCGTAATTTTGATGAAACGTAAAGCGCTTTCTTGAAATACGGGCTAAACATCTTGACATTAGCATGATTCGAAGCTTCGTGTTGTGTAAAAAGCGTGGAGATTGCCCACGTTTTATGATTTATTAATTTCGTCTAACGTAGGCTTGTATAGAGCGTGATTATTAAGTGAAAGAATAAAAAAATCGAGCGTTAGACCGAAAGTGGTCTGATAAAAAATAAGTAAAAACTGAAATTCCATATAATAAACTTTGAAACATCCATTGACTTGTTATCGAAATATCCAAAGGTTGATACTTAGTTTTTTGTACGTTTCGGAAACGCGCGTTTCGAACACTCGCATATATACGTAAATAGTTGAAGGAGCGAGTGCTAGAGAAGGATTGTAAGAGAAAGGATGAGAGTATGCGTCTTAAGATTTTTTGAGATCAGAGCAAGTGAGGCTTGATATGTACATAATAATTACACATATATATTATACAAAAACTTATACTACAGCAGTTACGAGTTATACGAGAGTGAGGGGAATGATAAAGAAAAACGAGTAAGAAAAAAACGAAAAATTAGTCCATCTATTCTGGGCCGGATGGTGCATGTAGACATCTATCTTAAAGTGCTTCTTATTTCAGTGTGTTTAGAAGTAACGCATATGTGATATATTCTATATGACGAGATGTTTTTCTAGGCGAATGGAAGGAAAGTTTGTGGAAGAGTATGATGTGACGGATTTTTCTTTAAAAAAATCTTACTGACGCTCTCTTTGGGTAATTTTTCTCGGGATAAAATTTTTCTGATAATATCGATATTGGTTGCAACACTTTACGGGACATTCACAGTGAAAGGAAAGTAAATACACACTTCAAGCTCTTCTGTTTATTATGTATTTTTAAAAATTCTGAATTAAGTATACTGTAAGCGAAATATTAACAATTATTAAATGAATTTAATTCATGACATTAGCATAATAATACTATATCAAAGGTCAGGAATGATATATTTCGATTAAATAATTTATAAAGAAAGTCACGCAATATAACAGCAGAGCTTGAGTCGTTCATCACAAAGAAATATCTATAACACCACACAGTAACATATGCATCTCCTATGCAACTGCGAATTCGCAGTTTTAGAGTTGTTGCGAAATGCATGCATCGGCTACGCTCGTCCGCAACAACAATTCAAATAGAACAAAAAATAAATAAATATAATAAATATAAGACTGAAAGAACCATTAGCTGCGGATGAGCCTTGAGTAAAATTGTATTCAAGTTTTTTTTCTGTAGAGAAGAGCATTTTTGAGTATTTTTTTTTACGGACAGTACAAACTTCCCATGACATTACTTTGTGAATTCCGAGACTGCGAGACTGCGCGAAGAAACCTTTTTTTCTTTTAATTTTAAGTCAATTTTGTAGTCAGAAGCTCGTTTATTTGTATGTTAGTTTGTAATTTTTTTGTATTTGTAGACGTGTACGTAAGTAATTTTAAGTTTTAATTCGTTGATAAGCAAATTTTACCATATATTAATTTAAACAAAATATGTATATTTAAAGATAGATTTCTATTATTTTCTCTTATTTTGACGATAAAAATGTAATAATGAATTTTTAAAGGTTACAAGTTGTTTTTTATTTTTATTTTCTCCTTCGCGTAGACGAGCCCCAGATAATACGCACTAATGGCGACTTTTGCGTCGCATGATTTTTAAAAATAAAAAAAATTTCAAGAGACTGATAGGATTGAAGCCGAGGGCGTTGAGCCACTCTTAAAAAATATCATTTACAATTTTCCATATAAAACAAAAACATACCGAGGAAAAATGCGATGTATTGTGGACGATACGTTTCTTATATCGATTTAAAAGAATTTGATTTTTATAGCCACTCATAATTATTCTACACGTAGAAGTAAATAACTTGTTTGAGTAAACTTGAAATTGTAATGCCGAAAAAGTACCGCTGCTGTATACATTTCAGTTTTTCCTGGGTAAAGTCCAATACTACGAATGAGTCCACCTGAGTCTTTCGGTAGACTTGATTTCTCAAAGAAGAATGTTCATTGTATAGAGAAAGGGACGTTTCAAGTCAAACTGTTAGAATCGTATAAGAGTTGATGAGATTTCAAAAAATTCTATTTGTCATTGTGCTGTTGTTTAAAATTTACGATATTTGAAAACGGGGTGTTTATAGATGTGAAATAAGAGAAGGGGGCGAGAGAACGGACTAGTAATAGAATAATAAAATACGAAAAAACCGTAAAACTGCCATTTCTCCCAAAGACAAACTTGCAATTTTCTCGTAATTTTTCGGAGCACTTGAAACAGAATTCTCGTTTTATTAAAATTCTTGACTATGACAATTTAAAATAATCGACGGATTACTTTTTACTTTTTATTTGATATTTAACGACTAAACGAAGGACTCAGGCATGATACCAAAGATGTTACAATTATATACTTACACTATCGTTGATTATTGTGATGATTATCGTTATGAAAAAATGGCGCACAAAAATTACGGCGATTTAGTTGTCGTATTTATAATATATATCGGTATAAAATATATCGGCATAGAATAGAGATGAGCGTAGATTTTGTCTCTTGAAGAACCTCTAAATTTGCATTACATTGAAAAAAAGTACCAAATCTGATCGATAAAACATTTGTAATTTAGTTTGATTTTCGCATCGTTATAAATATTTATAATTTCTGTTTTATGCTCGAACAAATTAATGAAAAATATACAGCACGATATTAGTTGGAAAACAAAAACTATTTTTGCATTAACATATGAATAAATTGAATGCTGTTCATCGCTTGTATACAGTAACAAGTTTGACGGTGGCCCTCTCTTAATTAAATCTATCAGAAAAAAATAACGTACCAGAGTTCATGACACAGACACAAATT
The DNA here is from genome assembly GCA_020010945.3 of Muscidifurax raptorellus. Taxonomy (NCBI): domain Eukaryota; kingdom Metazoa; phylum Arthropoda; class Insecta; order Hymenoptera; family Pteromalidae; genus Muscidifurax; species Muscidifurax raptorellus. Next base: position 12,919,243 of record CM052079.1, on the reverse strand, counting down.
TTACACACTTTATACAGACACAAGATAAATTTGCGTTGAATTTTTAAAAGAGCGTGAAAAAGCGAGAAGAGTGAAAGGACGTGAGCGATCGGAAGAAGTTAAAATTAACAAGTTGTATTGACAAGTTTTTAATAATCATGTTGCAAGAAATTAAATACAAACACTAGTTGGGGGACACATAATTAACAAAAAGAAAAAAGACAAAAAGACGAAAAACTTTGCGCAGTTCTTTGGAAGGGAAGCGTCGTGCGAAATCAAAATGTCGACTCGATTTATAATAATACCCGTCAAAGATGAGACAGAAGCAACGGATTCCATCCAAAAAAGAGTTTTTTGCGCGACCACAAGATTTTCGGGCGTCGCTTCCTTCCGAGAGTTTTACTCGAGCTAATCGGTCTGTATTATATTTACGGGAAAATAATCGAAGAAAGAAAACGCAAAGGGCACAGCCAGTTTTATTGCGATTGTCGCGCGCAAAGTCAACGATAGAACAAAATAAAAAAAGTGAAATTAAAAAAGCGATCGAGAACAATAGATGGGATAAGAGATATTAGACCAGCTGAAGAAAGTTGCTGAATCACTTATGAGTTTTTCGAGGATATGCGAGAGAGCTTAGTTATTAAGTAGAGAATTAGTATGATATATAGAACGCTTGAAACGTATATAAATATATAAATATATATATATATATATATATTATTGATATAATATGATATGAAATAATGATATAATTATAATATTAAAAACTTTTTATAAATATATTTTTCCGTCGGAGTCTAGCCTAGGTAGGGAGAAAAAAGATGAAACCTACACAGTTACGAGTATTAATTTATCCGATTCAATTATTATCGAGGATCCTAGAAACGTAAGCCATCACTTTAGGCGCATTGCGTAGTTTTTAAAGCAGCGAGAGCTGAAAGAGAAAAAGAGTAATATGCCGCGCGGAACGAATGATATGCGAGAGCGAGTATAAAAGTTAGCTGAGAGGAGATTATGACAAAAAATAAAGACTCTTTGACGAGTTTATATATATACATATACACATGCGTACACAGGCACACATTCTAGAATTGTACCTTTCGGAGGGAGTAAGTCGAGGCGTTGAAAAAAAAAGGAGAAACGGCGAGGCAAAGTCGCGCCGTTTTGCGATTTCGCGTATACAGGCGTCGATCCTCATCAGCATTTTGGCAACGAGATATCTTTCAATTTGTCGACTGTATATACCAATCGATCAATCAATTAATTGTTCAGAATTTCCCAATCGATTGATCGATTAACGTTGCACCACATATACTTATACAGCTCTATAGTGTTTTTGCAAGCGCGACGGTCAGCTGGCGATCAAAGTTTTTCTCTTTTGACCGATCGCCACACCGTCTGCCACGGACGCGCCTTTGTTGACGCGTAACTCGACTTTGCCTCGCGCTTGTACATTAGAGAAGAACAAAAAAATAATAATAATAATAAAGACAACTCGTTTTACCTGCTAGAGATTTCAGCGAGTGCGAACGGCTGCGAGAGTGCGTGCGAGAGAGTAAAGCGTTGACAAGTTTTTTGATCGGGAGCCGACGGTCGTCGCGCTCCCAATGTTGTAAAAATAGCGATATTACTTATAAACGATAATACTATTGATTAAAGCAGTGGATGGCAAAGGCGCATAGAATGAACCTATTGGAAAAAGGAGGCGAAATGATCGTGACGACGATGATGATGGTGATGACGAGTCAGATCGGTACGAACATCGGATGATGACGCGCGGGAGATTTTTAAGAAAAATAAATAAAAAAAGTACTATAGCATTTATCAACGATAAAAATAATGAGAATGTAACGTGTATTTTGCTTCTTCCTAATACAGTGCCGTTTACGCTATTTTTTACCGTAACTTAAACGAGAAAAGAACAAAAAAAATGAATAAAAAAAAACACTAGATTCGGCTGAGCTGGTCCCAGCAGCATGCGTTAACGATGTTGGGGGAGGCAGGCCGCGTATTAAACTTTTAAAGGATAATTAAGGGGAGTGAGGAGGCGATGGACACGAGAGTTGAGAGCGAAAAAATGTAAAGCGATTATTCCAAATGACATAGTGCGACTCTGGACTATTATGTAAAACGTATGATGTACGCGTGCAACGATCTGATCAGCGTCTCTTTATATTGCGTTCGTCGATATATAGCCGACACACATAAACACATACATATACACACACACGCGCTCACACACACTCATACAGCCACACATATCCGTTCGTCTCTTTTTGTACTTTTGATATACATCTAACGAAATCCGTTGTTGTTGTCGTTGTTGACTCTTTCGGTTCCGTGAACTTGCAAATCGTTTTGGTTGTCATTCGCGAACGATATAGGAGAATATAAATAACGAAGCGAGCAATTTCGCGATGCGTCGATCATGCATATAATAGTGAGATTTGCGTATTTTCCAGCAGTCGTGTGTGAGTGAGATACAATATTATGTCTGCTCTTTGACGCTCGCGAGGTTGCGCACATCACCGATATCGTGGGATAAACATCGATAAAACGCGCGTATATATATATTATACCCATGCTTGTGTGCTCATCGAAAATTTTCGACAGCTTCTCTGAATTTTACGACGAAAAGAATTGAACAAGTACGTGAAAGACTGACCATGGCCGCACTCTGACACGTTTTATCGATGTTATCGCGCAGCTACTCTACCGAGATTGTTTGTCTTACGCTTTATGCATCGAACAATTACCGATCGTTATTAAATAGCCATTCCATTGCGGAAACTTGTATCACTTCAGACATCGCGGAGGCAGAACTAAAGTGTCAACAACCAGCGATATTATATACATACGTCGGCGAAAGAAATGAGCAGAGTCGTTGCATTTCGATTTGTCGGGCTGAGAATTTCTTCGATCTTATCAGTCCCACGAGTTCGGGCTATATAATAGAGACTCAGACTTTGCGCGTGGAGTCATTCCGAGTACACACGAAAGACTATACATCACACAGGAACACACGTTTATGATTTCTACGACGTTATGATATATTGTATACATATATTGTACATCGTGCGCATCACCCTCTTTTCTTTCTTTTGTCGAAGCCGAGTTTTCATTGAGAAAAAGAGAAACGACAAGCCCAAAGTCCAGTATAAAGCCGGAAAGTAATAACTCTTTGCCGATATATATAACTCGCACGCAAAAATAAAGCAATCTATACATCCTTATTATATATATATATATATATATATTCAACCCCAAGGTATACGGTATTAACGAGAGACGTCATAATCAATCGAGCAGATTCGGATTGGAGCTAGAGTCGAGGCACGATCAGGTGAAATCGAGAAGAGCGACGAAGACGCGCGGTTGAATTTTTCTTAATTGCAGAAAATTTGATTGGCCTCGTCGGTATACGATACGATCTTTCCATCCCAGAGTCGCTATCGATTTTCACTCGCTCTGTATACAATGTATATGGAAAGAGAGGACAAGGGTTGCCGCGAGCGATTGAAGTTTCGGACACGCCTTTCCGGTGCTTCGCGGGAGAGTTTCGTTCTCAAGATCGAAGCGCACTCGCATTCAGCCGCGGAAATTTATATTCGAGTGAATTTTCTCTGAAAAACAAAAATTTTACCGACATATCCGCGGTCTACTCGTCTAATATATATATATAGGTATAGTTTGCGCAGCACATATATATCGGCAAAGTTATCACGCGATGTTGAGAATTATAATATACAGCCAGGCGCGCGGGATGACAGTGTAAAAAGCGGACACGAGTTATGTAGAAAGTCGGAAAGTCACTTAGCCAGCGAACTTTGCTGTTTATAGTGCCCTGTTATAGTGGGTTCTCTAGGCAGAGCGGCAGAGTTGGCTATATTTAAGAAGAAAAAATATGAAAAAGGGTAAAACAAGTGCGGCCTCGTCGCAGCTCTGTACAGCCTTCCTCATCCGACTATGTATACCTTTCGTTTCGTCGGCCGATATAGGGCACGGAAGGCCTGTGTGTGCGTGTGTGTGTGTACAAGCTGCGAGACGAGGGAGAACAATTGTGTCCAGCCTCCGCCCTCTGCCCACGGGACCCTGACGATCTATTTTTCAGAATAACGCTATTGTGATTAATGATAAACTGTATGACGATTATGAGTATATAACGGGGAGTCAAGATCGCGAAGCTTTTGAGAAAATCTAAATAAGAGAAAATTTTTATCTTGACACGGATTGTTTGCTCTGGCGAGAGACTTTTGAGAGAAATTAATGATCAAAGTTGGGCGAGAACGTTCTCTATTATTTCAATATACGACGACAGTGAAGTGTAAGAAGGAGAAAGAAAAAACGTGTAACGCGGATAACGTCGTTGATGATCCCCGCGATTGAGAGACGATAATTGCTTGTATGGGGCGTTTGGAGAGCGAGAAAGAAGTATAATTACCGATGCATTATGCAATTATTACATTTAGTATCATTAGAGAGCGAGGCTGCTACCATATTAATGAATTAAGTACAATATATAATATGAATTAATTCATTAGACTTTATAATATAAATATATAAATATTACTAAACACGCTCTTTGTATCATTGCGTTGCGTTCGATCGACGACTCGCGTTCATTTTCCTTCGAATAAATACACACTATTGAAAAAATGAAAAAGAAAAAGGAACGAAACATGAGGGAATATAATGGGATAATGCGCGCCTGATTTTTGAGGACGGATAAGTAAATATAAATGAAGAAAAAACGGACAAAAAAAGACATTATATAACGAAGTAGCTGAAGAAAATGAGAAAACATGGAGACTGGACAGCTAAGACATCACGTGTTTTACGATCGCCTCTGACTCAACATTATAATATACTCTTTCACGACGCTATATTTATTATTCGATCCCCTTTTTTTCTCATTCTTGCGTTTGTTTTTTGAAAATAAGATGAAAAAACAAAAACAATCTTTATATGCATTCGACGAGATCGCGTTATCGTTTGTATATCGTAATAGATATAGATTGTACCATGAAATTATAAGTAAAATACATTTGATTAGGTAATAAAATATAAAATGAAAAAAATCCAAGGTCTCAGACTTATTTGCGCAAACTTCCTTCAATCCTCTCCGCACGATATACACCTGATTTTTATTATTTATTATAAACCGTACAAGTGTGCCTAATTTTTGTTTTTCACCAGGGAGGCGCGGGTATATTTTGAATTTCAATCGCAAAAATGAAGGCGTCAATCTGCCATAATTGCCGGCGCGCGAGAGGCCTCGATATATTTCACGCCTAATGTTCCTTTTCTTCGATCGGAGGTCGAGCACGGTGAAAGGAGCAGATAGCAGAAAAAAAGCGCGCACCGTAATACATGCACATATGCACGCCCGCTGCGAGGAATGAGGTAAATATATTGGACGCTATAGCCAGGGGCACAGGAAACGACGCGACTGGGCCTAAAATTTGAACTTGACTTTTGCACGGGCTGTCGATGTATATTATACTTCCGTAACAATGATCGATTGGCTCCGGGCAATGCTAATCAGTTACCGAACTTGTATTGTTATTATAATAATAATTATTATTATGATTATTATTAACATCATATTTGGCGGGAGAAGTTGCATTGTGGCGTGATCGATTTTGTTTTGATACTATGGGCGTTGAGCTATAGTTGGCGTCATGTATATAGATTGGAAAATTTGATCGTTATGTAAGCTCTTGTCTGTATAGTATTTTCTTAATCGGAAACACGAGTACAACAGATCGCTTGTATCGTAGGAAAAATGTTGGAAATATAAAGTTGCAGTATACGTAGCGGGATGCATAAAAGGTATATTACGTAAATATCGTTCTATACGCAATTTCTTCCAGCTATATACATTAAATTCCAGAAAATTTTCTCGCTCGTCGAGTGATATGCAAACCGCGGCTCTCTCGCGCAACTCGCACACGTAATAAAGGGCTGAAGATAAGAGTCAGCGGCTCGTGCCACTGATTCACTATCATTCTTCAGAGATCGAGCGCGAAAGACACACGAGAGCAAAAAAAAGAAGAAAGATACGCAGAAAACGCAGAAGGCGGTTCTCGGGGGCCGTACCCTTGACTCAGTTTTCATCAGGAGGCAAAGGCGATCGGGCTCTTTCTCTCTTCTCAAGGCTCGCTAGTATGCGCAGGACCAATGACCAGCTCGCGGAGGAAGGAGAGCGCGGCTGGAAAAAAATCATGTATAAACCGACCGACTGGCTTCCTATCGTCTATATAAGAGACCGGCGAACGCGGAACTCACGGCCAGTTACGCGCGAGACTACGCCTTTGTCGCGTTGTCGTTCGGCAGAGTTGGTGCCTCGTTCCAAGTGTCAGTTTTTTCGGGCCTCCGTGAGTGTGGCTTGTTTTGCTCTGAAGTGAAATAGGGTAGATTTTTAAGCAGTCGGTATACTTTAATTCCACGACGAGAAGAGAGGACAAGTGAGTTGGAGTGAATTTTAATTTTAGTTGAGAAGCTAGATTTATTCAGCGAAAAGCCATTTTATAGTAAAGCTTTCATCTAATCAGTATCGATGGAATCAACAAAGAACGATTACGCTGAACGAAGGGGTAAACGCCGAACCGCGTGCTCTCATATAGCTCCAATATACCGGAACATGGAAATTCTCGGTCTTTTTGCATACTTTTTTCCGTAGAATGTAAACACGTAAATTTGGTCAAAAAGTAAAACTCGATCCTCACGGCCGTTCGCCTCGCCGCGGGATAACCACTCTAAATTTAGCAACGCTGCGACCAACGCAATAGCAGCAAAAAGAAAATTTTACTCCGCACTATCTCCTTCGATCTTCCATGTGCTTGATTAAAAAGAAAACGCTCTTGAACCGCGCGCGTCGGTCCCCTTGAAATAGGCCGTATACGCAGACAATGACGAGCGGGTAAAAAAAGGCTCGAGATTGCATCATCGGGATCAGTGTCAGAGCGAATTACGAAAATTACAAGGCAGGAGAGAGGAAGCGCAATGCCGCCCGAGGCGAGTCTCCGGCGCAGCCGTTCACCTTTCCAAGCGAAAACAGGAGTGTATGCCGCGCTCGATGCATTTCCGATACAGCCGAGCGTATTATAGACTCGGTGGGGGGAACAATGCGCCGATCTTCGATTCTACGGAGAGCAAATCGAAGACTCATTGTGATTTTTCTTATTTGCATGTTTATTAGGGAAAAATGATAAAATTTTTAAGCTACTTTCACAACAAACGTACACTTTTCCTATTGTCTTATTGAATCTTCTTTCTGCGGTATACCTGTACTAAAGAATTGCTTACACGAATAATGTTTCAGCAGAATTATGCTTCGCGCTCTGATCCTCATCGCCGCGGCGGCCGCGTGCGCGGCAGCCCCTCAGTTCCTGATCAGAAATTCGGCTCCTGCGCCACACCCGGCCATCCTCGAGAACGACGCCATGGAGTCGCTCCTACCCGAGCACCTTAAGAACGACTTTTACAAGAACCCGCACATCGTCGCCGCGTTGGCCGAGCCCAGCTGGTTCGGATACAAAGAGGCCCAGGTATGCTTTTATTGTACCGAAAGATATCCTGTATAGATGGTAAGTCGAATAGGTGCGAAAAATAATTTTTCGTTTGCCGCAGGTAACCAACCGCGAAACCGACATGATACCGCGGGAAAAAGTCTTCCACATCCTACACAACGCCGGATTCATCCGCAGATAATTCACGGATGTTTCCCAACGAATCCGAGGGAGAAGAAAAAGAAAAGGACGATCGAACTGAAAAACATTCAACGCACGTATACTTCTGATATGCACGTACCTGTGTATGCTATCTCCCTTCCGCGTGTATATATACATGTATAGGCGAGAGTGAAATGGCCAGAAAATGAAAACGCTGTGCTCGATATCATATACCCAGCGCGAACTTTATTTATTCTCATTGTGTGTTATCATCGTCATTTTCATCCATAATACATGTGTAAAACGCAACCGTGCTGAATATGTAAGGTATGCGAGTGCGTGGAAAAATGAGCGCGAGAGTGATTGGTGCAGTTCGTAGTAGTTTTGCCGTGTACTATTTGTAAGTATAATGTATAATGTAAAAGCAGAGAGTATGTTGATATCTGCATTTTTGTAATATATATGGTATAGCGTGTAATTAAAATCCAATAGCCACAGCTCGAACTATTACAAAATATCCCAAAACCCTCGAGGAAAACGCTCCCATTTTATCCCTCCGAAATCAAGCGACGGTTGATTCGTCGCGCGATAGCTATATGTATAGCGTATAATCGCGATCGTTACAAAATACGCGGCGCAGTAGTGTACATATACTGACGAAACCGAGTGCCATTGTGACGCCGGCGGTGTGTATGTGATTCGTAATATTCGGTGCTCGGTTATGACGTCGCCGGACGCGATGCATATAATAAACGCCGGCTTCTCAACAGCTGGAGTGAAAGTGTCAAGACGTGCGAGTACACGCGAGCGAGTGGAATTTTCTCGAAGTATGTATATGTGGATATACTTTTAGTATATACAGACGTTTCTGGATTCTATGTTTTCATGGCGGAGGTTATTATCCTGCGCTCTGTGTTTTTTGGTAAAAAACAAGAGGGGTCTTGTTACACAACGGTGTGTTGAAAAGTGACCTTCGTATACTTGATAGAAGCGTCTGTTCTCGAGCCAATTAGCTGGTTCAATTAAATTCAAAGGATATGACATTGCAAACTGTGCAACCGATGCTGCGCGCACCTGAAAGCTATAGGCGGTTTACACGTTAACATTCACAACTTTTATCTCCATCGCTTTAATGAATCAACTTGGAATCTCATATGCGTATGAGATTCCAAGTCTGACTTAGGCAGCGAACTCGTGATCGTTATAGTTCTAAGTCCTTTGGAAATAGTTGCCGCTGAGCAATTACGTCGCGATGTATCAAGTTGCTTGGTTAATTGCTGCTTTGAAGGAAGGTTACACGTTCGGTCGTTAATAGAAAGAGCAAACGATTAAATTCAGGAGTCTTTGTATTTGTTGGACTATGCCGAACACTGCTTCAAGAAAGAATGAACTAACTTGGTTAGAAGAAGAAGAAAAATCTTTAACAACCGGACCACGTTTTTTTGCTTTTTTTGCAACATTCTGAATGCTTGATTTCGTAGAAAAGCATAGGCAGCTTTTTATCTAATCAACATTTTCCATCGATTTTGTTTCCAATTTCACATCTTATGATGAACTTTTCTCCCAGTATAATCGATTTTTTCTTCACTACTTTCCACATTGAGCGCTAAATTGGCTACTTGTCATTGATCTTCAATGTTAAATTTCGAATAAGAGAAAAAGTGGCTTGCAAAATATGTGTCCACTTAGATAATATTGGTTTACGATTTTTCTGCATCGAGAATGTCGTTAAAAAAAACCGAAAAAATACGATTGGATAGATGTTTACCCCCTAAAAAATGTGTCTTCTTTTTCTAATCGACTGATGCATTTTTTCCGTATAGAAATGCTCATATACGTGTAACGTAATATGCATCAGCGGACGTGGATTAATAATATGGAATTTCAATTTCGCAATCGATGCAGAATGAATTATTTTTTAATTTATATTAATATTTTTTATTTCTCAAGGATTTATAATCATTGCATATTGCAGAATGTGAACTAACGGGGGATTGCATAGGGAAATATTTATCGCATATTATATCGTATAAAAAGTATCAAAAACATGGTCACGTCGAAGTAAACCAGTTTCCTCGATCGTCTCCTAAACTCGGAAATCAAGTTTTAATCATGAAGAAGCGTGTGACGAATTCGTTCGACATTTTGCACTAAGCAATGCGTCACTATACGAGCAAATTTTCATTGAAAATCCCAGCGGCGATGAAAGTTAGTTTCTCCTTGAACGATTATAAAAATCTAAATCGGCTGAGGTTATAGTATTTTTACTGATCGTTGTAGAATCTTTAATCTGTTTATTTTTCTCAAAGTGAAATTCGGTGTTGTTTATGTTTCAGTTATCCCGTTACAATTAAAATCATACTTCTTCCTAAAAAAATCTAATTGACCTCGACGTTTCTACTTCAACATTTCCAGAAATTATGAAAAATTGCATATTATTGGATGCGTCAGACCAATTCTTTAATCGAGTTTACCGAACTAATCCGCCTGAGCGGATCCAGTTCTACGATACCCACGAGAATAAGTATAAGCGAATCCGCAGAGGAAATTTCGGCTGGTCTTACAGTCGGTGACGTTATTACTCCCGCGATATAATCGTGTGAGCCATTTGAAGTCTTATTTGTTTCTCCGAGAATATTTCCAGCAACGCGGAAACTCTTTTCTTCCGGTCTTTACGATAATAGCCTACCATTGGGACCTTATATGGAATGATAATGTTCGGCTTTAAAACACTGCCTTCTAAGACACGATATACATTCCACGTATCAATTGCATTGATCTTGACCGTTTAACGATTTCCCGCCTCCAAATCGCTTCACGACTCATTAATCAATCTCCGATCCGCCCACACACGTAAAAGCACATTATCTATAAGCCAAAGATCTTAGCTGCTATACAAGGTGCATCCTCTCCCCCGATATATATATATCGATAAACTAAATGATAGTCGACTCTTCGCAAGCATACCGCAGCAGCGTTTGAAAGCGAAAGCAAAGTTCCAATTTCGAGTGCCATTATTTCGAAGCCTTAAAAATGCGCGTATCCCATTTATCCGCGAGCCGGGCAGCGCTCTCTCCTCTCAAACATGCAGCAAGAGATAGAAAGGCGCAGTAAAGTTCGGTGTAACTCGCGCGTTCTCGCGGCCCGAGAGGATCCCATATGTGTGTACCTGATGTATTTTACGACTGTGAGCATTGCTGCTGCCTGAGTTGTTTGCTCGAGGTAGTTATCCATCTGTTGAAGATTGGAAGGCTTTTCCGAGCTCATTTTTATATCATTCTCTCGATGATGGGTGACATTTAAATTTATTGTACATATATATTTTGTTTTTTAAGTAGTTACGTTCCGATATTGACAAGACACCGATCAAAACATCCAACTCATCTCACCAAAATCTCATCGGAAGCCAGCCACACAATCTGTCACGCGCGTATCCTCCGCATCTTCCGAGAATACACTTTTGACCGATACTGTATACGGAGTCCACTCCCTCGCGAACCGCAGCACACACTCGCGCGTACATCTGGACGCAGTAGTGCAGCCTGCAGTACATACGGCTGCTGCTTTCTAAATCCAAGCGCGCGATTTAATCTGGAACGCATCTTGCTCGGCTCTTGCTCAAGCCGCTCTTTTTGCGAGTCTATATACGTGTAGGCGCTTCTGAACTTTCGATCCGCGCGGATATTCAAGAGCGTGCGGAAGCCAACGGAAGGACTTATGTAACGTGTGTGTATATATATAGGCTCCTGGTTGTCTATGCTTGTGGGAACGTTTCGTCTATTTTTTGGGAGGGCTTTGGTTTTATTTGTGTAGATGGGCTTATCTTCCATCGGGACAGGAAGGTGTTGTTTTGAATGACGATGTGTGGCGAAATAGGATGCGTTCTTGTGTTTTCGTTTTATCTCGTCAATGTGGTACGAGGTACAGTGCCGCGAGATCGAGACTACTCGATGGCTCCTATTTTAAGAATATGATAAAGTGAATATGAAGTACATGGAATGTATTTAAAAGTGATAATGAGAATTATAACCACACCCATATAGTGGCTTGAGATTTATAGATACTTTCTCTGTTATCTCGATTATTTTATTGGCGCGCAAGATTATCCGTGGGAATGCTTCCTTAATAACTTGTAAATAGAGAATCATACTTGCATAATTATTAAATTGAATTTCACGAACGATCAAAAGCGTATAATATGAAATACGCTTCGTCGAACCGAGATTATAACGCTTGAAAAGTATGTGCTCTATTGCTACTGTGTCAATCTGCATTACGTCAACGAAGATGCAAATAAGAAATTCAAATCGAGAGAAACTGTTTCGTACCGAGAAATGGATGATTCCGTGGTGTTATGTCTAATCTAATATTCATGCAATCCAAGCGAGTAAATCACTTTTGCGAACTGTATTAGCGCACCTTACTTGCTTTATCACCGGAAAAATGTTAAATTTCGATAATGCCGGTGTCGACATTTTCTTCCACATTCCATCGCCTATAAAGAATGCCGGTCTGTTCGGTGAGTATAGACACGGAATTAGTCGAGGATAGCCATATAAAACAGTATTGAACCGATCTTTAACCCCGCCACCGCCTGAGCTCTGCGTGTTTCTGGACATCGAAGATAGAGGGCGTATAGGCATTTTCCTATAACCTTCATCTCAATCTACGCGCAGAATATACATAATATCTGCCTTCTTCAAGTGTTTGTAAGTAAGTAAACGACATGGTCAAAAAATATTATAGTAAACAAAATAAAACAAGACATCTATAAGAATGCACTAGAGCGTTTCTTCTCGTGAGGTTGCTCGTGCAAGGTTGCCCGATCTTGGTAGTTTTCGACTCCAGGACAAGTCGGTCGCACTCGAGGTCGCACCAGCATCTGATGCCTTCTGCGCTGTCTGGATTGGCACTGTATCCATAAATTGCCGCATCAGCATTACTTTATACATGGTCTGAGTACAGCAGTGTGTTTAACATTAAACTTTAAAAATTCTATAATTATCTATAATTCTTCATTACTTTGGCTCGGAATTTTCTAAAGATAACTATGCATATTCTTTTCATTACACTGAGTATTCTTTTCACAACACATGAGTCTACTGCTATCACGATAGACCCTTCGATTTTGACGTATTTCTTCTCCTCTAACAAAGTCAATTTTTTTTAACTTTTACGTCAGTCACAGAGTGCGTAATGTTATCTAAAAATGCTCAACAATAATTATAATTCAATCTATTCACTTCATGAAGTTGCTCGTCTCTCACTTCAATGTTTGTTTCAATATCTTTTTTCGCATTGTGTTTAGTCGATGTCTTTTTAAGGTTATTTAAAATTGATTGAACGCAGCGTCATTCTTATACGACAATTCCTGAAACCCGGCAAACTTGGCAATTAAAGCTCCATTAAAATGTGCTTTCACCGTCTCTTGTGCGTAACATCTCCAACGATTATTTTTTTTCCATCTGCGCTCCGCTGAAAAAACAGCCTTGCAGCTACATCATTATTACACAAAGCTTCTATTACAGAGAAGAAAAAAATGGCTCTAAAACTTCCCCATAAATAATCCTCACGGAAAAATGGCCAATTACTCCCTAAATAACACACATATAACGAAGCGCGCAAGCGATTATCTAATACTTAAGCGAGCTCGTTTAACGATCTTCACTTCGCTCCGCATAGCTCATCGTGCGAAAATGCTTCCTCTCGAAAACGTACATCGCATCTGTAATATAATCGAGCCGAAAACGCGCAGGCCCCCATTACCTCATATCGATCGCTCATCATCATCATCGCGGTGCACAAACACGAGCGAGCTTTCGCAACCCTCCGATCCAAATTCGCAATATAATATAAATCGGTTGCTGCAAACAGACACACACACACACACACACACGGGGAAAACAAATCGGCCTCGTTAGAGCGGAATATCCTCGCTCTCGTGTCGGGAGAGATAGTCTGGTGCGAGAGAGTGGTTTAGACGGACGGTCTGCACACACGTGGGGATGCTCCATATAAGTAGCGACCGCGAGCCTCGCCAACCCGCAGATCCTCTTTCCGTTTCTTTACGATAGTACCGCAGAGCTGCGTGCGTGTATACAGGGCCATATCTGCTGTATATGTGTTGTTGTTGTTGTTGTTGGTGGTGGTGGTGTTATCCCTGTGGTTGTTCACTCGTTGTGAATACATCGCGGTTTTATTCGCACATAAAGAATTTGCTATTTATTTTATGACCAAAATCACGGTACTTTCTAAACATTGTGTTCACAGTGCACGAATAACAAACTTGCTCGGAAGTATATAGTTGTTCAGTGCCGGCCGGCGTGATAGATCGTCCGAGGATATATATATAGGTTATATCAGAGGAGATATAATCTTGGCATCCACGAGCGTGCACGCGGGAGTTGGAGAGTTCGAGTTCACGTGATGCCGCTGTGTTGATGTATCGAGCGCCGAAGGAATATATAGCTAACAAGGTTATACGCCCAGGCATTTTTGCTACCCGAGTATGTATATATATACAGCGCAGCTTGATTGGCTTTGCAAAGCATACTGGTAATGGAAGACGAAAGATGTACGCTTGATCGAGAAAGTGAGAAACTGGCAAAGTTTTCTTAATTAAGAATTTTTTCAACCTGTTTGCTTTTTCCCTTTTCTTTAGGGATATCATGTACTTGTATAGTAGTAAATATATATAGTGTATATGGGCGAGTACGAGTAAATGCACTTGAATTTAGGAGCCATAATTTTTTAGGTGAAAACTTTAATCTGTTTATACATGTATATATAAGCACGTTCAATGAGCTGAAGCATAAAATTTTATGAAAAGTCCAAGGGTCGTTAAAAAATAGCGCTGCAGGTGAAAGCATTAAAGTACGGAAGAGAAAGCACCGATTGTTACTTTCCTACTAGCTAAAAATGTTAAATATCCAAAGAAAAAGAGCTTCGGGAGACATGTAAACAATGCGTAATTTATATAAACTGTCAATTACGGCGCCTCGAGTATGAAGTATTTGCAGGAAACGCTTTAGGATCGCGAGTATTAGCGGTTGCGCAACCGCACATTGTTCCACGAAATCCAACTTCATAACCGCGCGAGTTTGCGCTGTAAATCAAATTCGAAATCTACCTTGACAAATTTCAGTTCGATTGAACGAAATGCGTTGTACCATTTTTCTTCGTTTTCAAAAGAGCTGACATAATTTATAAATAAAAAATACAAACATTTTATTATAATAACTGCACAACGAGCAAGCAGTGCGATCGAAGTATTAATCATTGTTTATGCGCATCAATGAATATATCAATAAATATATTCCAGCTTCTAACGCGGATGAAATCGATCTAACTTTTGATAACAACTTAAATTTCGCTTTTAACAAAAGAAGGACTCCCCCGACATCTTCCGAAAACCACTATATATAGTTAAGAGTGTACAGCACACAGAGAGCGAAAGGCGGATGAGCGCTCTCTCGGTCCCGGACGATCGGCGGAAGATACGGTAAACAGCTCTCGAGCGCGATACCCATCGGCCCCATATATAAGTACATGTATATGTATACTTAGCGCGCGCGCTGCTATATATACGTATTATATATAGGATCCGCGGGTTTATGCAACTCCCTGCGCTACTCCGTATTCTCTTTTAGCGAGCGCACATTGCGAGCGTTTAGAGGATCGTTTTTCGTGCGTTGCGTCAGTTGTTCGTTGCTATATGTACATATGCATGTGCCAGGAGCGATGGCGAGGATGAGTTCTCGACTGCAGCCGCATGTGGAGCAATGCTGCGGCTTGAGAAATATCGTTCGGCTTTATTATACATACCGATGCTGAAAATTGCGGAAGAGATTTTTCATAATAATCCTTTCATACTTTCCACTGTATTATAATGTTATACACAGAGTCGTCGATCGATCACTTATGCTAAGCGCGTATCAAAGTCAACCGGAGTCTCATTAGCGCAAAATAAACACGCTTTCTCTCTTTCATTCACAGCAGTGCATCGAGAGGACGGCAGACAGATGGCGTCGGAAGTGATCAGCGTCATCGTCGTCGCCGCATCGGTTATCGTCTGCGTCTTCGCAGAGCCGGTAAGTCAAACTGTACTCTACACATCCCCCTCAATGCGATGCAGTCGTTTATAATTGACTCGAGAAAGTCGCGCGAGCGGTATTTTTCCAGCGCATCAGGGGAATATTCGCAATTACACATGGGCTGATGCCGATCTGGAATATTCAAGTTTGACGAAAAAATCGCGCGCGACTATTTTACATTTAAATTGAGTTTCCGAGTGTATATAACGCCGTTCTAAATTAAGCACGACGTGATTTATTTTGTCCTTTATTTCGCTTTATTCGGATTCGAGGAAGTCTTCTTTACGACTTTGGCAGCTTTTAACTTTCAGACAATAGGCATATACTCTGCGCCTGCGAAGATCTCCCTTTGTTCGATCGGGACTCATAACTCCTCGGTTGTATTATTTCAGGAGCGAAGAGGAGCCAAATACGGCCAATGCGAAATTTGACAAATGCCGCTTAAACGCGTAGACTTCCGCGTGCCCATAAATAGCGATGACAAACTTTCGAATTTCGCTCGTTTCCTCGTTATCTCAAAATTATGACGTCAAAAACCCACCTCTCCTGCTCTGCGCCGCGCAATAAAACTCGAGCTCTTCTTCGCGCGCATATCACTCACAGCCGCGCGATAGTTGTATACAACGTATTGCACGAGATCCAGTATCCCAACGACGAGAGAGAGAAAGAGAGAGAGAGAGAGAGAGAGAGAGAGAGAGAGAGAGAGAGATCCTCTCCGGATGATTTACGGCGAGTCGCGCGCGACTGCTCGATATATTTCATTGCATAAGAGCAGCTCTGCTCCGCTTTGCTCACACACGTGTAGTTACATATATATACACTTGAGCTGGCTGTCTGGATAGTATATATATATATATATACTTGCCTGATATGCCTCTTACTACTTATGCGGCTCACTTACCTTTACTTTTCTCGGCATACATATATATGTATAGGTATATAGTGTATGCGGAGGAGAGTACAGCTCTACGCGTGATGCAATATATTTGCAGAAATGTGGAACGTATATATACATCGAAAGCACTTTCTACGCCGCGTCCGCAGCGGCGTATTCTTCTCTTCCTTATCCGTCTCCCTGGCATATCCTCGATTATTCATTTTTTTTGCCACGGTAGTAAAATAGAATAAAACATTTTAACTCTCTTGAATACACAGCCGGTGCAAATAGACCAGCGACATTTGCAACCGAACCACGATCAGGAGGATAACGCGGGTAACGGCTGGCAGGACTCGGTTCCGGGTCTGCCCGGCAGGGATTACCCGAATCTGACCAGCATACCCGAGACGTCGTTCAGCTGTACCGGAAAAACGCCCGGGGGCTACTACGCCGACGTCGAGACGAGATGCCAGGTGAGCTAGTGAACCGATTGACCTCGGAATCGTGTTTGTAGTTTAGTTTGGGCATGTGCTGAATTTCGAATTCGTTATCCCGACGATTTTACACCGGAACGCGCGAAGGAAGGAAATAAAAGGCTACATCGTTTTATTTTAATCGTACGTTACAGGTATTCCACGTATGCAGCACTAACGGCGCCAAAAGTTCTTTCCTCTGTCCAAGCGGCAGTGTTTTCAACCAGCGACACTTCGTTTGCGACTGGTGGTACGACTTCATTTGCGAGCAAGCTCCCGAGCTCTATGCGCTCAATCGTGGACTGGACGATCGCTTCGAAATTTCCTCCTCAACGACGTCCTCGTCCATCGATCCGTCTCTTCAATTCAATTCCATCGCTGGAGGCGACCTCTCCCTGGCCAGTTCCGGTTATCCGAACAACATTAGAGACGACGCCAACTTGATCTACGAGGATTACGCTCCCGTCAAGTAAATCATTGCTTTTTTTTCGTAAAAACGTTCACACTGTACTTTGACTCCAAGCCTCAACTGTATATTCGCTGCGGGCAGTAGATTAGTTCTGGGATTGGTCAGCCGCGCGGTGCAAACTGTAACAGATCAGTAATGCGCGAAGAAAGTTATTCGTTATTATTTAAGTAGATTATAATCGTACAGACTAAATCGAGTCTTTCATCCGATATTATTCAAAGAACTATCCCGCGCCACATAACGTAAATCAAGCGAGCCAATCCTTTACGTAACGAAGCCGCTGATCTATTAACTCAGCGCAAGCCCGCAGCAATTACCCGACTTCTCACTCAGATTCGGATTCCCACGATTAATCCGCTAACCATCCGCAGAGCCGACAGCCAGCCTACCAAGGAGAAATTTCCATCCGTAGCCGCTTCCAGTGCGCCGAGCGCCAACGTACGGCAGCTTGGCGACTCGAGTCGGGCGACGACTTCCGGGATCCCCGTCGATAATTACTTCGAGCCCCGTCGACAGGATCGTTTAAACAGTCATCGGACTCGCGGACGCAATCACGAGGAACATCGACGACCCTTGACGTATCGCAGGAGACCGATCCACGGCCTGGACAACGTACCCAGGGGATTTTCCAAGGACCGAGCAGCGGAGGAACTGGCTTTAGCCAAAGGGTAGGATAGATGCTTTCGTTTCGTCTGCGATATGTATCGTAGGCTTACCTAATAAGGTGTTTCTTTTTTAGGGGCAAACAGGGCGCTGGATCATTCGTAAACAATGGACTGGCCGATGAGAACGAGAGGAATAAACATTTTCCCTTGCCCAGAGAAAACAATAATTATCTGGACAGTAGCAACAACTATAATGACAAGTCGAATGTTGATAACGGACGGCAAAACAACTTTGATCAGAATAAGAATAGCAATGATTTTAAGGGTAACACTAATGACAATTATAATAGCAACAACAGATTTGAAAATTATTACCAGAGCACGGAAAGCAACCCGCTTCTCCAAGAGAACAGCAATCGCGTGAACAAAAATTACAAGTTCAACAACAATGAAGCAAACATCAACTACTACAACAGAAACAATGCCAATAACGACGTTCAAAATAATAATTACTTTAACCAGAATAATTTCAATAACGATAACGATGAAAATAGCAACAATAACTATTACAATAAAAATAACGTCAACAGCAACGAATATTATAATCCTGGCAATAATAACATCAACTACGAAAACTACAACCAAAAAGCAGAGGGCGTCGAATCGAGCACCGTTAACAGTTACAGCAATAACTATGATTTCCCGAAAGATCATCAGACTCGAACCCCCGAGGCTTCAACCTCGAGGCCTATAAACTCCAGCCCCACAGAGGATGACGTTGATCGGGAACGACAGCGCGAAGTCGACAGTGCTGACCTCAAACGTAAACGTCCTCAGCCTCGCCACCACCAATCTCACGACAATCCATCTCCGGCATTTCTCATCCGAGAGGAATTCACAGCTAATACCTGGAGGGATGACTTGTCCACCAGCAGTACGGCGTCCCAGAACCCACCCTATCCTCCGGACAGAAACTATCTCAGCCCGGGTTCCGATACTCCGACACTCTCGAGACCCGTAGAGATGACAACTCCAGTGGCTTCTACCACCGTCAGCGAATCGAAGCCGAGACCACAGGAGAGGCCCCAGTTCCTAGGCAGGAGGCCAGCCGGCGGACTGCCGAGCGGAGCGGGTAACGGACTACCAGGCGCTAACAAAGTTCTCATTGGCTCTGACGCCATCACCAACACACCGGGAGACGAGTCGGCTGGTACCGGTGACAAAAATGATGGATCAGTTGGAACTGCTAGTGCTGTCGATGGAAATGGAGTGAATGGGTGGGATGACCAGGGTAGCACGTATCTACCCCCACAGGCTTACAATGAGTTTGGAGGGGATGGGCAATACAATAATTGGAATAACGGTGGTCAGACGTGGAATAAAGGTGCAAATTTTGATAGAAGATATTAAAATTGGACTACTTTTTAAGATTTTTCTCCGTTTTTACTAAATTACATTAGTGACACTTAATTCGATGTTTGAAATATTTTTACTGTTTTTATAATTATTTATAGAGGCTTTCGTATTATCATTATCATCATCTGTATCATTATAGTTATTATTATTTTTTAAATATATTGTATAACGGATTTAATATAAGAGGATACCGGAGCAAACTTTACCGATGATGGTCCCATCTCGAGTCGTATTTAATCTTATTATTCGCGTAGAAAGTATATTTCATATCATCAAATATGAAATTCACAATTGATACAATACTGACTAAATAATTTCGTATTATGAAATATTGTTATGCCAATAGTGACAAAAATTATGGTTACCTTATACTAATTTTTAATTTCATCGGCGGCTTTCTCACCTTTCGACGTATCTCATTATTTGTCAACATTCAAAATTATTAACAAGAAAACCTCCTGCTTCTCGCATTTATGAATTTATTTGTTTTTATGAAATAAATTTTTAAGCTTAGGAAAGGCTAACAATTTCAACAAATTAGCGGGGTTCCGACATCCCCTTGAAGACTATAATATCTATAACATAAGACTGTACAAAACAAGTAAAGGTTAATATAAAAACATTCATTTCTGCATGATGCCATAAGGTGTCAGGTACTACTTAAATGTATCATATAGTTTATTTTAAAGTATTTATGTCGTACACATGTAAGTTATTATACTGTTGGAGTAGAATATAGTGCTCCACAAATATTCATTCTTGTAATTTATAAATAAGAATCAGTATTTTATTATTATCATTATATGATTATTATATACAAAAAAATATATAAGAAGTTATTAAAATTCGGTAGGTATAAGAACATAACGATATAATGATTTTGATGAGATTACACTGCAGTTTAGAAGTAATTTTTTTAGATACTGACAGCAGTTAAATATCATTTAATTTTATCTTACATGTATTAAGTTAATGTATTCAATTTTTTTTTAATTCATTAATAATTCCTATTAAATAAAGTATAAGTGCAATCCATAAGGGTATACATGCACATGAAATAATACAAAAAAGTTTTAAATAAAAATCATTTAAAATTATTCACTCAACACACCTCCTGGAAACTATATATAAGCAAATAACTATATAAGTAGACAATCGGCGAACAATAACGTTCCTAGCAAAACGCAAAGCAATTTTGTTATCCTTTGTACCTTTTATAAATAAATTACCTATTTTATTTGCACGTTGCGTGATTGATTACACACCCCGAGTGTCGCTCCTCTTCTACGAAGGCCAATAAAATCCATGAAAACGCTATATACCGAGCGATGGAGTCCGAGCCGATGATCATCGTCGTTCATTATTACGAACGATAAATCCTCGGGATAATCGCGCGGTTTAATTTATCCGCGCGAGTAATAAGCACGTTCGGCGTCGAGTCCGGAGCGAAGCGTCGCTGCAGATCCGATAAATATTCTCGCGGGATTGGCATAGACGTATCTTTTTTGTTGTGCGCTAAGTCGATGATTGGAGGAAAATTAACGACGAATCACTGATTAAGTCCGTGCTTTGGAAAAAAAGACAGAGTCACGAGTTTGGTACGATTTTCAGAGGCTTTGATTTGTTTATTACTGCAGGAATTTACGAAAAGCTGGCAAAGTAATGGCTTGATGAACAATTCGAAAGTTAACTTTAAATGTACGCTTTACCGTGCTTAGTTAGTCTATATATGAAATTAAAATGAGAATAATTTAATAACAGCGTTGATTGTTGCTGGCAGCAGAATCGTAATTATATCTATTAAAAGATTTTGTAAACACAGAGACTATGATATCATCGAATTGTTTAATATTTACGAATGTCACCAATGAAGTTTCAACTGACAAATGGTGTCTAGGTCAAAAGAGTTAACTTTATATAGACAAACGCGATGAATCGTTATCATTCAGGCTTGCCCTTGTGTATACTAGCAATATTACATTTCGCATTGCAGAGTTACGCATCCATCATGATTCCAGCGCGATCCACATTTCCAAAATTAGACTGTTTTCATTGCTAAATCTTTGAAAACATTTTCAAGTGGAAAACATCGATGTATTTCCTTGCGAAATGCTAGTCGCGTTTTTGTATTATCAATTCGCATAATCACAACAAAAATCGAAGTCAATGTACGATATGGATCTCGGTAACATTCCTCCTTCCAGGAAATCATCCGACGCTTTTTCTATTTCAATTTTAATCGTCGAATGCAACGAGCAAAGTCGTTGATCTATTAAGCTAGCAGAAGGTCATGTTTTAGAACGTCGCATTACTAAAGATCGGCAATTATCAGTCATTGACTTCGTTTCCTTGCACTTGCATTCAGACGCTAATGCTGCAGCAAAAAAAATTGAAATCTCGATAAGAAATGCGCGACTAAGTAGTAAAGTTCATTGCCAAGCGTTAGTTAAACACTTTAGTTTTTGCATATTTTATCTTATAGCACATGACTTGTTGATTCGGTTTCTCGTTTATTCGAAGTAATAGTTTACGCGTTAGATTACAAAGTAGCTAATCTACGAATCTTCCATATTCAATTTTTATCCCGTCGATCGGTTTGAACGAAAAATATAATAACCGCATTCGCTCTCTTATTCCCCAAATTACGTAATACTCTCTCTTTCTCTCTCGCGCAGCAACTTACTTTATACATAGACCCATCCATACATTCTTACGCGCGAAAACATAAGGATGCTACCGTCTGACAGTAGCTCCCACCGCACGCGTATACTTATATATAAAAATCGGAACAATGCTCGCCGCTTTTACCTTAAGCAGATATGTCGAAAGCGGATGCGCGGCTCTTCTCTCCTGTCTCTTCTTTGGCTGCGATGCTGAGGAGGGAGGTAATACGCGCGCAGCTTTACGTATATATACACACACATCTCTGTGTATGTACACACGTACGCACACAAACGGCTATTAAACTAGAGTTAAATCGTGCACTCTCCTCTCACTCGATATGCGCTCGAGCGATTCAATAGCGGCCGTATACCGATGTGTATTTTCTATGCACGCTTGGGACGAATGAAGAAATGCCGCCCATGGAAGAAGAAGGAGGAGAAGAAGAAGAAGAAGAAGAAGAAGAGAAGTTTGATTGATGGATAGCCGAGAGTTATGGGATATTGGTTGTATCGACGCGAAACGGACGGGGACTTTGAGATATATAATGAGCGGGGGAAGTGATTTAAGGAGTTGGAAATTTCATGTTTGTCCGAATCGATCATTCCGACGTGGATTTATGCATTTTGCAAGCGTGTGTATGGAACTCGTGGAAATGTAGCTTTGTCGCCGCGGATAAGTATGTCGTTGTCACTGGCGTATAACACACACTGCGCGTGTGCAGTCGTTAATATAAGCATGGAAATATAGATATGCAAATTGACGTTTGAAAAACTGACAATTCAAGTACCATGCGTAAATTGACATGAAATATGTCGAATGAGATTTCCATTATATTGATCGTTTTTATGAACTCTTCATAGTTATACTACCTTGGCGATCATTGTAAACAGTCGAAACATAAATTCATGCCGCTGCGACAGTGGATACGTGTGCATTATTTTTAGAATCCGCTTGAAACGCGTTTGAAAAAATAACAAGTAAAGCCTAGTAAAAATGTAACACTAGCAGATTAATATCGATTCCTAATCGCATAGAGAGCCAAGCTCCTCGAGGAAAATATATTTCTAGAATTTTTAAGCCCCAGGTGTTATCGCGTACGTGGCTGTAAGGAGGAAATAGTATATACTGCAGAACGTTGAGTGCAAAAATGGCACTGGCTAGAAAACTACGATTATCAATATTGACACTGAAGATTACAGGAGTCCTTGCCTTGGACATATGTCTGTAGCGAATTGCACACGACCGCACGTGTGTCTGTCAAGCGAATATTGATTAGCGATAAAAAAAGTCTCAGGCTCTTTTAAAAATCAATATAAGTTTTCCTATTCCTCGGAGCAAGCTAATAATTGATTTCAATGAAACCCGAATGAATTAGCTGCAAGAGCATAATAAAATTCCTCGTCGTCAAAGTCAAGTACGCAAAGCATCTCTAGTAGTTTTCTAACGATAAGTGCTGCGCAAAAGCATATATTATAATGCGCTAAATGAGTCACGTCAAGTTCTTTATCTTCCTTCGTGATATTCGCATAACATTTTGAAAATTGCGTTATCAGCATGGAAAGTTCAACGATCGGCAAACTTGACATTAGACTTATAAACTAGAGTCTCTCATAGTAAGTTCAATGTACTGTATAAGTTCGACTTGCGCTGTTTCGCAACAGTCGATGAATTCATGCGTGATGAGGAATCGTCCAAGATGAGCCGCAGGATCTCGAGCAAGTCGCGGAAAATGATTTCGTTACACCCGATGCAGCAGCGTCATCCTCTTCCTGCCGCGTGCATGCAGCTAATCGCTCGTCATCGCGGAAAGAAAAAAGCGCGAGCACAGCGACTATTAGAAGCAGCAGCAGCAGCGGCGGCGGCAGCAAAGTGGTAGGAGAGATTCATAGCAGAGTAGGAGGACGGAAGCTTATAGCAGCAGCGCGGCGCAATAAAATGTGGCTCTACTCGCCCAACTCGCGGCAAGATATCGAACTGACGCGTAGTAGGTGCGGCGCGCGGGCTGCACAATCGGATGCAGCAGAGAGCAACGTCGTCGTCGGCGGAATTAATCGTCGCCCCCCTGATGTGTGACGCGAGGCGGCATAAAGCGCGGAGCGCCGGTCGCCGGTCGGCCGTCTAGTAGTAGAGCCGCAGCGCCACAGCCGCCGCGAGCAACTATCTCTAGCGACGCGCCGCAGAAAATATGGAGCGACGAAGTGTGTCAGGTACGCGCCAGAGCCTCGACTACTAGCCTGCAGCCGTTCGTTCGTTCGTTCGTTCACGTATTTATATACTCTCGTCTCTCTCTCTCTCTCTCTCTTTCTCTCTCTATCTGTATGTGTGTGTGATGTTGCTCTCTGTCTCTCTCTCACTTCTCTTTCAGCCTGTACTGTATGCGCTTGTAGCATACGTATAGCCATATATATATATACTGCTTGCTTATAGACACTCGCCGTTGCCGCCGGTGGCCGTGCACTTGTCTTCTATTTCTGTTTGCTTGCACTTGCGCTACTTTTTTTCTTTCTCGCGCGCAGCTGCTTTATTTGGACTAGTTCAATTAGTCGCGCTACTATACGGACTGCCAGTTTGGAGACGACGTGAGTCCCCATATCACTTTGTCTCGTTTTTCATTCAATTTTTTCAATTCCCCTCAATTTTCCGCAATTAATCCGCATGTATAATTAACGCGCGTTAAAACTCGCTTCTCATCATTATTCCAACTCTGTTCGCTTCGTTTGCAACTTCCGCATCAAAGATTATCGTTATCATAGTCGCTATTAGTGCCTTCGAACATCTCAATGATCGTCGAAGGATCAGCTCATTGAGAAATCATCGCTATCGTCATTTTCGAAATTGATATTGTTCTCGCTGGAGAGAAATCTACATCACGCTACATCATCAATATATGCAAGCCCAAAGGATACATGAATCATATATTTTATATTTTCGAATTTATTATCGTTATTATTACAGCCCATTTGAATAGAGATAGATCCTTATCGGACGCGTCAAGTGCGCCGGGCTTTCGTAGAAAAAGCCATTGTTCTGCGCCGGAGCTAAGCAATATTTTGTTTTTATGATTGAAACGTCAGTGTGGAGTATCTCAATCAATATATCGCATTGTGTCGGCCGTATATATAGGATGCCACCCAGCTCGTTGCATTAGAA
The DNA here is from genome assembly GCA_020010945.3 of Muscidifurax raptorellus. Lineage (NCBI taxonomy): Eukaryota > Metazoa > Arthropoda > Insecta > Hymenoptera > Pteromalidae > Muscidifurax > Muscidifurax raptorellus. Next base: position 12,893,844 of record CM052079.1, on the reverse strand, counting down.
ATTATTTTATACCGATTCATTCATTCATTTTTTTCATCGAGGAGTTCCAAATGTTAGTTAAAAATTCAAAGATAGAAAAAAATTTACTGATAACAATGAATAAAAAATAAATTACGAGATGAACCGTGACACATCCGCTGCCTCTCGTTATGTAATCGTTTACCATCCTCTAACAAAGTTTTACGTTTGTATAAAAAAAATCTCCCTGAATTTGGCATTTGAAACTTTGTAAGATAATATAATTTTTGTATCGTTTCTTATAAGCAGATTAGTAGCTTATTTCGTCTGCTACACCGTAGCGCGAAATTTAAAAAAATCTAGCGCGAGCGTTGTGTCATCCCCGTAATCACAGCGAATTTACATCCCCGCGTACTCATCCTCTCATTCCACGTGCACCTTCGAAAATCGATCTCCGTCTGCCTCGTCATAAAATCCAATTACACCTCGTATCCTTTCAGAATAATCTTCATCCATCGATCAACGAAACGATCTCCGCATGATGATCAGCGACACGTGTCGCGCGAGGCTGCGCGCACGTGTCTCTCTTTCTCTGCGGCATTGTCTCGGCGTCGCGCGATCATTTTTGCGGCGCCTCTTACGCGCTGCGATAGTCCGCGGCAAACTAGTGCAGCGAGTCTAGGCGAGTGCGTTCAATGTCGCGGTGTTCCCGCTATAAATACAGCGAGATACGAGCGCAACCGAGCCCGCGGATAACGAATGGCCGAGCGCGCGGCCTTGCGCGAAACTATATTATACGAAGCTTGGTTAACGCGCGCCGCGGTGTAATGGGTTTTTGTAGTGGACCGATGCTGTTTTTGGATTTGTTCGTTCATTACCATTGGTAGTAGCTTAATTTTAGAAACCAGCAGATTCGCTGAGTGAGTATGATACGTCATCTATGCGAGCGCGTGTTTTACAAAATGACACGTCTCTTAGCGCTCGAATAAATGTTATTGCGCTCTCGGGCTATATCCGATCGTTTGAAATCGTGCTTTTTGCAAATAACGCGGAGGCCAGTGTGCCTATTTCGAAAGTGCAAGACTTATCGAAAAATTTCGTTCCAAAGTGCGACGATCTTCGACGTCTCGATGCAGTTCCTCCTCGATCGTACCGCGGATCGAGCCGCGTGCATCTGCACGTGCGGCACGCGTTACACTTGGCGCTCTCAAGAGTGGAGGGAGAGTCGCGCTCGCGAGGAGGAGACCTTGGGCCAGCCGCGCGTAGTACACTATGTCACTGGGTATTACGGCCATTGCCAGCGGACGCTACTCAGACGCACGAGCCTCCGCGCGCGCTTATCGCGTACACGGCACCTCCTATAATTTCGTTAGTGTTATGCGCCGAGAAGTACGCGAGATGAAGGCGGCGGAGATGTGAGCTTGTTTGGAGATTGACTTATTTGTAAAAGTGTATTTTTAGACTAAAGTTAGTTCGATCGTAAGCGTTGGAGGATCTTACGGATTGTTTCCACGAATTTCGCTAGAGGTTGCAGATCGCTTAACCTTTGGTTATATTGTATGGATTCACGTGGTTATGAGCATACGTGTGTACGTATACTTGATGGAAAACATTAAGTTCTCTCATGAGTAGGCTAATGCTCTGAAACCGCCACGAATGTCTTCCGAGTCAAGCATGTAACTCTTGTAAGTTGGAGGTTCGTAAATTTGGCAGTCACTACGCTATGAAACAAAGCCATAATGGAGCTTAAAATGTGTTGTTTAAAAGTACTGCTTCCAAGAATTAAAACGCCATAAGTTCAACTTTTCAGATTTTGTGCCCGGTAGAGTATCACAAGTCTATGTTAACAAAGGCTTTTTATATATGTCGTTAACATTTCAAAGAATATTTTAGGAAATACCAGGTATTTCCGCTTTCGACTCTGAAAAAACACGAAAAATTGACTTATGTTGTTTTGTTTCTACAGCCATAGAATGACACGGCATATGAAATGGAATTATTTTTAAAAGTAATAAGAGCAAAATTGTATAGCCGGTGTGTCAATCGCGGACAAGAACCGCAGTTTAGATAAGTCTGCAGTTCCCGACGTAACTAGATAATTTCATACGCTTTGCGATTTTCTCCGATGCAGCCATTGCATAACCTGGTCATAGCACCGTGTGGATACGTGTATTGAATGTGTGAATTGAGCTCTACAGTGCTGCGCACCATTTCGTTTCTTCCGACCTTACATATAAGACTGAGCATCGAAATCTTTTTTTCTGGAAAACGAAAAGTGGACTCATTACGTTTTACCTGTCAGCTATAGACTTAAGAACACTCTTTCAAAACAAGTCCTGAAGACCATTACGTATATTGAAGTGCTGGTAAATGTTTTAAAATAGTTCATTTTATCATTGATTGTTTTTTTAATACTGTATAAAAGGTGTGTGCTTGTATTGTCCAACAATCGTGTATCATATGTATGAGGAAATCCATAAAAAACATTCATCTAACGGGCACACTTGATAAAAACAAATAGTAAGTGCTACATCCTTTGGACCTTTTTCTTAGTGTTCTAATTACTTGATTTGGAAAGAAGACGATATTTTTGTGACTTTTATCGTTTTCAAACTGAAACTCCTTTCCCACATACATTCATCGTTACCGCCCTCACACATCGAGTACATTAGCCGTTAAACAATGATTACTAATCGAATATTTTGAATGACTGACAAAAAAGTGTACCGAGGCCGATTTTGCAAGATCAATAATTTTGTAGTCTTCTAAATAGCCTTTTGAACAAAAAGAAAAAAGTTTAAAAAATGTAGAACTTAATTTTTTTTAATTGGATTGAGCCCGCTAATTGAATGTTTTTTATGGACTGTTTCATATGTATAAATACACGCTTATTTAACAATTGCAGTTGGATTTAGATAGAAACCGTGATTATTTAAATTATTTATTTTCTCGAAGAATAACAGCAAAGTCGGCTCATGTTTTTTCACACTCGTATAATGTCCAATTATTTACTAAAGATCAGGTAATTTCTACTACTGTCTCTACTGATTAAGGATTAAAAATTGAATGATCTGGGACACAGATAAATCGCTAAAGCTATATAAAAACAATATAGATGATTCCACCACATTGAACATTTTAAATCCACTAACATTTTTTTGTGTACATTATGCCGACTGAAAAAATAACTAAAGTTATAAATGTCAACTGTGAAAAAATAATTTCTAGATGAGTAATCTTACATTTTACCAGTCCGCACAGCATTATCCTTTGTCAGTTTTACCAGGAAAGCATAGAAAGTATACATTAATAAACGTATTCAAGCATAATATGTCAATTAAAATGAAGATCAAATCCAAAACTATTAAACACTTGCATTTATCGCGGATGAAACTCACGCATGTACCTCAATTGTTTTTATAGACTAAGTAGCTGGGTTTCATACTATTGACTCAGACAGATTTTTTTTTGATATTCCATAATCTCGATTCATACGACTGCATTAAATAACCAAGCTTATGCAAAAAGAATTCAATCATTTTTAATTCTTAATATTTTTTACAAAATACAATTAAGACCAATGATCTTTATATTGCAGAAATTATCGAACAATATCAGCCGCTGCTACGGAAGTATGAAAATGACGAAAATCTGGTTATTCTGGACGCGGACGAGGAACCTGGGACTAAAGCAGGAGAGAACTATATGTCGATAGTACTTAGAACAAAAATTATAGGAAGACGAGGCAATGGAAGTCGTCAGTACACGAATATTAGACTCGTTATAAATAAGTAAAATTTGTTGAATTCTATCCGGTTACAAGATCGAAATTCTTTTTACAGCTTACAAAAAGTCCTTCATGCGAAAGATGTTGTTATGTAACACGCAGTTGGCCAAGATCAGCCGAAACAGTAACCTTTTCCGCATCGAGTCGTACTTCTACGAGAAGCTTCTTCCGCTTCTTGGGCCCTTCGGTCCGGACTGCATTTTGGCACAGCCACGCGAGATAATCATGGAGGACTTGGGAGACCGAGATTTTTCCATCTGCGAACGACGTAAACTCCTCGACTTGGAGCACTGCTTAGCAGTTGTGCAGGTACAGGATGTTAAAAAAAATGTATATAAAAATGTATGTAAAAATAGAGGCAACACTGCGAACGTCGGAGAAAACTCGCCAGGGAATTTGAATTTCATAGCAAGATTATCTAAATTTAGCCGCGCAGAAGCATTAGAAATAAATCACGAGATAAGCGCTGACGTGCCGGTGCATGTAATTTCTAAATATAAACGTTTGCCGTCGTCGCGAATGACGATTTTTCTCACTGAAACTTACAGACGTTAGCATCGATGCACGCCTCGTCCCTCCACCTAAAACTCAGCTCACCGGATCGTTTCGCAGAGCTGGTGTCGCCGCTCTGCGAAAACATCTTCCCCACGGACACCGAGGAGTCGATCGGCTCGTTCTTCGAGAGCAGCGTGGACTTTGCCCTCAAGAGCTTGGAGTCCATCGAGCCTCGCACCGACAGGGTGGAACGTGCCCTCGAGTTTCTCAGAAGCTACCAGGACAAGGTGGCCGAGAGCATGAGGCAGCTGCTCAGGCCGAGAGCCGATGACGAGCAGCGATTTTGGGTCATCACCCACGGCGACACCTGGAACAATAACATCATGTTTTTGCACGATGCCGAGGGCAAGGTCGTTCGCGTCAAGTTCGTGGACTTTCAGGTACGGCTGTTCTAGGATGAAATCATTATTCTATTGTTTCTGATCAGGCTCGAAATACCCTTCATCTTCTGCTCGAACGTGTTTAGCATAACATGTACGCGCCTCATCACTCTACCGAAGAAAGTAGGCCAATGAGAATTTAAGTAGTCTCCTCGGCAATTACGTCTAAAATCCATAACTCCTCGTCCATTTCGCAAGCCATCCACATCACACATCTGGCATTAATCAAATGAAATCTCACAGACATCCATATAATGATGAGAGAAAAGAACAAAGCGTAGACACGCAATCGGCTATAAAATCTGAAGGTACATATGTGCATATACACCACACAGGTGGCGAGGCACTCATCGCCGGCGTTCGACTTTACGTACTTCCTGTACTCGTCGGCGAGGTCGGAGGTCCTCGAGCGCGACACAGACGAGCTCATCGGCACTTACGAGCGCTTCCTGCTGCACGACCTTCGCAGGCTCGACGCTCCCGAGCGCGACCTCGAGGCCCTCGCTCGGCCGGGCTGGTTCAAGGCCGAGCTACAAAGAAACGGGCTTTTCGGCCTCTTCGGCGCGCTCATGGTGCTGCAGGTCATCTTCATCGACGAGGGTCGAGCCGTCGAATTGGGTACGTGCGCGCTTTACGAGCTGTTCTTTCTCGATATGCTATGTGTATGTAATTATATAGGCCCTGGCAGAATTTTAACGATTATATCTATCGATCGAATGGAAATATTTTCAGAGAAAATTTTATTAAAACTATCTATAATCATGATCGTGTGTTCAATTATTGAATGTTTGTTTTTGACAACGTAATAATGTGAGTGTAAAGTTTTTAATTAAAAAATTAACCAATAATTAGCTAATTTTAGCTAAATATCGTTAGTTTCTCTACCAGGGTGTAGCAGCTCGTACGCATGGCGTAAGACCAGAGTTTTAATTTATTCACGTTGATTTTCTTTTTGTCAGAGATGAACAAAACGAAGGACGAGTTCAGCGTGCCAAAAGTGTACGACTTGACGCCGGAGAAGACGGAGAGGCTGTTCACAGTCGTCGATCATTACGTTCGACACTTCAAAAATTCTAGCTGAATTTCACCACCCTCGTGGATTGTGGCGCTAGACGAATTTCACTCTCCATTCGGTGTATTATTTGTTTTCTGCGCACGATTGATGCCAAAGGAACTCTAGTGCCGGTTCATGCCGATTTTAAACTGTATTAGTATTTCTTACGGAAGATTTATATATTTTTATAATAAATAGACCGTCACTTTTGTTTTCACGCGCTATTTTAGCAACGTGTATATAAAATGCGAATATTTCATCATCAGTATTTCGTTTTCAGACGAACAATCGTTCAACGAAATTGCGTATCGCGCCGGACTGTAAATATTTTTCTACTGCGAAATTCAAAGAGTCCAATTGTGATTACAGTGTGCAAATGCGCAGTAGTAGACTAGTACAAATTACGTTGTAAACTATATATTTTTCGAAAAAAGAAAATCGATTCGCCGAATGAATGTATATTTTTTTCGATGTATAGATACGTAGAGTTGCGACTGGAGCGCGGCTGCGGCGATGCTTCAGAAAGAATCTTCCGCCGTTCACCGTCGGAGTGCGCGCGGGTCACCTTTTTCGCTCTCTCGCGCGCGCGTATAGATTTCTAAGTATATATTATTTATGAGAAAAACTTCGTACCTGCTGTGAGTCAATTGTTGGTGCAGAATTGTACGCAAAAATATTGTAATAAATTTCGGACGACTGTTTGTCAGCTGCTGCTGCCGTTAGTATTATATGGAACCTTTCTTTCATATACCCGACTCCTGTTGATTTATTTATTGACGTTTTTGCGCAACTCGCATACAGATTGAATTATGAATATTGGGAATGGAAGTTGAAGTCTTCATAAAACTACTGGCGTGTAATTAAAATCTATTCTTCTCAATATTTTGTTTACACGATCTTTAATTTTTTGGCGGATGATTTATAACTTGTAAATTAATCAAGCGGAGTAATTAAACGACGATTGCGAAACCTTTTATTACGCAGGAGAACGAGAGAAAGTTCGGGATCCAAAAGCGTCGAATGTAGCTTGTCGAAAGTAGACAACCGCGTCCGAGTCCCTTATGTACTTGTCATCAACAATAATAAACGCAAAGAATGTTGCAAAACTACAATAGCCGCGTCTGCCAAAACACTGATTTATGTTACTAATGCCTCGCGAGATCTTTTAATTTATTCCTTCTTAATGAAGCGCATAAACCACGCAATAAAGCGCGGAATTGTTTAATCACACAGAACAATAGTCCTCCGCATGGAATTACGCAAACTCGTCGCAGAGCGTCTGCAGCCACCACCACATAATTCCATATATATATATCGTAAATTATTTAGCGCTAATCTCGTATCTCTCCAATTGGCCATAAACAGCGAGAGTAGAGAAAGGCCCAAGGGCAAGTCTCCATCAGCTGAACTATATATGCATAAACGAGTGCCTAATGCATTATATCCAGCAATTCATCGTGCACCAGATCGAAGGAGGAAAATTGTCGGGTGCAGCATCAGCAAAATCCGCGTCGCTCACGTACACAGACAATCGCACGATTAAAACGGCTGCTGCTGCGCCTGCGTTTCCGCGATTCCCCGAGGGTCCACGAGGCGATTACCGTCGGTCTAATGATCGCCGCCAGGTGCAGTAGATACGAATCAGCGCCGTGCACATACGCTCGATTGTGTCACCGTCTCTCGACTGCAATAATTCGCGGGGATTTTTCGAAAAAATCGCATTATTTAATCGCGCGCGTGTATTGTGTCTACGTGACTGAATGCGAAACGAGCCGAGATAGTCCGACGAAGCTCGTAGCGCGCGACGATGTATAGTGTGTTTTTAGTTTATGCGTACGAAGCTACGTACGCGTATACGATGGCGGATTTATCCTCGGAGTAGATGTATACACTGTCGTGTCTCGCCCGGGGGGGTAATAATGCGGGGGTGTTATGCAAGGATTTTCGGATCTGACCCGCCGTTGGATTTAGAACACAATCGCTCGTTGCATCTTAATAAAGTTTCCGAGTATTACAAACTCATGGCGGAATGAAGACCGTCTAATTTTTCTTTCCCAGGTGTTTCGAGATATTATATATATATATATTATATACTCGTATATACGAGAGCACTTCCGCGTCTGCATCCCTTCCAGCGGCATAGCAGCAGCTCCTCATCAGCATCTGCCCTTCTCCTCCAGCAGCGGGGCTTTCGCAATCGCGATAAATCGCGGCTATGTATATATATATATATATATATATATCCACGCGCCCATGCAGCAGACGTAACAGTTCGCGCGGCGAAATCTAAATCCTTGGACGGCGCAGCAGCAGCGCACCTGTCGACCGAGCGCCGAGATAACGCTCGTATTTGCCGACGAAGATGGACGGGGCTCGAGGATAACGAGCTGGAGCAAAAATTCCTCGCCGAAGAAGCTTCGTTTTCGTCGCTGTAAAGGCGCGATTTCCGGCAACTAGAGAACGCTCGCTCTCTGCGATGCTGTAGTAGGGTTGCCTATAGCGACTACTATATTTGTGTGCTGTATTGCGGGATTCAATTGAGGATTTAGTTGCTGTCTATATGTGCATGCGAAACTGATCAATTTCTTATCTTTTTGTACACGAAACGCACAACGCAACTAAACACTAATTCGCGCATAATAACTTTGCGTCTCCGCAAAACTGTCAACCGTCTTCGGTGCGATTCTCACGATGCGCACGTACACTCTATACGCGATCAGTAGCGACGCTTCTCTTCCCCCGAGTCAGATGAAAATTTCAATTTCAAATGAGCTTACACCGCGACGCCGCCGTGGTAAATCTCGCGACACCATCGCGTTTGCCAATATTTGCGCGAATGACGAACGACCGTCGCCAGTCCGGCGGAGATGACGATGATAAACCTTTTCTTCGATTTCGATATAGACAAGGCCGCCGCGGGAAACTGGTGCTGTCGTTCGTTGCAGGTGTCGTTGAAGTATAGCTGATGCTGGCTGATGGATTTGCATTTGAGTTAATGTGCCACTCGCCTTCCGAGTGAAATGATTGATTTGTAGTTGTCAGATATATGTATAACCTTTCATTCATTCACTCAATCAACTTGATATTTTCTTCTAATTCATAAAACGCGGTGTTGCAAGCTCTCCACTCTCAATCATCCTTCTCATGGGTAGTAAAATCTCCGTAGCCTTGCGACTTCATAAAATAAAAAAAATCCCTCGACGCGCATCCTCAATTGGTTGAAATTTATCGGAGGCCTAGAAATTCATTAACCCTGCATGTACGTTTATATATATGCTTGCATACGCACTCGATAAATTCTCTGCTCGTCCTTACCACACACCTATCACCTACTCCGTTACGGCGGCACATATAGAATAACCCTTATAGTCAATTACCGAACGCACTTTGTGCAAACGCAGCCGCGCGATTATTAACGGCCGCGAGTATAATTTATTCTAATGGCTCGTTAAGCGACGATTTCCATTATGCGCACCGCCCGCGCGTATACAGTCGCAGTGTATATGGACATATGCGCAAGAGAGAGAGAGAGAGAGAGAGAGAGAGAGGTGAGATTGTTGTGCGAGGATTCCAGCGGCGATTAATGAAGCTGGAGTTTGTCATTCTTGAGTTATTGTGTGGATATACGCGAGCAGGGGCGAGAGGAGGCGCATATTCTTTGTCGAGCCGACCATACTAACCCCTTGGGAAACACCGCGAGTATTGCGACGAAATGAAGATCTGTACAGTTTTCATCGGATCGTTCGCAATCGGTATGAGCAATATATTGCGTAAACGATTTTTCAATTACACCAGCATTATTCACACTTTCTTCTCCCTTTTCTCTTCTTCATGTTCGCATCGAAACAGAAGTCTACGATCTGAAGGATTCGCCACATCCAGTCGATCCTAATCCAACGTGAGAACGATTTTATACCGCACTGTATATATATAAGCAATCCTATCTCGGTTGCACGCATCGACCGCCGGGTTGAGCGCGAGCTTCGCGAATCGATCGCCGACATGAATGAGGCTCAGCGCAGATGAAGACGATAGCCGTCGCGGATAATCTCTTGCGTGAGTTTATGTAATTCCGTTGAGAGATGTTACCGTTATTACGCCGCACAGAGCTGTATATGTGTGAGGTCTTTGTATCGCCGATTTTTTCGATCTTTCTATCGATGTCGGGAGAAAGAGGCGCTTTGTTGAGCGGTTGAATCTCATGGTTTTGATGTAATTTGCAGATATAAAATGTACGAGAGGTGAGCCTGTTTAATTGTTGATCTTTGCGTGCGCAAAGATCGAAGATTAGATTAGGTCATCGTTTTTAACGATAAACGTAAAAAAGCTCTCGTTATGGTAAGTCGCACTGTAATATGGCTATTTGCGAAAGTATTTTTTTGCGATTTTCAGCGACTAAATTGCGGAGATCAGCCGAAGCTATAGGACGCATTTTAATCGGTATCCTTATAACGGATACACCTGCTAATCCGATCGTCCGGCTTAACAGCAGATTGCGATCTTCCCCTTCGGAATTGTTAGGGCAATTAAGCCGAAGACCCGACGAAATAATTGGCTCGACGGGACTCCATGTAAGATTAATCACCGGGTGCTTAACGGCCTCGTTTTCGGATGTTTTAATCATCGGCATCGCTTTTTAGGCGATCGTTCAATCCATACAAGACTTTTCTTCGAAATTCGTTTGAAAATTAAATGCACCAATGCCTCAAAAGTGGTCATGCCGCATTCGACTGTGCAATAATTTACGAGCCATGCTTCACAAAAACAAGCTTATCTTTACGGCAGTTCGAGTGAAAAACAAATTTATAGTTTTAACAAACTCGTCGTTTTTTTCTTTGCATAATACGAGCTCGTTTCTTCCGCGTTGATTCATAAAAATAAAATAAAACCGTTAAGCCGCAGCGAATTTCTCCATATGCAAATAAATAGGAAATAATTCATGCAAAAGGCACATCAATCGCGACCACATAACGCACTGAAATCCGAACAGTTGCACGCAAATATTTACGGCCCGAGCGATAATTACACCGCAGCGCATCTTCATCATATATAGCCGCATAACGATCTCGCGCGTATCAGGAAAGGAAAGTGATCCCGCGATCCAATGTCATAAGCGCGCGATGATCGGTTGTGCAACGGCCGGTGCTGTACGTTGCGGAATAGGCGCGAAAATTACCGAGCATTTTTTCCTTTTGTTTTCGAGCTTTTTCTGGCCGCGCGCGAGCTCGGTGTAATCGTTTCGATGAGATTACCGGTATACGACGATTTTTCGCTGCGCGAATATAATGGAGATAATGAATTTGGAGAAGCGAGCCGTTTGGTTTCAGCGCGATCGATGATTCACAAGCCGAATCATCCTCGTGTGTCATTATGATAATTCGAAGTAAATTTTATCATTACCGCATGTGTGAATTGCGAAATGTTTGGTCTATCTAGAATTTCTAGCGCTATTGAAACGCATGATGCGATTTTATACCCGAATAGACGAGCAGCGATGAACCCGATACGCGATGCTTGTTATATAACTCGGTGAACAAGTTATACTTTACGACTATAATCGTTCACCGGGCAAATATTTAGCATATTATAATAAACCAGCTATATCGTGCTGGTTGCACAATTTTAATTTCAGAAGGATTTTTTGCAGTAAGCCGTCTTATCGCGAAACGTATTAGCTGAACCAGTATCGATCGCGGCTTGATTGAGGGCTGGTTCGTCGCGTTAGCCTTAGCGAGTGACTAATTACCGACTATAGCGACAAACTGCCACGGAATAAGGGAAACTAGTTCAGGCTCTTTGTTGGAAAATTCACGAATAATACTGGCGAGCTTGCGACTCAATTTTTTCTTCTGTTTTGGCGAGCCCGACATCGATTTGTCGCATCGCACCACACGCGCTAATGCAATCGTTATTCTCATTTGTTTAAGCATACTTCGCGCGTACTAATAACATTGGATTGTGCAAAACACGCCGAGAATAAACAATGGCTCGAATTCACAGAAATCTTTAATTACCGAGGATGATATCGAAATATCATATATTTTTCTAAAAACACAGTCTTCGAGCTCCTTGAGCTACATGCTCGACGCCTGAGAACGTCCCACTAATCTGTTTCCGAAAACCTCGAAAAGCGAAGCTATATTGAGTAACCCGCACTACACCCTGTAAAATTACTCGGAATTGAAGAAGAACAAAAATTAACGGCTGACACCTTCACAATATAACGAGACAAAAGGATCTACACGTTACGTCAGAAATCACTTATATAGCGAAAGCGTTTTAGGGAGCAGCAGCAGCAGCAGCGGAGACGAATTTAATGCCTCTCCTGCTTTTACCGAGAGTTGGCCAATTAAGGACGATCGGAGTCGCACGCGCGCGGCCACGAGCGTATAAGGAAGTCGTATTTTACGCAAGATGCGTCGCTCGAGTGCAAAGTATACATTAGCCAGTATGCGGAGGTGACAAATGCCGCGGCCACGACGATTGAGCGGTCTAATAAATGGCCGGTATTATACAAGGGGATCGCGAGGGATTATAGGCTTTTAAGGAGATGGCGATGACGAGGCTGGAGTGCTGCTGACGAGGATTGGTTTATTTGGAGCAGCGATGAGCGAAGAGCTTGGATTTTTTTGTATTTATCTACAGTGCTAATTTTATTTAGAACAGGTTCAGTATAATATCGGACTTGAAACATTTTTTTTGGGGAAAAAATTGTTTCGAAAAATGATCACGTTCTCTATGATTCTACACTGTTTTTGTAAGACGAATTTAGACTTTTTCATAAACACTGAGATATTTCGTGAGTTTGAACATATTCAAAACGATTTAAAACTACATTTTTTTCTGATCGAGATTTCAATAATATATAGCGTTGTCTTCAATTGCTTTGATTCCTCCTAGAGGAAGCTTTGTAATAGTAAAATTTTCGACTTCGTCAAGAACAGGTTACAAATCCATTTTGAGATGTTTCGAGATAGTATCACGTGTTTTTAGAAATTGTCCGTATGGATATGTGTGTGTGTGTATGTGTGTGGATGTGTGGATCGACCGCACTGTTTGGAAGCAAAAATGAAAAAGGTGTTTTTTTTTTAAATTCAAACCTTTAAAACAACACCTCATAACCTCACGAAAAAATGCATGTTGATGGGTCAAGTTATTTTACTACATATTTATTTAGTAATAAATCAAAAACTGAAAAAATAATTTTTTTTGTTCCACGATTACAAACGTAAAAGGGCTTTAATGCATTTGAGATTTTGGGAAAAGGTAGATATTTTATGTGTCTTTGCTAAGTTTTTTACGCAGCTTTTAAAACCTTTTTTGATCCTTTATATTTTTAAAACTAAGCAGTAGACAACTTAGAAAAATTTGGTATTTTATCATAGCAACAAGTAATTACTGTTAAAATTTTAAATGATTTTGTTTATTGATTTCTAAGTTATAAGATAATCTCTAAAATTCGATTTTTCTATAAAATTGGATGTTCATAAAAAAAATTGTAAATATAATTAGAATTAAGTTTATATATAAAATAGTATTATATTCGAATGTATGCGAAAAAATTTAGACTAATAGGCAATCTTTTTCGAGAAAATGAACATGAACACGTTGCGCTTTGACAAATTTTAAAAAGCATAACTTCAAACTTTTTAACATAATAGATTGTTACTTTTTAAAGTTAAGCAATATGAACATTACACTGCAGACGGTATTAAAGGTTGCGAAGTACGTTTTTATTTGTTAAACTGTTTATCATGAAGATACAGTTATTTAATCAGAAAACGATAATTCTAATTTATTATAAAGGTATACTCGATAAACTTTTTGTGTATCACAGATCAAAGGATGGTGAGACAGTCAAGAAAACCGCGGATGCAATACAAAAATATAAATAATGTCGATGAGTTAGAATTTCAAAAAGTAAGCTAAATAACTACAAGTGCGAGAATAGGCATATTTTTATTTGTTCTTATGTGATAATTCTCGTGTAATATATTTGCGATTAAATTTATACTTGATGAGAGAACGAAAAAGAACAATTGAAAATTAACTTGTCAAAGAAGCAATTTTCACTTCGACCCCATATTGATTTTACGATTCTTTTAGTACAATTCAGTCTATTATCATAATTGTTATCCCCTATAGATATTAGTAGATTTTCATAACCGTGATAAATTTCCTCTACAAGATAATAGCTGGCTATAAATATACGTGAGGCATATCGTTTCGGAATTTTCATAGATCGTGTCAAAATCGATGAAAAAATTTACGACCTCGTAATCGAGCGTAAAATATTAATACACTTTTCACTATATATCATGAATCACTAATGTATTTATTAATTTTATCGAGAAAAATTAAACGTGCGTCTACATTAAAAACACTTGTTTACGACGAGTCGTAAAAGACACGCATAATACAAGAATTGAGCCTCGACTGGATATATACGTTCCCGCAGTGAAGAGCAATTGAAATTTTGATTGTGGGGAATATTTTATATGCGGGGAAGATATTCTTAAGAGAAATACCCACATCCTATTATAGAATTGTCGAACTGATGGAGTGATGTTTATAAAATACTATAAGAACCTGAATAGGTTGGTATTGGCCCTTATCGGAGAGAACAAGAGGGTAAGACAGTTTGACCCGCAGTGTCTTGCATTTATTCATATTAAATTCGCACCTACTACAGTGGGATAGTAATTCACGAGCTTTTATATATGGTTAAAAAAATATCAAGTTTTTAAAGATTTTTGAAATCATTCAGAATTAAATTGCTATTGACAAGGTGGCTGCATATAGTAGTTTTTTGCAATAAAATAAGATGTGAAAAATGTGATGATTGCGTGAGTGGTTACGCAATTAAAATTAGAAGTATATATATTCTTGAAGAAAAAGAAAAATACAACACTTAAATGTTACTGTAATAAAGAGTTATTGTAAAAACTTTGCGCAGAAAAAAAATCTTCTAAACGAGCAAGCACGTGGATAGGAGGAGCACTCAAAGGTTGCGTGGCTTTTATGAACTTCGAAAATTTTGAAATGGCGAGATGACAGAAGGAGGATTAAATTTCTAATTAATGCTGATAATTTTAAGAATTTTCAAGAAGAAATGCAAACCATTCGATCGATGAAAAAGAAGTCGAACAAAGCAAGGCACCAAGGGTACGCAGAATGGTTACGGAGATAAGAAAAAGAGAAAGAGAAGCTGTTAATTGAAACCGAGATCGAAACATCACAGCGCCGACAAGATGCGTGTATGCTGGAGCAGCAGTTCAGCATCTATTATGGATGGCGCAGGCGGCTGCTCGGATGATGTTCTCCAGGAGTTACCAAGTTTCCGGAGATGCGAAGGATAGCCGTGCGAGGCGAAGTGTCGAAAAGTCATGCTGTGAATGCTTTACACGAGGCACGTGGGCATCAGGAATGGGTCGCCGAACTTAATACAGAAGGTGGTATATATACTTTACGAAGTATAATAATCGATTTGTGTACAGATTATTAATAGTTCCGATGCAACGATATTTTATATATAATTATAGACAGATCTTTTACGTAAAGTTTAGTCTGTTAATAATTGACAGGAAGAAGTAATATCATAAATAGTTAATTTTGCTCAAAACGTATATTCATATTTATAAGTAGTAAAAGAAAGTTTAAAACTGAAAATCATATAAGAGAAAATCATATAAGAAGAAATGGCATTAAATATTTTTCATTGAAAAGAAAGAAAGATATCGAGAGGATGAAGATATCTTGTATTTGCAATTAATGTATATAGTAGTGAGAAAAGTTAATAATTATTGTCGTATAGGTAGTTTTAAGAGAAGAGAAAAATTACTGGCAAAAATAATAATACAAAATCAGGAACGAAAGAAAAGCAAAAAGCAGGATTGAAAGGTACTTATTCGGCATTTTACATTTTCGTTAAATGATTTTAATTCCATAGTAGGATGCATTCTCAAATTGGAGATTAAGATCGACGTTGACGTCTAAACATTTAACAAACCGTCGTGTGGTCCTTAATTTTAAAGTTCATGATATTACCAAATGATTTATCCTGAAATAATTCCACTCGAATCTCTGATCAAAGTTTCACCGAACATACGAATCTATTTTCATTCTCACAATCGCATATTTCAAGCTACTTCTCACAATCTCGGCATAGTCAACTACAAAACGCATGGATCGCATCCAGTAACATCAGCGTAACACCACACTGATCTCCCTCACTTGTGATTATTCGCCTGGCCGGCTATGAAAATAACGTTGCCTCTCTTGCCGCTACTCTTCGCGCGGCATCGATTACAAAAGCCAAACGGCGATACGCGCGAGCACAAAAGGAATTAATTTTCCTCTTTAAAGCGACCGGCTGAATAATATACTCTCGTGGACGATAAACAAGCACCGCGTGATACTTTCCGTCGTTATTGTGCGTTAGAATTATCGTAACCATATGCATATATTGCAAGCGTTTGTGCGCAGGAGAATCGCTGTATATTGCGCCATCGATCGCCGCCGATTTGTTTTAGCACCAGTTGTACGGGCTTTTCTGGCTATGTAAAGCTGGCTATAAACATGCGATTGCGTAATCAGATGCAGGGGGAGTTTCAGCTAATTATTTATTCCAATTATATGGGATGAAAAAGTTCGAGCTGTATGTTGTGTTACGTCAAATAAACACAAGAATTTTCAATACTTTCGTCCATACATAGAGATCTGAATAATAACATACTTATATTACGATTTATCAGACTCATCCCAGCGCACCGAAATAATTAATAAGCCTCATCAAGTTGAGTCAAGCGCAACGTTTGTTTGCATGCATTATAAGCACCCATAAATTCGCAATCCTCATCTTGAAATGTTTCTCAACTCGAGCGTCGTATAGGTACAGCTGCTCCGACATTTTCCACAATACACGCGGAAACTCTTGCCAAATCGATCGCAACGCTCGGGAAGATGATGTTTTCGCGACTTTTTTGCCATCGGGATCGCTCTCCGCGAAGAAAAATGCCGCAATAATATACAGCGTTTTCGACACACGATTTATGACGAGGAATGAGAGAGAGAGAGAGAGAGAGAGAGAGAGACGAAGAAAAAGCGGTAAAATAAAAACACGAGCGTAGAGCGGACCGGCAGAGCGAGACGGCCGCATGTATAAACACGCCATAAATAATTCAGGAACCCGATGATGATGAGAGTGCCAGGTATTTACGCGGAGAAGAGCGTTTGCCAGAGAAAGGAGAGAGAGTACAAGTGTGTGTGAGAAAAGGGAGAGAGGTAAAGGATATGGGGACTCAAGGGGATTAAGGAGGGCGATTACGAGAGTACGATAATAATCAAAGCTGAAAGAAACTAGTGAAAATGAGCATGTATTTTTGGAATTATTGTGTGTTTTTCTCGTTGTGTTGGAGATCGGGTCCTACTGATATACGCTGTGAGGCAATGATTCCTTCCAAATTCCGTTGAACTTGGTGTGAATTGAAAAGAGAAGTGAGTTTTCCTCGTTTGTTATGCAACTCTTGTCAAGTATCTAATGTAATACTAATATAAAATACCTCATATTTCTGCGATTTGATTGTTGATTTCAATACAGCTACACTGATTTTTCTATAACAATTCATCGAACTGATGTAAATGATCATTGAAATTCTATTTTTTTTAGTGCTGAGGATCTCACCGTAAGTATGATATGGCAGTATTGCCTTATTAAAATGTATGAACTATAGCCTAATTTTAGAACAAACGTTTGTCCTATATAGGTATACGCACACTTACATGTTAATATTCCCTTAGGAATTTAGTAAATTCATAAATACATGCATTTTAAAATAGATATGCGAAAAACACACTCTCACAAGTGTCAGATAATCTGCTGTGAATCGAGAATGAAACAGTCATAATTTCTTCGTCAACTAGATCGAAATTCAGGCTATAATATACAGATGAACTGTCAGGTATAAATAATCCTTCGAAAGTAACATCATCAAACGGAATTAAGTATATACACAAAGATGTATTGCATTGAACGTACACAAACGCATTTTTCTGCCATAACAACGTACCGCGATCTGCGTCAACTCGATATATAATATAATAATAAAAGTGGACTTTGCGCACTTGTTCACACTTATCTCTACACACGAGGTGATGCAGCGGTCGTTTGCGTAAAAGCGCGTTGCGCCAACTCGTATATAACGAGGCTCCGAAGACCGAGAACCACAGCGAAGACGCTCAACAGTAATAATAACGCCGGCATTCTCTAATAGTTACGAGAATTATCGCGCGGCACGCAACGGCACTATATATGATATACACCTATATTTACTTCACACACCGCGCGTGTCTACAATTCCGTATATGACTATGCTGACCCTTGAAATATGATACGACATTTTTCATCGCGTTCTTCGACACCTAATCACAGCCAGCTAAAGTTTAGCAAAAAATAAAAATGTTACGGATCGCGAAGTAATTGGTCGTATATAACGACGCGAAGCGTTATAATGATCGTATACGGAATTACTCGCGTATTACAATATCGCGCGCGCTAAACCGAATTTACCCGCGCGCATTAACTGCAGAATTTCGAGGAGAAAGAGTCAGTGACTTTAATGACAGACGAGTGCGCTATTGCGGCAGCGCGAATTCGCGCGCGTGGAAAATCGCGCGCATCAGTCAGCTCGTTAACGACTAGTCTATGGCATATATATATATGTAAAAAAAAACGAACGGCTTCATCCCCACACAGCTCTCGCGCGCACGTCGGCCGGAGGATAAAAGCCTGAAAGACTAAGTTCCTCTCGGAGTTGACACTAAAGCGCGATATACTCGGCAATTTATAGTTTCAAAACAAAAGAGTGCCGGTGTCGGCGGCAGTCCGGTGATTGATGGAAAGCTGTGGCGCGAGGTCGCCATGTCGATAATTGCGGAATGCGGCTGATCGAATACGCGACTCGACGCCGTGTGAGTACTTATACCTATGTGTATATTATGATCGATGCCTGTCGGCGACCGGTACATTTGATAAATTGGAAAATTCCTGAGATCTGGCTGTTATCCCATACATTGTGCGACGCTTAGTGGAAAAATTGCACGATGAGAGCCGAGAAATATTGTTTATTGTTCGCCGCCTCCTCTCGTTATAATATACCTTGTAAACAATTGCGAAAACTCTCTCTCTCTCGCGCGCGTTCTTCTAATGGGCCAATTTGTTTTAGAGGCTTCGATTCTGGGTAACCAGCGCCGACGACGACGAATGAGCAATTTCTAGGCCGATGTAGGTCGGGAAGCTTCGGGTAAAAAATAGAGTGTCAAGTTCGTTGGGAGATTAGTCGCGAGTTATTGCTCTTACGGTACTCTACTCGAAGACAAAAAGAGTTGTAAAATCTTTGGTTGTGCATATATATAGCCGCAGCGATTTATGACCATTACGCGTAATGGGAGAGATCACCGAAAAGCCTGTGATGCAAAATTGAAATCGATATAAATCAATTAAAATTTTTATTGCCGTCCGGCAATTTCGATAATTACTTTATATTTCGTACAAAATTCAATTAAGCCGCGTGCGAGCGTCAGCCTAATGCAGCAGCGTCTAATAAAAAAGTATTGCGAAACCGCTGCAACTCTGCGCCGATCCTTGCAGCTTATAATGTTATAAACATTTTCCCTGGTCCTAAATGAACAAAAAATCTTCGCGCGTGCCCAATTGTATGCAAAAGTTTAGATCCTTATTATTTCGCAGATTATAATAATACGCTTGCGCGTACGTAATAGCTTCAAAAGAGGAGCCGAAATCGTGCGCCGCGCCAATAAGTAGTACACGCGCAATAAATAGTAAATGGCTAATAACGATGAGTTTCAAATTGCGGCGTTCCAAGAGATGGTGGTCGACGATGCTTAATTGATTCCCTCCAATATGGGGCTGCACTTCCCGTTAATGAAATAACATTGCGAAAAAAGTTTCTGAAATCAATTGCGGTAAATTGGCATATTCGTATAATTGTTAAATTCACAGCCATCTTTCAGCACCTTGTATTGGGATGATGAATAAACTTCATCCTCTGAGCTCTCATAATGTTCAAGTAATTTGACAAAACAAATTTCCCCATAACGTCAACGTAATTGAAACAAAGTTGCCATAAAAATAGGTTATCCCATATATCTCCTCGACTCCGCGCCGTGCGCGCGGCAACAGTGTCGTCTCCGCCGCCGTCTCCGAAGAAAAATCGTCCATTCGCTCGCTGGATGGTTGGCTGCACAGCCGCAAATGTATACGTATATACCTATGTGTATACGCTAAGAAATCTTATGCGAATAAGACGGCGCTTTAACTCTTCTTCGCGCCTTGTGCAACTGTGCAGAGTGACGTGTCGAGCAAATTTTCATGCTTAGATCGTTGGTTGATCCCGGCTGAAATGCTGCGCCCGCAGATGCTTGGACAAGTGTGTCAAGTCTTGGGTTCCTTACTTATTTGTGGAATTTGGTAGATTTATTGCTATGCGAGTGAAGTAAGGCAGGTGTTGCTTGAGAAAATGATTGGTAGCTCATTTCCATCTTGAAATTCTGAAGTACTGTAATAACTTTTCTATACAGCAATCTCTTTCAACAGCTTCAAAATTATGCTGGAAAATAGATACTAAATTTGAACCAATGAGTACAGCTAAAAATTTAGTACGATATTCCTTAATGTATTCTGAAGATATAACATACCGTGCTAGATCTACAATAGAGTAATCAACTTGCATGTTTGCTATACCTGGCGAGAGTTGCTATATCTAGCGGAAATAAGTCAATAACAAGTCTGTAACGTTCTCGTTTCAACAGTTGACTCTCGACGGCGTGCCGGGCATCTGCGATGATCTTTTTTGTAGTCTTGCCTGATATGTCATATCATTGAAATTAAGTACACATATTAAGGCTTACGTTTTCTGATGACAAGCATCCTAATGACGAGAAAAACCTTTTGCGACCATAAATGTAAAAATACGGTAAACCTCTAGTAAATCGTACTCTATTCAAAAGTTTGTACTTTGTCGGCAACGCAATATGTCTTTATTTAGGACGCACGGCAAAATACACAATAGATCATAAAGGACTATACCTATATCTTTGCTCTGGATTAGAAGCGCCCCATTTCACTTTTGCAATGAAGAACTGTGAACTTCACGATGCATGGCGCGTAAGGCACAACCGTTGGTACTCGCGCTGCGCTAAACAAAATAATTAAGAGAACATTTACATATTTATTGTGCTTAAAAATAATTGTATTAAATTAGTGAAGAATCTGTTACCGGATTCACTCCCGCAGAGTTAGTCATGGACCGAGCATCACAAGGTTCACCCTCAGAAGTAACAAAGCAAATAACAGCTTCTTTTCTATATTTTGAACTATCCTTTACTATTATTATTTTTAATTTAATATTAGAACTACTAGTATTAGTTGTAATTTCACTCTTGTCAGTTTTTATTGTGAATTCATTAATTGACGGTAATAAATTCTGATTTGCAACGCTACTTTGAGCAATGGAAAATGATTTATTACTGAATACAATATCGATAGTCAGTCTAGGTCTAGAGATTGTAGTTCTAGGTTTAATTGTCTTTGCCTCAGGTTCAATATTATTAGAAATGTTAATTTGTTTTTCATCGCTTTATTGCAATTGACAACTCTAAAGCGGAGTGGATTTGATACCTTTAGATTTATTAATTGAATTTGCAAATTCATAATAACTAATTCTTTGCAGACTTGCTTAATCTAATTTAAATGATTCTTTTCATGGTTTTCCCTCGACTTTTTTTTCTTGGTTTTGCAGCGTACTGTAGTATTTTGTTTCTTAAGTATTTGAACAAGCATCGATGCTGTTGGAATACGCCTATAATGTGTACACACGTATTAGTCCATACATATATACAGACGCTACAGCTGATTTTCGGGCCCAACCGGAGGGTCTTATACCAGAATGATTATGGCACTGCCGCCAGACTACAGCTCATCAACGTAGTATCGCGCCAGTTCCAAAGCGATGACACAGAGCACAGTTCATAAAGCATTACAGTTTATAGTCATTCTTGTACTCTTTATCCATTCTTAATAAATAAACTATCTATTATATATATCACGTACTCCACGCATATTCCTGATATTCCAACAAATACTTTACATTGGGATAGGATACCTTCGGCTATTTGCTTCTGCCGTCTACAGATTACATCTCGTGCTTACATGAACTTCAACGGGTTCTACTGGCGTTCTCCATAAAGCATCGGCATTAGAATTTAGCCTTCCTGGTTTATAAATTATTTCATAATCATGTTCTGAAAGTTTAAATCTCCATTTTAATACTCTAGTATTTAAATCGGATGTCTTAAACCATACCAGAGGTTGGTGATCTGTAATGATAATGGCATGATTGAAAAAAATACAAAAGAGTGTTTTTTTAAAATAAAAAAATGGTCATACAAGAAAAATTAGTTGGAAAAATAAAAAATAACTGTTTATGCTGAATTGCAAAATCCAAAAATATAGATACACATGACAAATTTTATTTATATTGACGGAGTAGATCCAGGAATATTAAAGTATACATACATACATACACACGCGCACACATCCATACGAACATTTTCTGAAAACTCGTAATTCTAATTCTAAACACTTTAAAACGTGTTTCAAACGTGTTTTGATGAAGTCAAAAATTTTACTATTACAAAGCTTCCTCTAGGAGGAAGTAAAATAATTTACTTGTCATTAATTTTAGATAATGATTTTAGATATTTGACGTTCATGAAACTAAAAATTAAGAAGACATTTATAATGTCTTCTTTTTGTTTGAAATTTGTTAGCTTGTACGATTTATGTAATCTGAATTTCTTTAATACAATAGTTCATTAAGTCCTTTGCTTAAGTTGATGATATAATATGTTTTTGGAAATGTCAAAGGATGGAGAAATGCTCGCCGGCTTCATGGAGAAACCACATTTTCGTTGCTATATTTTTACGATAGTATATTATGCAAAGTTATTATCAACAAAGAATAAAAAAACGCGCCTTTATATTTACCTCTTTGGTGGTATGGAAAAAATAGACTCATTTTCTGGAATGTACATATTTAAAAAATACTATAATACATTATATAAAACTGTACTTTAAATATAAACCCGGGGGTTGGCGAGTCAAGCGAGCAGGGGGAATCCTCTCAGTTATATATAAACAGTATTTTTTATTTCAGTTTTTAAAGGTGTTTGGTCCTCTGAAGTGAAACCGTCTGAATTGAAAATAAGTTAAAGTAGTTTTTAAATTACCTATTCTCAAGAATACAAATTCATTTTTTCTAAAATTAAAATTTTTTAATAACGAAAAACAATAGTAGAATAATAATATTTTTTTGATTTACAATATCTCGGCATTGCAAATTAACATATGAGAAGCTGCAAACAACCAGCTGCATTTTTTGCACTTCCTTTTAACTAGATTTCGATGATTCGTTCTTTGATCCTTACCGACTAGCGCGTATAAGTACGTGCTTTACGAAGGATTGCATGCAGTCAAGTCTAAGGAAAATATACTCGAAGCCGCCGTAAACTTTATGGTTCGCTCAATAGCGACTTAGACTGCGCGAATAGCCGTTGTTGCATAATTATGAAGGAATACTCGTTGAAAGCAGGATTTTTTACTTTACGACGAATGCGGTTTTATATTTTATTAAGTCACGGTTTTGAGCTGTTCCGCTACGTGTTGAAGAATTAATAAAAATGCCGATGGATTGTTGGAGTATTGTTTAAAGTAACTGTTTATTTCTCAATTACATCGCAGTTGCTTTATTTCTCCTCCGTGCGCATCTCTTAGCCAACAACTACATTACCGCCTGTTCCCACAACAACATTACTAATGGATCTGGCCACCTCGAAAGCTAGTCTCACACCCTCGGCAAACACTCTGTGACCCACGATGATCAGCGGACAGTTTGCCGCGATGGTACTGTACACTTTGGCAATAGTGTTCATGATCACTCCAATAGCCTCGACTGGATGATCGCTGTCAAGTGCAATCTGTACGGCGTCCCTCATGCCGGTGCTGAAGTCGGATGTGATGTTCAGCGCTGCGACGAGGTGTTTACGAGCCTCACCCAGAGCCTCGGATACTCCGGGAATGTAGGGACCCTGGCCAAAACCGATCGACGGTGAAAACGGAGGGACTGTCACAGTTCTGTTGCCATTGTCGGTTCCGTTACCGTTGACGGTACCGTTTCGGTTGTTTCCAATACCCGGGATTCTCGAGACCAGGTTTTCGATGTTGGGGAATGGAGACATGCCGTTCAGCAGTCCACCTCCTGACATCAAGCTGCCTAGACCCGGGATGGCGTTCAAAAATGGAGTGAAGGGTCCGAATACCGAACCGCTGCTGTTCGTCGTAGCGTTGGATGAGCTATTGGAGTTGAATGAGGGTAAGAAGGGAATGCTAGGAATACTGGGAATACTGGGAATTCCGGGAAGACTGGGAAGACCGGGAATACTGGGAATACTTGGTGGTTGGATTTTGAAACCACCATTTGCGAATGCCTGTGTTAAAAATTACATTTTATCAATGAAGGTTTTACTTGGTTATGCCCTCATGTATACCAGTGTGAATTAAGCGAAAATTACCTGGAACGGGCCAAGGTTAGCGAAACCACCAATCGAGGCGGCCGAAGTGCAGGCCACGAGAGTTAGAAGAATACACAACAGTTTTCGTTCCATGTCTGCTGTGTCTCTTGGAAGAACTTGACTCTGGCTACCTCGACCTTTGCCGATGCATTATATAGCGACGAAAAACGCACTTACTTGTGACGATTTTGCACTGCGACAACAATGACGGCTGCGCATCTGTGTTAGCATAGCACATGTGGCATATGGCATTCGAACTATTGCTTCAATTCACTATAAATTCATTTTAACGCGGAAAAACGGGTCGAACAAAGAGCCTTTATTCCACTTTTACGTAATATACCGATCGCATCGCGCGACATCCCCGCAAGGAGAAACGTCACCACCTACCTATACACCCGAGCTTTTAATCAATACCCATCTCTCATGCCAGAGTTTGCCAGAGCAAAAATTCCGCAAAAATCTCCCAGAACCGTTCAACTATTTCAGCATCATCGCGTCGACGGCTCGTCAAGCGTCACTCCTCGGAAAGTGCGCAACGCAATAAAACAGCTCGCTCCCGAGGCGCGCTTTAATTACAACGTAATTAACGATAGGGCATCGGCATCTCTCGCGCGTCGGTATAAATCCAATCTCGCCGTGATTCCGCTCGAGAGCATCGGCGTCGCGTGGCCGCTGCTTCATAAATTAACGCCGCGTGCCGTTGCTGCCGCGGGGAGAGAACAGGCGGCACGACCACGCGCCGAGAGCTATGGCGATCAATTACCTATACCCGTCGCTTCTTCGGGTGACGATGTGCGCTGCCAGGTTCTGTGCTTGATACTTTTTTCCTTGAAAAAGGTTAGAGTAACCGCGTGGAATTGATTAGCTGTCGAGAAAATCATCGTACCGAGTTTCAGCAAATATATACAATATATTGTAAGATTATTTGATTTTGAGAAGTGGATTATGTCGTTAGTGAGCCCATTGCTCATGTTTGAGTATTTTTTACTTACTTTTCCCTCGGTTAAGACCTCTGCGTGCGAAAGAAATATGGGTTTAGTGATTTATTGAAATTCAAGACATATTTTCCGAGGTATTTAAAATTAATCACGTCTGAAAATTGAATTTATGCGTATTTTAGTAGGATGCAAAAAGAAATGATTTATTCGAATAATACTATCTGGGCAATATATAGTTATAATAATATTAAAATATATGGCAGGATTGAGGATTTGTCTATCATTCCACCGATGATAGAGAATAAGATTTACCCGCTAATGCATCGCTTGGAGCGTTGTTAGGCAATGATAATAGAAAGAATTGACAGGCTGTTAAAAAGTGTATTACCGCACCTTTACAAATTGAATCCCATTCTTATCTCGCTTATATTTCAAGTTATTCACTCGTCTAATTTAACGATAGTCTCGAAACGAAGTTAAAATATGAATAAACCGAGGAACTTTATGCAGGGTCGTTTGTTTTATCGCGTAATCTGCATGCGTTGTGTTTTTGCAATATTCGATTGTACTTAAGGCGCAAAGATTTATCACTCGGTTTCTCGATTATGGGTCTTCTATAAAGGGATTACAGTGTATAAGACAGTGAGTCGATATTTGAATTCAAATTCATGTTTTCCAGTAATGCAAAGTTTGCGCATCCTCAGGCAACAAAACTGGGACCTCCTGATACCAAAACGAAAACTCACTTCTGGAAAATTGCTTCTGCATAAAGAAAATATTTTCTTCCCAGAGAAATCCTCCAATTAAGTCCAATGCCTCGATTCGTATTATATACCCGCCAACGCTTCTCTCGCAATATTTTTCGAGTCACGTACACCGATTCCGAAACCATCCCATATCTATCTAACCCCCGACGATGATCGAGGCACGTCATCCAATCTGCAAATCTATATATATGTACGTAAATCTCTAGCCATGCTCTCGAATAACGAAAGGAAGTATAGGAGAGAACAAACATACAAGCGGACGATATTTATACAGCGTGAGAATGCTCGCGTCGACCTTCGCGAAAAATCGAGTGAGAATAAACGTGCCGCGATCGGCAATTCGCGACAAAAGTATTTATATGCGCGCGCGGATCCTTTGTCGCTTTTGTCATCGCGTTTGTCAAGCCGAAACAACGGGACGATCGTGATGCGCGCGGCTTTTTGTAATCGAAGGATGCGCAGTCGAGAAATTAGCCGCTGCCGATTCCCACGGGATAGCCTACATACGCTCATACATTTATGAATTCGAACTAAAATATTCGCCGCTGCTCTTTTCGATACTTTTATATATACTCGTTGAGCAAGCGATTATGCTTGTATTTTTTTTCAAGCTACAATTTCATCGAGCGAATACATAGACGCGATTCGCGCAATAATATTCGTATAGCGAGCTTAAGAAATTATTACATAAATGTAGATGTTAGAAAATCTTGTAGATTGAAAGAAACCCCGCGACGTCATTATTAAACGTCAACCCGACGCGCGAGAGTCACGTAAATCGATCTCGACGCGCCGAGCCAGTAGAGAATTCATTATTCAAGATTTCGCATTTCCTGAAAGAATGATTGATCCGCGACCAACACGTAATATTCAAGTCAGACGGAGAGCCGACCGCCCGAGAAGAATAAGATCCAGCCCGTCATATGCGTTGCGCCAGCGAAGAAGATCACCGTTATGAATATTCCTACTATATATATACACGTTATTATAGCTGCATGCTTCATGAGGTTTCGATATCGGCTAATCGAATTACGCGTAGCTGAGACTAAGATTTTTCTTTGTATTATCCAGTATCTACCCGTGTAATTACTCAGGAGTTTATTATTGGTGCATGGCGCAATGGAACTATATATGGTGTACATACAGTCCTGCTTCCGATTATGCACGCTGTGATGATATTATTGTATGGTTGGTGTATACGCGTGACTCGCGATAATAACTCTGTTCTTTGCGTTAGGTCTTTCTTTGCGGAGAATCTTAAATAAGAATTGTGTATACCTTTTGTTTTGAAAGGTTGGTTTTCTAATTAATGAAGTAGACAAAGAAAAATGAGACTATCGGATAATAACGAATTTCGGCTATATTTTATTATAAGATACAGCAGTTACTACGTTAGTTATCAGTATACAAAATACACATTATATTCCAAATATTTTTAATTTGTTGATTGCTCTATCGGGTGTCTGACTCTTTAGCTGACTTTGACGCATTTTCATGAAGGTAATCTTCACTAAGTTTTACGAGTTTTTCTGATATGCGTTTAATGGTGTCGATATTTTGGGAACCCTCGCATAAATATGTTTTCATGATAATCTGAAAAAATATTAAATTTAATTACGAACAAAATATGCTATTTTATGGCCTCACAGATTATTATATTCACCCTGCAAATACTCTTATTCTTATCCTCATTTTGTTGTACACCTAGTTCTTCTTCTAGTTTCTGGCAAATTTCATCGTAATTCTCGCAAGTTATTTTTTTCTAAAATTTTAATAATAATTATAGAGTGCTTATAAATGAAGTATTTAGAACTCGCTGACGATGTAGTTTCTTTATGCATTACCTCAGAGATTTCCTTATCAATTTCCGCTTTGAAGGCATTTAGATCATCTTCCTGTAAATATCACAGATTAAAGTGCTCATTTGAATGAAATCTTTATTTAAAGTTTTGTATTATACATACTGTAACACTGGGTTCTCCAGATGACTGCTCGCTGCTTTGGGGAGGTGGCGCTTGTGGATCTTTGGCCTAAGTTTTAATTTAAAAAAATACTTGGTCAAAAATACATTAAGTGAAGTTCTCACTTTAAAATTGTAATTAAACACCATAGAGTAGAAATTTTGTTTCACAGATAGAGTACAATGAGATATTTCGATTATAGCGTAGTCCTATTTCAAAAATAGTTTGCAGAATTAGTACTTACTTCATCGGCGTTGACGTGAGAAACGGAGACCAATGCAAGACATGCGAAGACAATAAAGAATTTGCTCTGAGCCATCTTGTACTGCGCACTGTTTGACTTTCGCTAAGTTTTTCCACTTCGTTTTGAGTCATTTTTATACTTGTTACGGTTAGCGATGTAACTTTTTACTTCTGAATCGTGAGGTGACGTATACAAGCGCATTGATAAGCGCAGATATGTTTTCGTATGCACTTTACTCGTTCGGATTACGGGGAACTAAATAACGCAGTTATCTAAGCGATGGGAAAGCTGTAAGGTTTCAAAATCTTCAGATATCATATTCTCTAAAATTTGTCTCACAATCAATTTTTCCTCAAATAAAAAAGAAAAAACTCTGACCGATATAGCGTAGCGAAACCGTCCTGACCAAATTAACTGCTGCTCATGTACAAGACCGCCGCATGTAACACAGCCAACTTGCGCGCATAAATTTGCCTGTGCAACTTTTCCATTTCTAGTAAGCGGATCTTCCGACAAAAGATCAGGGAAGCCCGGTCTAACTCGGAGCTCGACCGAGAAAGCCGAGATAAAAATAAAGCAGTCAGCCGCTTTGCTCGCGTTAAGGATGTATATATAATGTTTTCGAAATTCTCCTTTTTGGTAGGACGCGATTTTCAACGTATACGCGAATGCGCCTACTGCTCTCTGTACCGGAGACTGCGCCGGCCCTGACCCGAAGATTCGAAGTTGCGATATATATTGTAATAACGATGGTAAATCTCGCGGCTCCATTTATCGCGATTCGCGCATCCTCTTGAGCGCCGACGAGATAAGTGGGGTAAACAATGTGCAAGTTGCGTTTTATGGTGAGGCTCGTGGTGTTTGAGGAACGAGGATATTATAATCCGGACGGAAGGTTTACATTATTTTCAACGTATGGACTGCGGGTATTTTTGTTGGGTGAAAACTCCTGCGCAGCAATGACGACTTGAAAATATAGCTCAAGTTCGCGCTATACTACAATGTATATTTGGTTTTATTACGGGTTTAATTGTACCGGCACGTGTACAAAAGATAAAATATTAGCGTACGCGTTGAAAAATTTTCGTATATTTTTGAATACGCGATGCTTCTAATAATTTGAAATCAATTATGGAGAACGTGCATCTTCATATAAAGCACTGAAATTTTTCAACGAGTGATCGTACAGTTGATAGCACATCGAGAGGCTCGGCGCGCTGAAAACGTAATTATTGATTAATGTTGAGGCGAGGTACGAATATCTTTAACTTTTACCGCGCAAATCGAGGCTCTCACACTCTGCGCCCCGTAGGTTCATATAATATGGCGGAAATAAGCTTTTATATGCGCGAATTTTTGAGGGGGTGTTTTCAATCGAATGTTGCC
This sequence comes from Muscidifurax raptorellus, assembly GCA_020010945.3. Classification (NCBI taxonomy): domain Eukaryota; kingdom Metazoa; phylum Arthropoda; class Insecta; order Hymenoptera; family Pteromalidae; genus Muscidifurax; species Muscidifurax raptorellus. The sequence goes on along the minus strand of CM052079.1, from coordinate 12,864,163 downwards.
TCGAGTTACGCCGGAGAAATTTATTTTTTTATTTTTTTTTTGAATGTTGAATTATCGCGTTGATTTTAAATGTAAGTGCTATAGTGGGAGCATTCTGCTATGCGTGGACGAACCTGTTGAAAAGATTTTCTCATGGGATTTTATCATTTTTTATTGCCTATTCAAGATATAATTTACGACTTTTTTATTTTTGATTGTGTCTGCCTGTGCATGGTGTAAGGTAGGCAATGAAAACATTATTATTCATAATCAACAGATTTCCAATTAAATTCTCTAATTATTCTTGCAACTGTATGTATTTGTGCGAATCACATAAACTCGCTGATGGCTTTTCTATTGGTTAATAAAATGAGATTTCGCATAAAACATTCAATCAAATATTCATTATAACTAGTATTGAATTAAAAGCGAGTCAATTGTTGACTTCTAAATATATGATTAATTACTCTCGTCTTATTTGAAGTCCATAAACGTTGTAACAGTTTATTAGCTTTCTCTTAACAGAACCATAAAATTATCCTTTTTTGTTTTATCATCATCTCAGAGAAGTAATAATAAGAATAAGTATATAGGATTCAAGGTACGTAAATGTTGTAGCTCTGCAATGATGATTTTTTTATGATGTGTCTAATCGATGCTTGACTTGTTTTTGGCTCGGTTATTGGTATACAACAAGGTAGAGTAAGTCGTTAGACGATACTTTTTTTTCGTGATAACAAGTGCTCGCGGAATGCAATTTTTTGCTTCCTTCTGTAGCCGAAGTGAAATAAGTCTCAACAATTGCAGGATATATCAGACTCCGACTTACGTAAATTAAATCATTAAATTTTTAAAGCTGAATATTTGATCACAGTTATACTGAGCGATCGCTGAATTTCCTCCGCGATCCGGGGAAGGCAGAGATATATCGGCGTCATCATCTTAGTCCGGACCATTTTTATTACTAAATATAACGCATCCTTCGTTTGGCAGAAGGCCAATGGGCAGTGTTGAAGATGAACCTGCAATGGATGCGACCGTTCCCTAACCGGTCTGTATTTTATGACATATTCAGCTCCGGGTCAACAAACGGATATAGTATCGCTCTAAATTGTAAGTATATAGAAAAATGTTTCGCCCACCTTTCTTAGAGATTTCCTATCTAAAATGATACTACTAAAATGCACACAGCTGTACTGGTTAGGTATAGTAAAATTTTTAGTTTCGTTTAATCCTGAGAAAAAATAGAGGTTTTCAAGGTCAAATCACGTGTTTTTACAAAACGTCCATATTATGGAGACGTGTGCGTGTGAGCACATGCATATAACGAAATGATTCTTTGAACAGCTTCGTCACTATTAATATAATGTGATTATATTTTACATACCGGATTTGGGAAAAAAATTGTTTGATTTATCAATTGTTTTTTTAACGAATTTTAATTTTTATTAAATAAAGTTTGTTCTCTATTTATGGGATAAATGAGATGTTTGAATCAGACAACGTGTATTTAATGGAGTATCGAAAAAGTTGCATTCTTGAATATGAATATTTAAATCAGTTTTATAACAATTTTTTTTTCATACATACGTGCTATTTTTTCTGATTTTAAACATAGAATTCGTAATGAATCGATTATCTCATTTCATCGATATTTGTTTTGAAATTGTACTCGATAAACTGATTTAAAAACAAAAAATGTGTCAACATATTAAATATTTAAACAAAATATCTTTTGTGTCCATACAACTCGCTAAATTTGTCAATTCATACTCCCATAAATCCAAGAAATTCTTGAGTTTCTATATAGTAAATAGGGCAAGCAGTAATTTTAAATGACGGGAAAAATTTTACGGGCATTCTCCGAATGAGATAGCATAATTAGTTTTTTTTTGTTTTCCAAGAAATTGACATTATTACTATGTTTACTAAAACGTTGAATTAAATGGCTCGCAGGAATTCAAGCAATCAATATTATAAGCTGCAGCGAACGAACAAAAAAAACCAAGTTGCATAAGACAATGCTGCTCCTTTTTACATTATTTATCGGGCATATACAAACGTTCATATAACAACGTTCATAGCAGAATAGCCCAGCTGAAACAATATTTTTTAACGCGGAAGAGCTATACAGCGTCAAACTTATCACAATATACCAAGCCGCGGCGAACGATACATCAGCGCGAAAAGCACATAATAGACCCTTCACACACGCGTTATATGCCTCGTACACGCCTGCGTATATATATATATATATATATATATAAATATTCTCTCGACTCGAAACTAATCACATCGATTCATTCGAGCCTCTAAAAACTCTCTCGAAAAAGCTTTACGTCACGCGCGCACCTACTCCCAACTCGGAAAACCGAACCCATAAGCAATGCAACAATCGGCCGAACAAACGCAGAGCCACAATGGAAGCGACGCATTACATCCGACTGTCACTTTTGTCCATACCTCCTCGGCTGCACACAAGACAGATACAGTGAGAGAGAAGAGCTTTGACCCGGGCTTACGTGATACGGGTCGTAATGGAGCTTGCTCAATTCTCTTGGTAAAATTTCTTCGATCAATCATCGAAGCCTTAGAGCCTCGTGTATACTTCCGCACGCTGTGCGGCGAGACGCTTCTTTCATTGTTTCAGGAACGAATGAGGTGAGGATGTGTCGTTTTGAATGAAAGATTCGCGATTTCAAACGCAGTGTGCGACGATTGTATACGTAAGTTTGCGTATCGGGATCTTGTACACACGTTATTATTGCATTTATATTCGTATATATTATCTATTAAATAATCTCAACATTTTAATACGATTTTACTCGTCTCTATACACGTGTAAAGTATATCTAATGGACAGTTTACAAACGATCACATTGTACATACGTACGATTTCTTTTCGTGTTCACATACGTAATTCCTCGATGGTGATTCCGATAACAGTCTTTATATACCCGTGATGTAAAATACTGATTGATACGGGAACAATGTTGCTTTTTTCATCCTCACTATTTATTTAGCCCACATGTACGCGAACAACGCAAGTATCGGTACATCCGTCGGCCGAGTGAGAGTTTGAATTTATAGTATACGTATAATACGTATGTGCAAACTTCATTTGAAGCGCTGAATGGCAACGTTGTGTGTTATACCGACAATCGAGGGAACATGGCAGGTATACGTCTGAATCGAGCGATTGTTAGCTGTATATATACTGTGTAGGTGAAACGAGAATTTAAAAAGCTTGATCATGCAAACGATATCGATATATTTGATGCTCAGATTATTCATGATAAAGTAATGAGATTTTTTGCGCCAATCCGAGCCATGGATACAGTCGCACTGACAACTTTTTAGTTGCTTTTGTTTCGTGTGAAACGCTTGACTTCTCATCGTATATAATACGGAACAAACTTAATCGCACACGCGTGAACGTAATTGAGAATAAATTATGAAACAAGTGAGTTATACGTTTTTAAGTAAGTACACCAAAAAACTATAAAATCAATCCGAAAGTAATAAAATTCTATATATACATGCAAATACCGGAGTTACAGGCAGGAGCGCTGGGAAAAATTTAATAGACCTCCCGCAGCTCGTTATATGGTAGCGCTGCGGTATTAAAGACTCGCGCGCGTGAATCGAGGGGGAAATTCAAATTCATCAAGTGAATATACAGTGATCCTCTGTTCGGACGATCAAATTAAACGAGGAACACTTTGAGCTTACGTAAAGGCAAAAAGTAGTGCCGTTTATTGAAAGCAAAGTATAGGTACAGTATATATAATGACGGAAATAACTGTTTGGATAAAATATTGGATTTTAAAAAACGCAAATATATGTAATACAAAGCGCTCGTTAGGCTCTTAATTTAAGCTATTTAGTGTATGTAGTACAAATAAGCAATAAATCATTTTCTAATAAGTGTCCCGAAAGAAAGTCTTGCCTTTTTGCTAATAAGTTAAACCGATCCCTCGTGAGAACTCAAGAAAGTCGTCAAGTGTTTTTGTCCAGCCGTACAGAGAATAATTTGTCCCATAAACACGAGCAAAAACTAATACGTCACGTAACGCAAACATATTCAGCTCAACCAGCTATATATAACTACCGAAAAAATCATAACATTACGTATCCATCGAAAACGGGCTTATTTCGCAGTCGGCAACTCTTCCTCGACGATTTCACGTATATCCTTTTAATCGAATCCCAGAGACTCGCGGCCTTTCCCATAAGTGGCGAGAAAAGATAACTCTGGGACGCGAGCACACGCTATATATATGTATATATGCCCCCTCGGCGCTCGCGCGCGCAAAAGAAGAAGCGCGCTCGCGAGATAGTAATAAGAGTATTACATAAAACCACTTGTGTGTATGTGTCTTTGTCCCGAGCGACGAAGACGCGGCGATGAGGATACGGTTATGATGAGGCAACTGCGAGAAATGCTGGACGCTCACGATGCGCATGTACAGATCGGTCGGAACACTGCTGTGTTTATATATAGACTTTTTGAAAATAATTTGTTGTAGAAGTTGTTATATAGAAACGATTTGATAGCTGTATTAAAGTGTCCGATCGTTTGACGCTTCCGCGGTTAAAACAAGCATATATATAAAAGCGTCTATTAATAGCAGGTAAATCGGACCATTAATTCAAAAACTCGCGACTGACAGCGGTAGCCCGAGTATATTTCCAAATATCAAACGCGCTCGAGTGTCTTCTCTTCAAACGCTTCTCAATACAGAATCAACCGTAGATTAAGTCGTGTACACTCGATTTCAAAGAGGGTTCGCCATAAAAAAAAAATGACAAACGAATCTCCCGAGTCACACACAGACAATGATGTCACGCTCGTCCTTGCCAACGAGCACACGTATAGAGTCGAAAAATCTTTAGTTCTATATGACGAAATAACGCAAGCGCAGCCTTAGAAATTCTGTATTGAATAACAGCCAGTTGCGCGTAATATTTTGACGTCTACCGATCCACACACGCACTTGTCTCTATCGCTCGGCTCGATCGAACAAGCGGCAGAAGGAAAGAGAGAAGCTCTTGCGAATCTTCTCAATCACACGCTGCTCTTCTCTCTTTTTCCACGTATTGTCCACTCGAGAGCTGCCGTCGGTATATAACTCGGCGCGAGTGAAACTCGGCTTTGATTTTTCGAATAGCGCTCGTCATCGTCGCGATGCCTATCGCAATTAAAAGGGGTCTTTCTCTCTCTCGGTTGGTATTTATTTTTCCTTTACGTATATGAGCGGCGTACACAGCTCGTTCGAGCTTTTGTATATGCGGGCACGTAGCGAGAGACTTGAACTTTGCCACCTCGCGTCTTTGCGGACATAATGAATGACTAATTGTTTCTATAACTCAGGAGAGGGCTTTCACCGCGCGCGCGTCAGCCCTTCTGACGGGCGCATATTGCGAGCTTACGCAATTCTCCAGGACTGATACGCGTATTGGAGAATCTCATTGTGGCCGTGACGCTGCGCATTTCGACTGTGTTCGCGCTGGACTATCGAGATAAAATAGAAAATTGAATAAAAAGTAGCGTACAATCTTCGATATCCGAACGCGCGCACAATTGTCCCTGACAACTCGCGCTCGGCACGACTCTCGCCAAGATCTTGAGAGAGCGAGAGAGCAGCGGTGTATAATAGGCCATACGTGTGGGAGTTGAGCAAGTTCCTGAGGAACCAAAGCAGCAGCAGAAGCAGCAGCGCGCAAGGTGCCGGCGTTATAAATCTCCCGGCTGTAGCCGCGCGAGGATTTCGTCGCGCTCGCGCGTGACTGACCGCGATATCGCGCGCTCATTAATGAATCCGTTTCGCCACCGCAGTCGCGTCGCCGACGACGATAGCCATCGATCTGGTGACGCGACGCTGTCGGCGGCATCTCTCTATGCGATGTATCCGTAGGCTGAAGGAGATGCGCTGCTAGACTGATGCTATACTTTAGCCGCAGAGGTGTCATAAATTTGTCGCCGAGATTTTGTAAGGGCTCTTGATGAAATTTCATTCACAGGAGAGACTCGCTCGCGATCCTGCATTATTCAATGTTATTCAATTGATGGGCCGAGTTTTCACGTGTGTTCCTGTGTTCCGTGTGTACCTATTTTCAAACCCGTGTAAATTGCCTCTTTCACAAGCATCGTTCTACTCGAGCTCGCGCAGAAAAATGAATTAATTACTGTGTATATGTATACGCAGCAAAGTAGAGCGCGTTGCAGCGACGACGTCTTCCCTATATAATAACAATAATAATTCAGCTAACCTAGCTCGAGAAAATTCTCTCAATGCTGCGCGTTTTTTGTGAGCGGTAGCAGGATTCAAGATATATACTATACACACAAAGCCTTCGCGACAAATCGAAAATAATGCCACGGAGTTTAATGTATATTAGAAGAGACGAAATAGTTGTGACCCTTTCCTCTCGACGAGATCGAGCCTGCTGTCGTCGTCGGAAACTTTCAATGATCGCGAAGGATGATATGGTGTAGAGAACGTCACGAGGGAAATGAATAGGCTTTTCGCGCATTGTTTCGATCCTGATGTATACGCAATTAAAATTATGTTATCCTACGCGTGTATATACCTATTGCGAGTACGGGATTTGTATCGACGGATAAGATTGCTCTATATGAGCTCTCTGGAGCTGAGAGCAATGATTTTTATGCGGAGCGATAAAATCAGGAGAATAACACACGTTACGTCTTCAGTAGTAGCGGCTCGGCTCTATTCAGCCGTGCACACTGATTGTATATTGTATACCCGACGGATAAAACTCTCAAAGTCAGCTGATAAAAATAAAAATGTAAATTACACCAGCGCGCATATTCTGTACTCGACGGGAGCATTTAGCTCCTGTATATAATCCTCTTTATTCTATGCAATACAAAAGCGGTTTCGTTGTACCTCGGGGGGGGGGGGGGGGGGTCTATGCTTTTGCGTATTATTCTCCATACACTCGCTGTATACGAGAATCACGAGAATTCGCGAGAGGCAAGATTGATCGATGGTTTTTCAGTTCTCTTTTCGAGTGGATAGACCGCGTCTTCGTTTTTTCTCTACTGCGCTCTCCGTTTGAAGTGTCAAGGGAGAGACTGCACGCGCGGGAAGGATTTTTGCGAAATGTGTCTAAGCTGTATACACGTAACTTAGCTTCGGGCGGTTCTTTTCATCTCGCTGATACGTGTACCGCGTGGAAGTGAATATTTCGTTTGTTCTCGCGATACGAAATTTCGCAATGCTCTGGATCGTGTGACGGCGAAATTCTATTCCACATAGTCGGTATGTGGAGCAGTTCTAACGTTCACCCTTGAATCTCACACCACCTCGAACTTTCACCAACTTGTCAGTGCTGTACATCTCGTCGACAGCGCAGCTCGATGTGTAGGCCGCTGTCGGCGCGAAACAAAAAGAAAAGCCAATAATAAGAGAGGAAGCGACGAGGTGCGCTCGCGGACAGGTCAAAAGCCACAGCGGGAGATGATTGACGAACAGCAGCGGCGGCGGAAGAAAAGAAAGCCGCTGCTGCCTCCGTACGCGACACCTACTTTGTTTCCGCTACCGCTTGTGGGCGACGCGTATATATATATAAACGAGGCTTATGTAAATGCGGCGACAGTTGCGCAAACTTTGCCCGATGGGACCATTGTGATTTGCGAGACATTCTTCGGTTGATAACGGAGCATTTAACGCCGGCTTTTTCGGCTAGTCCTTTATGTGTGTTCGACGGCCGATATGCGAGAGAAAGTTTTTCGGCGGTGACGGATCGGCGGGACGGAAGGATATATATATAAATGCTTAAGTGGAGTGTCGAGAGTTCTTTCGCTTTGATTTTATAGAAGTGTCGTTGAGAAGAATGATAAGTGCCACTCTCGGATGCCACTTAAGAGCGTTTGCTTTATTTGCATATACACATTCTAAATTACGCTTTCTTATATTATATATAGCTATAGTATAACGCAGAATCCACACAATAACATAAATAACCCTGACACTTTGGGGTGTTCTCGAACCAATCAATCTATCAATAACCGCGTCGATACTCGAGAAATCGCGCAACATCTCTCGTGAATCTCCAACTCACTACATCATAACCGCCTTTCGCGTATATATATATATATATATATATATATATATATATATATATATATATATATATATATATATATATATATATATATATATGTGTGTGTGTAATATACTGCGCGCGTAATGCGTATCTGCACGTAAAAATCCTGAATCGATAAGATCGGCGCGCGCGTGTACGCGACTCTCGAAACTCATCCCATTATACTGTCAATACGCGGCTATTCACACCCTCGAACGTTTTTTTACGCAGATATCAGCGTTGCAAGCGAGGTTCCTTGCACAGTCGTTTGATATATATACATGGCTGTTATATTATATCCGTGAAATGAATGAATGGAGAGGTAGGTTGGATCTTTAACTGTTCCTGTGTGTGTACGAGTGTAATCTTGCCGTAAGACGTATGTTGTACGATAATCTTCGCAAAATGAATATCAATTTTACGTTTTGAATCGGCCATTATTATGATATATATCTCCTCTATAATAGAAGACTATCGCAAAATTGATTACGCACGACTCTGTCAATATAATTTCAAAGCTTTTCAAGAACTCCTTACCCCGCAGTGACGCGCAACCGAAACCCCGTCGTGCGAAATGCCGATTGTTGAATTTTCCAGGCGCTCACTTCGCTTTGCATACAACTCGTTTCTCCAGCTTTAATTAAGATAATTAAGAGCAGCTCTTGCCCCGATTTCGATCTCTCTTTCTCGCCTATGTATGTGTATATAAGCTCCTTTAGCAATGCACACATACACAAGGCGAATATATATAATAAGAAATCGCTCCGCTGTCGCTGGGAAATCAAGGGCAGTTCGGAGTTTTCGTGGAGAAGAAAATTGCCGGAAGCTCGTTATAATGCAGACGGCTCTGTTGCAGTTACGCGAGAAACACTGCCTGCGTAGTGCAATACAACGACGTCATACAGGTATACATAGAGTATGATCAAAGCAGATCGTCCCGTTGTCGCAACGACTGCTGCTATTACGCAAGAAATTTGAATTCTTTCGAAGCTTGATGACACTGCTGTAATTGGCGCGGCTTATCATGTGTGCGCGAGCATATGCGCATGCGCAATCGTCAGTAGTGAAATGGAAGTTAGTGCGATCGTTAAAGCGTTTTACTGGGAGACTCTTCTTTTGTGCCGGTTTTTACTTCTGCAGCAGACTGGAATGCGCAATAAAGCGCCGTGTTATTGCTATAATCCATTATGATTAGTTTTATAAACAAATGCATAAATTTCTATAATTGACGAATTCCACGTTTACCGCATATATCGTATAACAATTAAATTTTTGCATTACCTTTCAATAGCCATTGTTACGTCCAAATAAATTTGCATTCGTTTCGTAAAGTATCGTATAATATATATTATACACGCGATAAATTATCACCCTGCGCTTACGTACTATAATTATCCTGCTATAATGACTGAAAATATCCCGACCGTTTAGAAACACCATCCCGGCGACAATGCGCGTGTATACGTATAATCCTCGAAAAATACTTCGGGCGGCGCATTGTATGAAAATGAAAAATTTTGAAACCGATGCTCCAGTTCCAGAGGAAAATCCTCGTTAAGCCGTCTTCACTCCTTTCTTCTCCTTGTGCTTGCTCACTTATAATTGCCTCTTCGAGCAATGTGTAAACTATATCCTATCTCGACGCAACTGCATGAATAATCCAACGACATCGGCTTCTATATGCGCTCGCAGTGAAAACAATCGAAAGGCGTAAACGTCGCGAGTTCGTCACCCGAACTGACTCTTTCTCTTCTTCGACGGGTATATTTTCTCCCGTGCAGCGTTTGAGACGTCTCAATTGAGCGCCGAGCGTTATAAATAATTTATCGAAAATTTTGAAACCGCCGCGCGTATATGAATCACTCTGCTTTTGCAACGAAGAAGGAGATGACGTTCTCCTCGATTTATTCTTGAAAAAAAAAGAAAAAATGCCCACCGCGTGATTAATTGCTACACGCGCGTGTGCCATTAAAAGCGATGCTCTCTCGGGAGAGTTTTAACGGGCAATATAACGGCCGCGGACTTTGGATTATTACCGGGGAAAACAGAACAATGATACAGATTACCCAAGAAAAGCACGCGTTATATGCGCGAGATCGTATAACTATATGACCGCGCACTCGCGCAATAATTCTGGTAAAAAAGCTCGGAACAAAACGTGCGACGAATGAATAACGCGTGTGTACCTATGAAAAGCTCGATCTCTCTGCAGCCGACGACCGCAAAGATGTAAATCATACGAAGTCGAGCCGCTCATTAGATACGCGATTGGTAACGCACTCGCGGCTTGCCTGATACGTCTGAACTCGAGAGCTTCCATCAGAGGATTGTACGAAGGTATTACGCGCGCGGATGAATATTCGAGGGGCTGTTTCCGTCAGAGTGCAGTGCACTCCATCGGCTTAGAGTCACGATGAGCGATGGCTGAGCTGATGCGCTTTTCACGGTTCTATATATGTTATACTTCCTTCGCGCTTTCGACTGGCTTACCTTTATATATATATATATAATTATAAAAGAAACAAATGTTAACAAGCATATACATATACACACATCAGGGATAGTCGGCGTATCTTCGCGCAAATTCTGTTGATCTCACGCTGCGAGTGCTCGGGTGTGCGCATATATATATATATATGCGGCACGATGGCGGCGGTATAATCGGCGAACGATCTAAGCCGCGGCTTTCTTTTTCGCGGCTAATCCGCCATCGTTTCGTCGTATAGCGTTGCGCAACTATCTCAGAAGTTTTTAAGAGCTCAGCCAGTGCTTTTCAAATGGTAACTGTTGTTTAGTGTACTGTTTTGAGATTATGCAGCTTCTTTCTTTGAAAACGTTCAATTACCAGCTAGTAAGCGATGTACCTTCTGACCCGTAGATATAATAACTCACCCCCTATGTATAAGCTTGGGGCAAACATTTTTGCTTCGCAAGATTTACAAGCAATTCCGATGTTCGGCGGATAATGCAGTGGCGGGGAGGAGGAGGAAAAGAAAGAAAAAAGAAGAAAGCTACCCCGAGGATAGTGCAGAGCGCTGCTGCTGTAGTGCGATGAAAACGACGGAATTCCAAGATAGACGGTAAGGAAAATTCATTGCCCGCGGAGATAACTGCTACCATGGATAACTCGGGCTAGAGTATACATTTAATTTTGGAAACGAACGATGTTACATATATACACACGAAACAGCAAAGTATCCGTAAGAAAATTGCTTCGTTATTATGCATTCGTGTTTTATATCTCTGTATTTTGACATAATACCTTTTACTCCGATGACTCGCACGCCTCTGCATCAGAGACATTCTCAGCTCTCAATATTCGCACAAAGCGATTGCAACACGAGTCATAATCTCCAAAATTTTTTATATACCACTCCCTCGCGCGTACAAATGCAAATTCGTCCTTTCTCGGTACGATTTCGCGCAAAAGCCCCGGAAAAAAGCGCGAAAAACTTTCCGCATATACAGACGGCATTGCGAAAGTTCTGCGGCGGCAGTTTTGCGTTTTCGAGAGCGTACCTATATGTTCTCGATGTGCGCGCGCGCTGCCTCATCGACGATTTTCCGCCGAAGCGGAGTCGTAAATCTGCGGATTGTCGAGAGAAAACTCGTTATACGCATGGTGAACAAGCATATATATATATATACTCCTCGAACAACTTATGCACAGAATCGAGGGGAATTTTTTTTATTGGTGCACCCGCGGAATAGGATCGAAATGGAGTTTCTCGAGTGCTTTGAGTTATATATAGGTTTCGGTTTTTATTTCGAGAGAATACAGTCAGAGTAATCGCATTAAAAAACCAAACACATCTCAATTAAAAAGGTCGATGTATATAAACCGAGCCAGAAAAGAAACTGGGGCTTACGAGAGCTTCTCTCCACACAAAGTTACATCAAGATCCCCGCGATGCAAGGCAAGTCGATCGCCTAATGTCCCGTAAATTACAAGGCGCTCTCCCGACGCGGACTTCCCGTAATTTCGCGCCCGCGCATGCGCTGTACGATGAGATCGGGATTGAATTATCCGGCGTCGATCGAATCGGTGCGCGCAAAGTGCAACCGCTGTCTCTCTCTCTCTCTCTCGATAGTCACACGCGCACCCACTACAATGCACCGCTGATGGCAAGAGGAAGCGTATTTTTTACAGAGGCGTGCTTCGATCGGTAATTAATGGCTAACCGGTCTGGTCTGCTGCTTGGAGATCGAGGGGGAGATTCTTGATTTAGCTGCCTTTTTTGGATTTTCGAGAGATTTTTGGATCGATACATTAAGCGGGAGGATCGCGATAAAACTGAAATATATATATTTTATATCTAATTGAATCGAGGTCACGACTGTGTGCTATATCAGTGCTGTATTTGGGATCGTTATCGGCACTTATCCTATGGGAAACGTATAATTACATAGAAATAAGGTCGAATTTTTTCGCAACTACTCGTAAAAATTGATCGAATGAAGCGTCTCATTGTCTAGCAGGCCATCAGTCAAACTGGAAATAAAAGACTAAAAACCCAGGATCCTTGCTTGATAGCCCACGAAAATTCGGAAACACCCATTGTTTCCGGCCTCTTTCTTCTGACGCCTCGTGAATCAGTTTCACGCATTGTCCTTTCAGTCTATACACCGCCACTTACTTGCGCGTCGACGAAAAGTGTAATAACGAAAACGACCTTAGCGCGAATGCATATACGTATAGGTTTGCGCGAGGTAGCACACGTACACAAAAAAAAGAAGGGGCAGCTGGCCTTCCATTCGCTCTCCTTTTCCTTTGTGCAGATACGATGTCTAGCGCTCGTTTGGCTAATTAATGTGCGCATCAAACGAGACGAGCACAGCTTTTATAATAATAATGATAAAAGAGCGTCGAGTCGCGCGTTTTTTAACACCTTGGACGAGTGCGCGTAACGAGGCTCGTCGCTGCTGCAATTGCCTTAAACGAGCCGACGTCTTTGTTTCTTGAGAATTGGAATTTATATTATTAAATTAACATTTGTCTGCATTGTCTTGTTGTTCTTACTTGAAAATAAAGTTTCGCTCGAAATGTCGTTTAACAACGCATTCAAGCATCATGTGAATACGGCCATTAATAGTTATAGTATATCTACGCAGATTCTAAATTAGAAAAAAATTGCAATTGCATAATCGTGCTCTCGTTAAAATCGATTGAATTTATTATGCAGCGAATCTCCAAAGAGGAATATAGGAAGTAAACTAGCTGCTGCCCTATATAGCATGTGTATCTCGATTCGATTGATCGATCTCGCGTAGCTTAATGCTCTCATTGTGTGTTGTTTCGAGGATGGGACGCTGCTTGCCGATTGTATATATACAAGGTTGCGCGGCGCTGAAAATAAGCTGATCCCGATCATTTCCTCCTTCGCTCCATTCTATCCACAGATAGAGCTTTCGAGAATTTATTACCTTTTTTCAACCCGTTATATACTTAATGGCGCTTTATAACATCGTGAAAGTTTGCGGGACGGTAAATACAATGTATGTACATATACAAAATTTAGTTTGGAATAGAGGCAATTAACGCGTGTGTTTGTGCGCACAAATCAAAATGTATATTATAATATACGTTCTTGCGTACTATACTTCGGTGCGGTCCGATTCTTGGCCAACAATGCCTCTCGCCTAGTCTCGTTCTCACAGAGCGATGTGCGCATCAGAAAAAAGAAATAAACAGTCTCGCGTGAAATTTATGCAAATCCATGGCGGGAGTTTTCGAAAACTGCTCGTATAATGCTTATACACGCGCGCGCGCTGATGAAAGTATAAGAAACAGTTCCAATGTCGCACATACATAATGGACCTTTCGCTAATCTCGCATCGCGCGCGCACTCGTCTGTCTGTGTGCTTTCGGAAGCTAGGGAGAGAGAGAGAGAGACAGAGAGAATTGCACCTTGGATCGTACGTGCTACCGCGCGCTTATTACAACATTGAGCGTGAGAAAAATGCAATGCGATACTTCCTTATTCCTATATATATATATGAAAATGAAAAAATCAGCGATGTTTTTTGTATATTATAGCTATCGGAATTTGATTATATCGAACAATTGAAAATTTCCTTGCGGAGTTCAAAGTCATTACCATCAGGCAAAAGCTACCCGCGAATTGTAGTAAGAAGTAGTCCGGAATTTTCAGCGTAACGTGACCCTGTCTACGTTAAGTGGGCGCGTAATGCCATCACGATCGGGGGAATCTTCTCTCTCTCTCTCTCTCTCTCTCTCTCTGTCTGTCTCACTCCTTGATCTCAGCTCGATTCAGAGCTCGCTCGCCGGTATAATTACAGGAGAGAACACGTCAAGCTGTTCCTGAGCTCAAATAATTGGCGCCCAAGCGAGAAAGAGATGTGCCTCGGGCAGCGCATATCCGGCGCGCGAGCTCTCTCGTGAAATTTTCTAATCCCTGGGTGAAAATGGAGCAGAAACTGCTTCCATAACGCCACAGTCGTGAGTGTAAGTGCAAGGATTTTTTTTCAGACGACTGACGTTGATTTTAATTGTCGATAATGTTCTTTCTCGACTCGTTGAATAATCCGCTAGTTTTATAATTTCCTATTTTTTCGCCTATTATTAAAAAATTCGTTGATACATCGTTATAGGCTCATTAACACACGCGTGAGTTACAATATTACCCCGAGCGATTTGCATAATTCTAAGTAAATTAGCAGAAGGATGCTTCAGGAAGGACCATTATTTTATTATATATATGTATATTACATGATGTCGATCTCCGTTTCAGTCGGATCACGACTCGGCGCATTGTTGGATATAGGAGCGATTACATTGTCCGCGTGTTGGTGTTAATTTCGTATGAAGCATTAGCTCGTTGACGGCTCTTTTCTCTGCTTTTTCAATTAGCGACAGTCGCACGGTGTAATTTCGCGCCGCTGCGAATCATTGTTTCGGGGACTTTTATTCGCTTGCACACGGCGAGGGGAAATTGATTGATGCAAGTGCGAGCTCTTTTCGGATAATGGCCTGGTGTCGCGGATTTGAATTGATTCTGGCGAAGTCGATAATTATTTAATGACAACCTTTCGAGATGCAAAAATAATGATCCGTTATGTATCATATGTTAAATTACGAAATTCATCGTTCGTAGTAGGATAAAATACGATGATTAATTTGTCCGCGGGAAATATAAAATTTCTTATAATTTATGACTTAATCAGCCGGATCCTACATACATTGAAAAAAAAATACCCGCAACAATAAGTCAGTGCGACTGCGAATCACCTCGATTAATAATCCTCTTATATACAATAGGCGACCGTCCGATGAACTATAAATATATAAAGCGCAACCTTCGCAACGAGCTTCTAAAATGCAATTAGCCTACAATGCCCGACCTCCCGAGCATTCCGCGTATAGCCATCGTGAAAAAATACGAACCTGTATAGAAGCTCGCGCCTCCCCCGCGCGACATAACAAAAAACAGAAGCCAATCAGTAATAATTAATAACCACGCGTCTGGAGCATTATACACACGCCTCGATGCTCTAAGAAAATATCCTCGACTGTCCCTTTTTCCAGAGCGTCGAGATCCTCCCTGGAATATACAAGCTCGCGTGACGTAATTTGATTTACAATCGATTGTCTCGTCGCGTCTGCTGCACCGATGACGATGTCTCCTCGAGTTTCTCTCTTCTACATACATAAAACGCAGCTCGTGCACGGGTCCATTCGAGCCGTGTGCAATGGTAATGATCGAGAGCGGATTAGCGCAATATGTCATTTTCCCCGTCTCGCGAGTTACGTCTTCCCGGCTCTTTACCAGCGCTGCATGTCTGCAATCGGCCGCGAGGCATATTACGGGAAAAGCTGAGAGAGAAGTATACGTGTAGGTTTTTGAATGATTTCGCGCGCGATGCGACTGCTTGATACGTACTGCTGACGATTGCTTATATATATATATACACACACTACTGGAGCGTGTCGGTACTTGTGCGACGATGAGTTATAATACAATTCCGGGACGATGACAGCGGATGTGTCGCCGATTTTGCGGAGGCGAGGAATCGCCTTTTTCACGTAATATGTGTATCGGAAAATGGTATATAGAAAATGAAATGATCAACGCGGTTGCACAATCAGACGAAATATACCGATTGAAACCCGGTTCCCGAAAAGAAAAATTCGATCAAAGTCACTCACAGCCAGCCTACAATTCATCATAGCCGCATCGGTCGATCTACTTGTATACTTATATATATATATATATACAGCACAGACTCGTCTAAAAAGCGACAAAGAGCATCAGAATCCCCTGAGTCACTATGAATCACATCGTATCCACTGCTAAATAGAGACGTAATCATCTTGGGCAAGCCCGCACGCGTGAATAATAGGCACGTCTGAAATTTTTCCTATCTTTCTCTCTGTACACGCGTGTCGACGTTTAACGCGCTGATATTACGGTGAAGAGGTCGCCCGCGCGCGCAACACTTTCGCCCCGAGTGAGAACAGAGGGACATAAGGAAGGAGAGCTGTGTGACACTCTGCGCTTCTGTGACGTACGGCTTTTCACTTTGTTTATGGGGAATGCGCGAGAGGAGGTTAGGCGGCGTCTCGGTTTATATTCTTCTCGAGGGGCTTCGATCGTTATTTAGAGCAGGTCATAAACTTTGTAATACTCGAGGTGATGTAATTCACTGACTTCAACGCGAAAATTCAATGATACGCGAGGATAAGTAGAAATACTTAAATTATTGGAACATACGTGTATCGAAGATGTTCACCGTGAAACTTACGAGCGGAGTGAGCCGCTTTTGGAAAATATGATGCCATTGCAAAATTCTATTACGGACTTTATTAGCTTTTTCCCCATATCGTCTGGATATTTCTCAAAAGCGCCGATGATCGTCCCGACGGCAATAATATGTCGCAAAACGTATCGAGTCGCGTGCAATCGTAATATAAGTATAATAAGACACATGTATAGCTAGCTGTAATGTAATATCCTCGCCAGGATCAATCGCTCGACTCGTCCTTTTTCCCCAACTCAGCGGCAGGCACTAAGAGAGAGCTCCTCTGATTTATAGGCAGCGGAAGGGCAGACGCGCGACGAATCCGTGAGCGTAATTGATAGTAAAGTTATATGCGCGCGCTCGGATCGTTGCGTAAGAGCTTGCAGCGCTTTCGTGCGAGGGAAGAGTGGGCCGCGGGACCGGGGAGGATCGCGGTATTATATACCATCGTGGAAAGTGGACTTTCCGTCTTTTCATCGACGTTGACGCAGCATGCGCCTAAAAATGAAAATTCGTTTTCAACCGCTAGCTCGGATATATGCGCATGTATACAAAATCAAATTAACGAGCCATCGCAAAAATCCCGCACAAAGCGATGCTTCGAGGTAAAAGCTACTCGTTCGCAACCGCAAACGAACATATTTCACGTTGGCCTATGCACACACACACACAGACACTTGGATTTTAACGGTCGGCCGCATCACGATGCTTCCAGGTGATTTGCGCCGTTTGATGTCTCTATTCTGACGCGCGCGCACTCGCGGAGGTCTGTTTGCGCATCTTTTGATTGACGCGCGCTTGCCTCCCTCTGTATGTACACGTGTGCTATATATACATATAGAATTTCAAATGAGCATAATATGCTGTCGGCTCGCGGTGAGGAGAAAAATTTCGAGCGTTTTTGCAACGAGTTTGAGCAATATCTCCGATTTTTCGGATTACGGCTTATTATATCGCGCAAAACTTTTACCGGAAAAATCCTGAGAATTTAAGGTAATTCGAGCTACGAGCGTGAGATACGTGTCGCTCGAAAGCGCTGGAATCTTCATTTGCAACGAGCTGCATCGCGGAAGCACCGTGCGGCGAATATATGTATTTCGCCTCGGGGCCGATCATGCCGCGACGAAGGTCGCCTCCTGTATATATGCATCTCGGAAATTACCCGAAGTCAATGACTGTATATACCTGCATACATAATCCTTTTACCTTTCCTCGAGTGTCTGTAGAGGATAGCTTTTTTGGGATGCATCTGGGAAGATGAAACGATTATCCTTACGGTCGCGTGACACGTGGCGTAATTGTAAGATTTTTGAGCCTCTTTCTCCTTGTTCGAGCGCATTGCATTAGACCCACTTACCAGCTCTCTCGCTATATCAGAGTTGCGCAACATTGGACTGCTCTTGTTCCCGATTTACAACAACATGCTGAATTAGCGTGTATCATTCCAGCGTCGATTGGCAAAATTCGCGAGGACATACCTGGCCACCAACTAATACATTAAAAAAGCTCTCCTCAAGCAGGTATACAATCAGCGATAGCTAGATCAGCGGCTGGCCTCCCATATACATGCATCAAGTGAGTCGTCGTCCTGCGCGCGGCCGGTCTGTTATCTCGGCGGACCGCGACTCCCGCGCGCGCAGCCGAGAAGAGGAGACGTTACTCCACTTGCGCCGCGTATTTCACTTTCACTATGTGCTCGCCGCCGCTGCCGCCGCTGCCTCCCACGAGCTGTTCATCTCCCGCGAGTCTCTCCCCCTTCTTTACCAACGCGATCCTTCTGCTGCTGCTTGAGAGCCGTCAACGGGTCACTTACTTCGCCGGAGCCGTGAGGTCGTTCCTCGCGAGTTGTTCTCCCCTCCGATCTTTGCTATATATGCTACTTCTTTCTTCTCTTTAGTCGCGGTGGATCGGCGCTCGTTGTCTTTTTTCTGGCGATGTGGATGTTGAGGGGTGGGATTGAATTTGGCTGTGGTTTTTCACTGGTCGATGATGGCAAGAGCTTTCGTATACGATGTTAAAAATTCTGCTTTTAACGTCGTTAATCAAATAGGGATGACGACAGAAAAGCTCGTAAACTCCGCGTCCCCGCAATCATTAGCGCAAACGCGATCCCCTTCGAAATCGATCATCAATCCCCATAGAGGCTCAATTAATAGCACAGCAAGTATAACGAGCCTATCGCAGAGAAACACACACATACACTTCTCTCAGTTTGTCCACCTCCCTCCTCTGCCAGTTATAAGACACATCCCACCATTCCATGCACCGACACACGCGCCTCTTCCACCTCTATGGGCATTGTGTGCTCGAAAACGCGCTGTTTCTCACGTAGGAGTAGGGGCTGCTGCTTCAGCGAAGAAAAAAGGCGGGAGGAAAGGAGGGAAGCTGTGCAGGAGTAGGAACGAAGCGCTTCTCGCTCTTTCTCTCCAGCGGAGGACGAAGGACGAGCCGCAAGAAAGAGTTGAGAACACAGAAGCCAGAGCGAGTGAGAGAGAGAGGTGAGCATCATCATCATCCCCGGCGACAATGACACGGCTATAGGCAAGTGTGTGTGTGTGTGTGTGTGTGTGTGTGTGTGTGTGTGGAGGGGGAGTACAGAGGCAAGAAAGGCAAAAGAAGAGGCGCTCGAGACGCGGGGTGAAGCGTTCGCTAACCAGGGAGAGCCTATATATGATCGGGAGGACACCTCCACCATCAGTCAACTGTCTGACTTGGCCGCCTCAAGTTCGTTTGTTCGTTAGTTCATACACGTTCTCGTTCGTTCGTTACTGCGACGAGAGCCCGACAAAAGCCCGCTCGGGGATCGGCTGGGTGAGTGTGCAGATTTCGTCGCCGCGGGAGCTTGCGCCTCTCTATATAACTGTGCTCCCGGCTGTATATACCACTACTTCAGCGGATCGACGGATGACTATTACACGAGTGTTTACTAAGCGCGATATCTGTGACTCTCGAATTTTCCATTTTTTTTTCTTCTTCCCCTCTTTAACCCCAGCACCGAGTGATTTTGTACTTTTATACCGATTCAGTCGTAAGTCGAGGAATTTTTCTTGCAGTAATAAATTGTACTAACTGACGGTAGATATTTTAAAATGCCTTGATGCAACGACGTCTGTGTGAATTATTTCGAAGCTTGTCAAAGTTACTTTTTATTTGCAGGCCATTTTTCACGTGTCGAGTGTACTTTCTATTTTCCGATAAGCGCGTCTTCACATATACATTAATAAACTTAACGTATAGACCGTTAAGACCAAAGTCAATCGGTATAAACCTTACGTAATGTGTACCGCAGAAGATTCTACAAATTGCTTTATGCAATATTTTCTCCATATACACTCGATGAACGCTGCAACAACAACGCGCGCATAATAAAATCAAGCTCGTAATATAGTCGACGCGAAGTAGGAAACGATCTCGAGATCGTTGAACGCCTGCGCGCTTGGCGTGAAAGAGAAACCGATCCGATTGGAATTCCCGGCTCGCCGCAATGTCAGGCGGCGCGCCGTGTCATTGTCGTGTCGAGATTACAGCTTTTCTCTCGCGGAAGAAATGTGTATACACGCGATAAGACGCCGGGGCCACGGACACGAGCTCCGACTGTCATTGTCATCGCGGTTGTAACCGATCGATCATTATCTCCTGCTCGCGCGCGCGCGCGGGCAGAGGGGATGCTTGATGGAGAGAGAGAGAAAATTGTAAAAACGTACCTTGTTCTTCTTCTTCTATTGCAGACCTGAACTTCGAGGAAGGCAGCAGCGACGACAAACATGAGGCTGTGTTTGTTGTGGATAGGTAAGTTATTGCTTATTATTATTTGTTTTCGTAAAGAAGGTTTGACGCCACCGAAAGACCATGACGGTACAGTCGACGGTAATTGCAAGAGTGAAGCTGAGAAGAAAAATGACGATTCACTCGCGCGAACGTTATACAGCGTTGACAGTGACCCAAATAGCAGCTAACCGTATTACAATCGTGGTGTAATTACTTAATCGCCGTCTCGGCCGTGCCATTTTTTACCGAGAAATAAAAAGCACACTCGCGCGCGAGACCGATGCCACAAAGGAATGCAGCCGCTTGTATATACGCGTCATAATGACCCTCTCTCTCTCTTTCTTTCTCTATGCCGGACAGCTCTCGAGACTATATCGGAAACAGAAACAAGCATTTTGTACTAGATTTTAGCAATGCAAATTGCATCGCTATACTCCTTCTCTTTCTACCGACTCGATCGAGAGATAAGCAAGCCGCGTCCTTCTTTATTACCGCTTATATATATAGTCCCGAGTAGGGAGCAACGGATGATGCGGCATTTTTTGTACCGAGCTATTTTCCTCCCAGACGCTCGTTTTGCTTCTTTTTTATTTACCTCTCGGGCGCGAAGCCTTCGACGCGGTAGTTGCACTTCTCCGTCAGATAAAGGAGAAAAGCTCTCGCGTATAGGTACGCATTGTGAAATAATTGCGCGCATCGATATATTGTTCTCGGTTACATGCGAGACTCGCTGCGCTCTTATCGATCGGATGGATAATCGAGATTCGATACCGATCCTCTGCTATGAGAGGACTGATTCGACGAGTCTAAAAAATTAACTATTGCGAGTACATGGCGCGAGGTGACTCGAGTTAAAAAAAAGGGGGAAAATATTTAGCTTTTTATGAATCGTCGAACACGTTTGAGCTGTAAAATAAGTGAGTCAAACGATTGCTCAACTTTTGCTAAATAAACCGAAACTTCAAGTCGCTCAGTTTCTCGAATGTATTTATAGGTTTCCATGTTATTATGATGGTTTAGAAGATGTATACAGCGTGTGCATAGCGAGTAGTCTTCTCTCTCTCATCGTAATTGGAAGCAATTATGAAACTGCTAAACAATGCTTGTATCACAACGTAGCAGGTTCTCTCGGAGAATTTCATTTCACTTTCCTATTCGGTAATTTCGTGTGGCTTACAAAAATTGTGAACTATATAAAAAGACTTAAAATTACATAATTAGAAAATTACGGCCTGGGAGCCGGACTCGATTCTAAAATCTATTTGAAGACTCCGCGAAGATAATACTCGATAAAAGGCTTTATGAGAAATTAAAAAATCGTTGTGTGAATCGCTTATACATATAATAACTCGTAATTTTATATTATGCAAAACGTGCAAATAAAACCAGTTTTATTATGAAAACTTAAAATAATTTCTCGCGCTATAACTAATGATCGCTTCTTCGGATAATTTAACAAGCGTATTAGTATCGCGTGTATTGCAAGACACGCGGAAAGGCAATTGGCGAAATAGAGATCGACGCCTCGCTGACCGAAAATTAGCAAATATACCTATATGCCACGAAAAGGACGCAAAAATCCAAAGAGCCGAAAAAATCCTTCCAAAACAATGAGCAGATTCTATAACGAGATTTTCTCCTCTCGTATATTCATTAATCGCGTGAAAAAAGCGGGACAGAACGGAGGCGAAAAAATGCGCGCAAAGCACACGCTATAGGCGGTGTTTGCGCAACCGCGCTCACACGTAGAGACGCGCGGGGGCAATCGCGCAGACCGAAATTTTCGTGGACCCCCATAGCTCGCGCGGCGCTAATCAGCGCGCCGTAACTTTTCGTAACTTCCTCCCTAATTAAAATAAGTCGGAGATAAGTTCCTCGCGCAGAGAGACGCGTAGGCATTGTTCGGGCATTTTTTTCGGCTTGGTTCCCCTTCTTCGAGTGCAGGAGTAGGCGACGAGCGCGAGTCGAGGGCCGGCGGCGGAGCGCAGCCCAAAAGGATGATCGCGCGACTGGAAATAAAGGTCAAGTGTATGCAGAGAAGAGCTGCTGGACTTGGGTCTCGCCGCCTCGGTGTGACGCAATTGTTTCGGTCTGTCTCAGCTATACCGGCTTCCTTACCCTCGTTACTGATTTACGGCTCCGCTGCACAGATTTGCCCTACCGATTCTTCATCTGATTTTTCTCTCTGCCGACTTGGTAGATTTTCACCGTTGGGAAATTTCGTTGCGGCTTTTCCGCCGTATCGAGAGCTCGTGCTTCGTTATTAGGGAATTCCTTTGGCACCGATGCGGAAGATCTTGATAGGTTTTCGATACAGATTTTTCTCAGGCTTGAATAAAACGACGACCTACTAAAATTATGACTCCTCGTGTTGCACAAATTTCACGCAACCAAGTATATAGCCGAAGTGCGAATTAACCTCATAACGCGTGTCAATTAGAAAATAAAATACTCTCGAGTTGCTCGTAAATCAGCCAGATTTAACCCGCGCACTCTCGCTTCCGAACAAACAATCCGACGAGCCGAGAAGTGCTCTGGAAAAAAAACTTGGTAAAAACGCGCGCTAACACGCAGACATACATACGCGTAACACAGATATTATGCGCCGCGGGAAAGAGGAATCAGGCGTGCTCGCGTGCGAACTTCTCGCGCCTCTGAAATAATTTGAAAAATCTCTGACATAACTTCCCGGCTAATTAATTAGGGGCGAACTCGCGCATTGTCGGGCGCCCATCGTTCTCATACGTATGACGTCGTAGACGAGGCCGAATTTTTGCGGGACCATCTTGTGTCTTTCTCTCTCCCTCTCTCTTTCTGCTCGAATCTTTCGCAAGTTACCGACTACACGTAGACTTATCTTTCCGCTTTTTTTTCTTTTGTTTCAGCTGTGCTGGCTATCTCCCGCACATCATTGGTAAGTTTTATGGTTTCTTTACGAATATGCGCTTCGATCGTTAAGTTACGCGGGCCGCCGTAATGCGCGACTCTTAAGTTTGCTGAGGCCGCGGGCATTACCGGCGTTTTAGGGGCAATATAAGCATTGTGCCAAGTTTTACTGGACGTCTTACACTGTTCGAGAGCGTATATACATATATGTCCGATTGCGCCGAGGCTCGAATAGACAATAACGTTTAAATTTAAGGCTCTTTTTGTCTGGGCCCCATTCTGGGATGTTATTATTTACGTGCTGATTACGATAAGGACGAAATCAAGATCCGCTGTAAATATTCTCGGACATTGATTGTCTCTTTGTGTAACCCCGTGTGATTTTGTAACTTTCGAAAAAATTAATTGCAAAAGCGTTAATCTTTAGATAATGAAAATCGTGCTACGATTTCGATCGATCCTGTTTCCCATGAAAAAAGACATTGTTCGCATAAAAACGCCACATAAATTTCTCCCAGATAATCGCATGGCCAATCGGCCGAGTTTACTAGGTCGAATCCCCACGCGTACAATATACATGCTTTATAAAGATGCTCGAGCCGACAAAAGTGTCCTCTTCCTTGGTATCGTCTTCGCCGTATTGCGGGGCGTTGCGCAATGCCTCGCGAGTACGTTGAACGGTGCGCATCGATCGCGCGCAAGACTCGCGATCGGCTGTAGCAGCAGCAGCAGCAGCAGAAGTTGCATGATGTAATCTCCTGCAAATCGGTGACCAGAATACGTTGAATAGAGCATCGCGCGCGCGCGCGCTCTTCTCACTCTCTCCCGTGTACTTTCTCGCGAGCTCCGGAGAAAAGCGGCGTTCCGCGTCATTTGCATAAGCGATCCACGGATAAAGGGAGTTATACGTATGGAGGAGCACATATGTATATACATGCGGCACGTGCGAACTTTTGCCAAACGAAAGTGTTGTGTGTTGCTCTGACGGCCTCGTGTTGGCTCCTTTTGCGAAATTTTACGCTCGGATTAGGTTTGATGATATTCTAGGTACGTAAGCAGACAAGAATTTTTCGTTTTTTATGTTTGCTCAAATCTTGAAATTACTCGATTATTCATGTATATATATGCGAATCGTACTTCATACTAATTTTGAATTTCCATGATTCCCTGCGTAAAATATAAAACCTTTCAATTTTAAGGCTCAAGAAGGCTATGACTATCCCCGACCAAGTAATCCCCTGATTCCGGGTAGACCGGCACCAGGTGGAAGCTCGACGAGACCCGGAGGTCCAGGTGGTGGTTTCCCGACAACCCCATCGGACGCATATCCCTCCGGTACACCGTCTCCGACTACTGGAACTAAACCAACTGGAGGATATCCATCGGGTGGACCAGGTGGATTTCCCAGTAGCCCAGGCTCTCCCGGTGGTAATGGTTACCCATCGGGTGGCCCATCTAGTGGTGGTCAAAGACCTTCCGGTGGAAACGGATACCCCTCTGGAGGGCCTGCTACAGGTGATCAAAGGCCTTCGGGAGGAAACGGTTATCCATCAGGCGGACCTAGTGGACAGCGACCCTCTAGCGGAAATGGATATCCTTCTGGTGGACCAAGTACAGGTGGCCAAAGACCTTCCGGTGGAAGTGGATATCCCTCTGGTGGACCTTCCGCTGGTGGCCAGAGACCTTCCGGAGGTAGTGGCTTTCCATCCGGACGACCGGGTACTGGTGGACAGAGACCAAGTGACGACGAAGGGTACCCAAGCGATAGACCATCTATCCCATTCCCACTTCCCAACGAAAATCAGCCCCAAGGTCCGGGTGGACGTCCAGGAGGTGGATTCCCCTCGACTCCAGGAGCTGGAAGGCCCACGCAACAGCCCGGCGGACAATTCCCTAGCGGTGGAAATGACGGATATCCAAGCGGCAGACCTACCGGAGGACAAGGTCCTTCGGGAGGATACCCCAGTGGAGGTCAAAGACCTGGACCTGCAACTCAAAGGCCTTCAACCGGCGGATATCCAGGTAAAATATTATAGAGTTAGACAATGCAAAAAAATTACTAATTTTTTCAAATATAAGTTCATTTTTCAAAATTTTACAATATAGCAATAAATTATTTCGAGTGTTGTGTAAAAAAGTTAATTTTTTGAACATTGAACTGAAATGTACGAAACTTTTGGCCCTAGAAAACAAAGTCATACAAAACAAATAAATATTATTAAGGGGGCCGACCGAGCGATGATTTTCCCAGTAGTGGTCAAAGACCCGGAAGTCAACAACCACCCTCTGGCTCTTATCCAAGTGGAGGACCGAGTGGGGGATATCCCGGCTCTAATCAAATACCTGGTGCTGGACAAGGTTCTCAGAGACCATCAACTGGCAGTACGGTAGGACCAAGTGGGGGACAGAGGCCATCCGCAGGCGGCTACCCCAGTGATCGCCCCTCTGTTCCCTTCCCGAGCGAAGATCAACCATCACGACCTGGAGGAGATCGTCCAACTGGAGGTTTCCCATCAACTCCGTCGGGAGGTGGCTTTCCTTCAACGCCATCTGGTGGTGGCTTTCCATCCACTCCATCCAGGCCAAGACCTCCTAATGGCTTGTACCCTACACCTGAGACTGGATCAAGACCCGGAACACCTGGCCCATCCAGACCATCAACACCGACTGGTACTCCGAGTTTCCCAAGTGGAGGACAGCGGCCTAGTCCAGGAGGACCTTCTACTGGTGGCTACCCAAGTAATGTTTATATATATATATATATATATATATATTGTACAAATGATAATTACGAAGTACAATTACAATTTTGAACATTTTTTCACATATAAACTAAAAATTCAATAATTAAAAGGTCGACCAACTACCGATGATGAATACCCTGGACCAGCTCCTCCTCAGGGTCCTTCAGGAGGATACCCTAGCGGAAGACCAGGTACAGGCGGTCAAGGTCCATCTACAGGTGGTTATCCAGGTAGTTTGACACTTTATAACAAAATATTTTGATAATTTTCGGTGACAATGGTGATAAAATGAATTGAAAATAATATTGGGAAGAAATATGAATCCTATATCGAAAACCTTGTATTATTAATTTTTAGGCGGCGGACAAAGCGATGAACTTCCCAGTCAGATACCAGGAGGATCCAGACCGGGTGGCCAAGGACCTTCTACTGGAGGGTATCCGAGTGGACGGCCTGGGGGCGGTTTCCCGAGTGGTCCGGGACAGCGACCTGGACAAGGACCAAGTGGTGGACAGGGACCATCCGGAGGCTATCCCAGCGGTGGTCAAGGTCCTTCTCCTGGATTTCCCAGTGGCGGACAAGGACCATCCGGTGGATATCCAAGTGGTCGACCAGGTCCTTCTCCCGGATTTCCAAGTGGCGGACAAGGACCCTCTGGTGGTCAGGGACCATCTGGTGGATATCCAAGCGGCCGACCAGGTACTTCTCCCGGATTCCCAAGCGGTGGACAAGGTCCTGCTGGTGGGCAAGGACCATCGGGTGGCTACCCCAGTGGAGGACAAGGACCTACTGGTGGACAAGGTCCGTCGGGTGGCTATCCCACAGGAGGACAAGGCCCTTCGGGTGGACAAGGTCCGTCAGGTGGCTATCCTAGCGGAGGGCAAGGACCTTCCGGCGGACAAGGTCCATCTGGTGGCTATCCCAGCGGTGGACAAGGACCTTCTGGAGGTCAAGGGCCATCAGTTGGATTCCCTAGTGGGGGTCAAGGGCCATCCGGCGGTCAAGGACCTTCGGGTGGATTCCCGAGCGGAGGACAAGGCCCTTCTGGTGGATTTCCTAGTGGGGGACAAGGACCATCTGGTGGAGATGGTGATGACGGTTCTTACAATGATGGTGATTACTCTGCTATTCCGGGAGAGCCGGGACAAGATTACCCCATCTACTCTGAGATTCCGGAAACAAGCTTTAGATGTGACGCACAACAATTCCCCGGTTACTACGCGGATGTTGAAGCTCAGTGTCAAGTATTCCACATCTGCGCTAACAATCAGACCTACGATTTCCTTTGTCCAAATGGCACAATTTTCCACCAGCAATATTTCGTCTGTGTGTGGTGGAATCAGTTCGATTGTAGTTCTGCTCCAAGCTTGTATTACCTAAATGAAAATTTGTATGACTATACGATAATGGGAAGTCAGCAGCCTGGAGGTCCAGGAGAATTCCCGACAGGTCCACAAGGCCCGCAAGGACCTCAAGGAGTTTCTCCAGGACCGCAGGGACCTCAAGGACCTGGAACATTCCCTGGATCTCAACAGCCGGGCAGACCAGGAGGATTCCCTGGTGGTCCAGGAGGACCTCAACCTGGTGGACCTGGCGCAACTCAACCAGGTGGTCCTGGAGGATATCCTGGTTCTCAGCCCTCGGGTCCTGGAGGATTCCCTGGTTCTCAACCATCTGGCCCTGGTGAATATCCCGGCTCACAGCCCCCGGGTCCTGGTGGATACCCTGGCTCACAACCTTCGGGTCCCGGTGGATATCCCGGCTCACAGCCTTCGGGCCCTGGTGGATACCCCGGCTCACAACCGTCGGGTCCTGGTGGATTCCCTGGCTCTCGACCTTCGGGTCCAGGTGGATTCCCTGGACCCCAACCATCAGGTCCAGGCGGATACCCAAGTGGCAGACCACAGCCAGGTCAACAACCTGGACAACAACCAGGGGGATATCCAAGTAGTGACGATCAGTTCCCGGGATCACAACCATCCCGTCCAGGTGGACCCAGTGGTCAGCAACCAGGGGGTCCTGGTGGATTCCCAAGCGGTGGAAGGCCGCAAGGACCGTCGCAGCAGCCAGGCGGTGGCTCTGAAGGTTATCCAAGTGGAAGACCAAGCGGCCCTGCTTTTCCCAGTGGACCTTCAGGCCCAGGTAGCTTCCCGGGTGGAAGGCCTGGACAGTCCGACTCGCCTTTCCCATCGCAAGGCCCTTCGCAGCCCGATCGAGAATATCTACCACCACGTGCAGGTTAAAAATAACGTTATTATTGGTGAAGCGACTGCCTGCAATAAGTACGACGCTGTTTTCGGTGCGAAAATATAATAACTGTAAATACAAGCATTTTCTTACCTATTAAGTTAAGTGATGTGCGATTCAAATGTAAGACGCCAGCATTTATAGGAATCCGTATATAGGAAACTATATGACGAACGATATTATGTCCATGACAAACAATGCATTTAATGTACGAGAATACTAGAGATGTAGAAAGCGTTGCATGAGTAAATTCATCAAAATTCTAGCAGCTGTTTGCAGTGAACTCAATGCAATTGCTTACAGCTTTTTGTTTTTTTAAGGTCTAGTAAAAAGCTATTAAGCACAATATTAAATTGCATAGTGAACTTGCAGGAGCCTTGACGTACGTTTGTCGTACGCGATAACGGCTCTTCATTTTCTAGCTGCCTATGAGTATTATTAATACGTATTTATTTATTCCGTTTAAATAGAATCCAAGTTACCATACACAAAAGTTACCATCAATGTTTTTAGTTGAAAGGTAGAACGAGATATAGCTATGATTTCTCCCAGAGCTTTATTAAAAGATAAGATTGTGTATATAATAAATATTGCATTTTGACAATGACAAAATGTTGGAAAAGAATGCGCTTTTATAAATCTACTATGGTACCAATCCAAGCAATAGCTCGTTCTCGCTCAAGAGTATCATCAGTCCAGATTTAGTCAGTATATGACATATTTTTAATGATTTTATATGATGTATTTTTTTATAACAGTGGTTTGAGACTCCTACGTGGGATGCCATTATGTATATTTTATACGCGAAATAAAGGAAACACCTCTGCAAGTCATGTGCCATTCTATTCTGTAGCCTGAATTACTTAAGCCTCTAAGACACGTCCCCGTTCTTTCCCTTCACACTCATTGTTGTAACCGTCAACCATATAGTAACACACATACGCAAACTTGTGCATAAATCTTAATCAAATGCAGCAAACAAACATACACAACACGGCTCAATTTCTCTCGATAGAAAACGTCTTCCCCGTAGTAGCTTTTTGTATAAATGCAAGTCTCTTGCAACCCGCCTTATTATGTATCGAATAAACGAAAGCCTTGTTGAAACCAACTTGAACCTGGCTTTGTTATTATTTACGGTAAAAACCAGCCGGCTATTCCTCGCTTTCAAATCTTTACAAATATAGCTGAAATCGCGCGGCTAAACGGCAGTCACGCTGATGTAAAATTGCAGCAGCTGCGCATCTTATTTCCATCAGTAGCGGTATAAGTCGACACGCAATGTCACGACTATAGGCGTGCGATGGGCGCATTCCCCCAACCGCATAATACGCGCGCGCGCGATGGTTTCCAGCCTCGCCGATTTTGTAATTATTCATTTCGAGAGTGGTGTGTATAAACTCGCAATCGCAAATTGCCCTATGGAGCTCGGATCGCATGACGACTCGGAGGGCGGATAATGCACGCACGCGGAATCGTTAAGTAATACGCGATTAGCTATATCTATCAGAGGAGAGAAGAAACGTGATGAGGGAGCCGCGCTTTGCGAATCGAACTTTCCACGATTATCAGAAGGGGAAAAACACAACCGTCCATCATCTGCCGTCGTCGAACTGTGGACGTGTAATTTACGACAGAATTGCGATACAGGTACTATACAGGCGGGGAGATCTTCAATCCGCCGTTTGAACTACAGCTTCTTATGACGTGTGGTGCGAAGATTCGCACGCTCCATATCTTCTTCTGCTATGTGAATCTGATCAACGGCTTTTTAATTAATTGCATTTTACTTGATTCGTGCAATTTTCGCTTTTATTTTCCATGAAAAGCCTCGTTGATGGACGGATACAATTTCGATAACTCGCTTTATATCTAAAGAATCAGTGACTATACAGACAATTACCGACAGTCTAATTCAGTCGATTTTCAATGAGCTTCTTATCTCTTGGAAACGAACACGAAACATCCATTCACCAGTCATCCGAACCCTACGTAATCTTTACCGAAAGACAATCAAGCAAATGAGCATGAGTCCTGCAATAATAAAAGATTTATTACAACAATTTCTCGGGGGGAATTAGGAAAGTGGGTCGCGTCGGAACCTGTAAAGACCGTGAAAGCGTCGGCGTCGTCGGCATCGACCACAATCGCATCAGCAGCTATCTTGGTGTCGTCGTTGCGACAGTCGAGCGTTTGTTTCCTGATGCAGCACTCGTCGTCATCGGAATCCTTCGATTTCGCGCGTCATATATATAAGTATCTGGCGGCATCGACAGGCTACTGGCTAATTTCGACGGAACGCCGTGACGCGCGTGCATCTTCGCAGATCAGAGAGACGACACCGCGAGCGCGAGGGAAGACGTGGGAATGGATGCAATTACGTTACGTTTGATATATGCGCGCTCATCATCGCACGCGCGCGAGCGAGAGAGACAGAGAGAGACAGTGATAGGATCGGAGAGCGAGTGTACATAATACGGCAGATGCGCATCGCCATCTGCTTCGGCAACAGGAGGAAGAATTGCCCAAATGAGAAACTTTGGATTGAGTCTTTGCATTGTTATTCAGATTTCCGCTGGTCCGATAAGCAGATGTACTTGGTTTACTACCTGCTACTGTTTGCTATTGAAATGGGATGCTTCTATTTACTATCGCGTTGTTGCGAAAATACTGTGTCAAAATTCTGCTATATATGGAATTTTCAGATCTGCATGTAACATTTTAGCATTTTTCCAAAAATGCTTATCCACGGTGATCTTCCCACAATAATTTTGCGCTTTCTGATTGTACGATTTGATCGCGACGGCTATAGTTCCACGTTACGTAAACTTTTGGATATTAAAACGTGGAGAATTTTATTTTGTCAAGTCGCAACTACGTTAACAACGGCATTGAAAATGATTTAGTTTTTTCCGGATCGTTTGTTGCATGGGTACCGTAGTGGGAGAAAACAAAAGAAAAAATATTTGCATTGGCCCTTCCCCCACTCCTTGAACTTTCGGCTTCTCTAGCCTCTGGCTTACGACGATAGATAGCGCGTAGGTAGTTTCCTGCTTTATTTCATCACAATCTGTGCTCAAAATATACATACACTGTGTGTAGCCCTCTATGTTAAAATTATCTACTTGGGCTGGTTTCTGGGTTTATATTATTATTGCAACTGTGATTATGATTCAAATGAACAATTGATTGAATTACAGATTTTAAAAAATGCAAAATTTCAAGTTTATAATTAACATATAATTTAATCGCATAGTTCGTAGCGTATTGAACTCGACGTCATGTATGATACGCAGACAACAATTAACAGAACCTAATCGCTGGTCATCCCGGTCGCAGAATTAATCTCGCGAATGCTCCATTCATCATCCTCTTCAACGAAATAAACTCATTACGATGGTCTCGCATGGAAAAATGTCTCGACTATCGTCCAGTCTCGCGTCGAATCTTCGTGTCAAAAGCCTTTTATGCTTTTTCATCGTGCGTCGCATGCAGTTCCAGATTCGTCTTATTATTCCTCGGCCTAAATCCAAACCTGCGATACTGCGGTCGCGAAGAAAAAAAAACAGCAGCAGAAAGCGGAGAAAAAATCATTTCAAAGAGAGACTTAACGCGGTCAAGTATGTGTATGCGAGCACAGTAGCTTATTGCAATCTCTCGCCCATAATCGGTGGCGGCGGAGTCTCGCGGGAGAGTTTTCTGGTGCATCTCTTTTTCTTTTCTCGCTCGCGCGACCGACCTCGAATGGTATTCTTTGTCGTTGATTTATAACGAACGCATAAACGCAGAATATGCAGCTACCGGCTGGTCAGCCGTGTCGACTGTACTTGAGTCACGTGTGTTATACAGGAGGATTAGAGACACGGCCTTCTGCGTCCTCTGGGAGCCGTTGTTATTATGCGCGTTTAAAATTCCTACGTGCGGCGGTGACATGTCAATTTGCCGCGGTGTTGGTGTTTTTTTCTCTCATGGGAGTATAAGGATTTACCTCGCTTGTTTCAATCATGCTGTTATTTCGTCTCGGCAGGGGAAACATTTTTGCAGAAGCAGGAGAGATGAGTCAAGCGATGTGCCACAAAGTTTTGCGACGTGTAAGTAGAAAATGCTAGACATGGTAAGACATCGCTATGGTTTTAATGCGAGATGAACTTGTTACATATTCTCTTGTATTACTGTACATTTAATTATGCAACGCATGCATTGTTGCGTAAACTCTCTTTTCCGTAATCCAAGTACTCGATATCACTTTACAAGCATTATCAGCTGCGTGTATCACATTGTTAAAAGACCGCAAGGACCTGCAGAGTCTTAATTACCTTCTCCTAACCAGCTCGTATTCCAACATCACTCTCTATTATGCTTGCCCCTAGACGACTGTCGTTCTTATCGGAAAATTATCATCTACGAGCGTATGTTTTCGTGTTCGTTTGTCAACCTCTTAATCTCTTAACTTGAAATTTATCATAAGATTACGAAACACGCGTAGAAATTTACGAGTATCGGTTGCACAATTTTGATGACTTCCGTCTTCTAGTGTTGGATTCAAAGAGGAATTTAAGTTGCGCTTTATAAAGAAATTTCTCTATTAGTTCTATAAATACCGAAGTCAAAAATCTGTGTTGTAAATCCCTTTTGTTTGCGCATGCGCGCTGTGCATTGTTGGGTGTTTACGTAATTGAAGGAGTCATATTTTGATTGATCGTTTATATATGAGATTGAGCGTGATATTACCAGCTGTGTATAGTATACGGGTAGCCACTACTTATTTAGCTGATGTTTTTCTTCGTTGTCCGAAATTCCGTGGTTCAGAATTCGTTGAATAATTTGTGATTTTCATCGTTTGCAGATATTCGTTCGGCAGGCGAGATGTTAGGCAGGTTGATTTATATTATAGCCCATCTTAATAAATTTGAAGTAATACACGTTTAATTTCTAGAAGTCATCATGTTTGATGCGCACTTTAATTTTTACACCTCTCGAGAAATTCTTCCAAGTTGAGAAGTTATGCGCGACGCTTCAAATTTTATAGTTTCTGCTTACTTCACTATCACAGAAGTCCCGCATATGCCGTTTAACTGTACTCGTTGTAATAAATGGTTATAAAGATCAAGTAAAAAATGAACTTATGCGAATGACGTTGCTTTCTTGGAAATGTAATAGGAGTACTTTTTGTACCAAAAATAGTACAAAAGAGATCTTTATACTGTTTGATCGGTTTGACTATATAAAACCGTACGTTTGTTGATCGATTTAAATGTGAGCTATATTTTAATTTTAAAGTAGTATAATCATGTAATATAATGATTGTGCATAATTCATCAATTAATTGAATTATTAGTTATTTATAATGGTTTTAACATATATTACCATATGGCGTGTGTTGTAATGCTGCAAAACCAATAAAAGAATCTTATTTTCCTGCGTGTTTCCAATCGTATAAATAACAATTCCTACTAGTTCTCATAAAGTTAAAATATAAAACATAAAAATGGCGCCAATTCGTTGCTACGTAGTTTCCTCCAACTTAATTCATAGTTCCAATAAATAAAATACTGTTTTAATAGATAGTAGTATATGTTAATGTTTTTTTTATGTATTCTTTATGCAAACTTAGAAAAATTCGTGGTCTAGTAATTAAATATATGTAACATTCAAATGTTATATTTATTATAATTTTATATTGTTACAAACAAAATTAGTATATTTCATGTTAATTTTCTCGAAAAAGATTGCCTAGTAGTCTAAATTTTTTCGCATACATTCGAATATAATTCAAGTTAGGTTCGGTTCAGGTATTAAAATAAAACACGATATTTATAAAACGCGTTTCTAACATGTTTATCATGAAGCTGAACATTTTACTATTACAAAGATTCCTCCCGGAGGAAGCAAAAATGTATAGAAAAATATAGAGGTTAGCTTAGAACTCATGAACCACTCAACAAAATCTTTTGAAATTTTAACAGCAATTATTGTTTGCTATGATAAATCACCAAATTTTTTTTCAAGCAGTTTACTCCTTACTTTTGAAAATAGAAAGAATCGAAAAATTTTTTTTTTAACTTAATCAACCATATCTTACTATCTATAAGGTTTAAAAGCTGCATTAAAGCCTTTTTACGTCCGTAATCGAGGAACAAAAAACTCTTTTTTTTTAGTTTTTGAATTATTACTAAATAAATATGTAGTCAAATAACTTGAAATTGTAATGGAATATAGTTCGACCGGGATCCATCAACATGGATTTTTTCATGCGGTTATGATGTATAGTTTCAGAGATATAAATTTTGCAAAAAAAATTAACTTTTTAATTTTTGCTGCCAAACAGTGCGGTCGATCGCGAGGTCTAAACGGGAAAAAGTAGGTAATTTTATTCTCTTTCAAATGCATTATAGCTGAATTGTTTGTAATGATGGGATGATTGAAAAAAACGCAAAATAATGTTTCTGAAAAATCAAAAAATGTCCATAAAAATCTTATTTATATTGACTGAGTAGTTCCAGAAATATTATGGTATATATACACGCACACATCCATACGGACATTTTCTGAAAATACGTGATTTGAGCTCCAAACATCCTGAAGTAACGAATAATGGTAAAGCATGAATAATATTAAATTGTTATTTGTTGCTTCCTTCCTTTACGCAAAATCCTCATCCACGAGAATACAAAGAAATTGATAGTATAGTATATATAATGATGTAAATAAGGAAGAACAAAAAAAGTAACTGAATTTAAAAATTAATTTAATGAAAATTGATTTAAATTTTACAGAAAATTATTTACGTAAACAAAGAGCTTTTCCAAGTGACGTTCCTTTTGTAGTAATACAATATAAGGTTAAAGAAAGCTATATGCCAAACAATTTGCAGCGTTTTTGTGTCTTATATGAAACTAATAAGTTTGTATTGTACTAAACCACATAAAGTAAGTACATTAATAATTTACTCCTTGATTATCGTCAACCCTTATTTAACATCTTTTAATGTACTGTTTATACTATGGACGTGCGGAGACTGCTATCCTTGTAAAATATGATAAGTTTTGACTATGATACTTAATCTCCAGAGCAATATGCAATTCGGGTTCAAAATTCATTGTGTGAATGAGATCTTTGAAGAACCTTTTTCAAGATGAAAATATCAAATATAAATTTAAAAAACTCATTATTGCTTTAGTCGAATGATTTTATTATTCCATCAAACGTCTGCTACAAACATTTTAGTAATCTTGAAAATGAATTTTATTACGGTTCCCAAGTAAAGTCGTTTGATGAGAAATTCCGTTCTAAGGCAGACTTGAAACGGAATTTTACTTTAGTTGCAGCAGTACTCTTGTTTGCCGAAAATTCCATTGCAGCGTTGCCATGTTCGGATTTTGTATCCTGGTCCTAAGACGTCACACCAGTCACCTGCCGAATGAGGATGACATCCTGTCCAGCGACACTCAGCTTCGACGAAAGTCACGAACAATAAACTTAGAAGAGCAATGCACAATAATGCAACGAGCGTTATGGATTGACTGGCCATTCTACTTTTTTACTAATTTAGTCTTCAGTTAAGTATAAACATGCTTTTTGTGGTAAAAATCTGCATTATATAGATCTTTCAGTTATCTACGTATTTGCTATCTGTAGATGGTTTCAACGTAAAAAGTATACATGCTATTTTTATTGCGTACTTAAAGAACAGGAAAAAAACGTTATTATCCATCACCCTGATAACACAGTACGTTATAAAAATGTTTCAGGAAAGTTTTTTTTTTTGCAAATACGGAAAATTGCTTATCAAAGTTAGCTAAGGACGTTGTGCAGGGGTAATAAAATACGAAGTTCTCATGCGAAGTATATGCATTCTAATTTAGTGTTCGTTTTTATTTAATAAAATTATTCTACAACTGGCTATGAATTTGAGCATTCATTTGATAGATATTCGAGAAGACAAAACTCGCTCTGTGAGGCCGTTACGTCAAAATGTATAATTGAATTTAGTTTGATTAAATAGGAGTGCTCGATATCCATCAGGCATGTCACATTCCTATTTTGGGGATAACTTTTCGGGAAAACTCTTGTTCATAATAAGTTTTCCTTCGGAGGATCGCATGCTCAGGGCCTCATAAAGAATTGACGTTCATGTAATTTTTCGTCAAAAAGATAATCCGTGCTATATAATAAGAGATTTTCGATGTGGATTCCGGCGCAACAGATCTACAAGCGATTAAATGTATATTATAAGACAGCTATTGGAGAAAAAATAGGAATTTTGCAAAACTGTACACCAGCTATTTATAAATTTCAAAAAAGCGTAGTACTCGTGAAATCGATAATAGGGAGACGGTGACAAGAAATGCTGGAATACTTATAAAAGCGGCGGGAGACACGAGTTTGGAAGTAAGCGAGTCAAGAACGAAGTTTATGACTATGGACAGATTGAGTATTTGCCAAGGACATTGTCAAGGTGATCGTTGAGGTGGCAATTCAACTTTTGAAAAAATTAACGTATTTAAGTATCTGTGAGCGATAGAAACGAGATTAAATAAGCCTAGATTAATAAGCGACTCTACCCGGATAATGCTTGCTTTACGCCATGAATACATTTCTAAAATCGAAATTGCTGTCGAAAAATGATAAGTATATAGCCTAATACGAGGCCTAATAGTAGTAGTAATTCTATATACGGGTGCGTAACGTAGGCGCTTACTAAAATGGAGGAAAGTCGTTTTAAAGTAGTCGAAAATAAAGAAGAAAGATGAGAAGCCCGGGGAGTAGAGAAAATTATATAATTATGAGCTACATAATCTATACGAATCACGGTATAGATAGAAAAAATGGGAGACAATCGTCTCGGTAGCGAGTGTTGTAAGGGGCAAGCCAAACATAACGCGATGGACTTATCACAAGATAGGACTGCGTGGACACTTTGCATAGATGGGACAAATGAACTTCAAAGTTCCTTCAAAATGACACTTAAAAAAATAAGAGAAAAACGTACAATTACTTATTGTCTGTGCCCTCAAATTAATATAGACAGTCCAGTACAGCTTTTTAATTTTTCATTGTACAAATACACATGGAGATAAAATTCACCCCACCAATGGTAACATTTCAAGTTCATCTCTACGCTCGCTAATTCAAACGTTCCCCGTGTTATATATATAATATGAAATCTCCCTGCGAATTTCAGACATATGAGATATCATAATATTTTTCACGTGGGTTTTCACAGGCTGACGAGAATTGCGGTGGCATGACTAAATTGCTCGTCAAAACTGTTACACTGTTATATTATTCTTTTGCACTACACAGATATCCCTGTCCATATTTAAATATTACGACTTAATGAATTTTTTCACAATAAATTCTTGACCATTGCAATAAAATGCATTTGCTTCAAGACAATTTTATCAAGTACACTTTGAGAGTGAAATGGCTGTATACGTATAAGGTGCAATTGTGTGCGTGCATTTGTCAGTTTATTATTTTGCAAAAAAATATTTCGTTTAGTCGGATAAAAATATTTTCACAATTCTTTAAATGTTGAAAGCTTAAAAACCAGTTAAAAAACTGAAAAAGTCATGCCGTAAAAGAGAAATTCTTCATAAACAACGTAATGTAGTACTATAAAAGTACTTAATGAATCTACAAATCTCTAGCTTTTTCGTCCCGAAAAGTCTCCGAGTAGTTCAGAGACACCGAACCATTCTACATACGCGACACGTGCTGGCGCGTCGTTACAAATGACCCGAGAAACTGTTGACTCTATATCGTTGCTATATGTATATACTGTACTAATGATACGCCGAGTCCTGAACTCACATATATATATATATATAGATTATACTATGCGCGCCAGTGAGCCTCTATAGCTATTTCTCTCTCCTCCAACAAATAGGCAGTTTCGGAGTCGAGAGAACGTAAATAAACGAACTCTTTTTTTCGTGTCCGACCTATAGTCGCCGAGCAGATGTGACGCGGCGATAAAAGGATTTAGTTATAAACTCATTAGAAAATAATTTATGTAAGTCGTGCGAGGATTGAATAACACGTGTATATATATATATATGTATGTGTGCGCTCGCGCGTAGGTGATGAATGAGCGAAGCCGCGACTGAGTGAATAGGCGTACGGGACGAATAATCAATTACTCGCTTGCGAGCTGAGATGATCCGATTGTGCATGCGATCTTTTCATTTCGCTTGAACCGAACTGTTAGGAAATTTCAAGGTGGTTATGGTGTTGGCGCGTTTACCGGCAGTAATAATTAAAAAAGCGCGTGCGGTGAAAAATTTTAATTAGTGAAAGGCGCACTGAACGGAAGATAGGCTTGAGCGATTGCTGAATTTATTGATGATTTCTTGGCTCATTGCGGATTTTTTCAGATGCGCGATACGCATTATTTTATGGATACGCGTAATATCCATACAATACGAGTTTCGAGAGCTATATATGAATGCCTTCATTGTAATTTATATATGTTAGTTGGATTTATGCATAAATTATAGACGATAAAACGTTGCTTGCAAAATAGTTTGTATATTGTGTATTATATTTATGCGATTGTTAAAAACATTATCAATTATACAAATAGTTATTACAAGAAGTAGCTATATTGAGTACAATGGCTAGTGTGTTCAAGTTAGATTGCATCTCGAGGACACATAATACCTGTGTAGTTTAATAATTTAGGAAATGTATTATGAAACAGCAAAGCGAATTGGAGGTGGAACAAAGTCAAAGCACGTAATTTTGCAGGGTAGCTTCTATTCATACTCAAGTTAGTGTGTCCTCCATTCATAGTACTTTAAACATGAAAATTAGGTATTATATAGGGATAGTTTTACATTTTCTTGAGATATAGACCTTAGCGAAACCCCAGATCATATCACAAAACCTTTTGCTCGCTGACTATTGAAGCACGCCGACGACAGACTGTACACAGTAAAACAATAAAATGTCTTCGTCCTTTTTGCATGCGAAGGTATGCGTCTAGCTGTAGCCCTCTGCGACTGCAGTTCAGTTCAGTCAAAGCACTCGTAGCGGTAACAGCGTTTACTCTCGAGTCTTGCTCTGCGCCTAATATTATCTGTATTACCTATATAACCGTTTTGTATGTCAATAAATACTAAATAATATTCTGCTAAACTGATTGAGTTTATTCTAATTAATAAATTCAATAATTTTATCGAAATATGGACAAAGCACCGGATTTTCACGTACCGTAATAGCTAACGTGATTATCGATGCTTTTTTCAATGGAAGGTGTTAGTAAGGAATATAATTCTGATTTTCATGTTTTATTATGATTTTTTGCCAGTTCGATGCAACCAAAATACAATCAGCTTTACAAACAAATATCGCAACTCTATCAAGAAATTACCATGGATACTGAAATGAAAAATCTTTTAGATAAAGAACATTTTAAATGTTGGCTTATCTATTTTTAGAATCAATAGCTTTTAGAAATCTTTGAAAAAATCAAAAAATATGCTTGGCAGTATACAAGTTCTTATATCTCACAGTTATGAGTACCAATGTAAGAAATTTGGGTTCGAGCTTGAGAACTAATCATTTCAATCCTTTCAACAAGATACATTACAGTGACAATTTCAACAAAAACTAAAAAAGCTTTCATGAGATGATTTCGGAAAGTTGGAAAATGAGAACAACTTAAGTATCCCCCTTATATGGATAGCATTAACTAAATTAAACTTTAGTATACATTGCAGTATACATTGTATACGTAAGAACAGTTAAGCACGCGTGTGTTGGATATATAAGCGCCTTAGGGTACATTTCGTCGGGTCAGCGTCTCTTGCGCTTGGAGATCTCATCGCACCTGACTGAACAGCCAAATACGTGTCAGTACGCCGATCAGCATATATATATATGTATATATACAAGCATATCCGAACTGATATGCAGTCGATGTGGATCTCTATTAGAAGCTACCCATGTGTGTATATGTATATACGTGCGGTGCTAATGAAACGCGATGAGCTAATCTAGATTCGAACTGCTCGAGCATTCGTTTGATAGTTTACGCTCCATCTGTTTGAATACATGAATTTATTGATTATCACCAATGATCAATATTGCAGCGACAAATAATTAGCAACAAGAATATTTTGCATAAGTATCTCCAGCATCCAATTTTCCGTTGCCGTCTCATAACTCCGCGCTCACTGTCTCGTAAACCAGCAGTGCCGCACACATTCGCTTGACTACATACCCATCGGCTGTATTATTCCAATAGCAAACGTAACTCTTTGCGTAGCTTTTGTCGAAGCTGCACTTTTCACCTATAACCGCCTCAAGAAAGCCTATACAGCTCAGATTCGTAATTACAAAGTCAAGGCAGTTATCTCCCTTGAGATTAAAAAATCGTAAAAACGCATTTGCACTGTCAACGCTGAAAAACTAATACTTTTTCGGAGGCATCGGCTCTT
Organism: Muscidifurax raptorellus; assembly: GCA_020010945.3. Classification (NCBI taxonomy): domain Eukaryota; kingdom Metazoa; phylum Arthropoda; class Insecta; order Hymenoptera; family Pteromalidae; genus Muscidifurax; species Muscidifurax raptorellus. The sequence goes on along the minus strand of CM052079.1, from coordinate 12,823,218 downwards.
ATAAAGCCGAGATGACGCAACGACACAACGGCGTAAATCCTCTCGACGTTCGTTAGACCGCCTAAAAAGGATCATACATTTATGTATATTTATATATGTATACGATAGGCTTGTATGTAACGATCGTAATAGTTATAAATATACGGCGATTGGAGATGCGAAAAATGGCAGGTGACGACGAGCCGCTGATTGCGCGGGAGAAATCGACACCCGATTGTAACGAGACCGTGGAGCTAACGAGGTGAATAGAAACCCGCTGTATATTCGTTAGATACGCGAGAGTTACCGCATTGATGACGAGGATCGCGAGAATCGGTAGCCTGAATATTCGTGGCCTTCTGGTTGCTCTATCCTTGAGAGGATATATATCGTTGCTTTGAATTTCGATGCTGCGAATATAAAGACGTTTTACGCAATGGCAGTTTACACTACTGCCTACACACTTCTGCTCGACTTCCGTATTCGCTGTAATATATGTTCAAATTTTAATACAAAAGAGCTATGTTCTAAATTTCATAAGAAATATTAGAAAAATTGCAAAACGTTGGTTTATAACGCATGCCTTGTATAATGAAGAGTTAGTAATTGCAATACACTCTCGCTGCTAGAATCAGAACGGCGTGAATCGCGAGCGAAATTAATCGCGCTCGGGAACGAATTTTCGTCGGCGGCTCTCGATTTTAACGAGGAACGATCAATTGGGGGAAATGCAGCTGCCGCGACGTATATCGACAAGGGAGAAAGTACCTCCTCTGCCGTTTCGTTGCTCATAATCAGAAGGCAAAGATGCGAGGAGAAAGAAAAAGGGTGAGGGGGGGGGATCTCGACCAATTTTTTCATTTTGCACTTCACACAGCAACGCCAGAGGCGAGAGATCGCTCGATCGATCGGCTAGATGTTTATATAAGCTGGGGTATACACGATTTCGCGCGATCTTATACGTTTTCGTCGTCGTGATATTTGGTGCAGCATGAAGGGGTGAATTGGTTCAGTTGTATATTACGAGTTTAGATGCGTTTGAGGAAGTTGAATTGGATGCGAGACAAGCAATTATATTATTAATTCAGGTGTACAAGTGCAAATTCTTAGCAACAATCATTAGTCTCGACTTGGGCTTAGTTAGTTGATATCTTTTATTTAGGTTCTTCAAAATATAACAAATTTTCGGCAATGAAGAAAAATATAATATCTAGATCCTACTCTAATAATAATACCTCACTGTGAATCTAACAATCACACCTAATATCCAAACAATAATATTCCATAATAACAACTGCCTGCTGATACTCACAAGTCTCCATCTAGCTCTTTCCACTTTTTTCTCTCTCGACCCAGCGAAGATTCCGCAAGCATTAATCTCTTCCCACGGCCATAAGTAATTATTAGAAGTGCATTATGTGTATCCCTCACAGCGCGCGAGCGCGAAAACTCGCGCTTTATACGCTGTGTTTTTTCTTAATCTTCTTGTGACGTGTGCCGGAGCGCGTGAAAGTTGCAAATTCGTCTCGGATGAAATGCGAAATCCGAGATGCGCTCACGACAAATGTTTCTTCTTCTTTGAAAGGTGTTACGCGCTGCGACGAGTAATTTTACGCTGTTATAGATTCGATCCTATCGTTCGTTTGTTTCGTAAGGACATAAACGACTGGCGTGTATAAACTCCCGGTTTTTCATTCGATCATGTGATTTCGCTGTCACGACTCAAACACCGGCTAATAAAATTATTAATTTGATCCGTTAATCGCTGCTTAGAATTTTCAGGTAGTAAAATGTTGGCTCGTATAATTATTATATTTGCGATCGTTTTCCAATGGCGCATCGCCACTACTGTGATACAGCGCGCATGATGAGAAATTCAAGGCTATATGTAATACACTGTATCATGCGTGTTTCGAAAATATCCGCGAATAAGCATGAAATTAGCGCAAAGTCGCCAACAAGCGTCAGCCGCGTGAAAATGATGTAGAAGTGTATAATGAAAAATAACGATAACGAGGCGAGCGTGTGTATATGCATGATACATCGGCTAAGACTCGCATTAAATCGGCATTAAGCCACCCCCTGGCTTAGCTACACCTACGCGATTATATGCACACCTATATACAGCTCAACACACATGTAAGGTCACCTCTTCGGGCCATTACGCAATAATACGCTGGCGCGCGCGCGCGGACTTTGCACGGCGTTTTACTTTAATTACACACATCTTAATAACGACCAAACTCAATTATCCGCGGCTTAAGTGAGCTGCGCGCGGCACCGCACATTAAGCCGCACGTATATATCGTGGGTGTGCTCGGCATTTTTATGGCCAGCGAGTTTTGGAAACGCGACTCTTTCCTGTGCTCGCTATATATATGCAGCTGCGGTTATAATATTTCATTAGCGTTAATATCCGCGCACCGAGTCTACGCGAGATTTCGCGTCTAATGCCGAGTGATTACATAGTCTTTCAAACTGGGAGTATAGGCGAGGTACTAATTTAATGTCGCTGCTTTTTGAAGTTTTTGAAGATTCCTCGTACGTGGATGATGATTGATGAGTTGGGTGACAGTTTCGAAGTGAGGCGATTCGAAAGCGAGTGTGATTTGGATTACGCAACGTCGAGCTTTTCGAATTCGCAGTTGAGGCACAATGATGGCGGGGTTATTAGTTATATACTGCAAATTATAATCGTTACAAAAAATCACCGCTGTAAATAATTCTTATGAGCATGATTCGGCTTTGAAAAATATGCAACGGTTGAATTACACGTAATTTTGCTTCGATTTGAAACGAAACATACAATGCCCCCTTGTGCGCCATTCAGTATTCAGGTGTATAAGCCTCTTATGAATAATTCATGGATGAAATAAACGGAATCACGTAAATGAGCTCGGCGACAGAATTTTGCCGATAACAATCGGCGAATAAGAAACTTCATCAAACATATTTCAATGAGTCATTCATAGGATTCGTTTCCTGGTTAATATCATTTCCTAGTAGTATAGAGTAGGACACATAAAGCAACAACCGAAAACTGTTTGCTCTCCGATCTAGTACAGATTCACCGCGTGTACGACATCCCCCGAGAGCAAATTCCTCGTTATCGATCTTGCGCCGAGTTCACGAAGCTTACATATATTTATGCACAAAGAAGCGCGCGCCGATCGAATTCGGCGATCGGTTACAGCGCCGGGGAATTATATTTTCCGCGCATCCTCCCTCGCAAACTACCATATGATGCAATTATCTCTCTCTCACTTTTTCTCGGCGAACACGTGGAACGAGGAGTCATCGGGACGCGCTTAATTAGCCTCGTCGGCGCCGAAGTCGCGGCTTTCTCCGCGCGGGCTCTCGTTTTTCGCGTATTTTTGCGGCGGAGCCGCCGCTTCCGCGATCGCGTGCATTTATGCGCCTGTATAGGTGGCTTTTAAATTTGAGCGGGTGTTTTTTATCGTACAGAGTTAGAAATACGTAATATCGAGGAGCTTCTTGTTTTGACAGCTGTATGATGAATAGGTAATTGGTACTTTAGCTTTTCGTTTAGTGAAAATAAAGGTTCGATTCGACGTTGCACGAATCGGTGGATACGACATATTGATTCGAAACATAAATTACAGGAGTTTCTCTAGACAAAGAACCTCAAGACAATTCACGGCAAAACATACGTCCATCTGAGGAACAAAAACTTTGGCTTTGTCGGTGTAAAAGATCGATAGTCGACGTATACGCGACTCGATGGGTAATGGCACAGTATGTGGTTGTGAGCTGTTCAGATGTCTCGAGACGCGTGTACATACATAGGTATAAGTATAGACAAGTACACAGCACTGACACCACTGGATATTTCAAAATCGGCGCTCGGCTCATTCGATTACGAGTCACGTCCAACGCGCTGGAGAGAAAGAGAGATGAATAACGACGATTATTGTTATGCCCGTAATAATAGTCTATATAGGGGTAGCATATCAGTGACTATGGGCTATGGATGATCGCATGTATCCACCAAGGTTATATATATATATATATATATATATATATATATATATATATATATATATATATATATATATATATAATTTCCATCCCCTATATCCGTAAATTATTTTGCTTTAAAAGTAGCAGATATTTTTTGATTTTTACCAGCTATCTATATCATAAATTATAGTATAATTTTTACTATCTCAGTTTTTAATAGTGTTTACAAAATCATTTAGTGCCCTTTGCTATGGTCTAATGTAAGAAATATTAAGTGTTCTTTTTTTGCGACTTTTTAATAATTTGTAAATAGTCTAGTATGGTAAAAGTACTATTTAAATATAGTAAATTTGATAATACTTTTATAAAAACCATTAAGATAAATTTGAAAAGATCTAGATAAACTAAACTTTATAGTGGACTTTTAAGATAACGGTTAGCATGTTTTTCTCTCGGTGTAACTTTTTACCACAGATATCGATGGCCTACTATACCTATATGCTGCCCCTCGACTTTAATGTTTAGATGTATTTACACGCCGCTGTATAACGGCGTGTTGTAAGCTGAAGGCGATGGTTTCAGTTCGATACTGCAGTGGCACACCAGGTAAATTTTACTGCAAAAGATGCATTCGCAGTGACTGTACAGTCGGTAATGAAAGTTATGAAAAGTTTAGTTACTTTTTTTTATTCTTAATTTTAGCTTTAGTCCACTAATTGAACAAGTATATCCTTGTCCTCGTTTCAAGGTATTCCCCACTAAGTCCTGTAATAAATCGTGTTTTGATGAAGTAAGGCGGAAGACGTGGGATGAAGAAGACTCATGTAAAGTTAAAGAAGATTAAACCTTGTACTTTGTTGGAACACTTATATATGGTATATGACATAACCAAACAACGCGCATTTGCTATCGATTATTTAGTTTGGTGGTAGTTCAACACGTATTAATTATGCGTATTTTTTATGGATGACACCACTTTTTTTTGTGACAATTAATATAAGTAATAAGAATAATAACACTAAAATCAAATAGGAATACTATGACTACATCAGATATTATTTAACATTAAACAATGCCAATTTTTGAAAGTAAAATAACAGGCTAGTTGTATAGTGATGTTCACCGGTTGTGCCAACCAAAACTGTACGACTGACCTCTGGCGCGATTGCCAATGGATAACTTCAGGATGCGGATCCTCCGAAGAGAATAGGGACCTTAGTCCGGTCGGTTTTTGTTAGGTGACGAAGGTCAGTGAAGAACATCAGCTGTCAGAGTTTAGAGTGCAACAGATGAAAAAATCGTTAGTTTTCTTAACTGATTAAATTAAAAAAGATCTGCAATATATATATATATATATATATATATATATATATATATATATATATATATATATATATATATATCAGATTCTGTGGAGACTGTACATCAAGCAAATCCTGGAAACCTGGTTGTCGGGGCTTAATAGCCGAAGAAAGGCAAGGCAGGTATTTCATTGAGGCCATTAGAGGCCTTAATGCCCACTGATTAGTATGTTCAACAGCTCACGATTTTAGGCTCAAGTGATCATTTGCTCTGGAAAATAGGATCAATCGTTTTTCAATTCGATGATTCGACGAAGTTGCCTTTTTCTCATATCTGGAAATTACACGATGATCGGAATGCGTCGAAGATGTACGCAAGAGTTAATCTGCTGCGTTGCGTTTTACTTTTCGTCGATCGGTAAGAAAGCACATATACGAGTACGTGAGCTCGTTGAAGCATCTGCCGATCGATCTTTTACTTACACTGATTTTTTTTTTAAGAGACGCGATTGTAAATACTAAGCTTAAAACATTGCAATCTGCGTTTACTCCACTGTGTAGAAAGTCATCGATAAAGTGAAATTAATTTTAGTTCTACGATTTTCCACCGATTTTCAAAACAACGTGATAAATCAGCGTTTAGCGTAAATTATGTTTGGTTGCAACAAAAATAATACACCTATAATAATTCAATTACATATCTTTCTGTCTTTATTTCTTTCTAAATCCCGCCAAGCGTGGTCAAAGAGTTTATAACTCGGATTATACCAGTGCTTACCTCGCATAAAAGTAATGATATATAAAACAATTAAATTTAATTTCATTATTCCACTAAAACTTTACGACGGCACGTAGTTTTCACATTACGCGTTGCAGCATCGACGCGATCCACAGCCAGAAAAAATATAAATTTTGAAATCCCCGCTTAACAATATACATTCTCATCTCTATACGAACTTCAATTCTCCCTAAACTATAAAAAAAAATGTTCAGGCTCAGCAAAATCGTCGTCAAGAGAGAACACCGAGTCCGACCAATTAAAAGGCCGCCTCAGCCAAACGAAGCAATTCGCCACCGATGCACTTTTCGCGCCGTATCCGCGGCTCGCATACGCAATCAGGCGGATCTCGACGTGCACGTCCTGGGATACTTAGAAGCGCCCAAGTCTCAGACGGCGTTGCGCCGCAACTCAGGTATATATACATGTCTCTAGTATATATATGACGTCGAAGCGGCGGCTCTTCCCACACTCGGCAAACGTATCATCACGGCCGGGAATATAAGTCTGCGGCATTAATGGGGCGAGCTCTGCTAAAGCCTCGTTTTCGATGATGGACGTCGTTATTTTGAACGATTTCATTCATTATCGAAAACGATTGTTTATACCATCCAGCGCCGCGTCATTATGTGCAAATGTGTATAATAGTGCAATATGAACAAGAATGCGCATAATTAACGCTATATGTATATATATTCGAGAAAAGACACTGCACTAGAAACCGCATAAATTAGGCATTTTCCATAGGTAGAACATACCTATATCGTGCTCCGTGCGCAGCTGTATAATAACTATGATTTGCCCGCATGAAAAATAAAATAAAAGACAAGCCCCTTCATCAAAATTCAGGCATTCCATCGAACTTTTCGGCTCTTTCTCCCTCGCGCATAAATTCAACGAAGTCCCGACGTATAATAAGTAAGAACGCGCGCGCGCATTGCGACAATGCGGTCGGCTCCCTCGCGTGCGTCGATCGCTGCCTCGCGATACGCGCTCGCGAAACTCTTCTCTCTATACGTATACACTCTGTACACGCTATATATATATATGCGGAGCGACGTGCATCTCTGATTAATTGCAGCCGGGGATGGGGGCTCTAATGATGCGCGCGCTGACGCGATTTTCGTGACAGAATGCAAGGACGCGCGTGCCTCTCCGCTGTCTTATATATATATATATATTTGTTGGCTTTTCAGAAACCTGTACTGATAATTGCGCGAGAGGAGCGTTGAGCGATGCGATTAATTATTAATGTATATACAGGAGTGTTTACACACGTGGTGAGACCTTGAATTTGCAGTTGTAAGTGTGCTCGGAGTGATTTCATCCGAAGAGTATAAGTATCCGTGTGATTGATACACGTTGAGATGTGAGTTGATTAGTTAAGGGAGTAATTTCGTCGGTTATGTGTATACCGATCATTGCGATAGGAGATCAACTCAACGATCGATAATTTTCATCAAAGATTTTTTCAATGGTATAAGAGTGGTGAAAGAAGACGATACTATATATATTTGAATAATCGTGCGCACTTTAGGTATATATAGATTCTAACCCGTCGGGACTGTTCAAAGTCGTGTGTGAAATGAATCATCTCCCGCGGTAGCAATTTCCACACACGCTTATATATACACACACTATATATCTCATAATAATTATTTAGCCGCACTATACCCGGCCCATTAAAAATAACGCAGACAGCAATATATTAAAATCTACTAATTATTTATAAACAATCCATTCGAAAGCAGCGCGTCTTCCTTGCGTAAGCGACTCGCGCGTTTTTTCAAAAGATCCCGAATAAAAATCAATATCCATATTTGCATAAGAAAATTGATTTAGCGCCGAGAGGCGCCAAAGCATTAATCGCGTGGAACGCGAATTTCCCGACTTTACTCCCTCATTAACCGTGAAATACGAGGCAGTAAAATCCTCAAATGCGCGCGCGGTAGCCTTTCCGCGTTATGCGCGCGAATAATTGATACGACGTCGCGCATTAAAACATAGCCAGCCGCACAGTCGAAAAAGCGCGAATCGCCTCCCGACTCGCTTGATTTACGCGGAGGCGTCGATAATGTCCGACAAATTGATGGAGAAGAGCATATACATCACCGCGGCGCCTCTGTACTATCGCGCTACGCTTGTCATAAATACGCTCAGGTGGATATCGCTGGGAGGACGGCCTATTGTTATGTGGGCGATCTACGCGTGGATAGATTGGGTTTATCGGTACGAATGAAAAATAGCCGTGGATGTGTATATGTCCTTTCGATCGACGTTATACCACGAATGGGCGGGTGTCGCTGAATAGAAGTGCGTTTACGGAAATTCAAACGCGGGACACGGCGCTGATAAATCCAGCTGATTTCGATGTATCGATTAATTTCGTCGTGGGTCACATGGGAAAATCAGTGGCGTAAACACGCCGACCAATTAAAGGATACATCATTCTCGGTATACAAAAACAGGTCATCCGGCCTAGGTTACGACGAAATCCGCAGCAGACCCAGCCGATAAGCAATCGCGGAGCCCCTTCGGTATGTTCGTAATTTCCACACACGGTCTTCCGGCGCGTCTCCGAAGTCCGGAGCGACGACTGCGCAATTCATTGAAATTAGGCCCCTATATATGTATATATATATATACAGTCGACTCATTTAAATACAGGCGCGCGCGTATACACTTGCTCATTTAAATGAGAGAAGATAAAGCACGTGTATATTCGTTTTTCTTCGTGATTTTTCTCCAAGGCACGCGCGCGCGATCGAGGGAGTTTATAAGCGCTTTCTCTCCGCGTCGTCGTCGTATACTCGTTATGAATGGCGTGGCGACTTCCGTTTTGAATTTTAATGCAATTTTTTACCTATGCTAATCGTGAGAATCGATTTTGCCTTATGTAAAGCGATATGTATTATACGTTAGCGTGAGCCGAGTTTCGTTTTCCCTTCGCGCGTATAACGACTTTTTGCAATTATAAGAGCATATGTATTGTCGGGCTCGTTACAGCCCAGCACAGTCGTCATCGATCAGCCCTCGAAAAGTCCTGCCGCCAATCACCCAAAAGACACCATCGATCGCACGCGCGGGAGGAAACCGTCCCTTCCCTTTCTTCTCACGTAGCACTCGCGGCGCATCTCGCACGTGTGCGTATAATACACCTGCAGCAGAATCTGCTTGCCTTCTTCTCTCCGCGGCAATTATCTTCGCGCTCTACTGCTGAGGCGGTAAAAGGTCGGCCGATTGCGTCAGCGCTCCTGCTCGTGTGCCTCTGTATTATGTATACCGCTGTGTGTGCATACAACAATATACGTGCGCGGTTGGGTTACCGAGAGTTGGCCAACGCGGCTCAATCAAGGCGGGTTAACTCGTGACGCTGCCGGTGCAAAAATTGTGCTGAGCGAGGGTTACGGTTTATCGACGCCCGGTACGTCTCGATGCATCAAGGCCGCCCGTATACGGGTGGGCTTTTGGTATATTTTCTAGGATTTTTAACCTGGAATTGTTGTACTGCAGTAGCCAGCGGTTGTAAAGCGTATATATATGGCTGTGATACGATCGAAATATAAATCTTCGCAGCTTTCTGGGACACCGATAAACCGTATCATCTCTTTACCTATATATACTTGGAGAAACGTATACGTATAACGTTTTACGTCCCTCCCATATTCCAGGCTGGTTATTTCAAAGACACCGTCGGCACAAGATGAAAAGTTAAAAATCCCGCTATATTACCTCGTACACACAGCGAACGCGCGCGTGGTATACGTATATATATACTTAGCTAATAAAATATTATGAGCTATTCACGCTTTGCTCGTTAGACTTATGATAGACCCATTTTGTCGAGTAATTCATATAAAAGCGCACAATTTACCCTCCGAATTATAGACAGTTTAGTTTAATTAATTGTAAAAATTGCAGTTTATCGGTTTACGTCGTATATTTCGGCGGCCTCCGGTAAATTATTTTACATTGATATATGACACTGTGAGAAAATCTCAGGCACATCAAAGTCGACTTTTTCCTAACACCACATTCGCACGACGCTCCGCCGTTCAACCGCATTATTCGTGCAAACATCACTTAGAAATCCGAAATATAATTAACTAGGACACACCTCGCCGAGACAGCATCATCAAGTCTCGATACAATCGGAAAAGCTCCGCAAACAGACCGAATTTATCGAGCCCTAGCTGCTTCACGACTATACAGCAACCAACGTCGAAGAACACCGCAAACTATATAATATACACCCCATCAATCCGGCGAGATTATTGCGCAACTGATTTTTCGCGCGAATTCGCTCCCCGACGGCAAACTGTAACCACTCGCGCTCGTAAAGATGCGCCTATGTTCGCGCAGACTATACATGTATATATGCGGGTTTGGGTCACGATTCCCGCATTTGTCATAGCGACGACGAGGACTGCTGCGCCGAGCCAGACAGAAATCTATTTAGCGCGTGTCACGTTAGACTCCGCTGAACTTTTGATATATATTCCATTTCTACAGTGGCGTCGTCCTCGCGCGCGAACTGCAAAGATCCGACGCGAGCGAAGTAGAAATTTAATCCGAGAGGCGGCGGATTTTTCGGACCGAATATGTAACTGCGCGATCTCGTTCTGTAACGGTGAGGCAAAGCGCCGGTTGTGTCTCGTGATGCCTGCATGCGGGACCTTTGCTTCAGAGGATCGACGTTTTTATTGTAGTATCTAATTTTGAGGCACAGCTCAAATATTCAAATGGAAGCATTCTCGGCCAAAATTGGATTTTTATCATTAATGTCAGTGTAAAATTTTTTATTAAAAAGTTCGCCAGTAATTTCTACTAGGGAATATAAATCACAGTGTCTATATTACTGTCGTCGATGAACAGTTAATTAGGACGTTGTAATTAATCGATCAATAGAAAAACATTATATTCCCATACTGTCAATCAATTACATCACTCGTTATAGTCTCTAGCCGTGTATATATAATAAATAATTATTACAAAGTATTACGACGTGCCAAATGAACGTATAAAATTTCAGCGATCATCAACAATTAGCATTACACTATACACGTTTCTGCAACGCACACCCGCCGACTTTGCCATTACACACGCATTAATAATCTATTAAATTTTCCCCCGATTGAAAATTGACGTACTCGCGTGGGTCGCGATTTCGTCACCCCATTAAAAAGCCTGATGGTCGCAACCGGCGACTGCACGAACTACTCCTTCTAGATATATTATATTTCGCTCGTGTGCAGCTTAACCCACACACGACTCTCCAAATTGCAAGCATGTGTATCCATGTAATTATTATCTCATCTTGCCCCCCACTCGCTTTTCACTTACATACATATGTATACTATATATATATATGCACACAGCGTCTTTCTCTGTCTCCGGCCGCCTTACCCCGTGGGCACACGTTCCAGCCAACTTTCACGATGATTATCCGCATTCGCGTTTTCATATAACTCCGGCGCGGAAAACTACGAGAGAGGAAGATGCGCGAAGGGCGATGATGAAAAAATTATCTTGGAATGCAGCCGAATAGATGATGCCTCTCCTTAGTAGGTGCTTAAATTACTATGGATGTTGCCGAGAGGCGTCTTTCTCTCTCGTAGCGATGATGAATATTTCCCTTCCTTTCTCGAGTCGATAATACACGAGACCCGTTTGATTAATTTTCGCAGAATTTCCATTGAATAACGCGGGATCTTTCGAATCCTCGTAATTTATCAACTATTTGACAGCGATTTCTTATATTACAAGCACAAATTTCAGGGCTATGTATGAAACTTGTGTATAAGAATTTACGTGCGACTAAAAAATTCCCCAAGCAATCTCAAAACCTATATATACATTCCCGCACGAACCTCCTCTCCGCAGAACGAGCTACACTATAGCCGTCAGACTACATAACAAGCGATATCCATTCGGTTTACGAGCTTTTCCGCGGCTCCTCGAACTATATATACAGATAGCAGTCGCTTCGCGAGGGAGATCGACATTGATGGCTGCGCTCGGTGCGTTTATCTTCGCGCGCGCGCGTGGGTGTATAATATATATTCTTTCGCGCCGGGCGTCGAAACGTTCGGAATTGCCTCGAAATATTCGCCGTAGCACTGACGGATTTCCCCCGGGTGCGAGAACGCCCGGCACGAGCGGCTTGATGGATACGCCGAGTTCGCTTTCGTCGGCTACAATGGGCCGTTCGCGCGCGAGCGAGTTTTATTCCAACGACTTTGCCTTGCACCGTTATTTTATGAAAATGAAGAATAAATGTAGTTTCCAAGTTATTTTTCAGGTAATCTTCGCTGTGCTCGAAATTCGAAGAATTACATGACGCTTTACGAGCTGTACCTTATTCTTTTCTAATAGAGGACAATTATTCACACGTAAATAAAACGCCTGGTATATAATATATTATAACAAAACCCTCATTTATTTATTCACATTCTGTACAAACATATTTTACATAAAATCGATAAGACTACTTCATAATATCTCACGCATTCACATCGAAAAAAAATCTGCTTATCGCGCGTGCGCTGTTTTATAAGAAAAAAAAAATAAACAGAAACACCATATCGAGCATTCGAACGATCCCGAAGTCCGGTATCGTCATTGCTATATCGATCTTTGCACCGGGATCGTTCTTACAATAACTGAATTCTTCTTTTACTTTTGTTTACCGACACCGTACACTGGTTTTTATTTAATGATACATTGTTCTCTCGAATCTTAACGAACATTGACTTAATAATTAGTTATACATGGGAGGGGAATAAATAATTTTGATTCTCAACGGTCTTATATATTTAACGTCTTGGCTATGGCGGATATTCAGCCTGCTGCTTAAGTATTTTCTTCTTTGTTAATAAACGCTTCGGTTCAATATTCTACGTAATATATACGAGTATGTTAGCTACTGCTCGCTATATCTATCTGGCAATAACATCTGAGACAAGTTTAGTATGCGTCAAGGAGCTATTCCGATCATTCAACTTTATATAGTTGAAAAAATATTAGTAAAAATCATTCATTCTATTGCAGAAAAAGTAATATGCAAGCTGAAGAAATGACACTTTTAAAACTTATTATTAATAAGTACAATGTAAAATTTCGATAGCAGTTCAGTACATGTTTTCTTTTTCAAAAGAGTCTAAAACGTTTCATCATTATTTTGACATTACATGCTATTATGCATATATCGAAGGATAGAATTTCTCCGAGGCTACGCTACGTATAGATGCAAGTATTTTTGTGATAACCTGTTCAGGCGCAGAGAACAGAATATAATATAACGAGTCGTAATTAGGAACGAGATAGACGAGGACGTCTTCTCATTTAACTGTCGCGAGGTCGAAACTCGAGAAGAGGACTCTCGTATCCGTCTTTATTAACTCCATCTACTCGTTTACTTTTATATAGAGAATAACTACAGTCTATGGTAACCGATTCTTCGCATTGACAATACGGCGGCCGTACAATATTATCATACGTCGTCGACGTGCGCCTATAAATATGCAGCGAGTCTCTGTCGCGGCTTCGATTATCTTACAGATTGTTGTTCAATCGAGTCAGAGTCCTCGAGTTTCGTGGAAAATTATCGCTAAAAGTTACTTAGTCCGTTTATGCTGGCCAATGTTTTGCTTGTTCAACAAAAATCGGGCACACGATAGCTACTTTGTGACTGCTTGGGTATAAAAATTCATCGCAAAAATTTCGCAATACAAATTTCAAATACAAGTAATCCTTCGAGTACAAATTTCAAATATAAAATCATTGTAATAAAAAATTGCCATAGCAATGTGCGTACACGGCTAATCAATCAAGAAACAGACAGTCGGCGAGCGATCGTGTCTCCCAATTGCGCGCATCAGCTTCAACCCCACTTGGCGGCTATCGTGTAGAGCGACCTGAGAAGATCTAGCGCTCGGTTGTCCGATACGGTTCCTTCGTCTAATGAAGACACGGCGTTTCTCAGCTGAGCAGGTGCTACCCTGTCAGATCTCGCGATCGCGTTGTTGGACGTCACCTTTGAGTAAGATGGGTTTGACTTGACCGTCGTGGTCTTGAACTTCCTGCCAGACCGACTTCTGAACGTCGTGACTGAAGGCTCACTAGGTGCCGGTGTCACGCTTGTTGTGGGCGTCCCGACGCTTGCTGTGCTAGGGTTGATCGACTCGCCCACTGTCGATTTACCGAGTGGCAGATGCAGTTTACTGATGCCTCGGATCAGCTCTCGAGATTCCTCAGAAGTGAACTCGTTGACGGGCATTTTGAGGAGAGCGTTTAGCAGCTGCTCTTTTTCCTCTTCCATCGTCTTATTCATAGGGCCGTTGCAGTGGCTTATAAGCAGAAGAACCAGTTGCCTGACAGTGGCATTGTTGTCGGCCTGCTTCATCACCTTCATCAGAGTATTCGTGCTCGTCTCGTTCAAGTTACCGAACATTTGATGAGCTTTTTGAATCTCGTTTTCGGTTACGTTGTACACGCTGATCCTCGTAGGAATACCGCGATCTCTAGGCGGTATGGCGTTCGTCGCTGTGATGGACGAGGTGATGGTCGTGGTAATGCTGGATCTCGTTGTGTAGGTTGGCGTTGGTGTGGCTGTGTTTTCGGTGTTGGCATAGATATTAGGTAACAACGTGAAGGCGGTTGGTGAATCGTTATTGTTTGAAGCCCACTGCCAAGGTGTCGATGGATCGGTGATAAACTTTTGCGGTGTCACGGCATTGCTAGCCTCGTTTTTGAGGAACTCATCCTTTGACGATGGAGTAGTGCTTCTGTAATCGATATTGGATGACTGGGTTATCTTTGGATCGTTGTCCAAGCCGCGATTGATGTGGTCCGGATCGATGAACACCGTCGTTTCCCACAACTGCGTTACCGTAGGGGAGGAGGTCCAATGATGGTTGGTTGGATTGTTGGTGATTCGCTGATTATTTGCGGGTTTTTCAGTCTGGCGGAAGCCACTGTCTATGTTATTGAAGTTATTTCCGAAACTAGAATGAACGCTACTGGCTGTCACAAGGTTCTCAGATTGATGCTGCTGATGCTGCTGTTGCTGCTGTTGCTGCTGTCTAGGTGTAGTAGTGTCATAGTACCTTATCCTGAATGGCTCCTTGGTAGTAGTAACGGACTCCTGCGGTCTCTTGTAAACTGGAGTAACGCTGCCACCCTGTGACTTGGTATTGCTACTAGTGCTACTGGAGATCGCGTTTATGGTGTTGGAGGTCTGGTAGCTCGGCTGAGCGGGTGGCGTCAAGTCGTCACGGAGATTATTGCTAACACTGGCACTTGGTTTGCTAGGTGCAAAGTTTTGCGGAGCTGCTACTTCGTAAGTCGCTGGAGTAGATGATGCGACGTAGTTATCGCTGATAGGCGTTGCGTCAGATGGCTTGACGTATTTGCCGTAAGGAGCTTGAGTATTGGCAGAATTGTTTTGGAAGCCACCGTATCTACTGGGTTCATTTGGAAAGTAGCTTTCATAATCCTTTCCAGAGCTGCTTGAACTGCTGACGCTGTAAGTGGTGGATTTGTAATTCTGAACTTCGTTCAACTTCTTGGAGTCGAAAACGTTGTTGACCCGATAGGCGAACTTGTTATCAGTTTTCTGCTCATTTGGTTGGTTGATATAACCGCTCTGAGCTTCGTTCAATGACTCATCCGGATACTGAGTGGTCGTTGAGAAATATTCAGGTGTATAAAACGGTTGGTAAGTAGTTTCCCTAAATATTTCCTTTGTTGTTTCGGGTAGAGGAGTAGTGGTCGGCCTTCTTCTTCTCACTCCGTTATTGTCATCAGAGAAATCGAGAACTTCGTCCTTTTCCTTCGTCACGGAAGGGTAATCCTCCGTGGTTGTCGGAGAAGCAGTTGTTTGAATCTCATTTTCGCTCTGAGGCGGCTCAGTTGGTCTAATTTCAGTCAGTACTTTCTTGAAGGTATCTGGATCTTGTAAGTAAGCCGAGAGAGCTTGTGTAAATACCTGAGCTAATTCTCTCAATTTAGTGTTGTTCGACTTCTTCACACCGCTCAGTGGACCTTCGCTCTGTTGTAGATCCAAATCGCTCGTATCCTCATCAGTCAAATTTTCGTCGCTGTTATCGTAGCTTGTATCACCAGTTATATTGTTCTCGAGTGCATTGTTCAAGTTGAAAAGCTCAGCATAGGAACTAATGGTGTGCTGAGTTAAAATACTGGATGGCAACTCAATGGCAGAAGTATTTTTCTTTTCGATGGGATTAGGCGTTGTCTCAAAGTACTGAACGTCAATGGCAGACTCAGTCACACCCTCGTCGTCTTCGTCAGCATTGGCAAAGTACAGTGCCAAAGAATGCAGAGTGGATGGTCCAGAGGAACTTGGTATGTCCAAACCAGATCTCGTATTGTTGATGTTATTCAAATTTAGATTAGGAACAGATCCTTCCAGGCCTTGCAAGGACTTCAGCATACTCAGAGCGTGTTCCCTCTCATTCTGTGGTCGATTGTCGAGAGCGTTCTTCTCGCTGATGAACGTGGCCTGAGTAGTTTTTTCTGGCAAGTAAGTTGCTCGATTTCCTGATTTACCGAAATTCGACTGTACATAGTTCTGCGGTGAGGGCTTGGAGATTCGATTCTTCGAGATCTGATTAAAACTTGAGCTGGCTGATGTATAATCAAAGGATCTAGGCGTTGTTGTACTGGATGTGAAAGCGTAGTTCTTCGTGAACGGTACATACGGGCCAAGCGTTGACATGATCTTTCCGTGCTGATAGGTCACACTCGTATCGTATGGACTCGGCGTGCGACGCGGTATGCTCGAGTCAAAGTTAGCGCGATTCGGTTTCTGGGTAGATGGATTGATCTGATTTTGGCGGTAATTTTGCGACTGAGACTTTGCTCCGCTCTGTGTGGAGAATTTGGGAGATCCGAATCTGGCGCTATCCTGTGCCTGAATGTCTTCAACGAACGTTATGGCTGGTGTCGTGGGACCATTATCATCGACAGTATTGGACGAAACTGTTTTTTGGCTAAAAGCGTTGTTGTAGACTACTGGTCTTATCGTAGTGAAAGATCCAGAATAATTGTCATTGAATCGTGTAGTATATTCGCCACTATCGTAGTTATTTGTCGTGGTTACAGAAGCCGGGGTCGTCGTTTCCCTGTAGAAGTCTCTGGTGAAGTAGGTTCTTTGAGTAGTTGGCACAATAGTAGTGTAGCGATCGTTATTAAAAGTGGTCTGAGTTGGATTTGTATTTCTATCGCGAAAGTTGGTAGTCGAATAAGTGAACTGCGAATCGGTGGTAGTATAGTCAGGATACGAAGTGGTCGTCTCGTAATTTCGATAGGTCGACTGTTCTTGAGAACCCTGCCTGTAGTAGTCCGTATTAGTGTACGGCCTCTGAGTGGTTGTAGACTCATCTTGAGGCGGAAGCGTCGTTGTTCTGGGCTTATAGATTGGAGTGAAGGTCGGTCCAGGGAAGGCCGGTATACTAACGCGCGATCGCACGAAGGTGTGCGGACTGCTGCGATCCTTCTGCGTGACCACCGTGGTTGGAGCTGTTGACTGTTGGAAAGTATCAGTGGACGCTTTAGTGTTCGAGTAGAAGCTGTTGAATTGGTTAGAGCTATGAGGCTTGTGTCGATTATTGTTGTTGCCTCTGGTCGAAGCAAAAGCGGCGCTTTCGGCCAAGTGCTGGAACTCTCTGATTGGACTAGCAGTCGAGGTGCGGAAGGTCGTGGTTTCCATGTAATTGGGTGTGACCTTCTGTACAGGAGCGTTGAAATTCTGACGCGTAAAGCTGCGTGGTTTCATGGATTGCTGCTGCTTGACGTTCTGCTTGTCTTCGCGCTGAGCATTGACGTTCGCTGCTGAGCCATAATACTCGTCTTCCTGGCTCGACTTCACTTGATTGTTGTTGTAGTATTTATTGGAACCTCTCTGATCGTAGTTTTGATTGGACTTTCCATCATTGGAGAGAAGCTGGTTCTGCTGTCTGTTGTTCTGAGGTTTGTTATAGTCGTCCTTGGCGCGAGTCACGGCAGTATCTTGGGAATATCGACTGGAGTGAGTTGGCTGGTTCTGTGACCTAGTGGTTTGTCTGTCGTAAATCTGATTGGGATCGAACGCCTGAGTCGATTTTGTATTCTGACCGTCGGGTAGCTGATTCTGAGAAGCCGACGAGCCGTAGGGATTCGATCTTCCATTTTGACGTCCATCATAGTTGCTACTCTGGTAGTAGCTATTGCTATTGTCATCGTTGTTCGACCTGTGGAACTCGGAGTTCATCTTCTTGTTCTCGATGCGCTTTCTCTCCTCCTCGGCGAGAAGCTCGGCGCTCTGCTCGTAGAGCTCTGCGGACTTGCTGCAGTCCACCTTGAACCACCAGTCGCAAATCAATTGCGACTGTTGGAAGATGGTGCCGTTCGGACATAAGAATGAGATCTTCCGGCTGTTGTCGCAAATGTGGAAGACCTGAAAATTCACAAATTAGATGAATGTTGCTAATCAGTTGGATGGATTAATCGCACTCAAACGTACTTGGCAATTAGTCTCCGGATCGGCGTAGTAGCCACCCTTCTGTCCTCGGCAGCTGAATGAGGTAGCGGGAATTGTCGTGAGTGCAGGATAGTCGACTCCAGGTTGCCCCGTTATTTCTAAAAATAATGAAAAATGTAATTTTTCTTTTTAAAACAGTTCCTTGATCGTTAGCTTCTTAACCAACTTGTTATCGAAAACCTATACTACTTTGGTGTTTTGATCTAAAGTATATATACAAGTGTATTCATGCTAAAAACAACGACTAAAATAATCATGAAAAAGGTTGTGTTAGAGCTGGAAAAGCATTATACCCGCTCCCTGTTTGAGCCAGTTTCTCAAAAGATCCTTGTTTCCAAAGAAAACTAGGAACAAATGTTAAAAATCATCAAAATATTATCATCGTGTTAGTAAAAATTTGAGGATTATATTTTGTTAGTAACGGAATTGACGACACCTTGAATCATGTACTCGCCATTCTTTTCGGGTGCCAGTCTTTTTACGATCTTCCGCAAAGCCTCGACGTCCTCCACCGATGCCTCGGCGCTCGCCACATCCAGCTCGGAGAGAAACTCCGGTAGTCTCGATCTTTCCTCATCGTTTGATATCTATAATCAGAGAACAGCGAGCATCAGAGTTGTGCCTTAAAAGAAAATCAAAAACTATAAAAGCAGATGTTTGCCAAGGAGTTATAATACGACCGTTAATTTTGCTTATTGCAGCGAAAAATATACTACGATGACGAGTTGCTTTAACGGCATTATTTTAATCAGCCAAATTAACAGCGAGTTTTTAATATGTTCCTTGAAACAATCAATTAAGCGTCCGGTGTACGCTCGCGTCCGTGCGGGTAAAAATAATTAACAAACTTTATGCTGGAATACAGGCTAAACTTTTCGTGTAAACTTTTACCAAGTTGCAATCCCCGTGTAGCGCGGCTCAAAACTACTTCCTAAGTAATTCCGACTATTTACAGAGAAATCGCATCAGTCGCAGACTTTGAAAAAATCGCACCTTTCAGAAACTGCTCTTGTCCTTCTGCATACAAAGGATGAAATAAAAAGCAATCTTCAAAACTGCAATGCGCAGCATGCATATATAGGAACAGATAACGAGAAAGAAGAAAGATAAACATAAGAGAAAGCTTCGAGAGAAAGAAGAAGCGACTGGTTACGCAAGCCGCGCGAGAGAGGCGAGTAAAAGCTCGCCTCCTAATCGTGCCTACTCCAACGACGGAAGCGCCGCATAGTCCGGTGCACACAATGTCACTTCACGCGCCCGAGTTTCTCTCTCTCTCTCTCTCTCTCTCTCTCTCTCTCTCTCTCTCTCCTGAAAAGGATTCGCTTATTGTTATCTCCTTGCGCGGCTCTAAAACCCAAAGAGAGAAAGAGAGCTACTCTGGTACTTCGTTAATGGAATCACGCAGCGCCACCGCCGCCGCCGCGTGAGAACTCTCGGAGATAGGCATCGCGCGACATAATACGTTACTCGAATGAAAGTTATGCCGGCACGAGCGGATAATTAAATAGCTGCGAGCGCAAGACGATAAAAGAAGAAAAACGAGCTTTTTATTGCTTCATTCGACGTTTATTTCGGACGCGACACGCGTGTATGGAGCCTTTATTGTAAGAGAGTGTGTGTGCACGAGTATATATAAGTAGACAGACGAGCTGGAGAGGGACTTTCTACAATAGCAGGGGAAAAGAGGATGAATGGCGCGCCTGTCGAGCGGCAACCGTCCGCGCATCGCTGCACGTCGGGTTGCCGCTATCATAGGGGCTCCGATGTTGTGAGATATGTTGGCTATACACAGGAGAAATTTCAGGACCAGTAGTAACGGATGGGTATACTCGGACACGATGTGCGCAGCGCAACTTGGGCAACAAGAGAAGCAATGAAAAATTTTACAACGGACTTGAACTAACCGCGACGGAAAACTCGGACATTCAAAGTCTAACAACCTCCTGATCTTCTTATAACAAACTTGTCCATTAAAAAGTTGAAAACAAAGTTACACACCCCGAGCGAAATAAAACCGCCGTCGTACAATAATCTTCCTTCAATTACTCCGCCAATGAGTCAGTTGGCACACCAAACGCAGCAGCTCGACTTATCAAATACACGCTTTTGAAAGTTCAATCCGGCAGCAGCAGCGGCGTAATTAGAGACACCTCAATTAAGGCCCTGTTGCTGATAGTCGTCCAAATAGAACAACGCGCGCATGAAGAAAAAACACGACGAAAAAAATCGACACGCGCTCGAAGTCTATCCAGAAACATCTTGCGGATAACCTTCGAACGCGGGCTAATTAGTCCTCCTTAGACTAATTAACGAGCGCAATGCCTATCTATTTAGTCTTGAAACTTCCCCTTCCGTCGCGCGACTGATGTAACGGTGAGAGAAGAACGGATGCTTGTTTCGGAGGGAACTTTTAAAGAAGCTCGTAAACCCGTAAATCTCGTCGCGCGCGAGATAGGACGATTTTGTATTTCGCCTATGAACGACGAGAGGTCGAGGAAAAAAAAGAGAGAAGCGACGCACTTATATCGACATCGCTTGCCGTAAAGTTTTAATGCCCGGCTCTTACGTTTGATTGAATATCTTATGAATCTCGCGCAGTACCGTTGGCGATTTTAAGAAGAGTGCTTTATACCCTTGCGGATTTTTCAGTTGATAGAGAGAGCTATACCTTTTTATAATTCAGTGCACTTTAGTCCTTCGTCAAGTTTCTGGCTCGAGCGATGAATAGTAAACGAAAACGTTTCGTTTAACAAACGTTAAGTGTTTGCAGGCTGAAACGCGCGGTGTATACTTTTTCTTTCGTGTCTATAATCCGAGTGGCAAATAGTGAGCGCATTATCAATTTACAGACGCCTTATAAAAAGTCGCTCTAATAAACGTCGTTGGGGCAAGCCGGCCGAGCGTGCAGTGTAATTTCCCCGGGCAGTTTTAATCGATAAATATGCGGAGATTCAAATTTTACGAGCGCGCGCGCGTGCTCTTTTATCGTGATATACGACGTAAACATTAATTGAATAAGTTGCCGAGCGCAACTATATAACAGTTTTGCGGCTGAGAGAAATAGTTGCGGGATGAGAAGTGATTAAGTAAATACGAGCTATATATTTTGCCGGTTTAATGCAAATACTTTCCGCGCCCGTTTATGGGATACTTTGGTCAACGCAAGTATTTCGCGGGGCTTTATACTACATTGTTTACGGGCCCCGCTTCGCGGATAATACTCCCTGACCACTAGACGTGTAATCACGATTAATTTTACGACACTTAGCAACATATATATTAAATTATTCCAGTCGTTTACCAGCGCGTTTCGAGCTGTGAAGTTGTCTGTTACAACTGGATACGTATGTGCCTGTACTGACGTATCAATCGGCATCGATATTAACCATCATCCAGACGCGTTTTTCATCAATTTATTACTCAATCGGCAAAACGTACCAAAGCCGTATAATATACGATGCGCGTTTACCACGATAACGCCTAAAAATCCTTTCCGCTTCCAAATCTCCAAAGTACGAATCCAATACTTCAACCTACATTCTAAAATGTATACATAGGTCGCTCAAAGCACATCGCATCCATTGAGAGATACACAGACGGCAAAGCGGTCTATCCTATTCCTCTCTGTCGAAATTCTCGAGGCAGAATACATTAGGCGCACAGAAGGCGACTCTCTCGTTGCTCCAGTTGGAGCGCGATAAGTCCAAGGTCTCGAAGGGAAAGGCCTATTTCGCGAGCGCGTGGCAGATGTTACGGAGAGAGCTCTGCTGCATCCCGGGAGTTCGCCGCGCTCCGCGGCTGTGCATACCGGGTTATTTTTCACGGGAATAGATATATGCAGAGAGAGATTGTTCGCCGAGTTGCGACAATGCGAGCATTTTTTGTTCTCTTTCTTGCTTATGAAAATTCAAATTTTCACTATATACACACGATCCGACAGAACGGCTTAATTGAGGCAAATAAGAAGTTGTTTATAAGCCAACTAACGCAACGCCGTCGTGTCTGCGGTTGAAATTGAAAGAGACGTTTTCTGTATAGCTGATCGCTAATCTCCCTGCGCGTTGAGAAGCCTATATGTACGAAGGAATGTCGAGTGAAAAACGCAGCGTCGGCATCGCGCGCGGGAATCCGGGTAAATATTTTAATTGCCGGATAGTTCCGCTTTTTCCGCGTGTATACTCTTGTTGTGTTTTTATCGATACTCGCGGATTATTCGATCGCCTTCGGGTTTGCCGCACGTGTGAAGTAGTCCGTGCACGCTGTATTACGCAACGCAATAGGCTAATGGTTTGCTGTAATAAAACTCATTACGCGCGATGCGATAAGTTAGCGCGAAAACGCCAAACTTGTATTTTTGAGCTGATATAGTGCGTACACTAATATTTCAACAAACAAACTTTTGATTAAACTGCTCTATATAAAAAGAGGAGGTATTCTGTAAGGCAAATATTCAGGATCGATGCAACGTATCGTTTTACGAAAATCCGAATGAGCGATGAAGTCCTGTACGAACAAACAAAATGATACACTTGTATATACTATGCATATATAAGTTTTCTGCCGGAAGCATCGAAATTGAAAACAAGAGCTCGGCTATAGACGAACTCGGCCATACAAACACTCGCAACCATATATAGATATCCAATGCATTCAATATTCGTATATTCGCAGATGAATTTGTTTCGAGGGCTTCTTCGACGAAGACGTCAGATATCGTCCGCGATGATTCAGTTCAAAAGTTAAATTATAAAAATAATAACGTCAATATTTTTGTTCGCATTCCGACGTAACGCACAAAGTTTGTAGGGAAAACTAAACAAGTAATGAAGTTGCACGCGAATTTATATTCGACGAAATAAAACATCGGTTTGGCCAATAAATCATTTAAAATTCGAAATGAATTTCCCGGCAAACGCGATACAGCTCTCGCGCTGAATTATTAACTCGCAGCTCCGCGCGCAACTGAAAATTTAATGAAAACTTGGAACGAGCTACCGCTGCTGTTAGCTTCGATTTTTCGCCGCCGCTGCGAATGTTTCCGCAAAGCAATTAAGAAAGTTTCGCCCTTCTCTCCGCACTTGTTTATTATCGAGTTATTGTTTATCCAGCAATTTTACGCATCTGCCGACGGCCGGTGGTCTCATTATTCGATGTCGTAATTAAAAAGCGATATCAGCAGTTTTCTTCTCTCTCTCTCTCTCTCTCACTCGGCTACTGCAGCGCTCATATTCGAGATAATAAAGTGCGCGTGTTTATGAGATGCGGCGTTTCTCACGATTATAACAGGATGAAAATTTGTTATCGTCGTTTATTACTAAAGTCGTGCGTTGGCTTTTTGCATTGTAAATTCTCAACTGTAGACTAGAAAGTGAGAGGTCTAATAAATATTAGTACAAACCGCGAGAAAGAAGGTAGTGCGGGAAACAATGACTTTCACCTCTTCTCATATAGTAATACAGTGTGTTTCTTATTTTTTTTATTCCAGCTTTTTCCGGATTGATATAATAACTTGATTCCCGCAATCATCTAGAGTCATCTCGTTATAAAGTATACGCGAAATTTTTGAATCCGTCCTGTATAAAACTACTTTTCAATCATCTCGTATCATCTGTTACATTGTTTCATTGAAAATAATGCACCAAGAGTGTAAAAAGACCTTCTAAATTGCAAACCCATATCAGATAAACGCTGCCGCGCTAAAAGCATTTATAAGTTTTAAAAGTAGACTCATTTTAAGAACAATACGTTCTGGTCTGTAATCGAAATGAATCGTTAACGAGATATTTCCTTCCTCCCTAAAATGCTTTGCTTATAAGGTCTATCTTGTATGTAGTACAGTAAACAAGATATACTTCCGCAATATCTAATTGCCCGATATGACGAAAATATTCAAATGTAGAGCGCAAAGTTTGCTAGATATAGATGTAGGAAGCCAAGCAAGGATGGGAACGCGAACTTTGATTAAATTCCCGGAGAAGCAGTTGGAGTACATCCATATCGTACGTGGATCCGTACGCAATAAGAAACTCGTCTAATTTAGTTCTGATTTCGTGTTGGAATTTCAGCCTAGCTAACGACTTGCTTGCATATATGTCCATTAAAATTTATTTTCCCGTCTTCCATCGTATTCGAGAATATCAATAGTAACATTTTTATTTCTATATATATTTTCATTCTGTCAATACCAACTAAAGTTTGTCGGAGCTTCGTCCGCGGGAATTTCGAAGATTATCGACGTTCGTATTGAAATAAAGTTTGAAAGCAATATATTCATGTATAGGAAAAAAGTGCGAGTATTTTTCAAAAAAATGCACTCGCCATAAAATTCTTTTGTTTATTTGTTTTTTTAGAATAGAACATTCGAGATTGATAGCATGCGAGAAGAGCTTCACAAACACCGCCAAAAATTCAGGGAAAAAATACGTACACCGAGGATGATAAATAACATCCAAAATAAATAAAAATAAATATTCTTTTTCTCTCTTCAAATCAATCTACAGTCTCCGGAGAGGATAGCCTTGCCATAATAAAAGGTAAAAGTAGACTCATATAATTGCAGTTATAGCACGTAACTAGGCAATTCAGCTCGCAAGTGAAGTATATAGGAAAGTGGTATGCGCCAGCTATCTTAGCTAGCCAGAAACTAGAGAAATAAAAATTTGAAGCAGTGAGGGTCCACTCCAAAACTCTTTCCCGTTACAGCTACACTATAATTCAATCATCCAGACAACGAGTCAGTCACACGTATAATACGTATGCATAACAGCGTTACAGCAACCACAAGAACAGCACACAGTAGCGGCGTAACGCGGAATTCCATAACCACGATAACTCGCGGATAGCCGATCGGTGAAAAAATCAAAACGGAAGGAATCCCGCGTAATACACGTGTTAGATAATTTTTATCGCGAGCCGGCCATCATCGAGCGCGACGCGACGCAACTGGCCGAATCCGGCCTGGCGTGAAATATGAGTTAAACGATCGTTAAATCGACGCGGTCACGGCTCGCGCCCATGGAAAAAAGGAGAGCAGCACTTATCGCTCGTTGTGATCGGCCGTCATATGCACGCGCGAATATCGCTTTCTTTCTTGCGCGAGTTCTATATACGCGAGCGGAGAGAGAGAGAGAGAGAGATATCGCTTCGTGGTATATACAGAGTAGGGAATCCGTGGACCGGAATCGCGGATAAACCGCGGGCGCGAGCGCGAGTTGTGCAAGGCCGAGAGAGATCTGTTGGATAATAATAGCGTCCGATTTTTTGCCGAGTATATATCTGCGGAGTTCTCGATGAGATCTGGATTTGCATGTACGTTGATTTAATAAAACGCAAATGTCGCTCGTCGATATGTCTGGAAGGACGGACGTATCACTTATTTACAGGGCATATATCGAGAGATTACTCTCTTCAGGCCAAGAGTTCTAGTCACTCGCTTTGGTTTTCTTTATCTGTACGGTAAAAGTTCCGAGCGATTATATTTTTTTGTGGACGATATATTGGCTAATTGTTGGTTAATTTTGGAACTAAACGTCAAGGCACCAATTACTACCAAAAATCACTTTCAATTATATTTTATATGCTCTAAATAAGGTTTTATAATAAATTGCTTTCATTTAGTCGACACGCTGCCCAAAAAAACTGGTTAATTTTCTATATGAACTCTTTCACTTTCGAGCGAACAACGTTCCGACATATGAGTTCCAATCGTCCGCGGTTGTCGTCGCGAAACGAGCATAAACATAGGGTCTCCGCAGCATGTACACACCGAAAGTACAAGCCTCTCGCGAGTAGGGGAAAAGAGTAATAGGAGAAAGGTTTTTAACACGTAACAGCTGCTTGCCGATGAGGATGAGCCGTTTGTACCCACGCCTCCTTAATGAGCCGAGCCGAGAAAAATGTATAGGAAGAAACGCGCTCGGCGTGTTTTGCCGCGAGCGCTTCCGCGACTATCTATATATACACACACCTCGGCTCCTGCAGTGTGTATTATGACTTTGACGTGCTCGCTCCCGAATTTAATTGAAGCGCCTCCGGAGAGCTGAATCGCGCTTCCCGTGGCCCTGACCGTGCGTGTGTCGTTAGACTGCGTTCGTTTTTGTTTTCTAGAGAAAGAGAGTGGAAACCGTGTTGTAGGTCGATTTTTTCGAAGGGATTATTTTTCATTGTTAAAAAGCCGCGCTGGAATGTCGCGAAGG
Source organism: Muscidifurax raptorellus (assembly GCA_020010945.3). Classification (NCBI taxonomy): domain Eukaryota; kingdom Metazoa; phylum Arthropoda; class Insecta; order Hymenoptera; family Pteromalidae; genus Muscidifurax; species Muscidifurax raptorellus. The sequence goes on along the minus strand of CM052079.1, from coordinate 12,796,443 downwards.
TGTGAAATTTTCGATGGACCGCCCGGGCTTTCTAAATAGATTACGGAGAAAGTCGAGTATACCGCATCTGCTCTGTGTTTTTTACTTTATTTTTTGCATATTAATACACAGGATTATTTGGAAGAGCGGTATAATTAACTCTAGGAAAAGTATTAAACCACAAATTACCGGCTTTCCTCACAAAAAGTTCGAGGACGCTGCAGGAGCTTATACTTTAATTTATAAGCAAAAAGGAAAGGACAAAATAGTTTATTATACAACCGAACGCGGCAGCTTCGGCATACACAGAAATCGCGAAAACCAGCCCAGACGATAAAAGCCCCGACTACTCACTTCCTCGAGCAGTTAAACAACAAGTTCTGCCGATCGTCTGCGCAGCTGCATAGTGTATAAAGACAGTGTGGCTCGAAAGCCGCGAATAAGCGTAGCATAAGAAGCGGAAAACGTCGAGTTGCGCGGCGCGCTAAATTTCGCCGCTCCGCGCGTGATTTCAAACGAAGAAGAGGCGAGAAGTGGGAGGAGCAGGACCGCTTCCATAATACCATTGCGTCACGGAATATCCCATTGTCTTGCCAATCTGATGAACGCCACCGGAAGCTCCGACGCTTCTCTCTCTCTCTCTCTCTCTCTCTCTCTCTCTCTCTCTCTCTCTCTTTCGCTCTTACTCCGGCTCAGGATCTTTGTATACACTGCGGAGAGTCTTTCGGTTGCAGTCGAGATAACGCGGATGTACATGCCGAAGTCCAAAGCAGAATTGGGAGACGCTTGATTTGCTTTCGCTGCGATCTGATGCCGTATATATAGGATTAGATAGAGGGGGAGTAGCTTATAAGGTTGCGCGGGGGGTTATTGTGCAGCGGAGTGAATTGCAGGATGGTACGTGTTACCGATTGCGATATAGAGTTTTACCGCACTTTTGAAATCGGAGGAAGATGCGCGCGCGCGTTTCGTTTTTTTTGGCAATAAAACCGGGCTTGGGAAATTGTTCACGAATGTGTATGCTAAGAATTACACAGGAAGTCAATGAGGCTATACGAATACAATAAATCGCGTCATGTCGTACTAGTCTCTTACCGCTGGACGAATGGAGAGCTTACCTTTTCCTCGCAGTGGCCCGGTACGATTGTAGCCGCAACACCTGAAACAGGAATAGAATTAATTTTCATCTCTTGTACTCCGCAGCATGTTATTTTAATAAGTGTGATGTAATGTACAACTCGAGAGTTTTAAAATAGATGAAACTAGACCAGTGCCACTACTCCAATTTCATTAGAATTCAAAATAGGTACACACTCGGAAGCATCAACTATTTACGACCCGCTTTTTCGTTCTCCATACAGCTCCTTTTACAACACTGAACAAAATCGTCCTGACTACTCTCCTACCCACGGGACATACTCCTTTTATCTTCCGAGACTGGTGCTTGCAAATTTTATCCTGATGCAGCAATAATTTAACTTCTCACTCCTCGAAAGAAGTTCACTCATAACAATGTACATCGGTTATGCTTATTTCACATTTGTGTCAGAGATTTAAAATTTAAGAGCGCGATAATGCGCATGTATAAGCTATAATGATTTTCCGATAAAGGGCGTAAAGAGAGTTTATCCCGAACGAAAATTCCAGGCCGCGGATCCGGAGAAATAAAAAAGTCGTAAAGCAGAAGGTTTTATTTTGAAACTTCATTTTTTTCGACTTTATGATCGCGAGCTTTTTACGACTGGCCGTAACCGAGACACATTTCGTGGAGATAAAGTAATTATCTGAAAAACGTAGATATAGGCCATATATCATTTTCGCCGCGAATAAAACAAGCTTGCTCGCGACTATCGTATACAAACGGAGTAATTCCCGCGACTGTAATTCCGCGAACACATCGAGCCCTTCCATATTCAACAGGCAAACTCTCGTAATTTCGTTGCTTTCCGCAAGCCTCTAAACGCCCGTCCGAAACCGCCGATCTACGGAGCAGCGGTGGCACGAGAAAAAGAAAACGTCCCCTAAACTGCCTCGAAGCGATATTCTCGGACTTGCAGCCCGGGCACCGCAGCGCTTGCATTTTAACGTCCTGCGCACGCACGCCACCATCCCCCAAGGCTCGCCGGCAAATATTCATGAGCGCAGAGAGTGAGTTTCGGGAGGTTGGATATTTGCATTCTCCTGGGACAAGGCCTTTTTTCGGCGCTATGCACTGGATCCGCGGGAGAGTAATTTCGCTGCGATCGAACACCTGTTGTAAGGCTTGCTTTTTCGGGGTAATTTAAAAATGCGCTCGCACTTGGCGAAGGCAGCTGAGGTGCAATTATTCCACGTTTCGCGGGATTTGTAGGCAGCGAAAAATTAAAAAATAGGACTTGGAATGACGAGCGACGGAGAAATTTGTTTGCTTTAGTCCGGAAAGAAGTTTCAATAGTTGGCATAGTTGGGAGTATTCGTGCGGGGTAAAATGTGGAGTCAACTCGAATGGGTATTTTTTCAAAATATATCCGATAGTGAAATTCTGCAAAAATTTGATATTAAATATATATTTATGAAAGATATGTATCCGTGTAGAATTTTTAGGCTTAAGTTGCTTGCTTATAACTTAGACTTATTGTAATGATAATAAAATAATTACTTAAAAACTAGACACAATTACAAAACTTTAGCGAGTAACTAAGCCATGGACAATTATCGAATCACATAAATGGTAAATGTACGGATACAACCCCTACATTTCAATGAACTGATTTCCTCAATATTTCACCAACACCAAACCTCCCCCCGCGACATAATTAGCTCTCTGTAAAACGAAAACGTCATCAAAACACACATACAAGCTGAACAAGCAGACGGCAATCATCGAATTTCCATAATAGCAAAGCGCTCGGAGCGAAACTCACACCGCAGCTGTGTCGCACCGGCAATCAATGACTCCCCGGCGATGATTAATCGCCGGACGCCTGACTCGGAAGTTTATACGTACAACCGAGAGCGTCGGTGGGGGCGGCTAACAATGGGGACGAATCAATCGCGAAGTGTCAACGAGTCGCCCGCGGAAAACCACTCGACGCGCGTCAAAGCCAGAACTGCTGCGATGATTGGGTGTGGAATTACGCGCTTCGACGATGATTATTTCGTCATGTGTGCTGTACAGCTGAAATTATAATAATGAAAAAAATCCGGCTGTTTGTACATAGCTACTTGGATAATAAAGCTCGAAATCCCAAGGCGAAAAGAGCGGCGCAAAGGTAATGCCGCAGGACTGCGTCGGAGCCATAAATCAGTCGCCTATCCGGCTCGTATGTATATACCTGAAAACGCGAGGAGTATCTACGTTTCGCTCGCGTGTGAAGAGCTTTGAGCGCGACGCAGTGATCGATGAAATCCGTGCGGCTGACGGGACGTCATGCGACTCTCCTTGACCAGTCAGCCGCGCGCGCGTTCGGGATTTCCAGCTCTGCGGTGTCGAGTTTGTTTATTTTCAAGCTCTACCCCAGGGATATGCGGTCGATGAGAAGCTTGTTTGTTTATTTTCGAGCTGTGTGATTCGATTGCGACACGTAGACATCTCTGTATATTCCCGACGCTCGAAATTCCTCCCTCTCTCTCTCTCTCGCATATATAGTATAGAGCGGATCCCCGGCTCGCACTTTCTAAGCATCCGAAACCCATAGTCGCACATAGACCGAATGCATCTGCATAGCCTATGTATGCGAGAGGCTTGCAATCGAACTCACCGCGAGCCGCTTTTAATGCTTCTATATCCAGCCGCATCGGCGATGGCTATCTCAGTGCTTACCTCGCCGGGCATTGTATCATAATGCAAGATCGCGCGCGGCTAGGATGAGAAATATCGGCCGGCCTAGAAAATCGCTCGGAGAGAGAGAGAGAGAGAAATGGACGCCAGTATAAGTAGGCTCGCCGGTGTCGCAACGATGCAGCTTCTGTGTGTGCGTTGAAAGAGAGAGAGAGAGTATTTTGCGTGCATTCGCGGATAAGTTTTGCGATAAATTGTATAGGCCACGTTTCGCTGCGATTCGGTGATGAATAATTATCAGGAAATGCACGCATTATCGCGATCCGAGAACGGTGATGGAGAGTGCTCGCGAAATGAAATTAGCTTATCGTCATATACATACAGGTAGAATAATTCATTCCTCGTTAATCGCTGGGAAATGTGAATTAGCATAGCGCGGCGGTAAACAAAGACATCGATTCGTTCGCTGCATAAAACATGAGTTCGGAAATACTGCAGACGAGCGCAGTACGTTATTTAATAACAAAATTTTCAACGACACACCACGCGAGCGTGTCCCTCTATAAACGAAGCTCGTAAATTGAAACATCATAATATCTCATATCCCCCGCTTTCGCGATTCCTATCGACCTCCCAGCACGGCGTGTATATACGTATATACAGCCCACATATACGATATACGTGCATTCGGTAGCCGCAATCGAGGGAATCGCCTCTGGTATACACATATATAACTCGGCTCCTGGATGATCGATCTCGTGTGTATACCCGCGTGCTCTGCGCTGCTGCCCATTAAATTTATCCATCGCTGCGGCCAATTATGTCGCTAGGCTCAACTCTGTGTTACGCCTTCTTCTTCTTCTTCTTCTTCTTGTCTGTATATATACGTTCTGGTGTGTGTATGTGTGTGTGTACATAACCGCGCGTATGTCGCAGCCATGTCGACGGCTCCATTAATGCCGCATCTGGTTGACACAATCGAGAAACCCGGCTCGATTGAGATGTATGCGCGCGCGGCGTGAATTTCAATTAGGGTGTGCTCAGGTGTGTCGGAGACTATATATACGTGTACATCGCTTCGGGCGAGGATTCGCGTGTTACGTTGCGCGCCTCGGCGTGTGAGCGTAAAGCTGTAATTTTGATTTATTTTGCTTTGCTATATACATACGCGTTTAGAGGAAGTGAAGCGAAAATTAGAAGAGTAATCCTGATGTGTCACTTTCTACGTGTGCCAGTGAAAGTGTTCGCAGAGTTTCATCTTCGCGCTTATAAAGCGCGTCAGAGTTACCGGAAACGTAGATCGAAACAATGTCATCCGATACTATTTCAACTGGATTCTTCATAATAAGCGATTATAAGTAGTATACTAGCACGAGTGATTCATCGAACGCATAAATTACTGAAATATATCTTAACCCGAATCATCTGACTTTATCCTCCGAATTATTACGCAGTTTATTACATATCATGACAATTTATGCAATGAACACGGACTGACTGAATGATAATCAAATTGGTGCGAGATGGAAGGTATACGTCTTACGTAACACTGTCTACATAAATGTATGATAAAAATTTGAAGTAAAATCGCATTCGAGCGCCTACGTTGCAGTAAATAAAGTATAGCAGTGATGATCAAAAATACCGATTTACATATTAATAAAGCAGATTTCAATCGAGGCAATATAACATCGCGAGATGTCCTTCGTTATAAAAAAATAAAGTCGATTGCGTCATTGTGTAACTTCAGCGCGGGTGTGATATCCTGGTCATCGGGCAAAAGCAATCCCAAAAGTAAAAATGAAAATTAACCTACTTTCTAGATATATATACACACACGTCTATAATGTAACACCTACTTTGATATTCATCAAATATACACGCAGCTCGCCAACGAAAATCACGGTGAGAAAAAGCAGAAAAGGAATCGTCATAATTGACGAGTGATATAACGCACGATGCTCTCTCGGATTGTATTATATAGAAAACAACAGCGAGATGAGGAAAGCGTCATTCTTATGCACACGCAATAATTACAGTTAGGCACTTCTATACCTACGTCATTTCTCTGAATACAAGTTGAATAAACTCAAGTATATATAAACAAAAGATCGTTTCCTCGAAATAAGAATGCGCAACTACTCACCGTCCGATAACCAGAAAAATCGGTATCGATCGTCCCTTCGAAGTGACCATATACCTCAACTGAGTCATCCACATCAGCATACAACGCAACCGCGATTTTAATATTCATATAACAGAAAAATATTATGAGGCAAATCGGAATAATCTCGCCGAGAGTGTGTGATATAACGTCATCGGTTTACTAAGGAGAACAAGAGCAAGAGGCGTCGACCGCAGTACAAGAGAGAGAAGGAGCGAAAACACACGCGCGGATTCCTACCACGATCTTGATAGACGTCTCGGGGGCCTCAACGATACACGCGTCAGATATAATGTATATGTATATACACGGGACACAACGGATTTCGTATGCGCTAATCCGACCCACTTCCACGGTAGAGGCGCGATTTCGATCTAAACGATATGCATATAGTTTAATGTGGATCGGTAATGCTACTGTGTTGTCCAAAACAATACGTGTATTTGCGTTTCTATTAAGGTAATGTAGAAAGAATGGCTAAAATTTCGTCGCTTTTTATTTCTGAAATAAACAAATCAATCGTTCGCCGTAAATCGATCGCGAGAGCGAATCAATTGAAAATTCATTCAAAAGCCTATATACATATAACCGATCTACCTATCGATCGGCACTTTAGCCGCACAACCATTGAAAATCCACGTATATACAGTCGCGATCGTTGAGCGCATAGGAAGCCGAGATAACGGCGGATACGCTCGTAGCTTTTGACGTGGTTCCGCGAGCGGAAAATCGTTATTGTACACACGAACACAGAACCTCTCAAAGAAAATCCCCGCGGCGATAACCTTCGACAGATAAGACTCCACACGTGTATAGGTGCATGTATATATACTCTTCCATAAAAGAAAGCCCTTCGCGTCGAACTTTCTACCTCTCAATGACTTCGCGACAACGCGTGGCGCCTTGAAATCTATCATATTCTTTTTCTCGATATACATAAGTATATGCACCGCGTGCGAGGTTTCACCTAATTGAAAGCGCGCGCCCGTTTGAGATTTTATTGACCATGACAGTGCGCTCAAAGGAAAGTGACGACGTCGCGCGCTCGTTATACGAGCCCATGAAAAAAAAGACACGGCGAATTAGCGTATGTCGATGCTGAATTTTACCGGCGTCGTTTTGTTTGTGCGATCGTTATGGCGTTTTAGGCTCGCGCTAAGATCGAGGTTAACGCGCCTGTCTCCCGACACGCCGATGAGCCGCTCTTTTGTTATAGGAGGAGATGCTTGTGAGCGATGTTCTCGACATTCCCCGCGGAGATATCAAGCATCGTTTGAATGAAAGTATAATGCATAGCATAAGCGCTCGAGAGAGTATTTCGGATGTACAAATCACGTTATTTTGACCGGTATAATTAGCGCGTTTGAAAACAAACAAAAAAAAGTTGAAAGTGGAACAGCCTGTCCTTAACATTAGTAACCGGAAAAAGTGGCAGATGGTCTCCCGCGATAAATCTCGTGACCCTATATATATATATATCGATCGCGGTATCGATCTCGAGATAAAATTGCGAAAAGGCGAAGATCGTTTCTTGTATCTGTGTATATATGAACTCGGCTGCTGCTATATACTAGCTCGCGGAAAACGTAGGCAACAGCCGAAGGCGCGTGAAAGTGAATCGAGGATAATAATTATCGCGTGGCCGACGGCGGCCCCGCGTTTATATATACATATACATACCTCTCGAGGCGCAGTTGAAGGGAATCTATAAATTCAGAATATTCCCGATCGTTGCGCGCTTGAGAGAGTCGACGATTGTAAATAACGAGTAGGGTAAAATCGCCGGTTTGATTGCATCCTGGAATGCGCGCCTCTATATATATATACAAAGCTTCGGAATAAAAATCATTGTTGGCTTGCGCTGCTATTGACGATTAATAAATTGATGCTTGGGTTATATGCGCGCTTTGGTACAGTCGAGATTGTAAATAGTTATTGCGAACGTTTTTTTCCGATAACAATCATCAGAATTCAGTTTTAAAACTCTCTCTCCCGAGAGAGAGAGAGAGAGAGAGAGAGAGAGAGAGAGAGTGGGAGAGAATATAATTGTTTGGAAGATAATCACTGTGGATTAATGTCGTTTTTTCAAAAAGAAAATCTAACGCATTTATCAAACTGCTCATTAAATTGCAATCAAACATCGAGACACAGCTAGCTTCGCGTAAGAAATAAACGATCTCAAGATAGCACCAAAATTATAATTCCAAGCGCTCAGCATTTTTCCGCGGCTATCTTCGAATGCATTAATTTCCACGAAGCGTTCGCATCTGTATAATATACCCGTACGATAAGTATACCAAAACGGCCATTAAGATCTTCAATATTCATTGATCAATACGCTACGCACACATCGCGCATAAATCAGCCTCGATAAAACAAGAAAACAGCTGCTCTCTCAGACATATAAGATTTCTCGCAGCAGCTACCTGCGCACACAATCGACCGATTCTCTCTCTCTCTCTCTCTCCTCTCTGCGCCTGTACAACTCACCATTAAAAAGCAACAACAACACACCCGTGTACTTACTAGCTCACAACAACAATCGACGCCAAATCACCGCGTATTGTCCGTCTAAATTACCAGCTTCCAATACGGTGCAAGAGTAAAAAATGCACGAATATACACAAGAAGAAAAGTGGTATACGTCGTTGTAAGGTCGCCGGCCCGTCATCGGGCTGTGCTGTGGGTGCACCGTTAGCTGGCGGCAGAGGTGCACCTTCGCGAGGTCACGAGCGAGAAAGGATGCGCCCGATCGGCCCGATCCTTGACTTTTACCGAGAGCTATGCCGACGAGAGTATATAGTATACCTGCGCCGAGAAAAAGGGAGAGCAGCCGTAGGAGATTTACATTCATTTGTCGCGAGGAGCGAGAGCTCAAGCTGTGTATTTCGGAGCGGGATTCGATTTTGAAATGAGGATGGAGGAATATGTATTGCAGGGGGTACGGTATTCATTATCACACATACACTTTTATTGCGGCTTTCGTACATGAAAAATACCGCGTGATAATCAACAAACTTTTATACAATTTCCAGTTCTCAACGAGAGATGTTCATTCGAAAAAGATGCTTACAATAGCATGCGATACATTTCAAAAGAAAAAGCGTTAAGGTCGACTGAGAGAAATATCGGCGCCGACCAAGTGAAAGAGCATCATCTCTTAGGCTAATCCCACGAGGTGTATATATACGAGTAGGTGACGAGAATTTGAAGACTATACGATGACTTCGCCGATGATCGTAATCACCGCGAACGAGATGATGACGCTGCATCGCGGCCAAAGAAGAGCGCGTGTACACGTCCTTTCGAACATTGTCGTAATCGTCTGTATACAAGCAAGATCGTGGCGGTGAGATCGGTTGATGGACAGTTTATCATCGTTCTATAGCCGCATTATGATTCGAATTCGTAGTGTTTAGCGCGATGATCGAGATTCAAGGTTTTGAACTGGACGTTGTTGCAAATTTGAGAAGTGGGTTATTTTGGTGAAGAGAATCATGGGAATGCGGTCAATGAGCGCGAGTGATGCAACTGTTATATTATACTGCTCGATTGGTTGGATGGATCCGAGGTTGCGATAGGCATAAAATTAATTTTTTTCCGAGTTTGTTTTTGAGTAATCAAATAATTGATTTAAATACCTCGCTGTAGTCGTTTTTTTTCTTTTCCAGACATTGAATCATCTAATCGATCGGCGCACATTGAAATGACTGACATAATAATGCTGATTTTAATTTGAGCTATACCTTTCGTATATTTATTTATGAAAGCAACTTTTAGTTGATTTATTGGCTAGAAAATTCTACACCGTTCACTTGAGTGATAATAAGCACATATTTTTGTAATTGACGACAACTTCACTCCTCTAATTAGATTTTTTCAAAAGGCTTGTACCTATTAACTAATTTTACTCGTCAGGTGAACGGCATAAACTCATACTCTATACTAATACAATCGGTCCAAAAATTAATATTGTCCGTGATCGGCGACTCGTCTTACCGTTACTCAACGCCGATTAATGAAAACAATTCCCTTTTCGATATTCTTTTCGCGCGTGCCTACTCGCGCTCAACTCTACAGCGATATCTCGTTACTCGAAGCATTACGCAAACACCAGTCGGCGCAACAAAATCATCTTCAGACATTATCCCGTTTTCTTTCTTTTTTGCGAGCTTCTTCTTTAGCCTGGCACTACACTGTCTTTGTAATTATCTTCATTACGCCAAAGTGCCGTGCCCGTGTGGCATAGTTCACCGATTGGCTCGAGAATCGGAAGAAAAAAAATCCGGCATTTTGATCGCGAGCTCGTACTTACGCCAGCAGCCACTTCGAATTCATCAGTCATATCTTTCGAGGCTGGCATTAAATCCTCTCGCCGCGTAATAATACTCGGCGCGATTTCGAGTTCGTGAGTAGTTCAACTCGGCTCGTAGCTCAAGCTCACACTCCGCGCGTACGTAGCTCACGATTAAAGATGGAATAAAACGCATATACACAGCAAAGGCCACATCCCCCCTAATCAATTAAACTCTAGCGGGGCATTCGCCGTTGGGTATACGTAACCTTTCTCTCGCCAACTCTCGAGGTCGTGCACCAAACGGAGAGAAGATAGAATAGCTTCCTGATCTACACGCTCTCTTGCGAAAGGATTCCTCGCCTCCGCGGCTCGAGGCACGCGCGTTTCTTCGACGCCTCGAATTTCGAGAAAGATATAAGGGCCCTGGTAGAAAAATGAACGATTTTTAGCTAAAATTAGCTAATATTGGCTAATATTAGCTAATTATTGGCTAACTTTTTAACGAAAAGCATTACACTGAGATTGTTACATTGTCAAAAATAAAAATTCATTTAATAAGATTTTAACATTGATTTTGGCCAATAGTGCTACTATTTGATTAACATGCATCGTTAACTTTCTACCAGGGGACTTGAAGTTTTCGATTGCTCATTTTTTAAGCTATTTCTATTAACTAGCAAAGGGGTGCCTAATCTTACTTAAAATTTTCCAGATGTCTTCTTTCATCATATCGAAAACTGATAATACTAACATGTTTTTGTCCCACAAACTGGTTGGTAAACTGTCGCCTGATGTACTCTAATATATCCTATATAGTTCTACAGAAAATAAAATTAAAAGTACAAGAAAGTTCCTTTTGTTTAAAAGTGTTTCAAAGGTTAGAAGATTGTTTGCTTCAAAAGACGCTTTAAAAAATTGTAAAAAAATATCTGGAATTCAAAATTGCCTGTATCTTTCGAAGCTAACGATACCTTGATTTTGAAAACTCCTTCAAACAAAAGAAGAGCCTTCAACCGTGGACAGTGCTCGGGACGATGGGGTATCCCTACTTCATAATTCTTGATAAATTCCCACACAACAACATATAATATTCTCAGTATTAACCTTCTGCAATTAAAAACTCTTCGTGTACCATTCAGCAGTCAATATTCCACACGAGATAACTACCAACAGTCTACATCTTCTCGGAAACAACTACAACTTCGTCTGCACGTTCTCTTTGACAAGTTAAATTACCTCATTATATACTCTCACGAGGACAGAAAAGGGAATAATATAGCTACATAACACACATACACACACACACACCTTATCAATTCAATACCAGTGACACGCGCCACTCAATTAACCAGACAGCGACATTGTACAGCGATGCTCCTCTCTATAAAGGCGGCGATAAGGGGAAGTGAGGTAGGGGTGACCATCGCAAGGTTTGTTTATCCTCGGCCTAAGCACTGAAAATTCCATCGATGGATGTGCGCAATTATAAACTCTCGATAAATCCCGTGCATATATAGTGTTATATATACTAAGGACGTGTTACGTATACGAAGAAAAAGGGAATCCGCTGCGGCCTTGGTGTCTGCGTTTTTTCTTCAATGGATGGATGGACGGATAGAGAAAAAACAAAAGACCGATTGTTTCCGCCCGGCCTGTTTATTAAAGAGAGAGAAAGAGAGAACGGATCGATCGAGCGATACCACCGATCGTGAATGGGAAATGCAACTAAAGAGCTGTCGAGGGTTCGCTGTTGTTACTCCCTTTTCAGCTTTTTTGCGCTGAAGACGTGCCTGCCGTGTTCGTCTAATGGTGCTATGAAAAAGGTATCAATATACTGTTCGTTGGATAAGAGCTGCCTACCTTACCACTATATATATATATTTAAAATCGATAACTGTAAATTAGTTTAATTTTAGTGGGTCAGTTTTGTTATCCATCAGGCGTCTGAAAGATCGAGTGACTTAATACAATTTGTAGATTCAATTTGCGTTAAGAGATTACGGTTCATTTTAGCACAAAAATTATCTCCGATCGGTATAAGGTAACTGCTTATACATAAACAACATTGTAGAAAGTTTCTGCAACTCACTGATAAATATTCGACGATTACATTACGTGGAGCTTTGCATGGAAGTTATTCTTTTCAGGCACAAACAGGATTAAAGACATTTTTGTTTTATCGAAGATAAATGTGATTCTGTAAAAATCAATAAAATTAAAATACGAGCAAAAAGCGACTCGTCGAACTGAAATAAATGATCGCCAGTTGCTGAAACAAGTACACGACGAGAAATTGCTTTTCCGCACCCGACCACTGCAGAGAACCAACAAGGGGAGTGTTTTTTTTTTATCTAGATAAAGAAAAGGTACCTGCTTATTATGTTTCACAACTTGAAAAGAACGCTGTTTACAGATTCTTTTGTATGCAGTTTCAGATATAATTATATCTGCATAAAACGATCTTTTTGAACAAAATTGCCGCGTGCACAGTGACTTTGAACTGCAATTTGTAAAAAAAAACGTTGTATTCCCGATAGTTTATCAGATAAAAATAAACACTAAAAAGTAGGTATTATTGTTTATAAAACAAACAGCCGAAATAAGGTAACTATCGATTTGTATTTCAAAACTAGAGGCATCAGAAAAAACTCTGAAGCTTAGAATTGCGTTTTTGTAGAGCAGCTATAATGATTCACAATGTCCGAGGTATTATCAGGGTTTCCTTTTGAGCTACGATTTTCGATACTAAGCGACGGATCGCTAACAGCCAGAAAAAATACCCTGGCTTTTCAAAACTTGAGATTGAAATGTTTAATTAAAAAATGTATACGCTATATTTATAAGATTAAAGTTTTCAATACAACAATCAGATTCAATCTATATACAATATCGCGAACAACTATCACTTATAACTTGAAAGCACCCAGTAATTTCATTTCTTCGACTTGCATAATCAACTTCACAATTAGTAAGCCAAGGAGAAAAAAATGACGTCTCAAAGTCGCAATTTCATTTGCACAAATGAACAAGCGATTCTCTCCCCGTTTAATTCGCTTTTTTTCATTAAAAGAACGAGCAAGAAGATTAAGAAGAAGTGCGCACCAAGAAAGAGCAGTTTAACTGAACCGAGTGCACTCCAGCTTCGAGCCAATTAAAGCGGAAAAAAAACGAGAAAACCCCAGTCTGATCCACATGTACAGGTATCTATATAGAGCGCAGAGCTATACGCATCCGAGTGCGCGGAAGAAGAAGAAAACTCGAGCTTTGCCCATTACTTAAAACAATCACTCGTGACCGTTAAAAAACATGGCGCAAACTTTTCGCGGCCAGAAGAACTTGCCACTGTAGTAGGCGGCGTAATCTGTGCGAGAACTGCTCGTTAATGCGCCAAGCTTTAAGAAGTGCTTTCACGGATTTCCGGAGATATAGGCGAGTATAGTGAGACTGGAGGAGAAGTCCCGATATAATCGGTAGTTCGAATCGTAACGCTAATTGAATAATCGAAGTGGCCATTAGTCTTCTGTGATCAAGAGTTTACCGTGGATGTTTATTTTCGCTCTATATGTGTAAGTTTAAATATATAATGCTGACTACTCAAGAAAAAAGGCTCACCAAAACGGCTTAAAAGTAGCGTTATCCATACGTGGCTAGTTAAAACAAATAGCTGCATAAATCAAGATACATCAAATAATATACAAGTACACTTTCTCATTGAGAATTTCTGTTTGTCGTAATTATTAATAAAAAGTTTCACACGAAAGCTGATTCGACATACTTTTTGAGGTTAAGTGTACCTTTTTCATATTTATTTGTTTATTACTATGTACAAGGGTTCCACATTCTTCTTAACAGGCACTCAAATTATTCGTTAGTTTTTTCGTACATTCTATCAAATTTGAGTGAATTCTAAACGGTCAGATTGATGTAAAGGGATTCGATAACCAATTATAAATTCAAATTTCGCACCAGAAATAGCTCGAGAAATAGCGGACAGAAAATCGACTAATTATAATAACCACGACATAGTTATCTATCATTTCTATTCATCTATCAGTAAATTAAAATGTTTATAACTTCTTTATCGCGCTTTAAAGCCTCGCCAAATTTTAACCGAGTCTCTTTTTAAGCAATATCTACTGACACGCGAAATTTTAGAACAATCTAAATGGTCAATAACTTTTCTGCACTACTACTTTAAAACGATATCTATATATAGATGCTTTTATAAGGACCGAAACAACTTAAAAATTTACAAATACATTCATGATAGTTTTGCAAATTAATAATTGTTTTATTCATACGAACTAATTTACATTTATTATAATTTTTCCTTTACTGATTCTGATTACTTTAAAAATTCCAATCTCAAAGCTCGCGCCCAGCGCGCATAAACGTATACAATACATCTAGTATTTCAAAACAACAGAGAAGAAGAAGTAGAAGAAGAAGAAGCACGCGGTCCTCTTGGTCATCGTGCAATCGCTCGACCTTGTACCTCCAGCTGCAGAAAGCTCGAAAAGCATATTTTGCAAGTCGGCCAGCCGAGAAATATAAATCGTCCGATTCATCCATCGCGCACATTTTTCGCGGGGGCAGCTTGCGCAGCAGCCGCCGGCAAATAATCCGCGGAGGCAAGAAGACTAGACCAAAGACAAAGGCGAGCGCGAGTTTCCCAATTTTCTTGCAATTCCTGCACTACTAGCCCATAGCTATCGCGGTCTTGATCGTCACGGCTTGGAGAGCGCCCCGAAAAAGCAGCCTGCGCACAGCGAAATTTCCGGTTGCCCCCGAGACGAGCATCGCCGTGTAGCTCCCATATATGACTCCGCAATAAGATGGTATACGCTGCGCGTAACCTTGAAATTGACGATTAATCATTGCGCGATGCGGAGGAGCCGACAATAGCTGGAATTGGGCAATCATCGACGAAAAATTGGCCCCACACAAGAGAGCTCATGAATAGCGAATTGGCCCTCTCTCGCGTGTATGTATACACGTTGCGTTTGCATCTCGAAGCCCGTGTATGATTTTATAGGGTTTGCATAGAGAGGGGGAGGGGGAATATCGTAGATTCACAGTGGCGGACCTCAAGCGTGTTTTATTGTTTCTTTACAGCGCGCGTCGAAATATTGTGGCACTGCCGGCCCATCCGCTCTGTGCTAATTCAATGGCGCGCCTCGGGGGGATTTTCAGAATATAGTTGCAGTCCGTTTTAAAGACTGCATTGTCCACATATTTTCGGGCCTTTCAAGGAACTTTATCCCATTGAGTGTGAAATATAAATTATATGCGTATGCTATTGTTGCACAATTTTTTACTTACATAGCAGAAGAAAGAACTTGAAAATCATCGTCGCTATCGGGACGCCAGCTCGAAGCCTGGAAATGAAAACAAATTTCGTATTTATTATAGTTGCCATGTTTTATAACGCGATAATTAGCGGCGATATAAAAAGCGAGAAATTACGAAATAATATATTTATCACGAAAGAAATCCGCCGCAACTGCGTTTCAGTCGCTATATATGTATACGCACTTTTATTCTCGTGGGAAAAAATGGATATAGATTAAATCGTCGAGATAAATACTTTCAGACACGCGTATAGTTTGGGGAATCAGTTGATCGGAATAATAATGATATGACGTACTAGTTACATCATTGTAATCTAGTTTCCTTTCGGGACATCGTTTTTCCAACAGTGTTGCAGGGAATATACCCTTTTCAATTGTGCAATTCACATAGTTATAGCTAAAAATATTCAAATAATTCAGTCACCCGACCTTTACTATAAAATTTGTTTCGCTTCGCTTGAGCACATATTCTATCATATTAATAAATCATGATACATAATATATACATATATATCATAATCATGAAAAGACCCAGTGAAAAGTACACGCAGCGAGCGGATTTCCATGTTGACATATTTAATATCGATATATTACACGTCGGTATCCATACATAAATAAATATACATCTATAAACACAGCTATATCAGGCGAGCTGACGCGCACTGCATTTTCCGTATAATAATAAATCAAAAGAGGATGCGCGGCTCTCACGCTTTTACCGCGGAATCTTTAGGGCGACGACGCCGCCCGTCTGCAAAAAATACACTGCGCGCACCCGGGAAAAGAACAAGGAAAATATTACGAGCGAGCGAGCGAGCGAGCGAGTGAGTGAGTCTATAGCCCGCCTTTTATTATCAGGGCAAAATGGGAACTTGGTTAGCCGTGTAATCCGAAAGATATAAAACATCAGGATGTGCCGGTTATTTGTATTAAGCCGGGAGGCTGTATTTTTACTTCATAAAAAATACGCGCTCGCGTTGGGAATCATTAAAAATAGAGAGAGATGGAAAACATCAGTATACTTTTTTGTGTGCATATTGTACACTATACGAAGCAATACTACGCTGTTTACACGTGAAAAAACGTGAAATCTGATGTAATAAAGTATTTTGCTTCTTCGTATTATTATAATAAAAATACTCACAGAACAACGTTAGCTTGAAAAAACAACTTAATCTCAAGCTAAATAGCTACCACTCGGGACGAAAAAAAGAAGAAAAAAATGAACATTGCCGAAACCCGGGATTGAACCGGGGACATTTAGATCTTCAGTCTAACGCTCTCCCAACTGAGCTATTTCGGCTTGTCGAGTACATTGCTGCCGGCTGTATATGGCAGCAGCCTCGACTACAGCGACCTCTGGCGGCCTTTCGCTGCACCTCGGCTTATTCCCCAGGCTAATCTCGCGGAATCTGTCGACGTATATACCGCTCCGTACGTATATACTTACATACACAGCCGTGGACTGTGCGATGCGCCGCTTTCGGTGCGTCTCCCTATCGAATAATATATACATTGCGCTCGCTTTCTCCTTCGCTGCAAGTATATAGACGATCGTCTCGAGAATACTCTGCTTAGATATACGGAGATAGTCTGTACAAAGAAATTTTACGAGGTTGGAGTTCGACCGTGTTCGTTTATTTTTAAATTCTTGATAATTAATTCAATGTCCGATGGATAAATATTTATATTTTAGTCTTTTTTTTAATTGGCCAGTCCTATAAACAGGTAACTGCGCTTACCTCTGTAGGATATTGATTATTTTCATACATATAGAAATGATTCATGTAAATTATTACTTTGATTTTGGCAAAAATATTATCTCAAGCCCGAAACGATTTTTCAATCCGCGAGCCGCTCTACTTTATCCATATAATTATTACGCAACGAAATGCGTAATCGCTTATCAATATACCTCGCACATCATCGCTCATAAAATCCGCTCCAACGACTCGTATATATCATCGAAGCGCACCTTATTTCCCAACTAATCATTATCCCCCACCTGATTCCATCTCATGTATCGAGCGTAAAACGAATCCAGCACCTATATACAGCGGGAAAAGTCTCGCTGACGATTGAAAGCTCCGCGCACACGCACAGGCGTCTAATGTTTAATATTTCACGGAAGACGAGCAGCCGGCGCTAATTGAATTGCAGATTGGCCTCGCTGCCTCGGATAAACGCTGTTATTTACGTTGTACACAACGCAGAATTGCCGGACCCCCCGACGACGCGTGTACGTACACGAGAAGTTACAAAATATGGCTTTCCGATCTCCCGAGATGGCTCGTGTGACGAATGTACTTTTTTGGAGGCTACCTACATCTCTTGTTTGGCTTTTAAATTGCGCGATGCTTTGTGTGCGGGGAGTTGCGTAAAGAATATTCAGAGCGCAATTCGTTCTGTATTGCGATTATTTGAATAATTTTATAATACAGGTATGTATATAACTGTAAAAAAAGCTTTTTACCACGTTCATAATGGAATTCTCACGAGGCCCAGTAAAATTCAAATCGATCCTTATCGATAAACTGTAAAAACTCTATACGTTAATTAGCACAGCTCGTATCCATCGACTAATCGCATAAAAAAGCTAATTAATTTAAAGAAAAAAAATATCCATAACGATCTTCCCGTGAAAAGCACCAGCGACAGTCATATCGACTCCGACTCCTCTTCGTGATGCGGTGTCTGGGTTATCGGCGCAAAAAGGCATTGACAGAAGTAGAAAAAAAAATCGCACAGTGCAGCACCGAGCTCTCCAGATCGTCATTAAACTCCCGACGTTCTAACGAGGAGAAACTCGTTATACCCCCTGCGCTTCTCGCGAGAAAGGAGTGACGAGGCCCCTCTTGCTACTATATATATACTTACTATGGTAGACTTTATTCCGAATAGCCTCGCGCGGAATATTAGCCACTTAGGGTGACTCGTTCGGGGATAAATGTTTTGTGTTGGGAGTGTATTATTGAAGCTGCGAGCACGTTTGTTTGCAGAAAGAAAGTCCGCTGTATAATAGTGAACAGCAAAGGCAGCGTTGTTTCGAACATTCGTTTGTGTTCTTTTATATTTTCAAATTTTATATAATATGAGAAAATTTTGAGGTAAAAATTACTCAAAATTTGTAATGCTATCAGAATTAATTTACTTTATAATGCACATACGTATCAAAAAATGTATTATACAATTCTAAATAATATAATTTGCTCATCTTGAATTTTGAATCCAGCAATTTTCGTATGAAAATTAAATCTACATCTCTTTTGCACTGGTATCAAAAACTACTATATAATGGCGCAAATGCTACGGTAATCTTTACGTTTTCTTACATTGATTTGCGTCTATCATAGGGCATTTCAAATAACTCAGACACAATAATTATATATTATTTTTTGCATCCGATGCTTGTGATCGAATAACTGCAATTTCGATGTTACTTTAGCATAATCTGATGAGCAAGAGTGTTGGTATACTCATGCTTTCGAATCTATATATCTTATAGCATATATAGAACCGAGCTAGAAACTAATGTCAAAGCAATACCGAATTAATGCGCTTTTAATTCAAAGCAACGTGTAATCATGATATTTTTTGTCAAAACAGATATTAGCGCTGTGGTACAACACGTCCGTATTCGAAAGCCACGAGTGGATATTATAGAAAGGTGTTGGAATGATTGATGTCCGGCACTTAAAAAAGGCTCGAGATTCGCGTTACGACATCCCAATGAAGACATTAAACATTTAACGTAATTTACTCACTCTGTTATCATCCCATTAGCCCGCACAATCTTCTCTTATAACAAGACCAAAGAAGAAGAAGAAGAAGACGATCCCGGCCGCAATCTCAAAACGTATATCTCAAGACCCGTTTTAAAAAAGCCCCTGTACCAAGACATCCTCTCGGCGCGCATTGATCAAGTTGCGCAAATTGATAATGGATTTTCGTGAAATAATAATCGAGCCGTTTAACTACGTAACGAAAGTGAAATTGCGTGCGTTTATCCCAGATCCGATGATGCTAATAACGCTACATAGCCGACCGACCGGGCGGAGTGAGGCGGAGGAAAAAAAAGAGTTTCACTCGCATGTGCGGCGGGTATTCTCTTAATCCGACGTATACAACACACTGCAGGACACAACAAAGGTCTTTGGCCGATAAGAGAAAGTAACTTCCTCGAGCAATCGCCATTAAGATGATCGACACATTATTGCTCGAAAACCCGTTTATTGAACTTTTAATACCGGCAAATTGAAAGCCCCTCGAGGACGCATACGTTGTTCAATGAAAAAAATCACGATAGATTTACAGCTTTTCTATACGCGCAAAGGCGCGCGCATCTCATTTAATTTATCGGGAAGCGATATTTTTAATTATCAAAATTGATAGGATATAATAATAGCATTGTGTATTAATTTTCGGAAAACAATATAACGAGCGCCCGTTCACTCGAGAGTTAATCAACTTTCGAACAGTAAAATTTTGAAGAAGCCCGATCCGTGCTTCGCGTTATATACGGTCGCTGTGCGCGGAATTGCAGCTCCGGAGTAATGGGAAATAGATTATACCAGCCAAGTGGGAAAATTAAATAGGCTCAAAGTATGAAAAGAAGTTGAGCGCGGCTGAAGAAGTGAAATTTTTCGCAATTTAAATTCATAATTTTCATTGAAAACTTGCGCGCATGTATATAACGCAACGCTGATTTATTTTCAAAAGATAAAATTATCCTCTTTCAAAGTGCCGAGTTCTCATTTCCGCGTTAATTAATTTTTATATATTCGCCTTTTTACGGATGCTTTATATACTCAAATTTCATCCGCGTCGCATGGCCATATCCCCGTGTTCGTTAATTTTCTATATACATATATATAAAGTCCTTGATCATTAAATATTCTGCTTAATTTCTGCCAAATTTTAATGCGTGACTTTTATATTCCCGCTAATGCGACGAGATCGTTGCGTTTACTCAACTCAACCAAACTAACAAAGCGACAGCGGCAACCGCAAACAAATCCATCCTGCATCTGCTCATCCTCACCTCAGTTCAGAAGTCAGAGAGAGACACGTATGGTTAAAAAGCGCATCGGGAAGCCTCCGAGCGATGAGACGATGACGAATCGCCGCGCGTGTACAGTCCTTCTCTTGCCCGCCGGCGTAATAGCGGGTGAAAGTGCGTGAGGATAATGCACCGCGAATTTATAATGCAAAGTCGCGCGCGAGAACGCCGCTACTGACGTCGATGGCTTTCCTCGCTCACGACGATTCCGGAAAAGGCTCGAGCTCCTCTAATGCAGCCGATAAATCAAGCTGTGACTGCGAGATGCGCCGCCGAGTATATATAGTATGTATGTGAAGAGGTATAAACTGTATATATGTGGTGGACAATTTTTGCGTGGAATGTGTATTAATTGCCGGTATATGCGAGATTCTGTGCGATGCTATACTAATTGCTGTAAAGTTGTGCGCGGCATTATTCATCATATATTTTCGATAATTTTGCAAAATTTATTAGTGCCCAGAAAAAAATTAAGATACGACTCTCGGGTATCACGACCAGTAAAATTTATAATTTTCATTTTTACGTAACACATAGTTGTCGTGACTGTATAGGAAGTTAAATACTTTTATTGTTGCGAGGATTAGTATGCAAATGATTTTCTTTCTTCAAAGAGTATTTAGTTGGAAGAGAATTAATTATGATGATTGCCCCGGCGAAAAATGTATGCATTATGGTTATTTGTTTGAGGACGTGAAAGCGTGTTATTGTGAAGGTTGGGATACGGAGAAGAATAATTGCGACAAAGTGGTTTATTATTTACGTGGTTAAACGCAATATTTCGACGACTGAGTATAAACCTACAACTCTTCATTAAAATCTTAAATTTTATAAATAGCAGGCATTGATAGTTTCGACATATTTATATAAATTTAAATAAATAAATAAATACGTCAAAATTTATTTACATGCGTGAAGTAAATTTTCTTTACCGATGGTCATTGAGCTCAAATTTACGGAGAAATGATACTTCAGAGCTTCAGTCACGATTCAACACCCGACTTACAGAATTGCGGATATATGACGATGCGTTGATGCATCGCAGAAATATCTCACACTAACTATCCTCGCACGTTCGATTAAAAAATGCTCATTATGACTGTTTATTCGAGTGCCTGGAAAATGTGAAAGTTTGTTATGAGTTGACGACGTAGAATAATTGCATGAAAATAATAGTTTATTGCTCACGTACGTTTGTTCCTGTAACTTTATATCAACTTTATATTCTATCTAAAAACTCTAAATCAATATAGTGTAGATCTAAATGAAGTTACTTATAACGACAATGATTTTGCAGTTATACTTATGTTCATCTCTAAAATAATTTATGAAAATATTGTAAATCATTGGCATCCGTTCAAAGATCTATTCTTTATTGAATCTCATTACGAAACTTTGCCAAGAGCCACAACACAGTTGCAAATCAATCAACACTGCGAAAACAATATAAATACATCTCAAGTGGTAACCACCAAGTCATTAATCCACGTTTAAGGAAACAAAAGGATAATAAGCCAGAAGCTTGGGATTGCACTATCCAATCTTCGATCCACCTCCGATTGACAAACTCAAAATTTCACACCTCCCCAACGATAAATTTCCGATCTATTCAAAACCACCTCAGAAACCCGACATCGATCATCGCGAGCTCCATTCATCTCCGCATAGTCCGAATTCACCGCCCTCGCGGCGAACCAACGCAAAACATTCCAAGACGCGATTGTTTCCACCTTGCGTTGGGCTTCGGCTAACGCTCACGCACGTGCGCGGTCGTAATAACGCGGAAAAGCAACGGTGTAAACGCACGTCCTAATGCGCGCGGCTACTACGTGCGGTGTACACATACACAAATACGACGCGGGGGGGGGGGGGGGGGGGGGTGTTAGGCTGTACGTGGATGCGGAGAAGTGCTGCCGTGTACTGGAGAGGAGAATCCGTTGCCTTTCTAAAGAAGTCAACGCGCGCCGAGGATATACGAGTACACTTGAGCCGTATAAGCGGCGAAAAATATGCGCAGATCGTATATATCGTGCCATTAACGATGCGCGAGGAGGCTCGGTTGTTAGTATTATCGGTATTAATCTCGTTCTCAATGTTAACCTTTAATGGATCGTTGAATTGGGGATTGAAGAGTAGAAGTTTACTTTAACTTCGATGAGAATTTCTTTATATTTTTCATAATTTTGTCTTCCTATTTTAAAAAGAGACATACTCTGATTTACTCTTCTACTGTTCTGATTCAAAGTAGCTAGTAATAAACGGTTTCACACACCCCTTGCGTAAAACTCGTTTTCGAACATGCTGAGTCAAAAAGCGTATGTTAAACTAGCTTTCCCCACGTCATATAAAAAAAATACGATTTTAACCTCTTATAACTTTTTCACATTCTCGATCCAGTATATCTAAGTGTATACTGATGGAAATTCGCGGAAACCAATTCTTCGTTATCATGACAAAATGACAAAACAATGCATACCACTGATACAGCTCCTAATTGCCTCCTTTCCATATCAAACTAATCGCAACTCATTCAACGTCGAGCACGCGCACGTAACATCTCTTTAAATAAGATGTAAACTTATCCCAATCGCTGCAAAAATGCCCTGACTACAAAGATCATATAGAGGCAACGAAGAAAAAGCAAATAAGATATTACGTTGAAATCTTGCCGTGGGCATCTTCCATCAGCACCGGCAGACGGAGTAGCACAGCTATAAGCTAAGCGGCGATCTCGAGATCATCGGCGCGTGACGCTCGGGAACATCAAATCTCCAGCGGCTCTCGGTTAAATGCATCGGACCGCTCTATCTATATACTTATATATATATATATATATATATATTCACTCGCGCATTGAGCAACCGAGCGCGCGATCCGGCCCGGCTGATATAGATCGCAGCGAGGATCGAGAGCGACTTCTAACGCTCTACCGTCTCCGTCCCTTCTCCCTACTGCTTTATCGTTTTGCGCACGCGAATACTGGATGCAGTTTGGCACTGAGCGAAAAATCAGCCGATCGACAGCAAAGCGCTTTTAGCAGGGTCGATGCTTTTTTTAGGTAGGTAGGTAGGTAGGTAGGCAAGAGAGTGCAATTCGCAGAGAATGATATTTAGAAGGTTCTTATAAAAGGATTTTAAAATGGCTTTAGAAAGCTATCGGTTTATTTTATTTTTGTAAATTTTTTTATATTTCTGTTCTTACTCTTTATTACGTAACTTTTCGGAATCAAAAATCACTTGTTGAAGAACAGCAGCATCACCATTTCTTCCTTTTCTGATCTCATTCTAATTTTTATTTTACTTTCTATTAATACTAATATATAATTAATTGCTGATATCGATAATGAACGAGCCTCTAGTCTACTGCGAGGCAGGTGCTTAGAAACGGTATACCGTACTCCATCTAGCGCCGCTTGACTTCTTGCTTCACTTCAGCCGCAAATAACGCGCGTATAAACAACCAGTCACCTTAAGATGAATTCCAAATGAACAAAGTTGACATTACAAATTATTCGTTAATAAACATCAGCACTCGATCACGTCCATCAGCGCACGATCGACCTGATCGACCATCACGAACCGTAACAAATTTCTGACCTTTTAGCCCGAGCTACCGAGCATAAATGTTCGCGCGTAATCGAATTATCTCGATAAATTAAAGTCCCAGGCTTGCATTTCCGGCGCAACGCGCAACAGGCGATGATGCCCGCCGCCGCATAATTGAAAGTGCAGAAATTATTCGTTTAACATAACTATACCTAGGTACAGCGCCGCGAGAAAAGCTGCGGACTCTCGGTGTAACGGAACGTTTAATTAACGAGAGTGCAGCGCGCATAAACCGGCGCGGTAATGAACGAGCAGCGCCGCAGCCTTTTATTAGCGAACAAATCATAACTTCCAGTCGTTTGGGGTTGAGGAAAGCCTATGCGCATATATGTATACATATATACAGGGTGAAGACAAACTTTATCGTTTTATTTGATTTACCGTCGTGGGAGTGTACGCACCTGCTAAGATTTTGAATAATTTTGGTATTCACGAGTGAGAAAACACTTTGATTTTATTGAGCATTGGTACATGTATAACAAATTTGAAAAAGACAAAAATTTCTAACGGAAAGCTTTGAAACTATCGGAGAGCTTTATTAAAAATCCATTAAAAGTCCTCGTGTATTTCGGAATATTTTATATATATACTTTAACGATAAGGCAAATTATTGGAATCTTGAGTAAATATAAAATAAAATGGACAATTCATCGCAGTACCTGCACATAATCTGAGCCTCGATCTGAGCAAATCGAGTTAATTGAATCAATTTTTTTTTCTGCTCCTGCGGCTGTGTTATTCATTTGATTGGTTGAGAATTAAATATACTCGATATATTTACGATTTTGAACGTATAATCTCTAGAAAATTGAACGCGCGCCCTAGATTTTGCTAGTATTGCGAAAATATCATTGATCGCTACGTTCCTTCCGGGAAAACCAATGACATTAACTTAAAAGCACTACTAAGTTTGACTTTTCTAACGAATAAAGATAACAGTAGCGGCGGTTCTAGCTAACAACGCTCTAAAACACACAAATTTACACGAAACAAGTATTTTCTCGTGAAAACAAAATTAAACAAGAGATCTAGCCTGGAATTCCGCTCCGCCTTTGTGCCTTGCTCTGCCAGGCCACAGACTCAAGTCGAGGCCTTAATTAAAAGTCACTTCTGCGGAAAGAGCTAAGGGAGCGTATAGCAGCCGCCGCTTCAAAACAGCGAAAAAAAGTGAAGAAAGGAAGGGTGGTCGGTGTGGTGACAGCGAAAATTCGCTTGCTAGGGCATCGAATTAACAATGCGAGAGAGAGAGAGAGAGAGCGATAGGAGTCTCTCATATCGCGCGTTATAACGAAATCAGCGGAGCGTAAGTCGTCGCTGCTGCCGCGGTAGTACCTCTCCGGATATTACAAACCTCCACGCGAGAGGTGATCCTAAACAACCGACTAATTAATCTCGCGCTAAGGTCTTTTTCCGAGGATGATGAGCAGTGCGCTGGGGTTTGTTGCGATAGCAGTGCGAGCTAATGTCGACGGGACTCTTCACGGTTTTATTATACTTTGCTGGATTATAAGGCCTTTTTCGAAACCTATGTAAATCGAGGATTTTGCAAGTCGAGTACTCGCAGTGATGAATCCATCTAAAAATTCCACAGTAGGAGTTTAATTTACGATGCAATAGTGTAACGATAAGAAATATAAATTTTAAATTACAATCAGGCGGTAAATGAAGTAACGGCAATAATACCCGCTGTGGCAAAATATAACAGTCGCTATCGCACAAGTACGCGATGCCAAACAATGCCAGCAAATATCGAAATTCTAATGATGGCGCCCTGTAAACTAAATGTGCTTTTTTTCTAACAATCACAGCATCAACTAGCTTCACAATATCTGGCCATCATTTTTTTACAAGAGGATAAATATATGATACTTATTATACTTTAGATTTTAAAAGATAATGTGAGAGAGAGAGAGAGACAGAGACCTCTGCGTGGGTAAAACAACGCAAAAGAGACGCGCCACCCCATTGGTGCTATGCAGCCGCAGAACGAATATATAGAAGGACGTGATTGGCACTTCCAGTCCCAAAACAAGAGAGAGTAAGGGGGTAGAGGGGGGGTGGAGAGTGAAACTGAAAGCGGAAGGTGACAAATTTAATATCCAGAACTTTTAGAAAAATTTGAAACGGCTCAGTATATTATTAGCAATTAACAAGATTGTGCATACAATCTTTTGAGTAATTATATAATTTTATAATAATCGTTTTACGTGTGATTGTTTACCAGTATCAACAGCGCCAAACAAAGTTATGACCAGAACATTCATTTATTTAGTTGGATACGCAGATGGCGATATTTTGGGATCTAAACTTCCAACAGTAAAAAAAGTGTTAAGCTTTTTCATTTATAATCTTAAAACTTTGCAAAAATCTATACGTGACAGCGCTAAGCTTACTGTTGATAAATGTGTCGAAATTTGGGAGCAAACAGAAATTTCAGTAACAAACAAAGGCAATTTGTTTGAAATTTTCTGTCATTACATTTTTAAAGAACATTTTTAATTTAAGCAATTACATTTTTTTTAAATTACTGTAATCTACTCTTAGGAATAATTTTAATGGCATATTCAGTAAAAAAGCAATTCAAAATTTTTTAGAATTTAAATAACAATTGCAGGGGACCATTGATTATTTCCAGATATCTCTTCCTTACAAACTTTTAGTCAGATGTGCAAAAGAAGATTTTCTTTTCATCCTTGCTTCAAACGTTGAACTTCAGTACGTCGTATTTCAACTTTTAATTTTTCTACATTTTTACCTCACTATCAAACATTTTCCTTCCTTATTCTTTCTAAATCTGATTTACCCTCCGAAAATGTTTGCTAATCATAACATTGACAACGTCGTCTTCAAATTTGGCAAAAAATAGATAAATAATAATTGCTTCGAGATTCTGTGCGTGAAATTGTTTGCAAAGGCAAACACCTTTACAATACTTGGAATAATCCACCTTGCTGGTAGATTAGATTTTAAAATTTTGTTGTATTAATTTTTTTCAATAATCGTAGTAGTCAGCAATAACTTATATACGGAGAGCGCTCACTTTTCGAGTTTGGCCCCAAATAATTAACAATATTTTTTAGTATCAGAAAACTTCGAGGTTGGGTGTTTCGAAATCATCCAAATAAGAACATGATTATGGTGACTTCCTAAAAAATAACAAACATTAAAAAAGTAAGTAAATTCTTATCATAGATCTACCATCTTATCAAACGCGGAGTGAAAGAATTGACCCAAAAGCTCGACCACGATCTACTATCTTGCACTTTCATTCCCGATTGAAAGCCAGCACATCGTCATAGCAGCAATACGTGCAAGAAAATGAAAAGCCCGACGAACAGAAGCTAAAATCACGTCATCACAACAACCTGTAATTTCGTCTCCGCGGAAAGAGGCGATCATCCAGAAGCCGCTGTCGCATCGTTCCGTTCGTCGACATAAAAGTAGGCTCCACCGAGGACTCAGTAATTGGCAGCAGCAGTTGCTTTGGACGTCTCACGACGCGACCGGGAAAGATGTTAGAAGAGAGTAAAAGATTCTCATCTGGCGCTCGCTCAGTCACGAGCAGCTGCGCACGAAGCGTCATAAACCGCGCGAAATTCCAACGGCCAATTATTGGGCGGCAAGAAAAGCAAAATTTGTACAGCATCGAATCCATAATCGCGAACTTCGGATCTTTTGCTGTTAGAGGACTTGTAAGAATAGCAAAGCTTGTAAAGTATACGGCTATGGTAGATCGAATAAGTAAAGTGACAATACCTTGTTGCAAGTGTATAGCTACTATACTGGAAAACTTTTGGCTTCTGTCGGAGCATACGACAATGCTTTGTTATATAAAATAAGCTAATTAAACATCGATAGAGAATATTAAATAAAGATTCCTTGTGATATATACAACATGCTCTCAGAATAAAATTAAAAATGTTTAAAATTACCTATATATCTATATATAAGCTTTATTTCAGATCTAAGATTATAACTATACCCCGTGTTCCTATGTTACATTCATTGCTTTTCCTGTTTACCATAATAATATATGTCGTAATTGTAACTCATTCTATTCATTTATACGCAAAATCTTCATTTAAGTAATTTGTCTCAATTTAAAATACATGATTTTTTAATTTTTTACACGTGATATTTCTATTTTTATCGTTCATTTTTTTCTGAACTCTTAATCCCTGCCCAAACTACAAGCTGCATTAGATGCGTGTCTAATGATAACGATCATCTTGCCTCCTCTGGTAAAAATTTTGCGATAAGGGCAATAAACTATACCAACAATATTTATTATTCTTATTTTTACTATTTGTCAACGAACATCGAGCGTAAAAAGAAGTTATACATTTTTGAGAAGCTGTCGCAGTGTCGTACTAAATGCCGCTGCGCTTAATTAAAAAGCAATTATAGCAACAGGAGACGCATGTGAGATAATTATAATGCGCAGAATTTCCGTGCTTTGAAGATGTTGAGTCGTATGAGTCTCGTTGTACTACACCTGTCCCGAGAGTCCCTTTGGTACGGTTACCTCATGACAAATAGCGGAAGATTGCGAACTTTTTTAATACTAGTTTGCATTTTTTTCTCACTTTGTCTCGGGTCGGTGTTCTCAGAACAGCGGGATCGCGAAATATCTTACCTTAGATACAGAAGTTCTCATTCTTATATGAGTTGCTTAACGTCTTATGGTAAATGATTCGAAACGATAGTTGATAAATTGTTATTGTATAGCCGATACATGATGACATTTATTATATCGAAATATTATATTGTCAACACCAGTGGACAATCTTTATTTTATTAAATGTGTCGCTAGTATCAGAAGTGCTTCTCTTGAACTTGATACGACGCAGTTATTTTGAACAAACGACATAACAATTTCATAAAAGAGGAGGAGGTAAGTGTAAGGTTTGAGGTCTAGGGGTCCGGTCAAAGCTTTTCTTATTTATTTTGACTTCCTGTATCCAAATTCATAAATAAGTGTTTTATACTAAAGAAATGCAATAATTGGTTATGAACAATTTTCCGAATAACAAATCTAACAAGAAACATTTAAAATTTTTTTTTGTAAAATGCATTGCTTCTTGTTAAACAACTAATAAAATTTTCAAAATCAAATCGATTAACATAAATTTCTCGAAAATTAATAATTTATCATCAAAAAAATAATGCACTATACAAAGAAAGTATCAGAAACTTTTTTCTTAAATTTGTACAAAAAATTGAAAATAATTTTTTTAACAGACAAGTGACGCAAAGCGCCTTGCCTATTCGGATTCAAGAGGTGAAAATATATAGCGTCGGTGAACTCTTGAATCTCGATGACCCACGGGCAGATCAGTGTGTCTTCGCCAGGACTAAATTGGATTTTCATAGTGTGGCTTGTTTCACTCAACTTAAATGATTAGCACAATACTCGAATGTATCCAACCATGAAAATAATCGCTGTACAGCGCAAGCTCAAACATGATTCTGAAAGAATCCTTTACCTTATCAGTGGGCTTCCACGTGAATTCGTAAAGCGAATAATCTTGACTCGGCCATCCGTGCATATATACAGAGCTGGAGGAAAAAATTTAGCGGTGCAGAAGAATTTCCGTTGACATACGACACCATAAATTACATGCTTTTGAGCGGCAGTTCGCAGTCCCTTGCCGTTTTACCGAGGTTTCCGGCGTCTATATCACGAAGTAGTGGGCACGAAACGAGTGAGAAATTAGAAGTTTGAATAATCACTTTTTACATGGCGTTAGCCCTTGTCTATATAGAACTTTACCGAATTAAAAAATGTAAAAATTACATTTTAAGATTAAAATGACTTACTACAGAAACTACAATAATTACAAAATAGTATGATACTCCTCTTATACCACCGAACAATCCGCAGTGACAGATTTTAAAGGGTACTAAGTCATCAACTCTAGTTGCAACCGGTTGTATTATTAAAAATACACCCTTTCAAAAACGAGAAGATAAAGCAAAATCATTGCGTTACGTATTTTCACCTCATATATAAGAACAATTCTCATCCGTATGGCTTGCACGTGAAAAGCCAAATCAAAGTGCCACATAACTCCTACGAAGAGTAAAGTAGAGAAAATCCAGCGAAAGAAACGAAAAAAGCATCGACCTTCGATAAATTTTAGTCTTCTGCGTCAAGGAGCCAGGGCTCAAGGGAGAGAAATGAAGTTGTCGTCTGTGGATTGAAAATACGTGAGTTCGACGAAACGCGAACTCTCGACTGTCCTCAGGTAGCGCCTATACGCCATGACCATGAATAATGTAGCATACGTATATTTGTACATACGCATGATAAATAAAGTGGCCATACACGATGATAAATTCAGCGAATAGGCCCAAGTCGCTAAACGCGAACGAGCGCATCTCTTATCGCGTTTGGCAAGAGCGCGACCTCTCTGCCATACTTTCGTTCATGAGAATTTATATATATACACGTGCGCGACACGGGTTCCCGCTGAGAGATGCTTACACGGGGAATCACTCTCGCTTTCGTGTTGCCGATGCTTGCATCTTTCACTCGATTGACTTTTTCCGTTGCCGATTCAAGCTTCCGCTATTTCCGTGGTTTAATTATCTCGAGACGTCGAGTTTATCAGATTTTAGTATCGAAATGGTAGCGTTGGGTACAGAGGTGTTTAGCTTTCGTTTTATGAGATCGTTTATACGGGTTTGAACTTAGAAACAAGATACGAGAATCGAATATGAACAATATGCAATTCGCTCTTTGCCCTCGTTATTTATGCTAATAAAAGACACTCTTGATGAAAAAAGACGATACAAAGCAAAGTGACACATCTAAAGCCAAATTAAATCTCGTTCAACGCGCTATAGACCGTTTGCGCACCAGAAAACATCGCGTATACACCTTCGTTTATTACAAATTACAAAATTCTCACTACCGGCGGTGCTCGTCTATTTTCCGTCCCAACGAGCAGCCAGCGTATGTACACCGCGCTCCACGAGAAAGCGAAAGGAGTCATCGTGGGTAACCGTGTGTGCCTGTGTTTTCGTACGTGCGCGCCCAGGCGGTTTTGCGCACGTCGCTTCGACAGATGCACTTTGGCGTCCTTAGGAGTGAAATAATTTTGAATAATTTACCAGCGCGGAAGAATGAATTTGCAAAATAAAAATTAAAAAAAAAATGAGAAAACGCATCACCCCTATTTTGTCGCGTTTAATTTCTCTCGCGAAGTTGAAAGAGGCCTACTAAATAACACGAGTCTGCACTGCGGGAAGAGACAAGGCCAGCTGAATCCTTGGTAAGTATATACTGCGCCATTAAGCGCACGTGTGCTCTTCGTCGTCGTTGCTCCTTATCTCGCGCGCGCGCGGTGCAAAAACATAGCCGAGAGAAGGGAAGAGTTTCTTCTACTGAGAGAGCGCGTCTAGCATCTCCGGCGCGCACTTTCGTTTCGAGCGAGTATATAGCGGCTTCGCGACGGGACCATCATTTCACGATGAAGTATTATATGCAGTCTGCCTGTGTGTGTATATATATATATGAGCACGACATGCTCTTGGCATGTAACCGAGCGAATATTTGGAATCATCTTTGTAATACTTTTTAGTCGGATCTCCCTTCACATTCTACGATAATTAGCCATTTAAATTTTAAATTTTCCATGGATTTACATATCTCCGAGTACTTTTCTGCCGGTCTCTTGTGCGAATGTCTGCTAAAGCGACTAATTAAAATTCTTTTGCGTCTGACTCCAGGGAATAATTGACATGCGCTCGCTTGTGAACTTTTATCTGTCTGTGTCGTCCCTGATTATTACTTTTTTCCGGTACCGATAATAATACCTGTATATATATATATATATATATATATATATATGCTCTCCTGCCGTACTTTGAATTTCCAAGATTGTAACAAAAATAAAGGTCCGATCGAAATTTCCTTTAGAATAATGTATTCAACCTAATACTACGACGCTAAACAGACTTGGTTTTTCATTATACTAACTTTATTTCAAAAGTTATATGGTATAGAAAAGCAGTGTTTTTAACTTCCACATCCTCTTAAGAGTGTTCCGCTAGACCGCTAAATAAAATCTTAGACAATTTAGCATGAGGTGTTTTCATCCTTAGGTGCGTAATTTACTGTACAATACTCGTCTCATAAGTCTTCCTTCATACATCACGACGTTTAGCGAAATACAATACTGAACAAAAGTATAAAAGTAAAGAGTCTCGACGTGAGTTGTAAGAAAATGACGGGAGTAAGCGAGGACAGGTTTGACAAATAAAACACACAGTTTTCACAAAACGGACAAAACTTATTTCGGAGTAAAATCCCTCATGGTTTGAGAGAAAAACCGCAACAAGTATATCGTTTATTAATAAAAATACAAACTTTAAATACAAGTATATACAAGGAAAATTACAAGTAGCCTCAAGGCAAACCGTAATATAAAGAACTTATCCGCAACGTCTAATCGCCGATTGGGATAAATTCGTACCCAATAATAAAAATTTAAATGACTAAACAATTCGTTGGTTATGGTTTACATGATATCTATATAATAAAACGCAATTTCACGATCTTATACATTTTCAAATTCATTATATTGTCATCATTAAAAAAAATTGTTCAAGAATCGAAAATGGACATATAACGGGCTACAAAGAGTAGCACAGTTCAATAGTTACGACGAAGACCAGCACACTTCAACAGTTACCACAAAAACTGGCACAATTCAATAGTTACAGCGAAAAATACAGTGAGAAAAAGGTTTTATAAAAATTACTGACTGCCCGGTAAACATTACAAAATTCCTAGATTTTCAAATGAAATTTACTAGATTGTCACATGAATTGTTTCAGTATTGTGATTTTTGTTGGTTTTAACTTTTAACTGTAGTGCGAATGAATTTTTAATCGAACTAAAGGCCCGTTCGTTTATTTCCTACGTAAGAACGATTAGAATTATTCAACTACTTAATAGCGAGGCGGTGGCGCATAAGTTATAACGGCTTTACTCATAATTGAAAAAACGTTTGATCCATAGCAAGGATATCATTTTTTTTAAATAAAAATGTTAATTAAATTTTGTTCAGGAACAGTAGTAATTGTTGATTGATTATAATAATCAAAAACTAAAAATATGTCAAAATTTTAAAATTCATGTAAAAACTACAATTTTGTATTATAAAAATTTCTAGACTCGCAGTCTATGGCTGCCTAGTTATATTATATTTAGTAACAATATAATATATTATATTATATAACAATAAAATATATTATATGACATACCAATATAATATGTTATATTATATATATATATATATATATATAAACTGTGAATACTTTTTAATAAAAATTACTATGTTCTACAGTAAAACTGTGATATATTTTGATTTGCGATAAATATATTACATAGTAAAATTTGTCTTAAATCAAAGTATATCACAGTTTTACTATAGAACGTAGTAATTTTTATTACAAGACTTTCTCAGTATATTATAGTGTACGCTACCGTGCTACATATATAATATAACAGGAGGTATAGCACAGTTAAACATTTTGTAAAGACTTTATAATGATAACAAAGCAAAGTGTGTATATATGTGTGTGCCTGCATGCATGTGTATGTGTGTATCCGTGAATGTATGCATACACACACATACTCGCCAGAAAAACGTCGACTGTGGTAGTCTGCGTATAGGAAGTGACAAACCGCTAATGAATAAATCACAAAAAATAAATCATTTTCCACTTCTCCTGCAAGCAAAAATATAAAATAAATGTTGTTACATTATGAATTGTGTTGAATAGAAACTGATTAAGAGATAAAGGCTATATATATATATGTCTGGTTCTCTATGAAATCGAAGGCTAAACAATTATAGTGCTTAAACAGTGTTTCTATTGTACCAGAAATTTTTCAGATTTTTAAATTCCTATTTTACAAAGTTGTAAAATGCCAAAGTTGAGATTTTTAACATTTTTTATTTTTTTGCCAGTCACATTTTACGCTTTTGCTATGAAAACTAGCTCTTTTCAGACTTTTACGCTCGGAGACTAGCAGGTTTGAAAATTCTCTCCATGAAGATTGGCCCATTTCACGCAAATACACGCGATTCCAGAGATTTGATCAGGACTTCGACCATCAAAAAATTCATGTATATAGCTTTCTTTAATCCAAAAGTAATATTTTAATTTTTGAAACTATGATTATTATCTTAAAATGGTTGTCTTGAAAGAATTACATAAACCTAACTTTAATTTAAGTAGTGTAAAATTAGCAAAGTGTAATATAATGCAATTGCAAATTTTTATAGCAAGTATAAACAAATATATACTTGTCGAATTTGTCCTCGCCCCTTACTAAACGGTTATATAAAATTTACTCAACCTTGTTTCTACACATGCCTTTCAATTACTTTAATTGTGGAGATTAAAATACTTCATCTAGTCAATCGCTGTATACAAAAGTCAAGAAAGCATATTATTAAACTTTGAAAGTTAAAGTATACAACTTATCTTACCTTAATATATATAATCCATAATAACATAATATTTAACGGTTATCTGAAAAAAAATAAAGAAAAACATTGGAAGAACAACTGTAATTCGTACCCTTAATGGCTTTTTTATCGTACACTAGCCTAAAATTTGCATTTTATTCCCGATTTCCAGCAAATAAAATGTCGTACAACCTAACCTCTAGAAACTGGAACGAACATATTCATATCTACTGCTACTGGCGGTCAGCACAGCCTGCAATTTACATAGGCAACTATATATAGTTCGGAATCAAAGTAGAGATGCGAATGCACTGTGCCATTTCTAGAAGTGAGGTTACGAGGTATTTTCAATCCTGGAATTACGAATCAAACACAAAATACTGTCAAACGGTCATGAAAAAAGTGTATGTACTCTGGAATAATGAGGACTATTTCCGCCTGCGAATTTGCTGTCCTCGTTTCTTTCGGGCAACAGCTCACTCGCGAGTATTAATAGCCAACTTCATCCCCTAGGTTCATAATATATTTTAATTGAATAAACAACAACTGAAAACTTGACTGTTACTAAGCTTCCTTTAAGAGCATGTAAAAAAATCAGCGCCAAGAGTAACATGAGATATTCTGTTGAGGAGTACGTACGTTTTTTTTACAAAATATTTGCACTTCTTGCCGATGACATCAAACTGAATTTCGGAATTTCGGATGAACTGAATTAATTTCGGCAGCAATCTTATGATATTATGATGTTCCCTCAGTCTTGAATGGCAACTATTTCTGACCTCGATTTCTTTAACCAACAAGTGCATTCTTCTGAATATTCTCAACATTAGCAGCCGCTTTTCGTTAATAAACTGTATAGTTATAGTTTTTAGCTTCGTATCGTTATCAAACAAATTCACCACCAAAGAGTTCAAAATCTTATTTCGATGTTCCTGGGGTTCGGACGATATATTCATAATGTTCTCGGTTAACTGGAATTGTCTCTTGATTAATAACATCGACCTCAACGAAAATTGCTCCATACGTTCAAGCTTTTTATCGATACCGGTCAAGTGATACGAATTAGGCTTCAGCAGCATGCCACGCTGTTGAAAAGATCTTTATTGTAATATACCAAATTATATTAAAATTAATAATTATGGTAAATTATTTCAAATTTAATGTACATACATCAATAAATTAGAATATGTCTGTGGCTTCCCGGAACAACCGTCCAAGTCCATGTTTCATGTTTTCGAGAAAATACTACTTTAATATTCATACTGATCTCCAAGATCGGAGCTATAGAATAGAAGCGCGATAAGTTAGCAGTTCAATCAGCTATGCTAAAGATTATCTACACTATTATTCTACACTTTCGTTCGTCAAAATTCTTCCCAATACGCATGAGACTGGTACTTATCATGTAAATATCGATGAATACGTCGTAGTTTTGAAACCATATACTACTTTGAAACAAAAAATTGTCAATTTGACGAAATCCAAGCTAAAAAATGAAGTTTCTCTGCCGTACAGAATCGCGAAATTTGTATTATTAGGACACCTTGGTCTGTTTTGTTATTTTTCGATGAAAAGGATATGCTTTAAAATAAGACCACCAGTCCCAACTCAATTGTCGACAACATTGAACTTAGGCGGTTGTTCCAGGAAGCCACAGATATACTTCAATAAATAATTTTTTTACCCGTTATAAACCAATATTTGATTAAAAGAAAGGTCTGATCGCGTAATTAATAACAAAGATTCATTTAGTTTTTCCCATAAAAAGAGGTCCATTTCATGCGCGTGTTGAGAAAAGAAATTTATTCACCTCGAATTCTGCCAACAAACTATTATTTTATCTAGATTCAACGCTGAAACTAGCATAACGTATAGTTTTGACAAGGCAAAGTTTTAAAAAATAACGATTAGTTATATAAATAATTAATATAACTTTTGGATTTCAGGGCATTTAGTCAAATTACGATTAGTTATATAAATAATTAATATAACTTTTGGATTTCAGGGCATTTAGTCAAATTAATATATAGATTCTTTTAACGGTGTACTTACATACTCCTCCAAGCATCTACGTAAGCTCAAAATCTCTTCTTTGATCAGTTTAGCTTCTACATCAGTCCACCGTCTAACTACATGACTGATCTTGTCTGGGTTGTCATCGCTGCAAAGGAATCGCTTTAATCCATTGAAGTGTGATACGCACTTCAGTTCATTGTTTTGATCAATCGTTTCCCTGCGTCTTTTTTGTCCGTGACGTACATGAAATATGCGACCTTCCTCATTGACGTTTAAATTCTCAGTTTGGTTCGATAAGGTAAAAATGCTTCTATTTTTTAGCTTGTTTACAAAAATTGTAGCCTCACGGACTGTGGTAAAATCACTTGTTCGAGTGTCGTTCATAGTATCGACGTTCTCCAGTAAACTGTCGCACTTGCGACATAATTTTTCTATAGAATTTTTGTAGTTAATCAGAATGGCATTCCAACCCTCGTACTGATTCCGATACTCTTTGAACATTTGCTTAATCTGTTTGTGATAATAGCACGCAATCTTGCATACAACTTCCACAACCATAAGACAATGTTCCATCTTCGAATCGGTCAGTCCGGAATAATCGTCTTTCAGATACGTGGCGGTTGTCAGCCGAATATCGTGTTCGTAATTCTTGAATTCGTTAACGTTATACAATAATTCTTCGGTACTCATCTCAATGTCGTTTTTGTTGTAAACGAAAATAATGCCTGGCTGACCGATTATTCTTTCCAGATGAGCGTCATTTTTTATTAGTAGGCCGTCTTTGTTCAGTAGCACTGGCCCGGGAAACGAGGAAATTCCTAATTTATCGATCATTTCATGAATTTGGTTGAGCTGGCCTCTGCGTACGTCGTAGCGTAGTGTGAAACTGCGGCCCTTAATGACATCGCAAAGAATCAGAAAGTTCTGTAATTCCATGTTGACCTGCACATTTGGAAAACTTACTGTGTAACGATGTATTGAAATGTGTTGTTGAAAGTGTATTTGTATTGTAATGAATCAATTAATAAATTAACGATGCTACAATTATTCAAATTTGACTAAAACGATAACGTATTCTCCTATAATTATATATCAATGAACTTCTCTTTAATAACCAAAAACAGCAGGCCATATAACCGTCTCGTTAGGTGTCGCACAATAATCATGTCATTTGAACCGCCTTGATCGTAAAAACATTGATTATCACTTATTATAACTTTTCAGGGTGGTTCAGTGGTATCATTAGGCAGGGCAGGAAGAGGAGCGTTCCCTCGCACTCGCTCGCGAAATCTATTATAAGCTTGACGTTTCGACCTGGCGCCATCTGGATCGAACTTGCAGGACTAGGTTCCACAGGTTTTTCTACACACACTCGCACATATAACTAGCTACAATAATCTTATACAAACTACACTTATGAATAATAAATAATATGAACCGTTAAAAATCAGAGCATATCCAGCCGACTCAATAGACACTGCAGCAATAGAGTCGACGTACAGCGCATAGAGCAACCGTATGTATATATATATATATATATACCTCGCAATCTAACATATATATATAAAACTCCGACGACGTCTCGCGCGTTTTGGGCACGCACTCTCGCTTTCGCGTGCGCCCGAGGTGTGTATAATACGTGCGAACGCGCGGCGCCGGGCCATTTGCATAATATGGGAATCGGCTGCATTGTTCGTTGCCGCCGTTGTACAGTCGTCTGGATGTGCGCGGCTGCATTGCGGAGTGCGCTTGTGCTCTGGAACGGGACGGAAGAACATCCGAGTACGTAATACTCTCGCAGCGCGAGGTTCTTTTATTTTTTCTAAATTTGATTCGCGACCTTTGAACAAATGAAATTTTCTACTTTCAGCCCGAGTCTCGCGGAAACCAACAGGTTACTTTAACGGATCTGGTATGTATATCATAATGAGAATAAAGTAGTTTCATAAATATAAAAACACACAGCGATGCGCCAAAAAGCTTTTGTCTTCGTTCTACAAAAATGTATAATATATCTCTCTTTGCCGCAGAATATTGTGTTACCTCATTAAAATTTTCCCAGGCTGTCTTTCGCCTACTGCTACTGTATCCGCGCTAAAAACCAACAACGATTCTTAAGGTTTTTCGCGAAAGAAAAAAAAAACGCACCGCGCAAACTTGCGTAACAACGTTATTGCGGCATCGAATTCCGCCTCGCCAAGGAGCGCATCTGTACGTTGTACGCGAGCAAGCTCGACATCCAATTAACAATATAAAAATGTGCAGCCTCAGCACCGCGCGACAATATTATTGAACAATTACGACCGCGACATAAATTCTCGCTCTATCCAAGCGAGAGCATTGCGCATAATCTATACTCCGCATAAACCCTCTTGATTTATAGCGCAGCGGTGTATATAAGTACGGACCTTTGCGATTATAAATTTTACATAACCTTCGCAGAAAACAAGGTGCAAGTCCGCGCAGATTACACGTTTTTCCCGCCGCGGCCATCCTAAACAATCCTAAGCTCGCGCTCGACTGTATATAGGTGTGTGTGTATATACTCGTATATAAGCAAGGGGTAAACATTGGACGACGCGACGCTCTCGTGGGTGAAAGTCACGCGCAAAAGTCGTAAACCCATTCTAAACCAAGTGCGCGAGTTTTAAACGACTTTGCCGCTGTAAAAGCAAAGTTCGTGCTTCGATTAACGATTCGACCACGCCTCGATGCTGCTGCGGCCGTTATATGAGCGAAACCCCCGCAGCTGTCAGGATTCGAGCCGGATGAATCTTCGGAAAATTAAAGTTTGATCGGTGGTCGAGATTTTCTTTTTTCAGCCTCGATGTCGGGTTGAGGTCAAAGTTATGTTTGAAGCGTGAATAATTTACGCGTTTTAAGTTAGCCTGCTGATTATTGAAAGATATATTATACTCTATTAATTTTTATGATACAAGTTTACAAATACCTACCGAAATGGATACAAGTTAGAGCCACCTGCCGATCTTCTAAGAACATATATACCAATTATTTTTGTAAGAATCGTCTTATACAAAGCCCGATCAAAATTAAGACTCTGTATGTAAAAGCTCGGATTTAATTACGCTCGGCTGCAAGCACTAATTTCCCGACAGCGCTTATCAAATTTCGCGCTATCGGCTCTTGCTCTTCTCCCCCCTTCCGCTTCCAAACTGCGCGAAACTCTATATCCGCTCATAGCTGTATCGAAGGCAGAAACTCGTACAGCAGCAGCAGCAGTAGTCGAGTCTGCAAAGTTCCATATCCGTGAAAAATCGCGAGCAGCAGCGCTGACAATTTCCGTGATAATTGCGCGCGTGAAATTTCGAACGGCCGAGGGGCGGCTCTGCCGCCGGGAGGGAAGTAGAGAGAAAGTGCGGTGGAGAGGCGATGAGGAAGCGCGCAACGGAAATTGGGTCGTCGCGCTGAGTTTCCGAGTGCGACGTTCGCTTGGACGATCGCTAGGCGAGATCTGTGTGTACTCGCCTGCTGCGTGGTATATCTCGCGATGTTGGTTAATGCAGTTTTCGAGGTGAAATTTAGGATGTAAGCGTTTGTTGTTGTTGTGTTGATGAATGTGTGCATTTGTATATATAAGTCGTTCGTTACTTTCAGAATTTGAGTTTCTACTCGCGAAGAAGAATTTTTATCACGAGTGTAGGAAGCATCTCCAGACACTTTCTTCAAAATGCCAATCAATCAATCAATCCTCATTACCGCGACGCGCAGTTCTTCTATACATCGACTCTGAAATTTTGTCACGTAAACCGTATACGTGCATCTCGAGTTTCCTGACAACTAGAAATTTATAATTGCGATCGAGCAGCTGCACGTGCGCGGATCCGTCCGTATGTACGAGCCTGGGTTAAGGTCGAGTGTGCAGCGCGCTTTGAGACGTTTTAATTAGCCGCGGACGTTTTGAGCGGCGCTCGAGGGGATAATTGCCGACTGTCTAGCGTCGAGGGAGAAAACACCAGCTATTCGAAGAAATTCTCGCGGATCAAGTTACCGGAGAGTAAGCACGTGTGTGGCGATGAAAATTTTCCGAGATATTTATCGCAGAGGGTACTGACAACGGATGCTAATTGAACTTACGTGTACGTCGCAGGGCCAAGTTTGAAGGACTTAAGCGTGCACTACGTGGACTATATCGGCTGGGGTGATGTGCGAACTTTTGGCTTACCTGAAACAAAGAAAGCAATTGTAAAGTTAAAAACAAAGTTTTCGTATATGAAAAATTCCGAGCTTAATTAAAAAATTCTTCACTACACGAAGCCGCACCCAATGAGTCCCTCATCCTCCGATTAAAGCAACGAACTCGAGAGAGCAGCATCAATGCAGTCTAGCCCACAAAAAAAAACCAGCCACTTCAAAGCCCGCAAATAAGAGGTTTCCCAGCTCTCCTTTATTTAGGGCCGCGAAAATAAAGCCGTGAAACAGATAGAGAGAGAGAGAGAGAGAGAGTCGACGGGGAAAATTAGTGCGGGGCAAATTGCTCGAGGCGCCGGATATACGGAAGAACGTAGGTTCCGGTCGCGAGCAAGTGATTGGTTCCTGAACAGACAACTCGCCCTCTGGTATCTGAGCGGGGAGTGTCCCGTGGCCAGGAAGCAGAAGGACACGATGATTCTCCTTTTAATGTCTGTATACTAATCTTAATTTCATCGACAACGTAGGAATGTTCCAAAATAAGCAAACCCACCGATCCACCCTTCTGAAGAATAGAGAAACTCAGTGGTGTAGAGGAGACAAGCTTAGTACGGAATGCCGCTGCATAGTATACAAATTGCCATGAGTTTCTGGCTTCTGACGCGAGATTACAGAACTTATATATTGCATTCATCAGTAGTATTTTATGTTTTATAAGTCATACTACGTACACTCTCTTACGTTTCGCGATACTAATTTTTTTATATTTACATTTACTGTTTGTAAATACCTTTAATTAATGTAATGTGTATAATATATGTAAGAAAAGTAATCGTATATCATAGCCACATAAACGTTATATGTTATATCCATGAAAGGCTTCGACTTGGAACTGCAGGTATTGGTTCCGGAGATACATATGTGGATAGAAAGGCTGCCGCAC
This sequence comes from Muscidifurax raptorellus, assembly GCA_020010945.3. NCBI lineage: Eukaryota > Metazoa > Arthropoda > Insecta > Hymenoptera > Pteromalidae > Muscidifurax > Muscidifurax raptorellus. The sequence goes on along the minus strand of CM052079.1, from coordinate 12,754,633 downwards.
AAACCAGTATTCTTTTGACAACCATCAAAAATGTACTACTGACGCATCGTAACCTTAACCGGAATATTTTGAAATCTTCTAGAATTTTCCAGAATGCTATACTTATAATATTTCAATCCAGAATATGCTTGAATATTCTAAAATCTAACACAATACTTTGGAATACATATTCCGAAGATTTCTGACTTATCCAAGGATCTTCTTGCTACGTAAGATTCGAGAATATTGTAGAATATTCTACAACGTTTCATAATCTTCCAAAAATGTTATAGATGCCTCTTACTTGTATCATTGGATTCAACTTGGTACTACGACCTCCCAACGAAATGCTTTATTGATCGAATCTTTTAGCAAAATGCCTCTAGGTATAAATAGTCCTAAATCCCAAAATTCGCTACGTACACATGTCCGTAGCGAGCACATTTCTACTATACAAAGCACCAGCAGCGCAATACTTTCCTCCCAATAACCGGATCCTCTTCCTCTCGGCTGCAGCAACAATACGAGAGCGAATCTCGCCGCTCGATTTCCTCTTATAGAATAGCTCCAACCCTGTATAAGAGTATAGTATATCGAATGCGGCGCAGATCTCGAACGAGAGAGCAAAAAGAGAAAGAGATGCCCGCAGAGAGTATAGTCCAATTGCGCGGCAATTATCTCCCCTTCCGCGAGATGCACTGCGCGGAGAAACGCTTTTCCCATCGAACTCGCAGCCCTGTATAAGAGGATGATACTTTCTAGACGCGCCGGTTCTGAGTGCCGAAGGAGCGTGACTTAAATGAGGGGAGTACCTACATATAGTACTGTAGTATCAGTAGTGGAGCGCGGGTAGTCTTGCGCAAAATAGGGACGAGTTCTTGTTTCGGTATCTCCCCCGCAGTGCTGGACTAAATTGAGGATTTCCCGGAGCGTATATTCTACGCCGGTGTCGTAGCTTTCGGTTTCGTTGGGCAAAAAATGGAGATCCGGATCGGATGCCGTGTATATACGGTAAATGCATAGGAACGCAACGAATAATGAAAATTTCGCGCGTACCGTACCCCGATCCATCACCAGTATGGAAACAATCGATTCAACACCCTTTTTCTCAGCGAATGTAAAAACTCTGCTAACACAATGCAGCGAAAAAATGCGCATCGGTAGAAACTCGTCCGCACATCCGCGTATATTGCGGCAATATCCTCGCGGCTGGCCGTGAATCGTATATTTTCGGCTGATTATTAATTTTCCCCCGCTCTAAACGCCGGACCGGCTCTGTACGTCCTTCGATTGTTCCCGCGGACACAAAGGCTCGCGCGCGGCTTTTTGCGCGCTCTTGCGGAATCCGCGCATACCTATAAACCTCTCTCGCGCGAGCGCCACTATAATGGCTATTATCCGCGCGGCGATGACAGGCTGTATAAATCGTAATGGAGCCCGGGGATGATGGCACCCTTTTACTTTTTTCTTTCCGTAGCGCTGCGCGGATTGAAATTGAAATTCATGCAACTGTTGAAATATCGCTGATGCTCTCTCTCTCTCGCTGATGCGCGTTGTTCTTCTACACTCTTTGACTCTAGCGGTGGTTTGTTATCGAATTCATCGGTATACAACAGAGGCTTTGGCAATTTATCGCTCGGATTTTTCGCTACAGCAAAATGAAAAAGATTCCCGGCTGAATAAATTGAATACTTAGTCAAGGATGTATGCGCTGCTATAGGGTTTGAAAATTTGCTTTGTTTTACCAAATCGAATTTGCTACCGCCAAGCGTTTCTTTTTTCTCATTGACCACCTTTTGGGAATAGCCCATCTAAGAACTGGGTAGTTCTAGAAAATGGCTACCATATGTGTGTATAACGTACGTATTCCGTTACAAGAGAGATTTCAGTAAAAAAAAGCACTTTCTAAATTCTCAAAGAAAGAATTGTACCTACTGCTCATATCTCTTATCTCCCGAAAATCGCATAAATAGTATGATACACCAACGAACCCGATAGCAATTACAGCCGACATAAGGCCCTCATTGACAAATGGGCCACGAAACGATTAACGACCGAACAATTAAACTCCTTCATCGTCCTCTCGATAAAACGCCGAAGAATCAACAATACCTCGATTGATTCTTAAAACAAGAGAGTACCGCTATAGTCATCAATCGTATACATATACATCAAAGTCGACCGGTTACATAAAAAAAAACCGAAAATACAAACCCACTCGTTGCTGCAGCGTCTCTATGTCTACAAGGCACTGCAGCGGCAGAAGAAGAGGCGCGTTGTGTATAGGGCTCATACCTGAAGGGGAATTACGTAAGCTCGAGCGCGCCTAATGACAATGCGCGCGAGATCGCGAATCCTCTTCTTCATCGCGTGACGTAAGCGCGCAGTGGAAAAACGCCGGTGCGCGCCTACTTCTTTTTCTCTTCGGGTCTATGTACGTATATATAGGGGAGACGCTGGAAAGTATGGATACTGCACAGAAGAGATGGACGTTATTACCAAACGTCGGGTTATCGATTAATTGCATCAATATTATTGCCGGGGCAAACGGACGTGGACGAGATTTGTGAGATCGTGCGCGGCTGATCCCTTTATTTTGGCTGATGCGCCGCGATGTTATTTTCCGAGTCGTCGACGATTTTTTTTATATGTGAACACTTTCGCCCTATTATTTTAATAAGCGCGGAGTCGATAAAGCAGCAGCGAGTAACTCGCCGTTTGCTAGGCAAGTTTGAAAGCTCGGCTACTGTGCGCGGCGGTTACAGCAGTTCTAATGATAATCTAATCTCTCAATCTGCTCTCTCTCTCTCTCTCTCGCACAGTCTCCATAAATCTATCCTCCCGCCACGCTCTACTTTACGCTGCTTTAGCGTCGAATTTCGTATCTCTATTTAGCTGATTATAACGGAGTTATATCTAATTTTATGACGCGATTCGCTATAGGCGAGGTTCGCGCAGAAATCGATTTGCATAACCCGACAAAAATGATGGATGGCCTCTCAAAAGCTCATCCATCAAAAAAACAACGACGAACTTTCTAAGCGCGAATCGAAAAATTCAGCATCAACGCAAACAAGCAAGTGCGTGCGCGAGATCATCGCCCCGACAATAAAACCCGCGCACACGCATCGTTTTCCGCTAATCTCTCCCATAACTCCCCCCTCAACGATCTTTCCACACACGCTCACGCACACACATGTACATGTCGCGTTGGTATAAAAATCCATCATTGCCTTAGGGCCAAAGCGAGGCTCCTCTTCCGAGCGTCTTCTTCTCCTAGCTAGCGAGACTTTACATAAGATCCGTGCGAACGCGTCGCGTGCACTTTTGACGCTGCGGCTTTCTCCTTTTATCGGCGAGCCGCGAGGATTTTTTTCGCGATGCGCGAGGTGTCTCGTTTCCTTCCACTCGGTCGATTTCCGCTCGATTGTTGGCGCGGTTGTTCCTTTTATTTTGTTGCTTTTTTTCTTAGTGCGTGTGTACATAAGAGCAACGGATTATCCGAACGGGAAAAAAATCTCGCACGAGCGCGCATATGTGTGCGTTTCCGCCTAGGAAGCCGTTGATTTTTATGGGATGACGACGTTTCCGAGGTACACACACTGATGGAGATTCGGGTGATAAAGTTATTCTTACGTGTTTCCGTATATATAGCATAGTTTCTGAATCGTAGAGCGCAACTCGTTGAAATTCACGATAATCCGATGGAAAATAACGAGGCTGCATTCCAGCAAGTATACTGCGTCCCTATACATAAGTTTTATTATTTATTTCATAACTCTGAATTTGCCTACAAAAGCTAAGGAGGCGAAGAAGTAGAAGAAGAAACTGCTCGTCTGGTGCCCGAGATCTCGCGTCCGCGTGTCGCAATGACACAATGCGCGCGCGCCACGGAGAGATAGTCGATCGCGCGCCCGCTCCTTTGTAATGCTAATCCGGCAATTACTCACTTATATGTGCTGGGATGCCTTTCTGCCGCCAGCGCTACCGCGCTATGCTGCTGTTCTGATCCTCGAGGGGGAGGTATATATGGTGACGCTTTTTCGCCACGAGTTGAGAGGTTATGTTTGGTTTCGCTTATCGTACTGTGTTGAGTGAAAACATACGGGACGGAATAATGTTTACTTGTATTTGATATTTCAGTTTGATTTGTGTCTTGTAGAGATTCAACTTTTTCGTAATTAACCGTTAAACTTAGACTTATAAACGGTAGTATTTTCGGCAATGCTGCCAACCCGCTGTAGCAGACACTTGAAAATAAGACACACCTGCGCAAAAGTCAATATTGGTTATTTTTATTATTTAGTTATTTGATAACTTAAGGGCCTATCAGCATATTGCTGTAGATAAAATTATCAGTACGGGAAGCTGAGATGACTTCGTAAGTTATAACATCTACGAAAAATAATGTAAAAAGCGTTTTCAGAATTTGTAGAATGCAACCGACAGTGATATAAATATGTGTGTGTGTGTGTGTGTGTGTCACTTCGTCGTCATGGTAGCAAGTTCGTGCGCGTTGACAGCTCTTGGAAATGTAATTTAAAATTACTTGTTATAAGTGTTCTAGCTTAGAGGGGCATCTCAGATTGCTTCCGCGCACAAAGCGTGCATTAAACAACATTATATATTTTTTTCAAGGCCCTAGGTGCAGTACTTTTTTCAAAAGCACGTCACAAAGGAACCCTTCTAGTATAGAGACGATTTCCCCGTATATTGGGTTATCTATTAAATAGAAAAAATTGATATTCCGTTCACGTCACATCATGATATTACGCAGCTTATGAGTAGGGTCACTCGCTGAGAGATAGCTTGCATAATTTTATTTTAAAAAATAGTAATAATAATGCGCATTATTATAAAGTTAGATGAAAAAACTGTTATGAGCGTGGCACACTATAATGTCCAAAATTTTGACAAATTACTGCCCGATGATATAATTAGCATTTAAAAAAACTAACAACTTAAGAATAATTGTTCTAAAAAATCTACGTTATTATGGTACTAAATTATAATGATTCTATTGTCTGCTACCGTACGCAATTTTCGAGCAAATACCAGTCATTATACTTGTCCGAAAGGATTATTACGTGTAATTTTGCGCTAGATCAGGTTGTGTGTAAAATGTTTCACAGATTGCACAATCCCGACGAGTAAAGAAAATGACTGAAATGTTCATCCTGACAAATATTTACCTCAAAGATTATAACTCTCATAGTTAGGTTATTCCCTATATAAGTAAAATTAACTTTTTTCACCTATAAACATTAGCTAATTATTGGCAAAATTTCTAATCAAAACTTTACACTAACATTATTACATTGTTATAAGTAAAAATTTAATTTTCTTATAATGAGAACGCATTCTGTTCTCAATAATTGAACATAATTATAATTGCATAATTACAGATACTTTTAATAAGATTCTAACGCTGATTTTGGCCAAAAATGCTTCCATTTGATTAACGCTTATCGTCAACTTTCTAGCAGGGTCGTTATCGTCACTAGTGCAAAGATTGAAAAAGTCGCAAATCGAAAATCTTTCGAACGCGAAAAGTATAAATGTCCAGGAGCTCGTCACAGTAAAAAATTCACTCGGTCACTCCGATCGATTTCCGACTGGCTCTTCAAAAGAAAAAGGGGCGAGGAAGACGCGCAGACACTCACCTTTCAACCCATTTTCGTTGGCGCACGAGCGCAATCAAACATCGCAAGTGCTCAGCGGCGCGCGAGCTGCAAAGCAGGATTTCAAAGCTTCCTATTTACAGGAAGCAGAGAGAAAGCCCAGCTGGAAAGGCAGGCTTCGCTGTGTCCGGGGCCCGAATTTCATTTGCATTGAATCAAAGCGACAGTAGCGCTGCCGCATAGCCGATTTTGGCTCCGAAGGCGAGTACAATAATAATTATATATGAGAGAGAGAGAGAGAGAGAGAGAGAGAGAGAGAGAGAGAGAAAGATCCCCGCGACTACTTTTCATCGGCGGTAGAATTTCTCTCCGCACGAGTTATAACGTTATTGTGGATTTAATTTATACGGGGGATCTGCGGGCTCCGTTGAATGCGCTACGCTTTTATGTAATTTGCGCGATAGCCTTTATTGTCTCGTCGACGAGCGGTAATTGCAAGATTGGATGCTAAATTTATATATATCTGATTTGTCGGCGGTTTTATTGGTTTTACTCGGACGCGCATATAATGGAATTTATATATTTTGCCCACTATATGTTCACGGCGAAATCCCAGAGTCAAAATTTGAAAAATTGTCTCGATACCATAGCAGGATATGCTGGAACAATATTCACAGACAAGATTAGAAAGTTTAGCGCACACGCGGAACTTGCTATTAAATTAACCGCAAGGATGAATAATTGCGTAACGAGGCGTTAATTTTTTTCAATCTCTTTTCCCATGGCGAATCCTCTCTTTATGCTCTGATCTCGCGCGACTTTTCTGACGGAAGAAAAATGCTGGAGGGAAGCCGCCTCGCTGCGGATTTCAGTAGCGATGAAAGCGCGAAATTTCGGCGAAACTCTGCGGCGAAGTACCTTTCAAAGGAGTAGACGAGCCGTCAAAGGTCGACGAGCTGTAGTGAGTCTACTATCGCTGGTGAATGATGCTAGGCTCATCAGACGAGTTTTCTGGGATTAGACTCGTACCTTACTTCATTGAAATCTGAACTGAAAACTGATGAAACGACTTCTTTTACAAAAGAATACTCAAATCCGACAATCTGCTGCTGTAATTCCGACTTATACTTTGAGAGGAAATTGCAGTGACGCGTAAAGTGAGCTAATTCGCTTGTCGAGTCACAATGTTTAAATAAGTTTTAATTGAACATCTGTCCAGCTCTTTCGCGATGTAATTAGCCAGACGTTACCGAGAGAACGACTTGCAAAAACTACTTTCTATTCTAAAAACAGTATACTATAACAATATTATGCTTCAAAACGCTTGGAAATGGATAAAAAAATATAAAATTTCAATCCTACTAAACCTCCTTAACAAACAAACCACCAAGCCTCGCCACAAGCCAAACAACACACCTAGGCAATAAACTCCCTTGGTCTCTGCGAAAAAAAGCGAGTCGCTGCAAAAGCATCAAGAAAATCTACACACCCACATATATATGTACACGCGCACAGTAGGGCAAAGCCAATATTTGCCGAGAGACCGCATCCGACGGAATATGGGAGCAAACATCCTATCCCGGTGATAAACACGCGCAGTCGCATCTACTGTACTCGGTGTGGCGCAGCGCAGGCTATACTGATATCAGCGAGTGAGAGCGCGCGGAACTGCATTGTTCCGGCACTGTAAATCAAACAGAGCAGTCGTGGATTAGCTGCAGCTTCGTCGCCACCGCAGAGGAGGAATGTGGGCTACGAGTGCGCCCTCGGCTCGCTATAACTATATATATATATATATATATATATATATGCGTGAGCCAGCTATGGCTTGATGAGTTTAATGGGGAGGATGGGAAAAGATATTACGAAAGAGTGGGGGTGGGGGTGAAATGTCGCATTCGCATGCAAATCTGAATGCAGTTTTATGATGCTGCTGTACGCGAGAGGGAAATATGAAAGGAATTTTAATTTTTGCGCTAGGTGTACTGTTAGTATTGAGTTTCAGATATCGTTCTTGTTTATAATACTGAAGATTCGAATTCTGAACATACGAAGTGCTTTTTTTAGAACACGGTTTTTATCTTTGAAAACGCGAAGCTTTCAAAGTTATTTAGGTGTAACTCTCAAAAGATGAAAAGCTGCCTGGTGTAATGCAATTCGCTTACGAATTTTTTGAAAATTTTCAACTAAAAGCAATGCCTGCACTGCAGGTACTGCAATCATCTCAATTGTTTTACGCGTAGTAAAATGAAATTCTCGACCTTATCGCTCTCTACTATACTCTAGTAAAAATGTACGACTTTTTTGGTTGCAGTCCTGCATATCTGAACTATTTGATGAATTGAAAATAAAATGAACCAGACTTCCAACTTACAACAATTTCAACATTTAATGAACACCCGCTTCCAAATCACATTTTAACGAGCGCACATCCGCGCAGAGAAAAAGGAACGAAGAGCTTTATACGACTGCGAAATCAAGAGAAATTGCCATATTCCGTAATAATTTGATCAATCCTCATCCGAAAAAAGCCGTCGCTTCCTCCCTAATAATTTTCCTCCCAACTTACCTCCGTTCATAAATCACGAGGCTCGCGCGCGGACGAACAAAAGACCCCAGACCGCAGAGCCGCAAAAATTCATCGTTTATAGCATATAGGAAGCGCGTCGCGCCTCTTAATCCGATTCAACCCCGGAGAATAATGAGAAATCGCCATTAGCCCGCATATTAATCAGAACCCGGCTATGCGGCACCACTGCGGCTCTACATGTAATATATATATATATACAGAGAGAGAGAGAGAGAGAGAGAGAGAGAGAGAGAGAGAGAGAGAGAATGAGAGAGGACAACACCGCGCAATCAGCCATATTTATCCTGGCAATTATAATCAGTGAAATTCGATGCGCGAGAGCGAAAAGGTCTCGTTAGGGGTAAGCCTCGCGGAAAAAAGCGATGCGCGTGGACGTTATCGTTAGAGGCACCGATGCAGCGAGGATTATATCGCCCTCGCTCGAAAAGACTGGAATAATTGATAACATTTATACTCCTACGGGTAATTAAGCTGTGCGATATAATAACGCGCAAAACTGGTATAATCATTTTAATTGGGAACAGCTCTTTCATACCCGAATTCGTGTCACAATCGACAACGTACGCGGAAAAGGCAATTAGCCGTTTTTTTTCGAAAAGCAGTCGTTTTCATATAGATATAAAAGTACTTTTTTATGTCTATCAATCCTTCGAGCTGCTATGTCAGCAAGCTGTAATAAAAAGCTAAATGATGACTGCACGTTCAGTCGTGACGTTTTACAATTCACCATTGCTGTGTTATATCAAACATCAAATTAGCACAGCAATCTACATCCTATCCCGACGACCTAATGCATACGTAAACTACCCCCGGTATATAACAAGATAGACCCTAAAATCGCACCTCGAATAAGACCTCTTCTCCCTCGTTTCCCCTTCGGCTTTTACGGGGTAATCGCGATTTACGACCTGGACCTGAATAGCAGGTACCACCGGCGCACGAAGTGCTACGCATGAATTTTTGAATTTCCCGCCAAAACTGTGTTACGCCGGATCGTTCTTTTCTGTGCCGGAGCGTGAATGTTGCACACACTGACAGAATAGGGATAGCTGTTGTTCGAAAAGAAGGAAAAGTAGGCTAGCGGAGCGGACTGCGAGTTTTGTAGTATTTTCCGGAGAGAGTTTCTGGAAATTGACTGCTGAGCTCGCTGTTTCGAGAAGCTTTGTTTGCGGTGTATTTTTGAAGGAAAAGGGGTTGCCTGTAGCTGTATATACATGCATACGCGATATCATTGTTACGGATATGTGAACCACGAATTCCAGAGTTGTAGAGAACTATCGAAATTAGATGAAATCGCTCTGAAATTCTATAGTAAAAAAAGCTCAAACTTTCAGTGTTAAATCAGACATTACATATTCAAAGATCAAAACAGCATTCAACCGCGGGTTTTCTTACGGCTAAAAGGCCCAATTAAAATCCCTCTCGGTGCTGGTTTTTGAATAAGGAAATAATTGCGAATAGCCAGTCGGAATTCTCCCGAGCTCTGCATATCTCGAAAAGCCGCCTTAACTTCGTTACCTTGCAAATTTTCCTCGGCTGCAAACGAAGTTCGATCGTTCATTACTTCCAGTGCATATATATAGGCGTATATATAGATCCACTTACTTTCAGAAGAAAAAAGAAAAATGGAGCCGAGCAAGAGGAGGAGAGAAAGAAAAGTCTCGTGAAAAAGGGGAGGAGAGGAAGAAGCTCGACGAGATCGCGAAAAAGTGCGAGCACAAGTCGCGGAAATATATATATTTATAGCTCAGTGCGCGCGCAAGGCGCCGCCGCGTACAAAAGCGAAGAGAATTCGAAGAATCGAACTCGATAGGGAATGAAATAAGATTCTCCCGCGATAAAAGGCGATGTCGTCGTCGTCGTCGTCGTCCTCTCGGTGCTATATCCCGGAAGGGCTTCGGGAGCGAAAATCTATATATGTATATGAGGAAACGGAAACGCGCGCCCCGCGGATAAACATCTTTTTCGTCGACTTCGCGGGATAGCCTGGCTCTTACGTGCATTCAGCGGACGGTTACAAAATCGAGTATATAGAGTCAAGATAAAAAGATAAATTATAGTATAGATATATAAATATTCGTGTGCAGAGTCGATCGATCGTCGAGGTTATATATATGATTATTGGTTCTTAATTTTCTTAATCATTCGTATTAAATCTGCTGGTAAATCATCAAAATCAATTCAAGATAATAATAGCTCAGACATTAGACGTTTACATTATAAAAGCTCAGACGGAAAGCTCGTCAAAAAGAGACACCTGCACTTACAATCGATCAGCCAGTCGATATAAATATCTATTTCACCTACTTATATAATTCTTACTTTTGACGATAACAAACGCTAAATTTCTCGAGAGACCTTACCTTGCTTTTTTTAACAAATATATAGCATCTTTTTTAATATCTTCTGAAAGCTGCAGATTCAGTGAGAACTTACGCTATATGGATCAACTCGCGCGCAAAAAAAGCCAAATCAAGAATCAACCCAGCGTATCGAGCGAAACTCCCAGAACAACCGGAGGCCAAGTAGCAGCGAACCGGAAACTCGGATCCGATCCATCGAAACGCAGCGACACTGGCAGCTGCAGTTCGGCTCGAACAAGCGGCAATTTTCTCGCCCGCCCCTTCTTCGCGTATACAGCTATATATATACACCTATGCCTGATGCATATATGCAGTACAGACTACCCGAAAGAGATCAGAGAGAGAAACTATAGACGGGGAAGTGGAAGTAGCTGCGGCGCAGATCGTCGCACGCGATAAAAGCGCGCTAACGCGAGAGTGTGTGTATATATAGGTATATGTATAGAAAGGGAACGCCGGGAAAAGGTGAAACGCAAAGAGCAATGATCCTGATGGCTACGCGGATGATTTCGGCGATCGTGATGAAACTAAAGCGTTATCGCTCTCAAGATTCTATTGGAGATTCATCGGTTATTCATTTTTCTGGAAAATCGGATTTTGTATTTATGTACTCAGTAAATGGAGCAGAAATCACATATTTCTTAATTTCGCAAGTTGCGCGAAAATAGAGTACTAGAAAAATTATTTGAAATCCCGACGCATAAAAGGAGAACAGAGAAAAAAGTCTCGGGAAAAAAGCCAATTATATTTACTTGGTATAAATACTTTACAAAAAATGCGCGCGCGCGCGAATTGACGTGAATAGCGAGGAATCCAGTACAGCAGAAAACTTGTTACAAAGGGTGAAACGTTTGCTAATTGAATTGCGGTAAATAAAATTTCACGAACGGAAGCACGAGAGATAGAGAGAGGGAGCACGGCTAAAGTGAAAAATAAAGAATTTCTTGCCTCTTCGGTTGTTACGTGGCTCTCTCTCTAGATTCGTAGATGAGCATTTTCAGCGGAAATATGGATTCATAGCGTCAAGAAATATTATTAATTATTGTTTAGGATAAATAGATTTTTCTTCCATATCCATTGCGATATTCTGAGTACGGAAAAAAATTGATAAATGTAGCGATGCGTATAGATAAATTATCTATGTTTAAAAAGAGTGAAACATTGCGTACATATATATTTATAGATAAATTACTTTGATGGCATTATTTTTAATTATAATGTAGAAAAAGAGTTTCGGTTCCGAGCAAACGATTCGTTTTTTTACACATATAGGCAACTTTGTATCTAAGCATTCTTATTCGATATTTTGTTTAAAAATTAAATATTTGGTTTGTACTCTTATCAAGATAATAGAAACTGTTTCTTTACAACCTTACACTGCGTTAAAAAATGGCTCCTTGTCATTAAGTTTCCATAACGGAGAACTTATGCTGACTAGCAATTTTTCCATATTCAGTATGCTTTATAAGAACCGAACCAACTGATTCGGTAGATTCCCAACATTTTTGGGTTAACTGAGTTAGTGTTTTTACCGTGGAAATCGCATATATATATATGTACGTATATTTCTATATTGCGAGTATGAAACATTCTGAAGTTTGTGAGTGATTTTTTTTAACAAGAATTCCAGATATTTTTCATATCGTAAAATATCTTTTTTAGTTTATTTCATAAATTTCAAAGCTTTTGTAAAATATTGTATGATTATTTTATTTATTTATTTATTAAATCCAGCGTAACAAGGAAATTTACATATGATAATACATATCATACATAAGTTCCTTACAAGTACCTTCACAGGCAACTACAATGCCGAACTTATTTTACAATAGACCGCTTTAGTGCCATGAATCCTACAGAGGAAAAACCAATTCCTGTTCGCAGGTCTGGGATGAACTTGACTACATTTTTTCTCTTATTATAATTTTAGAAATATAGTTCGCGATAAAATTTCATATTTTTTTCATCTATAGAATCTCTTGAATAAAAAACACTGCCTTAGTCCTTTGATTATTTGCTAAACTCAAATTCACGAAATATTAATGCGCTAAAAGGCGTTGAAAGTCTTATGAAAGAGTAAATCTTTTGCATGTCACACGATGTCAAAGGGGGCTTCTATATGTATATCTACTCTCTGGTCGATGTTGCGTCTAACAATATTTTAGAGATTTATTCGAAGAATTCTCGTAAAAATTTTCGGTATTTCATGATACTTTACGGGCAATGCTTTTTCAGAGAATCAATAAAAATTCCGTGTATTTCATTTAATACAAATTTTACCGTACAAACAAAAGCAAACAAGAATGACTTGAATTGGAGAAAATTAAAATATGTTATTCCAAACTCAGCTTCGAATGAAATCGTGAATCTTTCGTCATGCGCACGAGAGCACCCGGCCTATTCAAACAGGTCAGAGAGTTCAAATGATACATGCACGAATTCACGGACAAATATTTTCCGTTCGATCGATGCCGATAGGTATACGCACACGTATAGCAAAAAAAATATCCTTCATAGAAGGCAGGTTGGAAAAAAGTTATAAATTTCTCGAAAACCGAGAGAGAAAAAGGTAGTGGCGCCCGGACGAGCAAACAGCTGTTACCGGGCGGCGCCGATCACGCCTGGGAATAATTCATCGAGTTCGCGAGCGGACTAAACTGAATGATTTAGTCGGACTGTCGCTCGAAACGAACAAACTCTGCTTGAATCGAGGCCGTATTTGTAGATATATGTGTATCAATCGCGTGCATGAAAAGGCTTGATCAATATTAACAACACACTTTTACGCTGCACTACCGTCCCTGCTCCGCGCAATAGTACGGAAAATTAATTGTTTACACTTTTAACGTACCAATGTCCATTTTCTTTGAGCACGCGAAAAAAAACACGCGCGCCCGTGTATATGTGCAAGCGAAAACAAGCGCGCTGTTTGATCAGAAAAGTATTGTATCGAACGAGATTGAAATTTCGGTAGGCGATAATTGAATTTTAAAAATGCTTTGATGACGAGCACTGCAAATTTTACTGTGAAATTATAGACGGAAAGCTGCAGGAATTCAGCACAGGCGTCGAGTATATAGTGAGTTTAAAAAAAAATGTTTGACTTTGTACAGCGTCTAATGCATTTTCTACATACAACAGAAGAACGCCTTTCTAAACGTTTGATAATGACAATAGTAACTCAAGCAAGCAAAGAAATTTATCACCGAGATAAAAGTCATTCGCAACATCATGGAACTCTCGCTTATATAGAGATAACAGCGGCAAAACTAGAATCACCATCCACATTCCGCAGTAGGACTACAACAATTTTCATCGCTTTCCTATACACACACACACACACAAGGAGATTACCCAACATTTCAACTCGAATAAACTGTATATATATATATAAACGACGTACGCCATACTCTCCCACGCACAGCGTATCGCACATCCGAAATTTCTCCTAATTCCAAAACGAGGTAACGATCCCATCACGTCTCCAAAAATTAAAACCGCACCTTTCCTCTACATACCAGAGAAAAAAAAAGCGCCGTATCATCCGACACGCGCGTAGTAGAGTGAAAAGAGCGCGGCTCTCGAAACAAAAGCGAAAACTGAAAATAAGCCGTAGGTGTAGACTCGCGCCGCAGTGGCTTTGTGTAATTATTACATTGACGAGCATCGAGCGTGCGAAATGCGCGTCATTGTGCACCGCGAGAAGAGCCGAGGAGGAAAAGAGACGAGTCTCGCGCGCGCTTACTTAGCCTGCTTTTTCGTGGCACACGATGAAATTGCCGGCTGGAGATGAGTCGCGCATGTACGTATGCGTGTGTGTGTGTGGAAGTGACTTTTTACGAGAGAGATGTTCAAGTCGAGGGGATTCGGGTCGTGTATCGAGTGCGATTACTCTCGGGTTTTGCCCGTAATGCCTGTGATTTTAGCTTATGTAAGCCAGGCGTGCGCCACTCTCTCAAGATATACATCAGTTTTTATATGAATCCTTCTTTCACTAAACACACGCTATCAATCTATTTACACGAATAAAAACCCGCTCATCCTCACACTTTCCAAACGCCCGAAATAGAGAGTCAAATAATTCCGATTCTTTTTTTCTAATTACACACCGAAAACCCTCTTCTTATATCACCTACTGCTCGACTACTTAATACACACTCCAGCATCAATTATCCGCATCGCACAATACCTTCTTTGCGCGGTGAACGAATAGAAATTCGGATGTGCCTAATTTTCTCGCTATCAATCCGCATCTATATTATTTACCCGCGCGCGCTCTTTCTCATAATCCTCTCCTTGCGCAATCGCGCATGCGCGTGCTTATAAAGCACCTGCTCGGCTATGTACTACCCCGTGTCGTATAATACAATAATCCTCTTTCGAGAGAGTAAGATCCTCGTCGATTCGCGGCGGTGCGTTTCCTCCAGCGCGTGTGAATCGTTAAGAAATTCGGCACGCGTTGCAGTCCGGATCCGCGGATGTGACGAGTGCTTTTTGCATAATTTGGTCAGTTTGGCAATCCAGGATTTTATTATTGCGGCTGATGACGAACTTTTGGCCCGAAACTCAGTGGTAAATAATTTATACGGCGATTCAGGCGTATAAAGGCTCGATTAACTCTTCCTACTTCAGCTACCCGCACGAGCTTTCCAGAGTAATCACTTCCGTGTATAGCTATCGGTAGTGACGCGCGGGGGTTTGGAAAATTCACGCAGAGCTTTCCGCGCGAGTATACTGAAAGCAGACGTAGCGCGACGGTAAAGCGACGCGAAAGCGCAATTTCGTCAATTAGTCGTCGAATGACTTTATATGTCGATGCGAGCGCGCGCTTAATTTCATATACCTACATATATATATAAAGAGAGTGTGAGCGCGTCTCCGAAAGCTTTTAGAGGCGCGCATTTTAAACGCCTGCCAATTTTGGCTTTGCTTGTATCGATCGAAGGGGTTTGTGCAGGTGTATCGCGTGTTAATTGAATAGAGACTGCTTTGAGCGGCTATCTAAATATGTATATAGTTACTTTATTAGAAGCGTTATACGTGCCCGGCGACGGCTGCAAAGGGATTGTATATAATGTAGTGCGCCGCGCTGATTTGCATTTTAGTATACGTATATAAAGCGCTCGAATGTATACGTGTAATATTGTGCCTAAATCAAGCGCATTGTTGTGTTTATATATCAAAATCTCAACGTGCTGCTTTATGTAAATTATCTCCGTGATTATAATTTGTGCGACGATTCATTTTACATGTATATATTTGTAATAATGCATGAACATATACATAGTGCAGGTATTCACAATTATTGAAAATGCGTATAGGATAATATCAAAGAAACTCAATACAAATATTAAATATAAATAAAGGTATATTCTTTAGTACATTGTCAAAATATCACAACCTCAAAATTATATAAATAAAAGCGTATATAATAATAATATCAAACAACATCAACCGCGCATAACTCGTTAATTATACCCATTTTTACTCGAAATAAGAAGACAAAATCAAGTAATTCACATACCGAAAGTATAATACAATACCTCTTTACTCTTTTATTAAATAAGGCAACACAATCGTGTACCAAAGCAAGCCAACCAACCGAAATAAATTCTTCACCCTCTGCGTAGCAGCACGAACTGCTTTCGGCTCCGCTAAAAGCCGTAGCCATCAAAAGCAGTCCATTACATTCCTGCGCACTCGCTCGGCCGGACCCATTAACATCCTCTTTCCGCAAACTCGCAAGAATTTCAATTTTCCATTCCTCCGCTGTATATATACACACACGACTCCAAAACGGCGGACTGCAACCCATAAGTCAAGCTCGTCGGAAATGATGGAGCGTCGCGCGCCGTCTGACGGATCGCGGAATTATACTACTGCCGGCCAGCTCCGCCTCTCCTATATATATAGTGCGTGTATACATATATAGATGACGGCTCGCACGCGAGATAAGATCGCGCCGGCCGGCGAACGCGCGAATTAATTAACCAGGGCGGAAAGAAATTATTTAGACCTGTACGCTGCGACGGTCGGTTCGAGGCACTGGTTATTTCCATATATATATAGACTGGTTGTTAATATTTTCGCGCGAAAGAGGATTTATTCGGCCTGTCAGGAGAGTCGATGAGGAAAACAAATTTTTTGTAAAACAGTAGGTTTTTCGAATTTGTTGAATGACGATCGATCCGTCGAGCGAACGTTTTGACACCGCCATCTAACAAATGCCTGAATTTCCATCTCGCTTCGTCGAGAGAACGGTAACACATACCCTCGATATTTCCAACGAACTCGTTTAATTAATCCGTCACATGCAAACGGAGCGCCTATATATATACATAATTCCCGCAATTAAGCAAACAAACAACGCAGCCAGTATTATACATATACACAACAATTACAAAACTACGGAAAACTAAAACCCACCGGTTGGCTAATCCCCGACTCACCTCGCGAGGAACGAGTCGACCTTCGTCCGAAAGATGCACTGCATACACATCAGGGGGGCCGTTATTCGCGCGCGCGCGCGCGCACGTTCCAGTTATATTCGCGCGCTCTATTCTCAAGACTCTCCGCTGCCGCGATATTGTTCTTTCTCACGCCCCCCTAATTATAGCATCTAATTATATGGCGTCATTAAGGTATATTTCTATGGACGCGCTTCCTTGCCCGACTTCTTGCGCCGCTCATCGCGCAACGTTATATACTGCGCTGTGGAGGAGAGAATGCCTCGAGGAGAATGTGTCTATGTGCGCGCAGTGCGGTAATGCGCAGAGCGAGAGCAGACGCGTCGGGACGATCGTCGATGCGCACGTGCGTGGGCGGCTCGGCTTTGTTTTAGGCGAAAGTCGGCATTGATCTTCGGATAATTGGCCGGTTTCTTTCGGCGGACTTTTTTTATGTACGTATAGTGTCGACGACGTGGAGAGCGAAACATCGAGGTAACTCTGAACGCGGGAAAAAAGGAATTAAGAAGAAAGTTTTCGCGTATAAACTTTAAAGTTACAGCTGGGCGAATATAATCGGCGGTCGCAGGCCCGAATAAAATCAATAACGCAAAAAATGTCGTATATAGGCAAAAAGCGTCAATTTCGAGGATAAGAAATGCCGTCCGTACGCTCTAAACTTGGAAGTTTTACACCCTTCATTAGTGGGTGCTCTTAAATTTTTTCTCGCGGTTCGGATAACTCGCGCTGCATTTGCCGGATTATTTAACGACTTCTTCTTTTTTTCCTCGACAATTAAAAAACGCCGCGGTTATTAGTATCCGCGGGAGGCTTTTCCTAAATAATGGAACGTTTAATGGAGTTTAATGGGCTGCTCTATACGTGTACGTGCATAAATCGATAATGCTTGTAATTTTAAGACACTGTTGCTCGCGAATTTAAAAGGTCCGTGAGCAAATATTTAAGGACACTTTGTTCTGAATTTCTAAGGGAAAGCCGATGAAATACCCTTTATCGGCGTAGTACGTTCCGAGCTTGCTTTTCTTTTAAATTCTACGTTCTTCGACTAATTTTAAAATCGAAGGAAAAGACGTCGTTATATTTTCAAGAGGTAATGCAAGTACAAAACAGTGAGGGATTATAATTAATTTTACGTATATTCTTCGAGTAGTTATGCGACGATACAGGGCGTATTCTTTTTTAAAATTTTTGTCCTTTAGAATGTGAAAAGCGGCGAAATTTTTGAAATTCATAGGCGTTCGAGAAGAACGGTTCTGCGTAAGTTTACTTTCAAAAATTCCAACTCAGAAATATCATATCGAGGTAAAGCAAGTAAATAGAAACAAACAATACACACAAGTATAGATTTACGTACCACGTGAGCTGTTGGCCGGTGGATGATGGTAACCGCCGCCGTCACAGGTTCCCCGCTCGCATTCAAGCCTCCAGGCTCCTCTTCTCCTCCTCGCGAACAAGCTCTATCTCTCCTCTCGCACTAGCTCCCCAAAACAAGTGTATGTGTGTTTCACAAGCTGTACCGTCTATATATATATATATATATATATATTGATCTATCGAGCCTTTCCTGCGCACAATTCCTCGCACTGTGTCTTTATATTATCTTGGACTTTGATCGCGCAGTGTGTACATGTGTACCGCAAATATACAAGCTGTATGTACAATAATAATATATATATATACTCGGTCTGTGTAGGCAGTCGCGAGCGGCGCGAAGGAGTCGCGGCACGGTACTGACGGGCCACGCTGCCGGTCGGCAAACCTCATGCCGCGCGCGCCTCTCTCCCTCCCTCTGCGCGATCACCTCCTTCCATCGGGACGCATCGGAGCGAGCGCTTCTGCTCCTGTCGCTGAGATATGCCCTACTCCGCGGCCCTCCCGATCTATCTATACCTGTATATACAACGCTCGGATTATCGGGAGCTGATGCGAGAGGGATGAACTTCGACGCACACACGCGCGCGCGCGGATGCACCGCTGCGTTTGGTCATGCGATCGGATGCAATGCAAGTGTGTATATTTATTAACGAAGGCGATTTTACTCGATCGTAAAATCACGCGCACGCGGTTGTGTGCTATTATAAGCGCTGCTATTAACGAGTTGATATAATTATAGAGAGATGCGCGTTCTACAAAAGATAATGAAAGTAAAAGTAATGTAATGAGCGGCAATTCGAAACGTATTAAACGTCGGAGTATCCATAATGGCTGCCGATATATATATATATATGCTATGCAATATACAAGCGGGATAACGAGTTAATCATGGAAAAAAGAAAAATAATAATTGAAGCATAATGTGTATAAGAAAGCAATATTATAATACGCACGTGTGTGATTAATCACAGGGGAACGTATTAAGCTAGCGCATATAAGAAAACAAGCTCGATTACACGCGATGCCCGCAAGTGACAACAAACTCTCCCGATCCAAACTATATATATATAAATATACACCGGAGGATCGATTAACCGCAATCGATACAACTATATAACCGCATCGAAACTACCGGCGCTGATCAAAGCGGCGATATACACACAGCCCTGCGCTCGAACAATACGAAATCAACGCGCGAGCGTAAACGAATTATTCAAATATTATTCCCTTATCTGAATCATTTCATTTAGTAATGCGCTCTTCGCCGCGGCGTCTAAACGCGCCTTTCTATATACTCTCCGTCGGACTCGCTCTTCTTCTGGTTTTTCTTTTTTTTCACCTCCGTCATTCGCGCTCCTTTCTCTTTGTCCGCGTTGAAATCTAGTGTCAAAATACGGCGTTACACCGGACGTTTTTCGATTCTCTCAAAACGCGTAATATAACGAGGATATACGCGGCTCATGAATTTCAAATTCGACAGTAGGAATATGTACTGACTGCGAAATACGCATCAGTATATAATTAGTATATAACATCTTGTATTCTTTTTCGCCTTTGTCATCTCCGGCTGTTTAGTAGGTAGCCTTTATCACTCGCGGATCGCGATATGGATTTTAGCTGCAGTGCTTTCTTTGGTATATACATACTACTTTCCGGAGTTAATGGATGAAATTTTTTCGGATTTGATGGAAGTAGAATATTTCATCTTCGTTTGTATATTTAAATTCGGGGATTTTCGAGTGGGTCAGCACTTCCTGCGATGATGTTCAAAAATGTATACGTGTTCAAGCGATCTCTAGCGATATGCTTCTGTTAAAATTTTATTTCTGCATGCTTTATAATTGAACACGAATGATTTTGTAACCCCCTCTACAACAGTCGTCGATTGAAATTCATTATTACGGTATGCTACATGTATATATAGTATGTTTCCATACGCGGGTTACGCATCAAACTATGAATCATTTATAAAAATACCTCCCGCGCAAGCTATGTATATATGTCATCGAGATCGGTGAGATAGCCATTTCATTTTTTTTTTTATAGATTTATAAAACTTTCACCAGTTGATCGCACCTATATATAATATTCATTAATGCATGGCATATTATTTTTTTACCGTGACAACGACGAGCTACTGATGTATCAACTAAATTATCATTTTCCAAAATTTATCCATGCGCGGAAAGTACACCGCACAGCCATATATATATATAATACTCGCAACGCATAAAAATTGCGCCAGGTTTAATGCGCGCGAATTTTTACAAACTAAATACGCACTAAATTCCCTCCGACGCGAGTCGAGTTTCGCAAGTGTTTAACGAAACTCTCCCGCGCGAAATAACAGAAACGCAGCGCAGCCTCTTGGCCAATTCTCTAATACGATTAGGGTGTATATTTGTATCTCCGCTAATTCGTAGATGCACCGGCTATAATATACCGACCGACGTGGCGCAACGCGATGAGGAGCACAATCCATTATATACACCGCGAAGCAGACAGAGAGAAAGACGCCGTAATAACATAACGTTTACGAGCATTGATCAGAAGAATATAGATATTATCTGAATTGCGAAATTTTTTTCGCCGCTACGCATCGCTTCTTTTATGGCAGCTCTCCGTCGTCGCGCGAAAGTACATTGTTTTAAGTACAGTAAAATCATCTCTCCTCTCGAGCGACGGAAATTGGTGCGTAATGAATAATTAGCAGATACACTTAGCCGAATCAATGATAAAAGCGGAGACCCGGAAGAGTATTAGACTGCGAGTTTCGCAGCAGAACGGCGGTACCTTTTGAACGTGGATTAATGATGCGGCGAGTATATATATATTTAATTGATCTGTATACCGAGTCGCACAAATATAAGCAAGATTGACCATATAGCACTAAAGAAATACAGTCGGCGCGTATTACAAATGTCTCATTGAATCGAATCATTTTACTGTGTTTTCGTAAGTCTAAAGTAGCTGACGCGGAATCTAAGTGATATAAAGTACATGGCTGAAAATTCGAAATCCTCCCCTCCGTATATAACCCTCTTATACATTTCGTAGCTGAACTTTCGGTCCGCAGCGACTATAGAAAGTTATTGTACCTATCTACACACACACACACACACACATATACGTGAAAGAAAATCCACGTCGCCGAAGCTCTAAAGGAGCCGTAAAAGTCTAGTCGTTTCGCGTAATTTCGCGTCTCTGTACGTAATGTATCGCCCGCGCGCGAGAGCAGAGCATGCATATTATGCATGCGCAGGAGGACGTCGCGTTTGTTTTTTTTTTTTGGTCATCCTTTCTTCTGACCGCGCGCAACGAGGTTTACGAACTATATATGACGAGCATATATATAGCCGCGGAGAGATAGTTATCTCATTACGGCTTTTATAATTGTTTCCGTCTTATTATAGGGAGACGCGAACTTTCGTTTCGGTTTTACGGGCTTTTTTCTGGATCGTACAGACAGAAAATATATCTATGTACACAATATTCTTTTTTTATTTTCTCAAGGATAAGCGTATATGTACACTCACTCATCTCTCTAATGGGATATACGTGATCGGAAAGTCGCTCCCTCGCGCTAATACCGATCAATTAAATTCCGCAAAACCAACTTTTCCGTCGATCCCCAACGGCCCCGGAGGCAAACGTGCGTGTTATTCTCATAATCGCTGTCTGCGCACGTATACACACACACATGTGGCTCTTCTCTTATTGCGATTTTACGACGGTTTCACGTGTCGATCGCCATGTGTGCGCGAAGTTCAAAGAGAACCTGGAAGAAAGCGCGCGGCCGTGAAAGAGAATTTAACGACAAAGTCTCGCGTTCCTTTTCGTTTTCTATATATGATACGAGAGAGGGAGACGAGCTTGTATGCACTGTATATAAGTACGCGAGAAGCTTGTAAATTTTGCGGGCCCACCATTGTTCGCAGCGCGGCTTTTATATATCTGGAGTAGGCTGCTGCGTATAATACGTGTGTCTCTCGCGGTTTAATTTTCATGGGAAATTTATAATTATACGTTGTTGACCTGAGCGCCGAAGGAATAAATATTCGGAAATATATTGTTGTGTTTTTTATCGTGGATGATTGTCAATGTTTTCTGCGAGGGTCCAATAAATATAAACGAATGATTTATTCGGATCGTATATATAATACGTATATGTATATGTTACAGTTTGTATTATTACCTCAATTTTATGCGTATACAAATAAAGTTGATAAATAAGCAGCTACTCGCATTGATAACAAATTCTGAGAAAGAAATTCACATCACAGAGGGAACATACTTCGGGAAATTGAGACAGTCGCGTGTTTTTTTCGTGCAATGAGCTATACTCTCTCGAACCTCATCGGACAGACTAGCAAACATTACAAATTTTACAGTACCGTATACACTACTACGACCGTCGATACGGACTATACTTGAAATATTTCCCAGTGGCTCGGTATATTAGTCGAGAAAGATTATTACGACAATGGGTATATTATACGCGTCTCTCCGACTCCCCGTGTCGAGGAGAGCCGATGACAAAATTGCAACTTTGATGCACATTCCGATCGCTGGATCATCCTTTCATCCGTCACGATTCCGATTGTTCGCCTTATGATTGATTGTGACTAAATCAATGAGAATGCATCGGTTATATTTTCTTTCGAAAGTTTCACGCGAATCGATCATTATTAATTTAACTTCGTTATGTAAATTCCGTTATATCAGCTCAGTATATATACCACCTTCCACAAAAGAAAGGAACCGATTTTTTAATTACCGAACCAAGCCGCGTGCCATCCAGCAATTTCCCCGTAAAGTGGAAAGATCACGTTTATACGTATATTATACATGAGCGCATACCTTCGCCGCCGATCGACTTATCAAAATATCGAGATCAATTATTCTCACGAGCACGAATATTATAATGCGCGCAAAAGGCCTTCCTCCCGTGCCATGCGATGAGGAAACACTGGCTGTAAACAATGGGCCCAAATATTTTCCGCGACGTTGCATCAGACGCGCGCACATGTTTTTATTGAAAAATTGGCGGCGTGACTTTGCGCGGACCACTATAATAAATTAATATATGTAATATATACGTACAGGTATATATGCCCGCGAGTGAGAGGATGAGATGCTTTTCATCTATAGGGTATATATGTATGTAGGTAAATTTAAGGAGACGCAAACTGCACGTCAACGGTTGGCCGCTTGCGAAAGTGAAGAGATTGTTTAACCTTTTGAATGTAACTTGGGAGGGATTCGGTATTTTTTAGTTCGTCAAGAGGAGCGTCTAGTAGTCTAGGTCGTATAGAGAGTAAAAACTTATTTTTGAATGATTATTAAATTTATCCTTGAGAAAGATGAAAATCGGTATAAGTTTTTCGATTTTCATTCCGTATGCCAATCTATACCTAACAACGAAATATTGCGCTACACAAGCATCTTCTGACAGCACCACTAACTCGTATAGCTTACACCGATATTTAATTCTCTATGCGTGACTTGTGGCACTCTTATATACATCGAAAGCTCAAGGCAGAAACTGTTCGCCTTGTCGAAAGTAGGATTGGGAAAATGGAAATCTCAGGTCAACTCAAAGTAAGTACCAAAGTCAATCTTACGACGCTGGGTCAGAAATGTTAAAGTTAGCGGGCTTGAGGTAAGACACTGAATTTTACAAGAATCTCGGTTTAATACGGAAAGAGGATTTGCCGGAATTTGCTTAGTTCTGCTCCTGATAGAAAATTAAGAATTATAACTGTTTGATTCAGAAAAACAGCTAGAGCATATAATTTTTTTGAATCATGCAGGAAACAAATAAAAACTTTATTCGAACCATACTACAATTATTTGTATAAAGAACAACGCAGACTTGTTGTAAGTTCATTACACAAATTTATGAAAATCTTTATATATAATTTGAGATGCTGAAGAATAATAATCATTCGAATGTGATTCACTGGACGCGTCTACCGTTACTCTGGCAAAATGTACATTTGCATCTGAAAGTCTGAAAGCGTGAGTGTTTTGCATTCTCAATAAATATCGCAGTGTGCATTCTCAAAAGCGCATTAAAATTATTGAAATGAAAAAAAGGCCGATCGTTTTACTTGAAAACTCATCGATATTTTCAGTACACCGATGAACGCCAGCCTAGGCAATTTATGGATGTGCTTGAGATCCTTGCAAAACTTTATGGACGCATGAGTTTTATGCGATCTTAAAATTGTTATGGAAGTTTGCGATATACGACAGCGTTATATTGTTTACCGTTTGATAACCCATTTTGATAAACCAAGCTTCTAAAGGACTCTGCAAACTTGGCAAAAAATCCATCGCAGAAAAAGACGACTGCGCAGCTGGAAAAATAATTGTACCTCGTCGATATACTTTCGAGTTCTCTTATTATTTATAGCCTGCTCTATCGCGCAAGCAGCGAAGATAGAGTGATTCTCGCTGAGAAAATGCAAATTTCACTAATGGCTTTAATGAAGTGCAATCTCAGGCATTCGTGCGGCGTCGATCATCCCCGGCAGCAGCGAGTTGCAATAAAAAAATCCTCCTCTCTCGAGCCGATTCCGATTGATCGGCATCGAGCGATCGGCGGAGAAAAATCGTTACGATGTCAAGCGCCTGGGACTCTCGGATCGGACTTGAGATTATTATTAGTTGCGCAGCTCGAGAGCGCCGAAGCGATGGAGATAAGAATGAAATGATTGTGCACGTGAATGATGTTACTGTTAATACAGCGAAGGAAGTATATATACACACGATCGAGGCTCGTTATATTCTATGCTTTATGCGACGGTGATAAACCACATATTGTTTTGCTGATATTTTAACTTTTTTTAATGGATTATCTTTTGTTGAAATTCAATAATTAAACTGTCGGAATATTCGAGCCGATATTCAATATGAATTTCTTGCGCGAGCCCCCAACAAAGTAGCGCTTTCACTGCATTGCCCCGAAACGATATTCCGCATTTTTCCGTGTACTCCTATCGATAGATACCTATATATAGAGAGACGATGCGGAGGGGAAAAAATGAGCGGCGCGAAAGCAGCATCGGAGAACGTGGATCTTCTTCGTCCGATGCAGTGCAGTAAGTATACGCGGAGTTGAGCTCTAGGCCATGACGAGCGTGGGAGAACTTGTCACTCTCTTTCTCTTTCTCTCTTTCTCTCTACTGACCGAGAGGACCGGTTACTCTCTTTCTAGCCAGATTTTTAAAATCGTTTGTATTTATTGCCTGTACTTTCTTTTTGAGAAAATTTGTTAGGAAAATTGTCCTTGAGGCAAACTTACTATTACGTAGTAAAGTAATGAAATACTCGATTTCATTAATTGCTCTCGATAAAAATACATGCTACATATAGCGATTAGACACTTAATAAAGTCAACTTTTTGTTCATATTTATTTTAATTTGTTAAAATAATTTAATCGATAATCGATGTACGAAAAGTTGAATTTGTCAAGACTTCATAATTAATTTCAAAGTGCCTAACTTTTAAGGGGTGTATCGTTATAGAGGTAGATCGGTATAGGAATATATCAACAAAAAGGATCGGTATATTAAAGGTATATATGGAACTTGCACAGGCGGGGGACTATTTAGTTTAAAGTTTTAACACTATAATTGGAAAAAATTCTAAAAACAGAAATACACGCACATGTAAAAAATTATATTGATATTCAGAGACACTAGATTCAGAAATATTACAATATACATATACGTACACATACGCACACATCCATACAAAATCAATCCTCGCATAACAAATTCCTCTCTCTGTATAAATATGTCCATCCCGCCCATCGCAGCATTACACATCAGAGGAAGAAAATCCTCACGAGCATCGTATAAGCGCTAACCGCAATCACAGTCTCCGATCGTCCGTCTCACACGATTTTGAATAAATATCCGACGACTTTTCCGCGAGCATCTTCCGCAATAAAAACGACGCGCACCGGCGGAGGAGAAAACGTCGCTGCTGGCCCCTCATATATATATATAACACAGTACCTATATATATATACCAACACAGCCGATGCGATCACGGCCCGCGGCCTATAAGCTGGCGCAAAATTTCGCGATCGATCCTCGATGGATTTATAATGCACTCGGTCGCGCTCCTGCTGCTGCTGCTGCTGCTGACCTTCCGATCTGATAGGAGATTGAAATATCGCGCGCCGGATTTTCTCCGCTACGGAGAGAAAACGATCGGATGACGCTGTGGAGGAGAGGGAGAGAGAAAGATGTATATTTCGCTTATAGAAGATGATCGAAGCGACGCGGACACAACTCGACAGTGTTTTATAGGGATTTCTGGCGTGGATAAGCTTTAGTGGGCATTGTTCGGTAAGCGATAAATATGAAATTAGAGGCCTGGACTTTCAAGCTCGGATATTATATACCCGAGTGCGTGAGAAAATTTCGTCGAGGAAGATTTGACATAGAACGAGCGTCGGTGTGTCGATGGAGAGAAGAGAGCGCAGTGTCCGTGAAACGGCAATTTTTCAGCTGTGAACTCGGAATTTCATTACGAAACGGCATCGAGCTCTGTATATCCGATACAGAAGATATGAGTATAGCTCTAGGCGCATCTCTCTCCCGAGGCATTAACCTCGCGGAGGTCAGATCGTATTGCATGTATAGGTGACTCCTATTGCAAGTGAGAGTATTTATATACTATGACGGTTGACCCTTCGGTCTTTTGTGAGCTTCAGCAGTGAATACGCGACTGCGCAGATACTTATGCGTTATCGTCGCGTTGTGTACAAGATGTAAATGGAAAATTCAAAGAGAGGACTATCAATCTGTCGATCTGAAATGTTTGCAATTTCCCATTGAGAATAACGACTAGAGTAATACACCCGTGCGGACATCAATATAAGCCTTTGCGACACTATATACACGTGAGATGCTCATCTCCGTGATTACCGACAACAAAACCCGCGCACTTCTCCTTTGGTTTGTCGCATATACAATACTCTCTTCTATCTCATTACATACTTATATAGTCGATCTAACACATGAATATTTACGCCAAATCGAGTCTATGCAAATGCTCGCCCGGCCAAAACAGTCAATCAGATATATACGCCTAGTTTGCATAAGCGCCGCAGTCGATGCACACCTATATATGTATATATCAGATATATAGTAAGGAGCCTAATGCGAAGGCGTTCACCGCTTTATTCGTTTGATGAATAATTGGATTCGAGGCATTTTTGAGAGGGAGTGAAAGAGCACCGCTGACGCGTAAGGTATATCGGCCACGTTGTGCAACGAGTGGATTTACCGCAGTACTCGTAATTACATATATCATTCAGACTCTGCGATTACCGCGAAATTGCAATAAATTTGGAGTTCGCGCTTGGTGATACTAAAAATATGTGACTATATTTGTTAATGCACCTACAGAGCAACGGTTATATATAATATATCCTAATGCAGGTATTCAAGTACATCGTAAAAATTATAGATAGACGAATATTCGTAATAATTTGATTCTTCGTACGCTGAGTGGCTCGTGATAAATTTGCCGAAAGTTCGATACAATCGCGCATAGCATCTTCTGCAGAGAGCTATATACATATATATATATTTATCTGTATGTATGTACAAGAAAGTTTCGCGGATTCCGATTCCATTACCGAGCCATTACTGCAGCGCATCTCGGCGCACCGTGACAGCGCATCTCTCGTCGCGCTGTATACCTGTATATATGCGCGCGAAACAATGCATCTCCTCCGCGTTAAAGTACCTCGACTGTATGTGTACGCGAGCTTCGGAAAAAGATGCGAGAGCACGAAATCCCGATCGATCCACTCGATAGTGTCAGCAAGAGGAAAGCTTTTCTCTCTCTCTCTCGGTTGTGTATATACATATAAGCGGTCTTCCATTAGGTCAATGTAATTGAATGGATTATTGTTTGCTCTCATCCGCGATTGAATTATGCATCGTAGCTGTGTGCGCGCGATCGGGAAAATTCGATCTCGAATTTGGAATAGCAAAAGTTTTCCATTTCCTATTGTACACGCACACACGCACACACACTTATGTATATATATAGCTTTGTGCGAGTGTCATCCGCATATAATGGGAGCCATAGTGGAAAGTTCGCGTGCTAGGTCAGAGATATAATATAGTATTATATATAGATATTATACATATAACGCTGTACGTTTGTCGGCTCTAATTAAAAGCCGATCGCGAGCTCTTAGCTCATCAATTATACATATTCCCCTACCTTTTCCACACTGCACACGGCCAACTTTTACTTTCGTGTTACATAGATTTATATATGGTGGGACGCTTCGGGCTCTCGTATACCGTCAATTCGACAGAAATGCAACGCAAGCTGTAGAAAACCCCCTAGAAGGAATAAGTTAAAGATACCGATACCATAGCAAATTGCCAGTTAGTCATCAATGTTAGCAGAGAGCTTTGCAAGAATTTCGTCGGCGATAACTACCCTCTCTCGAGCATCGCACATTTGCCCTACGAATTGTAGTCAAATATTAGATTATTATCAACATTAGAGTCGTTTATCTAAGACTGGTTGTAAGTAGTCAACGGACAATCCCGATATATAAATATTGCGTATGCTGTGATGCGATATATATATATGCGCGAAATGCGCAGTCCCGTGGTCTATTATAATTGAGCGCACGTTGCAAAATTTTGAATCGTAATTAATATAAAAACCAATAAATTTGACATAATCAATATTTATAATCTCTAATTTCGTTACAAGTGGCACTCTTTCGGCCATTACCCATAAAAAAAATCGACGGCTGTTTACCTGGCACGCAGACTGATTATGATGTTTAATTTTCCACTCCGACGCCAATATATATACATAGAGGGAGAGAACTCGCTTATTTCCGCGTTTTTTGTCACGATCGGTTTGTTTGTTCTGCCGATTATACTGGCCGATTAAAGTGCGCCATTTCGCTGAGTATTGTACACAAGAGATCTGCCGCGTGATGTGGCACCTTATGTAATAATAGTGGTGCTGTATAGAAATTCGCTGTGTCTAATCGGACGATATTTCATGTGATTTCGATGCGCGCGGCAAGATTATATAAAATTACATACTTTATATTTGAGGGAGAAAGAGAGAACACGTTAGATATGATGTTCCAGAAATTGATGATGCCCATAACGCGCGCCATAATGATTATTTCGATACAGACAAGTTCATGCGAGGTTACATTGCCCGCGCATGAAAATATTACATTACGATATATCACTCATTTTCCATATCGTTGGCAAATCTCTCGCGATTCAATAATACTACATACATAAAGAGCCGTACGACCCCGTTTCGATCGTTTATCCGATTAGAAAAATCGGTAAGTATGTAATAAGCTCCTCGCGCGGCTGACCTAAGATGGCGTTCCACTACAGGATCGATCTTCCCTGTCGCGTCCGCGTAAAATAAAACGCGAGGGACAATCCGGAAAGTTGCGCGGCGGAATGGAAAAGTTGCGAGCAAATGGAGAGCTTGCAAAGTGTTTAGGAAAGATATTATGCTGTCCTCGATATCGATATATATATATAAAGTCGGGGATGGAAGGACTGACTGACGTTTATAGTAACTTTTTAAACTTGCTAGATGCAAAGTTTTTCATGCGTTTTTTTATCTCGTATCTTACTTGCCGTGAATCCAGAAACGTGTAAAGTTATATATTGAGCAAGTGGAAAGCAAACAGATCGAAACAAAAGGATTACTCCCGAAAAGGATCAGGCTTGCCTAATCTCTCGAAGCAGCATCGCAAAACGACGTCACGCAGAGAGACTCGTCGCTGCGCTGGTAGCTCTCCTCTGCGTGTAATGCTCGCGTGCGCGCGAGATTTGCTTAACGCGCTTGCACGTCAAGCAGCTCGAGGAAGTTCTCAAGGTGTACGTGTCGTACATCCGCGGATAAACTTTGTTTACTCGCTTTGACCGACCAGTCCGTGAACTTTGTAATTAGCCGCGGCGATTAAAATTTCGAGAGGGACGGCTCGAATTGCGCGATTTACTCGTATAATTAAACCTGTAATTAGACTTGGATGCTTGTTATTTTTCTTTGCTTAGCTTCTTTCTCTCTCTTATATTTCTTGTTTTTTTTCGAGATTCTGCATAGTAGCACGTGTATATACAGCTCGATTTCATTGTCTCGGCGATTGTTCTGGAAATTGGGAAAGACACACGCCTGAAAATGTAATTGCCCAAAACACCGGTGTCCTAATTCAATTATATGGAGCCGGTGAAAAGTGATATACGACAATGTCGCAACATTGTAAATCGAGAGATGCAACGATTCTAATTGCCCTCCACAAAAATCCACCCTCATTTCACACGCTCGCCGCCGACGAAAGCCTCGTAAAACATTAGCTGCTGCTATATGTGTATATACACACGCATTGCCTCACCAAAGTCACCGGAACGCGTGTCTTTTATAATAAAATCATCGTTAAAACGAGCTGCGTTAAATTTAATATCGCATTACAATGCACCTCACCGACGCATAAACGCATATTAGAGATACGAGTTTGCGAAAACCGCAGATTTAATAAACCTCGCGCTCCAATTAAACGTGCGGACGATTAGCATAGTAGATTCAATTTTCCCGCGCGCGACGAGACACGAGGCAGAAGGTGTGAGAAGAAAACAATGTATATCGTCGCTGGCGAATATAATTGCGAGCAATTTGGAGAGGCGGCTCCTTTCAAGCTATAAGGATTGCGATATGCAGAAAGCTTTATAGTTATATTATTAGCGTGTGCGCAACAATCGGCGCTAACAGTTTTCATTTCTCGAGCTCTCTGCGATGCCGTCGAGCTTCATTTGGAACGCGTCACCTGTCGTGAATTACACACACCTCGCGAAATCGCAATTACTATTAGTTGGCCGTTTTTGCGGATACGATGCGCTCCGACGATGTGCGGAGGAGAGTCGGTGTTGCCTAATTTTAGGCTTGCAGTGATGATATATAGTAGACTCGCCTGTAGAACGTAGGTAAATACGTGAATTATTGAGAGAGATGTAAATTGGAGCTGCGAGTACTGTGTATGTGGAATTATTTTTTGCGCAATTTCACGTCGCTGCTTATTACAATCGTAATAAATTTTGATTAAAATTTTGCTTTTTATCTTTCATCATTTTGCCGCGAGATTCTTTTTAACGTAGTGCCTCGTAAACGTAATTTATTTATACGTGTGTATATGGGGAAAGCGCGACATTTTCCTCTTCGCGCAATGATCGTAAAAAAAAATATTATTCTCACCCCTACTTTTCAAACGTGACAAAAGAAACTTGTTTCTTTATCGGCGATAGTGCGCTCTCGTATATACATAAGATTCAAATTTCACAAGCTGCATACTTCCTTCTGCATTACTCGCGGCATATATGATATCCGAAAAAGCAGTAAAATTAGAAAACCTATAGACTACTCCTCTTTAGAAAGCCCGTAAACGTATTTTCCTATACACGAGCCATCACCCGCGCGCACGAGGGGAAACTACTTTATATAACAGCTGCGTGTAAAGTGCGAAAAAAATGCGAGGAATCGTCGGCCGTCAGTCGAAGCGCACACGTCCTCTCGCGGAGGTGCTCGTAAAAGCGCATTAACGCAGGGAAGATTGCTGCTTCTCGACGAGAGCGCGTATAACGATTAGAAGATCGCCTCGGCTTTTTCGTTATTCGATGTCGGAATTGCCGCAAAGCCGTTAACGGTTTATTATCGATGCGTTAATAGGTGTTGAGGGGGCGAAGCTGAAGCGCAAATTGTTGAGCGTTTGCGGTTTTACGGCCGCGCGTTTAGCGCTGTAATAATGTTCGCGGCGTTTTATGCAACCTGCCTATTTCAATTAGAATATATATAAGTATAGATCATCGATTCGAATTCCGACGCTTTTATTTAATTAAAAAATCGTCTTTGTTGCTGATGATAGAGACCTAGAGATATCGAGGCGTTTTCTTATATATACACGGCTCATTATCTATTGTTTTTTGCTCTATCATTTAATATAAGCTCCGCAAGCTCATTCAGCACACGTGCATTGCTATCTGCAATTCGCACAAGAGGAAACTCGTGTAAGCACAAGCGTCGGCTATACTCGTATATACACACTCTCATTACGCAGGATTACCAAAGCGGCTGTGAGGGAATAAGTCGGGATCCAAACGTGGCTTTCGCGGCTGCCATATATAGATCAAAGCCGCCGACTCTCGCAGGGCTTAATTTGCTTTTGTTTCGAGATGCGCTTATATTGCGGGGTAAGTTTACTAATACACCTACATTCATTAGCATTTTTCGGATATAGTTGAAAACGTCATTAAAAAATCGTCTATTTATCTAAAACATATAATATAATCTAATTACACACTCGAAGAAAGTCCCGAGTGTTGCAGTGTCCGTTGCGCACCACATCTGGATCTCAATCTCTCGATAAGGAGACAAAGGTAATTCACGCGAGTACAATATACAGGTATATATATGTAAATCAGCCAGACGCGCCGTAGACGTAATACAGTAGTAAGCGAGCAAAGTGGATTTTCACAATAATTATTAGGTGTGCTGGCAGTGGACCGCGAAAGTTATATATATATACACATCTCGTCGAAGGGATCGATGCGTTCGATTATTTAACAACGAAAAGTCTTACAAAATATAACTAGACAGCTCCGTGTATGTAACACAGCGCGTGCGAGCGCGGATCGAATCAATATTTATAGAAAGCCCTTGTATACAGATCTCCCGATTCCCGTAGATAAACTTGATCGAGAATATAATCGAATTTCTATTGCACTGCGCTGAATTCCAACAATGGCCGATATCGATCAATAAACGACATACCCTGGCCGAAACATCACGTGACTGGGATTCCCAAAATTATACGTACATAAGATTAACGAAATACCGATTTTCTTACGAATTCCTCACCTAATCGAGCATCCTAAACGCGCTATTACGAAGAAGAATAAGCCAAGAGCTAAAACAATTAAAATGACGAAAGCTTTATTTGTCGCCCAGGCTAATCGCGCGATATAATAACATTTACGTAAACTCAGCCGCACACACGTAACGAAGAAGCGGACTAAAAGCGTACACGCCTTAAAAAAAAGCGAATCTTCTCGCGCATCATCTCCCGAAAGGACAACCTTTTTACGTAACGCAATATAATAGTGTATTTTTTACTCGCGACTCGGGATAATTAAATAATGCGTTTTTGTCATATAACAATCGGCGTGTGTATCAAGATAGAAAGTATCGGTAAGCGTCTCCAAAACTCGTGTGCCGTCTCTGATTGATCATAATCACTCCGGCTTTTATTACAATACCAAGAGGCTGCCGATGCATTCCTAGCATCGTCGCGACGATGCTATAGTGTTCGCGACCTATGGGTGAAAGAACGACAATGATGGTACGGAGACTTTTTCGAGCCTTCCGTGCGCCGCGTAATTAAGCGATTAATGCCTCGCCGAAGGCCTCTAAGCGCTCTTGACGCGCCGCGTTTTTTTTGTTTTGTGTTTACCGGTGGCTCTCCTGATCGGTTCTCCGTTTTGCGCGCGGAGGATCGATTATACGCGGGTAATTGGAAATTAATTAGATTTTGTTAATAGGAAATTTCCAAGACATCGTCCGCGAGAAAGTTTAAATGCGGAATTTCTCCTATAAGCGTATAAAATCTTAGCAAACGTGACGAATTATAATACCTACACCCTCTGAATACCCGAAAAAATTGCACTATTCGGTTCTCACAATCTTGCGAAATCGACGCACCGCAAAAAGCCTTATTTTCGTCACACAACTGCGCCCCCCATCATGCCGAAATACTTGTCACACAGCCGAAAACAAAGCAAAAGAGCGGCCGCGATAATCGGTATAGGATAGAACGCAAACGAGTAAAAACGACGAGCCAACCGCGAAGACCTCAGAGATCGTATATATAAGTGCATTCCACAGCGCGAACAATCGGTTTCGCTCTCGAAGGAAAACAACGAGTCTCGGACGGTTGTTGTTGCTTTGCGCAGATGACTGTTACGTGCCGGCGATGTGTCCCAAGATTTGTGGATACAGGTCTCATTAGCTTACAGAGCTTTCATAGTGCATTAATAGTTTGGCAATTGGATTTTTGGTGAAAAAGAAAATGGAAGAAATTCGATTTCACGTTCTGAAAGCCATCATCGATCTTCATATCCACAACGAAAAACATCCGAACAAAAGCGTCTCCAAATCCCATAACTCAATATACAAA
The DNA here is from genome assembly GCA_020010945.3 of Muscidifurax raptorellus. NCBI lineage: Eukaryota > Metazoa > Arthropoda > Insecta > Hymenoptera > Pteromalidae > Muscidifurax > Muscidifurax raptorellus. The sequence continues at coordinate 12,719,980 of CM052079.1, read as the reverse complement.
TCGAGAATCACACACGACGCGAACAATACGTCGAGCATTGAATGCGATCATTATCACGGACGTCTTTCTTTCTCTCTCTCGGTTCACCTCGAAAAAATAAAAGTTCGAGAGATCGCGTTGGCGAGAGGAGAAAGCATCGGCACATCTTCCGCTTGGCGCCTCTCATTGTGAGCCTCGAGGATCTCGCGCGAGTGGCTTATTAATTTTCAATGACTTCTCTCAGTCTATACGAAGGAGCTTTGCGGAAAAATCGATTCGCCGGGCCCTGATGAATCGAGACACGATGTGTTGCGGCTCGTTTTTGGCTGATGGAAGAAAGCTGAGCGGGAGAGACGCGCCAAATTGAATTAGATTTTTTCTGTGCGAAAGCGAGATGATTGTTTGTTCGCGTGAGGTATATTTGTTTTCGATGCGAGATTACGTGTGCGTGAGAAATCGGTAATGCAGTTGTCAGGTGTATTATATTATATTCCTGATGCGTTTTTCTCTGAATTATTGGAGAATCAATTTGAATTATCAAGTTATTCAAGAAACATGTTCATGTTATTTCAATCCTCGATCTTTTTACAGACGATTCTATACAATTCTATCAACGAAGTTATACACAACAACGCGTTTGACATTCGTTCCTGTGTATTTCTATATGATGACGAAAAATCGGCTTGTCTTCACAGGTACACACACACATCGCGCGCGTATACATCCCAGAACAATGGGGCGTATGTAATTACTCTCTACGAGTTTCTGTTATTGATATTAATTTCGTCTCATCATCGGGCATTTTTACAACGCACCACTATAATCATCGATCCCCAAGGACAAAGTGCGTGTAGGTGGTACCTATATAACCATGATGGCTTTCATTATAGTATAATCATACATTAGCCGAGACTTATATGTACATTGAAAAAACGGATTTTTTTGTAAAATTTGATTTATAGCAATCGAATACATAAAACACAGTATTCTACAGTTGTTACATTTTACTTTTCGATTTACATAATTTATCACATTAGAAAATGTTAATTCAACTTTGTCGATTTCGATTTCTGACGTAATTTCCTATAACTACCTGTATTTTTAGATGTTCTCAATGTATATCATTTTGATTTAATAATCCTTGTTAAAAAGTGAATGCCGAGCTCTGGGAGAAAGTAGCTCCAAGTTTCTTCAGAAATTGGGAGATAACGTTCGAAGCGCGAGTCATCGGAAAAATTGAAATCCGCCGTGCCGGTAACCTATAGAAACCGCGTCGATCAACAAACACAGTCCGCTGTTTCGCCGACAACAGAACAGCATCAGTTTCGGCAACGCGGGGATGAGGAGAGTCGCGCGTCGAGTCGTCTAAATTTTTTTTCTCACCTCCTTCGCCATCGACGAGGAAAATTCACGGGAGCGACGAGCACACAGCTCTGCAAGTCAACGCGGTCGGCTAGCCAAAAATTTCTCGGAGTCAAACCATGTGAAAGAAAGAGAGATAGACGGAGACAGAGATCGACGCGAAAGAGGAGAATCAGCATCGGACGCGCTACGGATCGACGTCTAAATTCGCTGTAGGAAAGGGCTTTTCCGCGTGAAGCCGATTTTTTGGAATTAAAAGGTACCTTCTTTAGTACGTTTGAAGAGGTTACTTTCGAGTAATAATTTCAAAATCTCTTTTCTCATCCCCATCGTCATCTATCTATACCCCAAACGCTAATCAATAATCGTCCGCTCGAAAGCTCTGGTATTTTTCCAAGCGCAATCGACTAACCGAAAAATCTTCCAGCTAGCTAACCGCGAGCTCGTCCGAAGCAAGATGTCCTGCAAGAGAAAGAAGCGCAGCAGCAAGCCGCAGGTGAACGGCTTCATCCTATTCTTCATGAAGATGCTGCGCAAGAACCCGCGAGCCTGCGTTACGCGGGTGGCCAAGCAGGCGGGCAAGTGCTGGCGCCAAATGTCGCGTAAGGAGCGCTGCAGGTACATGATGAGGGCCAGGAGGCGCCGCTGATGCCGATCGCGCCTCGCGGGTAAGTTATCGTGTCTTGGATTTGTATTGCGCCTAGTAAGGCCGAGCAATCACGTGTCGCGCTTTTCGTTGCAGCCGATGCCGATGTCCGGGTTGCGTCGAAGAAAATTAAGCAAGTTTACCGATCACGTTCCTAGTCCACGTCTGCAACTTTTCTTTTTATTCATCTCTAACGTATGATAACGTCGATATATAATACACGTCTTTTGGAATATATAAATATATATATATATATTTATAAATATACAAGTGCTTTGGATCTTTACAAGCAAGATGCGTGTGTAATCGCTCATTTCCTTCCTCCAGTCGCGCGGGGATTGACACGATCATAATCATAAAACAATAAATAAGCCGAGAGTGTAATATATGGCAGCGCGAGAAACTCAAAGGACAGCTCTCGGAAAAGTGTGTCAAATGCATCGACCACACACAAAAGACGTCGTAGGTGGCTGCGTCGTCAAGTGTGAAAACGAAGCCGTATACAGCATCGCATTGTGTCGGCGATGATTATTTCTAGTCGAGAGAAGACAAAAAAAAATAACAACACGCCTCGGAAACAGATGCATCATTAAGCTGACGTATCGGGAAGCTACATCTCGCGGTGTCCTTCATCTTTTTGTTCTCGCGGGTTGGCGTCGTTGTATAGCCTGATGATAATTCGACGATTTCGATTCAAACGGTTTTAGCAGCTAAAAAAAGTGCACAATCTTACGACTCGCATTGAGAAGAAAACAGAGAACATTTCAAAATCGACCTTCGCGCCGCTGCAGCAGCCGAAAAAAAACAATCGATACGATCTACACGAATCTGCAGAGGTATCCAGGCCAATGGTACTACAAGACAACACAGAACATTCCTCGCCAAAAGAAGGAGATCCCAGCGATTTCACCGGCTACAGGGAATCTCAGCCCGGCAGATGCATCATCGACATGTCACCGTGTGTAATTTCGTAAATGTCTCCTCGTGCATGGATTACAAGGCCCGAGGGGAAAAAATGCCCGTCATTATAGACGTACAACCGTAGACGAGATCGATCGAGGATCTTCTCGGCGAGAGCGATTCTGGTTTATAATCGATATTAACGACTGATTACGATGAAAGAGAAGTTATATACGAGGCTATTGTCTGCCGCGCGCTGCTCTACGATGTGATCGAAGGAAAAAGTTCATCGCGCTCTCATCAATTTCATATATTATATCTGTCGTCGTGTCTCTTTGCTCGGCAGTTTATACTTTTTGCTCGCAGTTCGTGTGAGTAGTTTTTGAAAATTACGGGTACAGCATTATTACGGTATTTTTTCTTTAATGATCACTGTTTCACGGAAACATACGACGCGACCATATTACAACCGATACCATAGTGTTATAAGTCAAATATTTATATACGTATACGAGCGATGCGTCAGTGATGAACTATTGACCAACAATCCTCGTGAGTATTACTCAACGGAGCCTCGCAATCGCAAAACTACGACGAGGTTTCGAAGAGGGCATAGACGACAATTCTTGCGACAATGATCGGAGGATCGATCGATCGATCTTCCCCGCGTGCATAATTTAATCCTGTTTCTGTCGTTGTGTATACAGCTCTGGAAACGATTATCGCTGATTTCTAGTCAATCGACGGCATCAGGACGACGAGGTCGGGAAGTATACAGAAGAATTGTTTATATTTACCGATCTTTTCGCTCTGGCGTCGATGCTCAAGGTTGCGCGAATTCGGTCTATTTGGGTTAGGATAATTGTCGTTCAATGACGTGCTTCAAGTGGCTATTGTACATCTGTGATTCTCTCTATACATAATACGATACAAATCGCCTCTGCGAATTCGTGCTCACCAACTCGCCTCTCATTTATGCGAAAATTAAATTTTTTTTTCTATAAACGCGGCTTGATTAATCCCCGGTATTAATAACCAATGGCTCCAGTAATATGCGCTCGTGCGCGGTGCACATAATAAAACTCGGATTCGCCTCGCGGCATTACGTCGTTTGTCAAAGAGGACCTGTGCACACGTATACTCGTAAACACGCGCCTTTTCCATCCCTCGGGACTCTTTTGATTTTTCTTCAACCGTACGTACAGTCACGGTATACACAAGCAAAGGCGTAGTATTCGTGTATAATGTACGTTGCGGATCCTTTGCCGGATTAGAAATTCATGAGCGCGCGCGCGCGCGCGAGAGAGAGGATTCATTCTCCTACGGCGATTCGCGGGGGAATTTTATTTTCCAGCGAGGCTTTGTTTTCTTTTTCGGCAGATTCTGTTGTGCTCAAAGGAGAGGCGCTTGTTGTTTCTTATCGATGCGATCGTTTGACGAATTTCCACGAGTGGACTCGTGATTCGCGGATTCCTCCTGGCTATATGTATATTTTCTTCTGTTCTCTTTTCTATTCTATGCGAAGCTATGAGGATGCTTCGATTTCGCAAACGGCTCCGGCTTTGTCTACAGGCTATGTATATAGATATAGAGGGTTTCATTTGTCATTCCAACCGTGTGTGTTTTTCAATCATAAAAAAGAAAGAGATTCCATCGGAACGTTTTTCTGCGGCCATTATTTTCAAAAGTAAACAAGCGCAGAGTATATATATATATATATATATATAAACTGGAATAGGAAATCTCTCGTCGCACGATCTTTGGCTGGAAAGCAATCCTCGAGTGATAGAGAGCAGCAATCACGAAGGATTTAATGAACATCAACGACCGCAAGTGCCAACTAAAATTTTCAATCTCCTTCTCGACTCGATAATATCCCGAATCGCGACTCCTCGCTCTCGTTCATCGTATATATATATATATATATATATATATATGTATATAGACAACAGCAGAGGATCGGCGGCGCGAAAAAAAGGGACGCCCGCGCCGCATAGTGGCGCAAGTCGCGCGGGTAATCGTTGGTTATTACAGGCCAGATTTACGATTGTGCAGTAGAGCCGCCGGGAAAATTAAAGATTTTCGCTTTACGACTTAATTGAATAAAGCTGCGCCGAGTAGAGAGCGATACACGACGAATGTTTTTCGAGTCCCGTCGCTTTTTTGCCACCGGAACATTTTTCCGCGAGCCATACGCGCGGAGGGATGATTTATCGTATATTTACGGCTATACGAGAAAGTCCTGCTCTCGAGAGTTTCTCCGTAGTTTTTACGAAATCTATATAACAAGGCGAGTCGATCGGTGAATTATATATATTTTTTTTACCCGATTATTGCGAGACGGTCTCGCTCGCGGATTGAGTATTCCTAGAATTCATTATACACAAAAGATAAGATTCACGTTGGTCATGCAATACTCGTATAAAAGTGCGAAGATCGTCGTTGCCCAAACCCCTTGTATATACAACACACAAAGTTCAATGCTAATTGTTTATGCAGCAAAGAACTGCATATACGCAACAACAAAAAATCATCAGCGAGCATTATAAGAACGAGTCATCGTGGCGCCTCATTAACGAAATCAGCGGCGAGAGGGAGAGAGCGTAAATTTTAATGGGAAAACGTCCCGACAGTTGCGGCACCGCGTGTAATCGTGACTCGAAGATGCGGCAGTCTTTCGACGCTTGGTGAAGAAAAAGTTCAGCTATATCGACGCGCAGGTGAACGAAGCAAAAGCGAGTTATTATATTCGCTGAAAATCATACATTTTAAGATTCTGCAATTTTCACATCACGGAGAGATTAATAATAAAATATAGCAGCGCGAGCGTTTCTTCATTTTTTTATTTCTAATGAATGCTTACCGGTGTATTTTCGCTTATTTCATAAAATACCAGTAATTTGCGCTATAAACTTGTTTATCCAATGAAGTATATATAGATATAGTTTAGAGCCACTTAAAAGTACACTAATGCGTTGAGTCGGCGAGATTTCCACTGCAGCGATAAGAGAGTGTGCCGAAATAATCCTAGGACATGCGAGTTCCGGGGAAGAACCGATTACCTATTGCTTATCTGCAGCTGATAGAGAAATTGAAAAATTCGTCGTTTCGTATATAAGCATAAAACCGAGAAACATTCGAAAACCACACGATGAAGACTCCGTACTTGGTGTTCCTCCTGGTTCTGCTTCTTGCGTACAACATCGCGTCCTCCGAGTCAGCTTGTAAGTCTTTATAAATTTCATCAATTCCACAAGAACCGAATCTGCATTTTAACAATAATTAATTCCGTGTATTTAGACTGCCGTAGGCTCGACTGCTGGCACGACTGCATGATGAAGTTCTACAGATACGGAATCTGCGTAGCCGGCGAGTGCGAGTGTCGCGACAGAATCGGCTCGGTTGGAAAGTAAAAAAGAAAGCAATGTATCGTTCTACTGAAGCTTCCAATGAAGCACGATAATATAGATATAAACGCATTATTTTCAAACGATATAACTCGACCTATTATAATTGATCGAGAGCGAGATTGAGCGCATAGCGCAAGCGGGTCTCGCGCGCAGAGAGTTTCAACACACGCCGGCATCGAAGGGACGTTTAAATATCGGTGTAATTGCAGGAAGAGGCACGCAAGAAGAGAGCGTACTTATGCTCTCTCTCTCTCTCTCTCGGCTCTTCTTATATTGCGCTCGCGGATAATTCAACGCGCCGCGACGAGCCGGAAGACCCGATGCACAATGCGACGCTTTTACTCTGCGGTCTAAGTGTATATATATACGAAGGAGGAATAATCGGGCTCTTTTTGATTTATTGTGTATGTATAGTCTAGGCTTTGAGCTGGAGTTTTATTTTTGAGGTAAGTGTATATACGTATACAGAGAGCTTTGTATAGTATATGTGCTTCGGAAAAGTATTTACTTTTGTTATAGATGATACGTAACGCGTGTACGTATATGCGCAGTATAAACAAATCATAATCTAGGTACACTAAGCAGAACGAAAGCAAAGATTAATCGACGAGAATCAATTCAATACCAAAGCGAAATCCGTTGCGAGTATGTTTATACGGCAGTCGGGCGAACACGATTCAAAATTGCCAAACGGTATAGGCGATAACATCGCGATGCGCACGTAACGCATTGTGTATATATAGCTCGTCTATTCCAGCTCTGTCGCTGTACAGCACGTGTTTTTATTCTTCATTCGTATAGACTCGTGTCGTGAAGGTGAGATTTTCTTTTCTCGCTATCGCCTGTGTATTAACTTTGGTCTCGATCTTTGCTCTTCAGGCGCTTCCTTGTTCGATATGTACCGATGGTGACGGTGGGCTTGTCTGACAAGTGCATGAGCTGTTGGATGGTTTTGGGAATCGACGTGTTCGACGTGTGACAGAGTGAACGTTGCGTTATATTTGTGGCTGAACGATGACTGTTATTTCTTTAAAAAAAATGAAATCGCCTTACTTTTAGCACTCGGGCGCTTGACCAAAATTAAAATTCTTTTTGCTCGTTGGCAAATAATGCAAATAATGAATCAGTTCGAGCAGTAAAAATGTACAATGGATTTTTAATCATTTTTAAAGGTTTGATGAACTTCAGAAAATTCATCATTGAAAATCAATTGATTTAGTCTCTTTGTTGCAATATATAACCAAAAGCAATTGAAGTAAATCGCGCTGACCGTCTTTGATTGCCCTGCCTACCGCCTACCTGGGTCTTTCATCGGGCGCGCGTTCTCAAAGTGCGCATCTGTCTTTTAATCCTCGATAGCAGCATTTGTCGCACGTCTTTGCTATCGTAAAAAAGTTGTCGCGTCTACGAGGACGCTTATGATCGTAACTCAGCGGCACATCCGCTTTTACGGTTTTTCCCGCTATCAAATAAAACTTCATAACTAACGGTTATATACTTATAAGTATTTCTAAATTATATATATATATTTACCTACGAATTCACGCAGAAATCCAACGCGAAGCAAAAAATCCTTTTCCGCGAATTACTCTCCCGAGTTCAGCCTGAAAAATATCGAGAAAAATCAAACAGCCAGTTTGCAGAGTCTCGTGTCTGGCTCACACCTCGTACACAGATACCCCACGTAAGCCGAATTCCCGAATAGATCGTTATCCCGCAACGAAGCAAGCAAGCAAGCGCAGCTGAAAAAGTCAAAACGCGAAGAACAGCAGCGCAGCGGGTTACATGCGCTTCTCCGATACGCGATCCCTCACCAGCAGCTTCTCTCGCCGTCGCGCGAATGACACGTTCCCGCGAGTCTTTCCGCGTATCTATATACACGTACCTTGTACACCTACGTCGCTCCCGAGCTTGTTTATTAGGACTGTGTCGTGTGCTCTGTAGGAAAAATTTTCCGAGGCGTTCTCCTATCATCTTACGGTATATATATATATATATATAGCAGCAGTATATAGAAAAGGAGTAAAAGTCCGAACAATTTTAAAAAAAGAAAAAATCCCAGCGTGCATCTATTATCTCACACGACTATGCATAACCTACGCGTACATACGTCAGGCATCACACGGGCAAATCATAAGGTCTGCCTATACGAGTGTGCGTGTGTATACCTCGAAGGAAGCGAGTACACGGTAGATGACGAGGCTGCTGCTCTTGATTTTTATCGGCCGCCGCAGAACTTTGCGCAACAGAGTATATACGGCGCACGCGGTTCTCTCTCATTCAAATGAGTATATAAACGGACTCTGTATGCCAGCGCGCGCGCGCGCGCGCGAGGAAGAGAAAAAATTGCGCAAAACGCGCCCGCGCGAGAATATGCATCGCGCCGCACGCGAGAGTAGACTGCGTGTGTATATATATACAGACTCTCCGCCTCTATGCTATAGGTACTATCGTATAATCCGATTGTTACGGTGGAATTCCTTCTTTCGCCGCGGCTGCGCTGTTTCGACAGGTTTTTTTGTAACGAGCGAAGGTGTAGATATACGGATGCCAGCGGTGCGAGCGTTATATACCGTAATTGGCTGCGATATAATGTGCGAGTGGAGGATCAGTGTATAAACTGCGCGTAAAATGAGATATACATTGGTTTTTGGCGTATAATCTCTTGACTTAGTAGTATTGGCTTTTTTTCGCTTTAATCATTTCACAATTAAAAATTTGAAATTTAAGTCTCCGGAATAATAATGTTTTAAAAAATGTATAGACTTATAGAAATACGTTTTCTTGGAAAACATTTTTACCTAAAAATTCGACATTTTTTTACATGAGATCAGTTTACAAAAAAGTCGAATAAAGGACCCCAAAAACTTGTGGGTGTGGGACTTTTTAATATCAATGCGTCTATCGTTTTTATAAAAAAAAATAATAATAATAAGCCAATGAAAATGTAGCCAAGCATTTAATATTATAGGTTCAGTTTAGTACACTTCAATTAAATAATTCAAGATTTATCTCAAACTATAACTCACCCATTAAACTCGCGCGGCCTTAGCACATCCGACTGTTTCTACTTAAACGTCGGTGGGCTATGCATAAACATAGGCTTCTTCCTCAAACAATCCGCGTATTCCTGCGTTTGAAATTTAACGAGCTACTCCAGAGATCCTGCAGTACTTATAGTCAGAAAATCATAATATCGCGACCTCCGGAAGACCACGAGAGAGCCAATTAAAACTTTTCCAAGGGGCAAATATCGAGGCCGCGGATCATCAAGCGAGTATTTTGTGCATCTAATAATGCTGTGCCAAGGCAGCCTCACCTGCGCGTATTATAATCACCTTGCCGCGAGATTGGTCGGGGTAGTTGGTAGAAAAACGGAGGCATTTTGCGGGAAAGACCGCATCGGGGCAGGGAGAACAAAGGAGGGAATCGTAAAAAAGCAAAACTATGGACGCGCCCGCAAAACGATGCCTCGTTAAGACATAACCGCGAGATACTGTGTGGCGAAGGATAAGAAGAAAATGGGATGGATGATGGAATGTTTGCTTTACGGGCGCGATTTTGAGGACGAAGTGAAAGCACCCTAATGCATGATTGAGCTGTTGGGTCACGTGTGTGTGTGTGTGTGTATAGAATTTACGGAGTATAGGTGTGATAAGTTTATGATTGGGCACAAGTTTATGATATCGCTAGCGCTGAAATTGTACAAGAAGTGCAATTTGACAACAAGTGAAAAATGAAGGAAATTTTTTATATATTTTTCAAAATTTTTTATAATTTTGAAAGGTTTTGACAATTTTAAGCTTTAGTAAGGAAATGCAGAGAAAAACAAATAAAACGGAGCAAAAATGATCATTTTCTCCTCTAGGAACGAAATTGTCCATTTTCGCTTCACTTTATTTCCGACTCAAAGATTATATATTATAGGCTATAGTTCTACAATTTATATATACTATTTGTACACTAGCCAAAAACGCTTGCTTCGCTCGCGATTTATAGATTTCGTTGACTATATTTTACTGTCAAATATGTTACAGAACAATGAAATTCTCAAAAATTAATTTATTTACGAAAAAATATGCTAGTACGCAATGAATTGGTAATTTAATACATATATCACAATGAAATAATATGAATAAATATTTTCTATTTTATATATATTATGAAATATTTAAATCAATTTATTGTAACAATTTTGTTGAACTGCATATATTTTATGTGTTATTTTTTTATAACCTCAAACATTTTTTAGATCATAATCAATAAATATATAGATTTGCTTAACGCGGTATTCCGAGGTCGCTATTATAATCATTTATGTTAGCAAGGTCTTATATTTGTTTAATTATGCGTAATTTTTGTAAACAATGATAAATACGACGCTAAGTAAAGGCGACAATGAGCTCCTCGTCCGAATTCTCACCTGAATATTTAAGGAAATGTGTTCTCATATATTTTTGGAATCTACCATTTTCCGTAATTATGAGTCTGCGCTGGACTAAATTTTTATCGAAAGTGACCATAGCACCTACCGGGCCAGGCATTTATATGCTAGAACAGTGGGTGAGTCGCGGTGGATTCAGTCGTGATGAAAGCCCCTCTGTTATTGGTCAAAAGAGGATATTACTATTACAGTTTCTGTTAACTTTTCTAAGAGAAATTAACGGTACCTTTGCATAAGAAGCGGAACTATTTCCTGATGACGGACCTAATAACATAATGGAATTATTGTGACATCTGCCCCCTGTCCGCCACCCCCATAAGGTTATTAGACTATATATGGTTTCAGCGTAGTGGCACCCGATAGCAGGTATCATAAAAGACAACGCGGCTCAGTGTTGTAATAATTTCCTCAGTCGACTACTCAACGCTAATAACTTATGTTCGTTTTATAATTAATCAATAATTTGGTCTGAATCTATTAATTTATAATAATAATAATAATAATAATAATAATAATAATAATAATAAAGATTTATTTTGGTCAGGGTCCAAAAAAATACATAGCATATAATTAATCTATCAATTTTATATATTATTTAAAAGACTATATGAATGTTTCTTAATGTATTTATCTTATTTTCATCTTATTGATGCTCTTATTGATTTAGTGAATCTCTACAATCTATGCTAATTATACTTTTTAAATGTTCATTAACTCCTTGAAGTCTTACTTAATAATGTAATTAGAAATCGATACTGCTAATGCGGGCATATTTTACTATTTAGATATTAAAAACTATGACGGTGTCAAGTCCGATAACGCAAAGAGAAGTTTTAATTCCATCGAGAACAATCAAACAATTGACTCTAGATAGTTCATCAATGATTTATTATATATTACATTTAATAATTATTATGTTGATCATAAAATGTGTTATATAATAATATTAGGTAGATATGGTGGCAACCAAAAAATTCATGGCGATAGCTTCTTTTAGTACGTAAGTGCCTGTATAACTTCCAGAATGGTTCTCAAGAATTTTATAACCTACAAAACATGCATCAAATTTTTAAAGTCTTAAATAACACGTATCGACTTCAAAAAACACAAATGAATGTTATGAAAAATTCTAAGAAAAAAAGTATTCTTGATATTTTTTATGATTTTGCTTACTGGTCATATATGTATTGACTAGAAAATGAAATATATGGAAAATTACTTGTAACTTCCTATAGACGATGTCCAGGTGTGAGGATGACCCCTTGATCGATGCGACATCATCTACAAAGAATAGAGTACCACTTTATATAGGTGCCAAAAATGTTAGTATAATATCTAAAGCAAGGTATTCGATACATCTTCGATGTCCGCGCAAAATGACTTTTAATTTTCACTAAATGTCTATATGTTATTTACATAAGTTCTATTATAAATACTGTTTTCTATAGAAACATATTTTTTCTAATGAGCCATAAAACATGAATTTCGAACTCGGAATGTTTATTCAAATCTATTCCGCAGAAAGAAAAGGTTTCATTGTATGATTCTGTCTCTCAAATTCTGATGAAAATGAAGAAACAGATGCGGATATATAGTGTCATGCAAATGTTCTTGATCGCAAGACAAAAACTGTTATCTGAGTTTAATTTTGGCCTCTTCGTAAAAACGGAAACCTTCTGTTTGACGGTTATTTAATATTATATTATTACAGTAGACATTTAAGCAACGCAATTATACTCCCTGTGTTCAAATAGCTAAGCAATCGATGAGCCTGATCAGACAATGAATGATATGTTTAATTAAAAATTTACAAACTAAAATCTTGGTAATTATATGTTATAATTCCACCTATTATGTTCATTCGTTTGTAATAGTTAGAACTTAAAACTTTAATTGATTGTTCTTTTGCATAGGATGCACAAATTTACAAGTATATCTTTTATGCAAAATTTTTGTTTGCTAACATTATGTTTCTTATATGAGTTATATAAAAGCTACACTCCGCGTTGCGTACTACATAGCAAATTTTACGGCTACTAGTCGTGTCGCGCATTATCATTATGCACCGTAAGAACCACTAAGTATACCGATGCGTAATCGCAAAGTTGCATTTGGAAATCATTCATGCAAGATTCGGTAAAATAATCCTATCCCAGTGTGATTCTGTACAATGATATTGAAATTGGTTTGTAACCCATATTTGCAAATCTTCTTTATTTTAATTGATTATTATTTTTGAATAATTGGTAATTTAAATTTGCTTTTACATCTGTACAATATTTTACATTTTACAATTAAAGTTTTTTAAAAACTCAATGATTCTCGATTAAAAATGATACAGTTTTCTTATATTATTGAATTTTCAACTAGACATTTTTTATAGTAATATTTTTATAGTTTTGTCGTGTCTTTAAATATTAATAATTGCCATTCTATGTATATAAGTAAATGAAGTGTGCCTGGATAGGTATGCTTAGTGTATTTTGTGAATCTTATAGCTAACGTAAAGAAAAAAGTAAAATTTGGCATGTCTTAACTAATGATAAAAATGGCCATCCAACTTTAGGGTAAGAGTTATAAATTAAACATACTTCACATCCAGTATTTTAAAATTATCGCAGCTAAAGTTATATATGAAGATTAAAACATTTGTCATCTCATCGCGTGTCAAAAATTAATGTTCGAGGCGCACCACTGTAGTCCCAATTATAAGTTTACCATCTAATACTTATTTGTTCTCAAAATGTAGGTCCTTGCGAGTGAATATTGAGCTCGCAGAACTTTTTAATACCCTTTCCGTATATTATTACATAAAATACTTTTGCTCCTCATTCTTCCAGTTTGGCTAACAGGGAATTTCCCAGCATAAAATATTGATATTTAATAAAAATCGTAGTAATGATAAATTTATTCATTTTTTAAAACTCAGAATAATTGAAAACAAGTATTGTGAACTGCAAGTGCTATGAGGAAGCCACAGCAGCGATTTATAGTTAATACACAAAGATTGTGATTATTTACAAAGCTTATTTACTAATCATAACATTTCATTTTGGTTTCAAAAATGATAAAAAACCGCAATTTGTCATACGGGAAAAACTGTTTTAAGAAATCGCGAATTGCACGGTTTGTTTATTTTAAAAAGTTTATTGGGTTATTGGGTTAAAAAATTTATTAAATTGTGGATTTTAACTAGTACCAATGATATAAGTAATGCCAAAACATATAAAAAAATTAGTAATTTTTTGTTTTTCAATATTGAAATTAGTAAATATTTGAAAAATGTAAACCTACAGGATTACAATTACTTTTATATTCACAAGAAGTTCCGATTATTACGAGCGATTTTTAAAAATGAATATATTAATTTCTGTCTATAAAATGAAGAACAATTAATGGATTATAACCGTTGTGTATTTAATATACTAGAGAGAACGACGGCAGACAGGTTAACAAGAGATTAGATTAGATCAGATAAGATTGGAATATTTGTACCCTTTGATTGTTATGTCAGGCCTATAGTGAAATACTTGAGTGAAAAATTCAAAGAAATGTTGATAATAGACGAAAAAATCTAACACCTTCGAGTATAAATAGTTGGAATAGACCGAAGTAAGTCTTTATACCTCTAATTTTGCATTTTAGTTCTATGTGACACATTATCAAAGATCTTGTAAATCTGAAACGCTGCGGAAGTAAAATTGTCAAACGCTAAGGTGCAGCCGTGAGGCGACTGTTTACATTTCTTTTACACTACGCTTCAGGTTAGTTTTACTAATTATAAGTATATGGGTTTGAAAGTAGATTGTATTATTTTTCTAAAATAAAATTTCTAATTGTTAATTTTATTTCTCAGAGAATTTTTAGCAGCCAATTCTACGATGTTGAAAATGCGTTCGACTCTTTTCACGTGCCTATCACTAGCATGCTTGATAATGGAAATTCACGGCCATTATAGACAAGTAAACTTCACCAAGCAATGGGCAGCGGCTACCAATTCATTAATACACCTGACCGACGTTGTAAAAGCCAACAATCGTCTTTTCGCTGTCACATTGTCGGACGCTGCAGTGACCATAACCTCAATTTTTGACAGCGTCGAATCCAAGACTTGCGATCACAACGCATTGATGACGGACGAAACCTTCGGTGACATCGATTTCGCCGTTTTTGCGTTAGGTAATGGTAAGATAGTAGTAAGGGCAAGAGCATTGGCAAAAAGCGACTTCTATTCCGATGAGGGACCAAAAAGGGTTGGCCAGGACGTGTTCATCATCGTCGATCCGACCGACTGCTCGAGTCTTAAGACTATCAAGGTACCTCGTCAACTGTATCGTATATTACTGACCTTTGTTCCTTATCAAAACACGTTTGATCTGATTTACCGAAGTCGTCCCACGGAGAATACGCCAAATGCTCCTCAACGATATACCGATCAGGGGGAACAAGTTGAGTTGAATTATTTTCTCAGCAAAGAGAGTGAAATTTCGCCGAAATTTAAAATTGTAACTAGAAAGCCGTATGACCCATCAGCAGGTTATATCGTGGCTACTGACGCAAACGGGCAACTAGTACTTAGACATCTTGATTCGCGATTCGAAAAGATAATGGAGACATCCATAGACAAATCCATTGAAAGTCTTTCGACAGCCAATGGTGACATCACCTACTGTCAAATGACATGGTACAGTAATTTGGCTACGAGTAAGAACAAACCGCAGAAGCACTGTATTTGCCATTTCTTTAATGCTGAGCTAAATAAGAAAGCAACTGTTTCAATAGTCAAGCCCAATCATGTAGGTCGGGCCGTCGTCACTAATTTGTCTGACGGCGGAGCTATAGTCGCTGTGGCAGACGAAGTTGAGAGGGAATACGACGACGTTCCAAATGTTATACAGTACTACCTGCAGCGCATCGATGCCGATGGAAAAGCTCATGAGCCTGTGATGGTCGTTGAGAACACGATATGGCACTACAAGATGAAGATGTTCGATATGGGAAATGGACAGATTTGCTTGTACAACGGCGGTGAAACGGTTTCTTTTAAGGGACATGGGACCCTAAAATATGGCGCGTGGATCAATTGTGTCAATGTCTCGGATCTCTAGACCTTTGACAAGGTTTGTCATTGCGAAGTGAAAAGATATTCTGTGATAATCAAGTATAAATCAAATTGACCGTGATAATTGAGCGATAAAGTAATTAAGGAATATATATTAAATTTGTAATAATCGTGCATCATGAAAGCATTATTATTTATGAAATTTCAATAGCAAAAAATGATTATCTTTGAAAAAATATTTCAATGCATTTCATATGTTTTTAAAAAGATTTACTTATTTTCCGAGCTCTATATTTTTCTGTATTATTCCTCATTATGCCTCATCACAATGATATCCATCAATTCTGTCTTCAAATTATAAAGTTCAATTATTAAGTGAATTTTTATAGAAACGGATTTCTATACCATAATATTTTTTGCGACACAAAGGAAAACAAAAATAACTAATATATTTTTTCGATATTTGCAATAATACCTTTTCAAAAAATTCGCAGTTCATAGCATCTTTGAACTTTTTAACTTGATACATTTTTGAAGTTAATAAAATTAATAATTTTTCAAGAATGTACACCTATTATCATTGTGTGCACTATCATGAGTGTTTAGTAAGTGTCTTTTGTTCTTTAATAATCCATTATAAATGAAATAATAGTAAATTCTCAAGTCTATCAATAAGGGAAATCAGATACTCACTATTAAATAATGTTTACCAAAAAATAAAAAATAATTATTTTCCCGGATTCGGTAAAAAACAAAAATATGGCTGGTATTAATTAATTGATTGACATACTGTTTCCAGAAATATTGCTATATACATACACGCACGTTTCGGAAAAGTATTCTATTGCATTCGGAAAAGATGTTTTTCCACAGGACCAAGTCCGGATACAATAAAATGCATGCGCATTATTATATTGATTGCAGTGTTCAAGAACCGGTCTTCCTTATATTACACTTTTCGAACTTAAAGTCATGAAAATCATTCAAACGTAACTCGGCCAGAAAACAATTCTCAAAAATCGTAACAATACATCTACTCCATAAAACCAGAGTTCCATGCACATAGCCATCAAATAGCAATCATCTCCTATCATTGAAAGATAACAAAAAACAATAATCCGCAATACAGAATGGCAAACGTACGAGGCATTGTAATACTCTCTCGCCTGTCGATTTTCACGTATATAAACGACTCAATTACACAGTCGTAGAGAGCGACTAATAAACACTCAGGCCAGCTCGTAAAATCCGCGTGTATACACGCGTGCATAGAACCAAGCGACCTTTCATCAGGCTCTTAAAGCGGCTATAGCGCCATAGCTCGTTCGAAAGAAAGCCGGCGATACACAGACATAAACTCGTCGTTATCACGAAGGGGCAGCGCAATAACAATATCGCGCGCGCATATAACGAGCGCAGCTCGTGCCGCGATCGTAACAATCGATTTCGAGCTGCTGCTGCTGCTGCTGCTGCGGCTCTTCCTTCGGGATCTCACTTTCTTTCTTTCTTTCTTTGCGGCCCCGAAGGAGAGGACGGGGAAATTTTCATGGCACTACGCGAGAGAACTCGGGATTATTATGCTCGTGTGTGCGGTATATACAGTTTCGTGCATAAGGAAAAACGACACGGAATTCACGTGAGACTGGTGTATAGGAATGAAATTTGATTGTCCCGGCTGCTATCTTTTATTTATGCGCGGTACTTCGCTACTGCTGTGGATTTTGTCGGTGGATATCGAGGGTTTATGTAACGTTAATCGAACTGTTCATTTATATAGCTACTGTTATAAAGACAAGGCTCGTATAGAATAACGGATGAGGGTATTTGGAAATTTCGAACTATAATATCCTCGAATCAATATACGCCGGATACGATGACGAATATAGTATGTATACTACTTCAGCGTACACATACAGGTATATAATCTTCTTCGACGACACAAATCCGTGCGATTATATACACCTGTTGATCGCTGAATCTTCTGTTCTCCCGATCGAAATCGGCGCCGATTTGACAAGACTTTCCAGCCTCGGCTCGCCTCAACGAAAATGAGTTTATCGTCTCATAAATTCGTGCCGCTCATTATATCCAGCTCATACATAAGTACACCGGCGCTTCCGGCTTGATCGAGCATAGATCCAATCCAATTAGTCCGGAGTCACGTGCCGCACGGATCGGCCGCGCACACGCTGTATGTCGCTCGAAAAAAGCCCTTCGCAGATTTATCGTTCTCGCGTATACATATACACAGGCGCGTCTGCTCGATTTACAACCGAGCGAGAAAAAAAAAACTGGAGAGGCTTCGACGGCTCGTGTATATAGGCGCGCAAGTACCTAAAGGGAAAAAAGAGCGCAGCCTTCGTGCATCTATAAATAATATCGCTGCTCTCTCGGAGAAAGCAGCCGCTCTCTGGCAGTTCCGACAGTATGAGATGGCATCTTTGCCTGTAAACTCGCGCCGCCGCCGCCGCTCTCCGACGAGCGTATATATATATTGTATTATATTGCGCTGCTGGAGAAAGAGAGAAAGAAAAAAGCCCGGCCGCTTCCCGTTTCGGCGATGCGCGACTTTGGAAACAAGAGAATGTGTGCTTTGAATATGTAAAAACACTTGTATAATACGCAAGGCTGCGCCAAAGTCCATATCGATGCACGTGTACAACTGTCATATTTGACTTTTACGCAAGCCTGCGTGCATATATAGGGGGAGTAATTGAAGCTGAGGTTACAGAGTGATCGGATTATCGATTGATGTATACATGTAGCGTAGGTGTGTATTATGGATTTTCCTATACTCCTGTCGTTTGAGGCTGCTGAATATATTGGAAGATTGATATTGTGCTACATATAGCGGAGACGAAATTATCGATTTTCTTGCTTCCTCGGCTTCGACGTCGATTTGTTTACGGGTGTCTATATAATCAAAAAATCGATAACTTGAATATCTATCTATTCAATCAATAGTATGAACTTTATTATGGGCACGTTAGAAAATCGTGTATTGCAAAATACCAGCGTTGGGGGTTTACTCACTCTGCAAAAAATTGGGAGTCTGAGACTCCCAGTTGGGTATTCGCCATAGACCGAGACTCGTTGACAAGATTTCCGCAATCTCTTGCGACCACCAGTAGGTCTGCCCTTTGTCTCGTTTGTATTCTTCCCGTGGCATTTTATAGCTTCACGGATACTTTTCCAGGTAATTAGTCCCTTGATTAGTCAATTCACGGTCTATCCATATATCCTTGAAACAGATCTGGAGCGAGAGCTGTATCGCTTCGTTCTGCAGTGTCCCATCGTCCGTCTGCTCCGTCTTTGCCTCGCCGTGTATCTTTGATCAAGCTGAAGACAATGTACTATACTCAAATTTCCAGAAAAAGCAAAGTTGACCAGTTCTGTACCTTTGCTGGAACACTATATTCAAATACAATATATATAAAAATAAAACATGTTTTTAGACAATCGTATAGTATTCTATTTTAGGTATACATATTTTATAGACAAATCGCTCTAGGAGTCGAAATTAATTGGTTTTGCTATATGGACATTTTGAGGTCGGTTTTGTGCAAATTACGCTGGAATTACCCACATGTAGTATAACGATGTACTATAGTTACGCAGAGGAATCAGCTACGCGAGCGCCAATGAAATGGCGGTAGTTTTTTCATCGCGTCGCCGTTTCACCTTCTAGCTGTACAGTGCGTACCCATCCATTCGCAGTCGGAATTTTAGGAACCACTTAAAAATCGATTAATTACAATACTCACACCTAATATCGGGATGACGTCGAAATTGATGCCTGATGTATGTATATAATACCACCGGCCCCAAGAGCCCATAATTTATTTGGCTTCCGGCTGCGATATCGATCATCCCAAATGACTGTTCTTTGCTACAAAGTAACAGTAGTAGCATTGTGAATCTAAAACCAGCAGAATCATCCAAGGACCTCCCGGACACACATAACGGCGTCCGAGAGGTGCATGGATGAACACAAAGCGAAAGTCGCGACGAGGAATTAGGACTATACTCAAATCGGAGACGTGATTGTTTTATGTAACTATAAAACGTTGTTTTGATGTTTATCGAACTATTTTTTAACTAAAAATTTCTTGAAACTCCACCTGTTGATTATACTTAAGGTAAAATAAGCCAGTAATTAAGCATCAGCTCGCGAAAATTTGCATGAACGCCCGGAAAGTGTTGAGGCAGTTTCAAATTCGACAGCCTCTATTATAAAAAGGAGCCAGTCCTGCAAGTGCTACATATATACACACAGGAATATTATATACGCGTGCGAGTGATGGTTATTGCGCAAGGTTGCGCGATATATACATACATATTCCCGGCGGCTAATTACGAGAGGCTTCTTTCTCTCCTGAAGAAAGTAGTCATTGCTGCCGCGGATCGCACACTTATACCGTAGACTCCTGAGTGTGTACTTTTTCATCGAGCGAAGACTGCACGCGCTCGGCAATAGCTCGAATTGCGCCACATCGTATGGTCCCAGTTTTATTTATACAGATGCGATCAGAAACGTATATGATCATAAAGAATTTTTCTATTTTCACTCGATCCCAGACTATAAGGACTAATAATTACTCGCGTGAAGTAACACAGAGTACATATAGACCATTCAATTCAGCTCCAATTCGGTAGAGGAAAAAACGAAACATCACTTCACGCCGAGGATCTGACAGAGCCCCGCATTCCCCTTCCGTGGGTTAATATCCATCCTGACTACCGTTGTACTCCAATTTGCTTTCTCGCGATGAAGCCCGACATTATCGCGCACAAGGCTGTATCAAACCAAAAAAAAACGCCGAAGGAGGATGCGGATATGCATATACACGGGCCGAGAGAGCTTTCGATAATACTCACCGGCGGCGAAAGTTGCCGTCGAATTTTCGTGAAAGTCCGAGGAGTCTTTCGGCTAGACCAGCGATTACACAGGGGCTGATTCAAGAGCAGCGCAGCGATGCGCTCGCTCGGCTTGTATAATTATTCAGGCGCGCTCTGAAATCTGCATTCCTCTCGCGGTTACGTGCGCGCGATATCGAGCTGCGCTTCTGATCGAGTGATAATTGCCATTTTTTAGCCGTGTACATTGGGGCGTGACGCGAATCGCATATATATATATATATATATGTGTGTGTGTGTCCGCGAGAGGCTGGTACTTACGGCCTCGCGGTGAAAATCCCGCGACGACGGAAGGAAAATTTACGTATATATCCGAGGCTGTTTACGAGGACCATTAGACGGCACTTATACATGCACGTGTATAAGCGAAGAGGTTTTCGACTTTTTCGGAGCCTTGAACGCGGCCCGAGAATGCAAGGACGTGACGAATGCAGATTTTGGCGGATGATGAATTGATGGATGGCTGTGTTTAGACGTGAAGAGAAGAGCTGTTTTCTCCGCAGCAGGCGTGGCTGTCTGTATGCATATATATATCGTGACATTGGTTTCGGCCTGTGTAATTATTATAATGCGTTTCTCCGCGCGCGCGCAACTTTTTCTCAGCTCTAAACGCTGTATATTAAACGAGTGATTTAAGGTGCAACAATGTATAGGTATACATAGAGGAAGAACTTATCAGGTCCATTGCCCGGGGCACAAGTTATACGAGTATGTGTTAGTTTTTTTCGTCCTCGTGGAGGAATAAGCAAAGCGATGTATATTAACTATGAGTAAGCTAAAATTTAAGAATTTAGATAAGTTTCAGCTAAGCGAAATCCATAAGCCAAAATGAATGATATTAAATTAAAATTTGTCAAATAATTGTTAAAATTTAAAAAATTATAGACAATATTTCGTAATAATGAAAACCTAAAGTATATCCGACAATAGACACATACGTATTAAAAGCAGAAAAGAGAGAAAAAATATTTTTTTTATTTAAGAAATATACGATGCTAAAATAGTGATAGTGAAGGCTTATATACCCACTTACCCACTTTAACTTTCATTTTTACGTTAAAATTAGGTAAAAATCCTCTATTAACGAATTTTTTTTCCTTAATTGTCTACCAGATAGAAAAGCAATAATTTTTCACGACTACGCCGCAGCGGAACAATTTACAATCCGCAGTATAGTGATGGGTTACGATAGCATCTCTCGCGTATAATTACACAATCGCGTACACGCGCATATTAGTCCCCTAAACGCATACGCGAATAATCCAAAAGCAGACAAAGCGATGTCTATCAGCGGCCGCTCGCCGTCGATTATATACGAAGGAGAAATTCGCGCGGAAAATTTACGCAATGCATTAAGCGCGCCCGTGTCTCTCGATGGGCATTTCTGCGGTAGCAGTGTGGGCGAGACACGAGAGAAGAAGCGCTACCGCGTTTCTATATCTTGTTCGAGTCCTCTTCTTCTCTTATAGCGATTCGCGCGGGATATATATAATGTACATATACTATATAGACGGTATCGCTGGATCGCAGTACGCGTATACGGACGTTTTCACCGGCGAGAGAGCGAAATTCATTGTGTGTGTACGTATACTTTTGAGGTTTTTCGAAAAAGCGTGGGAGCGCAGCTTTCCGTTATACATATCGTTGTGTGTATGTTGCAGAGGCAGCATGATTTTTTAATTGGCTTTCTTTCTATACGCCGCTCTCTAGAATATAGTATAGGATATAGGGCCATTGATGTTTCAAGTTTTACGAGATGTTGCCTATATATACACCGCTGAGCTGAGTTTCGATCATAGCCTCTGCAACGATGGGAATGAGGCTGTGATTATACAGACTGGAATTGATTTTACGCCGTTACGCGCGTCGTCATCAGGACGAGGAAGAAGTCTTCGAGAGAATCACACCACAGAAATCGCTCCACCCATCGCGATTATCCTATATATACACACAAGAGTTCGCCGCGCAATCCCACAGCTTCATCTATATATATATGTATATACGGCCACTTTCGAACGCGGAAAGGCCGCGGCGGGGTCAGCTGCTCATCGCGGCGCGGGAAAAACGAAAGCCCGCGTTGCGGCGGAACTCAATGAAAACGAGAGTTAACGCGTCCTTTGCGCCGACGCTCTATTACGAGTGATGGGAATGTATACGAGGAAGGCTTATTCTTGCCACGTGCGCTGCTGCTGTTGTTTACGGTTTTACGCTGATTTATAGCCGGGAGGAGGGCTGCGTTGGCGAAAAATTCGGGGAAAGCTTGAGAGGATTCGCGATTCTATATGTATATAGACACCACGTCTTGCAATTTATTTCTCGAAAAATCGAGCGCGTGCGCAATATATATACACACACACACCATCACCGCGTAATAGATTCTCCGTCGCAGCTGGAGCGCGCGAGCGGCTCATCATTCGAAGAAAAGAAACTCGGCTGCGGTAATACACCTCTCGATTTATGCGGGCGAGAAAAAAATCGCGCGAGTCTGGCGACGGTCGTTAAAATCTCCGGGCTGGACCATAAATCAGCCCCCCAACGCGAGTCACGCGTATATACAGCTCCGCTCCGTAACGTATACCAGCTTGTACAGCTCGCTCGGAACACGGGGAGAGCTGAGAGCCGAAAGTAAAAGGATCTAGGAAACGAAGGTATGCCGCATCGGCTGCGGCGGGAGAAAAGTATCGGGAGGATGTGCTCGTGACTGGAGAGCTCGCGACAATGGGCCTCGCGGAGGAAGGCGTGGAGGAAGTACATAAGGGTACACGTATCGCGTATATATAGTGCGGAATAGAGCGCACGTGCTGGGCCTTATGGTATACATCGTCCGGACGCACGCGAGAGAAATCGCTGAGAGCTTCTTTCGCAGCGAAGATCGCTCGGCGATGTACTTGTATGTGTATATCCTCGGAATCGCAAACTTGCGCGCATGCGCGTGTGGGAGGATATGCGAAGCTTATCCTTACGTAAAATATATAATATCTCGAAAATTCCATCGGTCGACGCGGGAGAGAGAGAGAGAGCATCACCGTGAGAATCTCGATAGAGCCATCTTCATCTCGACAAACAGTCTGCTTACTTCGAGCTCATTCCGCAGCTTCGATTTACATAGAGACAATCGGATCGAATATACTTATACTGGACAGATCGCGACCGAGTGAGAATCGGCTCGCAACAATGGCGAACTGCGACTGTGTCACGTAATCCCTTCTCTCTCCACAGCACGCATCCTTCCGGCAGATCGCTGTGTCTTATACATACGTATGTATAAATGTATGTATATACACATTATATAGAGGAGAGACAATGGTCTCAATTAAACTCGACTCCCACGCCTTGTGTATGCATAGTATACATTATGATACTTTCGCCCGGATTTTTCGGAAGGACGATCATACCATCGGATATTATCATCTCCTCTCGGTTTCCTCGTGCACACAACGACGGCGGCGGCGGCGGCGAGGACGACGCAGAGCAAAAATAATCGACAGGCACAGAATCGCGCGGTGCACCGCAGAGCGCCAAATTGAAATCCCGCTTATAATCAAAGAGCGCGTAAATTCGCTTTTACTGCGCGCTTCCTACTTCATTAGCCGGCCCGCAGACGCTCGTTTTCATTATACACGCCGCTGTTGTGTCGCGCTGCCGCATCTTCGCTTGTCGCCTCTGTGCGCAGAGTATAAAGTATATATATATAACCGAGGGCTCAGCTATAGACGTTGCGTTCAATTAAATATTACAGGCTTCGCGCGCGAGGATGTATATACTTAAATACTTTCCGGGTTATTGGCCAATCTCGTCTGGATGAAAGCGAAATAGTTAGGCGAGACGAAAAGTGCCGCTGCTGCTGTTGTTGTAGTCGACGCGAGAGTGATGAGCGGAGGGCTTTTTTGCTTTCGGTGTATTGTAATGGAATTTGCTGCTTTGTTATTATATATATATATATATATATACGCGCGTATAGTGTTCTAAGAATGTATATATAGTTTTCGCGCGAATTGGAATACATCATTATTATCGTATTGAATTTAATGAAGCTCATGATTGCTCGATCGAGAGAGGGAGAGAGAAAGAGAGAGAGAAAAGGACTCGATTCACATCCGTAAAATGTAATGGTCCATTACTATTCCGCTGCGGCGCTTACATAAAGATTTAAAGAGCGATCCGCGCAGAAAAGTGGTTTAATCGGCCGGGACGTAAAACGCGAGGAAGTATATAATATAAGCCGCGCACACAGCTCGCCATTATAAGCTCTCGAGCAATTTCGCGTATCCTCTAACGCGATTAGCGGCGTTTCGACATTCGCCGCCGTCGGGTTATTAATTAAGCCTACAATTCGAGTGGTCCATCGGAGGATAGTATATACTTTTAAGATCCCGCTGCTCCTTGCGCTTTCTCCCGCGAAATCCAATACGCGAGAAGGTCGAAGATAATGGCCGCATTGTATTCGGCTTCTTGTAAAAAAAAAAAATATATCGCCGAAAAGCGCCTAAACACACGTAGACACTGCGCAATTTCGCGGCTCGTAAATCATGCGCGAGTCTATCTATTTCGTAAGCGATTATTTGCCGATGAGAGTAGTTGCGCGCGGCTTCATTTAAACGAGGAGCCCGCGCGAATGAGGGTACGTGTTTGCCTTTTTTCGACGAGTGTGTGTATTACGCGTGTGTGTGTATATTGTTGATGCAACTTTGCAAATTAGTCCCATTGACCAATCGACGTTCTCGGAGACTTTCGAATCATCGCGTAGTTTAGTGGAGAAAAAGGTCTGCTGGTATAGGTATAGCGGTATGCGGACTCGGTCGTATTAGTAGCTATATAGCGCAGAAAGTATCAAGTAGTCATGAAAGAAGACAGTTTTGGACAGACCTTTTTCAGCTTTGTGGACAATGGGGATAGGTGACGCATAGATGTGTAAAATATTTATTTGCTACAATAGCAATTTTTCATAAGCTGAATTTATAAAATATATACCAAGTAGAAAAATCTCATTAAAATATTCAAACTTAAATAGAATAGATGATTTGTAACGATGACCATGTTCATCGTTTAATGTCAAGACGAAATCGATGCCAGAATCACGACGATGACGGAATAATATATAATACGACCACAGTGATTAGGGATAGCCCTAATACTGGTACTACAGAGTGGTGGTCGTCTTCGAATCGTTGATTAGAGTTCTATTAATGTATTATTAATCAAATTTTAAAAACATCTTATGGATTTTTTAAAAGGATCAAAGATTTTCATCAAAACTTACATATTTTCAGATGATGTTTAATAAAAATAATTTAATTTATCATTTATCACGTTGTACAAGAAAATATCAATAAATAATAAAAATAATTTAATTTATCATTTATCATGTTATACAAGAAAATATCAATATTAATATCGTTTATATTACTATTGTTTCACTATAGGAAACCCGAAAGTGGAAAAATTGTCGCTAGTTTATAATGCTCCACTGCAAATGCTATATCATCAATAAGCATATCTGGTATATTCGGCCAATGCAATTTAAGTAAAATGTAGTTCAAATACAAATTTAAATCCACAAAGTATATGATTTTTCCACGACACATACATGAAATTGCTTGTAATTTACTTACTATATTGGATACCACGATTTTTATAAAAAAACTGACCGAACTCTTCTCATCGGTTATAGATATTGTAACTCATCCAGGCAGTTTTCAGATTAATATACAAAGAAAAATAATTACTGCCTCTTTCATAATGAATTTATATAATGACGAAAACAAAACGGCAGGAAAAATGCGAGAATCATCCATATGATTACATAATTATGCGCGTGTGTAGAAACCCTCAGCATTAAAATATATTGAAAACAGACGAAGCTTCGAACCATTGTATGTATATAGAACCTTACAAGGTCCAGTGCATGAAAATTTTAATCTCCATGAAACTTCTTCCCATTTATACCTATACACATACGCGCACTGCAGTCAGACTTGATATAAAGTCTCGTGTAAATCCCTTGGCCGCGTCTATATGTACGCGATATACCGCCGCCGCACTGCTTCGAAAATTTACGATCTCATATTCCGAAGATTCACTGAATATTCAGCCCTCTTAATTTATTACGCCAACTATATAGGCTCGTCGTGACTTCGGCAAAAAAATGAAAAAAAAATCCAATGAAAAGACAAAGGAGTATAAGCGCGCGGACGAAAGCACAAGCTCACGGCTTTTAATGCGTTTTTAATTACTCGACGACGCGGTGAAAAACAGAGAAGCTGGTAAAGTACCATCGTGTATATGTATATATGTGCCTAGTGTTGGTGGATTAGAAAGAGAACTTCCGTTTTTAATTCGCATTAATCACTGTATCCTTAATGACTCGGTTTCGGCTGAAAGCGTATGCATAATGAATTTCACGCGCGGCTTTCATTATTCGGCTTTTAGACGCGACCTGCGCACGTTAGATCTGGATGAAACGAAGAGATTTCGGATACACATGTATACGTACAAGTATACATACTACTTTTTTTCTGAACGAGCCGCTTGAAAAGCGTGGGAAAACATGTCTACGCCGATTGTTTACTCTGGCTGCTGCTGTAATTCAGAGAAACAAATTATTTATATATATATATATATATATATATATATATATATATATATATATATATATATATATATAATGCACGTGAAATCTGCATAAAATAGCATGCTGACGCGTGCTGACAGTCTAGCTCTAAGCTCGATGCGAAGAAGCTAACTTTTAGCCAATTTTCCCGTCAAACGTATAATACGCGGAGTGAAAGAGAATGTCCATCAGGAACTAACAATTTCGTGAAGTAGCCTTCTAATTCTATTTGCACACCTATATATACGTATGTGAAACAATGTTTTGTACGTGTTTGATTAAAATTATAACGCAGTTGCTTTAATGCGATGGTTATATATAATTAAGTAATCAAACATTCATGATCGGTGGCATTTTTTGAGTTATACGTTACAAATATATATATGGCAGCTGAGTTTACCTCGAAAAAAAGGATGAAATAGTTATGGGCGAGGAGTCTACAAATGAATTTCAAATGGTGAAGAGTGAAATCTACAGAGTATCGGTATGTATATATACTCGCACTCTTGGTAAAACTTTGTTTCGCTTATAACACTGACCTTTGCCAATCTTCATTTGCAATTACGCTGCAAATCGTAGCGTCAATACACGACATGCGCTCACAATATACATGAGTGCGATTTACATTACATACAATAATAATAATAGTAATAATAATAATAATAGAAAAGCAAAGGCGGAAGTGCGCGACCGCGAAGCTTCGTGACTACCATCTCCCCTTTCGTTCCATCTTCTCTCTCTCTCTTTCTCCCACAGCAGAGCGTTTCCGCGGCGCCAATATTCATCATGGCCGTGCGAAAGATTCAAAGAGGCTCTTCTTAATATACCTATAGAAATCCGTGAGGAGGTAACTCGCGCGTCAAAGCACGTGCGTCGAATTATCTCTCGCTATCTCTCTGTCTCCCTTTCGCATTATAATACACTCTGAAAGAGTTAGCGAATTTTCAAATCGGAACTATTATCGTATTTATATATAGGATATATACTATTATATTTGCCGAGACCATAATAATTCTCACGAAAATCTGCCTTGGCCGAAAATATTTTACCCGACGCGCGATCGCGAAACGCGAGGAAAAAGAAGAAGACTCTGTGGCGTATATAACGGGGAAACTTGAATGGGGCTATTATATATAGCAGCGCTTAGTTTATGTACATCCCATCTTTTTGCGTCCATCGAGTGCGCGAGCGCCGTGCGAAATTTGAAACATTATATTTTCATAGTCGGGAGAGAAATTTCCGATTTTTCCATCTCTGATGAAATTGGTACTTGTGCAGCTATGTTGTTTTTCTTTGCTTTCTATATCCTATATATATATATATATATACATTATCAACAAACGATGTTGCGATGTCGTTTCGTGCATATATAAGAGCGAAAGTTTCGATATAGGGCTATTCTCATCGAAATCGTAAGAATAGTAGAAAGTGCATTTTTCCGGACGGCTCGCGATGATTCTCTTTTAATTATGCAAATCATAGAAGGAAGAATCTTCCGGCTAAGTTGTAAATAATTCGCGCTTCTATAAGCGATTGCCGATACTTAGAGTTGCGATCGTCGTCGTTAAATCATTAGAGTGACGTTCGCGCTTATGTGTATACAATGAATTACGTAAAACTCGCGGATGAATTTGCATATATAGAAGTCCTATAACTTTCCAATGTTTTTCAAAATAATCCACACTGCGTATATATGTACCGGCAGGCGGCAAAAAATTTTGTTTTCAAATTTCCACCCTATCAAGCTTTACACAATATATACATAAACATAACAACAGTAGCGTCGATTTCCGCTTAGCTGCGTCGAAGGTCTCCTCTCTTCTTCAGCGCACTTATACTATCTCTACAAAGCGCGCGCGGGGTCATGCTTTCACTATAAGCCGGGCTTGCCCCCGCCGCCGGCAAGAATGTCACGCGGAGAGCATCGTGCGCAAAAATATTCGTCGCGCGCGATCGAGTATATATATATATACATATACTCTCACCTTGATGAGCATCGGCTCATGAGAATACATCTCGCTCTCGATCATGACGATGATCGACCTGTCACACGCGCGGATGTATAGGTGTATATATATATATAAGCCGATGCAGGTTGTTATTAGATGTATGGCTTTGGAAATGCTGATGTGTATACGCACGTGTTAAGGCACAAAAAGAAACTTAAAAACCGATTAACCCGCTGAACGAGACGTAGCCGGGTCGTGTATCTACTTACAGCTCGTTTAACGCCGAAACTCCGATCGATCAACCGGCAACATTAATCAAACTTCCCAACAACTACGCGTTTCCAGAGAAAGTACAGGTTGTATACCATATCGGTCGACTCTGAAAAAAGAAACACCGACACGAATTCAATTGTCAAAGATCGCGTCCCATTTCGCTCGACGTGTGCTCCCGCGCATGCGCGAGCGACATTGAACTCGAATTTAAGCGCTCGCCGATATAAGTATAGAAAATCGATGATCGACGAGGGGCCGCGGCTGCATTGTCGTATACGCGTCTTATCGGCGCTGGAGCCATCGCATATTGTGCGTTGTGCGCTGCATGTGTCAGGAGACAAATTCATGCGCGGTGACATGGTTGTTCGGTCAAACGCGAGTATACCGACAAATCGGATAATTTGGCCGTTTAGGTATACGGAGAGGGAGAAGTGACCTGTCGCAATAACGTTCTGCGCGTATAAGTAATATGCGTCACCTATTATCTTCACTAGTCAGATAAGCTATATAGGTGAAATGCCAGGTTTGAAGCGACCGATTTCGCATGTTCGCACGCAGTCAAACGAGTGACGAATACGTATTATAGCCACGTCAAAAACTACCAGCGAGACTAACTATAAGTTCCAGAGAGCAGGAAGACGCAATTAAGCGTGGCATACCACGATGTATCCCGCACCTCCGGACACAAAATTCCACATTCAACAAGCCTACAATAAGTAATCCTGCGGCCGAGTGTGCGGAGAACGAAAGGTCGCTATGGTCAAACCGCTAATTATTCAGCGAGAGTTTCAGCCTCGCGAGAACGTGTATGTGGGAAAGCTCCGCATGTGTAGGAGTGTATAGGTAGGTAGGTTATACACAGCGAAGAGGATCAGCTCATGCTCTTCTAGGGAAAGGTGAAACGTATTTATGAGAGCGCCGCCGTCTAGAAAGTCTCTCTCTCGCGCGCGGCGACATCAGAGAGGCTCGACGACCTTTTCCCCTCTGTCCTTGTATCCCGAGCGAGGCTCTAAGCATATATACACCGATGACAATTCCAGCGAAGATCTGAGGGACCATAATAGTATATTCTTATTATTCTTCCAGGAAACTTCCGAGCCCTTATACACATCCACATCGATTACTTTTCAGTTTTTGTAATCACATATTTGTGTTGCCTTTACTCGCAGCCGCCGCTTCGACCTCCGACCCCCCGCTCAATCGATATGCAATTATGAATGCGGCAGCCGAGCGCTCGCGATGCATAATCGCTCGCGAAGGATTTTCTTCTCGGAAAGTGAAGTAATTAAGACGTAATTAGAAGACGAGAGCTGCGCTCCGAGGGACAAGCTGTACTTGCAGCCAGATACCGCTGCAGCCGAGAGGTGATGTACATAGGAATGGTTAATCGCTGAGAGGAATTTCCATTCATTTGTTGGAGAGGAAGAGATTGGAGAGGCTGGCTATGTACATGCATGTTGTGGGGCTTTCATGGGAAAACGAAGACGAGGCTGTGGCGTATATAAATGTGGGCGTCGTTGGCTATAAAAGGCTTTGATTTACATGGAAGACGAGTAGAATGTATAAATACTGTCTTTGGACGTTTTGTTGTTTTTTTTTTATTTCGGAGAACATACGCAGACGTTATTTTATAAGTTTTATGTAGAATTCTATATCAGAAAAAGTCTCGTCGGATTTACGTTGCGGGTATATGGAAAAATCAATATACAAATGTTATCAGGCTGACACGGTTCTCGTCAACTGTTTTATTAATTAATCTCTTTCGCGGTAAAAGGACATTACAGTGATGAAGCCGATCACTCGGGCGAAATTTATTTATTTTATATTTATTGTTATCATCGCTCTCCACTTTCCCAGCAGTAATCATTGTCTTTTCATTCTTCTTAATACATACGTATATACGCTTCATTAATGATGCGTACGCCCATACATATACGCCTAGCGCATAAATATATATATATATATATATTTTTTTGTTTCATCTCATATATATTTATATATGTAATCTTTTATTTGTGGGTGTGTATACATATAATATACTTTATACTTTTCAATTTTTCCTTCCATTCGTATAATATAGTCTCGATATTTCATCTTTTGTTTTTTATTTTGCATGTAGACTTATATTATATATATGCGTATATTGTACATAATATATCTGCATTGTACATGTACAAGCATAGACGGTGTATGTCGTAGTATTTCCTTTAATTTAACAACTAAATAACAATAAAGCTTTGCTATACTAGATATAATATAAGCGCACTTTTGTCAAATGGACTAGTCGCACGTTTCCTATTGCATTTTCTCAAAGTATGCTACTTAAGTCTGCTCAATAATTTTGTAAATATCTAGAATATGGTCTGCAATGATTCAAGAGGAGTCAAGGTTAAGAAAACGTACATTATCATATGTTCATAAAAAATTGTTATAAAAATTTAGAAAAAAGATAATTTAGCATAATACATAAAACAACCTTTTTCCAAATTTTGTACAAAAAATTGTACGTACAATTTTATGCAATGTTTCTTAAAAAATTATCCATTTGTTTTAGTATATCGTATTAAAAGTTTGAATATTTTCCCCGTTAAAAAACGTATATAATTTACTTGAGACTCCGCTTTAATCAAAAGTACCGTATATACAAAATAACTTTCGGAGCTGTGATTCTAAGCCATAAATTCAATTGACAGAGAGAAGAGAAACACTTTCATAACGTTACTAATGCAGAGACTAAACAAAAATGTATTCTACCATTTGGGCGCGACTAGTCGATTTAACTAATCGTGGTTTTAATTATGAATTTTCTTTCCTCAAAATTATGTAATTTTTTCCTTACGTGTTACCCGTCTCTTGTTTTAATATACACAGAGAGATACTCGTTACAGTTCTGCCTTATAGTTTAACGCTTGTGTCATAGTATAATATAATATTGTCCTGATACGCTTCATAAACCGTTTTAAATATATTCTATATTAAATGTCGAATATGTTCAAAGGTAAGATAAACGCTCTTTACTGAATTTACGCTAATTGATGATGGTATCGTAAAATACTCTATGATAAAATAATCAAAACGACCTTCCTTCGAAAATACCCGGCGATAGTAGGTAAAGCCACGAGTTTATGATGCTATATATGGATTTTCTTTTATATTTCGAGTATTACTTATTTATACTGATTTATCTTAGCAAATCATAGCTAAACAAAGATTTGCGAGTAGCAAAGATATACATTTTTTTATTTTGTGATATATATTATATCTGGTTGTATCACGCATCTGTAATTCTTTCGGATATGCCACATTTAATAGGCTACAGTGGATTCTGCTTTCTTTATGATATTTATATATTTTTCAAGTTTCGAGATGCACACTTTATACAAGTTTTTTGAAATATATTCTGATATTTCAGGGGTTTGATATCGTGATGTGAGGAAAAAAAACTTTCTCGCCACGAGAATGAAGAATGCTAAATACTTTGAAAGCTAATTTACTTTTGCTTTTTATTTATTTACATAATCATATATTCGATGTTGTATAGTGATTAGTCTACATAAACGATCTGATCACTGAGGAAAATTTTATTTACCTTGATATCATAGGACAACGACGTTTCATACATATAGAATTCAACAATACAATTTTCCTCAGCTTTACAAAAAATATGTTCACATTTTCACCTGTACATGCTTAGAAAATCGAAATTTCTCTAATATAGATGGGTACACAATAGAGTAGCAGCTACGGAAATCATAAAAAAGTAATATATATTTGTACAAATAAACATAACTGTGTATACAAAATATAATCGACACTTTTACAAATCAATTGATTGAATAATTTCATGCTTAATTTTATGAACAAATTCTACAGTCGGGGCCATACATTTTTTGTAGATATACACAACGATTTACCTTACGCGGGATGCAATATAAACTCTCAACAAAATAATAATTAATAATAGTAATCAAAATAATAATTATAATAATCATGACTATATAATAAAAGTGTCAGCTTCAAAATATTTGTAAATCATCATCTTCAAATTCACGACTATATCTTAGTTTCCATCGAAAAAACTGAGAGATAGTCAGTTGAACGTATAAAGTTGATACATGTCTGTATATATCGTCTTATTGAAATGTATGTCTGTTTCTTTTTAGGTACACGAAAACATGTCATACCTAACTGATAACTTCATGGTTTTAAGCTATATTATATATATTTATATATTTAAAATTTACAGTACAGTCCCACGTACAGCCACGTACTATTTGTTTCTGCTAAGGAACTCTACGATTCTATAACGACGCTACCTAACGTACTCTTTAATCGTAGTACACACTTTCCCTTGCTCTCTTTCTCGCATTTATATATTTTTTTCCACCCACTTTTTGTTTATTACAGTAACTCTGTGCAGGTGCGAAGAATCATTCCATGTCACAAGATACCTAACGAGTTAATGCTGTTTGCGCGCAATGAAAAAGACATAGTAGATAAAAAAAATCAAAATAATATACATGATGAATACGAAAATCGGATTTTAATAAATATGTATATACTTCTCAAAAGTCAAACTTTTTAAATGCACGCAAGTTGTATCCCTATACTTATACGCACTATATAATCGAATTGCACTCCACAGTCAGGTCAATTTCGTACACAGATTTATTATTTTGTGATTAGGCATTGACCATCAACGTTGTAATTAATTCCTAGACGTTGATATTTTCCGTTACTTTGAAACTGAATAGAAACATTTGCATATAGAGTAAATTATTTTAATTAAATATATTTCACAAAGCTATTTATAAAGCATACATAGGCGTCGGCCTTAAAATCGAATTTCTCTTTTCTAATATAAAGACATTGATACAATTTCAGCACTATTTAAAAAAAAATTAACATTTTCAAATCATAAATTGCTACAACGCCGTAGTCGAGCCAACGAAACTAACACAAACATATGATGATACTATAATGCTACACAAAAACATTTTTGAAAAATGTTACGATAGTAGGTATGAATCTTTTTTTGAAAAAGACATTTAAAAAAATACACACGACAAAAAGAAATTACGGATTCCCAGAGCAAATTCAACTAAGATTAACTGAGAAAACAAGATCACAAAAATAATGATATATCATGTTAAATGGATAGAGCTATGAATTCCTTTAAGAGACTACTACTACTTTTCTCCACGTTTAAAAAGAAAACGATTTATTCAAAATATCACAAGTTTTTTCATGCTTCATTTTTTATAATTTTTCTAATATATTATCTAAATCATTAACGGAAACACTATGTTCCACTTTTGAAGTTATATTCTGCAAATCACAAAATATGCCAGGTTTATTGTAACAATGCTCTACATACGTAAATATTAGAGCAAACGAGCAAATTTTTTTAAAATACACAAAGAAAATAAATAAATTCTAAAAGATGAAAATAGTTTAAAGCAGCGTAGCAAAGTATTACTGCAGCACGACACGAACTACCAAATACAAAAAAAAACTTGGAATCTCGTATGACATGATATTTTTTAGTTCACTGATAACATCAGGAGAACATATCGCCTTTTTGGTACGATGACGATAGTTCGGAATCATTAAAATTCATCATTTTTATACACATACACAAGAGTATCAGTGTCTTTCCTTTATACTCGTTTACGTGATGTAATCAACTATCTAATTAAGATATATTTAAACAGTACAATGAAAGAACGGTTAACGAGGAGACGGAAACCACACAATAATTGTTTTTTTCATATTTTCTTTATCGTCATTGTCGCCGTAGAACTTGGCCGACCCTTCAATTATTTATTTATATGCGTCTTCGATTTTATTTATAAGTTAACACTTTAGACATTACGTTATATTTAATACTTCAACAAAGAATATCTCGGTAAACGCGTCTCTCTTATCCGTCGATCGCATACAATAATAATAATTGTAATAATTATCATGACAATAATATTATTAATAATCGTAATAATATAATAATATTGATAATATTACCTATTAATAATAATAATAATAAAAGAAAAAGTAATAATAAAGCAAATGTACAATTCAAACACAATTAATTGCGTTCCTAGCATCTTGGTTTTTTCTTCAGCAAAGAAAAAATAATTATGAGACGTCGTCTATTATAGTAACCTTTGTAGACATAGGACCATATAATATTTCATTACTCGAATACGCCATTTTTCCAATACGTCGCTCAAATAAAGCCGTCGGATGTTCATTGCCGATATTCATGAAAACCCTCTAGGTAATCTCGGCCTGGCGTTTTCTTCTCCATCAGCAATTCTTCACGCAGTTTCTCTTCTTATATGCTCTTGATTCGTCGCGCTGCGGATGAGCGAAAGTCCGAGAAGCGAAAATAGACGGAGGAAAGTAAAAGAAGCCAGGGCGTTACACATCTCGGTAATATAGGCATTATTACACAGTATTTACAAAAATTGGTGCTTCGTCCCTTCCTTACTTCCAATTGAACTCCTGAAAAAAGCGAACAAATACGTTAGACGGTGCTAGCTTGAATACGGATGATTGATTTTTTAATGATTGAGAATAAGTTGCTTCCAGATTAGTCTGTACAGCGTGTGCTTTGAATTATTGTACAATATTATTACTTGCTTATAGCGCGTATAGTTATTCACAAGGTTGGTAGTTTGTTATAGACTTTATTATTTCAATGTTTACTTCAAATTAATAAAGATACGTGCGTTGTATTAAGAATAATAATTAGTGTTAGTAGTAGTGAATTCCCTATCGTGAGGAAACTACAGAGGGTAAAATGTGAATCTTGCCCTCCTCCGGAGCCCTCACGATTCGGTGCATTTTATATACGTGTTTATAAATAACTATTGTACAACTGCATAACTTCCAAATCTCCCGCGAATATAGCCAAGTATATTATACACATGACGTGACAAGAGTACGTGTGACCACTTCATTGCAGATATACGTTCTGTCCGATACAATTTTCCGTCTACTCATGGCGAATGAACAACATATATACTTGAAAACGAAAATCGAGCCATCGCCTATGGACGGAGCAATACTCAAAATTCGAAGGCAACGTTTGTACCAAATTATTTTGGAGCTTCCGTCGATAGGCGAGATGAGCTCAGGAGCTGCTATAAATGACGATCCAGTTCTGGTGGTATACCTAGCCAGCTCAGAGTGCACCGAAGGGGTCAAGCTGCACCTGGTTGCCTTGGGGTGGCTGCTGGGGCTGGGGCTGCTGCTGTATCGGTGCTCCAGGTATTACCGGCTGTCCGGCCTGCGGCGCGCCGGGCATCATCGCACCGGGCGCCCCCATCATCGGTCTCACGCCCTGCATGCCCATTGGCATACCTTGCATTCCCTATACACAGACACCACCACATGACCCTCAGTTGTTCTTGCTGTTTCATTCTAGCTCGGATACGAGCTGTTTACAAGTATACTTTTTTTGCGACAATAGGTGATTCATTGACTTGTGCTCTGCGTTATCGACTCTGCGTGTGCAGAAGAATTTCATTAGATATAATGTACGTACGCGCGCAGTCGATCAAACGGAGCACGAGTAATATTTCGTGTACTCATGCAGAATCGATACTTTATCAATATAATAGATTGTTATGGAAAATATTCTAATATCGAATTCGCACGGATTAGACTGTACGAGGATATTATATAATATTATTTCAAAAGTATCAATACTGCATTGACTCCTGTTTCTTTTAACATTTTGCCAGATCGTATCGTCAACAAACATCTTATATGAAAAGTGCTTTAAGCATCAACTAATTTTCGTACTATGTGCTATTATACCTACAAAAGAGATTGTTGTTAAAAAAAAGTATCGCATGCATCAATGCTGCGCAAGCTTGATTGGTGCAATAATAAAAAATATCAAGATATTTGACTAGCTACTGGTTAATCTTTTACTTGTTTAAAATTTCACAAGAGTATCGATTCCAGTTGACAAATTAAATAGACTGTCGAAACCAAATAATTTACTTGACTTTTATTTTATCGTTTCAACACTCGCTTGCTTTAAAATGTCACGTGGAAGACGATTAAAAAATTATTGAAAAAGACGCAGTGCATATTAATATTTGCTTATGATTATGGTTACTTTGTTAGTGACAGATTGTTTCACCGTACAACAGCTGCAAGTTCCAGTGTAGTTACGAGAGATAACGCTATTGCTAGCACATATAAGAGACCGAGCGGATTACCAATATCTTACATATAATACGGTAGAACCGAGGGTTTCGGATAATTTGCATAAATAAATAAAAAAGAAAAGTAAACGGAGAACTCGGTGCCTCGTAGAAATTAAAACTCACCAGCGGCGTAGGCTGGGGAGGGAAGCCAATAGTGGTGGTCGCGGGAAGTTGCGTCATTCCTTGGCCCTGTAACAGCCGGTATCATGCCGTATGCTGTGCATGCATCACTTTGCTATTTATGCTGATTCTACGCAGTTGGAGAATTCTCCTCTTTTATTTAATACGAATACTTTTATCTTTACGAAAAGCCTGCGGCTCGTATATCTTTAAATTTGCTCTATTATTTATTCACAATATTGAATCTCCAACTACGCAAAACGTAAACAAAACAAATATTTCTATCGGCTAAAATATAAGTAAAATGCCAAGAAGCTTGCTAGAACGCCATAATTGAATGCTAATATACCTATATTCAAAATTATATATCTTAGATTTATAAAAATACGTATAAAAATATGAATAAAAAGTGTGTGAAAAAGAGTACTCATACTTTATCAAAAATACCATAATACTAAACTATGTGATCAAACTGTATATGCCTCAGTCGGGTGATCGAAACGATCGAGTGCTATTTTGTTAATAAATATGTATATATATATATATATTTATTTACATCGATTATATCAACGTGCTTGATTAAGAAAAAACCTTGGCTTCGATGGTCAAAGCGCATATTGACGCGAAATCTTGAGATGGACTCACCATAGGGCGATAACCAGCACCCGTTGTAGCTGCCATAGGCTGAGGCGTCCATCCGGCCGTTCCACCGGACTTCGCAGTATTCTTCGGAGAGTTCCATTGCATGCCCCTATGAAAATACATTTGTCATAAATAAAACTTTTTTTAATGGCAAAATAAGACTCCTGGCTTCAATTCAATTGGAAAACATTGAGCTTTGAAATACGAAAAGTGGGAATACTAACTTGACTTGCTGTTGAGCGCTCTTATTGATGCTGAGATTCTGGGCTAGACTGGCAAGACTGCTATCGAGATCGCCGGTGAGCACCTTGCCTGGGGCTGCAGCCGCTGTCGCGGCGTTAACCGGCTGTGCAGCTGCTGAAATGTTACTAGCTGCAGATACACTGCTGATGGGTATAAGGGTAGCAGCCAAACCGTCAAAACCTAAGCGGTGATGCAGAACACAAGGCGAGAAAAAGAAACAGAAAGCGTGAAAACAAAAGTAAAAGCGCAGAGCTATATAAGCGATTTGCAAAAGCCAGGCAAGAGTCATACTTATGCCCACAGCCATCTTTAGAAGGTATAAGAACTGTTTTTATATTATCCAATAATTCATTATGGTATAATATACAGATAGCGTGAAATTTTTAAAAACAGTTGCTATAACCTTAGAAAGCAAGCGAGATAAAAGTTATTATTATAAAGCATGAGATAAGCAGCGATAAAGCAGTCTCTAGGTTGAAAACTCAAATGAACCAATCAGATAGATCATGCGGTAATTCACGTTATTATGTGTGTGAGGAAACATTCCTTCTTTTACACGCTATTAAAGTGCTTTGATCGGGACTGTTGCTAATTTGTGTTTTGGGACTAATTTAAGGTGAGGGCATCGACTGTTCTTTCGTCGATGAGGAGTCGAGGATGAATGCGTAAACGATGCAAATTAAATTTTTCGTATTCGAATTTTGCCGCAAGCGAGGAGCGGTCAGTATATTTACTATTCGCTCTCGTCATTTAGACAAAATTTCGTTCCGTGAAAATTTAAAATGACATTACTTTTAGAAAATACTTTTTTTACTTATGTTACAAAAGGTATATATATGTTTGTTAAGCATTTAAACGCCATATTATGCTAGCTAGGTAGGCACTTGCCGAATAATTTTAGTCAGTGATGTCAATATGAAACTAATATCTACCTAGCCTAATAGTCCAACGATATTAAGAGATCATTAAAATTTCTATTCTAGATAACTAGAACTATAGTGAACATTCGCAAAATTTATACCGATATTTTTGTGTTGGTGTTGAATTGTAAGCACGATATATAGACTAAATGTAGTGAGCAGTGATTAATTAAAAAAATGCTTCTTAATTTATTTCCGTTAGACACTTCTCATCGATTTATCGAATTACTATACAGCACTTTATAATAAATGATGATCCATAAAATAACATAAAATAAAAATGCTTCCTCTAAAAGTAAGGATCGTCGACATCGGGAAGGTAGTGAAATTTTTTTTTTATTTTGGAATAGTCACCACTAGTGCAAGGCTGCTCGCTCGCTTTTATCGTACCAACGAAACGAGATACTTTTAGGCACACGTTCAGGGTAGCCTAGTCTTTATTCTCTGGCTCGTGAAAATAACTAATAAACAAAATGATAAAAGAAGAATAATGATAAAAAATAAATTATAATCGCAATTACAGCCTACCGTAATAGAATTCTCGATGACTTTTAGAAATTTGTAAATGTGAAAATATACGATATAAACAATTCACAACCAGATAAAACAACAGCGAAGAAACTATATTTATTACGTAGAGGTCGCTTGAAAAAAAATTTCAAAATAATCAACATAATTTATATACTCAGAAAACATACATATGGATACAATATTTTGTTTCAAACGACTCAAACGCATGATCAAATCATTCAAATACGAAGCATAGCTCTAACGTAAAATAAGTAAATAAGGATAATGACCGGTGATAACGATTGAACGTAATAATCGCGATATCAACTGTAATATATGCTCGTAACGACGCATGCGACGGCAAAGGTATACCACTGCCTTTATTTATTAAACTTACAGAAGTGTTAAAACTTGCACGTGTCACAGAAAACTAATTAAATAACAGTGGTACACCAAAAAACGTGAGCAATTTCAGAAAAATAGTAAAATAACCAAATGACGAATCAATAAACGAAATGAACTTTAAAGTATAACAGACTGTTCGTAATCATAATAAAATAATAAAAGAATTGAAAAAAATACTGAATAAATAATGACAAGAAGCGTGACTCTTTTCTCATTGTCGGATAAGTCCCATCACCTGCCATCGGCTGCTTAGCCGGGGATCCGTATCCCATGGGAAGTTGGGCTTGGGAGGGAGCGACCCCGTAGCCGATCATCGATCCACCCTGGGGCATCATTGGCTGTTGCCCCATATCAAAGACCGCGAATCCCTGCTGCTGTTGCATTTGCTGAGCTTGCTGCTGTTGCTGCTGCTGCTGTTGCTGAGCAGCCAAAGGAGCCGGACGTGAGGGAGACCCGCCCAGTGCCATTCTAATGCTGTCGTTGAGATCATCGAAGGCACTCT
The DNA here is from genome assembly GCA_020010945.3 of Muscidifurax raptorellus. Taxonomy (NCBI): domain Eukaryota; kingdom Metazoa; phylum Arthropoda; class Insecta; order Hymenoptera; family Pteromalidae; genus Muscidifurax; species Muscidifurax raptorellus. The sequence goes on along the minus strand of CM052079.1, from coordinate 12,678,864 downwards.
TGTTGGGCTGGGCCGGCGAGTCCGAGCGCGGTGTGCCCCCGGCAGCGGGAGGCGGCGGTCTGGGTGGCGGCGTGGCAGTGGACTTGCCGAGCGCGTTAGCCTGCTGCTGCTCGCCGGGGAACCCGCCGGCACCAGCCTCGCCCGGGGCACGTGCCACTGCCGCGTCGGCCCCAAATAAGTCTGCCGTCTGACCGCTGCTGGCACTGAACAGGTCTCCAGCTGCGCCGGGCTGCGCTTGGCTATCCACTCCTGGCTGTTGATACTGTGCTGATGCTGCTTGCTGCTGCTGGTCGAAGCCAACCGTGGCTTGGGGAGCCGAGGATGGGAAATCGGAGGCGAAGGGATTCGGTATGTCAGCTCCTGGGACAGCAGCTTGCGTAAAAAGTGACCAAGGTGCACGTACGATTAGTCGATTAGAGAGAAAGACAGAGGCGGTAGTATTGTTTTTCGTTCGTGTTAGTAGTGAGGTTGTGTTAGTCCGAGTGTTGGCGATGTAGGTGGCAGAGGTGGAATGAAGAGCGGTTGATTGGCACACCCACAGGCAGTTATGAAGAGAAAGAGACAGGTTGTAAGAGAATAAAAAGAAAAAGAAAAATTAGTTTTTCATGTTTGGCTTATGTGTTTTACCAAGACAGTGTTCGCACGATGCCACATGTCGACAATGTCCCGAAGCAGAGAGAAAGCTTTAGCTTATAATTTAAGTATCCGTCATCAGCAAGACATTATCACCAAAATTATCGTATCGATTCTACAATTCTTTTTACATAAGCGAAAGCCTCCTCGAAAGTGAAAATATTTTAAGTGAAAGATAGTGCATCCAAATTATATTCATATGGGGTAACAGATACGGTCAAACTATGGACTAAACTAACGCGTCACTAGTACGTAACACCCTTACGCTAAATAATGAAAATTTCTAATATAAATAAAATAAATGGCACATTTGTGTACTCCATATTTGCATGTACCTGCTTATGTGTTAAATACAGTGAAAAATAAAATTAAAATAACCAGACCAAAGAGTAAGTATAAGATAACGAGTCAAACAAAAGAGAAATTCATTATTTGCAAGTCACCAATGATTTCCCTTTCTGTTAATGATAAATCACGTTTGCAAATATATATATTGTATATATATATAGGTATACAGGCTGAGCAGTAAACCGATACAACTAACTTGATGCTATGGGTATTATGTATAAGTTAAAGAAAACGATAATAGATAGACAGACGGGACCAAATATACACCGCAAAACGCAAATGCGGAACCCTTGGTGTACTCACCCGCTTGCTGGTCCTGATTGCCGAAGACAGATGAGAAGTTATTATCTGTAACAAAGTTATTAGTTGCTGGTGGTGCCACGGTGAAACCTACAAAACCAAAAATGAACGTGTGCTTGATAAAACTGAAATAAAACAACTAAAGCAACACACAAATAGCGTGCGATAAAATTATTGATCGATATCGGCATAAAATAATGTTTATTATTAGCAAGAATCGCTTAGGTACGTCTTTTAAACTTACACTACCGATATCGGCCGCCTACAAAAAATACGATGAGATGGCACAAATAAAATAAAAGTTCTACGATTTCTCTATTTACCATTACCATTAGTCATCCACATATTATTCTGTACCGGAGCTGGTTGTACTGGTGCAGGTTGCGCGGGTGCACCGAACATGTCTGCGAATGGATTACCTGCCAGTTGTAAAAGATCGTCCGATGCTTTCTGCTTGTAGAACAAACATCGACATTATTTTACAGGAAAAATCTCAAATTAAATCATTTTTATAGACTGTACGACTCGCACCTGCCCATCTGTTGCTGGAGCTCCGCCGAACAAATCAACAATCGGCTGGCTAGCATTATTGGTTGGAGAGCTGAGGAATGGATTTGTACTTGGACCACCAGTCGGAGATTGAACTTTGGCCTGCTGTAATTTATCGATCATTAGAATTCATTGACATTTTTTAACAAACATATCCTTTGATTCTAATAACACAAACTTTTCTGACATACACAGCAGTAGTACTAATACTAATGTTTATTATACTTAAAAAAATTAGAATAGTAGAATAAGAAATCTATAAAATATTTCGTTCTACACCGATATCGCGTAAAAGAAAAGCAAAACTAGAAAGGAGAAAGAAAATGAAGATCCGGTAACCTTGTACTGATTCATGACGGCCTCCTCCTCGGCGAGCGCCTGCTGCCTAAGCGCCTCGTCGATGTGCCCGTTGCCAGTCTGTTCAAGCCGCTGATTGCTCGCCGCTGTCCCGAAGGCAGTGCTGGTGGAAGATAGGGCGGACACTCCCGACTTTACATTCGTTCGATTGCTGCTTTTGGGTCGTTTTGTACGGGAGATGTCGAGAGACAGACAGACGAGGAGAGATAATGACGATCGAGAGGAGTAGGAGGATAGTAGCAGGATCACCGCGGGACAGTTTTTTTTCGAAATAGAGAAGAAAGAGAGAGATAGAGAGAGGGGAGAGAGAGAAGTGTTGTAGAGACGTATGATGACAGGAGTTGATAATTGAGAGAGAGAGAGAGAGAGAGAGAGAGAGATAAAAAAAAGGAAAAGACAAAAAGAAAAAAACCGTGTAGTACATATAAATGCAGATTTACGTAAAATTATGTATACGTGTTTATGTTAGTTTCATTAAGTGTTTGTATTTAAAAAAGACTGTTTCTCTGTGTGCTAATAGTGTGCTGTCCTTTTATTAAGTATTATAACATGCCTAACGACTAACTGAAATACATTGTCATGTATTTCGGCTTGGGTAAAAATGGAATAATTATTTCTTGTAAACAGACAATTTTTCAGTAAACTATTATTGCAAGAACATCGAACCCTAGTTTAATTTTGAAATCGAAACATTCTTTTTACCCAAGCTACAGCTCATTTCAACGTAACGAACTTAATGTAATAACATTTGCATAATTTGTGCATTACAGAGATAAATGTTCTTGCTTATCTTGTGATACATCAATGAAGATTGTCATGCTCAATTAGAATTATGTTAGTGTCGAATTGCTATATAGCTAGTACTATATTTTATGTTAACTTAAACACAGATACATTAAGCTTATGGGTTAATCAGTAAACGTCTGAAGAGTGAACATAAAGTATCAAGCATTGCATCCATTAATGAGCTCTGGTGAACATACATCCTGAATTCATTATACTTGTAATACAATACTTTAATGAATTGAACTTAAGATATTACGTGAGAAACGTTTGTTAGTACTATCTAAAAATAAATTACTTTGTACACTTATTACTGTCTAATTGATGTACATACTTTCTATCTTGTTGATAATAAACCAAACTACTGATCAAAATTTTAAAAATCTGTATCAAAAATTACGGAACTCACTTTGCATAATCGTTACAGATGAAATACTCATCAAAGAATAAACGGCATACACTCAAAAATCAAGCAACATCGTTACGAATTCAAATTATTTAAAACTCATGTTAGTATCCGATTTGACAAATATTAACAGATCAAATTTTGTGTGGCTAAGAGGGGGATTTGTATTGAAATTTGTGTGTTATTTTTGTGCAGTTAAAAAGAAAACATAACTTGGTTTAGTGAATGAACGTCTCAAGATTTGGTGCACGTGATTTATGATCGATGCAAGGTTCAAGGATAGGGTAGTGAAAAGGAAAAGGTCCAAAACGGCATGTCCACGTAACGAATTTTTAATGAACATCGTTGCTTCGTTTTTCAAAAGTTTCTAAGATTTTATTGCCTTGGGACAAACGCAAGTTTTGTGAATATGAATGAAAAAATAAGCAACGAAAATCATCGCGAACTCAGGCTAAGCAGTAAAAATCCATGGACATGCCAAGATAGAAAATTCCAATTATATATCCCAGACATATAAAATAATTTGTTAGAAAAAAGGTTTAAGAATAGGTAAATTTGAATTCTCCAACAGAAAGATAATTAAGATCCATTCGTCTCGACATTTATAGATAAAGAACAGTGGGAAGAGAAAGCAGCCTTCCTATTGCTATTAATCGACCATATTATCTCGTGTTAATAATGTAGGCATGTACAAGTTAATAGTTATTAGTCAGTTAGTATATCGGTTCGTTAGAAAAATTACGACTATCTTCCCACTGGTGCCCGTTTAACATTAGAATACAGAAATATAGTATGAATCCCACGGATCTGAGCTTACCTAGCCGATTGGGTCGGCGTGTTGGCCGCCGAGCCTTTCCTTCCCTCTAGCGAGGCAAGATGCTGCTCTAATGCGTCGAGCAAACTGCTGGGAGCCTGCGAGAGGAATAGTTCATGAGATCAGAGTCGAATACGCTAATAGGGAAAAGTGTGAACGATAAGAACAAACTATGTTATACTCTACCTTTGTGAGATCTGGAATGTCACCTTTGTCTATGCCCACGTTCTGCAAAGGAAAAAATTAGTCTGTCAGAGCACATGGCTGTGGTAAACGAGCGCTCAAAATGTATATTCAAACTCACCTCTGCAACTTTAAGGAATTCCCCCACTCTATCCATTCTAATGAGGAATTTTTTATACAGGTCCAGGGCGTCCCGGCACTGTTTCTTATTCATATCGAAGTATTTTTCTGAAAGTAAATTACATCATCAATAAAACGTAAAAGAAGCAACGTGAGTATATAATATTGATTGTATATGTGGAAGACAATAGAAAATTATTATCTCACCTAAGAGATTAATGATGCCGTCGTTGTAGCAGGCGAAGAGCCGAATGAGATCTCGGAAGAGCAGCATGAAGGCCATGTTGATGACTCCGTTCGTGAGATCGTTGGCCGAGCAGTCGAACTCGAGGAGCGAGTCAAGCTGAGCCTGTAGCACCGGCAGCGTCTTCAGTAGTTTCTCCGCGTTCATTGTGCGCAATGTTCCATCCTCTTTCCTGCGATATCAGAAAAAGGTAAATCAATACACTCGGCATCTATGATTTATGACGCAGAGTTCTATATGTATACGTATCGAAAACCGACGCGAAAAATCAAGATACGGCTAACTATAACGTCAGGTAGACGGTATATGCTGATGGATCGTTTACCTCTTTACACTCGAATCTGTTCGACAACACGAGCTGTACAGTATCATCGAGCAGTGACCGTATAATAAGTCGTTAAAGCGGAAAATGGAGTCTGTATATTCTGGTATATATACAAGCACTATGCGTTACTCTTTTAATGATCAATAAAATTGGACATTAGTCCATCAATACTGGAAGCCTCTAAACGATATAATAAAAACCAATGTTTGCAGTAAGATTGTGGAGAAACTTACCCTCGTTTGACCTTGCAGAAGTCGAAAGCGACAGTCCTGTACGAAAGAGCCTTCTCGTTTAAGTATTTCGCGTACCTCCTGATGAATGGCGACATGTCGTACCCTATAAACACACAATGCAATCAGTGAGCTGTTCCATTAGTCGTAATTAAGAAGCTCGAGTCATAATTCATTTCAATATCCTATTTTTTATATAAAAAACATAAAAATCTCTATGGTTCATCTAATTTGTATATTATATTATTAGTCACAAGATGCTGCGGAAATTCTTGAAAATAATAAAAGAACAAAATAAATAATAATAAGAACTCGAGCTTCTCGTTTGGACACACATTAAAAATAATTCAGAAAAAATGAAATGAAACCAAATGAGGATCAAAGATTGGTTAGTAAATTTACTATGTATATATAGGAAAACGTTTAAAAACAAGCGAAAGGAATTCCAAAGTGATGTAGGACTCACCCACGCGTGCTCCTGCTGCGCCCACAGAACAGAAAGAAAATTATTCCAGGTTAGTCAAGTCGCCAGGAGAAAGAAAGAAAGAAAGAAAGAAAGAAAGAAAGAAAGAAAGAGAGAGAGAGAGAGAGAGAGAGAGAGAGCAGAGAAGAAGTCAAGCAGACATGGGCGCGTTTCGTTTCTCGTTAATCTTTTCTCGGTCATTCGGTGTCGACGATTGCCGGCTTTTTGTTTTATCGCCACCGACGCGCGATAAGTCCGCGCTTGTAAAATCGTCACAATGTACGCGACTGTGACGAAAAAATATTCATGCGTTATAGAGCAGGTTTTGACGAGAACGAATTTTAAATCCAACGACATTAAGTACATACATACATACATCTGTATGTATGGCACGATTTTTATAAGATAGAGTTCACGGTAAGCACTGCCGGAATTTCCCGCGGTTTGCAATTTTTGTAAAGTTTTTCCACTTTGCCTATGATGCTAATGAAAATCTACCATGTCTGCGAGACGATGAATGCCAGTATAGGTTAATATGAAGATTGCCTGCATGGATCCATGAAAAAAGAAATTGTTAGGTTAGTTCATAAATATTCATATAGTATAAATAATAAATCCTTGATCTCAAGTCATCACACCCCAAAAGTAATGTACATATTTCTAAGACTAATTTCTACCGACGCTCAGAAAAGCACCAAGATGAGTTACTTTTTCATAGCTAAACTATGCGCAAACCCGTTACACGCGTATATTGCTATTATTTTTTCCTGCTGTTCACGTGACGCGTTGATACGGCCGCGCGTGAAAGTAAGAGCAACTATATAACGTCGACTGCAGGCTTCCCCGGCGATACGAGCAATCCAAATTAGTTGCGTAAAAAATTTTGCGATTGCGATGAAAAAAAAACGTAACAAGTCGTGCGCTAATGCGTCGAACGTTATTATACTCTTGTGCTTAACGAGATCAGCGTGTCGGAAGGTGTTCGACATTTTTTGCTGCTGAATTGTTATAAGATTAAGATTGATTGCTTTTTAAAGAGTAGCGCTTAAAGTGGCAGTGTAGAGAGAATGATATTAGTTTTTTAGTCGCGATGGGATATTAAAATTCTTTACATTTATATACAGATCACTGTCAGATCTTCTATTTGACTAATGAAATTTTGCATGCTATATCTGTTGCAACTTTTACGAATATATAAATATTTACAATGGATAAATCAAGCTGCACGTTTACATAACATTGTGTAACATCGATGCATGTTGACAAAAAAGATCAGTACAGTGCTCGTGTGTATAGAAATAAAATAAAGATCGCATGATGATTAGTTATTACATCCCCGAAAGAAAATAACGTTTAGTAGAAAATTGTTAATCAAGCCTCCCTGTCGATGAAAAGTTATAATTAGTAAAATAAAGTAAGTAAGAGCATATAAGACTAGCCTACGGAATCTCCTCAGGCATATTTAAAAAACCGGAAGTACTCTAGAACCCGCCGGGGGGCCATTAATTTTCGTTGTTCCTACTATATATATATATACCCAGTGCTCTCTTTGCGAGAGTATTCTTTGTAGCACACATCATTCCCATATATATAGTTACCTTGTACGCCGCTTTTGTCGAGGAAATTACTGAGCTGAAACGTACTGTTGCTGGAAGCGAGGTACTGCGTAAACCTCTGAAAAAAAACGGATAAAAAAAGTCCAGGTTAACGATTGTACGTGGAAAATTTTGGCGCGCCGAACTTTGCACTCAGTCGTCGTCGCTGTTTCCCCTTTTCTTGGTTTGTAATACGCGCTTTTTTGCCAACCCGATTCTAAAAGCGGCTTTGTTTACAAGCTTTGCGAGTTCATTTGGGCGACCGCGTCGAAAAGCGTAATTACTCTGGGTTTTTTCTTTGTTAATTCGTCAGAAAACTCGAATGTTGCACAACTGCAGTGTGTGTGTCTGAATGTGTGTGTGTGTATCTTTCGGAGAACAAACTATACGACTTCCTGTCGAATCATTTTGGTACACAAAAGAGAAACATCGAATACTCGATGTTTGAAAATATTTCTCCTTTTCAATATCCTTCATATGACGGCTTTAGCAGAATCGAAATTTTGCAAATTCACCAAGATTCCATACTGTGACAGTCGTGAATCCACGATTCATCGTGATTACAGAGACTCTGTTTACGCCATCCCCGCACGCGTGTATGAAGCAAAAGGTAAATATTGACCGGGAAACGATGGCGATTCATAACGACGCAGAGCACGCGGGCAACGGAACAAAAATCGGCGTCGGGAATCTATATAGTCAAGGCTAAATTAAGCTCCGGCCGTCTAAGCTAGCCCAATGTCAAGTTGAAGCGCGCAAGTAAGCGTGCACGTATAGAGCTCAGGTGTCTCTCTATACTCTCGACTGAAGCGCGAGTGTAAAAATAATTATCGCACGTGGGCAAACTGGCGCGTCGGAAGCTTCTACGAGATGCACTACTGGCACGTGGTCCAGTGGCGATCGGTATGAATTTTCATCGCTAAAAGAAACAGCGAGAACGACGGACATGACGAAATAAAAATTTGAATAAATGGATGGATACTCACCTCGTTCCCGTAACACATCATGTGATGCACTGTGATTAGCGCTTTGAACACTACCGTCCAGTTTGTGTTTTGCGATCGTTCGATCAGCAGGTTCGCCAGCTGTGGAATCGACACATTTGGCTCGTTCGTACAATGGACGAGGTCTGCAACAGATCGAGAAAAAAACGAGAAATTAATAATCGCTCAATTACGAGGCGTCTTCGCCGTCTCAGCCATATTTCATCTTTGAAAAATCTAGAGACACAGTTGTCTACGGGGGATAAAGTATATGAAAGCGGAAACCAGCATCCCCGGAGACGTTTACTCCTCCCAGGGCCCTCGTCACCGTAGGAGAAACATTAAATCTTCGACGCTTTGAAAACTCGCGTGACCTTGACCTACATCAGACATTCATCCTTTGTAGCTCGAGCAGCAAACCCCAAATCCCTTCACGACTATACGCACGCGCGCATCTCGCAGAAAACAAGTCGGGTCGCAGAGGCATATGTTATATACACGATTCTAGACACGTGTATATAATATGTATACCTGGAAACAGAGCAAGTTGCAGTTCTGCCGCGACTCGAATAAAGTGGAATTGCGGATAGGTGCATATCTTATATGGGCAGACGCGAGAATCGCCCTGCGTTTTATCCATCGCGTTGCCTTCTAGGGATAGCGCGGAAGAGACGCCCTTTTTTTACGCCGGACGAGTTTGTTCGTGGCTCTTGCTGTTTATGCTCGGCTTAATTAACGCAATGTTTCTATACACTTTTTGTCGCTTTCGCATCATATGAGGCACCGAATAATTTTAAGTAAGTTTTTCAACTACAAGTCGTACATGAACCCCATGCAGTTAAAGGAGATCTATCGTAAAGCTCCAAGAAAGCTCTCGTCGACAAATCCCGTGAATTACCGTGACAATCACGGCTTCATATACGACATCCATAGTGTCGCAACACAGATACCACATAGCCAGCAGGTCAAAGTCGACGCGCAGAGGAACTCAAGAATCCGGCCGCCGACGCACGCGTTATATATTAGATGAAATAATGGTCAAGACGACACAGCAGGCCTTGACCTTCCAATTACATCGCCTCCCACATACTTACACACACTCACAAGAGTTCAAGAGACCTGCTCTACACACTTTATAGCACGACGGCTGATTTATGTGCGGCAGCGATATCTCTTTGCCGCGTCGATAATGAAGAGCGAGCGTGAAAAAAAAACCACGAGTGGGCGTATAAACGAGCGCTAGACTCGTGTTGTGTGTGAATGGGGAGAGGCCTGACAAGAGATTCTTGACCCTTGAGCTTGGTGTGTGCTTTGAATAAGTTTGCGGGAAAACAATGTGAATGGGAGGTGTGTGTGTGTATATATACACAGGATGAGTAATCGAATGGCGCTGCACGATTCTCGCTGCAGTCGAGGAGGTATTGCTTGAGAATATCGCTGTTATTAAAAAACGTTCGAAGTTGAACGAGATTAGGAAATTCTCTTTACTGCTAGATATTTAGAACGATTATTCAACGAGTTTCAAATCAGGCTAACCAGTCAGTTGTTTAATTAAAATATCTTGATGTGATTTGGTTAGTGGTGGTTGTCTGCTCGTAATAATTCTTTGTTTTGTGTCTATATAAATATTCGAGACAGCTTGTCCCGGAAGTCGATGTCTAAACGAGCAACCCATACAACTTTCACACTCCGATATACACGTATATAGATATAACAATCCCCTGGACATATATAAATCCGTCGTGAAAATCCGCGTGAAAGTCGATAAATTAGCACTAGTCTATAAAGCCACAAATCGCAATGCCACAATATACGAAACAATATAGGTAGAAATGGACAAATCACTTTCGTATTGATACGCGTGCATGTATACAACATATATCGCATATAATGTATCTTTTATCGACACAGCCGCGCCTATTATATACGGAGAGGAATCGCACTTTTTCCAGGCGCGCAATGTGTCTCGAAAAGTTACGAAAGCGGTTTCACTGTCGTAGAACGGATGCGAGACATATAGGTATATTATATATACACATAGATGCGTATACAGCGTATATATAATATCCGGTAGCATAATGGAGCTATATATAATATATCCAGAAGAGAATTGCCTTGGATCTTCGTTTGTTTTCAGATAATTGGGGGCAATGTTTACTAATGCGTCGAGTAACGGTAAATCTGCACAGTCCGCTGCACGTAGACACCACGAGGAAGAACATAACGGGCTTGTAATTGGCTGAATTTTTCGGAAGCGATGCGTGAAAGAGATTGTGATCAAGAAAGAGAGAGATCCTCCTTCGCGCTTCGTATATACAACGCAGAGACGAGAAATAAAAGTAATCTCTTTTCGTACATCAAAAGTTTTCTGTGCATATAAATAAATATTAGAGATTCTAAGCAGCTTCTTACACGCGTTTGTGTTTATTTTTCGCTTTATAGCGCGTCTGACCTGGTTCTTCCGTTATCTACTTCGACGTATCCAAGGTGTCTCATAAACTTCGGCTATTTCACCTTGAAGTAAAGTACATAGTTGATCAAAGTTTATGAATTCATGCTGCGTTCTCGTACGTGTTCTCTAAAAAGTTATGGTAATGGATAAGCTCATCTCTATTTTGTGTGCAGCGGAAAATGCGTCTCCGTCATTATTACACATAAAAAATGTATATATACGAGAAAGGAAAGTGTTTTCAAAAGTATTGGACAAATGGAATTACGATACGTATATATACGTATAAGGGTTGTTGATGGCAACAAAATTATCAGACATATACTTATAGCTTGAGAGGCCCAAACGATAAGCCCGAAAAGGCTGCTATGGCATAGGTACATCGATATGGAATATGTTGCTCTATATATATATATATATATATATATATATATATATATATATATATATATATATGATATGTGTATACAAATAAAATTACAAATTACTCTGGTCTACATACTAAATCAATATATTTCGCTCGAAACACATTTTATTATATACTACATTAAATAATACCTATACATACAATTTTTGTTATATCATATTTCATACGATTGATTTGCACAAATAATGTATACAGACTATACCTGCTGATTCTAATTATTATTATTTTATACAAAAATAACTATAATAAGAAGAACGAGCGAAAACGCGCCTTCTCTTGTCTCATAATCTGCCAGCGGTGTTCGAATAAGTGTCTCAAATATTGAGTTATAGGATTACGTATTAGCAGTAGCGCATATATATATATAAGAAATAACGATAGAGCGAAATAGAGAACCCAATTCTGTTATCGCTCTCATCGGGTTCACCATCGTCTGATAAAAAGTTATCCGTTATTTAAAAAAAAAAAACATTCGCAATAGTCCCGCGCGTAAACACACGGATGATAAGACGCACGACGTCAGCATCGCGAGGATCAATCCAAGTTGAGTCGAGATCCATGCGTCAATTCCGCGCTGATTGGCTCCGAGTGATTCCATCAAGCCTATGAAATCGCGGCATCGGAGAACCCTATATACTGTCTGCACATATATATATATATATATATATAAAATACCCGCCGATTACGCGCGCAACATAACTCTGCACGCTGCTGCACGAAGCATGTTTTACGCTTGTTTAGCTGCGCCAGATGTAATTTCGAAAGCGAAGATCGTTGCACGGAGGGAAAATTTTCGTTGAGTTTTGCAAAACGACAGAGAAACGTGCTTCGCTTTCGAAAAGCGACTTTTGTCGGGGCTGGGGAAAAAAGTATTTTGTCTGGCGCACGAGGTAGCTTCGACGGGAGACGGTCAATATATGCATGCATGCGCGAGAGGAAATCCGATGTCGTCGTGAGCTTTATATTTGTTAACGAAGCCATGCATTGAATAAATCATTTAAAACTCGAACTAACTATTCAAATATATAGCTGTGCTTGTTTAATCGACAGACCAGGAGAAAGTTTGCGATAGGAGAATGGAGTTATACACTTTAAATGAGTAATGAAATCTAAAGTTTTTTTCTAGTCCACGAACGGAATAACTCGCAACTTCGCAAATAGAGCAATCTAAAGCTGATGCTAAAGCTAAGACTTTCCAAGGAAACTCGCAAGATTATCATCAGTACCTTCCATTAAAAAAATTTCCTCGTAAAAGATAACCATCCCCCCTGTTATATATAATGTATATACCATCATGATTCAAACCGCTAATGGCCGCGACGACCGTTCGAAAAAATCAACAGTAGCCACCTTTTCAGTACATCTCTTGAAACCTACGCCGAAAAATCACGGCAAAAGCCGAAGACTTAGTCAGCATCACGGACCAGGCAGCTCCAGATGAGGAGAGAAATACGTGCCACGACGAGGCGGACAAATTAACGGGGCTAAAGCCTCGTGGGGCCGCCATAATACGATCAGCTGTGGGGAACGAGCGGGAAGACGACGACGTCAGGCGCGACAAGTCGTGCCGTACCGGTGACGACGACGATAAGGGAAAGAGAGAATTCCTTTGCCGTATACGGGACATATACGGGAAGTTTCTCGGGAATATTGATCGGAAATGCTCGTGGGCGGCCCCGAGAGGGATGTCTTTTTCTCTGGGTTATTTACAGAGTTGTATAAATGAGTTATTTGGAAGTGTGGATTTCTTAGTCATTGCTGTTGAGTGGATATCGAATGTTCAATGATTAATTTCGCGCACGCTTTCATTTATCAAAACGACCCTGTATATAGATCGTTAATATTTCAATTATCGCTTTATCATTTCTCTGCGGATAATATAAGGAACCTTCCTAGAACTAAAACTACTGTATATCAATGTACTGTGGCCTACATTTCGAGAGATTTAATGATTAATAATACTCGTGTTTACTCTCTAAATTTAAAAGAGTGAAAAATCACTTCTTCAAGATGCAAAATTGAATTACTCTTTGCAAAAAATGACTCAATTTTGCATCTAGCGGAGTGATTTTTTACTTTTTTTCAGATTTATAGAGCACTTACACGGAACCAAAGACTTTTTAATATACACAACTACAACAATACGCCAGAGAAATGCATCAAGTGTTCATAAACTTGATACGCAACGAGATTGCTCTTTCGCAGGAGGAACACAATATTACGCAAGAGCAGTGAATTAGCTTACTACAATATTTATACTGCACACATAACTTTGCAGGATTAAAGTTTTCCCTGAAATAAAATTCCAAGTTCTATTTTTAAAACAATTCAAATATAATATTGAAACGACAGCAGCCCATTAATAACATCATGCGCATTGCATCAACGAGAAAAAAACGATGCCTCGCGCAGTGAGCAGAATGTAATTCTTTTCAACGACCGGAAAATAATACGCACCAATAAAATAAAAGTCAGCTCGCGAGTCTTATATATTCATATCAGCGACTATGAAACTGCAATGCGTGCGCGAGCGTCAAGAGCAGCAGATAAAGGATATATATATATTTATAAACAACGCCACACAATCGCCATGAGGAGACGACGAGCTTTCCCGCAGAATTGTCGGCAGCGCGGCTTGCTTTTATGATTATAACGCGTGCGGCAGGCACGTGGCGCGACGCCCAGTAGCAGCTGATCAGCGCGAAGGATGATGAAGGCAGGATATCGGGTATATCGATCCATTTAGAAATTGGAGCACACCTCAGGTCTTCTTAATACGAGCTATTTTCAATTTAGCATTGATTAATTATCGAAACTTTCTTACGAATCTGGATATAGTTCCGTAAATATAGACGACAGTCTAATTAAATCCACGACTGATTTCTCTCGGATAAAGGCAGAGTGGGTTTTGCTTTTCCCTATCTTTTTCCCTTATTCTATAATAAGACGATTCCTACAGGCTTCCACCGCGCACGGCGAGGGTCACCTCCCGAATTCTCCAAAGTCCCTCCGAATGAAACAAAATGCCAGCGCATCGGTCAGCATCATCCCGACAGCTTTAATCCGACGATATAACTCAGATGACAATCCGCCCGATGCACGCAGCGCACGCACCGAGGAAGCTCGATCACCGCTCGCAATCGTGCGTTAACCCGCTCGATTCGCCGAAGGAGGGATCGAGCCTGGGGTCATCATGCGCGCACACTCTTGGCCGTTAACCTGCGCTATACTATATATATATATATATATATACTCTTGCACGCCCATGCAGCGAGTATATATACTGGTGAGAAAGGGTCAAGTGAAAGATCAAGCGGCCGAGTGTGGCATTGTCTCAAATTTTCGTGCGGATGCCAGACGCTCACGTTTCGGGGCTTTTATTGGCCACGTTCGAAGTGTTTCGATAAGATCGAGGCTGCCGATAAGGTGTGTGTCGCGTGCGAGGCGGCTGTTTAGATTGCTGCTCGTGTTGTTTTTCAGTACGCGGCGATAACTCGGAATTATGAATTTTCATTTAAAGTACGATTAAACGATTTTTGTTTAAACAAAGTAGACCGGGGACTCTGAAAATTGCTATGTACGTTTATTGTAGGTGATACACTTAGCGGAATAATGTAGTATTCGCAAAGAGTATCGATCACGTATACTTAATTATACAGAGAAAAATGTCTACGTTACATATGATAATCGTGATATTTTTTGTATAAAAATCACGTTTGGTGCCATTTTTTTTTGCTTATAGGGATTTTCGATATAGGATGTTCATTGTTCAAGTCTCCAATATCTCTAATTCATTCTCGTTTGAGAATTTTCTTCGTTGAAATAATTTCATGGCTCTTTATTTGATCCGCAAAAGTTAAGTCTACCTTTTCAGACAGCTCCCCTGTAAGATGAATGAGATGGAACTTTTATAAGATTATCTTCGACATGAAATGGCAGACAGTAGAAGTAAAGAAATAAAACCTACAGAAAG
Organism: Muscidifurax raptorellus; assembly: GCA_020010945.3. Taxonomy (NCBI): domain Eukaryota; kingdom Metazoa; phylum Arthropoda; class Insecta; order Hymenoptera; family Pteromalidae; genus Muscidifurax; species Muscidifurax raptorellus. Next base: position 12,663,682 of record CM052079.1, on the reverse strand, counting down.
TGAAAGAATAAAACCTTTCTCCGTATTTCTCTTTCTTTTTCCTACACGTTTATATCTACTTGCTTTATAATCTCTCGGGGGGTAAAAGTAATTGAAGAAATAATAGTTTTAACTCGATCTTTATAAACGGCAAGTTATAGTTAATAAAAATATCTGCTCTATTGACGTACACGCGAATTAATTTTTCCGAAGCCTTCGTGGTTAATAACCGATAACTAATATGTCCTTCGCTGTATTACTATAGTCGAACAAAGTCACGAGTTCCTTATACAATTTTTAAGCATAAAAAATCGTAAAACTTCGCTCTTGACAATGGATAATTTTAAAATTCTTTTTCCGATACTTCGGCTTATTAATTTTCAAGAAAACAATTTCTCCAATATAAACCAGTAAACAAAGTATAGTAAGTGTTTCTCAAGTCTTCCGTGACATAACCTAAAAATCTCGAGCTCTTCAACGAAACACGATATTTACAATACTTTAACCCTCTATACATATATTCATATACAAGCCCAGTTAATGTCTTGTCGCGATCGATCAGCTACCGATCCTCCTACACTTAAATCTTGCAGAAAAGCCAAAAAAGCACCGCCTCATTCAAGCAAACTTCGCTTCCGTAGACTTCTTAATCTCTCCAGCGCGCGCAATCTCCTTCCACGTCCGATCCAATCTCTTCGCGCTAGAAACGCATCGGTCTCGCTCTTGTACGCGGGTAGGTATCAACGGCCTTAGGCGACCTCGTTCCTTTAACGATTTTCCATGCGCGCCGCCTGCCGAGCCCACGTGACCCTTTTGCCAAACGGCGAACTCTCTATATGTATAGCTATATATGCGTGGGCGGCGCAAGAGGTGGAGGAGAGGGTTGCAGGACTGTAGTCGAGCCATTCACCGCGTTACGCGAGGACTATATGTCCCTGTGTGTGTGCTTGCGCGCCTTTCGCCCACACGGATCGTGTGACGTTGCCGATGACGCGAGCAAGTGCGCGAAAATGAAATTCAGCGGTTATTATAATCGGAGTCCTCTCGGATGGATAATTGTCGAGCTTTGGTGGCTATTAATTAGTCCGGCGAGCTTTGTTTGAGTTAAAAGTGCTGCTGTAGCGAAGCGGTGAGATGAATATTTTCAAAGTGGCTAGACAGTAGCGGATATACTACGGATGCTGAAGCGAATCAGTGCGGCTGAATTAAGCGCTTTATTATGCTGGATTACGCGCGCATCAGTATCATCGATCCGAACGAATTTCCAACGTCTACTGAAATTACAGACAGAAGCGTTTCATAATTAACAGCTGTGAATTCTCCTTCTCCATTCTGATGGTAACAATATCAAGTCGAAATTTTCGGCTCATTACTTCTCATGCGATTGGGGTTGCATGAATGTAAGATGAAGGGAGAATCAGCCACAGTAGAACGGGTCGTGCTGCGGCAAGACGATGTATAATCCGAAAACAATCGGATTTACATCTGAAATGTATTATTTCGAAAGCTGAACGTAATAATATTATACATTTCTTCATTGTTCAGGATTCCAAATGTAGATACGACTTTTTGCTTTTTAATCGTTTTCACGAATCCCTGAATCTTTCTAAGTATAGAAAAGTTGAGTCGTGAGTTAAGATATAAATTTGTAACATGTTAATAATCTTGAAGCCATAATCACAGAAAATTATAAGTCACCCACAAAGTGTCATGGCAATTTTATATGAGAATCTGGCAAACAATAGCTTGCGGGCACTCGGGTAATAAAAACATACCACATATAAATCCAGCTGAGTTTCTCTTGCAAACTATATACATAAAAATACACTCACTATCTGACACTTCTGCCCTGGAATCTCAAATGTTTTATTGAACACGCCATATTGCACGTTTTATGAAAATGCAAGTATGCGCAATAAACATCATACACAAATTTAAATACATAAAGCTCCTGATGCGTATGCACACGTTTGTTATAGCATTTATATAAATACCGCATCTTCGTAAAACAGCAGAAAGCTTTTAATATAACGTTATTAACGCAAGCCATTCAACTGGAAACTTTCTAATTTATAAGTGCAATATATGAAGCCCTAATTCTATCTGGCGTATATATATCACAGAGTGCAACATCAGTGCATAATAATTCACAACAACGCTCGACTCGCGCGCAAAAAACGAGAAAAGGGTTCCCAGGTCGCAACTGTAGGCGATATGTATTTCACTTTGACCGAGTTCCCGGACCGGCGGCAACAGCGCTGCTATCTTTAGAGGGCCGGTAGTGTAGTCGCTCTTTCAGCGACATGTATAAATGTGCGTGCGTGCGCGTGTTTGTGCCAGGTCGTGAATTCGAACCGGATTTTCGCGGCGTATTATGATACAGGCGCGCAGATATTATGCTGTGCGTGTAGGAAAGTTACTCGGCGAAAGTGAATTGCGCGTGCGTTTCAACGTTTTACGTAATTCAACGAGAGAGGCAAGTCGCATATTCTGTATATAGGCGATCTTCTTTTAAGAGGCAATGCACATTGAAGATTCATGAGGTTAGAGATTATGAGAAAAGTTTTTCTCGTTTGATTCTTGTCGTTTGATCAAGGGATTACGATTTTAATGTGCCAGCTGCAGGGAAATGGAAAAAAGAAGGAGAAAATGGTAATTAAAAGCAAACCTCGTTGCACTCGATACGAATCTAATTATAAAGCGCAATCTATCGCTCTGGAGAAAGAGTAGTATCAGAGAAGTCGGGAATAATTGATGATCTCTTGGCCAACTTCTGCTGTTAAAACTTTGCAATCGATTAAACAAGATGTTCCAACTCCGCAGCTAGACTACCTCTATAAACATATCACTATATATATAAGATAATATATAGAGACACTTGATATTTCACCTATAATAATAATGCATCAAAACTCCATCCATTTCTCCACGCACATAATATGACTCATCAAAAATAGATCAAATACAAGTGCAGCTGTCTCGCTTCAAACGAAAGTCATTCCGTATATACCTACTATATAGTGAAAGAAATCCAAGCGTGCGAACGCCGCGAGCACCTGGCAAAACACTCCTGGTAAAAATGAGAGATAGAAGAAGGAGAATAGCGATATTACAAAGAGCTCCTTCTGGACTAATGGAATCCTCTGTCGCGGCTCGTCATCGATGAGTTGTCTTCTTATTGTATATATATAGAGGATATCGATCGGTTGCCGAGGAGCTAGACTACGCGAGAGAACAGAGGAGGAGGAGAAGAGTATAGGCCGAGCCCATATAGGAAAAAGGAGCTTATTTGCGCTGGGCAAATTTGTTGAGCGGCGACGGCTGCGTGCGGTTGTTTGTGATTGTGAAGTCATGAGTTTAAAATGGCTCTGTTTTCCTTGCGAAATTAAAGAACACGTTTGCTTGGCTTTACAGTACTTCGTAGTTGATGTTGTATTGAAACAAATTCAAAAAATATAAGTTTAAATTCGATAACACGCACAAGTAATTCCGAGGCGTCCTACACAGCTGAGACTTTCCCAGTACGCGAGAGCAAGCTGTTACCGGATCAAGTGTTTAGCGGCTTCTTGCTTTTCCTCCGAGACGCTTTTAACCGCCTTATATATACCAACGCCCACGGGATGATGCACGCCATCACGCGCTTCTGGAACTATTGTATGGTTGGCTTCGATCGAGTATGCGCTGAGAACAAGCAATTTTTCCAATAATGATATTTCGGTTCACATCGATGACCATAATGGTTTTTCGCATAATGGAACCTCAAACTGTTTGTCTCGCATCAGGAAATTGTTACGATCAATTAAACCAGATGCATGTGATAATGTAGACCCTTAACGGTATGCGAACGGGAATAAAACGGGAGAACCTTGATTGTTTAACGATCCTTCATTGAAGACGAGCTGCAGCATCAGAGGTAGGATTGAGTGGACGACATCCGTCTCGAGTGAGCCGAGAGAGTGCTTCTACCCTGACATGAGTTCGAAAGCTTCTATATATATACGTGCCTGCGGCGATGCTCTCGGTCATTATGCGAGTGAGTCGACGTTTGCTCGAGAGAGAGAGAGAGATCGTCGGCTCGTTTGTTGTATACCTAGCACGACAAACTTTCATTATATTGTTGTTTGACGAGCATTAGAAGAAATTTTATGCTCTTAATACAACGGGTTGCGGATCGGGACAATTGAAAAAATTTGTGTTCTGGGCATTTTGTGTAATATAAACGAAACAGGATTATTGTTTGATATTGGAAAAAACAAATGACTCTCGTTCCGCTTTGATATTCCCATCGCAGGTGTATAGCCCAATGCTTGCTTCATTAACTCATTATACAAAATAATTTCCTCGTTGATATATTAAACAGATGTAACAGGAAAATAATATATATTATATTGATTCATAACAAATCAGCGATTTCAAAAGCGAGCATCACAATTCCAATTATCGATGTTCACCGTAATGAACCAATGATTACTTCCGCCTAAAACGTGTACATGCAAATGAAAAAGCACACACACACAATGCATATCATATCGCATATTCGAAAAAGACTAAAAGGAAAACGCTCGCCGCGCACGAGTGCCGGAGTGCATGTCGGCTACTCATTCGCCGAGTGCACTTTCCCCTCTCTCCACCTGCAATTAGAAACGTGCGCTCGGTGTTCTGACGTTGCGTCGACTCGTGGCAACACGATTTCTTGCCTTCTCATCATCTGTCGGCTGCGAAAAGGTGAGTCTTACATTACGAATTCTTTACGATTAAACAAAAATGTTTTCCTACTAAAGCACAAAATCTGGTGGAGTTTACTTTAAAGAGACTTTTATTAAAAGCAGACGCTTTGTGATGAAAATATTTTGAACGACAACATACTTTACGAGTCTTTGGCTCGACTCCCAAAATTTCGTGCACTTTGATCGACGAGTGAAATTTAAGAGCTTACGATTGGAGCGTTATTATCGTCGACACTAAACGTTGCTCATCGCGACTATATATATTAGTCTCTCGTCCCTCGTTAATGTATGCACCAATTAATAGCGGGGCATTGGAATAATCATTATGGTGAGTCATATTTTCCTGCGCATGGCGATAAACGTTTTATCGCGTCGTCGCTTGTTATATATAAAACTGCGTTCACGCTGTCTCTGTGTATTACAGCAAAGTGTATACGCGTGTGCAAGAAAATCAAGGTACAACGATATGTGTTGCAGCAGTTTTCATAGAATAGAATTGATCACCTACTGGCGATTTGTGAGAGACTCGGGTCAACTACGAAAACTACGGATTTTTAATCGAAGCGAGTATTAAAATATTTTAGAAGTGACTGTAACCAATGGTGTGTAGTATTGCAAAACGATAACTGTAAATTTAAGTTTCACTAATTTGACTTTCCCGTGTATGTATATTGTATAACAACAATCAAGAGAGAAAATATTTTCACTCGTACTAACATTACCTTTTTCTCATTCTCTATTCCATAGATCTTTCCATTATCCTCACCGGTAGCTCCCCCATCTAAATACAAACCAGCTCCACCAACTTTTCGCATCCACATGAAACCCTAAAAAATGCATCTTAATAATCCATACATCTCTCGCTTGTTCGCAGAAAAAAAACACTCAAATAACCCAGCAGTTATTACATAAACTCGCTCCGCACAGCAGAGACAACAATTACGCGGTAAATCCCACGAGAGACACAGTCTCACCGATCCCAAGAAGATCTCCCCACCTGTCTCTCTTCTCTCCAGAGTCATTCACCTATTACATGCACGCGACTATCCGCGAGCCATTCGATGTAACTGCACATAGTGCGCCTCTCGCGCGAACTGTGTCGTGAGAGAACGCGTTTGCTCATTATACTCACACACGTACATGTAAGTGTGGTATATAGATGAGTATAGTACAGTCTCGGTATAGCCTTTGTATAAGCTGAAAGGAAAACCTGACGAGGCGCGGAGAAGAGAGAGATAGACTTAAACGAGCTTGATTGAAGAGGCGACGTTAAGAGTATCGTTTTCTATGAATATACGTGAATGGGTGATTGGATTATGGGTGTATTTCAGTCCTGATGCGGTTTACGTAGAAAAGCTGCCACCTGCTGTTTTGGAGATTAATTCATGCGTCACTGCGCGAGAGCCGGTGTAATTGAATCACGTCGACTACCTCGTGAAATTCGATACAGCTGACAAAACCAAGTTTAATTTTTACGCAAAAAAAATGTCATTATTTTAGAATAATATAGTAATCTACGTACAAAATCGCACTGAAAATATTTCTGCGCCGCAACGCATATCAAAACGCGTTGTCTTAAAATTGCTCCGCAAGAGAAGAAAGTACGCGCAGACGTTTCGCAAATCGCATACCTCAACGTCGGCACAATGCCGCGACGGGCGCTCGGGGATCGTATAGACGACGTCTAATTGCCGTCGCGGCGCAACGTCAAGTGGCCCTAAAACGCGCGCTTCGCTTTTCTATTCCGTCATAGCTCTGCTGTAGGTATACCGTATAGCCGCGGCGGTATGCTTCTGGTTATTGCCGTAACGCCGCCGCGGGAGATACCGTAAAATTAAATGAGCCGAGAGTGGAGTACACTGGAATCTCTCCATCGCCCTCTACACTACTGCAGAGTTCTTTTATACGAGTGGTTTTTATCTGTTGAACATTTGTTGTTAGAGTTTGTGTACTGCAAATAAGATATAGTTAATAAATCACCAGCAGAAATGATCAGAAATGTTTGTAGTACTTGAATTTGTGTTTATCTATAGTAGATCAGTACAACTCGAGCATTAGACTACGTTAAGAATGAATGGATTTCTTTAAATCGCTTATTCAGTACAAAAAAAATAATCTTTATAAATAAGTGAATTAAAAAATCTAATTCATTTTTAACCCAATCTATTCCACTTAGTTAGAACCAAAAATTTAATGTACTAAAAGTTTTAAAAGGTTAAATGCACTTTTTAGAAAAGCTGTGGTAAGTGGCTTTTGTTGTCAAAATGGAGCGTACAAATTGAAAAGGTAGCTCTTAATTATTTCCATAAAGAGAAAGTTGTTCAGAAACTTATTGAGTATATATAGGTAAAACAATATTGTCACAATATTCAAATTTATAATCATATTTGCTGGCGATTTATTAATATTACATTCTTCGCTTTTTACAGTATTTAACCCAGACTTGTCCCTTTAATGCGTGTATGAACTATTTTTCGGTTTAATTTATTGATGCGTGAATTTTCTAATTTTCTCGTGACTAAATTATGTGCCGTCGTCGGCGCAAATTATTATGTTATAAAATTGGTTTATCGATCGGACAAAACGAGCATAAGGATACTGCTGCGTCGTCCGTCAGTACGTATTTATTAAATTTGATATTTGGAACAGTAGTTAACTTTACAGAGAGATTCACGCTTGCAATACGAGTATATGAACAAAAAAGACTAACAAGTCAATAAAAGCCGTCGTAAAAAAGATAACTATTCGTTCGACATATATTTGCTTTTCATAAAGAAAAAAATTTTGTTCTCAACAGTCAATACTTTACTTATTAAGCTAAACTGCCACAACTTTTCAAATTAAATCTGGTATTAAGAATCATGAAAACTAACGACAGCTTCAATCTCTATCGCCTCGCCTATAAGCATGGAGAGATTCTGCATTTCCATCTATACAAAGGCAAGCTTATACATATATACGTCTGCATACTTGCACGCAGCAACGCATATCCAACACCAACAGACACGTTTGTAAGGCATAAGCCATCGTAATGTCCTTTTCAACGAGCGATGAATTTACGAGCTTCGTCGCTAGAAGACCTTCACCGATGTACTCGTATATATTTCGCTCGTTTTATTGCGACTGCTATTACGCCGGGGAGATTTGATTTCTGCATCTCGCCGCCGCTACGTTTTTGAGCTTTTATGAGCATAACTCGTCACGATATGGAAATCGAAATTAAACTTTGCTAATATAACTAGACATGTGAGTGTTATTGGATATGTCAATGAAATTCATCGAGAGGTGACAGTGAAATTGGAAGGATTTAACCAATTGCCCATCAGAATAACCATTATACCTTTTACTTTCCTTCAGAATTTTCATTTTAATTTATATTTCATATAAACATTTATATAGTTAAGTATATTTCATAAGCATTAGGTTAACAAATAATAAATAAATGTATAATCAATTAATTAACTGTACTTATTAATCGAATTATTTCGAAAAAGTCAATATGCAGAAATTAAAAAGTAATCTCTCTCATTGCCCCGTATTAGACACTGGGCACGTAATCGCAAAAAGCTCTCGGGATTTCACAAGCTTAATTAATTATCTCACATCGCTAAAGCCTCCGCATAAATTAATCTGCATACCCCTAAGCGTAATATCGGCAGCGTTATAAACACGCTATCCAGCAAAAGTAAGATAACAAAACGTTTCGAAAATTGATTTTTGGGCGTAAAGCTCGTCTCTGCGGAAATTGTGACACAAGCCATTACATCGGTTAACATCCGAAATCTAAAAATAACAAACATTTACCAAAAAACAACCTTTGAACGCGAGAATAATCTCTCTCGCAGGGGGGTGTTGCAAAGACGACGACGCAACACACGCTGGCCATCATCAGGCCGGTGGGCGTACGCCGATAGGGAAATATATTGTGCAGCGCTGAGCGAAGCGATAAAACAAGAGCCGCACCGATAAGCCTCGGGGAGTCAAAGTGAATTTTAGAAAGAGACAATTTTTTTCTTGCTTATCGTCGGTGGACAGTCTCGCGTAAACAGCTGCATTAATCAACGATTATTGCGTGTATTTTGAGAGATCGTCGGGCGGATGAATTAAATATTTTTGATACAGAAGTAACGCGTTATTGCATTACTTATTCATAAATCCATAGAGACACGTCACTTCGAATTTACATAGATTAACATTCACCCCCGCAATATCCACTGAAAAAATTCTGAAATACTCATATCGCATTCAAAACTCTTCATAATTCACTTCCCCCCAAAAAAGAGAAGCAGCAGCCACTGCTGAATAAGCAATTTCACGAAAACCCTTCGCAGCAACAGCTTGAAAAGCTCCCGCCTCAGAAGGGGGTGGAAAAATGAGCCCAGATAAGCCGGTATAGAGGTGAAAAAGAGTCGGACGCCTAACGCTTCGAGCGTCGAGAAAAGATGGAAATGTAGAGATAGCGGTGACGGCGGCTGTGGTACTGTACGCGAAACAAAAAAAGACAGAATGAAAGGAGTGGGGAGGAAAGAACACAGGCCCTCCTCGCGAAGCAGCTTTGTGATGCTTATCCGCACTGTACACACACCGAGGTGTAAAACGTACTTTTTCTCTTCTTCCTAATGAGTGAAATATTGCAGAGATGGATGAATACTGTTTACGAGTCAAAAACATTGAAATATTCTTCAAGTTACGCTCACTGATTTGAGCAGTTTCCGTGGCTGTGCAGCTAACTATAAAGGACGCAGTCGGCATAGGAAGCGAGAAACAAAGGGAAGAAAGAACCTATCCGAGAACCCAGTCACAATAAGTCACGACCTCGGCTCGACGAGAAGAGGTTCAACCACATTCTTATGCACCCCCTGCACGAGGAGAGGAGAAAGAGCCAGGGAATTTATTTTGCGAAGCTGAAGCACAAGTCGAGCGTAACGATGAGTCGGAGTTGTTGTGTTCCTGCGACCTCTTTCAAACTGCATTACGCGAAAATCTATCGGAGTATCGGCAACGGCGTGGGTTTGATCTCGTGAGAGGTTTGGGTAAATTTGCAAGATCACACATCGATCGACGAGACGGCATTTATCACCTCGGAACAGATGTCTCTCGGAAAAAGCCAGCCAATCGTATAATATATCACGTACGTGGAAGTACATCGTCCATCCACACGAGATTTTTCTTATCTCGAACACTTGACACATATAAAACAGTTCACACATCAGAACACCGAACGATGTGCCATCTCTCTTCCTCTCTTATACTTGAATCAAGAGCATAGAGTAGTAGTGATGGCAGTTGCATCCACGTTCACGTTGTATACGGGAGATGCATTATAGAGGCTCGGTATGCGGCGCAAGCGATGCATCAAACCACAAGAGGCCGCGAGGCTAAGCCACTCGATGAATAAATGAAGAGAGAAGCTGCAGCCTTTTCAATATACACCACACCCCACCTTCATACCGTGGCGCTCGGTGATCTTGTTCTCTTTTACTCTCTGATCACCAGGACCATAGATGCCACGTGTTTCCTACTTTCATATTTTGCCGATCCAAATTAGGTATGTTTTAGTCATGAGTCATCCAAATATATTCGAGATATTCAAGTTTAGGAACGTATAGCATACGCGGCACTAAGCTGGCCCAACACAAAAGACAGTTCTAGAGTGACAACCGTTGTATGTGACTACTGCGCTTGCAGATAGCGGTAAGGAAGATATAAAAGGTTTTTGCGTAACTTAGGTTAGGCTGCCAACAGTTACGCTATCAGAAGCCGATGGCAGCCTAATTTCCGCAGAAATTGCAAACAATAGCCCGGCAATATAACATAAGATTTTCATTTAAAAAAGCCGTAATAATGCAACATAAAATAAATTCTTTGTTAAATATTATAACATATTTTCGCAATCACACATTTTGAGGTCAGGAATTGACAATATATTCATAGACGCATCAAGCGCTAAAACTAGAAATTATACCCATACTAGGAAAATCGACCGCGCTTCGCGCATTCAATATCGTTACGCACGTCTTTCTTTATATTCTAAAAAGAACTCAAACGTTAACATTTTTCACACTCTATAATATAATACATATGTATGTATTTGGTTAATTTTGTATCTTTCTAAAAATCATATATCGCCCAATGCAATGTAGGTTATGTGCTCTTCCATTTTTGAGGTTAGATATTCGCTATTTATTTTATGGCATAATAATTAATTGTCATAAAAATAATCTCAAAATTTAATACTAACCTAAATACTATCTTTTTTTATTATTTTTATTAAACTCTTTACCGCATTCAAATTCAAATAATAAATTTTAAATGTTGGCGCCATCTAACCCGGATATATCTGTCGACCAATCATTGTTCAACGCTAACTTCATTTATAGACTTCACAACATCCGGTGATGATTTTCTTAAGAGAGGAATGCGAAAAGTTTACAATATGAAACGAAAAATTTCGAAACCAAATTCAATAAAAATAAATGTAATTGTTTGCTACTACTATATAACTAATATTACAGTAATGCTAGAGATTTTACAACGGTTTACCTATATACATTTTTTATTAAATTTAATTTATCGTATTATAATCTTATTGTTTTTATTCTGCTATAGAACTTAGCGCATCGTGTAAAAGCACGTGAAGCTGTCGTCGGGAATCTCGAGGTTTACAGACAACAACACTTGTGGCGAGTCCAGTTTCATATTTCGCGCGTTCCAGGAGTTAAATTACTGGTTCTTTTTTGTTTTTCAAACTTCAAACAAGTTTTGAGAAAGAATGTGCTCTCTATGCAGTCGTGGAGCTCCATCGAATTGCCAAATCACATCCTCCACATATAAAATTACGGTGCTCTAAATTTTTATAAATCCATAGCACTGTTTTGAGGTTATGTTCGAAATTACTCCGCAACTTCCGTTAATAATTGCAAAGCGAATGAAACGAATAGCTTTGCATCTGAGAAACTCACGCGGAAGCTATTACAATATAGACTCACTCGCAAACAAGCCAAAACTTCATCAAGCTCTCACCTGCAGCAATATATAGAAACCCGAACTGTCGATAACCTAGAAAAGGCATCAACGCCGCCGGTAACCTCAACATATATACACACTTGAGCAGTGTCTAAGAGCAGGAACAACAACAGCTGCAACAACGAAAAAAGATGCGAATGCGCGATGATGAAATCAAGTTCCATAACACTTAAATCGGCCATGGTCGAGTGCATTCTCTCGTGAGCGGAGATGTATTTACGTGTGCGCGTACAATATATTCGAAGACTCGTTCGGCTCTGCGGAGCCGGAAAACTTTTGCGCTGAACAATATAACGTATACCTTCTATACTCTCCAATGTTTCTACCTTTCGGTTTCACTGCATTTGAAGTTGGCACGCGCGAGATTGCTTCCTCGTTCGAGGAACGAGACTGCGCAGCCGGAATTAATGAATGTTTTTGTTGTTGTTTAATTAGACGTTCACCAGGGACCGACTTGGTAAGGTTCGAGATGCTCGATTAGTGAATTGCTGGTGTGAAAAAAATTAATTATAAGTATTATGCATTTTCACTCATTATCTCCGACTACACGACATATTACAACCGAAGCAGCGACTCTGAATTAAGGAGTTTCGCTTTCTGCGCTCACTATACACGCTGCTGTACATATATAATCGAAAGTGTATTAGCTAAGCTGCTACCGGTGTTGAAGAAAAAAATAAAAAATAAAAAATAATGAAAGATATGTAACGGAGCTCGAGCAACTTCCTCTTTCTCGTTGGGAATGCGAAGTGCGCCGAGGAGAAAGCCGCCGGCGATGCAACGTATAGGTGTGTATGCGCGAGAAACACGTGTGCGCTCACGGCGTTTCGTAATCGAACGGAGTACATTGTGTCATGGATCGTTGGGAATTGATCGTAATTGTTTTTTATTTTTATTTTATTTCCTTGTTATACGCCGAAAGGTGACCCGTATAAACAATAGCGTTGTTCTCATGCAAGGAGTTTTTAATTTATAATGAGAATCAAGAAGAAAGAGAGAGCGCGTCATTTTTATATTTGGATCACCTTTAGTTATTATAACGAGGAAAGTATAGTTTATATTGAAAGAATGATTGCGAATTTAGCGGTAGGAGGAAATAATCTTTAAAACTATTGGTACATCGTATGTTTGATCCATATAATACTGCACTTGAATGTATAAATCAATAAGGATTGACAATTTCAAGCAAAAAATAAAACAGAGGATATCCCAGTTGACAGTATCGGATACATATCGTTTATTTTTATTATATCTGTAAAGTTTATAGATCTCTATAAAGTTTATTTTTGTATGCAAAATATGTAAATCTCTTGGCATGTCCCATACAGCGTTATCGTACACCATCTAAAATTAACTTTTTAATAATCAACCTCTCGCAGTAAATCAGTTTTTCAAACCATAACCTGCTTCTCGATCAAACAAAAATCGCTCACTGACATCCTACAGGTCGATCGGCCGACGGAGAAAAAACTAACAACCTCAGCAACATTCGCAAAATACCTCCCGCGCGCACTTGATTCCCACTAACACAATACCCGCGAAAAAAAGGAAGCCTCCGACGACGTCTTGCGCAAACGCGGCGGCGTCGCAACGAAACTTAATTGCAGACTCACGCATCCGCGAAAGATTCTGTGTACACATCATTATACAGAAGAAAAAAAGTATGCAGATGCACAGACAGGCTTGGTGGGAGCAGTACAACGTTATCGCGATGAATCGAGAGTATACACACGTTAGAACGTCTGCGGCTGGTTCTCGGCTGCTTATACAATTGATATAATTAAAACGACCTCAGGTTCTACTTTCGTATACACGTCGCCGTTGTATATCTTTGATGCGACGACGACGACGACGTGTCAGTGACGCGACGGTGTGGCTAATGATCCGAGACGCCTCGGCCGTCAAATCATACTATCTCTATTTCGCCTTTTAACCCCTTTTAAATCGCTCCAATTTTCGTCCCTGTGCCTAATGTATGAGCCAGACGACGAGTCTCTATTCTGGCTTTCTTTTTTATTCTCTTTGCGTACGCGAAGGTTATTTTTGGCCAGCGCGAGATGGAAATAGTATGTCAATGTCGCGATCGCTTATAATACTGGTTTCATTTATTTATCACCTTCGATCAATGGTATTTAAATCCGAGAGGGTGGACAGCTCATTGTATGTTAAACGAAGTGATTAGAAAATGTCAAGAAGCAATAACCTTAACAAGCGATAGAATGAGTCATTTTATTATACATCTGTTTCTTGGACGTATAGAGAAATTTGTTTAACCCTGAATATTCCAGCTAGTTATAAATATAAATCATATAATACAACGAGGCAAACGCGCATCCTTTAGAAAATAAAAACCGCAAACAAACGGAATGACGTAACGCGCGCGCGAGCTGAAATTTTTCAAAATCCGCACGCTAATGCGCCTTCCGCGTTTGCATAGAATTCGCAAAAAGCGCATTCAAAAAGCAATTCGCTCACACGACCAGCATGTAAAACATCATTATGCGCTTTGCTGGACGCTTTCGTGCGTGACGTGCCGTTCGTCCATCGCGCAGTAAAAATGAGAGGAAAAAACATCATTTTTTTATACTCGACGCACACGCTGTGTATCTCCGATAAAACGCATAGCAGCGTTTCCGCGCATTGTTGTTGTTGCGCGGAGCGGACGAGGCGAAAAAAGGGGCGACATTTTCGCTCTTTTCGGTCCCATTCACACTTTACCATGAGAGTTTTCTGTGAGAATTTGCCGTGAATAAAAGAATAAGCTGTGGGGTCTAGGCGTTTTTATAATCTCAAGATAAAAGGCTTGTTTAATTATTGGTTTTTGCTATACTATAATATACAGAGGTATAACTATATTAGAAGAATTAAAATAGACAAAAGCCCTATACAACGAAAAATCACTATAGATCCTCTTCCTTTTTCTCTTCTCAGATCCTTTTTCGGCCGCCGACATCCCATAATATACCGTTGAACAGACGTTGGCTCAACGCCTCGCTATCTCTCCGAAAACAGGATTCGCGTAGCCCACGTATATACGTATATACATACATGTATATATAGGCGAGGCAAGGAATTCGCGATACGCATCGCCGCTCGTCGGCCTTTCCCACCTCTTTCTCTCTAAACTCCTAAAGCGCGCAATAAAAAGAAGCCCATCAACGGCGATTTTGTTTTCTCAGTTGCCTTGCAGCAGCAGCGGGTTTCTCTCGGATATGCGCTGCTCGGCAGCAGCTATACGTATTTCGGGTTCGATTGTTTCTATTGAGGTATCATGCGATGCCCCAACGGTTATCTTTGAATATTCATTGCGGGTGAACGACCTCGTACAGTCGCAGTAGAGGCAGCTCCGGAGCGTGATTTTTTTTTTCTTTTTGCGAGAGTTCCCAGTTCTTCGAGAATTTTTGTAATTTTAACTGTGTGAGAGATAGAGATTTGCGGGAAGGGTGATTAAAAATTGGAATAATTAAAATTTATGGAGCGCAAGTGCTTTCTGCCGCTGAAAATTTTAATAAAGAGTTAATAATTTTAATAAGAGTTACACTTCTCCGGAACGGCTTTTTAAATGTGGAATCACGGAGATTTGGTGAATATATATATATATTACGTGAAAAGGCTGCAATTTTGAACTTTGCAAAATTTCGATTCGTGTTCGTATAGAAGCTCCATCACGCGGGATATGAAATGCAGCTGAGCGCAACCTTCACCTCCTTTTTAGTATCGCGATGTAATATCGTTATAAACGGGAGTGTCGCGTGGCTCTTAGAGTATACATTGCCGAATCATGAAGAAAATATATTATATATACTATATAATTCTCGGAGCTAGTCATCCTCATTTTTTACCAAAGCTCGCACACACATACACACCCGCGCAAACATTCTACAGTTTAGCAAAAAGGCTTAGCTAAGCGTCGAACGCCACGAGAAACACCGTTTGGAAGAATCCGTTCAGCAATCCGCTCTCGCATAAACTCGAATAAAAATCACGTTCCTGCACCCGTGAGAAAGAAGAAAACCTTATACTCATACAAGTCCTCGTGACACATCGCTATACCCCGCGCCGGCGCACCCACACCTTTCTCTCTCTCTCTCTCTCTCTCTCTCTCTCTCTCTCTCTCTCTCTCTCTCTCTCTCTCTCTCTCTCTCTCTCTCTCTCTCTCTCACCGATTTTCGTGCAAGCAAACAACAATCGTTCCGAAATCCTTAAAAGCAAGCTCTACCAAAGCTGGTATATAAGCGCAGTGAATTATGCGCAGAGCTCGAGTGCATATACATAGCTCTTTCCCCTACTTCTCTCGAGATCACTCTTGGCTCTTCGCAGTACCGGCCGGCTTTGAAGCGATTCGCGCCTGATGGGAGATAAAAATCGCACACCATCGGTGCGGAAATGCCGCCGCAACTCTATCTGCGCGCAGCGTTTTTCTCAACGGCGAGTGTATTACAGGTGTGTTGCAGCACACGCTCGAGCTGTGTGTGTATGTGTGTTTACTCGTTTGTTATTCTTTTGTTATGAGTAAATATCAACAGGCTATACGTAAAACTGTTCGAAAAAAAGCAATTACTCTGGAACATCGAGCTAGTCGCTAAACTGAATGAAAACAAAACTACAGAAAACTCAATCTACTGCTGTAGGCTGTGTACAAGGCTCGCCCCCGAGAGAAAGAGCGAGTACGGTAAGCAAACAAACACAGCCGTGTTTCAGCGGAATTAAAATCAACAATGGGAAACGGATGCACGCGCGTAAAAATAATCATAAGCGAGTCTGTCCCGACGCTATATCAGAACCGCAGCCGAGCGTAATGTAACGAATTTCGTGAAGAAGAAGGTCGAAGAGTGGACTCGGCTCCTGCTGTCTCAGTCTGGCGCGCGCGTGCAGCCAACGGACGAAGGGGGAAAACGGGAGCAAATCGATACGCTCCCGCTGCCGCTTCTTTTCTCTCCCCGCGACTGCTCCCTGCAGAAGCCGAACTTTCGCTCTCTTTCTCTTTTCATCGTTCTTTTTTTTCTTCCTCCTCTGCTGGTTTTTCGGGGGTTGCTGCTATATATTCAATCAATTTTGAAGATGAATCGATTCGTGAAATAATCATTGTTTGGCCCATATTGCTTTCTGGTGAGGTTGAATTTTTTTTCAAAGTGAAAATTCCCAACTCCTTCAAACTCGATTGAAAGTACGTTCTATATATGTTCGCCGAGAGAAAATACTTGCTGGAATATTGTCGTGCATTCCCGCGAGGAAAAGCGATATACACGGAGCTGGTAATACCAACTTTTTGAAAAAAACTTCTCGGGACGATCGAAGAATGCCATTTACATGGGCTATACCACTATCAGCTCTCTATTCGACGAAATCAAGCTCCATTATTCCTTCAAACATCTAAACATATCCCTCTACAGAATTGTATAACGAGAACAAGCTCCGCACAGTAGGGCTGGTACTCGCGGAGAAGAGAGTGAGAAAAAGAGTGACGCTATATATATCAGTGTCGCGTAGCTCCCGGTCGATGGGCAGAGCCGAAGCTGCCCTTTGTAAAGCGCACAATGTAAATACATAGCTGTATACGTGGGTGTCTATAAAGGCGCCGACAACGAGCGCTCACTTTGCTTATGATACATACGAAATCCACGCGCTTATCGATCGCCCGTGACCCACGCGACAGCCGGAAGGTTATTTGCGTCGAAGCGAGTGGATCTCTCTCTCTCTCTCGAGCTTTTTATCTTGTTCGTCGTAGCTTTTTATGCTAAATTTCGTGTAATGCGTTGCAATTCATTTTTCTCGCAAGTTGGCGATGGATGTTTTCCGGAAGTAGGGCACGGGATTTGCATCCTGATTGTTGCTACAGATCGTTAAACACGTGAACCATTCGTATAAAGAGAAATGTTTGATGGCCTTTTCGGTGCAGCTCTTGAATGTATATATACACATAAATGTAACGTGAGACGAGACTTGCGGAGAAGAAGATAAGTAGATATAGTATAGCTGGGTATAATAGAAAAGGGTAGCGAAGCGCATCTCCTCTCGCTTTTACGCGTTCCACCTTATTTTCGTGCGCTGATTGATGAGCAATTTCTCTCTATAGAGAGCTTTTCCTCGAAGGTCAACTTCGCGAGGCTGATAAATGATGTTTTCTATTCAATATAACGATTTTTAATTGTACATCACCAAACTACGACTATCGCCCCCCATACCAAAAAAAAACGCATTTATTTCCCCAACCTAAACGTTCAATCCAGTTAGCCATGACACTCGGGGCGTAATTCCAGCCAAAAAAGCGCACATCTCCCGCGACCCACATCCGCGCTAATACCCCACCGCACGAGGGTAAGTGTCTCTCTCTTTCCTCCAAAGGTCATCTCTCTCTCTCTCTCTCTCTCTCTCTCTCTCTGTCTTCCTCGTGAAAAAGACAGCACTGAAATTTCGGAATCGATAGACGCGCGCGCCCTTCTACGGATTCTCTCGCCTGCCAGATAGTCTATGTATATATGTATGTTCGCATCGCGCCGGCGCGCGCACGTGTAACCGAAATAACCCGAGCTACTGGAGAGGAATTCGTCGTTGTCGTCGTCGTCGTCGTCGTCGTCGTTGTATTGTGAGACTCGAGGATGTCGCGTCGCCGGAAGGGACGTCTCTCGCCCGACGCTTAACTCGATCAGCGAAGACTTTTACGGGAGTGGCAAATGGATTATATTGCTTTTTGAATTTTTGAAGAGGAAAGTAGAGGTGAATTTACTCCGCGTCGACGTATGCTTTTAATTTGCATTTTTATGCGTATACAGATTCCTTGGTATGCGGTATATCTAAAATCCGCACCCTTGAAAATAAATCTATACAACGATCGAATCCAAATTGGAATTTTCACCTGATAGCCAAGCTCGAAAATACAAAAAAGAGCTATGTAAAAAAATTAAAAAACTCTCGCGTCGCGAAGCCGCAGTATCCAGAGCCAATGTAGCCCAAGGACAAAGCCTCCTCTCTCTCTCTCTCTCTCTCCACTGCCTCCCTTTTCAATACACACATGCACACCAGCTAGTATATATATCTATAGACCGAAGCCGACTGGAACTATAGCCGCAGCAGCAGATAGACACGCGAGTCAATGCTCACACTTGACGAGGTAAAAGTTCGCTCATCGTCGAGTGCATCGCGCCGCTATATATTCGAGTTGCGAAATAAACCGCTGCCGATATGCGCGAAATCGTTACGGGTGTGTAATACATAGATTTATCGATCGCGATGCTGGAGCCTTTCGCAATGCTGCTGAGAGAAATCGCAATGAACTTGTATAACTTTTCGATGAAATGCGGGCAGTGCTGATGCCTTCCTCACCCTAATTTGAGTTTGTGGTTGAGGATGACATTGATATCATGATTCAGGCATACAATAAGGGAGATCTCGTACAGAGCCGTGAAGCATAAAAAGCGCGTAAACTCGGCCGTGCACTTGGCGACACAGAACGCACGCACATATGTATATATACGAGCAGCCGATACTTCCGCAATCTCGTCACGTCAATCAGCGCACGAGCTGCGCCGGTGGCTCCCACCCACGTAATACACGCCGGCGAGAAACGCCTACCGCGTGAGCGACGACGACGATATATATGTATATACAACTACTGTCTCTTTTTCTCTTATCTCAGGCTGGCTCTGATCGACTCTGTGAAGAGAGAGATAAAATGTAGCTGCCGAGATTTTGCTTCGTTTTCTCTGCTCTCTCTATGTGTGCGTGTATATATATATATATATATATATATGCAAGCCGCTTGTCCGTGCTCTTGGCCAATTTAATTAACTCAAGGACGACGCGTTTCGGCCTCTCGGAGAGAAAAAGGAGCCAGCTGTGCCGCTCGAGATTCGCCGATGGCCATCTTACCTATTATATAGAGACATGCGTGTGCCGAGTTGGAAACTGAGCGACTCTCTGACTTTTGATTATTATTTTTTTGTTGCCCTCCCGATTTTCGGGGTTACGGCCAGAAGCGGCCTACTACATCGCCTCCGCGCGGACTGACTACTTTTTAAGGAGACTTTTCTAATATCTCATTCCTGCTCGTATATACGTGATAGTAGTTGACAGCTTGCAGCAATAACTGCTCGACTTCGAGCAAACTTCAGGACGAAGCTAATCAAGGTGAACTGCACAAACTCTCTCCCGGCAAAGGCTAAATCTTAATCACTCACGTACACATTCACATTTCTATAATTAAGCGAAGATAAGCCGTATGCAATATATGTCCCTTATGCAAGGTAAGAACAGAATAACTAGTACTGCACGATTCGAAACTACATAAACTGCATCAGGTATATAACGTGTATGGGAACGAAGTACGTAAATATAACAGCAGCGAAGAATCTCTCGCTTTATTTATTTACCCACCGAGAGAGAGAGCGAGAGAGAGAGAGAGAGAGAGAGAGAGAGAGAGAGAGACGCTCGTTACTCGATTACACGGCTCGAGTCGCGCACAAAGGGCGAAAAAAGGCGGGAGAAGGTATAAACGATCGCATCGCGCACTAGAGAGAGAAAGAGGCCTGTGGCGCGTATAGACGTGCGTGCATTATATTACCTTCTCTCTCGCGCCGAGTTAAAGAACGTGTCCCCCTGGCACTAGCAGGTATGTGTGCTATATAGCTTGTGCCCTCGAAGCAGCAGCAGGAGCAGGAGGAGGAGGAGGAGGAGAAAAACCAGTCCTTTTCGTAATCGGAGTGAGTGACCGCGCGGCGCAGCCTCGTCTCTCTCTCTCTCTCTCTCACTCTCGGTGTAGCTCATAGTGCGCCGGTATACGAGGATAGTCGTTGTTGTGCGCCTCCGACTCTGGTATGTGCCTAGTGTTTCTGCGCGTTGTACAGTTCAGATTCTTGCATGATGCATGCGTTTTCCCCGAGAGAGCGCGCGGCAGGTTGGAATTGCACACTTGCCATTGTATTTCGAGGGAGATAAATAAGTAATGCGTATTCCTCGTCTCCGCCGCCCCGACGAGACGGAGTCGCGAAACATTGTTTCTTCGCGACGATCTCCCCCAGCGCATCATCAGCGACTCATCGGCATCGCCGACAATATATATAATATAGTCTCTCTTCTTCGGAGCAGCTCAACACACACGCGCGTATACTTATATACGACGGCACAAGAGCGGCTCGACTTTAGCCTCGTCTCTCGCCCCTCCTCTTCCTTTCCTCGCATCGTTCGTCCGTCCGTCCGTCCCTCTTTTTGTCTCTAGCTCCCTTCTTCCTTCTTTTCCCCTTATACTTCCACTCTCACTCCTTTCATTACGCCGAGCTGCATACAGTACACTACGAGTATCTATATACACACTTCGTTGTAAGCCCGCGTTCTTATACACGTACAAATCCACGGCCGAGTGGAAACTTCGCTGTTCAGGCCTGGAACTGAGAAATCTAACAGAGAGAGAGAGAGAGAGAGAGAGAGAGAGAGAGAGAAAGAGAGAGAGAGAGAGAGAACGAGAGAGAGAGAGAGAGAGAGTTGAGTAAAATCTCGCATAAATATCGGGTATCTAGCTGTAATACAGCGCAGATGGTATAATAATAATAGAACTTATTGCTTATTAAGACGTGGCTCCTATTTACACCTAGTTAATACTAACCAAATTTAACATCATAACTTTGTCAGATGTAAGATAATGTTTGAAATATCGAACAAGTTATTTTCATCCAATATGAAACAAGTTTCCAAAGGTTATGCGAGGAAAGCATTTTACATGTATAACCAAAATTTCTGGCATTTGATGCAAAATTTTTAAATGCAGGTAGAAGATAAGAGCTTCAATTTAAGCACCAGATGGTTGTAAAAGACCTCTCGGATCTTACTTTTCCTTTGCTTCAAATTTAGTAATACATGCGTCAAATTAAGACGATTCAGCAAATACTACATTAGTTAGTTTCCCATAGGAGTACGTAAACCCCTCGTAAAAATAAGTATTTTAAAATTACGGGAATGCAAAGTTTTTCGTTTTCAGAATAACCTAAGAAACAGAACAAAAGTGGTTCTATTCGCGTGCTTTTAAAATAGAATTCCGCTCATTCAGACCCAAAGAAGTTTCCACTTGGCCGTGGATTTGCACATGTATGAATATTCCCCGCTTCGACTCTCCCTTCATCTTTCGCCGGCTATACCGCCGCACTAACTCGCGAGTCGTTAGATGAAGTATATATACCTATATAGCATCGATTTTTTTCTGCTTTTGTTTTATATATAAGCGTTCCGTGTCTCCGGCTCGTTGCCCACGCTGTATATATAGTATAGCTCTATGGGAGGCCGATAACGACTCTCCCGCGCGACTGTTTTTCTCTCTCTCATCTATATATACACAGACAACAGCCCCGATTCAGGCCTGATTGGCTTTGTTTATTCGAGGGCGGTATACAAGGCGGTGATGGTCGTTGTGGTGCTAGTTGTTTTGTCAGAGGAAAAGACGATGAGATTGTTTGTCGACACGCCGTCTCGGAAGGTGCTATGTGTCTTTTATGAAGCTGATACTGAGATTTTGATCGATATAAAAATGCACCTTTTATTCGATTCCTCAATTCAGTCTTGATTTAAGAGTCATTACGCGTAGATATATCGACACTGATTATTACTGCGATAACCGCAAAAGCGAAATATAACTTTCCTGCTCAGACAAATACCGCTATATATTTGTTTACAGAGTATAATGTTATCGCAGTACATTATAATGGCCTCCCAATATCTATACTATGTACATAGGTATTTGGTAGTAAATCTAAACTCTAACCCAGTCCGTTGCCATTGTCGTTATATTTATATGAGGAATCTTCAATTCTATTTGACGAAATTTCTGAAATAATAATAATATTACGTGCTTATCCAAAAGTCAATAATTCTGTTAAGCAGAAACACGCAACATATTTTGCCGCAACAGAAATACAGCTTGATTTTATATTGATTCTCGCTCGTTTTAATCTCTCTCGATTCTGCTCCAAAAACTCCAAAATGTGTCAAATGGGCGTAGCTTAGTGTTATCGATTCGCATAATTGTGCCGAGCGATATTCATCACACCGACACTCAGGAATGCTACCTCAACCATTCACCAACGCCAAATTCGATTGTAAAAGAAACACAAAGAATCGCACAGTTCTAAAAATCATTCGAGTCACGACACGCTTATTCACCTGTCTAGAATCGCCTCTATTAATCGATCGCGCCCAACAGGGCACCTCTCGCTCATATACACATGTATACCTATCCATTTCGAGTCTGCACGAAACGTACCTGAAAGTGTATCATAATACACAGAGGCTTTAGTGCAGAATCGTGTCGTAGTGTTAACGCGTGTATTGATATACATTGCGAGATTGTTCGCCTCGAGTGAGAAATGTATGTAACAGCTTGTACACGGTTTGGAAGAAGAAAAGAAAAAATATCTCTATATTAGATTTTCAGCGGACTTTGTTGCGGAACGACCAGCGATTTCGTGTGGTTGTACGAGAACACGCGTACACACGCTGCTGCTCTCCGTTATATGAGAAATTTCATTCGTAATCCCTAATGTGGACGCGATTTCCTCTGAGATGAAAAAGGAAAAACGGTATCGCTGCTGGTTTATTTTTATCTCGATAAACACGGTGACGCCTCGAAACTCTTTCTCTCTCTCTCTCTCTGCTATAGATACTCGAATAGGTGCAAAGGTATTAAAGCTTTATTATATATTAGTTTTGAGCAGCGAGGGCAGATATCGCGTTCAATAATAATTCCGACATTCGTATAATATATATGTACGTTGCACCATTAACTATTACCGGCTGCCACAGCAGAAATCGATAATGCCCGTGTGTACTATATTAAGCTTTCTCGCTCTCTGTCCCGAATATTATTGTATACACACGTAAGCACATGACATAACTCTTAAAAATTGGCGTCGAAAACAGGTTCTCTATCATGGAACAGTCTATTTCTGACGCTATTCGAAACAACTCGATACTATAATTATGTTGAGCGACGACAACTGAATATACCTATTCCAATTCGCGCGTAAAATTGAAAAACTTGTGCGACACTGCACTGGTCTAATCTATTAGTTTGAAATTCCATTCGGAAAGTTCATGCACATAATTTCGTTTCGGAGTTAATATATATACACGGATAAGTGAGAGAAAAGTTAATCACCTTTAGAATTGAGACTTAAGCGATCGCCTCTCTCTCACTCCGCGCGAAGTTTCTCGCTACACGCCGTTGAATTACGGAGATTTAATCGAGTTACGCGAGAGGATAAAGTCGGAGGTGAATTCGTTACTTAATTTGGACTGGTTATGCGTATACACAGAGAGGGAAATGCTTATCGGCGACTCGCGAGTTGCTCCGAAATTGCTATACTGTTTCGACGAATAATAAAGCACTACCGAGTGAACGATATACATTTTTTCTCACACGCGATGACCCAATTTTCTTCGGAATCAAAATCCAGTAGTGTAACAGCAGTCGGTGCTGCAGCGAAATCAGAGCAGGTCACAGTCTTCCGAAAAAAAACAGACTGCGGCTAGTAGGTACATAAATCGCGATGAATCGATAATCATATATAGTTGCATGTATGCGTGTGTCTGTACTCACAGTCCAAGTGCTTCTTCTTAGGTCCGATCATCTCCTCGGTGGTGGCCTTGCAGACGGACTTGGCAAGGCCCTGACCGGCGAGGCTGTGCCTCGCGGCCAGCAATCTGTCGTTTATCGTCTGTCCCGCCATACTGCCTATGATTGCGCCTTTCTGTTACTACTGCTCCCTTCCTCTCCTCACGACTTTACTTCTTGTAATACCAGGGCGGCTGCACTCGCGGGAGTCTCGATCACTGTCGGTTATTCGAATATTAACAAAACCGCACCTTGCACTTTTCCGAAACTCTCCTTCTCCCTCTCTCTCTTTCTCTCTCTCTCTCTCTCTCTCTCTCTCTCTCTCGAGCTTCTCTGATTTACAGCTCGGCTGTGTAATATTGTAATTTATGCAACGTGAAAGGGAAGAGAGAGAGAGAGAGAGGGGGGGGAAGGCGAACGATAGCGCGCGCACACACAGCCCGATAACGATCAGACCCTTCCTCCCTTTACCGACGAGTGAGAGAGAAAGAGAGAAAGAGAGGATAGATCCATCCATACGTGTACGTGTCTGCTATATCCTCGCTGTTCTAGGAAGCGAGTCGACGCGTATACGTGTGGATTTGTCTGTCTCCTATATAGGTTATACGTGTATGAAGTACCACTGCGGCGAAGAGAGAAGCAGCGCAGGTATAGGAGAGTGAGCAGCTCGCGTCGAGCTGAGCACTGCAGCAGACACGCACGGCGAAGGGCACACACAACAGAAGAGGCGGCGCGCCTCTACGTCGTCGTCGTCGTCGTCGCTCGCTCGCACTACAATCCACTCCTCCGGATGACTGCTACTGGAGCTCTCTCTCTCTCTCAGCGGCGGCTCGACTGCCTGACACCCACTGCTCGCTTCGATCGCCCACTGCCGCACCGAGCCTGCGCAAGCTCCCTCTCTCTTTCTCTTCGACACTCTGTTTCGGTGTATATTATATATATATATATATATACATACATACATGCATACATACATACACGTATGTACACTTGTGCGCGGCTTTTGACGCAGAGATAGATAGCTGCTGCTGCCCACGTATGCCCACCCGGGGTACTCTCTTTCTAACTTTGAGGTTAGAACCGCAGGGTGTGACTGTACCAACGAAGATAGACTGACTATACGGCCTAATATATGGTGGCTGTTGCTGACCTCGGGTTCCCCGGCGGCAATAAGACGATGTTATGTCTATTCTCGCGGATCTCCGTTCGTGTGTGTGTATGTTGTATCAGCGGAGCGAAATGGCGGCGCCCGGTTTTTTGTGCCCCCCTTACTCTCCTCGTCGGAGCAAACTATTCTCTCTATAGGCTCCTTTCTCGCGTATGTGAGCTCCACACACACACTTACGCGCGATTACACGAGATAGATTTGGTGCTGCAGGTGTTTAACTGATTGAGCGAGTCAAACTGTAAAGTGCAAGATAAGCTGGAATGGTAGTTCACGGAATGGGCCAGAGAGGGCGCGACTGCCGCGAATCAAACTTTTGTAAGTGCTGCTTGTCCGCTTTTTATGCAAAAAGCATAAAACATAAGAAGAATATTTATTAGTATATCTATATTGTTTATATGAGAAATAAGGGCTTTTCCGACTTTTAGAGTAATGTGGGAAGGAAGGTGGAGGCGATCGAGAAACTCCTTTCGATTATCCTAAGAATTTCTCTGTAATGTATCTCTTATATGATCAAATATTCTTTTCATAATTATATTGCCTTATTAGATTAAGTTTTCTCATCATATATAAGTAATGGAGATTGAAGTCCAGTCATCTTGATTAATAATTTCCGACAGTTGGTAATATCAGTCGCTGACTAATCATCGAGAAACTAAACTCATCTCGCGTTTGAACAGCAATCGCGCAATGCCGAGCGGTCGTCTGCTTTCGCGAATTAATGAGTCTAATAGAGTTATATTGCACGATTAATACCGGATTAACCCAGAGTTTGAAAAGCCGGTCGTCGATCCAAGTTTTGCACAAAAATATCAATTATACTATGTTGTTTAAAACGAAAAAATTGTAAATAGAACGAATTTCGTAAAAATGAGCTACAATGCAAGAACATTGTTGCACAAGAAGGTTAGTTGTTTGTTTTTTCACACAGAGCATGTTGATCAATTTTCTCAACACCGTACACAAAGAAAATGCTTCAGATTTCACAGGTCTTACAGAATGGTGAATCAAAGCCAAGTGTCGTGGCTTCATTGCTGAGTTTAAAGCTTGATAAATCAAGTAGGAAATTACTCTTTTCACTGCCTCTGAGGTCTAGATATCATGACATCCGTGAAGATGTATCAAAGTTTTCAAAAAATGACTCGGAAGACTTTTTAGATTGTGTAGAAATTAATCAGGAAAAACCTGAACTACATTTTGAATTACACCGAGATCATTATGTCAAAAACTTACTGGATTCTGTACGGCACAAAGTAGTTCCTCCAGATTTTATGTGTGAACAACCGAACAATATTGTTGTGGATTTTAGTTCCCCAAATATAGCCAAACCTTTTCATGTAGGTCATTTACGCTCCACTATGATTGGAAATTATATTGCCAATATAAATAGTTATTTCAAAAACAATGTAAAAAGAATTAATTACTTAGGTGACTGGGGGACGCAGTTTGGTTTTGTACAGCTTGGTTTGTCACTATCCAATGTGTCGGACGAAACCATTAAGAAGAATCCCATTGAATCATTGTATAATGCTTATGTTTATGCTAACAAGTTAGCTGAAAGTGATCCAAATATTGCTGAGCAGGCCAGAGAAATTTTCAAAAATTTAGAAAGTGGAGATGTAAGCAGTTTATCAGACTGGGAAAGTTTCAGAAAATACACTATTGAAGAGCTTGATAGAACTTACAATAGGATAGGTGTTCAATTTGATGAATATGAATGGGAGTCTATGTACAGTATAAATGAGAGTAAAAATGTAGTATCGGAATTGCAAAGACTGAATTTATTGAACACGGATAGTCAAGGTAGGAAAGTTGTAGAATTGAGTGAAAAAAGACATGTAGTAGTAATTAAAAGCGATGGATCATCGTTATATATTACTAGAGACATTGCCGCAGCAATCAGTCGTTATGAGAAAAACAAATTTGATACCATGTACTATGTTGTGGACAATGGTCAAACCGACCACTTTATTAATCTGATAGGTGTATTAAATGCTATGAAGTTACCATGGGCTGATAGATTGAGGCATGTCAAATTTGGAAAAATTAGAGGAATGAGTACGAGAAAGGGCACTGTTGTATTTTTGCAAGATTTCCTAGATGAAACAAAAGCTATAATGAAGGAGAAACAATTGCAAAGTCCAAGTAAGATTAACATAATTTTTCTAAACTATATTTTCTATAAAAACACTTAGATTAATATTCTGTAAATATTTAATTTTTCAGCTACAAAAGTCAACTTGGATTATGATGACCCAAGTACAGAAGTTCTAGGCATCTCAGCTGTTATTATTAATGATTTGAAACATAAAAGACATCAAGACTACGAATTCGATTGGAACAAAGCTTTAGACGTAATTTAAAAATCGATATTGTACTACCAACTGTATCATAATTTTAAAAATTTATAAAATTTTCTTTTTTTTTTAGATGAAAGGAGATACTGGTGTTACCCTTCAGTATGTTCACTGCAGATTAGTGAGTTTAGAGGAAAACTCTGGTGCCACCATAGCATCAGAATGTATACCTTCTCTTCTAACAGAACCAACAGCTGAATATCTTTTGTACATAATTGGAAGATTTGATGAAGCTGTGATAAAATCTTACCAGGAACACGAGCCTTGCATACTTGTACATTATTTATTTCAGTTAAGGTAAATGAAATTCTATAAAATTTACTATAGACAGTTATGATTAACAAAATGTACCATAAAAAGAAAAAAATTGCATTTATTTTCAGTCATGCAACAAATAAGGCATTGAAAGTCCTAAGGATCAAAGGTGAACCAAATGAGTTGGCCAACCAAAGGCTTCTTCTTATGAACTCAGCACGAAAAGTACTTGCTCAGGGCATGAAATTGCTTGGCTTACAACCACTTAACAAAATGTGATTTGGAGACAAAGATTTATCTGTTGTTAAAAGATTTTATTTATTTGTAACAAACTATTTTTAATAATACAAAGAACCAACACAAGATGCGACTGTTTTCTTATACGTTTAACGTTTCTTCCACGTAAACTTTCTTCTGGCGCCTTCTTGTCCAGGCTTCTTACGCTCGCGCCTACGCCAGTCCCTTGTAAGCAATCCAGCTGAAAATAAGAACAAGATTGAATCAATATTTAAAATTCTTATTTGTAGATTTTCAAGTCAGGTGAGGTAACGTGTAAGTAGTTTTATCCTCGGTACGATCAGACGATGCATAAAGCTAGAAGCAAAAACTGGTATCCAAAACTATACCCCTATACCTATTCACAGAATTTACTCTAAACATACTTTAAACAATAATTAAATGTTCATAACGATAATAATTTATTTCCCCATACGTTTCTTTGAATGCAATGATCAGTCGTCGGAAGCATTTACGATGGAGAAATTTTAAGGGTAAACAAACTCACCTATTCTCATCTTCTCGATCATGTCTTTGTTGACGAAGCTTTTCAAGCCCCACGCGATTCCCCAGCGTATAGCTCCCGCCTGACCGGTCGGGCCACCGTCGCGTACCGTCGCGTCGATGTCCACCTCGCCCATCATTCCAGCGAAATGTAGCGGAAAGATTATCTACAAACAAGGGTGTGATCCTTCTATTATAGGGAATTCAGCATAACGTGACTCGTATTTATTATAATTGATAAAAAATTATTATTATTAAAAACCAGTCTAATGTCTAGATCATATTTTACTTTTATGGTACGTGACACGCAAGGTCATTCCGGAAATCGCTTCGATCCGGATAGGAAAGGTCTAAAGCATTTGGCGACGACAATAAAAACTAATTTATTTTGAGATTTAATTGCCAGTAATGAGAGTGGCTTTATGTCATAAAATTTATTATGTAATTACAAATAAAATATTGTAGGGTGAATAAAGGTTGAGTATATATATTACATTAAAATGTTTATTTTATTATGGTAAATAAGAAATATTCAGAAGACTCTTAAATATACATAAAATTAATTTTAATTTTCAGTAGTATTATTTACAATTCTCGAGTTTTCACCATTTGCGACATAATCTTTTATACGTGAGATACAAAGGTATTAATTTTGTACTCTTATAGACATTTCCTAAAGTGGCCATTCTTACGACATTCAATTGAAGGCTGCATATATATCACAAGAAATTCAAATATTTAAATCGTTTAATATTAAAGGCAATAAATATTATTTACACGCAAGCAATAACTGATTCGTCTTTATAATTTTGTTGTAATACGAATTCTCAAATACTTTCATGTGAATATTTGATTTGTCTCATAATATTCGGATTGTATTCAGATATCAAACATTATTCTAGTATCTATACTATGTATATATTTTAAAGATCAAGTATAGCACATATTACGATACATTGTACACAAGTGGATTTAAAAAAATGAGTATTTTTTTTATATTATATTATACGCGCAGAAAGAATGCATTAAACATTTTTCTGAGACAGCTTTGTTACAGAACAACCATACGTTCGATAGAAGTTATGAATCGTTTCGCACAAGTAATGATCTTTAACAAAACAAAAATAATTAACAATACAGATTCCAAAATTCAAATCAGATCAAATCGCATCACACTTACAACGAAACGACTTAACGAATAAATCCCATTTAAGCAAACAAGGCTGCGTATTTCGAAGAAAATTGATCGTTCACCTCGATTGCACTCTTGCCACGATGTTCTTCAGCATTTTGTTCGTGTCCAACAGCTGCTCTTTGATCACCTTGATGTCGTCCTCGGCTGACTTCATTTGCGTAGAAAGCTGGTCCATGGTTGAGTGTAGCAAATAATCGCTGCCTTCTTCGCTCTGCTGCTTCATCCAGGTTACGTGCTCGTCCAGGCTGACGTCGTCCTCGTCCACCAATGGGGCGTTTCTCTGGGCTATCTCGTACGCGGCCTTCAGAATATCCTTCGGTAGTCTTTTCTCCAAAGGATTGAGAGGCTTCACCACGAGCACCCTTTTCCGGTTGTCCACGTCGATCTTGTGATCGGACATCCACTTTTTGAAGGTATAGGGTATCCTACCGTTATACAGCACCATCTCCGTGAAGAGGATCAACTTGGTCTGCCTCACCAGTTTGGTCAGTCCCGCGTGGTTCCTGAGACCTTGGATATCGTGAACGGCGATACCCACCAGAAGATTCATCAGGATCACAGTCACGAAGACTATGAACAGAGTGAAAAGTATCTGCGAGCACACCGACAGGGGATGGTACAGCACAAATGATCCATCGTGCAGTATGTCATCCTGGTTGATCAGACCCTCAAAGTCTAACTCTCCGGCCATCATCGCCAGTACCTTGATGAGCCCAGTAAAGGGATTGCCGAACGAGGGCTCTCCCACGAAGATGACGCAGAAGCTTATCGTGAACCCGATCAAGAGTCCGGAATACGCCAACAACAGCTTCGCGAATTCGAACTGAATATGGGTGAACATGGCAACGTAGGTACCAAACGCAGGTAGTTGTCCAACCATCAACATGAGATTCGTCCAGGCGCAGAGGATGGCAAAGGCACCAACGTAGTTCTGCCAGTCATAGGTCCTTCCAGTGTAAATGAAGGACGTTACGAAGACGCTCACTATCACTATGGCATCGAGAACGTTGTCTATGTTCATGAAGTACTGCCTGGCAGACTTGTACACCATGAATCCGAATATCTTCCTGGGTATCGTCACGCAGGTGAGTATCAGCGAGACGTACCACTCGATCTCGATGACGTGTCGTCGGAAGAGAAATCCCGAAGCTCTGTTGTTGTTGCAGATCTTGGAGCTCTTGGACTCGCTGAGGTTGTAGCACTTGTACGCCAGAGCAGTGAGAACGTAGGTCGTCATGACGATCACCGTAAGAGCGTAGAGGAAGATACGCATGAGGTAGAACTTCCTGATCTTCTCCCATTTGAGATGAAGAAACGCCATGACCAGGGGATGAGAGAGCAGATCCTTCTGGTGCTCCTGGACGAAGGTGTTGATGAAGCTGGTCTCGCACTGATTGTTACTCGGGAAGAGCAGGTCGAAGTGCAGACGCATCTCGAACTCGCGATTGTGGGGCACCGGCCGCTTCAGTCTGATGGAGGCATCGAGCCTCTGCCGGAAAACCTGCAGTGACTCGGGAATCTTCCTGAGAATGATGTTCAGTGCTGTGAGACCGGTTTTGGTGGTAGCGCTAACATCGGCGCCGGCCCAAATCAGGGCGTCCACGCACTGGGACTGCTCGTTCAGCGAGGCGATGTGTAGGGGTGTCAGTTCCTGCTTGTCCTTCACGTTGACCGCGGCTCCGTGCTTCAGAAGCAGCTCCACCAGTTCCGGCGCCGAGCAGGTGTTCATCACCGCGTAGTGCAGGGGCGTCCTGTGGTTCTGGTCGACTGCGCTGGGGTCGGTACCCGGGGTGCAAAGTAACAGCTCCGCGCAGCTGATGGACTGTACGAAGCAGGCCACGTGCAGCGGGGTCTCGCCCGTGCTGTTCTTCTGGGCGACGCTCGCACCCTTCTCTAGAAGAAGCTTCACGACCTTCTCGGCTCGAGCTCTGACGGCGCAGTGCAGGACGGGTTCGACGTCCTGGCAGTTCGAGGAGTTGAGCTTGGCCCCGTGCTTGATCAGCAGCTCGGCAGCTTCGCTGCAATTACCGAAAGCTGCGAAATGCAAGGGGGTGTAGAACAATGCGGTGTTGGCGTAGTTCACATCGGCGCCTTTCTCTATGAGGTACTCGAGGCAGGCTATGCTGCTGGTGAGGGAAGCTACGAGAATGGGGTTCATCCCGGTGCAAGGCTCCACGTAATCTCTGTCGGCTCCGCACTCTTCCAGCTTGGGGAGTAAGTGCGCGAGGCCGCGAAAGCAAGCCCAAAGGAACATTATGTTCTTGAACCTCTGGTCCGCGTTGGGCAGAAGCTTTCCGTCCGGTCCCTTCTCGATGTTCCCCTTTTCCATCTCCAGTAAGTCCTTCATCTCGACGACGTTGACAGCCGCCCACATGGCGGTCTTGAGACTGGTCCCGTCGATCTTCACGTGCTTCAACGCCTCGAACTCCCTGTCGAAGAACAGGGAGTCGTCCACGGGTGGAGGCGCGCCGGCGTCGATCTCCACGTGCTCGGCCGAGTCCTGGGGCTCCGTGACCACGACCTTGTCCGGACAGATCGAGGCTCGCACACCCCGTCGAGACTTGTACAGCGAGGCCAGTCGACCTGGAAATAAAAAGTCGCGCGAGGTGCGACGTTGCCGCTCGTAGATGCAGCCTAGAGAGTAGTGCCGTGGCTTGCGACATTCCGAACGGGGAGAGCGGGGAGGTCGGTTCAGGTCGGACATGTCCACCCTGTCGGCTGGATCCTCCTCGACAACCTCGTCCAGTTTCCACGAGCGCGACATTCTTGCTCTGCAAGAGATCGATGCATAGGTTAGTCGTATCGTCTCTGCGCGTATACACACGGTATACGCAATTTTTGGAGTGATTCAGGTGTATATTCATCGGTCGGATGATAGCCCCCGCAATAAAACCGACCACTTTCTCAATCAAAAATGCCAACTGCACTTTATCTAATTACGGCAATCCTTCTCGACCGACCGCACGGGCAAACAACCCCATCAATCAAGACGAAAGCGAGTCAGAGGTTTGATACTCCGTCGAGAAATTTAATTGGATTAAACGAATTGGATACAGCACGCGATCGTCCGGCAAAACCACCTGTACGACTCCAAAATTATGGGGATGCTCGCGAATGCAAAGAGTCGACAAAAAAAAGGATTTAGCTCAGGCGAACAATTGTATCATCACGATGTCAGCATTGACAAGAGAGTATACACTATTTCGCAATGGAATAACCGTCAATTCGAAAACAACACGAATCCTAAAAATAACAAGGCACACAAAGCTCGTTAACGTCCAACCGTCTCGAATCGCCGCGACGAATTTCCGCGATTTCTGCTGCATCCGCCTCAAATACATACAACGCTTTAGCCATCCGTATCGCGAGCATCCCCTCTCTATCCCAAAAAAAATCCACCACACTCCTCTAAACGAAGAATCCAAACGAATACCAACCTGTCAATCTCGAAAAATCTCACTCCTCATCCCAGCATCGTCGTCCACCCTCTCTACTCCCGATGCGCAGTACACCGAGTCGTGCGAAAAAATAGCGAAGATGATCACAGCCGAGTGACGTAGCCGATCGTCACGAGCACTCCACTGTGCGCTCGTTTGAGCCACTTTAGCCTGTCATTTGCGACCCGGCCTCTCCCCCCCCCCCCCTGCACTGACTCCACTCCGGTGTGTATATATATACACTGTGTGCCGTGCACACCTCCGTCGGCTTTGCTGGCTCGGCGCGAACTGTCCGCGCGCGTCAAAGCGACAGCGCGATGATGCTATACAGAGCGAGAGAGCAAGCATATACGCGCGCGTGTGCTTCTTCGTCGGGGGTGCAGATTTCGTCTTGTGGCACTTTCTCCGCAGCTCCGTTTCACCTGCTCGCCGTTCATTAGCCGCAGAAACGTATATTAACTATGCGTCCATCGGACGCATCGATCAACTATATATACTCCTCTCGCTTGTAGAAGCGCGAGAGAAGACATCGACGGCCTCATGGAAAGGCCGAAAACGCGCGTGTCTCGAATTTCAAATCCAGTTCGACGCTACGGCTCGTGTATACATACTAATCGTGTATACGCGTCGCGGCTGATAAATCAGCGGAGATGCGCGACCGTTCGAGAAATCGCGAGCTTTCTCGGTGCAATTTATCGGCGTTGATAAAGCGATAACGATGCGTTGCGGTCATCGGGCAGGATTATTAGCTGCAGTCGGTGTTATCTTGGATATTGCTCGGTGTTTTTTTTTTTGTTTTAATACATTTGTGGAATCAGCTGGTCCATTGCGATGGAAATGTATGACAACGCCGAGGAAAATCACTGCACAATCAAGCGTCAATCTAGTCGGCCAAGGGGAACTGATTGCTCGAAAAAATTATCTACGATCTTCGAGGTAACGACAGCGAAGCTGCGGATACGAGTATCGATTTTCATAACTCTCGCGATGACTCCGCGAAATGAAGAAAATTCCAAAAAGTAAACACCGCACAGCCACGCGTCCACACCGTGTGGCGAAGTGGTAACGAGTATAGGATCGACTTGCCGGAGGGGCCGTTTAAAAATGCTTTTATAAAAATATGCTGGCAACTGGTGGGGGACCGCGAACACCAATCGCGCGTATAACGGCCCCTTGGTGTCGCGTTTTTTTTCTCCCGCGGGAAAAATGTTTATACGCACGGCGCGTCTCGATTTCGGTGTCGCGTGCCCGCATACCTGATGAATTACATGTCGTACGTGAGCGGCTCTGCCGTGTATTTATTATTTACGTGTACGTTGGACTTTTTCGCCTGTTTCATCGGCGCTTCCTCGTTGCACGGGCCATTGGGATTTTCGGCTTCGTATATATACAAGTATATCAATTTTCTCGTTTACTATACGAAATTCGCTCGAATAAAAATGGAATAACTTGGCGAAATCGGTCCCCGAAATTGAGCAAAGTATTATTCAACCCACGAAAATTTGGACACGGCGCGAGCTTCGTCGAACGATATTATTCCTTTGTCTGTAAGCACCTCCGTCCCTATATATACATTATCAACCGCGAAAATTACAATGTCCGCGGCCTTGTCGGCATTTGCCTTCATTGCTGCAGTGATCGCTAGTCGCGCGCACGAAGGTACACACCGACAACGAGAATAAACGAAAAATTCGATGCTGGACCCCGTCGGTCGTTTTAACGAGCTGGTCGCGCTTGGAATAATGAATTTTCGCTCGAGATGGGGCAGTTGTGAGAGAATTTTACATATAGTTTATGGCTAGGCGAGTTTTATGTAACGATGATCGACGGCATTGACTGTAATTGCGCGCGTGTCTTGGAGAAAAACTGGTGGTTCCAGTCTGCGAGGTACAGGATTTTTGGGGGTCGTTTCTGTATGCGAGTTTTGGATTCTTATATACAAAATGGTCTGATTTTTAATGTGAAAAAATTATGATTGTATATACCCATGTATAATCATACATAGGTATATACAATCATATTTTTACTGCTTTCTATAAATTGTAATGTTGATATGTAGTTTTGGATATGCGTTCTACTATCATCTGTTTTAAACATAAGACTGGAGTGTTATTTTAATTAAAAAATCACTAATTATCATCTGACACGTATTCGCTGATAAAATAGATAAAACGACAACGCAACGATAATACTATGATCAACACTTCAGTATAAAGTACGGTCGTGCATCATCGCGTATTTAAAAAATGTGCTGTATACATTTTCCTCTTGAGGATACAAATTCTTTTTTGTAATTGTTATCGTATTTTATTATTCAAATTGTTGAAAAAAAATGTAAAAAGATCGATGATTATATCACAATAAAACATATCATCTTTCATTACACCATTTAGCAACGAGTTACCGAAGGTTAAAATTTATATTTGTACCGTAAATCACACCACATTTATAATTACACCGTCCTTTTTTGCAATAAGATAACTCATAATATAATAAAAATGTTACAATTCGCATGAATTATGAGTGAATTGTCATCATTTAATTATTGTCTCTCTCTCTATTGATATCGCGATTTGTTTAATGAGTTATTCAATATATATTATATACACTTATCGATATTGATAAAAGAATTCATAAGATTACGGATTATTCATTTCTAAATAAAAGTATAATTTTATCGTTTCCTTTTACTTTCACCAATATATTGGAACACATAAATCTGCACAGAATGATATCATTGTTATTTATAAATCAATCACACTTCATCATGTACACAGGTAATCTATATTATTGAATAAGGATTTTCTACAACTATATGATTTAACTACACAGCAAAGAATAAAAAACCTTAAGTACCAGTAGAAAAAATCCCCCATTCACGAGGATACGGATCGAAATCGGCAACTCGAGTCTAAAAACAAATAACTCTCTATATCAATAAGCGCGATTCGCTACCTGTTCTCCGTCGATTAAATCAAAAGCCTTCATAAATCTGTCAGTCCTCCAAAAGTCGATGAATAGCTCATAAACTGGCTTCGCAATCTGCAAGATCTATCTTCGGACAATATCGATACAGACATCGCTCTCAGAGCCCACCAGACAGCAATAAACAATATCCGTCTAATCGTGATTCCCAGAAATCGTGCGTGTGTGTACAGTGTGAAAAACTTACAATTGTTAACAGAGTCTTGTCACGCGCGGAAAGAAGCGGAGGATGCGGGCCTCGAAACTTTTCGCTTGAAAGATACCAGTATCCGCTTCCGCGTTTTCGCAGCCTTCGACGGACTTCCGAATACGCGAGTTCGATGCACAATGACGTGTAAGATGTATATATATATATATATTCTGTAAATATATATACGTGAGGATGAACACGTTGCCCAGAAAAAAAATACGCAACGGCGTCGCGTGTGAGATCGCGTGTTTAAATTTTAACGGTGACTTTTTCGGGTCTTTTTTTCGGTTCGCGTGGGAGACACGGTGGTTTAGCGAATGTTGTTTAAGCTTGATTACGAAACGATTGGGCGATTCGCGTACTTTGTATGCAAAATTTGACGCGATGGTAAATTTACTGATGTACATATCGTATTTTCTTTTTTTATATGTAAAAGTCCAGTGACCAAAAACTAAACCAATGACACCTTCGCTAATTACTCGAGGCGTCTGACTAGATACACCACTTATCTACTTAAGCGTCTTATCTTGTTAAATCCTCAACGCCAATCATCACCTCCATATAGCAATAAATCTTTTTAACAAAAAATCACTCGACACCCCCAATCAAAGGCAAGAGTCATCGATACCCACAGCTTTGCAAGTAGCGATTGCTCATCTGCATAAATCCTTGACGCGTTTCATCGCGGCGGCGGGGCAAAGTTCGACAAACGCGATCGCACCTTGAACGCAAAAACGTCGAACGCAGAAAGCGAGTTGTGCAAGCCACAAAACATTACACACTCGTTTCTCGCGAATTCCTCTTATTGTCCACGGCGCGTTGATGAATTATTACGAGGAGACTTGCGAAAGGGTGTATACGTATAGTAGTATATGCGAATAGAGCGCGAATTTCCTGTTTTATATGGGCGTTCCGAATGTTTTTCGGGCTCGTTGTGCGCGTACGAGGCAGTGTTTTGAGCAGAGGTTAATGGATGTTTAAATTGAGCGTCCTTAGACCTGAATCTGTAGATGGATTATTCGTGTGACTTTGTATTCGAGGTGCTGCGAAATTTTAGAGGTCATTTTTTTTGTTTGATAAATGTCATTGAAAAGTAAAGAAAATATGCGAAATATTGTCGCAGTAATGAAAGAAGTATTTATTGTATAAAAATTCTATTGTAATGAGTAATAGTAAAGCATTAAACTTTTTTTTAATCAAACGTGAATATGACGGAAAAGTATTACGTTCGTATATTAACCGATAAAAGTTATTTATCAACTTGCTACGTTTAGCTATAACGAAAACGTCATATTGTTATGTGGTATTGATATCTGATAAATCCTAATAATTCGCTGGATTTAATAAATGCAAATATCAATAAAATAGAAACGCTTTTTATTTATTTATTATCTACAAAATATATATTTATTATAATAACAACTCAGGTCCCATGCAACTTTCGAGTCCATGTAAAATGTATTCAAAAACATCTTAAATTAGATCGCACTATATTAATTAACACTAATTTAATAAAACTTTATCAATAACAAGCATTACAATTTTCTTTTTATTTAGTATACATTAACAACAAGAAATTTGGATTAAATTTACGATACAAATACATTGATTTGAACATATGCATATGGCATATGCAATACAAAGTTAAATCTTTTTAAGTATACAATGTATCAAATAAGCTGTAAAAATGGCACTTCTGGATCTTACATATCTATAAGAAAATAATTTATGAAGTGTTACTTTCTGATTTGAAAAATTTACGTAACATGATAACTAAAATCATATATAACCTTTCCTCTTTTTCTATAATCTGAGGCAATTGACTCTTCGGCGCTCGTATTACACTTAAGCTCGATTACTTAAAATTAGGTTCGGTATAACGACTTTGTATATATGTATATAAAATGCGCATCGACGAAAAGGATGGAAGTGCATACTTTCATTTTATGCTTATTATTCAATTTCGTTTTATTATTACGTTTATAATAATGTTAAAATTGATTAATTCTAATTAGAGATAAATGTTAAATGAAAAATACCTAATATTATATCTGTTATTATGATTATTATAACGAGAATTAAAAAAAATAAAATTGAAGTTATCATGAACTACAATGCTTCTATTTTTTACGAAACTTACATTTACAAATTTATGCGACTTTTATTGCTTTATGCAACTATATATCTATTCTCGTTATATCTTAAATATAACCTTTTAATTTAGTCGGTGAGTTTTGGATTTCAATATATTGTTAGTGTTTGCATAAAACCATATTGCTCCGTAGCGAGTGCAAAAATTTTGACATCTATTGAAATCCAACTATTTCGATCGAATATATACACTGTACAAAGTGAACGTTTATCACTATTGGTGTCATGAAAAAGAAAATAGCAAAAATAAAAGCACGTATATCATTGACCACGATAAAAAGAATATAGCAGCATTCTCGGCACTAAAAGCACAAAGTAATAGCAACTTTATAATCGCGAATCATTTTCATAAAATAAAAGACGAAACTCAACGACAGCTGAAATTTATCTCTTAAAAACTACATCAGAATAATCTCCACTGTTTGTTTGTACAACATTCGACGGCTCTGCCGCTATAATTATATCCCCTTCCCTTCCCTCCGGCAATAACTTTCACCGCTTCAGTTTAAAAAACCAATCCAACGACCTCTCCCACGGTCACTTGCCGAAAGTAAAGCTCTTGACCAGCTCTTGTATGAGCAAGTTATTGCTTTCGCAGATCTTCCTAAGTTCGGTCACCTCCTCCTTGAGCCTCGCCGTCTCCTCCAGCGTCGTCGTCTGTTCCTCCTCGTTCGTGTTCGTTCTTCTCCTCACCGAAGCATTCACATCGAATTTCTGGTATCCGTAGATCGTGCTATTGTTGCTCCGCTTGCTCGACAGCGTGGAGTTGAACAGGTTGCCCTTGCGCTCACGAGCGACCTTATACGCACCGGCAAGGACGTCGCGGGGTAGGCGCTTCTCGCGCGGGTTCAGCGGCCTCACGGTCAACACGGCCTTCAGCGGCGAGGGCAGCACCAGCGCTGTCCACCTCAGCAGCTTCATCAGGCACTGCGGTAGTAGGCCGAGGAACAATGCCGTTTCCAGGTCGCAGATCAGCTTCGTCTGTCTTACCAGTTTCGCCAACCCTGCTGTTTTCTGGAGACCCTTGATGTCGTGGACAGCTATGCCCACCAGCAGGTTCATGAGGACGATGGTGACGAAGAGCAGAAAGAGTACGAAGGACAGTTGCGCGGAGACCTGCAGCAGGATCCAGGAGGTGCCTCCGACGTCGACGGGCCGGCCGCCTTCTTCCTCGCCGGGAAAGAACAGCTCCTCGAAGTCCAACTCGCCCGTCATCATCACCAGTACTTTGATCAGGCCCGTGTGCGG
Organism: Muscidifurax raptorellus; assembly: GCA_020010945.3. Lineage (NCBI taxonomy): Eukaryota > Metazoa > Arthropoda > Insecta > Hymenoptera > Pteromalidae > Muscidifurax > Muscidifurax raptorellus. The sequence continues at coordinate 12,623,592 of CM052079.1, read as the reverse complement.
GCTGCTGAACGACTTGGATCGAGGGAATATCACGCAAAAACTCGCCGTGAAACCTACCAGAAGACAAGCGTAAGCCAGCAGGAGTTTGAAAACCTGAGCCTGCACACTGGTGAACATGGCGACGTAGGCTCCGAACATGGGCAGCTGTCCGATCATCAGCATGAGGTTGCTCCAACCGCAGAGCACGGCAAATGCTCCCACGTGGCTCTGCCAAGTGTACGTCCTGCCGGTGTAGACGAACGACGTCGCGAATACGCTCACGATCACGCACCACTCTACCATATTCTCGGCTTGGGTGAAGAACTGTCTGACGCTGGAGTAGGTCAAGATGCCCATGAGCTTGCGCAGGCCCTCGAGCACAGTCAGGACCACCAGGGCGTACCATTCGACTTCCAAAACTACTGGATGTCGGTACAGGAAACCGTTGAGGCCTGTGGAATTGGCGCAGAGAGGACGACTCGAATTGTCCAGCTGACCGTGGGACTCGTTGTAGCAGTTGTGCGCCAGAGCCGTTATCACCCAGGCCGTGAGAACTAAGACGTAGAGAAGGTAGAAGAGCAGCCTGCCGACGTAGTACTTTCTGATCTTCTGCCACTTGAGGTGCAGAAACGACTGACACAGCGGATGTTCCAGTATCTCCTTGTAGCCCTCTTTCACAAACGTTCCCAGGTATCCGATTTCTCCTTGCTGATGATGTTGCAGCAGCGGATGAAAATCCAGCCTCAACTCGACCTCGCCAGCGGCGGAACCATGCTGATGCATACTGATGGAAGCGTCCAGCCTCTGCTTGAAGCAATTCAGCGACGACGGCGTCTTTCTCAATATAATCGACAGCGCGCTGGTGCCGCCCTTGGTCTTTGCGCTCAGATCCGCACCGTGCTGTATCAGAACGTCTACGCACTGGGAGAGCTCGTTGAGCGCGGCCACGTGGAGGGGTGTGTACCCGTACTTGTCGGGCTTGTTCACCTGGGCCTTCCAGCTGATGAGCATCTCGGTGACGTCGTAGGCCAGCAGAGACCTGCCGAGGGCGACGTGCAGGGCTGTCCTGCCGTCGTGGTCCTCCGCGTTGGGTTCAGTGAGGTTGTGCTGGAGCAGCGCTTCCACACACTCCAGGGAGTGAGTCCTCGCAGCCAGATGCAAAGCCGTCTGACCCCGTCTGTTCCTGAGCGCCGGGTTAGCGCCCTTGGCGAGAAGTAGCTCGAGGCTCTCGACGCATCCGGCCTCGGCGCTCAGATGGAGCGCCGTCTCGCCCTTTCTCGTTGCCACGTCGACGAGACAACCCGCGGATAGCAGCACCTTGAGACAGCTGGAGTCGCCGCGCTCGGCCACGTAGTGTATCGCCGCGTAGCCGGCACTGTCCAGCCGATTCAAGGTGGGGTTCTTCGGAGCGAGCAGTCGGAGCACATCGAGAGCGTTGTTACGAGCGGCCGCGTGGAGGACCGTCTCCTCGCCGAGCGGCGATTCCTGGCTCCAGCCGAGCTGCGCGAAGAACTTGGCTACGTCGATCGCGTTGCCGAACGCAGCGAAATGATACGGCGTGTGAGACTTCTTCGAGCCGACGTGAACGTTCTGACCGAGCAGATAGCGCACACCGGAGATGCAGTTGCTGAAGGCGCAGAGGTGCAGGGCAGTCATGCCCAGCTCCGGCTCGGAGTGGTTCAGATCGGCGCCGTGGTTGTGGATGATCGGTATGAGCTCGCCGAAGCCGAGGAAGCTCGCGTAGAGCAGCAGCGCGTTCAGCTCCTGCGGCTTCTTGCAGCCCTCCAGATACTTGTCGACGCTGGCCAGGTCTATCTTACCGGACTCCAGCTCCTCCACGATCAGGAGTCTGCAGCCCAGCGTCCGGGTGTGCTCGACGAGCAGAGTCTTCAGGTAATCCCTGTTGATCTGAACGGCGCAGCTGCTCTCCTCGCTGATCGAGCTCTCGCTGAGACACATGGAGTAGCAGTGGGGCTCTTCGATCGGCGGGGGTGTGCCGTACTCCATGCAACGGTCCTCGCCTACCCAGGGCGGATCCTCTATCGAGGGCAGGGAGACGCGACGCATCGTGCTGCAGTTGCTGCTGCTGCTGAGGCAACGGCCCGTCAGGAGATTGGACGAGGTTTTCGATTTGTGGGCTAGGGCCATTGCCGAGGCTGGGAACTGAACGCTGCTGAAGCTTCGCTCCAGTTGGACGCGTCTGTTGCCGGTATTGTTGTGGTTCACTGTCGTCGTGTTGTTGTTGTGGGCGACGTTGTTCGCAGCTGGAAAGACCTTGTCGAACGGACACGAGTCATCGCCGTTGGGCTCAGCCATGGTAGGAGGTTAGGCTTTTAGTTGGGATTACTGAAAGAAGAGTTGGCTGAGATTAGACAGTGCGTTGGTGAGGAAATTGCGTGCGAAGAAGGACGATGTAGAGGCATTTGCCTTGGGTAAAAATACTGTCGCGAATATTATACCGATTTCTATAAGTCAACGTATATACCGCGTGCACGATACACATCCGGCGAAATATCGAATCGCTCACGTATGTAGACTGTAGATCGTCGAAAAAAAGGGACCGAATACTCGAGACCTAACAAAAACACGCTCTTGACTATGAAAAACAAAAGTATATATATATATATATATATATATATATATATACACACACACAGACCAACGAGGGAAGCCCATACTTCGGTGACGCACTACTCTTTTCCTTTCGGCTTGATCGTCAACAATTAATAATTCTCTCTCTGACGGCGAACAAAAGTCCGCGTGAGCCATTGCGCAGGTATTTTCCTTTACCGGTTTCATTGCGCTCGAGCTCGATTATATACATATCATCGCGTACCTGCTTTCGTCGCGATCGAAAATCTGCACGTCTCGACACGGAAGAGATTCTACTCCATTGTTTTTTTTTCTTCGGCAAACGCGTTTGTATCGTAAAAAAAAACGTTGACTCAATTACATAACGACGCATTACGACACACGCTACATCCGATGAACCGATCGTTTTGCCAAAATAGAGCGACTCGCGTGTACTGGCGACCGGTTTGACAAAAGTATAACGGCGAAGGGAAACCTGCAGTTTTGCCGCGGCGCGTGCAAGGCCAAGGTCACGAGGAAGCTACTTTTGTAACACGCACTTCTTAATTTCGTCAATTGCCCAACGCCGTGGAATTCGTCGTCCCTTTTTTCGCCGCTAATCAAACATAATCATCGGTACAATGAAGCGCTTTCTCGTATAATATACTCTTCCATTCAGCAGCTCTGCCGCGGGCTCCTATTTACCGCTACTCGAGCTTAGTGTACATGTACATATATTACAATTAAAATATGACGCGATGCTTTTCAAAGCTTCCTTCGTGGCTCCCAGCGAATTTTCGTGATCGTAACAGATTTCGATCGACGATCGAATATGTATAATTATCGACGATTTAGAAGAGTGTCACGGAAAATAATTTGGAAAATTCGATCGAGAAACAGCGGAATGTACGCGATATTTTAATTGTAACAATTGGATCTTCCTCTGAAGCGCTGCACGCGGGATACACGGGTCACTTTTCTCTGCGCGCTCGCGTCTCTTTCTCGGCGAGCGAATGTCAATTGGAAAATAGTGCGAGCATTAGCTATGCTCCCGTTCACTCTTCTCTCGCGGGACATATGTGTATGTAACTTTAGCTCGAATATACTCGCCGTGTGGACATGTACGTTTTATTTACGAATTTGAGCCTGATATCACGTGCAGGTTTATGCTTTAAGAGGAAAGAAGATCGATTCGGTGTAGACAGACTAGGCTGTGTAACGGCTCGTTGCGGCTTATGGAATTTTAACTCTTATCGTTATACGATTTCATCTTGATGCTTAGATGCAAATTTCACGATTATCAAAAGTTTGACGTCAATTGTGTTTATTTAAAAAAAAGGAATATTACGCGATCAGATTAGATTGTTAATTTTCCACTCGTTGAAGAAAGAAAAAAAAACATGCCTCGAACGACTACTTATTCAATTTGTTTATTTATGTCCACGGCTGTATGCAATTGTACGATCTACGCGGGCCTACAGTGTATGTTAGTTGAAATGCCACAAAGGAATATCTCAATGCAGGGGAAAGCGCAGTTAAATGTGACACTGGGTCATGTGTGACGTTTTCGCGTAATTCGTTTTACATTTTCTAATACACCTGCGCAATTTGTTTCTAGTATTATAGTTGCGGTATAAACACTTGATTTAAGAGCGAGCTGGAATTCTAGGAAATGTTTTGATTCAACAGGAGAATCTATTAGTGCAAAATAGCATAGTTCGATCTACAAGTGCGAAAGTGTTGATGTCATCTTTCGCGTGTGTTTATAACGGTATTTTTCGATTCAGCTATATATATTTATATATAGCGTAAAAGCTATTTCAAATATTTAGAAAATACACGTAGAATTGCATTTTACGCGCACCGTAAAGAAATTAATTATTTTCGTTTTTTATCTTTCATATTACTAATCTCTAAGACAAGTTTTTATGTTATATACTTGATATGCAACCGAACTATATATTTATAACGCCTCCTAACAATTACTAAAAAAACGTTTGATTTTTCTCCCCCTTATAGACGTTCTTGGAATCACACGATCCGATAAAGCTTCACGAATGTCCCGATAAAGCCGATGACACGTGATAAGAGCGCTGTCGACGACAGATTATCGACCGAGATTTGCATTCGCAATATTTGTCTAATCTGATGTTTGCTCGAAAAAGCTCGGGACACCCTGATAGAAAATTAAGGGTATTTATGGGCAGAAGTTCTGGTCAAAATTTTTAAAACTGACATTGTTAGAAATTGGTTCCGGAGCATTTCTAGAATTTCTAGACGAATAGAACAGACTGTTTGGTTAATTATAAGAGTAAATAGTTGCTTTTTCACGGGTAATGGGATTTAATAAAAAATACGAGTTACAAAAATATTTTGAGCTTTAGAATCGAGTAGGGAAAATAATTCATAGCTGATCATAAAAAACGCCATTTCCTGTACACGACATGACCGACAGAGTCATGAATTGCAATCATCCAACAATCTGAACATTATGAAATGTCGCGTCACAAGTCAGGATCGTAATGCATCAAAGCGCAACCTTGAGGTACCCACTGCACCAATTCCTGTACTACGTACATGCATCGCGTCACTTACTACTCTACACCCGCGTTGGTAGAGTCACCGCCGCAGCCTAAAAACTACAGACGATAAAACCGATCCATGAATTTTTGCCTGAAATTTCATGAGTTTTTAAGTTGACATAACGAAATCTTCGAGATACCTGAATGCGTAATCAAATCAATAATTACGTTATCAGAGTTTAATTTTACCATTGTTTTTCGCTGTTGTTAAACAATATACTTACAAATTACGTAAGCGTGCTAAATTTGAAAACGTTATTCACTCCGCGAATTGAAAAAATTAATTTATAACTCTCGCATACATCGTTTCATTCATTCACTTGTGCTTCGCTCTATGAAAAGGATAACCCGCTGGGTTGTCTATATACACGCGACGTTTCAGTATAATCATGTTATCACTCGTTGATCTATACCGAGAAGCTTCACGAGCGTCGTATGAAAACATTTGCAATGCCGATATACAAAATCAATTTATAAGCCTTTCCATTCTCCGACAATATTTTTACCATCGCACTGCAGGACGAAAATCATCGGAGATCCCGCCTGATCATCTCTACATAAACAATACGTTGAAACCTGGAATTCCCTGGAGTGAACAGTCTCTACAACAACAACAACAACTCCGCATAACATCATCATCATCATCATCATCATCATCACGATCATCATGATCATCAGCAGCAGCAGCACAAGAATCGACACCGCAAATCGTCACTTTCACTCCAGAAAACTCCAGCAGTCTATATACCGAAACAAGCAATTCATACAAGGAAGGCTCTCTCACTCTCTTTCTCTCAGAATCACCTTGAGGTAAAAGTAAATTCGCGGCGAGTTGTCAGCGCAGGATCCTAACAGGATGATGAACCTTGGGGGCGGGAAAGGCGCGTGCGGCATGGTCCTGGCCGGCGGACGGAGAGCAACATCGGACGGGACGGCGCGCGCGCTTCGACTGACCGATCGGCCACCGACGCATCGGGAAAGAAGAGGAGACTCTTCGGGCGGAGGAGGGAGACCGGTCGCGGATCGACGAGCGCGCTTGCATGCGTACACTTTCGAGTACAGGATCGCTCGATTATGCGCGGGATTATATTTTGTTTTCTCATAATGCATGGCTTGCGTCAAGTTCTTAAAGACGAAATTATATGAAAATCGTTAAAGTGCCTACAGGGCACTCGATAAAATCGAATTATATATTCTGTGAAAAGATAGTGTATACCAGTTTGAAACTCGATTCATTCGAAAATCTTCGCGAAGTCAAAAAAAAAACGTCCAAACTTTGAGAGTATAAAAGTTTCCATTCCAAAATTCTAAAGAAGATTAAGATTCTCGGCATCCACGTGGACAACCTCTTATGCTAATTCTTAGAACATTTTTTATCGCGCATAAAAGCACAGACCAAAAGATGAAGTTTTAAATGTTGCCTTGCGTTTAACAATTTCGATGAATTAAACATTATACCTCACATAGCGAATTTTATACACAAATTTCATTTTAATCGTTTATGAATCTTTTATAAATTAATATACAGCTGATGATGCAGCGACTCGTTTCCTCGCATGATACTGCCTTTTGCAGCAACAAGATCCACCGTCTCAAATGAAAGAATTCCTGCGCCGATCTTCGTTCAAAATTCTTTCAGTTGGCAACAACCCGTGATTCCAAAAAAACGCAAAACAACATAACCTGCTTCGCAACATTTTTTTTTTAAATAAAGGAGAGGAGCTGAACAAGATGCTGTTGGAGAATTTTAAAGGTTTACACACGAATTCAATCAGATATCGTAAATACTTAGGATAAAATTATAAGCCACTTATACATTGATCTAGAAATGTATATATCTTTGGCGCTGGACTCGTGGATTGAGTATCCTTTGCCACAGGTCTTATAGAACTCTTATACCCGTACTCTCATCTCTTATTGTTCAATGCGCTTTTTCACGCAATTTATAGTACAATATTTTTCGATAGTGCCGATAGCGTTATAATTAGCTCTACTGCCGACATAACGTTTTAGAAATAAATAAACCAGGGCACTGAGCATAACTTCATTATCACAATTACAGAACAGAAAATCGTAAACATCCTCTTATACCCTCTGACTGGCAATAACGAACGAGTGTCTCTAGTCCAGCCGGTCGCTGGCGCTCCTGAATGAAATCGTCGTGTCTGCATTGATAGGTTCTATTTTAAACGCTGCGACGACAACGACAACGTGGATATTTCGACCGCAAGTCTACTACTTGCAATGGAGATTTGCAGCCCCGCGCGCACAAGTGACGGATTGAGCTTGGACAATTGTTCCATTCAGTACGAGCTGCGTTACAAGATATGTGCAAATTTACAGCCATCAACAGAAAACTTTTCTGGATTTTAAGGAGGCGTTTTTTTTTTAGACTTTTAGATAATCCCGAATATGAAAATCTTGCGTTCCCATGATTTCAACATACTTTTTTTGTGCCAAGCGTGGTTTACATTCTTTTATGCGAAAAGTAAAAAATGCCTAGTTCAATAGAATAAAAATACTTCAATTCCAAAGAAATTTGTTGTTGCCCACTATATAGATGCTTCTGCGTAATTACAACTTTGTGTGTGTTCTTCAAAATAGATCTCATGTCGAATTTTTTTCGTTACCGATGACATAACGGAGATTATTGCAACAGCTATAGGATGTGATACGTGTCATTAACAAGTCGGCGAGTAAGTATAGTTACCGACTTCGAAACGTTTTCCTTGTTGTAAATTACGAGATTGCTATTTTCAAATAATGCGGCGTTAAGATTCTATTTCTGCATAAGCATCGCAGGTAGATCCCAGACTGGTTTTATTATATATCCTATATATACGGTTACAAAACGATGTCGGTCAAGTTTTTGCTGCAGATATAGGAGTCCTTGAATTATTTACTTTTTAAGTTAATCGAGGATATTAATTTTTTCTACAATTATATTATAGGCAAAATAAATAATCTTAACAGAGGCGTTTACAACCCACGTATTGGTATGCGTCTATCGCCGAAAAAAAGTTTGCTATTTCTGTAAGCTTATCTCCATTTCAATGTCAAAACTCGGTTAGTTAACCGAAATTCCATATCGACAAACTCAGACGTTGTATATTCTATTAAAATCAACAATTTCGCATAAATACGTCTCATCTCCAAACATGGCCTTACGCAACGACACACCGTATAATCCAATTTTTCCAGAGCCAATAAATAAGTATACACTAGCAGACTGTAAAACGCATCATCTCCGCTCCGGCCGAAGGTCGTGCCGATTTTCCGCTATTCGATTACAAAACACAGTGGCAGAATTAATTAACAGAAATGGGTAATAATGAAAAAGGGTGACGAATGCTTGCGGAATTCGCGGCTTTTCCATACCGCGAGTGAGAGCCTCATTAGTTATTCGCAACGGCTGTACAGCGCGGAATCACCTACAAGTACACGATGATGCGTGCCAGATGGATGTGTGCGTTGTTGAAATTTGTGGGCGGTTGTAAATGGAGGATTGAGTTTTACGGGCTTTTCGAGCGTGATTTGAATTTTCTGAGAACTTTTTTCCTGGAGGCGAATTTGTGTCGTGTGATTATTGTTAGAGCAGCGTCCCTACTATGAATATTTATTCTTTTTTACGAAAATTTAATAATATATTTTAAATAAATGACTGTTTAAGTTAAGCTCCTTATTCTTTGAACTAGATGTATTGAAAGTCAAAACAATTTTCAATGTTGCCTCCTTCAAGCTCTGACTCACAGGTAACTCATAAATCTTCTCAAGAGACTATACGCAGAGACTGGTAAAAACTTCACACTTTCGAGATCGCAGAATCGTCGATTGACAGGACCGCATAAAAAAAGCGAGTTCGATTTAGAAAGTTACGTCGGAGATAGTGGGAGGTTATACTAAACTTCACGCACCGGTTATAATCCACGTCCGCGTCTGTATAATGTAATGCTTATAACGGGATTCCGGGAACGGAAATATTTTGCGCTTTCGCACACAGCCCAAGGGGACTTTTGTTGCGTCCGTATTTTTGACATTGGTTTTGTTTGCGGTGGATTTTTATTGCTAAGCGGCATACGATTATTCAGTAAGTATGATTTATTGTTAACAGGTTAATCAAGCAGTTCCTTATTCGCACGCAATTGAGAGTGTGTACTTAAATGTGATTTCTGTTTATTTATGACTTATAATTTTGTTTAAAATCATAGGTCGCCAGGCTGGAACGTTGTCAGATAAGCAAAGATGATTAATTTCGTAGTGTAAGCATTAGAAGTCATAATTAAACAGAAAACTAAGCCATCGTTGTTTTACGCAGGTGAATTGGTTCCCGCGTATACTTTGTATTAATAAATTGAAGAAAAGAATTACTCACCTTATTGCTTCTTCAGCACTTTTAATTGATCTTCGACGGTAGTTTCTCTTTTTTTTATACGACGCACACAATACATAATTTAAGATAAATATACTCGATTACGTCAAGTGACATATATTTATGAATATGCAATACTTTCAATTTACGACAACAGAAAGTACAGAAGAAAAGAGTTTCGCCTCTGTGGATTTAATGACGTGAATAAAAGTAGTCATAACCGTTATGAATCATTTCGCTGACTTTAAGAAAAGCTTCTCAATAAAGTGTATGATTTGATAAAAAAAAAGAAAACACAGTTAACATACCTGTTCACAGGATTGTGGGTAGTAATGAAAATAATTAACGAGGGTCTGTCCGTTAATCATGATTTTTCCGGTTCCTTTGCCTTTAATGGTTACACTGCCACGTGCTTGCTTTCTCATGCAATCTAAAATAATAGTATATTAATATTAAATATATTACAATTTGATTTTTTAACATTCATAGATTCATGTCAATTTACCTGGTACCGTGATAAAAGGTCTACCATCTTCATCATACTCCAGCTAAAATTATAAATGCACGTATATAATTTTGCATTCAACTAGCCTTCATTAAATATCAATTAATCTATTTTATAAGATGTATATAATACCGGCGGAATATCTAAAGACTGTGCGAAAGCCCTCTTTGGTGTTCTAAACTTCATAATAAAATCTTTGGCGTGGTTTACATAAGGATGATTAGCCAATCGTTCGATGCTTGAGATGAAATATTCATACTGAAAATATATTACAGAAATTATAATGAAAACTTTTAGTAATGAAATATATCAATTGTTTTACTGAATTACATCTCGATCTTCTACTTCTTCTAAAAGAATTTTCATTAGTTGTTGATGAGTAACCCAGTTTGAAGATTGGAGCTCACTAAAATGTAATTTAATTTAGAAAAGTAGAAAAGATGATATAGAGCGTTTAAATATATTTAAGCTTACTCTGCTATATGTTCGTCGGGTGGAACACCTTTTTTTATCATCTTGTCTTCTAGGTCATTTAATGTCAGCAAGTTATCATATATATCCTGAAAACAAGTTTATATTAGTTAATATCATTTTCACTCTTATTATAAATTAGTATACAATGAAATTTTTTACTAACATGGAGTGCTTGGTAATAATTGGGTTTTGTTGTATAAAAGAGAGAATGAAATGGTCTTCCTGATTCATCAAACTCAGCAGCCTTTCTAGGAGGAAACATCTCTTTAGGTGGTTTCATAACAGGTCTCGCTGCCTTATCAAACAGTCCTGAAGGAAACAAATACTCTATTGCTCTCTATAAAAATGTAAACACATATCTTTAATAAATTGGAATCAATCAATAAAGATAATTTGTATGATAACTTACTTCTACATCAGCTTGAGTAAAATGTTCAGCATTTTCTCCCATCATATTTGCCAAATGTCGCTTTCCTATACTGTAATCTTCTTGTTCTTGCTGAATGAATGCATCTAGTTGTGATAATTATATTTATATATTCAATTTGATAGACACTATTTTGATTTAATAAAGAAATTATGGCATACCATGGGCTTTAGCACGTTCCAAATAAGCAAGCATAGCTTTGCTCATTTTCCGTGGTTGCTTCTCTGTAGATGTTGGTTGTTGCATTTTTGTTTCAGTAGCAGTTGCAGTGGAGTACAAGGAAATATCGCTCTATAACATAATTCAATTATCAATCATAAACCAACAAGTAAATTGTTATTTCTTATAGAGACATGAGGTTATGCATAAAATCCAATGTGCTCCATCAATTTCGGACTGTAATTTAAAATTATGAATCTTACCATACGATTCGTAATTTTGTTAAATAAATGAGGCGTAACGTTTATGGACTTGACAACATTTCTAAATGTTGTTAATTGTGAAAAAATAGAGCTGGAAACTGCCATCGTAAAGTGTTAGGCAGTCACCGCACTTGGCTATACATGCACGTCCGTTTGTTTTGTTTTTAGGTTAGAATTTCAGTATCGCGCAGTGCCAGCCGCCACTTTTCAAAAGTCCCGCACATCTGAAATCCTCTCCGTTGCTGATTAACGCGAATCCGTTAAATTTCCTGTGTAACTGTCAAATAATTCGGTATACATAGAACATTTCCAATAAAATTATTTAATAGACAATGCAGAGATCGTGTAGAACATTCCCAACGGAATATCAGTATGAATTTACAAAGAAGAAATTAAGGAAGTCACAGCCGTAAGTCTACTATAGCTTTCGTTATCTAAAATGTGTATTCGAATTATGCATTTTACTTGATTATTTTCATGAGATATCATTGTATCTATATTAAAAATACTTCGCGCCATAATATGATAATATTTTTAATTTATTTAACATATCTATGCTATATTCCACTATTCAATTAATAATATATATATGTATATATGTATCCGCATAGGCAGTGCTTTATGATATTATTATGTCGATATTAGAATATCTGCATCAAACATATATACATATTATAATAAACCTTGAGGAAACGGATTATGTAATGATATCGATTCAATAAAAATATTCGTCGCAAACGTAAATTACTAAGATCTTTACAGTTGCAAATCATATATTATCCTATAAATATTATTTTGTTTAAAAATTAACTGTCGACACTATTTCACGTATAGCTATCGACCTGTAGAATCTTGGGAAGCTGAGGCCACGGAAAACTCGAAAGATGACGAAGAGAACGCGAAAAAGCTTCTTAAAAAATTCACTCTAGAACGCTATGAAACTGCGTACCAGCTGCACTACAACAAAAACCGAGATGAAAAAGAGGAGGAAGAGGAAATCGATTTAGGAAACGAGCTGATAACGTATCTTAAAAAATTATACCACGATCCGCACACCGAGAAGACTCTCAGGCAGTCTTACACTACCGCGAGAGGTATGTACACATATGCATTAATGTAATTATAATGAAAAAATAAAAATTTCACTTCCAGACATAGCGAAAATGAGTTTTTAAAGCTACTGAGAGCAAATTTCGCTTGAACCATTGCAGTATTCGGTTACACGAGTCCAGGAACCCTGCACGCTCAATTGTCCACTTACCAGGACACTTACGGACGCACCGGCGGAAAAGTCATTTTGAAAAACGTCCAGAAAATGATTGCCGCCAAGCGTAGGCGAATCATCCAATCAAAGCTGCAGGCCAACGTGCAGCCTTCTCACTAATTTCTTCGTTATTGCGCTACAGATTATATACGCTTTTTAGTTACCCTCGATAATTCATTCTTTCACCGCAAGTATGTATGTACTTAATGTTATCTCTAAAATAAATCAATTTTGCGATTGTCATTTTACATTTGCCGTTTAACCTTTTAAATTATTATCGCAAATCGCTATTCTGGCCAATCCCTTCAAATCTTTCTCGTTGTAGTGAAAAACATGAATTTAGAAATTGAAGACGAAACCCGGGACTTTACAACAACTTACATGAAGGAGTATGGTCGAAAGCGCATCAAAAATATTTTTAAAGCAAAACCGTTCTTTAGCGAATACAGAGAATCGAATCCCATAAACGAAGCTTACAAGGAGTACGTGAACCTTCAGAAAAAGAATGAGCGCTTGCCGCCTCGTAGGCGCACCGAAAATCCGCAGGATCTTCTCGACAGAGTTAACAATCACAATATTTTATTAACAAAATAATTTTATTATTCATTGTTTTTTTTTTGCGTTACACATTTCATACATAGGTGCGAAGCGAGCGTCCGCATTTGAGAAAGTTCTTGCCGCGTGATCCACCAGATGAGGCACTCATCGAGCGGCAACAGAGACAGCTGCTCCGAAGCGCCTATCAGATTGAGTTCGCCAAGAACTTAGGCAAGTACTGTTATGTACTACGTATGTTGTTATGCTTTTAATATAGTTAATATCAAATTAAATATATTTTGCGCGTCGACTCTTTCAAGCCTACTTTCTATAGGAATTTCGAGGTTTCTCATGATTGTCCAACACTTAAATAAAAATGGCTCTCATGGTTATAATTTGTTTTGTGTATTATTTCTTGGATAAATAGTACTTGTATCACATTTTTCGAAGTATATCTGGTCTAATGTATGCTTGAAAGGGTACGAAGCTGAAGCTATTGTTAGTGCATTTATATAATAAATCATAATCCCCATCTCGGGCTCAGTCTGTCGAATGTTTAATTAGATTCTTAGTTAATGTATATATATATATATAATTCTTTTATATAGTTAAGTCTTCTTCTTGCCAAGGTATGACTCGGTAAAATAGTTATTTTGTAAAATGAATTAAACATTCCAATGAATCATGTGTATTTCAAAATAGTAATAAATACCAGAGTCATAACTTACATCATTACATTGTGTATTATACATAGGTGATCGAATCAAAGAAAAAGAATCGATCAATATTGCGTTACCAGAAAATTGCTCAATACCGCAAACCGAGCAGAAGAAATCTTTTAGAAATCCTCGACTTTTGGGTGTTGATAATGTATTAAACGTGCAGAAGCTAATGAGACCATTAGACAATTTGACTGTCGATGAAAAGGAAAGAGAGATACTCCGCGTTAGGTAAAGATTATAATTTTTTCTGTGAAAATTTAAATTTATTTATCATAGATTTTTTCCATTAATTAGTTAATGTTGTTTTGAATAAAGAACCGGATTTAGTGAATACGAAGACATTATCGGCAAAGCTGGGCAACGAATAATTCAAGAACAATTTTTCGGTCCGCCAATAGCTATAGAGGTTCCAGAGAAAAACATAAGGGATTCGGACAGTGTCAGATCAATCTGTTCACAGATTTTAGCAAATGCTTCAAAAAATAATGTTATCTCGCAAGTTATTTAAAATAAATTACGAATCCTGGAAATCAAAAATGTACAATTTTTGATGAATTATATAAATTGATAGTTTTAAATCTTCTCTTAAGAATTTCAATATTTATAAATGAACGCATTATCGTATTATATTATATATTTCTCTTTCCTAAGATCTTTAAATTATTTTTTCGCTTGCATACTTACAAAACAATCACCTATTCATGCACACTTTCAGGCATTTATTTACAGAAACAGCAAGGAGAGTCCCATACTACACGAGATTACACAGTACAAAAATGATATAACGTTCTTAGAACTGCAAATAAATTAGCGACCAGTTTGAAGAATTTTATTGCTATCAACTCCCCTTGCGCTTAAAATTTGTTTTTCTACTACATTAATTTTTATCTATATCAGTACAAAAATGAATTCGACGCCTTTTGTTCACTACTGTGTAACAGTAGGAAAAGTACAAGGTTTAACTAAATATTACTAAAATTAATGTTAATTGTACTTGCACTCATTGTTGTACACGTTTTTTATTTTATGAAGAACTAGATCCCCGTTTACGTTTGCCAAGATGGAAGCTGAACGCAATGTTTGTTAAGAATAAAAGTTGAAGAATAAATTATACAGCATATACCATATTAATTTAACTTACGTGATAAGTTTTATATTTTTCAACTGACTTTTTCGTTGCATCCAATTTTACTCTCAATTACTACAAATATCCGACTCATTAATTCTGATTTAAAAATCCTATAATATAATGTAAGAAAAGCTAAATATTAGGTCACTATCAAGTATCGGTCAAGAAATATTTATGATTTTGTTAACCGACTTGAATATGTCAAAATACTTTACACACTTTATCCCATAGGATTAATGTAACAGAACTGTACTTATATAAACAAGCTTTTCTAATAAGGAAAGACGTAAGCTTAGATTAAAAACAATTGATCTGAACAATCAATTGTTTTCAATAATTTAATGGTATTTGTCAGAACTAATACCATCAAAGATAATAAAAGCAAAGCGCTACGCGCAGTGAAATGATAAGTATATACACCAATAACGATTTACGCGTTGCAATTGATGGTACAAAACTACTTTTGTGGAAGTTGAAGAGACCACGCGCAAATCTTAAAATAAAATTATAAATTTATCCTACATGTCCTATTTTATATCCACTAACGTTCCATCGCTGATCATATCGGGTAAAACATCTCCACCTGCTCCATTCTGAAACACACACATTTATAGTATGTAGAAAAGACTTTATTTATTTTTACTTAATAAGGCATAGATAATTACCTCTATGATAATAGTGGAGGTCATGTCAGAATTGTGCTGCATTCCTGCACTAGATGCTGGTATCGTTATGGTCCTTATGTTGTTGCCAGTTGAAGTTGCTATGTGTTGGGCCATCATTGCGTTATTATTTGTTCTACTGTAAACAATACGATATTACTCAATTATAAAAACAAACAACAAGCAATAATTATTAAATAAACTATATTCACCTTCGTTTCTTCACTTGGCCAGAATGAAACCGACCACCCTCTCCCCGTATTCGGTTCATAGCATGTCGATGTCGGGATTCGTGAAGATATTTCTATAATTCATTGTAGATGTTACAAACTCAAATTGTTTTCAGACATTATTTTCATTTCCGATGAATAATAGTACTAACCGGTCTCTCTTTGGGTATTTTTCCTTCAGCTTCCAGCTTTGCTCTTGCTTGTCTGCGCTTAAGGATGCGTCTGTACTGTTTAGCATTTACATACAGGGGTTCCTCCTCCAAGAATTCTGCATTTGGAAGAGCTACTCGTTGGAATTGTGGTTGTCCACTGTTACCAGGTACCATCTGCAAAATAGAATAGATGCTGTTGAATTCTTCAATTCGACCAATTTTGGAAACTTTGCTGTTTCATACCAGCAAACATATACTTTGCATCTAGAAATAACAAATCAAACAGGATAGACAATTAACCATTAGCAAGATAAGTACATTAAGTGTATGATAACAGATTTATCAATTTGTTTAATGTGTTGCAAAATAAGGCACTCACATCAGGTTACTTAGTATTATCTTGCTGTTAGAAAAAAGCATTTTTCAGAACAAACAGTGTTAATTTTGTGCTGAATTTGAGCTTTTGTCAGTGCTGTTATTGTTTTATAGTGCATGCATTGTTGCTCTAAAATCACCACAAGTCTGCATAATGTGTATATACAAACTATGCAAGTGAAAGAGACTTTTTTATGTAATCACCATGACAATGTTTCCTGCCTGTGTTGCTGCTGCTGTCGGAGTAGCAAGTTGTTGCACTGGATTTGATGCCGGAGTAGTGGCTGTTTGCGTTGTTGGGTTGGCAATTTGCATAAGGTTTCCATTGATATTTATAACTGTAAGGCAAAGTGGTGAGCAAATGAAGTACTTTATACTTTTATGTTACTTTAAATTACATAGCGCGCTACTCACCAGTAGGTTGAGCCTGTTGGGGAACTTGTCCCTCGAGTTGCACAGGTTGATAGATATACGTCTGGCCATCTGGGGTCTGTATTATCTGTGGTGTTTGTGGCTGTTGAATCACTATTTGCTGCCCAGCTCCGGCTAGACTAGAGACAGGAACCACTTGAATCTGGCCATTAGGAGCTGCTACTTGAATCGTCTGAGGAAGCATCATGGCTTGGCCACCTTGACCCATCTGCACAACTTGAACCGTACCTCCAGCTCCACCCACCATAACGGTCTGACCTTCTTGAAGCTGATCCATTATGCTCTAAACACTGGAGAACGCAATGACCATAGTAGATTAAAGTGGCAATTTGTGAAAATAAGAATATAAGTAAATAAACTGTAAATTTGGGGCTCTTATATTTAGTCTCAAGAAAGTCATTAATCTGCGTACACTTGAAGAAACAGAGGAATGCGGATCCCTAGAAATATCATTGGAACCAATTTGATTGTTCGACTCGAGCTGATAACAGAGTTACGAAGCCATTTGGTCATCTAAATTACATAACAAAAACAGAAAAACGCACCCCCAACCCCTATACACACAGATGAGTAGCAGCTATCTCTCATTGTTCGCGGCTGGCATTACAGCTTCTCTCTCTCTCTCTTGGTAACACGCACACATACATATAAGTATGTACATCAGAACGTAAGTTATATATTGTTGGCACGAGAGAAAGGACTGCGCGTACGCACGACCGAAAGTGCATCGGAGCTCGCGCGCGCGCGCGCGCGCGTGTATGTACACCTGTGCAGCGTATGTGCCCTCGCGAAATGTCAATACCTCGGCGTCGGCGGCGGGCATAATTCGATTAGGACGACGACACTGCTAGTAGCCGAAATCCAAGTAACAGCAGCACGTTCCCGAACAATCTACGTGTGAACCTAACTATGCACTGCGATAGAATAAGATGTATAACGAACGACACTGCCGACGATCAAGAGGCTTGAGCGACACGAGCACTGAGAACAATACCAGCAGCAGCAGCAGCAGCGGGAGGCGGCCGTCCGGTGGAAGCCATCCCCGGAGAAGGCTTCGCGCCAGCAGCTGCCAAGAGAACCCGCGTAGCAGTACAAGCAGCAGCGGCAGCAGCAAACATGGCGCGTGTCCCGAGAAAGCAGCGGCGGTTCTCTCCGTGAGTCGCGCGGTCGAGGAGTCGGTCGCACGGACGGTGCGGGCCCCCGGGTGAAATCGGATTTTCGCGCGGGCCACGTCGTCCGGCTGGCTGATAATTTGTGGACTTACATTGGATATTTTCGTCGGGCTGAGTTTCCCAATGATTGGTCGGGCGCAATCGAGGACCAATGGTCGGGCCGCCGAGCCAGCCGTGCATTGGTGGCCGTGGTAGGGGGGGAACTGCCGCTCGTCGAGCTGCCGAGCAGTGAGCGTCTCCTCTCTGTCGCATCGGAGCGTGCCCCACCCGGCCCCAGCCAATCTACTTGTGAGCGGCGCTGCGACCGAGAGCCCGCGTCGGTTCGAATATCCACGGCGAGCGTCTCCATTGGGCGCGGATGAGTAGCCTGTCTCATCTGTTCTCGACGCTCGTGCACGCCCCGATTCTCCCTACATATATATATATATATATATATATATATATATATATATATCCTCTCTCGCTTCTATACTTTATATACCTATATATACCTACACGCAACACTCAACCACTCATCGCGGCACATTCTTTTCTGCTACTGTGGAAGTATATCGTAGCACGTGTTTTGCTGCCGAGCAAAAGGGATGATGTCCGGCATTCTTTCGGGAGCCGTATATTTTCTATGCAGAAAGCTATGATGGTTTTTCTTTTTTCTGTTTTGCGAAAGCCGTGCACTTGTCGGAAATCGACTAGTATAGACCACTCCCGTCGTCTGATTAGATAAGCCAGTTTTTTTTTTCATCGGTAAACGGGATCTCGTGCGGAAAAATTGACGGTTTCATTAGAGCGTTATCGTCTACGCGCGCGATGATTATACGAAGGCAACTCGCAAAAATGCCCACATTTTGGACCGTCATTTTGTCTTCGAATACATAATATGCGATTTATGTAGCGTGGAACGTTTCATGTGATATATTTAATATGTGTATATCCGTGTGATTTACGCGCTTAAAGGTTTATCAGCCATATAGAACCTGTCGACATAAAGTTTTTTACTCCTCTGATTACGGTGTGATCTGAAAATGGGAATTGTCGCTTCTTCACGATATAAAGCAGCGGCAACTCGAACGAAATTTTCGTCAAAAGTTCAAGTACCTTAACGGTAACTTTTCCTCCAGTTATATCGCCCGGCTATATGTAAACTCCTTTCACTCGACGCTTGCACCGGACGGAATGTGAAATACACTTTACACATACGCTATATTAAATCGCCCACTATTCGATCTACTTCCCGCTTATATTAAAAGTACTCATATGTATATATTAGAATGTCAAATATACATGTCGCAGTCAAAACTTCGCTGCGCGCCTATGCATATTATTATAATAACTAGTTTGCACTTTCATTTCAATATCTATATACATATATATATATGTATGTATATGTATCTACCGTATCGTTGACAACGATTTACATAAATATTTAATGATTATATAACGCGAGAGGATGTGCATATACATTATACAATATATAACGTATAATGAGATGACTGGTGAAAGATGGTTGATGATTATCAAATTTTTCTTTTAAAATTAATTATGCTATAAGCGCTATAATAAATATGCGACAGCGTGCGATTCATAAATAAAAAATTTATTTTTAAAAATGGAGCGGCGAAAGCAGTTTGCTACTTTATCCTCAGTTGATAGTCTTCAGTACATTATTTGGACATTTGATGCGTATATAATACATATTTATTTTATATGAATGTCCGCTTATCAGCCAGACGTACACCACTATATATTATTGAGAACTTATTTATATATATATATATGTACTTTGATAAACCCGCAAGTACATAAATACACGATAATATTCAACTAGTACTACCCGGAAAAAATGATAATTCATTTAATAGCTATACGTTGATAAAATAGATAAAGCTACTGAAAAGACTCATATATATATATATATATATGTAAAATTAATTCAAACATGAGAGAAACTAAGGTGACGATTTCCCTCGATGAGAAAATAGAACCAGTAGCAAATGTATGCACTACTATATCTTCGTCGAACGCGGGCGGAAGGTGTAATTTATATTCCGAGATCAAATCCTGGCAGCTGTAAATTTGACGTTAAAATTTAAAAAAATGTATACTCTATCTAATATGGAAAGGAAAACTCAGTGTTTGACTCAGAACTTTCTATTACAGTTTCTAACGCTCCGAAGATGTAATATTATAGTGAAAATATCGCGTAGAGTGGACTAGGAGAGTGCACTTATTTAATATAAATTACGTTACTGTATATCTTGTAGAAATAATTAAATTTCAGTTTACTATGACGAGATTACTAAAGTATGTTTAATCTACGATTAAGGTACGTTTTAATTAAGGAAGGCATTTTAACTAAATATTTGACGGACAAAAATTATGTCGAGTAAAATTAGCCGTAAAACGATTAAAAGGAGAAACCAAAAATGATGTATCACCGTAGGTCAAACTACAGAAAAACAATTTTAGAGAAACCTTGTAATGAGCGACAAAAATATTAGCACAGCAGAAGAAAATGAGACTGTATGTTCGAAGCAAAAAAAACCATTCAAACGACATTAGCGTCACGGAAAACAAAATATACAACAATAACGAGCAGAGAAAGTGAGAAAATTTTCCCGACAGCATCAGAATAAAGAAAAACAGCAGTTAATTGATGTAAAACATTTAAAATGTCATATCTTGCTTCCTAAAATCAGCGACGCGATTCAGTTCTTGAATAAAAAATCTTTTCAATGGCAATCAGCCGGCACACGAAGGACAAACCATTTTGGAGCAGATATCTATACTCGCGAGAAGTTAGTCGAATTATATAGCTTCAGAACTGGAAAAACCGCAGTTGAGCGCATTTCCGGACAAATTGACTGCTGACAAGGCGATTCTCGTGTTCTTCCTCAAAAGCAATGATGACATTGCGGATTTTCAGAACGATGTCGAAATTTGAAATTTCAAAACCAGAAAGCCATCTGAACATACGGAATCCCTCGTAGCATTTTCAATATACACTATAGGCGAGATGAGAAAATCTGCCGATTTATTCATAGAAGAATAATCGTTGGCAAGCTGAACGAGATCCAAAGATTGTTACCAGTTTTCCTATCTAAATTCACTTTGACTTGATGATGCTCTTATCTGCGTTAATAAAAATACTTTTATTTTGAGATACTATCAAGGCTGGATTTTAACGGCTCGTCGATGAAACAATATTAAAAACAAAGATATTAAGTAGTTTTCAGTTATAATATTCAGGTATAATTTATTTTACAAATAATAAAGATGTACACTGTATGTACTATCATACATTCATATAGAAACTTTGTAGTATTTAACTTTTTACAATCAAGTCATTTTTTCCTTAGATTTGCTTTGAAAAAATATTACGCTACTCAGATGTATCCTGTAATGAATTACATATAAATAGTTTTCAATTAAAATCGACTTAGATTAGAACAAAATTTATAGAACAAACAAACAAATAAACGTGCGCTCGTGTAAATCACAAAAAGGAAACAATGATTAAAGTTTCTTCTTAATGAGAAGGCGTTTTTAAGCATCGCTCAGCAGTTATATTAGCGCATTGCGTCTATCGACAATTCGCTTGAAATCGTATGCACATTAATGCACTTTACAATTACTTTAATAGTAATTTAGAAAAATTAGAGATACGTGTAGAAGAAATAATTTCATAAAATATTTAGCCAAGACATTGAATCGTAAACAAATGAAATGAAATTAATTCTTGGCATAAGGCGCGACCTTTTGAAAATCCATTAAGGTTGATATATTACGTCTTATAAACGCGTCGAAGTTTTCTTATGTATAGATAATATTTCATTCATAAAATTTACTGACTACTTGTATATTATTTATCGAAGTATTACAAAGCTTGCAAAGTTTTGTTTTACTATTACAACTTTTAATAGATTTATTTCTCAAGATCATAATCGTAGTAAAATCTTTTAATACTATTTTATTTTTGAGAAAAGTAAGATTTTCCAGGTGAAAACGATGGAAGAAAAGTAACGCAATTTTCGTAAACTAATTAACTTTTCTCAAAAATAAAATTTCTTTCACTAATATTTTTATGCTAACTACATATTTACATGTATAAGGTTGTAATAGCGAAATATTGTTGTGTTTATAAATATAATTGTAAAAGAATTAGTATCTTTAAAATATGACTGAGATTAATTGGAAGCATAAATCTCTAAACCTGACTTCAATACTATAAATAATACACATAGTACAGTAAATTTTGAAAACTAGAAAGGTAAAGGAAAAAGAAAAAAATCGTGATTTGTCATTTTAGTGCCTTAGTCGGTAAAATATGACTGCACCCAAATTCCCATTAACTCTTCTTGTCTCGCTAAGAATTGAGTTGACGTAGCACGTGATAATCCGCCGCGGGAATTTGATGGTGAATACGATGATCACGATAGGAATGGAACCACTAGGTCCTCTTTGTGCTCAACTTGAACTTCATCTAGTGCCATCACAGATTTCTGCATAAAGTCCGTAATCTATAACGTTGAAAAAATAATTATTAACATATGTATTATAACGAATCAAACATGAATATAAAACTAATTATCCAATCTGTATGTTAAAATAAACTAGGAATCTCTTGTTATTTAGATATATACTTTAATATGATGTATAAATAACGTCAGAGGTAAAAAAAAACTTACAAGCTCCTTATCACTCTGAGTTATCGGTTCTGATGCCAGAACTCGCTCTGGTGCTGGTATATCTCTTAACAGGCAATACGAGACATCTGGCACTTTAATCCCAACAGTCTCTATTCGCTTTGCGTATGCTCTTGATCTTTCCAAATATTCATGCTGTTCCAAATTATGAGAATCTAATGCTCCTACATCTATTATATTTCTGTAAAAATGAATCACCTTAGTTAGAAATATTATGAAACAGAAAAAGACTTCCATAAATACAAAATAGGATCACACATTTTACAAATCTTAGGTAATAAAAACTTACGCTGCAGTCTCATGAAGAATTCGATTAAGCGCGCTTTGCTCGTCTGTCTTTTTTGGTACCGAGCTAGCATATTGATTTACATAGTCATCGCTAAAATATTGAAGAAAATAACATCCATTATAACCAATCAAATGTTCAGTTTCGAATGAGTCATTGAAATATATAAATAAACCAACCTATGAACTCTGGGTATATTGGTGTTGTTACTAACAGGATCAACGAGTAAATGCGTACGCTCATTTACTTCACCACCCTAGGTCAAGAAAATATAATAAGACTATGGAAAAAGCCAAACTAAAATGAAAACTATATGAAAATATTCAGGTAATTTTCTTAGTTAGTATCTACAAACAACTACAAAAATTGCACAGCATATAGCACAGTAACTCCAGTATTTCTATAAGAACATATCTTGCTTACTGAGAAGATCGTATGTCAGAAGAGAATCCAAATACTACTTACTAGACATTGTTTCATATAACTCACAATAATTTGTTATTGTTTTTACCTGTTGGCTATTATCCTCCTTGCACAAACTGTAGCAGCAACCCATTCTGCGAAAATCGTATTAAAATACTTCGAGTCACAAGACAACGGCAACAACAATAACCAGGCAGGCCGTTAAAAAATCATGTTCTCGTCTTTCTTCCAACTTTGCACTTGTACTACCTAAGTATAAACAACGTCGTAGTGCGTTGAATCAGCTGTCGTCGACTCACTCTATTACCCCATGGACCGAAAATACTAATACCCGCAACGCTTTGCTTTCTTTGAAAAATGCTCAAAAATACTGTTTATGCCGGGAATTCTCGTCACGAAACCCGTTAAGCTGCTTCAGTAACAGTCTTATTACTCTGTACATTTAAAAATAAAATCTATTTTATTATTTGAATTTATTGATAGTTGTTTCTGTAAATGCTACAATACAAGTTGTTATTTATTTAAGAAGCAGTATATTTAATTACTTAAATATAATGAAAAAAGTATGAATTTTGCAATCATTTACAATATTTTGAAAACATGAATGCGATGCTAAACTTAACCATAAAATCAACGAATACAGAACTTTTTCGCGCAACGAAAACTTCATGGTAGAAGAAGAGTGACAAACTTTCACTTGCAGTTTAGGTTATATTATATGTACTTTAGTTCAGGTAACCAATGGAAATGTTTCTCCAAGTGAATAAACTGCCCATAGATGCCTAACGATTGGTTAAGCATCTGTTTACGAGGGAAATCATTGTTGCAAAATATGTCTGTAGCTATAATCGTATACTTACATGTGCTGTATCTAAACAACTCTAGCATTCCTCTCTCCAAAAGGTGCAAGATATCAATTTCGTAAAAATTCTAAAAATAATCGCTTCATTTACAAATGCGTGTATTAAGTTTCTATTGACCGAACCGTGCGATCTGATATACGTTTAATAAATGCATCATCGCCTTTTTTGCACTCACGAGTAAAAATAATATTTTACAAATTTTAACGCAGTTTTACAATTCATGTAAGATTTACACTATTAACATTATAATAATAATAATAATCATCATCATTATTATTATTATTATTATTATTACTATTATCATTATTATTATTATTACAGATACCCATTTGAGCAATGACCAGATGTTCTAGCACAAAACTTTTAATTTTATCTACAGATTCCAATATTCAGGTAATTTTTTTCATGGTAAAAAGTAATTTTATAAAGATAAGATAATGTTACTATGTTTTTTTTGTTAATAAATTTGAACAATATTTGACTATTAGAGACACATATAGCTATTACATGAAAATGAAGAAAAGTAAAAGTTGTTACACAAGCAATGTTTATATAAAACTAGTTACATTGTATTAAAACCTAATGTAATATTTTAGTAACATATTCATTCAACTAACATCTCTTTCATAACAGAAAATATAATTTAAGAAAGGTTTTTAATTAAAACGTTTTTTACAGATTTTCATCAGGTTGTCTTCTCGAGAGAATATTCAATGGAATTCGTTACTTTAGAACTCAGGCCACGTTTGCGCTCGTTGAATGCATATATTTCTTTAGTAAAGAATATCGATACTTCTACAATTAATATTAAAATACTTGAAGATGCTATAGAAATACACATAGAAGAAAAAGTATTTAAATTACCACTTTCTAATATTAAGTTGGTGCCATCTTCACTCTCATCTTTAGGTATAACCAATCGCTGGATATCTTTTCGCATCCTAACACAGCCTAACTCACTTTATGGAACGTTTGAAACTGAAATTATTAATACTGACAATAGTTTAAGTAATGGTTTTTCAAGTTTTTCAAACAAAGTAGATTTTCCACCAAAGAATACAAACTGTAAATTCTATTGTGAATGCTGCAAAAATGAAATTACCAAGACTATTTGTTTTCAAAGGATTCTGCCACTACCAAGCAGTGACTGTGATCCACAGGAATGGTTTTGTTGTAAACACAGCAGCAAGGATTCGTTTTCATTAGATCCTAAGGAAACTGACTTATTTTACTCCATTAACTATTTTGTTTTGAACAAAGATGTATTTGCAGAGAATCTAAAATTTAAAAATTCAATAATTCACTGTAATAGATGTTTATCTATTTTGGGTTCATCTGATGGTCAAGAAATCAAAAGTCTAAAAATCTGGAACTGCAGCATAGAGTACAAAAGTAATGATGATAGCATTTCTAAGAGAATATCCTCTCCGTTAAGTGATTTTTTGTCATCTGTTAAAAGTACTGCTGAGCTTATCATTGGTGAAAAAATACTTTTAGAAGCTCAAGATGTGAACAGTATTCATTATATTTTACTAAGACCAATGGAAGCCAAACTAAATCTTTTTACTGAAGACGAAGGACATTGTGATGAACAAATAATGAACTTGAAATCATTATCTGTTGTTAAAGTACTGTACAAATATGGTGAAAGCGGAAAAACAACAAAAAATATTGATCCTGATATAAAATATTGCGAATTAGCTTTACCTAGTATCTTAGCTGGAATGGATCAACTTGTATCTTCAACCACACGATTTCCTCCTGCTTATAGAAAAACAGACGACTTTTATATTGGTTATTTACCAATGTAATATTTGTTAATTTGTTAATAAAATGTAAAATAGTATGAAAAAATATTATCATAAAATTCTAAAAGCAATATACTATGTACAGAATATGTTATTTTATCTATATTTATGCTATACTTGCTTTTAAAAATGTAAATAATTGTAAAAAGGAATATTATAAATGTTTGTGAAAAAAATAAATATTTTATTATGTTTTTTCAACTATACTGAGTAATTTATTTTTGCAAAAGAATCATATACAACGCATTGATACTGTGTAACATTTCATTATAATATCTATACTCTATTTATACAGTTTGATTTCTATATAGAAGTTTAACTCTAGGCCAAAATCACCAACGTACATTATGAATCTTTTTTATTATAGTTATTATTGACATGCAAATTACTTTACAGGATTATACCGCCGCTATAAACAAAAAAGCCCTTTAATGCTCATCGCGAATGTACATATGTTAGCGCTACTTTAACATAATTTATATTCTATAGTTTGAAATAATATACACTGCTGCTTGCCATATGCTTCTTGCACTGCTTCCTTAAGAAGAATAACGTATTTCGTTTATGTTTCCTTAATGACTTTAATGTTATATTAATAGTATATTGTGTACCAAGGGCGTAGAATGGGCTTTTTCTTAACCGAATATGGAGACTCGCTTTCGACTATTACTGCAAATCATACCACGTCAAAAAGCCCACTAGCCTTTTGGTGCACACAATAGTTTTTGTAGCGCATGTATAGATTTTTACGTTTTTTATGGTTATAAGCGTGAGTAAATTAACAATTTTCTTATACGCCCACTGAACACTTATAAATGTTTAAAAAACAACGCTTTTCAAATTTTGAAAATATAAAAAAAATTTTTGCATATTATTAATTATTTTTTACTTACTGCTAATTTTGTATAATCATCAGTAAAAAGTAGTGCTTTACCCCCGCTTGATAGGTATGAAAAACGCGAAAATCATGCATGTGTTACGAAAATATCATTTCATCTCTAACAATACTTATAAATTAGTTACAATTTAATTACCCATCAGATACTTATGATCGTGATTAGTAATTATTGAATACTAATTCACATAAAAGTATTCACTCTTAAATAATAAGAGTATTTAATTACTATTTAGCATTCTGAAAATATTATGACTTTAACAAATAATTACAATTGTAAAATTTTTCTTTAATAAAGAAATATTTTTATATGTTTAAATATCGGTAACGTGTCAAAATTTAACTTGTTAACTCGCCGGGCGCAAAATGTAACTTATTATAAATGTTTAGCGGGTGCAAAAAAGCCCTATTCACGCCTTATACATGAGTGGGACAGTATGCGTACCGTAAAGCATTCATGTGAAGGTGATCGTTTACTCCCGGGGGATACAAAATAGTATACGCAACGCAGACGCAAGGCGACCTTCCCCTCGTCTTTATTGTCACCCTCGAATTGCTTAAACGAGATTCGTAATTACTAATTTAAAATAAGTATTATATACATATTATGATTCATATAATGCTAATACGAATTAATATATTTCTTTACTAAAAAACATGAAGATTTAGACATTTTATGAAATTAATTCCATTTACAACAAATATTACTAACAATACAAAATGCTAATTATGTACAATAAAACTTCCTTATTAACAATATTTAAGAGTGAATACAGCCCCCATCATACGCATAAATGCATAGTTTGTTCTATAAGCTCCTCATTGAGACAAATTGAGAGGAGAGCGATCGCACAGAAACACACCTGTCATAACATTAGCATCATCGTCGTCGTAGGTAGTTCATATTTTCATTGATCACGCAAAATTAGAGTTGTCATTTTTCTATCAAGAAATTCTCTCTCTTTTTACCCCGTAATCTTTTTCTGGTATTTATTCATTTTTAAATGGAAGAAGAATTGGGACCGTATTATGGAGCAGACACTGCGTACCTCTGTCCCCGTCTCTATTCAGTCGAAGGCCACTTGGATAGACTCAATCTACAACCGTCATATACCAGACAGACGTCGTGTTCAAGGTCGGCATATTGTCCATTTAATTTTTTTTTATTATTTTCAATCTCAAAAGAATCGCGTATTATGAGTATTTCATATAACAAATTAAGCAATGCTGTTTATTGCAAAAAAATGTTTCCATTTTAACAAAAGTACAGATTTGGCTTTGTCTTAGTTTTATATAATGAAACGAGCATATCAATAAAAATTTTTTTTAATCAATAAGAAAACTTTGAACAAAACTACACGATAGTTTTGTTACAGAAAGCTAAGACCTTTTTAATTTTATAACTGTTATACAAAATTCAAATATGTATACAAATAAAAAAGTCAAAAAATTAAACATAGAAATTCAATAAGCTTAATAAAGCTGTTTCATTACAGGCAATGAATAATAATAGTCGGGAAGAAAATTGGTTACTATAGTATAACATTACGAGATCAGATTTGCATTCTTACAAATTAGCCACATTTCATTTGTCGTTTTTTTTCTTAAGACATTCAAGAAGTGCACTCCTACGATAACGACTAAAAATGCAAAATTCGAGCTTCCAAAAAATCATTTATAGATCTATATATAAAGATCGTGCAAACTATAAATTTTTGTTTTCTTTTGTTCTCGCTAGTCTCTTCTATATTTCTATTTCTTTCGTGCTTTACATTTACGAAATGTAAGTACCGAAATCCAAAAAGATTGACATCAATAATTATAACGTTTGTTATTCATACAAACTTTTAACAATCAGTAACAAACAGAAATAGTATTCAATAGGAGAAGGAAAAGTTTATAATTTACGTACAAAAGTATGTGTATTTCATAGGTCAATATAGATTTGTAAAATTTATATCATGGGAAAATCTTAATAAGTGTCATAAAGGGATATGAAATGTTTACATGAGCTTTTTTCATTAGATACTTATACCGAAGTTACTTGTAAAATTGTAAAGATATGACGATAGGTTACTGTTTTATTACAATATGTATTTATTATTGTTCATAAACTGTACTCGAGTAAATATAATGTATGTATAAGATAAGAGAAAAATGATAAAGAGCACATAACAGTGTTATTGCCACGAGCAATAACTAAATTTCTACACTATGATTTTAAAAAAAAATGTTTTCTTGCATGAAATTATGACTTTCACATCCCCTTATGATTACTCAAAAAGACTCAGGAAAATTTAATATGTATATAGGCCTGCAACGTAAATAATCTTTTATAATTATGTCATTATAATCATTATTATTACTGTGTGCGATTAGAAAATATGCGAATGTTATTTTCCTATATGCTGGGTTGTACCGATGATGCGTTCGTAGAGTCTTCGTTCCCAGTGCTTGAGGCAGCGGCACCTAACGTCGTGGCCTCAGCAGCCCGCAATCTCGTCTCCAGCGGCGATGTGTATACCCAGCCACCGTCTTTGGTTTCCTTAAAAAGCTGCAAAAGCAATATTCAATTTGTACTTATTTTTACAATATCTTTTTTTATTAATTAAACAAATTAATAAAACGCCGACTAACAGTAAATAAGGAATACTTATATACAAACCTTGGTTTGCCATCCAATGTTGTTTTCCTTGCGGTATCGCACGTCATCCCGTTGCTTTTGTTCTATTGCGCATTTGGCGGCCGTGGCCTTGTCCATATCATTGATGCGAAGACCCATGGTAACTTCACGCCAAACTTTGCGAGATTCATCCTCGTCTTGTTCGCTCATCGGCTTGACCATCTTTTTCTCTATCCTCTGTTCTCTCACATCCGCAAATATTTCTGTTCTCTGTTCATACGAGCAAAGCATTAACATTAAACTTTTGTCTTAATATTCAAAATCTTTACTCGCAGATTCATTTCTATTAAAAAGGGACTAATTTAACTTCAAACAGAGTTACGTAGTATTCAACATATGAATTGGCACAGTCCGTATCTAGCGTATACAAGTTATACTTGTAAATTATATGCATTCATTCCAACCCGTGTGAATTGTACACGTATAAGTTGCATCGCATTATTAAATTTCGAACTTAACATTACTTTGCTCGATGTATGGACTGCGCAGTCAAAACCATTGCCGCGTAAAGTTTCAAATCTAAAATTAATAATTTTTTATTTCAAATCACCGAACAATAATTAAGAAAAAACTAACCCCATCAGCCCATTTGGCCTCCATAGCCCCATTCCAGTCACCGTTGATCGTCAAGAAAGGCTTTTTATCGCCAGGCCCGCTGACCTGGCACGTTATTCTGTTGCGTTTGCCGCCGTAGAAGGGCTTGGTAAGAAACTCTATGTTGGCTTGATACCCGGTACGAGCACAGACAATAGTCGTGGCGCCGCCTAACTCGATCCACGGTACGGTCAGGATCGACCTGGCGTAGCCGTTCGGGAAGGTCAGCACGTACTCCTCGTCATGCCGATGTAGGTTGACCCATCCCTTGCCCACGTTGTGCACACCGATGCTCAGACCCAGGAACTTACTTTTCGTCCACACGTGCGCGCCAAAGCTGATTTTTTTCGTTGGGTGCTCGGCGTAGAATGCGCTTACTGGAATGTTATTCAGAGAACAAGATAATTACTGATTTTGCTACTTTATTTCTCGTTGACAAATAATTTTCATTGACAGGCTTAAAATAGAGAATACAGACTGTTCAAAAGAATAAATGTTTAACAATCGATGACGCTAATAGCATTAAAAGTTAATCTTGTAAGAGGGACGATGGAGTAGCTCTTTGGCTAAGTACTTCAGCTAATCTTCTGAAAGAAAGTGCGCGATTAGAGCAAGACTCGTTTAAAATTTATATAAGTAGAAACACATTGAGTATAGTTAAACTGTGCTCCTAGCGTTAATTTTCCTTTTCTTTGTAGTTTTTTTCTTTGATTTACATACATTTGCGAAAAACTTGCTTCTATTAGGCATAACTGAATTCTGATGCTAAGAACTTAATTTTTACATAATATATACTCTATAGAATGCATTCTAAGAAATTCAGCTGAGTTAACCAAAAAGTCTAGGGGAAGGAATTTTCGTTTTCCACGTCTTATTATACTGCGTTTAACTTCGAAGGTTTGCAGCACATAATAAAAATGGAAACAGCGTAGTGGTTATTTGGCTGATTGTCAAGAAATCGTGTTCTTTTTATTAGCGCTCGTTCGGAGCGTTATAACTTATTGATTATATGTAAAAATACCATTGCCGCGTGTGTGGGCAATATAAAGAAATTACAGTGAAAAATAGTGTCTGTTTTTTTTAACGCGGATGCATGCATGTAATGAAAGCTTATATATTTGGACCGTGAGAACTGTCAAATATTTTAATTTAAACTGTCAAATAGTTTAATTCGTTTCTATTCTTATAGCACGAAGAATAAGAACTTTTATCCGTCATATATGAGTAATTATCGAAACCATTTTATACTGAGTTTGTTAGTACTTTTCGATCTAAATAAATAAATATACATAATGATTATGTGAAATGTTGAAAAAAAATATTATAAAAAATACAAAATGCAGCCTTAAGTATATTAAAGTAATATAATAATCATGTATCTTAAAAAAGTCACGACCCCTCTTTCTTACGGCTTGAAAGTTTAGTTGAATCGACACCATTGCGCTTCACGCTAGAACTTTACGGAGTGTGGAGGATGCACGTAAAACTACGTTTTTTTAGATTCTTTAGTAGGTCGATGAAGTATTTCAGGAACTTGAAATATACATACGACCAAGACAATATTCTCATACAAATTTACCGCGAGATTAATGTCGAAGAAGAACTTCTTTGACATTGCGGTAAGAATATTTGAGATTCTTTGTGATTCTTGGATGCTCTCGACATTCCAAGGTGATTTCCGTTGCGATTCCATCTAGTTTGTTGGCTCAGCTACGACTATTTTTTATGAGATCCTTTCTGAATATTAATAATCTACGTACTATATCATGATTAAATAAATTAAAGGTAAGAGCAAAATGTCTTATTGGTATATTTCGATACACGTGCGAAAGTGTTCATTCTAGTAGAAGTGTGAGGTTTGTCGAAAAAATATTGCCTTTAAACTGTACCATTTTGGTAGATTAATACAATAATAAAATACTTTTTCCATAATTATATAAAAACTTAATTTTTCTACAGCGTAAATAACGGTAACTGGCTTTTGGATAAGCTCAAAGTCAATTATCACAACATTTACTGCCAATTATAATTTTTATATAAATGCATATCACGCTGAGTTTAGAATCTTTTATAAACGACCCGAGTGATACGACAACTTTATTAAACACGTCGCAGAGTTAATTGCATAGTTGTGATATACGCAAGTAGTGCCATGAAGCATAATCAGTAGGATAGAACAGAGTGGTATAAGACGATCTAAAAATGAATCATCATTGAATTCACTTACCGGGCGGATGATGCGACACTTGTTCGGCGACGAATGTTAAGTGGTTCTCGTTGCACCAAGGAATCGGCCCATTCTCGGCCAAAGGCGTATCTTTATCCACGACAACGGACGGCAAGTCCCAGTAGCAACGGAAGATCTCGCCGAGCACCGGATTGTAGGGTTTCTTGGCGACGCCAGACTTGCGGCCCGCGTGGAAGCTACACATATACCACTTGACCACCTGCACCATCCGCTCCTTAGGTGTCGGCATGTCCGCGATGCTGTGGACGAAGAAGTCAGAAGCTCTTTTTTAGTGGGTCGATCGAAGGAGACGGGTTTGTATAAGCCGCTGGTGAATGAGCGTTTTCTTTAGTAAATGGGTCAAAGAGAGAAAGAGAGACCGAGAAGAGGGGGTTGTGTGAAGCTGGATTGAGTGCTCTAATTAATATGGGATGAAGAGTGAGAGGGGGTGGAACAGCCCAGCCGGATGTGAATCATCGAGGGGTAAATAATTTAGCCTGGTCGACGAAATTATTCTTTGCTGAGGTGGGCCGAGATTTACTGACGGACTATGCATGCAATTAATGTCCTTCAAAGAAAACAATTATTATTTTTTTGACATATAATAACAATTGTTATTATATGTCAAAGAATAAGGGCGACTTTGTCTCTGTTTGCTGTAGGACAGAATACAATGTTGAAGTTTCAAGGTCGGAAATGTATACAAAGTATAAGTCTCCGAGGAATGCAAACAATACTTTCTGCTTTAAAAATTCTTCAAATAATACAGGCACTTGGGAGCTCAAAATTCCGAAGGGATCTGCACCGACGACGAAAAGATGTGGCACACTTTAATTGGCCATTAACTTGCCTACGATGGATATTATTACCGAATAATTTCTAGATAATTGGATTACATCACAAGAAAAGCTTATCTTAAGCAACTAAAAGCTTCCTTAATTAAATTTCGTATTTTCTTTGGGTAAGAAAATCCAACTGTGCCCAGTATAATTACATACGTAAGAAAACTTGAACTGTCTCTTATATTACCTCACAAACTGATCGGGATGAGCAAAGTAATCTGCGTACATTTCTAGCAGCGACCGTCGCTCCAAGATAAAAGTTGGCAACGCGACTTTTGTGAGGTCCATGCCAATTTTCACCTGGGACAGCAAATGGGTCACCACTGATCCATGGCTCTCCATAGAGTCCACTGAAAAAAGTCGATACGTCTTCAGCGTTAGATCCTCTCGCGCTTTGTTTTGGTTAAGTATATAAGCAGCTTGTGAATGAACTTACTCTCTCCGTCGTCGCTGTCTTCCTCGTACAATGCTGTGAAAAGAGAAATACGTTTGCTTGAATTGATTTGTCTATAGCGTATCGCGTGAATAAATCATCCAATGATGGATTGATTAATAGAAACTTTATAATTTAATCATTTCTATTTGGACGTAAATATAAATAACAAGTATCGCGGTGTTATAAAGGACACATAGTGTATAAGGGTATATATACTATATATTATTGTTCTCCTACGAGACGCCGTAATCTTTGACTATTCATGCGTTAAAGCGTTACTACTGACTCATGTTAATTAGCCAAATAGACTAGAATTAACCTACACAATAATTAGAAAAATTAGAGTTTATTTCTGACGTCTTTGATCTTATAAACATTACGTGACAATGAAAATGACGTAATTTTTGTTATACCGTTATACTTTTTTGGCCATTACTAAAAGTTATTATCCTCACTAAATAACGCCGTTCTCGCGACAAAGTACTTAGTTAAACGTTATTTTTAGTTGCGAATAATTTGTTTCCAACCAGTTTAAACTACTGCACTATAATACACTCTCACACGATTAAATCATCTTATCAGAGCCAGACCATATCCGTCGAAACTCACAATTTACGTCGGTTTTGAACATCGTTTCGTTGTGTCTTATGGCAGCACATATCCATTACTACAAAAATCTCTTCGCTGTTATTGCGAATATCGCAAGATCAGGCTGTTGTCTCTCTAGTCTTAGCCCAGGATGAGCTGCTGCTCAACGCAAAGAATCCTCTTGTCGTTGCAGCGGCATCGCAGAGTCGAGATCTTCGCATTAGGGACATCGACGCAGCAACGACGGTGTGATCTCGAAGTGTCAAACGTCATAACCGATGCTAGCGTACAATTACTACTCCCAGCGCGACCGGACCAGGACAGACTGAGCATTAATGTTTCGCTGGCGGTGACTGCATCTGTAGCTTTCGTTGCGCGCCGCGCAAGTACTGTAAGTACTGTCCCGGCATATAGGTCGACGGCGGCGGCGGTGGTAGTGGTCTGATGGTCGGAGTATACTGTGTTTAATCAATACAGGCTTGTGGGCGATAGGTGGGTAACAGAGAGAGCGACTCTTGCTGGTGTTGATAACGCACCTTTCCGCGGTTTGTGCAAATATTTTGATGTTTGCTTGAAACCTTTTCTTGCCGTTCATTCAATCGATTATTTGAATAATTACAGTTTATTTTTATTGTCTACTCGTTTTATAGTAATTTAAATAACGTCATAGTTTTCAAAATAAACAAAAAAAAATATCACACAAAAATAGATCATCCTGATTACTCGATGAAGGTCGTTACACCTAATTGAATATTTATTAATAAATTGCGTGATTTTAAATAACTTCACCTATGAACTTGGCATTTTTTAGTCGAAGCTCATTATGATAATAGAAACAAGAGTAGACATTGTCTATTTAGAAAAACTTCTATTATTCGCCTCTGAATTTTTATTTGGAAGGTGTTGAAGTGAAATTATTCACTGCAGATTAATTCAGTCCGATAGTGTGGACCAGAATTTATTCTGCCGACGTTTCGAACACTTATTGTGTTGCTCTTCGGGGCCAAAATGAATAAAATTCGCCGATTGTCTGAGTCTCGTTAACATAAAAAATTACGGGCACGGATAGGATGTCAAGTCGCACCACATAAGTGCTAATTATGTTGAAAAGGATAAGGTAGCTTCAGCATACAAGCTGGAAACATCTGAAGGCTATCAATCTCCGAGCCAGCCTGGCAATGATTTCACCTCGATACTTTCCAAATAAACATTGTCTACTTCGCTTAAGCATTTTCATTCGCAAAGAAAAATATCGACTTAAATGCTTATGAATGTATCAAAGTTATCTGAAACGTATGGTTTTCCACTTGCTTATTGATAAAATATTAACATTATCGTGGCTGTGTAATCATTGCCATTTTTTAAATTTATTCTTTTATAAAATTTGATTGCTCCGAGCATATCACAACGTAGCTGTTCTTCATTTAATACAGTAACGAGCAACGATAATTTTTCCAATAAAGAAATACACGTTAGAAAATTAACATAAAACTTCATTCTTGCGCGAAAGGTCAATTACAGAAGCACCTTGGCAAAAATACAACAAATACAAAACGGAGCGGTCTGCAACACTCTACGTGCGTGTAAAGTACAGCAGAAGTGTGTGGAACATAGCAGTGTATAAAAATAAAAATCCTACCGTCATAATCTATCGATCCGTCATGCTTAATGGGCGGCGGTGCCGGCGTCTTAGCCGCGGGACGGTTGTCCGTTGTCGGGCTGCTCTCAGTCACGGACGGTATTCTCTCGGCTTCGCGCCTTTTCCTGCAATTTTACATTCACACACATACGTCAGCACCACCTACTCTTGGAGAGGCTACACTAACGACCATCTCAGTTCCAAACGTAAAGGCGAATTCGTCGAGTACGACATTACGGAGAGAATTAAATTATTCGCTAGATATCTTTTGCTCTAAGAAAATAGAACGGCTTTTGGATGGAAATGCAAACATTTTTTGGAAGTGAGATGCTTAGAAAGAGATCAACAGTCGACTCACGCAGCTGACTGCGATGGTGTTGGCGAGATTTCGTCGGCGGCGTCGTAAAAATCTTCATCTTCGTCTGAAGAGGAATACGAGTACTCTGGCACGGGAAGGTTTCTGGTAGTGACTGAAAATTGAAGATTTCCTATTATAGTCGATTCGAATATATTATGAATGATCATCATCTGAAGTTTGATACAATAATCACAAAACAAATGAGATCTAATATATAATTACAGTGAGCTATTTTTGGTAATTCTAAGTCTCCCTGGTTAAAGAGAACATGTACTAGCAATTTATGTACTCGGATAATCGTTGAAATACAAATCAAATTCCCGTCACAAATTCATAATCCGATAATCAAATTGATTACCATTTCGAAGCAAAGCAATTAATATGATAAACAAATAAGCAGAGCATCGACCAACCATTTGAATTGCTAACAAGTTCGGTGCATTCGGAGCCCAGTTCGATGCCCGGCTGCACCATTGGATCCGGTTCTCTGGCTGAAATTGAAATAATATAAATGCAGCGTGTAGCAACGTAAAAATGTAATAAACGACATTTATTAATTCGCTGATAAAAACCATGTTTTAATGGAGGTGCAATGTTTACTGGTTCGGTTGGTCCCTGGTATATACCGTTGACTGGAATGGCAGTGTTCTGCAATTCAATACAGAGTCTTGTTAATCGATTATGGAAATCGAAGTCTTGCCAATGCAACGATGTACAAGAAGCGTTAAAAGATAAAAGATTTCAATAACGAGCATTGCTAATCATGACAATAAAAAACAATCTTTTATATTTTATAATTTAAACAACACTGAAACTCGACAGGACGAACGTATAGAAGAATAATCAGACATGCGATTCATTGGAATGGAAGAAGAAACTTGAATCGAGAAAAATGTGAGACAAATGAATTAGTAAACAATGACAAAATAAAAAAACAAATCGGTCTGATTACTCGACACAAGGCATCATGCGTATGCGACACACATGCCTTGGCAATTTGAAGCTGGACGATGGCGTGCTTGACCGAATTGAGCATGGAGTTGGCCTGTCTTAGTATTTCCGTGTATCGCTGCTTCTTCTCTTCGTTGTCTTCGCCCAACTCCTTCTGCTTCTGCTCGATCAGCTTGATCTGGTCGATCAGGAGTTGCAGGTACGCGTCGGCCTCCGCAACTTTCCGGTCGAAGTCGTGTTTTGGAGGTGGCTTGCGTGGGTCCCATCGCTGAAACGTATCGTATAATTTTAGTCATACAGCACTATATATATAGTGTACGGTGAAATGTTCCATTGGTCAGGTTTTTTTAAAACGTTATAGTTCATTATTATCATTAACATAAACGTTTATTCTTCAAATATTTTACTTAACACATCGTGGGTATAGTTTATACGCTTCTCTATGAAATGTTCTAATTGTACTATTATACGGCACAAAATATACAGTTATTAAAAAAAAAAGAATATTATACCGTGTGGGAATGTCGAAGTATCGTATCCTCGAGCGCGTGAACCCATCTCTCGCGCTCCTCGCCGTTGCGCGTCTGAAAATGAAACGTCTTGGGGTCGTCCTTGCTCGAGGAAGTGGTGATCGTGAAAGTGCTGTCGTCCTCGTCGTCGATGCCGATCACAGCTCCCTTTAACCTGACGCAGCCCCTTCTGGCTCCGCGCATCATCTTCTCTTTGCTCTGCAACAATAAAAATTGTGATTCCATTTTATTTTTTTTTTTTATTTTTATTATTTTGAGGATTTCATTATTTTCAAGGTTGCCAGTGCTGTATTTGAAATAGAAATTCACGAAATTGAAAGGACGAATTGTTTATGAATAATAGACTGTTTTTAAGCGGGTATTACCGATTACCCGAAGCTTCTAATTAAGACGAAAATGAGAAATTATTTAAACAAAACATATGATTATGCGGATAGACTTGGCAGTTGCGAAGAACAAGGGGATCTTAAAGTTGGAAATATATTAGTACTGCATAAGTCAATAAATTCAGGTATTTGGTATACATCAGCAATGGACTGTAGTATAAACGATATGGTATATAGAAACCATAGATAAAAGCCATGTGATAAATCAGACATCCATTCGGGGTAAATTGTACTTGTAAGTCAAAACTATATTATCTAAACAAAATTAAAATAGGGATCTATAGAAGTATACTATACTG
Source organism: Muscidifurax raptorellus (assembly GCA_020010945.3). Classification (NCBI taxonomy): domain Eukaryota; kingdom Metazoa; phylum Arthropoda; class Insecta; order Hymenoptera; family Pteromalidae; genus Muscidifurax; species Muscidifurax raptorellus. The sequence goes on along the minus strand of CM052079.1, from coordinate 12,585,077 downwards.
CCGGTAGTTTTTGTAAATTCATAATATATACGGGCCGAAGATGACGAGACCGAGGAATAGAGAAAATTACACAATGACGACTTACACAATCTGACGTATATATTAACGGAAGAAATTGACGCGCAGATTTGGACATGTAGCAAGAATATGAAATGCGTGTTACGAAGAGCAAACGGCAAATGCGAGGCGATATCTATGGGGTAGATCCAGGAGCTAATGGAAGGACAAAAGCTAAAAACGGATCTGGTATATAAATCGAACGAGACGATAAATTTTGAACGGAGGCAATGAACTTTCGAGCTCCGAATTCCATTTGAAAAGACAATGAGAAATTAGTTGGTACACGGAATAAACTAAAAATGGAGCACTTATATAATGCTTCTGTAACACACGCAACTTTGATAGCCGAAATTTTCGATATTGTCGTTGGGTCACGTAGTCGTAAGTATATATAACGTTTGAATGGATGCGCCAAGTTAACATTCAACGATCACGTGCTCTAACGTGCATATATATATATATAAGTTGCGAAAAACAAATTGACTTGAACTTGGTCGCATAATGTCGTTTTCAATGTTTGCTCTTCTTTTTCTCTCAATTCAAAAGTTGACATAAAAATGCTAGTTCCTTGAAAAACTTCTTTTGCCCTACTTACCAGCAACAAAAATATGCTATTACGTGCATGTAAAGTACGTGCAAACTGGCTCTTTTCTGCTCTACAGCGGAAATGTAAGCCCTTGAGCGGGAAATATATAGCTATATTTTTGTGCTCTGTATTACATGCATCTCGCATAGCAAACTTTTGGTGTAGGCACTGAACAAAAAAAAGTATCGTTAGCGTCACGGCCAAAAGGGCAATTTCGACTAGCGTGATATCCACACTTATCAGTGATCGCCTTATTTCCATCCTTGATACGCAATATATATAATACTATTATATCTTGAGATACAATGCCTGTGCAGAAAAGAAAAGCAAAAGTATGTGTGCTCGACAAGATAGAGATCTCACTGCAGAATAACTCTATTTCGAAAATAAAATTTATTCTGCGGATGATAAATGGAAATTCAATTTGCGAGGGGCAAAGGACGTATTGCACCCAATTAGGGAATTAAGAGTCGGCAAAAATATCAAATTTTGGTTTTTTATTCGAAAATAAGACAGAAACATTTATAAATCCTCCCGAGAAATTATAAATAAAAAACCAAACATTCGCAATGTAAGGGTTTAACGCAAACACGCGCAGCTAAGCCTACGCACCCATATACTTATATTACTGATGTGTTAACATCCTTCCAACAGCTGCGCGTCAATAGATCCGCGCAATACAAAAAGTGTCGAAGCTACGCAAAGCAACCTCGTGAAAATTCGTAACAAAAAAAATTGGTAAGAAAAAAGATGAACGGTAGGTAGTTAAGGCGAAATTCAGCGTTGTCTGGCCTCGATAATTCTGCATGAATTTTCGAGCTTGCTTGACATTGTCATGCTATCGTGTCAAAAGTCAGAGTTCGCATGTGTTAGACTTGCGACGGTTCGTATATCAACAGGTGTCGACTAAAAAATTGCGAGTACGTGTGCATGCAGTAATAGGGGTACACGTGAATCTTGTGAAACGTCGATGCCGATCAATAGATTTGCGTAGCTTTACTTAAAAGATGTTGAGAAACTCATGAGGTGCCGAAAAACTCCAGTCCAGGCCAAATGGGATTTTCTTGAGCGATCGTCAAAGTTGACTAGCGACTTTAGTCTGTGCAAAACATGGCTTGCGATCGCTCTCACTCTGAGAGAAGTATATTTTAACGTTACTGATGAATGTAGTAACTATAACGAAGAATTTAATCGTGTATATGAGGGATTAAATATTTGGTAACTATAACCAAATTGTTTCCGGTAAAATAAACTAACAAATAAAAACGTAAGGCAGCGATCAAAAGACTTAACTGTAATCTACGAAAGTTTGTACACGAAAGTATGTCGAAGATTCACTGTACTTATGTCATAAAAAATATTTAGTGCTAGGAGTGCAATCTGTGAGAAATTCAAAACCAGTAAATAAAAATTGTTAACCTGGGTTGTCGCGTGAATTTCCGAAAATTTGCGAGAAGAGGTGCACGACCAGGGGACAATAAGTCGAGGAGACGACCCCCTCCCTCTCTCTCTCTCTCATGCACCGACATATACGGAACGTGTGACATCGTCTATGTACAACTGACATAACCCTGATTGAATATAAGCGAATTTTACCTGCGAATTTCGTATCTTCAAATGGGTTCTTTTCGTGTAAAAATGACATGAGTTGCTACAACGTTGACTTAAAGCTGTAGGATACATCCTACACATAAGTGTATAAGTTAATTTCAAAGATAAAACGCTTTTGATGTGCTGAATTTACTTTTGGGACTATGTTTTGTTGATTTTCAACAAAATATTGTATTTTCAGCACGCCCGGATGGAAAAAATAAGTTAACGTAGTTTGCTGTAAAATTCTGTCCAAGAAAGTAGATTTTAATACGAATACGTCCGTGCTAGTATGTTTTTGTTAAAATTTAAATATTTCTTAATATATTAGAGTTACGTACATGTTTGTATTCCCGTACGTTTACGTACGTTTTTCTTAATTTTTGGACATTTCTTGCTACGTTTGGCGCGATCATACGAAAATGTACTAAAACGTACGGAAACGTTCAATAATATACCAAATTCAACGCAATCTGTGAACGTACTTCTTTAAGCACAAATATACGGCTTTATGTATTTCAATGTCACAGAAAAAAATTTATTATTAAAACACACATTTATTAGATCAAAGTACAGATATATCTACGTTAACGTATAAAAAATCGATATAAAATACTTTCATTTTAATCTTCTATAATTTTATCCATATACATTTTTTGTTTTCGTACGATGAGGTTTACTCTACACGTAACATATCTGATTCGAACTATTTGAATTTTGCATCGTGTAATATGGACATATTAAAAAATGAGCTTGATTTAACTTCTAACCACTTAATCTCGACTTGGATTTTAAGAAAGTCTACATTCCACGATGCAAAATTTAAATAGTTTGAATCAAATATTTTGCGTGTCGAGTGTACGTGTCCATACCGTGAGTCCAAATTTTAAAACTAATCTGCTTAATTATGCGCCAACGTATTGAAACGTACAGTGCGTTGCCGTACAGCAACGGTAGGGCATTTAACAGAAAATTACAATTTGTATTACTATGTAGAAGTTTCCAGACATTTGAAAGTCTAATTATTCCGAAAAAAACAACTATAAACTTTTTAATTTCAGTATAAATACGCTAAAAAAGGAAAATGGACTTATGTCATTTTGTTTAGCAATCATAGACTTGCACCTTGTTCTGTAGTCATATAGTTAAACAATATAGTACAATTTTGGACTAGTCTCGAAAAGTTATTCGATTATTTGCTTATATCTAACGCATTTTTTCGTATATTTTTAGTGTTATTATTCGCATGGTATCCAGTTATGGTCACAAAAATTGAAAATAGTTTTATTTAATAGATGTTTTTAATCCGTGCATTATATTAAAGAATGTGTTGCAAAAGTGAGCGAGATCAGCAGCATGACATAATTCTACAGTTTCCGACATAACGATTTAACTGTATTATAGTTTTGCGACGTTGCACGAAACTAATCATGGTAAAAATGTGTATATTGAATGTGTCAATTGACTAGTACATTATCGCATGCCATCTCGATTTTTCCGATCTTACATCAGATATATAAGTTTGAATAATATAACCCTTTTTTCTTGAAAACATTAAAAATAAACTTATGTAGTTTGGACTCAGAACTGAATAAGAATAAGGGATTCTCAAGACAAACGCGACGTGATTAGACAGTGACTGATGTATTGTAATTATCAGGTCAGGTTGGAAAGTCCATAAACAAGTAACAATTGAACGATTAACAGTGGATCGAGAGTGATGCACTCAACTTTTTAAAAACCTTAAAAAATCACGCAGAACATGAATGATCTACAAATACAAAGAGCTATATAGTTTATAAGACAATCTGAAATATCTCTAAAAGTTATGTTTACATAAAAATGTTATAAATTCCATTGTGAGCATACACTATTAAACGTAATTCTAGTCGAACATAGTTGACACGTTTTCCCGGAAACAAGAAGGAAAAAATTATGGATGCTTCACGGTTGTTCAAACGTTTGAGGTTCATTAGATATTACGAATCAGAGATTATAGCACTCGTGGAATATCTATTAAATTATGCCATCTGCTTGCATCGAGTTCCTGATAACTTCACGTCTTTTACATACAATGCATCACATTTTCTCATAAGTTCCGAAAATTCAAGGCCAAGAGACTCTTTCAAGATCAAAATTCTTGAGTGGCCTGGATTTTAAAAAACGATTTCCAATAATGATTGCAAATTTAAAACCAGCACCTGAGTGTAAAGAATTGTCAACAAACACGAAATATATTTGATCGTGATATTCCAAAAAGACGACAATTTACAATTTAGATGAACGGAATTTATAGAGTGTGGTCAAACGACGCGTGCTGTATCGGATCGATCACATTTCTATAAGTTAGAGTCGTTCATTCAAATGAAGATACAAAATAGATGTATAATTAATGAAATTGAATTGATGAATTATCAAAATTAACCTCAGTCCTTATTGAATTGATATATATATATACACTTCAATGAGCTTACGGAGTCATTCAAGCGCTCTTTCTTACACTTCATAAAACAGCTGCAGTCTTTTTCACGATTATAGTTATATATATATATATATATATATATATATATATATATAAATATAAATATAAATATACAAGAGAACATAAAAAACGTAATCCTTGTGTAAAATCTATAATATATTATAAAGAGACGTAGTATACGCACGTGGAATTCACTATGTATATTAAAACAAAAACAAAAAAAGCAGAAGCTAAATTGCTATGCTTATTCATGAGATTGATGATTGATAGGTTTGTTACTTTGGGTTCGAAACGCATTTTCTATGGCCTTTAGCATGTTTGCATTTATATATACTCAAGCTCCGTTTACGATCGAAAAACGTATTTTGAAATTGAGAAAAAATATATTATTTAACGCTTACATATATATATAGGCATCTATATAAAACTAACCTTTTCCTCGAAGGGGCATCTCGACTATCCAAACTCCGAATGCGTCTGGTCAAACTATTGTGCTTTATATGAAAAATACATGTATATAATAATCGCATCAACGAATCGGACGATAATCCCAAAAGGCATAGGCTAAAATTCAAAATATCCTCTGCACTGTTAGATCGCACTGAGCTGTATGGATTGCAAGATGAATGTCGAGACCAAGGCGTCCTCGACACTGAAACACGTTGGAGAAGCTGATCTTTCCACTTTGCAAGGAACGCACCCCCATAGAGAGTAGAGTAAGGAGCGAGATCGGCCGAGCGAAAAGTTCGAGAGCGCGACCGATCGTTAATACGACGACGTGTACCACAACTAAATTTGTTTATTGTCCGATCAGTGTTCGTCGGCTTGTACCATCGCGGCCACATACACGCGCGTGTGTACCGATCTCCGATGACACTGCACTTAGGCAAATCCCGCTCGTTTTCCGAAATGAAAATCACATGCTAATACTATTCGATTTCGCGCTCGGGCTAAGCCTATCCCGGCGAGCTTTTTCCTCGCTACAATGGTGGCCACGTAAGACGACTTCCCCTAAGAATGCAACGGCGGCGGCGGCGGCTACTTTATGAATAAAGCACGGACAGGAGGGCCAGTGTTAAGCGAAAACAAAACCGATGGAACGAAAAATTTTCAGTGCCGATTGGCCAGTCAGTCTTTAACCAGTGAGTCGCACGCAGCTCATACCGGGCTCATCGGCCGCCACATCTCTGGCTCTTGGACGGTCGCCCCGCGGTACAAAGTACAGTGGATAGACACTGACCATCGGGTTTTCTTTCTTTTTTTAACTTCCGTATATATTCGTTTCTTCGATTTTTCACGATCTGTGAAACTGTATATAGATCAACATGGAGATTTGGAACAGTATCTACAAGGGCTACCTTGGCACAGAAAAGGGTAATGTGATATATAACTCGTACAACTTGATTTGGTGCGCGATCGAATTGTACGCACATACGTTATTATAAGAGACCTTTTTACACGGGTGGCGAATTGTTTCTCTGGGCAATGATAATGTCTTGCATCGATTGAATCATCCTCACTTTCTATGTAAAGCCATAATTGAAATAATAAAAAAAAATTTTCAGTGCGCATTGATAAAAGTGTTAAGTAATCGTTTCAATTTTATATATATATATATATATATATGTATGTGCGCGCGATTGAACGTGCATTAGATATTCAAATTAAAGGGGAAATAAAGTATTGAATGTTTCTGGTCATTCCACGCGCGCAACAGCGGTGTTGAACTCTTTTTGTATGTAAATGCGCTTATTTGAATTCATGAAATCTAATTTAACATTGACACTAAGCTCTTTTAGAGAAAAAAAATCAAGTAATTTCGTCGTGCGCGCGGCTGCTTCGCTCCGAATAGTATATGCTTATTCATTTCGAGAAAGAACCGAAAATCTCTTAGGAAGGTAAAGATGTTTCCACGAATTGATGAAATTATTCCTGCTTTGCAGATCCAAGAACGGAAGAATGGTATTACGCCAAGTATCCGCAGATAATGTACATGACCTTTTTCGCGTACCTGTACTTTGTACTGCGATGCGGACCGAGGTATATGGAGAACCGACCGGCCTACAGTCTCAAAACCTTCATAAAGTACTACAACATATTCCAAATAATCTACAACGCGTGGATCGTCTACGCGTGTATAAAAAATGGTATGTTCACCGACATAGGCCTGGGCTGCGTGTTCGTCGATAGGTCACCAACGGGAAAAGCTATGGCGGTGAGTTTCTGCTGCATTATTAGCATAATAATGATGTTGGTATTTCGAAAAATGAGGAAACATTATTCGAAAATGTAACGTTTTATGCGTCGATTATACTTGAGTAAGCGATCGCGCCTTTTTTTGAAAATCTTATGATAATAAGAAGATCACGCTGTTACTATATATTTTTATTCTGCATACAATGTATGTTAATTAAACCGTGATATACAATCGCTTATAGATGCAATGATTTTTGAGAAAAACTTCAAGTATGCCTCTTTTAAAAGAGATACTTATTTCGTATTCACACTATATAATCAAATGACTATTTCAAAGTCGTTTTAGTAAAATGATACAAAATTCAAAGTTTTCTGCAGCAGGTTTATGAAAACTTGCACAGTATAGATGAATTATTTTAACATAATTTCGTTTTTCTATTCTTCAAAAATTTAGCTAGTTCACATTTACTACTGGACGAGCATGCTGAAGGTAATTGATCTCATCGAAACCGTTGTGTTCGTGTTGAGGAAGAAACAGCGACAAATTTCGTTCCTTCATTTGTACCATCACATCTCGACGATTTACATCTCCCAGATGTCTATCAAGTACTATCCCGGCGGAATGGCCACCTTCCCGATTGTCGTCAATTCGAGCATCCACGTTGTCATGTATACGTACTATTTGCTCAGCAGTCAGGGACCCAAAATTCAGAAGATAATCAACCCTTTCAAGCCATACATCACAATAATGCAGATGGTAAGCCATTTATCTGAATATACTTAGAAGTTTTCCCCATATTATTATTTCTAGTACATGAGTAAATGATTTAAATTATCTTTTATCTCTTTCAGGTTCAATTTTTCGTTTTGTTGGCTCACACACTGCAAGCCTTCTTCCCACATTGCAATGTACCCAAATGGGGAGCGATAGTTATGTTTGCCAATCTTGTCATCAACTTTGTACTGTTCTACAACTTCTACAGGCAAAATTACAAAAAACAAGAAAAACCCAAAAGGAGCTAGATTTTTACAAACAGCCAAATCCTTTTAGTAAGACTTTATCTGGCTTTTTTCCTTCAATATAGAGTACAAAATTGCTGAAATTCTTACTATTGTATAAATTAATTTATTGTTACGCACATGGTTCTATATTTCTATTGTAAACAATGATTTAGTTTTAGACTCTTTTAATTATTACTGCGTATAGTTATAGAATATAAGCAGTTGTAATGGACAGAAGTCTATGGAATTCGGTGATCCAATGTGCGTGTACAGTGTAGAACTAGTTCTTATTGACAATATAGGTTGTACCAAAAGATCAAATTTTTGCTAACATTTTAAAAAAAAAATAAAATGTTTTTAGCTGGTTTTAAAAAAATTGTATTTTATAATAATATAGCATTGAATACAAATTGTAAAATTTAACTGATCAAATACTAGTGATGAAGTATTTTATGATAAAAATTTTATAAGAAGTTTAAATAAATAAACACTGACCATCCAGAAATTAACTTGTCTATTTTCCTTTTCATCATAATGTTTATTTATTATATTTACTCAACACATGATTTACAAGACTAATTTCATTAAAAAAATAAGACTAATCTCGACAATAAATCATGAACTTAATGTTATGTCCAGTGCCTAATAAAACATGAGTCAAGCACTCAGCTATATTGATGTTCTTGTTTTATTTTTATATCTGCTACTCATTGTTTTCATAACCTAAATGCACCCACTATCCTGCAGCTTTTACGAGTTTTTCCAGTTATAATGCAAACATACAGCTACTGTATGAGTTGAACGAACGCATATGACTGATCGTTTAAATTCCTTAACTATAAAAAAACCATTTAAATCGCCTTATACTAGACACAAAGTAAACGACAATTGACACTTTGACAAGTGTCTCTAAAGTTGACGCAGAAGCTCTCAAATAGCTCCAAATTTTTCCGAATAACCAGCGAGTTCTTACAGCTGGCACAGATAATCAAAATCAAGACATCACTTTCGTAAAAACTCGGAAAATCTACAGAAACGACACTCGAAATAGCACTAACCTCGAAATCAACCACCGACTCTCGCGAAACTTTCCGGCGCCTTACTTACATGACTAAAATCGTGAAAGAAATGGAACTCACCGTGTAGTAGGATAGTAGTCCGGCATTGTCATCGAGTACGAACCAGCGATACTGCCAGCCGTTGACGACGTTCGTCCACTTGCTCAGCGAGCCCTCCATCGTCGATGTCGACATGTTGTTTTGCGCTTCCACTGGCACTGAGCTACTGCTGCTGCCGCGGCGCGATGCAGCTGCTGCTGCGCCAGCACTTCTCACCGCTTTGCGAACTCGTCGCGCAAGTCTCTTCATCCTCGCATCGCGATATCGCATCCATCGGTGGTATATTCGCTCTTGTATTTCCGTTTGGATAAATCCTTGCTGACTCGTGCTATTTAATTACATACATACGTATATACTCTCTTGATCAAAGCTAATCTTCGGAGAAGGTGTGGCGGCTGTGTGATTTCGGACGTGATGTTTGCAGGCGTTTAAAGGGACACGCACGGGCTGGACTGCACACGTGTGCGGGCGTCGTCATCTGTGTTTACGTTTTGAATTACCCACGCGACTTGCACTTGCACTCGTGGATCAACAAGCGTTTATCCGAATTTGCTTGTACTTCGTATCAAAGAAATCGTTTGCACAATATGTTCGTCACACGTTCGCTCTGTAACCGTTGTCCGGCGAAAAAAAAACGAGTAGAAAAAGTACCTACGCGCAGAGCCATATACTATAACCTTATTAGAGACCGTTAATTAATCCGCGTCCGATGTCTGCAGACTGGAATTTACTGTCATTATAGACACTATCGATAGCGCACAAAAAACACTAAGTATGACTATTCACTACAACCTTTTTTATACTACAGCCGCAGGCTGTATCGTTGAGTGCTTAGCAGCAATCTCGGTTATCTTTTGAATTTCCATGGGAATACTGATAGAAAAGTCTTCCTCTCGGAAGTACGTGCATACTTATAGGAGTATCTAATATACAACACACGCGTCAACGCATCACCGTAATCCACTTATAACTTTCAACTTGTGGCTTGGGATACACTCTGCACGTCAATCATTTTTCTCGCGAAATGGCGTTTTTATTATTTCGGGTAATAAACAATTGTTTTCACCTGTGGCACACTGGATATGTAAGACTTATAAGTAAACGATCCGGGAAATTTTTTTTAAATTTCTCCCTATGTATAAGTATATAGGTTGTATATAACTGCGCGCTGCGCTGTGCTGCCGCAAGGGCGTAGCGACTTTTTCCACGTGCGAACGGACTTTAGTTTGACACGGATTAAGCTGCCTTCACAATGTCACCGAGTGAAAAAAACGTTGATGAGTTTTGTGTCGCGGTCTATATATATATAAGCTGATGTCTTTCTATATATAGATGGCTTATTATCGGCGAAATGTAAGTATATGAGAGGAAACGGTTTTACAAGTTAGTTTTGTACTTTTTAAATGCTTGTTTCGCAGTGACCTATACTTGGCAAAAATGTTTATTATTAGATCAAAGCATTTTCCTCAAAGTAGCCTAACATAATATATCTTCACTGTATGTCATCTATTTATTCTTAATAATCACTTTTCTCTCAATAAAATTTAATAAACAATCTTCTCTTGGCACTTATTTAACTATATTATTAATACACGACACTTTATTTAAAAAGAAAAGTATTTGTCGGTTATCGCGCATATTATCGCACGCAGCACAATAACACCTCATCCTCTTGTCTAAAAATATCGTAAAACCGCTAGCCAAAATAAGCGACGTTATTAAATATTGATTTAACATTTCCATTTGATACTTAAACTAAAACGTCCCTCTCTCCCTCGCAATTTCTCACAGAACAGAACACCTCTCTCCGCAACTGGCAGGTATGCGGTTTGCAATTGTGTACAGCCGCCTAACCTCCAACTGCTCCCGGAAAGCAGTTCACATGTGAACACGCCCAAAGCTCTGCGTCCGAGACACACTCGCATCCAAATTAAATGTATTACGATCTGTCATTTCGCGAGCGAGCTGTCTTGGGAGAACTGCTGGCCGCAGGATTGTAAATAAAATAAGAGCATAGTCGCGAGTCTCGGCGCGCTGCTGATTCTCGTGTGTTGTCGGATCGAAAGGAGAGGCACGAGAGTGACGTGACGTGCGAAAAAGCAAGAGTCTCTCTGGGGTTGAGAGCAGCTTCATGGAAGTCCGTCGTCGTCGCATCGCGGCCGAAGAGCTTTCGGCCAGTCCGTCGTCTTTGAGCTTCCAATAACAAGAGTCGCGGCAGTGATAGTGTCGAGAGGATTCCTCAGTCAACCGCGGGAGCCTGCTCTGAGAGCTAAGAGCTTTAACTTCCATCGGTGAGTGGTTTATGCTCTGTGGAGAGCTTGTATATGGATTGTGTGCTCTTCTTTGGAGAACTTGTATGGAACCTTTGTGGGGGGCTTTTTCTTGTTAAAGGAATCTGGAAAATTTGTACGTATTCTGTTTGTTTACTGAATGGGTGTTTATCGAATGAGACTGATAGGTATTTAGCTCTCCTAATAGTTGATCTATATAATTGAGCAATTGAGCAATGTCAATAATAGGCATGAATGGAATTTTAGTTGTTATAAGTAGGTATAAAGCTATTTACAAGCGCAGTTTAAAATAATTTGGAGTTCATAGGATTGGTAATGTTGATAAAATTTATTTGTATTATTTAAAAACAGTGATTTTGCAATTTCAATTCATTTTCGTAAGGTAAACATAAAAATGTTTAGAATTATACTACAGAAATATAACTTTATTAGCTAATGTAAATATCGATTGCAAATACCTTCATCTGAGTTAGATTTCATCTAACGAGTGCTATAAATTAGCTGAAGATTTAATGATCTTTGAAACTTTCTAATTAACAGTAGGATATATATATCACTTTTACAATTTATATAATCGGTTTATTTATGACATTAACTGAAATTATAAAAAATTTGGAAAATTAATATCTTTTGTACATATTATTCATGCACATATTATTACTATATATCAAGCTACTAAGCATTTATTTTTTATTTTTATTAGCCGTGAAAGTATATAACCAAATACTAAAAATCTAAAGATGGAAGAAAAAAGGTGTAAAAGTACCAGAGAAGATGAGGAGTCGGAAGATTCAGAAAATATCATTATCAACGAAGTGGATGGCTTACCAAATCTACATCCAAACTTTGAGCAACTGGAACTGAATTGTGAAAAAAATGACATAAGTCATGAAGATATGTCTTCAAGAACTTTAGAAGATTTAATTCACGATGAAGACTTACCAATGTCTGTGATTGTAACAAATGTGGATCCCCGAGTTTTTAAATCTGATGAATTCAAGGTACTTAATAGTTGTAAATTAATTTCTGCTTGAAACCATGACAAATATTTTACAAATATATTTTATAAACTCGATATCTTTATGCAGGTGGAAATGGAAAAACTATTCAAACAATTTGGAGAGGATGCTACATTTCAATACTTCAGATCTTTCAGAAGAATGAGAGTTAATTATAAATCTCCCAGTGCAGCTGCACAAGCAAGGATACAGTTACACCAAACTCATTTTGGGGAGACTGACATTAATTGCTATTTTGCACAGCCTGTAACGCCTATAGGTAAATCTGTTCCTATATATTTTTCATAAAAATAAGGGCTTCATATTAAAGTTTAATTATTTTTTATGTAGATATTGAAGATCGACACTTGCATCCTCCTGCACCTCACAAACAGTTCCTAATATCTCCACCAGCATCCCCTCCTGTAGGCTGGGAGCCTCGTGAGGAAAACGAACCTCTGGTGAATCATGATTTGCTCGCTGCTATCGCTAATTTAACTCCAGGTAAATTCTTTCACTGTAAAATATAATCCACAATATTTTGAAGTTATAGAAAAAAAATGTTTTTTTTTATTGCAGGTGAAAGCCACGAACTTCATCCAGGAGGGACAAACCAGCCAGGCATTGTTGTTCATATTTGCGAAAACGCAGCAAATGCAGTCAAAAGCGCTGGCCGCATACCGCACACTCGCTGCCCTGACGAATAATTTATGAATTCACTGTGCACGTGTAAGGAGCGAAAAACGTAAGAGTAAAATATTCGAGGGGTATTCTGGTGGTTTGTTTTTTTAAATCAAAAGAGCTTGTCTGCTTTAAGAATTTTCATTATATACTTATCATCTGATTTATGTTTAAAGAAATTATTTATTAACGAATGTCTCCGCATGTATGAATAATTTAAATACTCTACTAATCTACACTCAAATTTCGAGGAAATTCTCTTAGCAGATTAAACGATTTAAATTAGCAAGTAAATCACCAGAGACGGCTTTCAGTGCAAGCAAACAAAAATAAATATTTAAACAAGCACTCTCTTCCTTTGCCGCCTGCTCTATATAAAATTAACGAATCATACGTAAATACACATTTAAATGATCCATCCATAGGGCAAATAAAAAAGAGTTTGTTCTTTATCGACAGATTTAAAGAAACAAAAAAAAGCAGGTAATCTTTTAAGGATATGAGCATGTTAATAATTCCAGTTGTTCTATTATCAAGCCGTATTATCGTTGGTGTTATCGTATCAGAAAAAAGAGAGCGAAAATAAACGAGAGAAGGGCTTGAGTGTTACGATAATCAATGTTGAAAAAATATATGGCGCGCGCTGCTGGTCGGCTTTTTCGTATATCCCAAGCCGCGTGCGTTACAATATCTCTTGGATATATCAAAACGCTAATAAGGGGATAGAAAGATGTTAAAAACTCGAGACCGTATGAAATTGGAAAGCTTGCGGTTATTCTTGTTTTCTATTGCGTTCTGATTTGGCATGCAAGTTTTGGAAAATCATTGTGATTTTAAATTACTACATGCCCAACATTATTGAAATTGTGAAAAACTTGAAATTTTGTTAAGCCTGTACCTTTCGACTTCCTCTAAAACGTACATATATTTCTAAATTGAAACGACGCTGTTATACATATATTTATGTACATAATTTTACGTATAGAAGATAAATTGCGAGATAAATTATGTCTACATATTAATTTTTTTTCTAGATATTTTTCTACCTAACAAATATATACTCCGTTCTTATGCGAACCATTTTCTCGGACTTTTAATTCGACTTTTATCCCCTTGAAACATGCTACAGTAGTTTGGGAAAAAATTACGTACACCTTAAAGTATTTACATACAAGTTTCACCTAATTTTTATATATAAATCTTTACTTATAGATCAACATTAAATTTTTCTTGGTGATAGTCGTTAAAGCTTTATTCATAACTAGTTTCGCTTGCGATCTGATTAGTACCTAATTTTTTCCCTCGAGAATTTAGTCATTTGAACACGAAATATATAACAAACGGCTGCCTAACGAAAACAAATTAATGATAAATATACAAAATGACTTTGTAGTGGCATGAGTTACTTAGGAATTGAAAGCGAATAGGTCGTTGATGGCTATAAGAATTACCGAGCGCAGCATAGACACTTAAAACATCTTTCCGCATATTTTGTGAAACCAGTAAAATTAATCGTAGAGCGAGAGAGAAATAAGAGAATCGAAAGATAAGTGTCAGTGTTGTGCTTCAATTCGTATGATCGATTATTTTCTTAATAACAGAGGAAAAAATTAGTTTTATACAGCCTGTGTGCATATTCAATAAACGAAAACTGGCATAGATCAATCGGAGTCCTTAGTATGTAAAGATATAAAGTATACATATTTAAATTTCAATATCAATGAGCGTTTTCTGCTTCTGTAGAAAACTTAGTGGAAGCAAGTCTATATCGTAACGAGCATTTTGAACAATCAAATCGTATTCTATTCTCGAGAAAAAACTGAGTCGAAATTTAAACTAACGGTCTCGATTTAAAGAAAATAAAAATTATAAGCAAGTAAGGAACTAATACCAAGTTGTTGAATGTAATATCTAGATCCTAGATGGATTTTTCTGTTAGTCGTTTTTCAATCTTAAAAATAAAAAAAGGAAACGTGTTAAATGTTTGGTCGCCGCTGTATTGATGGTCCATTTTTCTCGTGCAAGTTTTTTAGCGTTATATAGCGTTTCAAAAACCTAGAAATTTCATCAGCCGACGAATGAAATTCTATTACGCATATCCTCCCAGAGTACGTGCGACCATGGAGAAAAATATCATCCTCTATTTTCTCGATTATTATCATAATTTTCTTAATTACAAAGTATTAATAGTTGCCTTGAAAGAGATTTCGTTCAGGTTCATATGAAACGAATTTTTCACAATCGAGCAAAGATTGAATAGTATTTTTTTATAATAAAACAATGGATATAGTCGTAGAAGAACTAAGTATTTACTTCAATTTCCGTCACGTCTTAATCTTCGGAAAGCAATTTAAAAAATATGTATCTGTCCACACGTAGTGAAGTTAAAAAAAAACTTTTCTCCCCGTTGTACTGCGATACAAAAAAAGAGGGAAAATTGCACTCTTTGATGGCTTGATGCTGCAATTCGCCGTGCATAAAGTTATTTCTTTTCATTTGCAAACTAATTGTGTCGTCTCAAATTCTCTTCTGATTACTACTAATACGTAAAATGTCAACGAACATTGCATTAATGGCGAGACAAAGTGTTGATTCGCTAGAAGTTGACGCGTGATGTCCAAGAATTGGACCACAGGAAAAAAGTTCCGAACCAGGGAACAGTTATGTATGAATTTTACATAAAATTAATAGTAGGTGTTTCGAATGAAAAAGTTTTTAAATTAATTTTGGAGATCTCATTTGTGAGGGACCTTCCTTGTAAGGATAATCGCGGGTGATATATTTTTTGTGAGATACTTCATGAGAAAATTTCTTTTCTATCTTTTTTTTTGATTTTAATTAGATCGAAATTTAACAGCTAATTATGTAAAACAGAGGCGAAACAAATAAATAATGTTACAAAGATGTCATCGGCGAAAGATATGGTATGAATGTATTTCATTAGTACTTGTGAATATGTGTATATATGTATGTACGTATACGTAAAACGCATATGTATAACGCATATGTATAAGAGAAAAAAGAAAACAAGAATGGACTTATATGCTTTTCTTTCATTTTTACTTGGAGGTGCAGCGAGTCTTAAACCCACCGCACTGCAAAGTCTGAGTTATGCGTACTTAACGAAAAGGAAATAAAATAAAATCGTATCAAAGAGCTCAATAAAAGTAAAAGAATCTGTTATTAAGCGAAATTATGTAACAGAAATACTGTGTCAGTTTTGATGGAAACAATGTAAATAAAAAGTACATAAATTGTTTACAGATTGTTTTTAGAATGTTTCCATTTGTTCCCCTGCCCTCCCTAACATAATTTTAAAAAGTAAAAAAGAGTGGTTCGAACAAAATGTTGATTTCTTTAATCCAAATGTTTCAATTTAAATTTTCAAATTCTTACACTCCGATATTCTCAACGCTTAAATATTACAAAGGCTTTATACAAATCATTCTTATGCACTGACCTGGAAAAGGCCAATGACAAATAGATTCAAACTCATCTTAACACACATCAATCTCTGTAGAATTTGAGTTCTTTGTTCGTCGCTAATACTATCCTGCGCTTGAAAAGCTAAGTACAATTTATATAAGAAATGTAAATTGCTTTTGTAATAAAATTTAAGTTCAAATAAAAAAATAAATGCCGGTTCGATATAGCTCTAGTACATTCTATTCACTGCAAGAACAAACAATTGCCAGGTTCTAAAAGATTATAAAAAAATTTACTTCAAACGGAAATAAATAATTAAATGTTAATAAATGAAAATGTGGATACATAATTCTATCGAAATAAAAAAGATAAATTTAGGCCTTGTTTCATTACAATTCATCAATCAGTTTATCAAGTTGGGCACAATTTTAACGTTAAATTGCTTCAGTATCAATGTAACAATGGTAAAATCTTTTGTGAAAATCTATTTTTATTCCCGAAAAAGTAATTATGTATAAATAGATATGCCTTTCATAATTAAGTGCTATTCTAGCATTCTTAAATAATAATATACTTGAAAATAAAAAGTTATTGACACATTCTTTTAAATAAAATAAAATGATGAAGTTGTATATTTTCGATTATTTGATTAAATCTTAAATTCAGTATTATAAATTAAAAAAATACCTTGATGAGAAAAAAAACATTAAAATTTTTAAGTTAAATGTATACTTTTAAACAGTATAAAAGTATGATAATTATCATGCCAATGTTATATTATTTATACATGATTTACTCCTCGGGATTGGCGTTTATTGTACATAAAAGAGCATCTTTATACGCGAAGAAAATTCAATTGCCGGTGATCACTTGAAAATCACAGTTCCAAGTAAAGCGATTGAGAAAAACAGGATATTAAGAACTTACACATTATTTATTTAGCCTAAAATTATTCAAAGCTATAACTACTACCTTACAAATGCATGTACAATTCATCTTGAGTTTGTCTTATTCTTTCATAACTTTTATAGCGACCTTGACCCATTATACATTTTTTTTGCAGCCAAGAGGCAATCACTATTATTGATTCCAACTGCGACACCGCAGTAGACGACTGCAATCATGATTTTTCATTTAATGCATAACTTGCGCATATGCCACATTTCTAGCTTGAGACGTTGCAAATACTAACTCAAGTTATTATAAAAATATAGTGCATTAGTCGAGACCAATTTGAGTAAGTTTTTTTTGCTTAATCGTCATTATGCCATGTATACGAATGTATTGATGTCATTATCGTGCCTCTTAATGTATTTATGTTCAATAAGCCACTCGATCTGTTCTTTGATCATCTTTTTACTAGGCAAAAACATATTCTTCAGTATGTCAACCAGTTCTGTTTGCAGTTGGCTGTTAGTTATTTTCTTTCGCATTTTTAAAATCTTTATGATCGCTTCCTGAAAAACGTGATTCGATGTTAATACAAATAAATTACACTTTATAAAATTCGTAATTTAGCCAACTTACTTGCACGCGTAATATCCTAAGTTGAACAATAGATTGATTATCCTCCTCTTTACTACGCTCTGTCGACAATTGCAAACGACCGATCATATTGATCTTTCCTCGTTTTTGTAATTTTCCATTTTTTCTGCAACAAAAGTTGTTTTTAAAATGTGTACATTTTTAAAAAATGAATACATTCGTTATTTATTTAACTCACATTACTGCAAACTCCTGATTAACCCAGAACTTGGTGGCTTGTGAAAAGTCTTTAGGACTCTGAGCAGGAGGATCCGCAATGATTAGCTGGCGCTTGATCTTTGGGAAAGCGCAGATTGACCAAAGCGTTCGTCTTAGCTCTGGATCAGGTAATTCGGTTGCCAGTCTCAGATTCTCATAGGAGATTTTTTCGAGTGGCCGCTGATTCCAGGCAAACAGCACGGCCATTTGAAAAGTCGTTACGTCCACGTCAAACTTGCCCACTTGATTCGAAAACGTTATCTACAAGATAGATTTTGCTATTCATACAACGGTTCGAGTAATAATTACCAATGTTAGAACAGATAATAAAACTTACCGTGCCATTGGACATGTGATGATACCATTGGAGCTTTCTACCACTGTGTTTTTTCTTATAAAACTCCTCAACCTCAGGTATATAATCTTCCAGCTGAAGTGGCAAACTAACTGTGACGCGTTCACTACCTCTCGCCCACGCACCTGCATTCAATATCTAGAAAAAATAATTAAATTATTATTTAGATATTATTTTTAATAAAAACTAGTAAAAAATTCAATAGAAACCTTAATATTAATGCTGTCGGCAATAGCAGCTCGACATTGTTCTTTGAATTGTTGGTTCAAGTCTTGAGAGACCTTTACGTCCTGGAACATTCGAGCAAGCTTATTGACGTAATCGGCCGGCATTCCGACTTCTCGCAGCCACTCTACCATGTTCTCTTCTTTCTCAGAGTCGGCGGACGTGTCCAAAATCAAACGCCGCGTCAGATGTGCTTTGTGATAACGCATAAAGACATCCTTATTTTGAACGTATTTCAGTACTAAAAGCTGTAAAATTCCAATAAATGAGTGATCGCGTTTATCTTTTATTTGATTTTATTTATTATTCGTACGCACCACATCTCTGAGTTTGCTCTCGATTTCATCAGAGGTGAGCTTTTTGCTGAGTGGCGTCTTCCTCAGCAGCATATCACAGTAGTTAGCGAGGAGCTCGGGGCACTTGGACTCTGGCAGTCCATTATTATTATTAATGGGCTTACTATTGGGTCCACCGAGACTGGTGATGGTACCTATGAGTGGGGCAGCGGCGGCCGAAGCAACGGCAGGTGCACCACCGCTGCCCTGTCTCATAGGTAAATCAAGCTTGAAAACAGAGGAGTCATTAACAACAAGCTTATAGGCCTTATCACGTGCCGTTAGAAAGCGAGGATCGTCATCGAAAGCTTCTTTAACCAGTTTTGAGAAACGTCGGAAGAGGTCAAGCAGCCGTTCCACATACTTTTCGGAGTCCTGAGTAATTATATCCACTGCAGCCATCATATCATCCAAACCTGCGGTGGCGATGTGATCTTCTAGGTCAACCAACATCGGCGTTACGCCTTCTGGCACTCGATCCATTAACTTAAGCATCAGTCGCAGTTCTGGAAGTGTAAAGATTTTTTGTTAGTTTGACGCTTTCTTTACTTTTCTAAAAATTCGAAATTACTCAAAATCATTGCTTACTATCTGTCTGATGTTGCTGTATCATTCTAGGACATTCTGCGAGAATAGCAGTTTTGAAATTAGCAACCAATACTTTTACACATCGCTCCATCAATAGTTGTACACTAGCACTATTGGGTTCAAGGTATTTTTGAGCACGTAATTCCTCTTCCTTCAGTTTTGTTTCAGCATACTTCATGTACTTTTCGACCCCATACATAGATAACTGTTCAGGTGCTTTAACCCAATAGAAGGCTTCCGTTTCTTCAATGTAAGCAGCTTCAAAATTGTCTCTATAAATTTCTAGTTTATCTGATGGATTTGAACAAAGGTTTACTGCAATAAATAATACAAAAATCAATACTTCGCAAAAATATTATGGCCTGAGTTTTAAATATTTCAATACTCATACCATATGATTCCCTAACACCAATAACAAGTCGTGAATCAAAAACTTCACCATTCCTTTCTGTTCGTACTAATTTCATAGCCGAGTCTTGAAGTCTTTGTTTAATGTCGTTAAATATGCTTTGATTCCAACTGTCTAACATTAACTTTCTTACAATACTTTCTTCGGGCTGATTCTTCTTTTGCATGCTACTACTCGTTTTCCCTCGTAGAGATGCTTCTAGCTGCCTAAAAGGGGTTGGTAAATAGTTACATTGAGTAAAAAACTTCCTCCATTCTGCTATGTAAGCCTTCAATAAAGCTTGTTCTTCTTGGTGCGCCATGACTCTCTACAAATAATCAAGATAAAATAATTTTTGTTAAAAGTGAACTATAACAATAACCAAACAACACTGTAAAAATGATTCTCCAAAAACCTGTTGAGCCTGTTTTATAAAATCCATGATGTCTTCTTTTAAAGCATCTCGTAATTTGGGTGGGCCTTTCTCGTCCAGGCACACTTGATGAACCGAGTAAAACAGGTCCTGCCATTCTCCTTGTGTTACTGGTTCTTGCTTCAGAAGCTTCAGAATAATTGGACGCATACATGGCCAGGCACCTTCGAATGTAAATTGGCTCTAAACAAAGAATCATCAATTTAATATTTTATGGAGCGTTGACTTTTTACATATATACAAAGCTGGCCTAAAATTGCGCAACTTAGAATCATACGAGAAGAAACAGTTTGCTATTTATTTCCACTAAATTTGACGCAAATAATATGTCAGAAATCCTTACAATAACATTTTAAAATTATTTAATCAAACAACATTGAATTGACTTATTATAGACATTAAGATTATATTTGCATATCAGAGATTTATTCAACAACGCCCCTAAAGCAGTACACTCATTTGTTTTTTGTAATATTTACATTCCACATCAGAACTCAGTTATTGTCAACAATGACTGAAACTGAAAGTATCACGCGGATTTGGTTAATCATCTGCCGTTACAATTTTGGCAGTACAATCAGGAAAACACACGCCACTTTTCCACGAACGCAGGAAACATTCAAAAAGTTTGCCCCACAAATACACAATCCGAGAATCAGCTATAACCGCATCTTTTTCGAAAACCGAGAGGTAAAGAGAAGTCGCGGAAGCCTCAGGATCACTAGATTTTCAGAGATAAAGATCAAATTCGGTGAGTCGAGCTCATTGTCAACGATTTCTAAAGATTTTCCCGCTGATTTTCGTGGACTAACCTTTAACAACGACATCACAGAAATTTTGACATGTCCCGTCGTCGCCCGTCGTCGTCGTCGTGCATACGAGGTTATGTGACCACGCCAGCAATGGGGCAATTTAGCAGTTGGGCAGTGGTGTGCAAAAGCGCCTTCAAAAGGGGATAAGGAGAGAGAGAGTAGTGTATATATAGGTATCACGATATCAGTTAACAGTAGGTTAGGTATATATACAAGAGAGCACATCAGGAGAGAAAAAATATTTTCTCACGCGCCGCCATTGACGCGCAAGAGTAACTGCCTGCGCGCCACATCGGTACAGTCGTCTGCTACACTCAAAATATTTGAAAAAATTAGCTTGATACTTGTATTGTAGTTAATAGTTATGACTAATTTTGCCGAAGGAATACGAAGTATCCCCGCAGGTACTCCCGATACATTATTAAAATTCGGATTAAATTGGATAGAGATTTAATATTATATATAGGTTGAAATAAAATATCATAAATTTAATTATTTATTATCTTAATATTTATTATAGGGTTTCAGATACATCATAACAGACATTCATTCTAATAATAATAATAATATAATTATACGTCTTTAAGAAGCGTGTTTCGTCAAATATTCAAATATTTTCTCCTATCATATAGATAAAAGCCGAATCTCATAAGATTCTTATTCAATTTCAACAGGCAAATATCAATAGATCGAAATTTATCGTCAAATTTTGAAACGTGAAAGTTTTTTTTAAATACTTTTTCACAATAATATAATTATCACAAGGCAGGCGCGTATTGGCGTTTCGATAAAAATTATCATCGTAATCTACTGGATTCGAGTCGGGTATACACATATTGGCATACAAAATTTGCAGTACAAAATTCCATTTGTTTAGATATTGATTCTTAGTCGGGGGGATTGTTACAGAATCGGGCGTATACAATAGAAAAAGTTACAGCTTTGTTTTTCTTTCTCTTCTTTTTGGTTCCCAAGTATGTAATGATGATATAGTGATCGAGAGTTTTATCACGAAGGTTTTACGGATATCTATTTCTTACTTATAGCTCATAGCTGCGGCGCATTTTTAGTATTATATAAATCGCTCAATGTCATCCACGCAACTTAATCAGACAAATATTACGGATTACTTTGTTCTTTTCTGGTTTCCTTTGTCGTTTGTGTCTATTGGTAACGTTTTAGCATCTTACATAACAATCGTTACGATTATGCGATCGCGCTTTATTCAACGATAATAATCCACTAAATATACCAGTTATTAAATATATAATACCGTGACAATAGCTGCATAATGTTATTACATTGTTTTCCTTAATGATAACGTCAATGAGCTGTTTTGATATCGATGATTAATGAAATAGTAAGTCAGCAGCGGCAGTCTATCGCAGGAGCGGAAGAGGCGAGTATAGCTACATATAATTTTTGCATGTTTATTCCTTGGTGTGTACTTGTGTGCGATATCGTGTGCTTAGTGTTATACTATAGTGTGACAAATGATCAATAATATTAGACTCTAACAGAAAACAAAAATCATAAAAATCTACCAATAATTCTAATCCAACCGATCTAGTTATACAATATGGTATATATAGACTGCAATGAAAATAAAATTCGTCAAGTGAAACACGTACATATACATATATATCCATACGATATAACAATGTAAAGAAATAAACATTACACTTCACGATCTTGAATTATACATTAAAAAAACACGTATGACGGCGTGATGAAAATTCAAAAGTTTACAATAATCAATAATTAATAATAATCGATTCCCGATTCAACCAAGAATAGAATATCGAGCTCCGTCGTAACTGATTAGTTTGTCAAATATATAAACACTCTCGGAATCGCGCGTGCGATTCACAAAGCGCAGAAAGCGGCTCTCTTGAAGCGATGAAAGCCGGGTGCATCAGTTCTCGTCGTGCCCTCTGCTGGTCCTTCCTTTTGATTCTCGTTCGCGTCTGTATGAAGAAGAGCGCGCGGTCGCGTTTACCAGAAGCCGCCGGCGCTGCGTCCACCAGGTGGGTTGTTCACGCGGATGCAGGACCGCGAAGCCTCCTTCGAGTCCTCTGCAAGAATTTTCGTTTTATACGCTAGTCTATATAAGTTCGCGATCGGTGAAAGAGAATACAGCTTACCACAAAAAAAATAAGGCTATAGTATTTTCATCTATTAAGCGTCCTTACATCCGAATCCGATCTCAGAATTGCCCTATCGCGTTAGCATTTTGAGGAATTGGATTTTTTAATATCCTTGCTTTCATGATCAAAATTGTTTCCCTCCGAGATATGGCATTGCAATTTCGCACATTTTCGAATACAGATTCAGATTTAAGGGCACTAAATACACTTTTTTTATTTCGTTTCATGCGGGAGCTGTGTAAAATTTGTCTGCTTCATACCGCTGATGGAGAAGGTCGAGTCCTGGAGGTTCCTCTGGCCCTCCATTCTGGGCCCCTTAACCGAGGGCGTAGCCACAGCCGAATTCGGCAGAGTAGGGGTGCACGGGATTGTGGTGGGTCTAGCAGGCTCGTAGTGGTGCGTCCCGTTTGTGTGGACGTTGTTCTGATTGGCGGCTGCGTCCGCGGCAGCCTTGGCCGCCCTGGCGGCTTCCCGGGCTCGGGCGAAGGCGGCGTCCTCCTCGGCGAACTTCCGGGCGTCGGCCTCGGAACGGGCCACACCCCGGGGCTGCTTCTCGCGTTCCTCGACTGCCTCGTACACGTAGCTGGGGTACGGGAGCGTCTCCACGTACTTGCCGAACCCGTGGACGGCCTTGACGTCGCACTCGTCGACGCAGACGCGGCCGCCGACGACGACGTACTCGGGAACGCCGTGGACTTCCATGCCCTGGAAATTCAGTTTTCAAGATTAGATACACGCAAACAAAATGGAATGATTTTTATATAATAATCATGAGAATATTCTGCGTTTTCAACAATATTGAGACGATTCATTTTAACGATGGAAAGCAAGCTAATTGACTCGCACGTCGCTCGGCTTTCAGCATATATTCGCATATACTATATATCATACCGTCCTTACGGAGCATGACTATCTATAACGGTCTTCAGCGTAACGCATCCATAAACATCGACATTATATCCCCAGCTCATCGAATTCAATATAATTACACAGCGCGTACATCATGCACTATTAATTCCCTTCTTTCCATTTCGGCTCCCAACGCGAACGGGCTTTGTTAAGCCCGATTCTCGCTCACCTCGAAGATATTGAAATCAACCGCCTGATGATGGGTCTGCGCGGAGATGGTTCTCTTCCTGCTGGGATCCCAGACGACGATGTCGGCGTCGGAGCCGACGGCGATGACGCCCTTCTTGGGGTAGAGGTTGAAGATCTTGGCGGCGTTGGTACTGGTGACGGCAACGAAGCGCGACGGGTCCATGATTCCGGCGTGGACACCTTTTTCCCAGACGACGGACATGCGGTCTTCGACGCCGTTCACGCCGTTCGGGATCTTCGTGAAGTCGTCCTTACCCATGGCCTTCTGGTCCGCGTTGAAGGTGCAGTTGTCGCTGCCGGTCACCTGCAGGCCATCCCTATTTTCGGCGGGAAAAACGAGGATTCATTACAGAACATTTATTGCAATATTCTCGGTGAAATTGTATTTATACATTTTTTCCTGTATTTTATATATGCGGTGAACAATAACATTAATTAAATATATAAAGTATTGCGAGAACGTGGATGAAAGCGAGAAAGGCGCATTTTCGCAGTAGCTCTCGTAAAACGTCTTTCTCCTGCGGGCAAACACGCTTTTCCGCACGAGCTGTTTATACAGCGAGTCGTCGGGACATTTTCTAATCGAACGCAAAAGTCGCTGCACCTGCTGCAGCGCCAGGTTAATGGCGCAAAAACCACGAGTCTCTCGCCAGCTGCACTGCACGACGTCGAGTCGTGCGTCTGGCTCGAGAGAGAAGAATCTTCGAGGAGAAGGGATATGAGCTTCGATTATACGCATCAGGCATGTAACGACCATTGCTGATCGTGATATATTATAATGATCGTTTTTTCTTTAAATTCGTTGCACAATCCTCGAGTGAAAAGACGGAAATCCAAAAAATACATCATCCTCCTGGAAATCGCACACAACAACATACTTACTGCGCGAGCTGTTCCATGAGGTACGCCGGCGTCGTGGGATCAGGCCTCAAAGGTGGACAGGTGACCAGTCTTCTGGCCTTGACCACATCCCTGCCGTACTGCTCAGCCCCGTCGATTCCAAGACTGGACGCAAGGGGCTCACCGTAGATCGGCGCACCGTCGGCTCGTTTCGCCGAGACGACGTCAGCCGCGGACTTGCTCATCACTGCCGTCACGTAGACCGGGCAGTTCAGCTGTTGCGGACAACAGGCAGATTTATACACACGTATAGGCGTACCGTTATAGCATTGCCTCCTGCGGTTTCGTACGCGGTTTATACGGTGAGGCAGGAAGAGAGGACGACGACGATATGCGCTTCATTGATTTGTTTTCATTGAATTGCTACGCGCGCGCTATTTTTATTTATCATATCAGAGAGGAATGTCGAGCGAACGAGAATGAATTTTTCATTCGAAAAGTGTGTGTAGCGAAGGATAGACAAATGAGACAATGCTAGACATTGTCCGCGAGTGTTTCGAAACGATTTGAGCTCGTTTTTATAAAAAAATTCATTCAATTTCGTAAGGCGCGCTCTTCCGAAATTTCGAGGAAAGCGTACAAATCTTACGTAATCGCCTCGCGGGCTCCATTCACAAACAAACGCTGCGATGTATCTTATCTGCGCTGAATTAACGCGGCTTTCGAGAAATTCAACGGAGAATAGAAAACTCGAGCTCTTATAGCGGTATACATATAGTAGGCGTAGAAAGCCGCGCGCGCGCGCATAAATTTCTTCCTGCGGTGAGTATTATATTATATCGAGTATGCGGCTTAATGAAAAAAGTGTCCCGCGCAATTGTTCGCCTGCGGTTATTCGTCGCGTCCTCTTCTTTCTCACGCGTGCGCACGAAACAAATGCATTTTCTTTTTTGGAAGGTAATTGTATAAAGTTGCGGTGGAGGAGTATATAAATGTAGCAAGCCACTGAAGAACAAGTGTATACAGAGAGAAGACAACGAATCGTTTACGTCCGACCGCGGTGGATCACAGAGAAAAGTTGTCGTTTATTAATTCTCTTAACAACTTTAATCTTTATGCCATAGCAGATAAGCAGTCGGTATTTTTTTCCGACGATAAGGGGGTAGTGTATATATACAGGCATCGAACGAGACATCGAAAAGTGTGAACAAGATGCACGAGCACTTATGAATAACAAACGCTTAAATATGGTGAAGTAGACATTCCAGAAGATCGCTATTAAGAAACACATCTAAGTATACGCAAGACATCGATATCGCAAACATGAAAAAAGGCAACATTCGTTAGGCTCATGCTTTCTAAAGAGTAAAAATTTACTTCGGTACTTGAAAGATAAACATGCGGTGCGTAATCAGCCTTTTGGAGAGTCGAATCGCAAAATTTCTGCCTAGTGACACAGGGAAGAGACGGTAATCGCTCGCTTGCAAGTATATATTACGAGATAAGATTACATCGTATAGATGGTCTTACCCAAAAATATATATCGACATTGTTTTCGTAACACTCGATAGCTACAGGTTTATCGATGATCGAGTACATATACTTAATGACCAATCGTGGCTGATCCAAGTTCTATTTTTACAAAGCGAATTCATTTTCATACAGTTATAGGCGACTTACGGCTATCATTTTTAGTGCGTGACTAATTGACTTTTCTCCCGTATAAATTAATTAAAATTGACGGTTTCGAGATGCTTTCCTATTATCAAACTACAAATTCACATAGACCCAATTAAACTAATGCTACAGCCACTCGACTACCGCCGGCAAGCCCACAATAATTAACGCGTGAGGTAAACAAAAATTTCAGTCCAGAAAAGCCGACTACACACGTTCTCTTTTACCAACGTAGTCTTGCACAATCATCCTCCTGCAGCGGAGAGGAACTCGATTACATTGCCACAACGGAATCCCAGCGGACGTTATCAATTACATCTATACGCGCCACACATGAAGTTCGTAGACCCTCCGATTACAGCCCACCGAAATGCCCAAAAAGAATATAATTAAAAAACGAGTCCAGCCGGCCGTTCCCTCCCGCGCGCATATCCGCTCAATTAGAAGACACGTTACGGCGTACAGCCGAAAGAGCTTAGGCAAACATCTCAATATAGACGCCGCGGGAAAGCAAGAATGACGAAAACTCGCTCCGGCTCTGCTGTTGTATGTGCGCGTCTGGTCTCGAGAAATCTCGAGTCTCCATTAATGGCTAAAAGCGAGGCCCAGCCGACGTCGTCCTACGGGCTTCTCTCTATCGCGTGCAACTCGCGCGAGAAAAACGCGCGAGATTATACGCGTATGTGTCGCTGTAGAGGTATATAGCAACACGTTTTGCGCGCGAGAGACGTGGAAAGTCACGACGAGTGTTGTCGCCCGGGCGACGATTTTCTCGCGCTTTCTTGTGGCCGCATTGTGTACCCGCGCGCTTCTGCTACTTTTGGCGATAGCCGGGAAAAAGTTGCCGGTTCGCTGTAGCTCTCGGCTATACCTATACGTATATGCATATATATACTTGCATCGCAGATTAGCGTCTCTTTCTTTCCTCACCGATCGTGCGGGGATTGCGTTTTTCTTTTGCCAGCAGATATACATTTCTACTTCGCTCCTTTCGAGTAAACACAGACAGTGTTCTATGCATACAAACCACCTGATCCCGCTGCAATCGATGGATCCTGAAAAAAAGACATCCAAGCAAAAATTTGACGAACAATACTCACGAGTTGAGCTTCTTCATGAGCACGAGTGGAGTCTCGGGGTCGGGCCTGAGCGGTGGGCTGAGCAAGTGTCCTGCGGCATGCCTCCAGCAGCGGTGCTGGCATTGGCTACCGTCGGTTCCAAGGGCCGCCGCGAGGGTTTCGCCCCAGACACAGACGCCACGACGACGCGCCTTCTCGACCTCCTCCGCCGCGCTCCGGCTCATCACGTGCACCACGTACAGCGGACATGCGACCTGTGTTGTTTTTTTTTTACGATAGATGATTTTTTTTGTTCGGTGCGGTTGCTCGATGGGCAGAGATAAAATATATAATATGTTGCTAATTTTGGACGGTTTGGAAAGCTCGTCGGTCTGGTTTTCATATACGAAGGAAAATGGTGCAGTAGCACGATCCCACTCGAAAATTTTATCCCGCAGATTATTGCGGTCTACTCTTTTAATAAACACTGATAGAACTTAATCGCGTAAGTGGGACGGCCCAGGAAGGGCTCTGCATAATGGGTGTCGTATTCTCCTTAATTAAACGCCGTTCTCGATTTTTCACGAACATAATACGCCCTCGGCGATAAAGGTCAAGAAGACAATGTATAAAAAAAGAAGATAATCCTTCCCGTCCTTCCCCGTTTTCTCTGCTGTACACGCGGTAACTCGAAACGGATTGACACACGCTCTGATCGCGTAAAAATGTTTCCATGTGGTTAATAACGTCGAACTAAAGAGAAGCAAAAATAATAAATCGTAGCTTTTCATCCTTGACTTTTTGCCCATCGCACAACCCACCAGCCAGTTCATCTCCGCTTCTTCGTCTTCCTTTTCGTTCTCTTTCGTTTCGCTTCACATGTATAGTTCGCTCTCCTGCTGCTCTCACTTTCAACGGGTCTGCCGTGGTAATATACACGTATATATACTCACTACTCTTCAGTGCTTATCGTTAACGAGAGCAATTTGGCACACTCCGAGCCCTCTTCTTTTTTTTTCACGCGGCGCTTCCTCTCCTTTCTTTACTTTTAGGTTTGCTTTTCAGCGAATGAGATAAGATAGCGGTGTATGTATGCAAATTTTTTTTTTAATTTCACGATGCAGTGTGTAATTACGCAATTCTAACGTGCACACAAGCGTGGATATATTTAGAGAAGGAAGTTTACCGAGATAACTAAGAAAAAAAACTATACGAACTCTAAGACGATAACATTCTTGCAGAGAGATAACATATTATATATATATAGAACGTGCTAAAACTTTTATGCATCGGTCGTCGACGAATAAACGTTTGCGGTGTAAACGTGCACCCGCGGAAAAAATCCTTGCAAAGGTATACACGTACACCGGAGTCGTTGACTCCTCTTATAGTTTGCTTCGGCTACAAGTGCATCATGCTTATAATTAAAGTACAAAAAGAGGCTCAAAACACATATACTCGTATGCACTACTAAGTGATCTAATACAGTAAGCGAGAATACATTGATAATATAAGAAGAACGAAAATAGACGAGGAAGAGGA
This sequence comes from Muscidifurax raptorellus, assembly GCA_020010945.3. Lineage (NCBI taxonomy): Eukaryota > Metazoa > Arthropoda > Insecta > Hymenoptera > Pteromalidae > Muscidifurax > Muscidifurax raptorellus. Next base: position 12,555,406 of record CM052079.1, on the reverse strand, counting down.
AAACGCAGAGTAAACAAGGAAATAACAATAGTCGTGAGATGGAACGACACGGATAGATAAATAATTGTATACAATAAACAATCGTGTAAAAAGTTCCATCTCGGAAACGCAACTGCATAAATTATATAGAGACATGCTGGACTCACCTGGTTCGCAATGACGCAAGCCCGATTGACCGCTTCCGCCTCGACCTCCTCGGGCCGGGACATCTCGTGACCTTCGGGTCCCGTCACACCAGCTGCCAGCAGTTTCTTCGTGTTCTGAAATTGAGCGATATTTTATTTACTTATTCTTACACTTAATAAACAAAAATCAATGTTATGGGAATACAATACTCGTATCTCTGATGATTACGCGCGGTGTCAGAAGTTTATCGCGGATCTATATAACGATCAAAAATGCATTTTATCAGCTGCGTGATGTATACAGCGGAAAGTTATATAATTTATATTTGACTTTGACGCGGCTGTTAATGTTTAGAAGTTTTTCAGACAAATTAAATTATATGCTGTCTCACGTCGGAGTCGTCGAATTAGAATACACTATTCCCTTGGGGAAAGTTAATCGCTCGACTATATGGCAGTGTGCAACTGCACACCCTCCTGTATAGACCAAACGATTGTTGCACAGTGCAATGAATAATAAGTAACGACGAAGATGATTCGAGTGCAGGGCATTGCTCATTCAGTATTCAATTCATTAAGTGCAAGAATAGAAATACTTTAGGGTCTAAAATATGCAGTATTTTAAATATATTTAAAAATATATTTTAGGTCACACGCGTATTGTGATATACTATGTTCATATATAATTTTGAAAAACAATTATACAAACTGGAAATACTTGATAAGCCATTAAAAATAAAGCTATTATTAAATTCAATTGTCAAATATTTTCATCCAATCTCACAAAAAGACTGCCTACAGTGTAATACGTTTAAATTTACTCAGTAAATGTAGTTATAAATGCAAAATAAAAAAAAAGCAATTTATTATTAAAATTTCCTATACAATTGTATCCCTTTCCCGTATTTATTTATTAAAACACTGTGTATTTGAATTTTGAGTGTATACGCACCTCGTATATGAGATCGCCGTTTTCGGCGTGAACCATAGCAACGGCACCGAGGCTCTTGCAAACCTTGAACGCTTCGATGAGCTCCGGGTCCCTTAGCATGAACATGTCGCGGTATGCCATGAAGAACTTGAAACTGTTGACGCCGTGCTGCTGGACCAACGTCGCCATCTCTTCTCGGGTCTGTCGTCATTGCAAATGTTTGTTGTTAAACTTTGAATAAACTTATGTATGGTTGAAGGTCTGAGCCGAATTTAGAAAAAAAATCGCGGCGATCATCATCTATACAGATATGCGCTTTCCAACAGTTATTAAGGCTAATAGCGTTATTGATCCAGGGCTATTATAACAATTCTAGATAGAGAGTCTTATCGAACTATAGAGCGAAAGCCCTTTCTTAGATACCATGTGTATATATACTATCAAGATCTGCCGCACGAACACCGGAAATTCGCCGAGTTGTTGGTTTTTCTTCGAATTGTATTTTTTCTACGTAAAAAAGTTATATTCGCACGCGCGCACCAACCGGAGACTTCGACCGTTCTCCAAAAACTTACATATAACGATTGAATTGCATTTTTTGACAAGTTCCATATCAACACCTTCAAAAAAAAAGAACCGAGACCTCTTCAAATCGATGCAGTCAGTCATTGAAAAACTCTCCTTAATCGCCGCGAGGAGGTCGGATCGCATCAGCTGTATATAGCAGTAATTCAACGCGGTTCGCACGCGATCGAAATTGAAGTAAGGAAGCGGGGAAAAAATATCCGAATTAGCATTTTAGAAACTCTCTCGCGCTACCATTTTCTCCAATTATTAAAGCCGAGTGTGCTGGTTTTCAAGCTCGCGCTGATTCTTGCAGGCTTATCATATTGTTTCTTCTGGGAAGCGATTGTCCTGCTAACAAGCACGTAATACGACGCAAAGATGATAATCGATTTGGAGCGCGGGAAAACAAAATTTAAACTCACCTTGGCGGTCCAGCTGGTGACGCCAACGTGAAGCGCATAGTCGCAGCAGACCTTCTCGTCGGCGTTCATCCTGTACCTCTCGTAGGCCTCGAGCAGGCCCTCCTCGGACTGGGGTATGACGAAGTCGATGATCATGGTTGTGCCACCGGCTACGGCGGCTTTGGTTCCCTGGTAAAAATCGTCGACGCTCCTCGTGCCCATAAAAATGAACTCGAAATGCGTGTGCGGATCGATGCCACCGGGCATCACGTACTTGCCGCGCGCGTCTATCGTCCTGGTACCGCCTGGGATTATCAGGTTACGTCCGAGCTGCCTGGGAAGTGAAGAGAGTATTGTATATATTTTTTTTCAATTCTGGCTGTTTATCGACGATGATGGATGCATATATGCGAAATCACGCAGTCTATTGGTTCACTGCGCGTATTATAAGGTGGCCGAAGTGGCGAAAAGCAAGTCAGGAAGGATCGATTGTGAAACTGAATGGCTATTATGCGTACGAAGCAAAGCTGCAATCTATTTCGAGGGGATGACACGACGATTTTTCTTTATATAGAAAACTCACTTGATGATGCCGTCTTCGACGTAGACGTCGGCGTCGAAAATGCCGTCCTCGTTGACGACTTTGCCATTTTTAATCAGCAGTCTGTTTTGCGCGCTCTGAAACAAAAAGAAAACGCTCGCGTTAGAAATAGACAACAGTACGTAGAAGTAAGCGCTTGAATTCCGATAAGTAAATTCACGCGTCCTGCCAAGCACGACATTTTTCACTTAAAACGCTCCAATTTCCACGTCTTTCTCCAATAACGAAATATCTCTTCTATACACGTCTCCTTTTAATCCTCATTACCACCCGAAACCCCATCGATCATCCCCCAGCATAAAGAATTCTCCATACAAAAAATCTCCCTCTCCCCAACTAATAATTACAAACGACCATCTCTCACCCCCGAAACAGTATCAATATCTCTCTGCGCAGCACAGAGCACCCCTGCATAGGCTCGTCGTAAAAATCCACCCCAGGCTTCATTTCCATCTCGCTTAATCGCGACCCGCATCCCCTGTATACGTGCGAAAGACGAAACGGTGCTCGTGTGCAGACTATATAGATTTTCCCCGCAGATTCGTCATCGCGTCGTCCCCCTCTCGTACAAAGACGTCGAGGACAAACGTACGCGCGGGTTTCTCGAGTTAAGTGCACGAGAGGAAGCAAAGAGGGTGTGTAGGCAGCTCGCGGGATTCTTATTTGCTTCGTTGGCTCCCGGAGGTCTAGAAACTTTTACTTTCTTATCCGCGGGATACATTGCACGCGCTTTAATATTTATATATATATATATTTTTTTTTTAAAAGTTGCGGGACGAAATGCAGCGAAACGATTCGATTTTCCAGAGCTATATAACAATACTTGGATGCCTGAAAGGATTGAAGATTTTAATGCGCATTGCGCTCCTTTATGGCTCGTAAAAACTTCCTTCCTCTCGCGGTTTGCAAAAAAAGGAGTCGCAGCTCTCTGTGTGACGGAGCCACCCTCCGTTATAACATAAGTGAAGTGTCTGATGGGGTTTGTAATGAAACTCTTATATGCCTTTGTGCTATTATACGGCGTGTTATACAAAGTTATATTATTCATAAAAGTTATTTTCGCATTTAAATTAACGATACATTATTTTTGCATTGGAAAAGTTAAAAAGCCAACCGTTGTTTGTACATTGACTCTCCCTGCGTTACATAAATCTTTTGAATTTCTTCAATGAGGAGGATATGGAAGTCGCGCAACAATGAATGCAAGGGTGCGTCCAGTCGTTTATTTACACACTTCCTGGCAGCGGCCGCTGTGACGCTGCTGCCGACCGATCAATCAGGAAGATTATTGATGCTAATTAATTGCTACGATTACAATAAACGCCGGGCGCATATATATATATATATATATTATATATATACTAGGGGGGTACCCCTGCTCGCTCCGCTCGCCAACCCCCAAGCTTATTTTTAAATTAAATAAATATATCATTAAGACAAAATATACAAGAGAAATTGTAATAATTGTAAGTGAAGATCAACATTTTCTTTACAGAACTTGTTAATAGTAAAACCAACATTTATTTTATTGATGGTCCTGGAGGTTCAGGAAAAACTTTCTTATACAAAACTTTGATACACTATTATATTTCACTGAACAAACAAGTTTTATCAATGGCTTGGACCGGTATTGCTTCTATATTATTACCAAAAGGAATGACAAGTCATAGAACTTTTAGATTACCTTTGGATTTGGACAATATAAATACTGCTTTTTTAAAATTAGAATCAGATAAAAAAAATTAAGGTTGGCTGATTTACTTATTTGGGATGAAGCATCTATGATTCCTAAAAAAGTTTTAGAAATAATAGATCAAACCTTACAAGATGTATGCTATAATAATATACCTTTTGGAGGAATCACTTTAAATACTGGAGAATCTTCTTTATTTCCTTTTACTCTTTATAGAAAACAATTTCCAATTATGTTAGCTTTCGCAATAACAATAGATAAATCACAAGGACAAAGTTTTGACTCTATAGGAATTTTTCTTAGACGCCCACTATTTTCTCATGGTCAATTGTATGTAGCTTTATCTAGATGCAAAAATCCTAATAAAATATTTATTCAAAATGAATTGGAAGATCCCTCAATAATCGAGAATATTGTATGGAGTGAGATTTTTAAAGATCCAATTTAAAACATACAAATTTATTGTAAATTATTACATTTTTGTATACATAAGATACAATATAGAAGCCAAAATTGATTATGCTGTTTTTCAAACCAACAAATTATACTAATTTTATTTCAGAAAAAATATAATTTTTTGGTTTCAGTTTTTATTTTTTTATTTTTTCCTATTTTTAGCAAATTATTAAAAAAGTTAGTATATAGTCTATTTTATCTTTAAAATATTTTTTATATTTTGTATAACATTTTTAGAAATTTTTAGGTACATTTATGAATATTTAATAATTATAGATATTCAACAATGGAATGGGATCCGGTTCAAAATTCATTAGTTCGTGTAGAAAATATTGAAGATAGAAATTATTTAGTTGAATTGAATAATCAAATAGATCAACACTTCATCGAACAAGTGAATTATGAACTTTACTTGAATGATTTAGTAAAAGATCATGATGACAATAAATTGAAAGAATTGAATTCTCAAACAGAATTTTATGAAATATTTAGCGAAGAAATTGATGTAGCTTCAAAATTTTCCAATTTAGATGAAATTCCAACTGATACTACTTTAACTATTCAAAAGATTCTAAAATTTTGTAAAAAACGATTTTTTGCCAAGTGAACTCAAAGATAATGATAATGATGTATATGTTAAATATATTTTAAATATAAGGAACATCATACATCATATTTAATTAACAACAAAACGTGATTAATTTTTTTCATAACTTTTTTTTACTGCTCAAGAATTTTTTTCAGATACAGGAAACAATCCAAATTATTTATTAAGGTATTAATTTACAGAATTGTTTATTTCAGATTACATAGGTCAATCAGGTCAACAGTCAATGCTGAAACCATAGCCACCTGTCATAGTCATCCGTTTTCTTCTTGTGCAAAATGTTAAATTATCTAAAACTACCGTGGTTATATGGCTCTAGGCAATGATTCCACGTTTTTTTTTTTTTAGATTATTGTATACAAATTCTAGTTGTTAAAAATGAATCAGTATTAATTTAATTGCGTTTAACTTTAGAACAAAATTCATTTTTGACAACGATCATAATTTTATATAATTTGATCATGTCATAAAATTATATGAAATTATTGGTGATTTTTGTACAATAAAATAAAAAACAAAAAAATCAACGCGCCTGATGTACATTATATGACTTTAATAAAATGTGCTTTTGACAGTACCTCCTAGGTGGTGTGAAAAACTGTCATTCTTAAATTTAAGTACTAAGTAGTATGCATTACCCAGAACTCCTCGATTTAAATCAAGCAAAATTTTTCAATATATAAGGCATAAAATATCACACATCAGAGATTTTAATTATTTTTCTCTATGAAGAGAGTATAGAAAGAGTGTGGAGAGAGTATAGAGGGAATATGGAGGGAGTGTGGAGGGGCATGTGGAGGGAGTGTGGAGGGAGTGTGGAGGGATATGTGGAGGGGCATGTGGAGGGGCATGTGGAGGGAGGTGGAGGGAGTGTGGAGGGAGGGTGGAGGGGGGTGGAGGGGATGTGGAGGGGCAAATCATAAAAAAATAACGTAAATTTTGAAATGATTTTACGATATTTTGTGGAGGGAGTGTGGAGGGGATGTGGAGGGGCATGTGGAGGGAGTGAGGAGGGGGGTGGAGGGGAGTGAAGGGGGGGTGGAGGGGAGTGGAGGGGATTTTGAGGCTCAAAATAACGTAAATTTTGAAACGATTTAACGTTATTTTATGGAGGGGGGTGGAGGGAGTGTGGAGGGGGTGGAGGGGGGTGGAGGGGATTTTAAGTTCAAATCACGCTTACAACTATATAATATAGGAAGATATATATATATACATTCTGCGACGGTTCATCATCGCACGCAATTCGTTCGCCGCACGAAAAAAAAACAATTGGTTAAAGTTATTTTTACACGAATTCTACGCAAATCGTAAAGAGCGCTATGTGTACGATAAAAACCACCACTGTATATACTCGCTAATTATATGCATGACTCATGACGCGGAGCAGCGATCTCGATCATGGGACCGTCCAGTTGAAAAAAAGAGAGAATAACCGGCCGCGAAAAAAAGCCGTAAGTATAAACGGCACCGACTGCGACTCCCATACAAAAGAGCAGAATCACGATCTGCTTAGATCGCGAGCTGTAGTGTACACAGGAGAAAGACGGCGCGCGCAGTAGTAGGAAGAATAACGGAGCGAAATCGCTCGCGGGCACTCACACAAAACGCCAGGCTTTTTATATATCCTCTTTTCCACGCTACGATATTCCCGGCGTTCTTTTGTCCGCGAGTTTGACAATTTTCATATAACTTCAAAATACGCGCGTATTGTGCTCGAAAAACTTTTATCTTAATTGGGATTTATATATAGTATACAGTTGAGTACTTTGTCTGCCCTTCGTCGTTGTCATCATCGTTATTCTATACAGTATACGGATTTCATGCTGTGCGCAAAATCGAAAATCATAACTCAGTTTTTAAAACCGATCCACGTGTTTGTTTTGTAACTATACAATAACTTAGTACACATCAGGATGATAATCGATCTTCCTATGTCTTCGAAGATAACCCTGTGTGGCCAATGTTTACATCCGATATTCTACAACCATGCACGAATTCAGATCGTAGCTGGAGTGGAACATCCAGTCTAATTAGGAATCTGGAGCGAGGGGTATTATCAGTGCACAACTGTGTTTAAATCTCCGCTGCTGCCGGTCTAGAATAGGTACGCGTACTATTAGACCACAAGCTCTATATAACTATGCGTCAATGATAATCGCTTTCAATAATTTTCGTCGATAGGCTGTTATTTTTATACGTAGTCGCAACTGCCGCGCTCGGTTGTTTTGCTTATATGATTGAGACGCTTGATTCTGAAAATTGGCGCTACTTAAAAATTAATCACGCTGATATATATCGACTTGCATATATACTTGCGGCGCTTCCGGTTGCGAAAATAATACCATCAATATTCAATTTATTCTTTCATTATTTAAGCAATGCTAATAAATTTATACTCTCTTATATGTATACATATATATTGACACTGACTACTGGCATTAAATGAACGTACATACACACGTTATATAAATTCCTTCGCGCAAGAGGCTAAATTAAAGCTTCCCACATTTCCGCAATTCCAGCTGTCCCGAATTTTCCCACAGCCCACACACGAGCATAACAAACCGAAACAACTGGATCACTCTTTCGCTCGGTGCAGTCGACATAGCCGCAATATGCAGTCGCTTCGTTGTCATGACGATCCACACCACCGCGTGGGCGGAACTCCATATATATATGCGGGTTTCGTATATACATATGCGCGCTCCCTCGTGTATACGAATCGCGATTCGCCTTTTCAACGCGCGCAAAGCCGATGCATACGTGCGCGCACGTGTGTATATACGTGCCGCTGGCACTTATGGGCTCCTACGTGTGCATCGCAGTTACGGTCTAACGTATATATATATATGTCCGTGTGTGTGCTGTAACTCCTCTGCTGTAATATTTGCGGGATACGCGAGTTCACTGTTTTTTCTTGGGTGAAAATGTTGAATGAATAGTTATAACTGGGAGAGACGCGGTCCAGAATAGAAAATTCATTTTTCGCCCGTGAGTCACGACTGTAGAACACGTGGAAATCATTATTTCCGGCTATTTATACGCACATCCCCGCGCGGTATTGCCGACCGAGCCGATATCTATTCTCAGCGAAATCTAATGTATAGCTTAACGATGGGTTTTCAAATGAAAAAATATATATCCAGTACTTTTCAGATATATACACTCCTTCTCCAATCTCATTTCTCCCTATAACCAGCTCGTAATATTTCTTCCTCTCAGCGGCTCTTCTCGTGGCACTTGAAAACTGGAAATCTGGCTCTCCGTATCACGTATACATATATATTTATATATTTGCGCGGCAATCGTAAACTCGCACCGCCAGGCGGATAACGCTTACTGCTCCTCCTTCGAGTATCTACTGCGACGAATATTTTCGGCGTATATTTATAGATGCAGACGGGTATATAGTCGCGGATATGGAAGAGATCGAGAGCGCGTATGCACTATATATATAAGTGTGTGCGTGTGTATGGGAGGAAAAAATATGTCTCCACCGAGACGAACTTTTGCGCGTAAGTACAGGTCTGGAGGTGGATGTCATGTATGCCGAAGATTTGCGAACGTGAAAATTGCACTAATTCAACGTCGCTGTCGATGTTTCGTGTTAGTAGAATTATTGGATGAGGCGCCGGTCTTCGATTTTTCAAATTAACGCTTCAGGGACATACGTTTATAGATATTTTGGTGCAAAAAAAGTTCTACCCTCCGACTTTATCCAACGCATGTTCGAACCACATGAATTTAAAGCTCATCTTCAACTCAGACACATATACGTCTGAGACAGCTGCTGCTCTGTCGCGTTTATGAGAAGCTTCCGTCGCGACGCGACGTGTGAAAAAGCTTCTAGACGCGCCGCCGTCGAGATTTTTCGTCGGACTCATTAGTTCTCTTTCTTTACTGCGGCCTCTTTCGATTTCTTTGTTTTTACTTTGAGTTTTTATGGCTCCGACGCGTGATTGGATTTTCGGGGTTTGAAAGAGGCGTTGAGGATTTGTTGGGATTAATCGAGCGTTGAGATGCTCGTGTGAATACATTTTTTGCATAATTAAATTAAAGACTGTCATGTGAAAACTTGTTTTGAAGACTGACTCGGGGAGTCGCATGTATAATATACGTGCATAATGAACTTTCTTTTTCAATGTTTTTTGATGAAGCACATTGTTTAACCTTTTGCACAGTATAAAAGCATTTAACCGTTAATTTTCGAAATGACAAAAGTTACTTTAGTTCGCCAATGAGAAAGTCAATTAATTTTCGTAATAGGTCTGTACATACTCAATAAGCTTCGGCAGTAAAATAACAAACTAGCCGTCATTCGTCTAGGCTCACAATTGCAAAACCGTATATATATAGGTAAAATATTTTGAATTTAAAATATGTACCGTTGTGTATACTTGCGCTCGAGTGTTTGACCTCTTCGAGCTCTATACACTCTGCGTACTAATTTGTTTTGAAATTGCTCAGGATATATGTATATAGTACAGAAAGACGGCATTTACTCGATCATGACGATCCTCTATTTTAAATATAATAAATAAATGTATATATTTTGATTCGTCATATGTATCGCGTATGAAAAACGCGATCGAAAACTAAGCGATATAGTAGATACCCGTGCACTTCCTCATTATGATAATCAGATGTATCTTTGAGTATAATCAAATTAGTCTGGCATGCGGTGTATTCACACCTCAGCGAAGTGTTACGTAAAAAAAGTGAAAATCCATTCAAATTATATCGCTATTTTCACTCGTCCAACTTTTACAATATCATTATTCAATAATTCAAAAAATTTTTTCCGCCTACTGATATACGTATATATTCGGGAGAATATGCATAATAAATTCCCCTAAATAGCTCACGGTCACTTCATTCCGTCACACAATCCGGACCCCATCTCCACTAAAAAAAATACAAAACAAAGAGAAAACGCAACAATTACACACGTATACCTCCTTCTCCTAACACCCGAGTACCTATATATACATATATAACGCGCAAGCGTTTTAGGAAAGAAAAACACTCAGCGAAGCAGCAGCAAAGTGTCTGCTCGGGACAGGTGCGAGCGTTTCCGGTATATATAAGCTGTGCCGCGCGGTCATTTGCAAATGTGAATTAGACCGTGGACGATCGGCAGCCTACGTTGTAACCACGCGCACGGCGGTCACTGTCTGTATACTTACGCGCGTAGGAAAAACGGCGCGTATAGATAAGCCTGTCTGAATTTCCACCCACGCGTGCGTATAGTGGCAGTGGCCCCCCTCCCCTGCGATGTATTATACCGGAGGAGCTGGTATTATGTACAGCTGTGTTTACGCGTGCGTGGCGCCCTGTGCGGATGGACTTTTTCTTACTGTTGTTTTTTTTTATAGTTACTCGCAACGGTGGACGGTTATGCTCGAGTTTTATTTTTCTTCAGTGTAGAAAAGAAAATCTGTCCCGAGAAATGTTTTTTATATTGTTAGTATCTATGAAGCTGATTAGTGACATCGATTCGCGTTCATTGAAACGATAACTATACAGCTCTCTATAAGAATCTCAAAAAATAATTGAATCCGCACATTTCGGCATATCTACATTATAACACCACGGCAGCTCTCCGCAGCCACACCTACACCTGGGGTTACGCAACGACTCAAGCCTTACCTCATCTCCATATCTGAGAAACTGCCGGCCTGTGTTTACAACGCTCCCGCAGCAGCGTGTACACATATACACAAAGAAACCAGCAGCAGTAGCAGCATCGTCTACGATAAGGCGCGCTGCACGCGAATCGATAGTTCGTTGACACTCTCTGTCTGCGCGTTGTAGGGGGTGGCTCTCTCTCTCTCTCTCACCGCAATATATCGGGGAAAATGCGTGTCTACTGCAGGCTTATGTATATATACCGCGCTTTCTTTTGTGTCCCGAGGTTCACCGCCGCCTGAATGAAAATTTCAATGAACGAGACAGCCATCGGGGCAGACTATGAGAAGAAGGTACTTGGCCCCGGCAATTGTTGCGTCGAGCTGTAATTGATGCTTAACGAGTGCGGGGAGACGAGCGGCTGAAAAACGAGGAAAAGCAACAGTTTACGATGTGTATTTTTTTTTATTTTTATACGCGAACGGCGAAATTTCAACTGGGTCGCGGCGGAGCAGAATCCGCGGGAGTTATTTTGAATCTAGCCCAGAAAGTTTTACTATACACATCGGACGTGTAAGTAGAACTGGCATATGTGAGCCGAGAAATTTCAGGTGTTATATAGCGCTATTAACGTGTTCTCCGGTAAAATCGATGCTGTCAGACGATTACAGCTGAGCCGACTGTGGAAAGAATAGAAAAGAACAAGAAGTCCGCAGTGCACGTGCACGAAGAACTAACTTTGTTATATCGGAATTGATCGTCTTTCGCTACTATTATTCCAGCCACGAGCTATCTGTCTCTATTAATATAGATGCTACTGCGACGTTATAGTTTCCAGCTCATGTTTTATCGGAAACATTTTATTTTATTATAATATTAATATTATTTTTTTTAATACAATTATTTCTTATTGTCGCCAATTAAAAGTTTGAATTAGTCAACGTTTACGTGCGACCACCTGACACGTATACTTTTTTTCACGAGCCTTTTCAGATCTCCAGCACTAAATTCGCTAGCAAAGTGAAACGCGATATCGGAATATCAACGTCGACATCGTAATTCCAAAAGCCAGAAATGCCTCCTTTCTCTCATTCCATTCTAACGCGAGCGAAAATCAAATCGCCCAACGAAAAAAAAAACAACAATACCGCCGACTCATCGATCCTCAATCAATAAATCATTCACTGCTTCATCCAAATCACTCCCGCGCGTACAAAAAGAAAGCAAAGAAAGAAAGCCCCCCAGCAAAGCGAGAGAGTTTGGCAGCACACCGCACTTGTGCCGGAGGAGCTATTTTTGAAGTTCCGCGCATCGGAGCATATAGACTGCCTACTCCGCTCGATTTACCCGATGGCCCGGTGCGGTAATCAATAAATACGGGAGTCTGCTGCTGAGTATACTCCGGCGCAGCTAAATCAGCGCGGAGAATCTTATCTCTGGCCCTGCGACGCATACAGAACTGTGATATATATAATAGTAGACGAGATTATTGACTCTGAGAGAGCGCCGTCGATCAGCTGATTTACGACGACGAACTTGGCGTTTCTATACTGTAGAGGTTGGGGCGATGATGGCGTTGGGCGTTTCCGGGATTTTTTCGATCGTTAAATGTTATATGCGGGGCTAGTTTTGGTGCGAGCATCGTGGTTAGAATTTTTAGTTGTTTCGAGTGAATTGTTGTCGTAGTGTCTGTTGATAATGAATGAATTGTGATTCGAGTATTCTATATCGAGATCCGTTTTATTGCGATGAAAAAGAATTTACATCTGCATCGTAAAAGAGGCACTATGTACAGGTGGTTTATTTCAAAGTATTGATTTATTTCTTCCAGCGACAGTTGCGTGCTGAAACTGGCCTTTTTTTTAAGTATACACTAGAAATCGGATAGAAGAAAGTAACGTTGTAAATAAGTTATGGCAGTTTGCTTCGCCTAAAAAGCGTGAAAACAAACACTGGAAACATGAAAATTCTGTGTCTCCGGTAGAAAAAAAATTTAACGACTCTCTCTCTCGCTATTAATCAGGTTTGATGATAAAAATTACTTCTCTATCACTCACCGCCTGAAAAGCTTATCGATTTTATCAACTTTTTTATTCGGTATATCTGGCCTTACGGTCTATATCACTGGCAACAAGTGTCCCAAAAAATTTGACCTAATCATCGTCTTATACACTTTCTATATATATTTGAACAGAAGCGAAAGATTGCGGGCGTTTAATTGATTTTCGCTCGACTCATTTGCACGTATCAGCCGTAGAATATTCCCAACGTGGCGTTGAACGAGGGAGAAATGTATAGATAGAACTCAGGCATATATAGCGACACATCGTAAGGGTGGCATGACTCATCGCTGAATCACAGTCTTGAGGAAACACTTTTTATACGTTCGGTGTGCCTGTACTTACCGCGCAGATCTAAAATTTCTTTAATTCGTTTTTTCAGGTAAATCTCGTACAAGAAGATAAACATAGAAAATAATTCATGTATACATATTGTACGCCGCGTCGTTAAAGATAATTTTGTATGCTTTTAGGACATCGAGAGGTGTGTTTACTTTCGATTAGAGGTTAAAAAAGTCAATAAAGATTTACAAGCTCACTATACAGCTTGTAAGAATAGATCCAGGATGTAATAGTGTTTCGATTTATTTTTACATTATTCACGCTACTCTATTTTCGGTAATCAGCGCGAGTTTATCGGAATTCGATGCACTTAGTACCGAATAAAGTTCACAAATTTATAATTATAGCGCAGGGTCTGCGATCTCCGCAATATCGATCGAATAAAATCAATAAAATGCAAAAACCGATTCCCTTCGAAACTCGCCACTAATAACGAGTTCTAATCTCTTTCGTAATACTGAATCATCTCTATACTATACAACCTCGAGCAAAAGGTTCGCCGCGCGATCAAAGAAAACGTGCGCCGCTACTCGGCACACGCATGTTCACTCTCCACTCACCGCAGCATCGTCCCGATAAACAAAGAATTACGTAACGTCGGCAAAACACCGGTCGGTCAGCGAGCTCGACTGGCGCGCATTTAAAAATAAAACGAGCTACTGCTTATATACCGGATGATTCTTCGCTCTACAGCCACACACATATCGCGTGTGTGAGTACGCGTATATAATACCGAAGAGCGTCTTGCGGAATTGCCGCGAGACGTGCAAAAAAAAGGGTCGTCCCGCAACACGCGACGGTTAAGTAACCGCTGATGCGACGTATATCGTCATTTTCGATCTTGATGCGCGTCTGCAGATATATATATAGGTTGTGCGATTTTTTTTTCCTTGTCCGTTTCGTTCACGCTTGCGAATCGGTGCTGGTGTATATAGTGTTAGCGTAATTGAATTGTGCAGTCGGTGCGATTCGGAATATTCGTGTTAACGTTGTCGCGTGCGCTCGAGTTATCTATAGCGTTTTAAAAATAACAGTTGTTTGAGCAAATATCGTGTGCTATACAGAAAAAGATTGGAATCGCTGCAGTAGCTCAACTATCATTGGCGAATCATCCGGTTTAAAGAGTTGTTAAAGGCAAGCCGCAATTACGCGTGTCAATGTATATTTTGCGCGCAATTATCCGCAAGTCGTATTCATAATACGAGCGCTTCCAGAAAAACTTGTTCTAATCTGACTTTACTGTTATTACATTCGACATATGTTGAAAAATCCAATTGCGTAGGTGTACTTTAGATAAGGTTAATACTCGATCTCCGCTGCTCCGCATCGCTTATCAGTACGCATGTGCGCACCGGGTACTGCGCATGAGCCGAACTCAAAACTCGTATTTCGACCCGTGCGTGTCTCATACAAACAAAATGTATACTGCTAACGCATGAAACTCATAATAGAACATCGTGGTTATGTCGACAGCGAAATTTGAAAGTAAAAGTAAAAATTATTCGGCGCTTCGTCGTGGCCCCGATGATAAATTCAAAAATGACGACTCCAAAAAAATCAGCATAGTGACCCCACGAAGCAGAATCGAAAATTAATATAAACAGGTGTCTCGCTCCAATAACCCAAATTTTTCAATCGGAATCACACGCAGGCATAATATAGTATTATTCGGCTTACGAGAATCGACAAACTGAATTCGGAAATTACAAAACATGCAACGCACGCGTCGATATACTCGCATTATAACGAGTCCGATATCGGACGTTTTGACAGCGAATACATTGAAACTTGTATATATAGGGCAACGAGAAAGAGAGAGAAAGAGAGACGAGCGCTTGTGTGTTCGCGGCCGGTGAAAAGGTGTATTTCCCGGCTTCTATTTGTGTTTCCCGCGGAGCAGTTCGCCAACCGTTTATTTTTATCAATATGGAAAATTAAGTATGTCACTGGCTCGCCTATGTGAGTATATATTATACCTTATCCGTTGTTTTTTGGAAATTCACCGAAGCAGTGGACATTATTTGTCGGGTGTGATAACCTGTAATTTTATCGGTATACTCGCAGCTCGAGTAGCATTTGAATCTTCTTACACGACGTCAAACCGCAAACTAGATTATTTCATCGAGATAAAGTTCGATCTGTGCGCTCGGGAGCGGCTTGTTTTCACTGCATATATACGTGTATGCCGGATAGTGAAATGAATTAAGTAATATTGGGGCAGCGTTTAACAACTCAAAATCGATGAATAATTTATGATCTACCTACTCCGCAAGCCGATTAAGGTTAAAGATATCCTCAATAATAGAAGCCTTTCTTGAGTATAGTCTCGCGGATTAATTGTATTCATAGCACCCCCTCTCGGTTTGTTGTCCGGAACACCACCCCCATACAAGCACACATCCATCCATCAGACGAAATTCCGAAAGTCGGGCTTTCCACCTACAAGAAAATCAATAGCTTTGGAAAACTCGCCCCTTGGAAGTATGCGATGCTATACACACGAAGCACAGGTGCTTTCACAACCCTCAGTTTTACCGTACAACAATACGGATACCTTTACACACAAGAGAATACATCAGCAAAGCACGTACACCCGTCAACGGATCCATACACAAGCATCTCTGACTCTGGCTAGCACACACCTGTACCCCAGCAGCAGCAGTGGCTCTCCTCGCACACACACACACACACGAGCCGCTTACTCTCTCCTTCTTCTTGACTTCCTTTATCTCTCTTATTCTCTAACATATATACCTGCAGGTGTATCGGGACCTTCTTCACCGGCGTGCTCATCTCGCAGCCTCTCTGGTGTATCGGGTCAGCAAAAAAAGGCAGCGATCACACAGAACTCGAAGTAAGCAAGTGGTCGGCTTCTCGCACAGAACTGCCTGCGATGATGTATACTTATAGACGTATCGCGAAACCGCCCCGAATCAAAGGTGTCTCGACGGCCAGCAGAGAGCGAACGACCAATGCACGCGCGATCGAGCGGACCTATTCCCCTTTTGCCTGTGCTATTGCGCGCGCGCAACGCGTATAAACACACTTCTCCGATCTATGTATATATATATATATATATATGTATATATAGCTGTGTAAGCGCGCGCCACACGTCGCTATATATGTATCTGTGCCGGAGAATTATTCAACGACGGCGAGGAGTAGTCGCGATGTATACACGGAGCGTCTGCTTCGGGCACTGGCGATCGACTGACGCGCCGCGGTGCGCGCGCTATTTTTCCGCGGCGGGAACTACTGCTGAGTTGAGAGAGAGAGAGAGAGAGAGGAGTAGGGGATCGACGCCGGTGCGCGAGTTCTGCGTAAGGGGCGATGCTGCTACTAAGAGGAGGACTGTATACTGGCGAAGGACTTTTGGAGTCGCTTCAGGGAATTGTTGTTTCGTTCTGATTTTTGGAGCAGCTTGGATCGATCGACCAGATCACGTGTGAGTGAGCCTGACCTTTTCTACTGGAAAAGAGAGAGGGATGTGTACGATTGAGTATTTTGTAGGCTTTGTGCGGCATCTGTTAATTGGAATAGGCGGAAGTAGCTTGTGTGTACGAATGTGGCGCGCAATCGAACGAGGGAGCATAGCTTCTGATAAAATCGCGGTATTAATTGAAACTGTCTATTGTTCATTTATGTATGACGATCTCTCTCTCTCTGTCGCTGATTATCGGCTTCGCTATTATCTGTATATATGGAGAAATCCATAGAGAAACATTCTGTTAGCGGACTCAAATGCTTACAAAAAAAATGATTGGATATTCTAGAGGCTCGACACCTTTTTGTGGGTCATTCAAATTATTCGCAAAGTAGCCAATGTTCAGCGGAATGTACTCAATTTCTGGAAAATGTATATTAATAGGATCATAGTACGCGAAGTTCTTTATACGAGGAAAAATTACTTTTGTCATTTTCCTTCTTTTAATCGCAGAGAACTCTTGTCTTAAGTGACCATTTTCATAACTATCGTTTTTTATTAGTTTTCCGTGGTAGGAAACTTGAAACTTGGGCCTATTTCTGGACAGAAGAGCATTTCCAGGATTTCTAGGTATACGTCATTGTTGGAATATTGCTATAAATTTATAATATAACTAAGAATATACTTTCACGATACTACGCACTATACAAAAATGACTCGACTTGCTTATGTATAGATCCAAAACTGTAGTATGAAATTTGATTATAGAAAGAGAAAAAACTACGCCTATGCATTGAAGGCCTCTGTAGACCCTTTGCCACGTGTTTTAGTCACGCACAATCATCTCGCTAGAGTAGTCGCATTTAACAGATGTGATTTCTTCCTTATACTAGTACAAATAATTGAGAGTATTTTGTTTGGTTTAAAAGGCTGATTTGTTCATTTAATATTCACCCATTTCCAATAGTCATTTTAACATGCATCAACCAGAATCTGCATAATTTTCTACCAGGATTTCTCTCTTAAGCAGATGAACCCACTAACCGAATATTTCTTATGGACTTCCCCACATACGTACATATATCTCCTATATTAGAACACGAGAACCACGGTATATTTGATCGCGGGGGAGTTTAGAAGTTTTCTCAGAAGCTGAATATGCCCCTGGTCCGATGATACACTACGGGCAGTGGAAGCTCCTTGGCTTTCAACGATGTATCTCCTTTCTGTTTGTTTTGCCGGAGCAGCGAGTCTGACGCGCGCGAGGATTTTTCCGGCTGGCTATTATATGCTTGAGTTTCACTCGCCGTTTATCTTGTCGTATATGTAGGTTTAGTTCGACATTTTATGAAATATTGCCCGCCGATGTTATACGCGAGCGCAAAAGGAAAATCGAGCATCTTGTGCGGCTAATATTACAATATAAGCCGAAGGTATATAATATATAAAATTCTTCTTTTATTTAACGCTGTAGTAGTATATAATATTCAATGTGTTATCTCGGCTTAATAATTCTCAGCTCACGCTGCAGTGTACGGCAAAAAGAATAAAGTAAAAAAAACCAAGCACTCATATGCTAACCAAAACTTCCGCCTTATATATACAACTGCGCGAGATCGAATCTCCCCTCATCTTGCTCAGCCGTAAACTCGGAACCATCGGCCCAGCCGCATATGCGCACACTCCGTGTACGCAAAAAATCGCAAACACTTGGATTTCCATTACTGCATACTGCTAATACGCAATTAACGAGGACTACAATTATATACCCCTCCTCCGCCGGTCGCTTCCAAGTTAAGACATTAAACGGCGCGTGCACACGTTAAAAGTATAATCGGCTGCTTCGCGCAGAATAAAAAAACACCGATGAAATTAATTCAATCTACGCCGGCTACTTCTCGGTCTGACTCAACGCTTATGTGCGCACAATATCGAATCGCGCGCGTGCGCGAGTACAATATATATGCATTTCATTAGTTATGCGCGCGAGGCGCCGCGTTTCAGTATTATTCCCATCGTCTATATATTAATGTTGCTTTGCACGTGAAACCACGTTTGTATATATATATATATATATATATATATATATATATTATAGTGTGTGCAGCAGCGATGAGAGAGAATGGAATAAATAACAAGGCAAAAAAAGGCCAGGAGAGCTACTGCTCTGCTTTTCCGAGAGTGGCGATGGGAGCATCCGAGCTTTGAGAGTGTTTATGTGTGCGGTGCGCTGCTCTACTCTCTGCGAAAAAACAATTTCTTTGATGCGAGCGTTAATTCATGCATTTAGGGTATAAATTAACGCTCCGCGCATCAAAGAAATTGTGAATTTGAATAATCTTGAGAATGCGGCTATGTTTTCTGTAGAATCGCTTTGAACTGTGTGACTAATCGTGATAAAATATGTTTATTGATTTCGTATTACACTAGTTTTATCTATAATATCATATATGGCACTATATCTTGCAACATTTTTAATATTTGATATTAATTAGGTTTATTGATTATTTGTTATCCCAATATACGACAGGTCGATTTGTCCAGTATGTTTATACGCACGCAAAAACAAAATTTAGAAAACATAAGTATTTAATCAAAACCTATTTATTAAGAAAGATTGTGTTAGGATCATAATGTCGTATAATCATTAAGTATATATTTTTGTTCAGCATTTTTCTTATAACATAGCGGGAAAAATCTATTTTTCATATTGCCATACAGATATTTTTTTCAGTAGCGATTTTAGAAAACTAAATTCTCAAAATTAATTTGAGAATTTAGTCTTTTTATGTGCCTTTCATTGATAGATATCATAAAATTAACTAAATGTATTTACAAGTAGCCTGATAATTGAAATAAAAAGTTATACATTAAGTTGAAATTTTAGTTTTGATTAAAATCTTATGCCCTTTTACTAAAATATATATATATATATAAGGGCAATAAATTAGTTTATACAAGATCAAGCTACAAATATATCAACGAATTGGAAGCTATGTTATTAGAAATAAATTACATATGAATGACATTTTATTGTTTTACATTACAACTCCTGCCATCATTTGTCAAATAATATAGTTTCATTAAAAAAATATCCTGAACCTGATTTTTCAATTATTTACATTATCCTCATATACATTTTTGGGTAAACTGTAAAGAACAATCAACTAACCAATTATCTCAAGTTTTTACAAACCTTTGATAATAATAAATATATTTCGACCCACCGCCAAGTTTCCAACAAAAACCCATCCCTATAGCCACATGCAGTAAAGAGACTCGCATCTCCAGCACATACTAGCACGCAAACGTCAGCGTTAAGTACGCATCATATGGGCTGCGCACGACTCGTCACGCAGTGACTCCCTCCTCTTATAATTTCTACGTCTGCTTTAACACACATACTCACGCATACACCAATCGAGCGCACGTAGAATTACGCGCAGAGCGGCGCACTTTTCTTTCATCTGCGCGGAGAGTCGCCTCCACTCTCATTCATCGCCACTTTTCAAGTGGAGCCCCGCAGCGCGTGTCCGACCATGCGAAACTTTTGATATGATGCTGATGCATCTTTCGTATATGGAATATTGCGTATAAGGAGTCGATTGTTTATTCCTTTTGTATCTTTTTGGTTTATACCTGAAGCTTTAAATATGCGGTAAATGAAATTCGATTATTGTAGGAATATCGTATTGCATTGTTTGAATGTTATTGGGATTCCTATACCATCGTTGTGAAAAAAATGTAATGGCCCATCAATCTTCTTTTTAAAAGCTGTTCGACTTTCTCGATTTTCCCGTAAAAGACCGGATAAAAAGTAGTTAGTCGATGTAAACACTTTTATATCGATCCGTGTAACAAATCGAAGGCATAATATCTTTCTCATCTCTCTCTCTCTCTCTCTCTCACGACAGACCGACTCAATAACCGATTCGTTTCGTTCAATATCTTGCACGCGAGAAATACAAGAAAATCTGGAAAATCACCTGCACTAAATTCTCTCGACAAAAAAGGCCCACATTCTATTAAGCACATCTCGCTGCAGCTCTTTTCACTTTTTTTTTCTCGGAGAGGCTTTTCTTTTCGTTCGCTCGTTAGAGCCACGAGATTCACGTGAAAAACGTGACTGCGCGGGAACACATATATATGTATATATAACACACGTGACTACACGCGCCGCACTTTCTATTGTCGGCGCGGGATTTTTTTTCCTAGCGACTGCCAGCTAATGATGCTGCGAAAAATTTCACTGAGCACGCACGCTCAATTTTACGCTTGTTTAGAAAAGTGGATTTGCCGGGGGAACACATATATCTATGTGTGCGTGTTGTTCCACATATAATATGTACAATGTTGAGAAGAGGAGAAGCTGAACGATGCCTTTCAAACGCGCGGGCGTGTTTTACAACTGTGCGATTGAATTGAATGGAAAATGTGTATAGCAATGATTTTTTTTATGAGCGAGATTATAGGTGAGAAGGTTGTTATGTATTATGGTGTTTAAAGATTTATACTTTACGAAATTTTTTTCTTTAACGTTATCGCTAAAGTTGAGAAGGTAATAAATGGATGAAATTTTATTGATATTATAAGTTGAAATCGCGTCAATTTGTCTGGTTATCGCTGTTTCTAGAGCTAGATCTATTAGTTTCCAACAGTTATCATCATTTTCATTTTTCAGTAGACGAGTGATTATTATATTGTACAAATAATAAAACAAGCACTGTGAAGACCAATTTGTTAAAGAATCGTCAAGATACATTTGTTTCATTAATTTACAACGACTGAAAGTAGTTAACTACTGATAATAACTTTTTTGAAATTACTGAAAGTAATTGCACTTGTAGAAATATTTCAGTATCACAAATAACGATATATCGCAAGAAGATGCAATTTCCAATCTATATTATATATGTATCTACTCTGGATAAGTCACTATGGAACTGAAGAGCGTATCTTTCATAGGTGGCGCTCGTGTGCTTGAGTTATCAGCCAGGAGAGAGGATTTACCTGCGATGGTTTTCAAGACCTTCACCAGGTTCCCATGCGGGCCACTAGATAGCAGTGCCATCGATTTCCAGTGTATTTAAAATTTAATTGCAGATTTGATTAAATCGTTGTTATTTAAAAGCATTCAGAATTTGCATGTATTTACATAATTAATTAATACAGTTTTAAAAATTCCACATTTAAAATATTTTACATTTATTATGTTTTTGTTCTAGAAAAAGCTCAACGCATCCAGCCGTAACGTTCTTAAATGAACAGCAGAAAAGTGATATTGAACACTTTCATTACAACTATTGATACAGTGTAAAACAAAGCAGTTTTGGACTGGCCTCATTTATCTCTCATCGTTATCTGCGAGACCACTGCATATAAATTAGTATACATCACATATATTTTGTTGGACCTGACTAGGCCACTCATGTTGTAACCGCCTTAATTGTTTATTTCGGAACGTTTATTGCAGAAAAACGACCAGCGACAAAATTTTTCTAGTTCTCTTAAAATCAAGATGAATCAGGAGACAGCAAAGAGTGCAAGAGAGTATAGCCGGAAAGGGGAGAAATGAAACGGCCTCGTGTTTCCTGCTGTATCTTTATCTCTCTCATTTTCAACCCCTATCTTTTCGATAGTTGTCTACCCCCTTTTTTAGGTTCCCCACATATATACTTCGGGATTTTGTTGAAGGTGGAGTCGAATTTTGCTTCTACCCAATTCGTAAAATAAATGTAATTATGTACGAAAAAAGATAATATGCGCGATTAAATTTCGGTTACAAAAATAATCCAAACAACCACAATTAAAATACTCGTTCGTGAAATAGCCCTGAAAAATAAAGCCACTCCTCTCGACAATTTTATTTATACTTCTCGGGTGTCAATTCTCATTCACACTTCTGAAATTCCAGCCGCGACCAAGAAGAAAAACTTCTCCACGCCACCGTATACCCCTCGGAACATCCAACAATAAACCACTATTGTTTTTTTTTAAGCTATCTCTTCTCGCGCGTACATACGCACAATACACGCACTCAAAACCGTAAACAGATTTTTAACTGCTAGCACCCCCTGTCACACACTCTTCCCATACAACTCCATCCCCTCTCTCGCAGCTCATTGTCTTAATCTCCTTCTCTCTCTCTCTCTCTCGCAACAGTCACTCAATCGACGCTCGACATGCCATACCCCCTGACAAAAAAAAAACGCCGCGGCGGCCCCCTTTTTTTTACAATCCCCCCTTTGGCTCTCTCGGATGCTGCGGCTCCAGGTGCCTACTGCCGGCGGCACTGTACACATACATATTCACCCTTCCCCGCGAGAACGCGCTTCTTTGACCCCCTCGGCGGCGGCAAAAAAAGGCTTCCCTCCAGCAGAGAGTAGTCGTAGTGGTAGACTTACGCGCCGGCGAATCTTTCGAAAAGGAGTCCCGATGCAGCCAACCCCACCCCTTTTGTGCGTGTGTGCGCCGTTTTTTAAGGGGGGAATGATCGCGGAGCGAGAGAGATGAAGCTCGAAGGGTTGCTTTAAATAATAATATAAAAGAGCGTAAGCGGGGTGAGGAGAAAGAGAGAAAGGGAAGAGCGATAGAGGTCGGCTGGAAAAAGTGCGCGAGACAGGCCGGTTTTAGTTGCTTGTCGGGATTTTGACGGGCAAGACACGCTCCGCGTAACGTATATATACGTGTCGCGAACTCGAGTTCTCGGTGACGTGTCGCTTGAAGTCGGTTATTTCAGCAGAGTTTTGTTTTTGCGCTGAGTGCGGCTGAGTTTCGAAGAATCGCAAAGTGGAGAGTGACATGTACATACGTATATAGTGATTGCGGGTGAAAAATGTGATCGAGACTCTAATGATGATTATAATTTGATAAGACTTACAATTGCGAAAGTGTCGATATTCGAAAAGATTTTTCGGTTGAATACTCGTCATATCGTCGCTTTCTAGACACGAAGACTTCGGCACATCTCAGAAAAGAAAACCTATTTTTAGATTATAAGAATAAAATTAAATTGAATCAATGAATTTTAACTTATGCTATATTTAAGGGCTGAGAATGTAAAGATCTAAAATGAGCCTATTTTAAATTGAGCATAGCTTTATTAAGAGTGACGATATAAGTATATTAGTTATTTTTTTATTACGAAAGTATAACAGCTTTATCGTGTAAATTCAAAACACTATTCTCTGGAAATTAAATATTACATTTGAAATTATATAGTCGGAAATGATATACTCAGCAAATTGTTGGATAATGAAAATTGACGATGATACAATTTATGGATAATTAAATTGGGAAGGAATTTCGAGCTATGTGGTTTTTAAATAAAATTAGTGCGATAACTACATTATCTCGAATATCTTAAAAGCCAAATTGTCTGTAATTATAGTTGTATAAGAAGAGCAAATGAAATTGAAGTCAGTAAATTTATTATAGAGCGTCCTTATTATTGTAAATACATCAAGCCACGCTTGAATGTCTGAGAGAACTGAAATATTAGTACCGAATCGATCGACTGGTTAAGTAATCATTCTAGTCGTACGCTTTCAATGTAACACTTTTATTTTGTTAAAAAATCGATAAGTGTATCAAGCCGTGTGTAAGAGAGATTGATCTAAGAAAAAAGTTTGAAACAGTAAAACTTTGAGAACAAAGCCCCCCGAACGGAGAAAACTCGGTTATATATATCGAGTAGTTCAATAGCCAATTTAAACTCGACGCATAGCCGCATCGATTCCCGTAATTACCTTCTCCAAAGGCCGAAAACACCGCCGCCCGAGAAAACCGAAACCGCATTCGAGTGAAAAAAAGCGTTCTATATATTAGCAATTTCCGGTGAAAAAGCGAAAGAGCGGAAAGGTGAGATGATCGTTACACCCAATACGCACAATGCGCACCGAGCATGAGACAATGAGAAAAAAAAGCTAGCCGCCAGAGATCGAACCGCCTAAAAAAAGGGAAAGCCAGTTTAGTCTAGACCTAGTGTAGTAAAAAAAAGAGAAAGAGAGAGAGAGAGAGAGAGAGGAGAGAAAGGTGCAGGATTTTAAGGGGGTATAGATGTGTGCACCCTTGTAGCGCAGCAGCGCGCCATTCACTGCATGGACTCTCGCGAGCTGCTGCCCCTTCTGTGTATAAAATTGCGTGAACGTGAGTTGACAGAACGCCGGGACCCCGTGTAAAATACAGGAGAGGGACGGCTGGAAAAAATGAAGCGAACGGGGAAAATCGCTGGCTGCGCGTTATACTCGTAACAGATGTTTAACGCGCGACGATGAGCTGCGAGAATAGAGAGAGAGAGAGAGAGAGAGAGAGAGCTTACGTAGATCGTGAAATTTCAAATTTGCGCCGATGAAACTCCCGCGAGGAGAGCCGATGGAGGAAGCGCGAGCTCGAATTATATATATAGGGAGAGTTAAGCCGGTGTTCTTCTTCTCATTGTGCTCGGCAAGGTTTTTTTTCGAGTTTGGGGGGTTTTTGAAATCTTACTCGGGGGAGTAATTGGGGGAAGCGATATATGTGGCTGGGGTCGTTTGTAATGTTGCTTTGGCGGTTTTTTTTTATAACGTGTACTTCATCGTTATATACTTTGACACTTTTTTCGGGAATTCAAACACAAATCTACATTTATTTGTAACTGTTTACTCGTGAGTTAACAAATTTGTAATCAAAAATTGAAGATGCTATATTATGTTCACTTTCTAATAATATAAAGGCACACTCGACAAGTATATTTTTTTATATCGAACTCTTTGTAAAATAATGTTGTACACCTTGCAAATTTTATTCTACTATATTTATTTTTGCGATGAGTATTGTAATTTTGTATAGAAAGTCGAAGGAAAAGCGTATGTCTATAGAGTCTTTGCTCGCGTTACCATCAGCCACAGTTGTCTCTTAATCTTATTTTCGTATAAAAGTATAACAACGAAGTAATATATATATGATTCAATGTTTATACAAAAGTTGTCGAAAAACGTAAAAAAAGTACGGTACTAATTGTTGCACTTATGATATCCTTATTGTATAGAATTGTCAACCTAATCCTGTCAGGAAATCTTACAAGAATATTATAACTGCTTCATTCTCGAGGAAGCCTTGTAATAATAAGATTTCGTATAATAACAGTAACATTTTTTATTGCATTATGAAACACCGTAGAGATATGTTTGAAGGTGCTGGGAGTTCAAATCGCATGAGTTCGTTTGAAAATATGTCCGCGACTCGATCCGCGCACGCGCGTGCTTGTGTACGTACAATATATATATATATACCGTATATAATATATATTTTACATATATATTTGTTTTTCCATTTCCGATTCGGAAAAAGAATTCTGATTTTCATTTAAGGATTCGTTTTTGCGATACCAATTTTATTCATGTTGTTGCTTTTGTATCACACAATATACGAGTATCAGTAGCAGCTTATCTAAAAGAATATGAAAAGTTCGTAATTTTTGTAAAGTAAAATAAAACAAAATAAAATGCATCAAAATATTTTGAATACATTTGAACAATATATGCATAGGGCGATAAATGAGTTTGGACGAGTTAACCAAGTGTTGAATAAATAAATTCAAAGCTTTTTTTCGGACGGAGGACTCGATCTCTTCCAGTATCACTTCTTTTATTCATGTATGGCCAGATAATTTTTTCGTTTATTAATAAAGTCATAATTAAAAAATCTCGATAATATGACAAACATTTATAATTTTAAGACACAAGTTATAATTTTTTACCGAAGAATTCTAGTATTCTACACGTACAATTGAGGAAAATTGGCCGTCACATATAGAAGGCCATAACATATTGTCGAAGAACATCTATATATATGATGCCCCATTAGAAGCATATTTAAATATCAATCAGTCTCACAAAAGCAACAACTCAATTCATCAAAGAAAAACCGCAAAATCCCAAAAATCAAGAAAATAAATCATTATTTAAGGTTAGTTCCGCCACACCTCGCACACAATAGCCACACCGCTCATATATATAAGCAGCCGGGAGCAATCCGCAGCTGAGTCGCCACTCGAAAGCTGTCATACAGATGCAATATAGACTCTAAAAAAAAGACGATACAAACGATTAGTGCCACGCAGCAGCGACAGCAAACCGATGCGAAAATTAGCCGAATTTGAGGACGCCATTTTGGGGAAAAAACGCGTCGACTCCCATTGATAGACGCGAGCCGGCCTTTGCCTATTATATACCTACGCCTGTCTCTCTCTCTTTCTCCGAGTATAGCCGAGGGGTGCTCTCGGGGCTGGACAATACCGACGCGTATTTCCCTCGTTTGTATTAGCGCGCCTGCGTGCGACGGAGACGGAGAGCTGCTCGTTCGGGGGTTGGGGGTGTGTACCGAATACTGCGACTGATGGGAAAAGTATAGGGAGAGAAAGAGAGAGAGAGAGCGAGAGAGAGTGAGAGGGATGAAGCTGTAAGAGGCGTGGGTGGGATGATGATGATGTGTATTTGGAACAGGTACGCTGGAGATGGGACTTGATATGAATTTTAAGGACGCCTTGAATGTTTTCAAACATTCGTTATAGTCAATTAAAAAGAATTAGTAGGTCGCAGTAATTTAATTTTTTTTTTTAATTATCTCAGAGCATGAATTCGCGCACAAAGAAAGATGCAGGGCAGTGTGCATCCAGACTCGCGGAGAAACGTCTAATACAATCAGCATCTCGGCCCCGCGGGTATACAGACATATAAAGTACAGGCTCGATCTCTCGCGAACGCCGGCCATTGGTCAGAATTGGCCTTACAATATCTCCTCTCTCCTTCGTGCTGTATCGATTACGCAGCCGATCAATTGGCCCCGTCTCTCCACTGACTGACATTTTTTTCCCAACGGAGGTGTGGTTTACGCGAGCTGGCGCGGGACTATTGTCGATCTTCCGAAATTTCCCCTCCCATGTAAATTACCCCGGTTCATTGGCCGACACTTTTCGGCTCTTTATGGCGCTCGTCTTTTGCATATCCGCTCAACGCGCTTGTACCACTTGTTTGTACTACTTGCGCGTCGGAGCTCAAAAAGCTCGGAGGATACAGTGGAAAAATAAGGAAGCCTATATACACAATATATATTATCGAGGCTCGGGTGGGGTTCTTCTCTCTCGCTCACTCTTCGAACCGCGTCGTATCTTCGGGAAAAAGCTGACGCGCCATTGGCGCTCGTTGAAAGAAAGCACGACAGGGTATGCTGTCAGGGGGAGAGAGAGAGAGAGAGAGAGAGGCCTCTCTCGCCACGCGCTACAACTGCCTCCTTCGCCTTGCACTACGTCGCGAGCGTCCGAGCTAACTGGACGCCTCCTCCTCCTTCATCGTTGATTGAGATAATCGGGTTTCGTTCGATTATTCATCGCGCAAGTTTCAGGAGTTGCTCTGCCTCGAGGATTTTCCCGCAGTATATATACGTATATTGAAAGACGAAGAGGTTATCCGGATGTACACGCGTGTACGCATGCGGATTTCGCCGGGTGTATATAGCCGGTGAGCACGAGGTGTAGTGCTGGAGGTGAACGTGTTTTGAGCGGAGGTTTTGTTATCGAGGTAAAAAGGTATTTTGTATTTTTGGTTTTATCGTTAATTCTCATACTTTTATATGCGTAGACTTTGACGATACTGGATTATAACTGGATTATTGCAAACACACTGAGAGATCTGGAATATTTATATTCTTCGTATTACATCTAGCACGAATATACTTTCGAGAAGCGTACTTATGTATCTTCGCGGAAAACGAATAACTTTTTTTTCGAAAAAAAGAAGCTGACCCGTCTCTTATTGAGGACAATCGTAAAGCCGTCCGTTAAGCTGACTCTTGTTTTAGTAAACTGACACTTACATTTCACAATTCTGCAGACGCTATACTCGTTCGCGCTAGTCACTGTAAAAGCATTCGCATTTGTCTTTATAAATAATATATCGGAGTCCGCAGAGTACTGTGAAACATTTCGCTCTGAATTTTTAACTAGAATTTCACAATGATTAGAAAAT
The DNA here is from genome assembly GCA_020010945.3 of Muscidifurax raptorellus. Classification (NCBI taxonomy): domain Eukaryota; kingdom Metazoa; phylum Arthropoda; class Insecta; order Hymenoptera; family Pteromalidae; genus Muscidifurax; species Muscidifurax raptorellus. The sequence goes on along the minus strand of CM052079.1, from coordinate 12,526,566 downwards.
AGTTGCAAATATATCCAATCGATAATTCACATATATGAACAGTTTTCTAAAACTTGTTTTAGAAAATTGTTTTACAAAATACCGCAGTCGCAATAACGAAGCTATTATAAGCGATAACGATATAGATCGCCGAGTTCAACAAACCATCCTCGACGCTAATCTCAGGAGTCCATTATACCCATTTCGGAAGTAAAAAATGGCATATCCTTCCGCTCGAGCCTATAGAAAATCGCGGCATCCTTCGTAAAAAAAATCGAGACAAAAAGCGCAGGTTCTCCCGCAATAACGAAATCCCAGGTAAATCCGTGCGCTCCCTTTCGTCATTCTCGCTCCATCCCATCATCGACAAATACGCCTTTCTTCCTCTCTGTTCGTTCAGCTCTCGTTACGGTTCACTTGCGGCACGTAGTGTATATATATATATATATATATATATATATATATATATATATACATACCGCGCGTAACGGAACGGCTTTTTCTCTCGTGTCCGCGAGCGCGCGAGAGAGATGAGATGAATTTTCTTCGGCGAGAGATATCGAAAGTATATCTATACGGCATCTCTGATGGACCGACGGACGAAAGTCAGTGGCCTCGTCGCGTCTTTTTTCGGTCCGGGCCGCGTTGCCGGCTCGGTCAGCTCGCGCGTCTTTTATTGTCGGCCCCATTTTTACGCTGTGGTGGTAGCTTGTGGCCGAGGATTTTGCTCGATTTACGATCGGTTTTGTTTTACTGTTTTTCTTCGCGACGCGGGCGGGGGAGGAAGGTGCAGGCCGCGGTAATTAAACCGAACCAAGTGAACGCGCATCCGTTTTTCTTTTTTGCGCGCGTTCCTTCGTGTCCTTGGTTTGTAAAATTGATTATGGGATTTACGATGATATTCGACATTGTAGCCATGTATCTAGAATGTTAGTTTATATATAAATATAATGTCGGAATAATTAAAATTCATGCGGACCAGTCCGTAGAGGCATTACTTATATATATATATATATATATATATATAGTGATCGTAATGTATTGAAGTTGAAAGTTAAATCTTCGATTTCTCAATCGCTTTAGAGTGCAGTTTATGCGTTTCAAACAAAATTGGTCAGTATTGTATTGCGAAAATTTAAAGAAAAAATATCTGAATATAGCCTGCCTGTCTTATACGGAGCTGCATTTAATAGAGTAAGCATGATTATATTTTTTCTAAAACATACATATACGCTATAAAGACTTGAAAAATGTTATCGTGTACAATAAATGCTTGTGGAAAAGGTTAAGGAACAATGACGGACGAGTTTAGTATGGGCTTTGTAAATCTTAGCGAAACAATTCTTATAACTAATCGCCGGGCAATCCGCAATTATTTTCGATAATCAAAAACCTCTTACAGTTTTGGATTATTAAAAGAAAACAAGCCTAAAAAAGTAAACTACCAATATAGATCCGAGCCAATGCATGCATATCTAAGCCTGCGTACATCGAAACAACCGGGTATTACAATTGCATAAATGTATAATTTTCATACAACAGCTACACGTCCGAGCAAACAATAATTTCCCACCCAGCCTTCCAAAATGGTTCCCCGAAAGCACATAGTCTCTCGTGCTCTACTCCTCGACGTCGTCATGACGACCGCGTGTACGTGGGACGATCTTCTACCGCTCTCTCATCACGCACGCGTGCGTAGACCCCTGCGATGACGCGTGTCGCCGCGCTCGGCTCCTTATTTCGCGTCTTTCCCCGCGCGCGCACCCCCCCCCCCCCCCCCCGGCGGCTTGCGCGAAGCTCGATTTGCTTGATAAGAAAGACTCGAGCCGCGAGGACGTGCGCGGATTGCGCGAATTTTATATATATAGATGAGTTTTGAAAAGCGGTATTCTTATTATGTAAGCGAGGCTCCCGATGAAAATTCATCAGTTCTATAGCGCTGGCTTTTATACACATATATATGTGTACAATATAATCGTCGAAAACACCTGCGCACAGCAGAAACGGCCTCGAGGATAACGCAAGTGCATATAGCCGCGGCGCAACAAGCGCGAGTTCATTGCTCGGCTCCTTTCATTACCGTAGCTTCTCGGAAAGTCATGACTCATCGCTGCCAGCCTTCCTCCTCCTTTTCTCCATAGCCGCGCTGATGCTTCTTCGATTTTTTTTATCATCGCCGCCTAGGCTTTTGTCCCGCGCGCTGCAGATCAATCTGTGATGGAAGTGCATATCGAAGAAATCGTCGTCGGGGGCTGCGATTCCGCTCGTCATCGTCGGCTAGACTCTATACAGCTCGAGGAGGAAGTCGAGGATTATATATAGTCGAAGCGAGCTTTTTTATAATTATCATCGGCTTTTCCGCGGCGGAAAACAAAAAAATATTCATTTATATATCGTTTGTTCTTCAAAGCCGCGATATACCCTGTAAATTTATAATACATATCGTGCGCACGCGTCCGCCGGTTCTTTAGACGAGGAATTTTTATAACCTTTTTTCTCTCATTGTGCATCTCAGCGCGCTAAAACTGTTATGCTATTGCACCCGAGCGACCTGGAAAATAATACAGTATATGTGTTGAGTCGACGATGAAGAGCGATGTGTGCAAAGCGCTGACGCTCGGTTTATTTTATACGTATTATTTCGTGGAGTTTAGTCTTAACTTTTAATGCCGGTATATATGAGGTCTGGCCGGAAGTGTAAATGGAACAAAGTCGTCATTTTTCAAAACTGTATAGTAAATTAATCGTCCGTTTACCGCCTCATTCTTGTCTGTATAATTGTCCTATTATATATAGATGTGGGCATGCAATTTCGGTTCGAGTGCTTTTCCAACCAAACCCAATTAATTATACAATATAAGCAACGAATACACACGTCCTGCATATGCGCTTTTAGCTCGCATTTTAAAATCTAGATCAAATAGCTTATATAGTCTACACACCGTATAGATAATGCGCCTGCACTTAAAAACCTCAACTGTCAACTAGGCAACATCCGCATCTGCCGCGAATCGAAATAGACAACAAACTTTTATCACGCTGTACCCGTCAAATATAGATCCCCGCATCTATTCTTATCCGCATCAAACCATAGGCACTGCGATCGGCTAAAGATCGAAATTACGTTAAAGCGCAATCGGTCAGATAGCACTTTTCGTTTCCACCTGCATATATATATACATACATAAGAACCCGACCTCCGATTCATCATACGAACACGTATACGCTATACTTGCGGACTACAACGTCATCAATAATTCGAGGCCCCAGGAATATGTGCGCTATCGCACCTCCAAACTTTCCGTCGATTCCCCGACTTATACTCGTTATATATATAAACTCTAGCAGACACGGCAAGGATTTTCTGCTGTGGTACTGCGCCGAATTTAAGGAGCTGCACATGATGAAGCTATCGACTTCCGCTTCGGGAGCGGCTCGTCTTATTCTTTAGGTTGTATATGTTGCGTTTGCCTTTTGTTCTTTACCGAGGTAATCTCATCTCTTGACGATTCAATTCACGCGCGATAATTGATGTTTCTTCTTCTTCTTCTTTTTAATTGTTGCTTCGGACACGGGAGATTATAAGGTCATCTATCTTTGTCGGAGCCTGGGTTTCAAGGTGCTTGCCGAAGAGCAATGCAATCTATGTAAGAAGCGAGTTTTGTATTTAGGGTGCTTCTAAGCTCGAAGATTTATTCAAATTTTGTAAAAATTGAAGATTTCATTGTACGCGTTCTGATCTCGATATAATTTTCATCGGGTCTCAAGTGTATACATTATATGACAGCTCTTAGAGGATTTATGCAAGCATATTGATCGCATCGAATTCTAAATTTGATAATACTTCATTATTGAAGGCTTCCTGCGCGACTGAAAGACTGCACCATCGGAAAAATGTTAAAAATAGCAGCTGCTTCGAGCGCAGTCTTCTATACCCACAAAAATTCATCATCTCCCCGGCGATGAAACTAAAAAAAGACGGGCTTTCAAAATTTTTAACTCACCAAAAAGAAAAAAACGAAGACCTATCAAATATTAACCGCGTTCCCACAGCTCATCGCGTAATCCTAATTAAAAGCATGACACGCTCGTTTTCCCTTCAAATTACAGCCCCCTCTACTCTAAACTTTCATTCAGCTCGCCTCTAGGCAAACACTAATAAATCATCGACTCGAATTTAATTACCCCACGCTCGAAAAAAGCGCCGCAATATCCACGCGTCCCTCGGAAAAATTCAGTATATTACACACACAGCAGTAGAAAACAAAACAAAGTCAAGAATATCCGGTTGCAGCGCAAAGAAACTCTCCCGTACAGGGAAAAAGGGTCGCTCGATTTTTCTCGCGCTTCGAGATATATATATAGAGCAAGAGTTGGGCGGCAAAAAAAGGAAGCGATGGCGGAGAGAAAAAGAAATCAAAGCGAAACCTGCCGCCGATGATCGGCCGGCCGATTGTTGTCTCGCGCGTGTCAAATCGCTTCCAGGGCCTGACCGAGCTGCACTTTCACCGGGAACCTTTTGTGCAAAGGAGGCCCTTCGAGATGCTCGGTGCACCGCGAGCCGTCGTTCCCAGGCAATCGGTTTTTAATTTCTGAACTAAGATCGAAAAATTATAAACAATCGCGGCATCGAAGATTAATTTCGTGTAATGAATCACTGAAAACTCGGGGGCAAAAATCCCGCGCCTTTGAAAACCGTTCATTACCCCTATACCGTTACTCCATCTCCCTTCCACGTACGCACACATCCTCCTTCACCCCGTATAGAGTAAACGTTAGAAAAAAAAAGCAGCAGCGGGCGCCGAAAATCCGTGAAAAAGCGGCAAAGGGGGGAGCGCGCGGCTGAGTGTAAAAAAGTGCGCGCGCGGAACAAATCCAGCGGTGGATTATATCGATCGGAATATATATATACGCGCACTTTTGTGTCAAAACGTCGAAGGAGAGCCGGCTGCGATCATCTAGCCGCTTAAAACTCCCCCTTTCCGCTGCTGCTGCGCTGCGTAGTAATTGTTCTCCGAAATCACTTTCCAATGCCGAGTTTCATGCTCCCGCGGCCGCCGTAAACCAATTTCACCTTTTTCTTCCTTTGTGTAACTGTTCTTGTATGCTTTCTTTCGGCGGAGGAGGTTCTACGAGATATATATATATATATATATATATATATATAGCTATATAATGTTTATACACAGCGTAGCGCCGGCTTACGATTTTTATATAAAGAGACGAGTGAACTGCTGTTGCTCCTGTAGAATGATTTTCCGAAATCTGGTTTTTGTCCGGCCGAAATGGCGTGAAATCGAGGCTCTAAGTTGCGTGTGATTCGTGTCGGATCGTTTTTCCGATGAATTTATTTGGGCTATCATATCGATTCATGATTTCTCAACGTTACCATTATACCGCTCACCTTATCCGCATAATAACGATCCTCGCACGCGAGTGTTTATTTATAAATATATGGACTATTTCACGTCAACCCGTGGAAAAATTTTTCAAATTTCGGCCAAAATTTATTTCCTAGTTCAATATACCCCCGAAAGAACATAAAAAAAATTAGGCCTCTAGGTGCCTTCGTTGCAAAGTTATAGCAATATCAAAATTTGGGATTTAAGATTTTTTCAGATTTTTGTGCTTTTATCGCAAACTCAAATGATTTTTTAAGGCACGAAAGAAGCATTTTAGGTATACAAACATGCATATATTTTTTGTTGCAATTTGTCTGTAGAATACTGTAAGATTCTTTTTACGTGATATATATATCACGTAAAAGTGCTCGGCCCATCATCGGACTAGGCTCATTTTGGAGGTATGGTTATAAAGAAGTTTTGACATTTTTTTCAAAGAAATCGCAAGTGGTGCATTTTAGTTACAGCAATATAAAAAAAATCTCTGTATATTTCGTATATCTATAGATATTGATACAAAAATCTAGAAATATATATAGATATAAAAAATACACAGAGATTTTCTTTATATTGCTGTAACTAAAATGCGCCACTTGCAATTTCTTTGAAAAAAATACGGAATACTATATCTACGGAACCATGGTATAAGATCCAATCTAAAATCAGCTGATTGGGTTCCGAAAAAAATCTTACAGTATTCTACAGACAAATTGCAACAAAAAATACCTAAAATGCTTCTTTCGTGCCTTAAAAAATCATTTGAGTTTGCGATAAAAGCACAAAAATCTGAAAAAATCTTAAATCTCAAATTTTGATATTGCTATAACTTTGCAACGAAGGCACCTAGAGGCCTAAAATTTTTTTTACGTTCTTTCGAGGGTATACTGAACTAGGAAATAAATTTTTGCCGAAATTTGAAAAATTTTTCCACGGGTTGATGTTAAATAGCCCATATATATATATACGCGAGAGACGAGCATGCAACCTTGGCGATTGCGCTAATGGAGCGAACTGTGCAGCTTCTTCCTTTCCTTCGCGCGCGCATTCCGACGATTTCTATGTGGCTCTCGCGTTTGGGTTCTGTATATACATCAGGTGTATATAAGGAGGAAAAATTAACCGATAATTTATATAAGCGAATCTTCCATTTGAAAAGAAAAAACTGATACCTCATTTTATATACATTTGACTTCGTTAACCAATATATATCACTTATCTATTCCCGCCGATGCATTGCTCCCAAACGATTTTCGCCTAATTACTCGGCTGCCGCTGGTGCACTCTCGCGAAAATCATCCTAATTTCCCGGCTTCATCTCCCGCTAATTCCGTATGTATATACATCTCATCCCATACCCTGGCTCGGCTCTATTTTTCTCCGCGTCGCGCTTCTACATACACACGCGCGCATATAATTTGAATGCTTATATAGCATATCGAGGGTCGAGAGCGAGCGCAACGAACCCGCGGGCGACGCTCTCTGCTCGCGCCGTGAAAATTATCGAAAAATCAATTAGCCGCGACTTAGCGATTCCAGAAACCCAATTTGGCAATATAATTCCTGGCGCCGCGCTTGTCTATCCGTCTTTCCTCTTTCCGTACGTATATATACGTAGATATATATGCACATCACCGATATGGCGTATTCTGGGGTTGGTGATTGACGCGCGTGTGCATATGTATGGGAGATGCTTTTCCTTATGTGCCGTACGCCTGGCGATGTCAAGCGCGCGGGGATCTGAGAGGAGAATTATTGAATTTTCTTATTAAACTGAGATGAGGATGAGGACACTTCCTGTGAGTGGTATATAGGGGTTTGTACAATAGTTTTGATGGGTCATTGATCCTTTGGGATGAGTGTAATGACTGATTATTTGGTTACGATAATACTTAATGAAATTAAGAAGAAATATAAGACTCGATTAGAAATATTTTTTCAATTATTATTTTAGTATTATATTACAAATTTTAATAAAATTAGTATTGTCTTATTTGCCTATTATCAGACACTGTCGAAGGATGACTTACAATATATGATTCTTGCTTAATATAACTAACTTAAGTTAGTCGATACTAAATTTTTGTTTTTAATTTTATTTTAAACATTTTAACTATGTAGGTATTTTGATAAACGAGAAACTCTATAGAGTTCCGAAGTTCTCAAGAACAATGTAACTAATCCGGGGGTCGAGTGTCCGATAACTAACCATAAAATTTGTTAATTGGCTTTTTAAAAAGTTTTTTACAAGCGAAATCCCCTAAATTCGCCGGTTACGTGGTATCAGATAAAGGGTAATTTTTAAAGGTAAACGCGACCTAGAATATACAAAAAGCCTGCAGCGCAACACGAGAAAAGTGCTTTGTGACACTGTTTATTTCTCAAACGGAAAAATCTATACTTATATAAGATCTGAAATATGGGAAAAAAGCTTCGATTTAAATAAGAATCAATCGCATTCAAGCGCCTTTTGTTTCAAACTGGAGCTCTTCTTACGTATACTTTGATGCTACAAGTACGCATTATCTGTTTGCGCCCTCGGACATTTAGTAATGCCGTTGACTTCTTTCGTATAATTAGACTACCCGAGGAAACAGTAACACAAAAAACACTTTTCACGCATTTTACATGTTTTTTTTAACATTGCACTTATAACATGATAAACGAAAACAGAGTAAACAAGGAAAATGTCGCTCCATTTTAAAAATTTGCCACATTCTCTGAGCCTTATTAAAACTGTCGAATTTAAAAAGCTGATTTCCTCATACTTTTTTTTATTTATCTATATAGAGACAAATACAATTGCCTATTACTTACTTATAAAAATAATGTTATACAAGCTAGTGGTGCAATATTTTGCTATAACAAAAATCTACTATTGCAAGAGAAAATTCAATCACCAAGTATATATACAGATCCCATACAGAGAGAAAACCGTAGCACCCCATCAGCAGCAGTCATACTGCGAAATCACGAGACTAAGGGATAGATATACAGAGAGATCGATGCGAGACGCTTTAATGGACGTTTGAAATGATTAGCGGGGATTGACAATGCGCCGGCGGTGACACGCGCCTCGCAGGTGAAATGGATCCTGCATATGCAAGTCCAACGACCTCCGCCCCCCCCTCCCTCCTCTATATAGCGCAGCGCGCTCCTCACTTATTCATATATACTTTCGCGCGTGCATACCAGCCACTTCCTGCCGTTTTGCCTTTCGGTTATATATATATATATATATATATATATATATATATGTACTGTAGCCGTTTTGGAGAGAGGACTCGAGGGTTACGAGCCGTAGGTGCGGTGTTATGGCTCTCGATTAACCGGTGCGTGTCGCAGCTTCGGGGAGGCGGAGTCGATTGATGGAACTTGTGTGTCGAGGCATTTATGATGCGATATGCTTGATTCTGCGCTTGAGGTAGTCCCGTGTGATTGTTATTAATGCTTTTTTTTTACTTCCGTAATATATTATTGTGCAAAGAAAAAGCTTTTCTCGCTCTGAATAATGAAGCTCCGAATGCAATCTAATTCGAATATTTCCTTTTCATTCAGGTCGGATTGGCATTACAAAAGATCGTAACTTGAATACCATACACGGCCCTCGTTAGTGCAACTAACCTTTCCCTCCCACTTTTCTCCTCATTTTTACAGACGCGCGAAGATCAGCAATTCATACACTACAGCGGACATTACCTTCCACAATCCAATACATCAAAACTACCCTCAGCGGCATCCATCCCAAAAAAGCATCAGCCATCCCCACCCTCCCAACGCGCGCTCCACAGTAGCGAAGCATCTCTCTGCGCAGGCATCCTCTCTAAAACCAACCCCTTAACGCGATCGCTCGCGCTATCAACCCTTCCACCTCCTGGATGTTCTCCTATATCTAGAGACGATAGAGCTTGAAAAGGCAGTCGCGCCTGCGCCACGAGTCCTCCCACCCTCGAGACGTCCCACCACCACCAACGGCAGCAGGAGTAGAGCGAACCTCGTGGCCGAAGTCCTCTGCTGTGTCATTCGCTCGCGCGACTCGGCCGCAGGCGGACGCGTGCCCAGGAGAGGATAGCCTCGACCACAAGAGGCCACGCGACCAAGTGACTACTTCCGCATCTCGTTGCCGGCGAGTATTATTTCGGGAGGACTACTTGGCCTGGCGGGAGACGCGCAGACACTGCAAAGGAGCAGATGGACCGGGTTGTCGACCTTACACCTCGAGCAGCTTAAGGTAACGTCGCAGCATTGTTTTGGAGCCGGGCGTACGTTGGTAATTGCATACTACATGTACGCGAGGTCTGCTCTTTCTGGGACTTGGGCTTGTGGTATATATACGATGGGTTCGACGACTCGGGGGTTCTTTGACCCGGCTTACCTACATACGTATATATAATTTTGGAATGTCTTTTTCGACGTTTAGAGGGTTAGCTTACATCATTGTTTAACAATTCTCTTTCGGGTATAACGTTCTTCCAGCTCGTTTGGCATACGGTCTACAGCTGAATTTTGTTTATTACGCATTCAGCGTTTACTCTCTTTGTAATATTTACATTTATTTCCATAGCATAAAGTGTTTAATCGGACGCGAGGATCTCACGGACCGGTAAAAAATAGAAGATTCCTTTACCTTGTTCCCGCGGACAATTCGCTCCTTTACTCTCGCTTATAAAGCCGTTGCAAAAAAACGCATTTGTTCTCGGCAACAGAGCCGCAACAGCATCGGAGCACGAGCCTCTCTCTCTGTCTATATATATATATATATCCTCAAGCTTTTCTCCCGCGATCATTACGGTTTTTCATTTGTTTTATGGCAAAAGACGCTTAGTCTTTTTACTGCTTTCTAATATTTTCTTCTTAGCAATAATCGTTATGCCCGCGCTGCGTTTCGCGGAATTTAACACTTGGAGCATTTCTAATTGCACAGTTTCGGGCTCTCGCGATTTCGTATTATTAAATTTATGTCTTGCGGTTTTTATGCCATCTACAGGTATATACGTTCACTTCGTTTCTTCTTCGTTTTGAATTTTCATTGAGCAGCCGTGATGCTCTCGTCGTAATCCAGAGATGAAATCGTTCGAATAATACTAAAAATACGCGTTCGAATTCGCTCTAAAAACAAACAGCATTATTGGACGAAACCGCAGAACTGGCAATGCAGAGCAGTGCAGCTTTAAAAGCCGCGGGGAATACAAGCTCTCCCACAGCGGCGGGAATTTTCAATCGCCGTTATCGGCCGGCGAAAGCTCGTGTCGTCGGCGTCCGCTTCCTCCTCCTCCTTCTCTTATTCCGCGCGACTACGTGTTGCTGCCGGCTTTATGAAACGCAAACTGTGGCATAGCTTTTTTGCAGCAAAGTCGAGCTTTCGGGCTGGATTCGTATTGTGAAAGTTTTACGCGGACAGCTGTGCACTTGATTGCAACAATTTTAATGATCGATTTGCATTCCGTTTTTTTAGGTGAATCTTGTCCAGTGGCGGAAGGGTCAAGAGGATGCTGGACCGGAGAGAGGATAGAATGCTCTTTATGCTTTTGATTGTTGCTCAGAAAGCCTCGATATCGATACTGGCTTTCGGGCAATAATCATAATCACAGGAGAGTATAAAAACGACGTAGACGCCTGCATCATCGTTATACCATCATCGATCCCGAGCACGTCTTTGAAGATTGTTAATAGAAAGCATTATATAGTATAAGTAAGTAGACGATATCCCTATAGTCAGCACGAACGCTGATTCTTTGATGCACATAGTTGACCACACAAGTATTAATTGTTCCGTCGCACGTATTTAAGGGATTCTATCAATATACTCGTTTACACAACTGTATCTGTGATACATTTCATCATTGTTGAAAATAATCGGCATGTTCTCGGGTTTAATATTAGAACATTTGTCTTTTATATATACAATATATTCGTGTATATCCATGTAACGACCCGACTGTCAAAGCTGTCAATCAATTTATACTTGTAACTTACCCCCTCGTGTCTCACAAGTCCTGAAATAGCCGCACCTCCTTGTATAAGCCGACTTCGCTGTATCAATTGTTGTACACTTTTCCGCCATTATAAGCTACGAAAACAATAAGCTGATAGATATATACATAAAAAAAAGAAAAATTTCCGTATACGAGATTCATGTTTTTCCACAAATAATTACACAATCGCTTCGGGCAACCCTCGAAGCAGCCACAATCTTCTACTATATACCGCTGTACTTTCCGACGACGCTGGCGCTGCTGCATAATACGCTCGTCTCATTCTTCCCACAGTATATATGTACGAGTATCCGTAGAGACGCGTCCATAGTCTTCGTAGAGTACACACGGAGGATGGAAAATGCGCGAATCGAAGGGAAGCCGAGAGAGTCCGTAAATCTCGAGAGGAGTTCGTTCGAGTCGAACGCGCTGCTGGAGCTTTTTTTCTGCGGCAGGAGAGGATATCGGTTCCTGGGATTTCTCGAGGATCGTTGCTGCGAAATGTAATTGTCGGTGACGGATTCTAGGTATGGGCTAGAGAGAAGAAGCTGCTCTGCGGATTATTATAATTGGGTTATATGCGTCAGTGGCTTCGTGGGAAGATTCGAAGAGCTGTATATGCATACAGGTTGTTCATAATAATGTTCATAATAAACTGTTGAAAATAAAAAGCAAATGTAAGAATACTTTTTATTCCTCCTCTTGTAAATCCTCTTCTTCCTGTCGAAATTCGTTTTGCACGTGTCAACTGCCTCTTCATAACAACGAACAATCAAAGCTTCGATATAAATATATCCTCGAAGAAAACGCGGCTCGGCCGCATCGTCTTTTATTGTTACGTATATGTAAACGTTCGCGGTCGGCGATGTTCTGTGAAATCCCGCGACGTCGTTTATTGTTACCGCGGACATCGATTAAAACGCGGCCCGTCGACGACACGCCGATGAAACACGTCCTCTTTTGAACGAATCGCGCGAGAAACGACTGAGGCGTCGCTGCTCCGTAACATTGTCTCAAACCTTATTTGTCACGGATAAGGTACATGGATATATAGGAAGACGAGGCTGTTCAGGGATCTCACCGATTCAAGGATATTCCAGTACTTGTGTGTATGCAATATAAACATAAAGTGGAATTTGATAATTTTGAAATATTTCGTTGTCGGTATATATGTAGTTTAATTTATAGAAAAAAGGTTCGCATAGTATATATCTACCGCCAAAGCTTTTCACTATAAAAAACAATAATATAATACGATTGCATTGAGAAAAATATTATACAAGCAGATTCCGCCTAATATACGGGGATGAATAAAAAATCCCATCCGTCAAGCGTAAAACACGGGAAAATGGTGGAGATCGGTATAGAGTTTACTGTCATCCAAATCGCGGAAGAGGGTAGATAGACGCAAAATCGAGTGGTGTGAGGTCGATGTGGGTCAGACGCGCGTTTATGCAAAATTTAAAAGCCTTTCCGAGTCGACTTCGTATCGTCGACTAATTGTTACAGCGTCCAGTGTACCCACAGCTCTCGCGAGCGGTAGTTGACCCTTCGTCAGCTGACTCATTATATCTTGACTTTTAGCCGAGGAGGGTTGTATAAAAATATCCATGCGCTGCCGTTGTTGCAAAGTTTTATTGTTTATACTTTTTATTATTATTATGACAGTCGACATCGCGACAGCTGCGCGACGTAGACACATAACAGAGCGTATAAGACACCCCATATCGAGCATACACATCAGGCATATATTATCATCCGCGGATGGTAGCAATCTCTCGCGTCTCGCGATTGTCGATCGATATGGGTCAGACATGTATTATTGAAATTTTAAAAGCATTTCAAAGCTCGCTTAACTCGACCGTCCGTACGCACTCTCCGTATACATATACGTATTGTATATATATGCCTATATACTACGTCTGACGGTTCATATTATATGCTGACGATCATACGCTGCTAATTTAAAACGTATATCGCGAGTATGGAAGTGACAATTATAGGCGAGTCAGGGTGACGCTGTGTGTGTGTGTGTGTGTGTGTATAAAAAGCGTATTTAAATTCACGGATCTCAGTTAGACGCAGGACAATGTGTCATTTGGGACTATATAATCAGTTATTTTTTATGCAGTCAAAGTTCATTCGCCTCTGCAATATATAACATCGCAATAAAATCAAACCGCGGCAATTATACCTCACACAGCTAGCCTGCAGTACCTGCATCTTTCGTTATATATATACATACTGCCACCCTCATAATCGAATAAAGTCGTAAGTCTGCGGCGTCTGCAGCCACTCCCCGCGCATATATATATGTGCGCTCACCATAAGCGAAAAAAAGCATCGAGAGCAGATCGCGCGCAGGCAAATATAGCGGAAGGGATGCGAGGGTATATAGGTATATGTATATACACGCAGGGATAACATGCGCTCCGGGGCGGGTAGGAGAGCTCGGTTGACAGATTGACATTCAGTCGCGCGAATCCGCCTGAATATTTCATCTCGTTCGAGCTGTCAGAGACGCGCCGGGCTAAGCGAGACTCTATGTATAGCCTGCCCTGGCGAACTTTCGACCTGAAGTGACCCCGACGACGACGACTACGACGATCGGGATTTATACGCGCCGGAGAAACTCGCTGCTGCTGCTGTAATAATCCTCAAGACTGCAGGGGGTGAGCTGCGATGATTTTTTTTTGTTAGAATCCTTCGCTGTGATGTTATCGTAGTTCTTTCGAAGAGATATGTATTATACGCGATGAAGTGCATATTTTTGGCATTGTCGATTGTTCTTGAATTATCTCGAGCTTAATCGAGTTTCCGATTGCGGGATTGATTATTGGAAATTAAAGTATATGGAAAGACTCGATATAACGAGCTTTAAAAAGGATATGGAGCGTTTGCCAGTGTGATTTTCGAATTCAAAGTTTTCTCGAACTGTATACAAGTAGTCGCAAGGTTATTATCGAGTCATTTGAGAATGGAAAACTACTATTTTACACTTGGCTTTTGAATTCGCCGCGTTAATGATGTATCTGTATATATATATATGTATTGACTCACGTTGTATATATCAGTTGATGTAAACACTGCATTGGCGCATCGGCGTTGCAGTCCGACGACAGCAACCCACGGCCATTACCGACGACATAAACACATAACATAACCTAAAAGTTGACACGCATGTCCCCCGCAGTCGCGCGTCATACGTGCGCTTGGCCTTTTTGGATAGTTATTTGTTTATTAGTCGTAAGCAATAATTAACTATATATATTTCGTCGAACGAAATATAACCGAGGGCTTTTCTACGGGACTTTTGATATACAGGTGATTCACGGATTCTTTTTTTACAAGAGTTATAAGTAATCATATGCGCTATAGAGGCGATTCCGAGTAAATTAACCTTAAATACATTTGTAGGAATTTCAGATAATAAGCACGATGAGCACACAGAAGGGAAACACACATCGAACAAGGCCGCAGAAGCACAGGAATCAATTTGCCTTTAAAAATACTCTGCACGATACATCTCACAAGACCAAGACAATCAATAGTCTGCAAATAGCCAATGTGTGCGAGAGATGCAAGAAGATAATAGAGTGGAAAATCAAGTACAAAAAGTACAAGCCGTTGAAGGCTGCTGGAATATGCAATAAGTGTGATCAGAAAACTGTCAAGCATGCCTATCATACAATGTGTGGTCCCTGCGCAAGGGAGCGCGACGTCTGTCCCAAGTGCGGACTCCAGAATGAATTGGTAGAGCCGCAGCCTTCCAAGCAGGAGCAGCTCAAATTGGATAATGAGATGCAGAGCATGCTCAAGACACTGCCAGAGAGGAAGAGAAGAACTTTTATTCGTTATATGAATAAGAATAGTCAGTAAATTTCATTAATCTAGTTGTATTATTTAATTTCTAGGATAGTTGTTTATAATAAATATATGAATTAAACAAATAGTTAACGGTAATTTTTATTTTCAGCAAAGAAGAAACGAAAAAATATAAGAGAAAATGAAGACTTTGCCGAAGACAGTGATAGTGAGACAGATATTGATGTAGAACGTAAAGAATGCACGCGTGATGATTTGTTGAAAAAATTGAAATCATTAATGATCGAAGAACACAAGGACAATAATGATGGTTTTGATAGTGATTTGTCTGATGATGAATTAGACTCTGATGACTAACACTTTTATTTAAAGAAGAACATTCTTTTATAACTTATAATTTACTATTGTTAATTTTAGCATTAATAACATGAATGAAATTTGTTGCATGTGGTCTTCTTTTTTTTCACAATTTCTTGCTACAATAAATTTTTATCAACAAAGCTTTCATACATTTCAATTTATCAGTTTTGTACTTTAGAATATGTAAAAATTAAAAATGGACTTTGATAAAAAAAGTAAACCAAAAGTGCTCAGTTGTACGCAAAGAGGTAGATTGACATTTTTGTAAATAATAAGATTTGCTACATAACCAAAACATTTGACAATGTAAAGTATTGGAAATTTCTATTAGGACCTGGTCCTCGTTATAAGTTAAAATCTCTAACTGGATACGAAGACCATGATCCATCTCGGCGTCGAAGTCCAGCCTTCTCTATGAAATTTCGTCCTAAAACTAAATTACAATGTACTGGACCTGGACCATATCCTATTACTCATCATATGACACATCGAGGTTTGGAAGCACCGCCAGCTTACAGCATGGCCTTCAGACCTCGAAAAAAGTGTACGTTTATAAAGCTATATTGATCCCAATCTTTTCATTGTTCATTTCATTTAATTCTACTATTCTAGATGAAGATTCGGTTCCTGGTCCGGGTGCCTATGCACCAGAGAAATATCCACCAGTGAATCATCATCGCAGAGCTGCAGCTTATACAATACTATTTAGACATGATAAGACTCATTACAAGGATGGTCCTGGGCCAGTTTATATGCTGCCAACGTGCATAGGCCCAGAGATTCCAGATATAAAAGCAGAAGGAGCTTATTCAATGTAAACATAAACTTAATTAAAAAAAAATAATTAACAAATATTTATTTTACTCACAGTAGATATACAAATTAAATTATTGCATACTTTTAAGGGCTTTCAAACACAAGCAGCGAATACAGAGTACAGGTCCTGGTCCAGCTGCATACAACATCAAACTCAATCCAGTTAAGAAGCAACATCCTGCTTACTCAATGAAATTTCGACATAATTTATACGACTATTCAAGGCAATTGCCTGGCCCTAAATACAGTTATAACATAGACTTAATTAAAAAACGTCAGCCAATGTACTCATTTGGAGTTCGGCACAGTGAGTGTACTGCAGTTGGACTCACAGAAGATGACGAGATTTAAATTTTCAAAAATTTTGAAATGTAATGTTAGTTGTAAAAAAAATTTTGTAATTGTCTGTTTATACTGAATTTATTAAAACTGTTTTTGCATATAAATTTACAAGCATAACGCGTATTGGTTTTTTCATATTTTTTGCATTACCTTCCAATATTCTATACGTATAAGTGTTAGATTGTCATTTTTTTAATTTTTACAAAACAAACATGGAGTAAAGCTTCCATGTTTCACAAGCATCACAAAACTTTTAGGCCAACAGATCAAAATTCTCGTGAAAAATTTTGACTAAAACTTTATCAGAAAATCTCAAAATAAAGAAAATGCCCTCCAAAAAAACAGATAATGAAACTGAAGGAAAAGAAAGTAAAACTCCGCTTCGTAAAACTTTAACCTGTGGTACAAGAAGTGAGTATATACATTTCAGTTTGAAAAGAAAAAGTATTTGTCTGATCATCAAATGAATTTTACAAGCTCCTGGACCGAAATACAAGCTCAAATCTCTGGTTGGTTTTGATGATCATTGTCACTCCAAGTACCGAAATCCGGCATACTCCATAGGCAAACAGCAAAAAGCTAAAGCAGTATGTCAGGGTCCTGGACCAAAATATCTTTACAACCTACCTGGTATCCCAGGATACTCATTTCCACGTGCAGTACACAAACCATGTAAGCCTACGTTTATATTCGTTCATTTTCGCAATAATTGTAGCTTAACATAAAAAATATACTCATATAATACCGTTTAAATTACAGCGAAAGACTGTAGTCCAGGCCCGAAATACACACTACCAGGATTCTCATCTCCAGCTTTTTCAATAACCAATAGACCTAAAGTCAAATGTGACAAGGCTTCCTCGGGGCCTTACGATCCTTATCCATTACCAATAGGACCTACGTTTATACTGTGAGTATTACAGGACACAACGCTTCGTTCATTCGTCAATGCGCAATTCCCTCATCGACTTGAATTTTGATTATAGTACCGGACGAGGAAAAGACCGCAAATGCGAGTACAATCCGCCGATAAGGGACGTAGGTCCCGTAACACTCCTCAAGCCCAATTCACCAGCGTTCAGTATCGTGCCCCGAACAGCTACAAAAGATATTTGCAACAGTCCAGGGCCTAAGTACTTCCCAGGTCTGATGAAAAAGTCACCGGAATACACTTTTGGTCTGAAACACAGCGAATGCTCGATTATTCCGAGAACGGAGTGCGACGAGCTGTGCTGATTGGAAACTCGAGTGTAACGGCGAGGGAAATAAATTTTAATAAATGTAAAAAGCGTAAAAATTGTAAAATAAATAAACTCGAATTTAAGGATGAAGATTTAAAGAAAAACGCGTTGTACATCCTAATTTTAAAATAAACCAATTCTCTAAAATCTCAATTTATCCGCTAATTATTTATTCATCGATTCCAACGATCATTCCTGACAATACAGCTGCATCTGTTGAACTGGCAGACTCCTCAGCGGTGGTGCCTCATCGATATCGATGATTTTAAGCACTGAATTCTGTAGTTTTCGTTTCCCGTATCGGAGTCGCGATAATACATATATATGATGCGGAGACGTAACAGATATACATCGTCGTCTGCCTCGACGCGGTGGATGACGATTTCGCGAGAGCAATAATGGTTTAGACGTAGCGAGAAATTAATTATTTCGACAACGTTTATTATATATATATGCTTCTAGAAGAGATTGCATACGCCGCCGAAGTCACCTGTGGAGGTAGGATTGATCGAAGTCATTGAATTATTGAGCTTTTAATCCAATTCCGCATTGGAAGATGAATGAATGAATGATTTATACTCGTTCATCAATTCGTACCAGTGCGTCCTGCTTCAATCTGATCGTGTTCGGCCCGTCAACGTAGAAGTGCAGCAGATAATATATAGTTTCTATTTAGAATCATGTTTCCGAAATTTAAAATAAACATCAAATTCGTTATATCCACGTCGAATGTGCAAACATATGATCATTCGCGCGTTATATATCATTTATACCAATTTATAAATCTTGTGTACACAATGCACTCGCTGTATTAAGAATAATATCCCTTGAATATTTTACTCCGCTTCGCATTGAACAAGCAATTACTCGTACTCACGTCGTATATTCCATCATCTCCTGCGCAATTAATCATCCGTAAACTTTTGAACTTCGTCCCCCTCATATACGCATTGAAGAAGAGATTCTTCACCGTATATACTAAATGCAAACCCCTCGCGTCCTTGCGGACAAAAAATTGGGACCTCGGGGAAACGAAGACTTTTCCAGGCCGCCACTTGGCGCGTCCGAAAAATCCCAGGGACGAATTAATGAATGAGTATTTTGAATCCATTGCTCGGAACGCTCTTATTGTATAGTAATCATCGACGCGAGAGTTCAAGACGACGTTCAGTCCGTATACTCATCCGTATTTATAATACTCGATCTTTCCATCACCGCATCGATAAAACAAATTCACTTCTCTCAGTACTTATCGGTACTGATTTAATGACAACTTCGTGACAGAATTTTTCACGAGTTATCTATATACGTACATCTCAACCATAATTAAAATTGTAACGACAGCCATCCTGAGTCTTCCGCAGAAAAAAACACGTTATAACGATCCTTGCCGCCGCAGGAGCATTACTTCAGAATCGATCGGCACTTCGGAGCCAGCTAAAATTAACAGGAATCAATTTCCATCTTCCATTCCATGAATATTTTCCACAGGGGAAAGAAAGAAGAAAATGCAAATAAAACTGCAGCGTATGCTGCACATGCACAAAGTGGGCGTGTACAGTATACCTGCATCATGAGCCAATCGATACTGCAATGGCGACAAGATGGCGTGCAGGAATTGCGCCTCCTCGATTTCGCTCTCGTCCACGTCGGAGGACGTACCGGTGCGAGCAAGGCGATTCGGCATGTCTTACCTCGGTCTGCGATACGTTGAAGATCTTCGTTGTCTCGAGACTGAAACATTTTTTTTTAATTTCGGAATATTATTTTCTGCAAAAAAAACTGGCAGTTCCTCGGCATAGTATAGTCAACGGCGCTCAAGCTCATCCTGTTCGTATCGCCAAGTAACTGTCGGACATATAGCGTTATAGGTTCATAATTATGAAGAGCATCCCGATGACAGCCGCTGACGATTTTCCGCAACGGCCTTATAACCGGATCGATGTAATAATAAATGTAGCGAAGAAGCGAGAGAGACGATTGAATTATTCAGAGGATATCGAAGGGTTTCTAATTCGGGAAGATTCCGGGCGTGAAATATTCACGCTGAGAAAGGACGAAAGCTTTTCTTCCCAACTTTTTTTTCAGTGACGTCGCGGAATAATTGATTTTTTCACCGACAAGTCGTCTGCGAGAAATGGATTTCAGAGATTTTTTTAAAAGTTTCGAATTTTAGTGCTGCTCTACATATACACATAAATATATAAACATCTGCGATTACTGAATTTACCTCCCGATGCGATGCTCGCAAAAAAAGCTACTCATTCTTCTTACCTAGAAGCTCGGGTCCACCCCCTCTTGCCCCGAATTCTATATTCGCGCAGCAGTCCCGACATAGGGTCGTCGACCGTTAACGGCGTTAACGCTTGGAACAGTCGTTTTTAGCGTCGAGATCGCCGTTTCATTATCCGCAAACTCGCTGGATTAATTTCTCCGGAATATTTCAGTCCAAACTGACGCCCAGTCCGAATTTCAAACTCGCCGTTTATTATTCCATTCCGTTCGTGAGATAAAGGTCGGAAAGTTTCACGAAGCGGCTGAATGTGTAATAATACATAACCGTATGTATAAATACATATATATATATATATATAATATGCAAAGGTTGATACACGACGAGGTAATAATTAATCGAGCGAGAAACTGTTTTGGGATATACACGAAACGGAAAGGTCGGGATCCTTATCGGACAGCATAGTATGCGACGGGACAGTTCTGTCGATATGGAAAGTCGAGTCGAGTTATATTTATAAATCAGGACTTTACGGTCGTTAAGGACTTTGACGCTATGCTGGAATGTTAAAATGTTTAGGGTATTTTTCTAGGTACTGCGGGATGTTTTTGCTACGATAGACACTCGTGGCTGCAGGTGTGATAGATGTGGATTTGTAAATGGTGCTACAGAGACAGATCGACATCAAAAACGTTTAATTATGCAGCAGATTTACTTTGAAAGTATTATTAGGATTACAATTATTCAATCTTTTGGTCGAATACACTATTTTGTAAAATCTGCTGGAAAAATAAAACTTAGTAAAAATCATAAGTGGACACTTTCTAGTATTTCTAAAGTAATTATTTATATTCAAACATGAATAAAATATGGATAATTTTAATAACCAGATACTATACATTTTTTAATTTATTTTTACATGAATGTACATGTTAAAGTAACAATTTACGATGAAACGCTTTAACATATCACGTTAACTGCTATGCGCATAAAGCCATGGCACCATCTTACCAATATTACCTATGTAAATATCTGAAATATAAAGATATTCATTAATTAAAATTAATTTCAATTTTTTACAGCTTTGAGAAAGTTGAATCAGTACAAACTATGTAAATATACTTACACATAACTAGTCCCTCTCAAAACAATATGTTCAAGGGGATTCCACTGATGTTTTCGCTGCACACTCATTAAGTACTTTCATCAAGTATAAAATTACAAATAATAATAACAAATCTAAGAAGTCTCTATGCTAATTGCACTTTCTGCATTAGCTTTACTTTGGGCTAATTCTTGTTGTTGCTTCTTGTAATTTTCTTCGAACAATGGTTTCCAAATATATATTCCACTCCCAGTGCCTAATATCATTGTAAGAAAAATTTGCCACTTTGGTATTCTCCTACTCAACATTTTGTTTTTGTCTTTTTAATGATAAACTGCAGACAGCAGTCATCCACAAATAACATACTTATGCGCCTGCTTAACCTTTCTCACTGAATATATAACATATATATATATATTTATAGCCATCGAGGTACACCGGTCCAAGCCCAGTGCTACATCAGCGTAGAAGCGCAAAGCCCATACAAAAGTGGCCGGGTACCCCGAGCGTTAGTACGCACCCCGACTACAAGCGGCGCAACGATCTAGTTTCTGTGTTCTGCCGGTAATAGATCATCTTCGTTGGCTGCGGTCTCCCATCTATATACCTTTCACGTGATCTTCGCTCGTTGTCGCGCGCCTCCAAAGTACAAGTATATACCTATATATATATATATATAGATATTTCCGACAGCGGCGTGGTCCTCTTTTACGCCCGAAATTCGTTGAAACGTGCAGTAAGTGGTCAACAGGCAACAGTGAAAATTAACAATCAACAATGTCGGCAATTAGTCTATTGAATCCGAAGGCTGAGTTCGCCAGAGCTGCTCAGGCACTGGCCATCAACATCTCTGCAGCCAAGGGAATCCAGGATGTCATGAAGACCAACCTCGGACCCAAAGGAACCATGAAAATGTGAGCCGCTCTTTGATCTACAGATATTTCACTTTTCTCAAAAAATTTTTTGCGGTTGTGGAAGTCGTGTTTATTTTGCTTAATTTTCGGAATTTCGGAGTCGACCGGTCGAGTACGGTTATGGTCCGCGTTGTTGATTCGGTACGCTTTGGTTAGAGCAGAAAACACTCCTTATATGGTCATATCCTGATATCATTCTATATTATAAATGCTTTTTTCACACTACGATGATATTCTTCTCGTCAGGATTCAACAATTTACAATATCTTTTTGCGTTTGACATTATTTGAAAACGTTGACATTATCTAAATATATAAAAATTATTTTTTAAATAATTTCTTTGATACATTCAATTCATTACTCTATTTGTATTGAAATAATTTAGGCTGGTGTCTGGATCAGGAGACATCAAAATCACCAAGGATGGCAATGTTCTTCTTCATGAAATGCAGATCCAACACCCCACAGCTTCTCTTATAGCCAGAGCATCCACAGCTCAGAACGACATGACCGGAGATGGAACAACCAGCACAGTATTGTTGATCGGAGAATTACTCAAGCAAGCTGATGTTTACATTTCCGAGGGCCTCCATCCAAGGATGGTCACTGAAGGATTCGATCTGGCCAAGAACAAAACTCTTGAACTTTTGGACAAAATAAAGATACCCATTGAGCCTACCAAGGAAGCACTTCTCGATATTGCAAGAACTGCGCTGAAAACCAAAATCCACCCCACATTGGCTGAGAAGCTCGCGGAAATCTGTGTTGATGCAGTCCTCACTATCAGGCAGCCAAATCAAACTATTGACTTACACATGGTTGAAATTATGGAAATGCAGCACAGGACATCGGCTGATACCACTCTTGTCAAAGGTCTGGTATTGGATCATGGCTCCAGACATCCAGATATGCCAAAGAAACTTGAAAATTGTTACATTTTAACTTGCAATGTCAGTTTGGAGTATGAGAAGAGTGAGGTATGTATTTAATACAAATGGCATTTAAGAAAAATGCATTCAATATAAACAATATAAACGCATGTCTGAAATAAAAAAAAATTATTATGTACAGGTCAATAGTGGTTTCTTCTACAAAACAGCCGAGGAGCGCGAGAAGTTGGTAGGTGCTGAGCGCGAGTTCATCGACAACCGCGTAAAGAAAGTCATCGAGTTGAAGAGGAAAGTTTGCAAGGGTACAGACAAGACCTTTGTGCTGATCAACCAGAAGGGAATTGACCCGCCATCTCTAGATATGCTTGCCAAGGAGGGTATTATCGCTCTGAGACGGGCCAAGCGCAGGAACATGGAAAGGCTGAGCCTTGCCTGTGGTGGTCAGGCCATGAACTCGTTTGACGATCTGCAGGAAGAGCATCTTGGATATGCCGGTCTGGTTTATGAACACGTTTTGGTATGCATAAAGCACTTGATCGTTTTAGGAAGATTACGTTTGAAAATTAATTCATAAAAGTTGATTTTTAATAATAGGGTGAAAACAAGTTTACGTTTGTTGAGGATTGCAAACAGCCAAACTCTGTAACAATTCTTCTGAAGGTACGATAACATTTCCTGCAATATAATATATGTTTATATAATTTTCAATGATGATTGCTATTTTAAAAAATATAAATGCCTTTCAGGGACCCAACAAGTACACACTCGTTCAGTTGAAGGACGCAGTTTACGACGGTCTTAGAGCAATAAAAAATGCTATTGATGATGGAACAGTTATTCCTGGAGCCGGTGCCTTCGAAGTAGCAGCCAATCAAGCTCTTCTACAGTACAAAAATGAAGTAAAGGGAAAACAACGTCTTGGAGTTCAAGCTTTTGCAGAAGCTCTTCTCGTGATACCGAAAACGCTAGGTAAACTTGATACTTTGAGAGAAAAGTAAAATACAATTTGAAAGAAAATGCATTTTATTATATGCAATCTTTGAAACTTTTTCAGCTGTCAACAGTGGATTTGATTCACAAGACACAATCGTTAAGTTGCAAGAAGAGTCGACAACGTTAAATCAAGCAGTAGGGTTGGATATTTCGTCTGGTGAAGCTGTTGACCCGAAAGCGGCCGGTATTTTTGATAACTACATCGTTAAAAAACAAATCATCAATTCTTGGTAAATTAAATTTCAAATTTAGACATTTCACCTAAAATAATAATATTAATCGATATCTAAACTCAATTCTCAATTTTCTTTACAGCACGGTCATCGCTAGTAACCTACTCCTTGTAGATGAAATTATGAGAGCAGGTTTATCGTCGCTTAAAGGCTAATATTCTCAGATATAGGAAGATCCACGTTTAATTTAATGTTAATAATTTACCGATTAATTATGGATTAAGCAACGGCTATTTTCACTGCTTTCATTTGTCGGTCTGTCGATGGAACATTCATAGCTTTTTACAATTTGTACTTTCACGCGTTCAAAAAAAAAAATAAATAAAACTATTTCGTACCACTGGCTATTGAATATATTTTTTTTATCAATTTATTGATTTTAAACTCATTCGTGTTCATCCTTTTGCTCATTACACGATCTCACGTTCTTCTAAATATTGAATTATTAACTTTCCTTTTTAACTTTCACATTCAAATTATTCATGTATTTATAACTTATGACAATATATTGTTAAGTTGTATTAACGCCATTAAAATATGGTTGAAAAGGATTGAAAATGCGAGTTTGTAAAAAAATCAAAAATATTTATTAAGGTTTTGTACACTGTATTTACAAGTTTCTCAAAGATATCCATACACGATCAGTCTTCCTCTGTTTTCAAGCATATTTACGTTCTTTTTACTACAACGTACTGATTATCGAATTTCTATCAACAGGCTAACTCCTGTTTTTCGAGACAGAGTTTGTTCTGTACATACAAAAATCGTAATGCAATGACACACTGCATAACCTTCATTTTTAAATCTTACTATTAGAAAGTTTCACGAAATAATTTACAAATTACAATTCTTTCATATCAATAGTAGATCCTGTAAGAACTAAATCGAGATTTAATGTATTAACATTACATTAATTTACTTGTTGAAATATTTACAGAAAATCATGCTGTAGACATATTGTGGGTAATGATACTGTTTGCGCTACAAATTTGAATTTACCGATCAATTGACTTCACTTTTTCAGTTTATAAACATTAACTATGATCGTGATTTAATATAAATTAAAAAATATGTCAGCAATAAAATATATCACGTGAGCATCACTGATTTCTATCGTCAATAAACATCATTATTTTTCGTGCTATATAATCTATTTATATAGATTAAACACTCATTGTTTAAAAGCATACCATTCCGTGATTAAAAGTAGTGATTGTTATTACAATCAATATATTTGAATTATATGAGAATTTTTCTCAATAAAAGAAGCAAATGCTGTGTAAACGAAAAAACTGTTTCAAATTGATTATATTTTTATCAAAAGTTTGTTGTTTTATTTGAATCTAAGGTGCTTGAATTGCCTAGAAAAAAGTATACTGTCGCTTAACATAAAAAAAATACAAAGAAAACAAGTTTTCAGTTAGTGTTTCACTTTTAACAGGATCACCGCTTGAATTACACTTCTTGGATTCTTCATCGATGATCCCTACCCCGCTCCTTCATAAGATCCTTTATTCTCAAAGTTGGTTCAATGTTGAGCATTTCAGCTAATTTCGCACAATCAACCTTCATTTTGAATCCACCTAAAGCGAGCGTCGTGCTAAGACTACCCAAATCAACTGGAACAGTGGGTTTACCGTAATACGATACGTAATTCGGCAGGTTTACTGTCTCAAAGACAATCCCCGCCGGATATCTGGGCAGAGGGTTCGTCGATTTTCTGGCCACGGCCTTAATCTTATTTGGAAATGGTCTCATAGGTATGGCTACCGACTGCTTCGTAGTCGACTTTTTGGCAATCCTTGGACTTGTGGGTGGAGTTTTCACGTGTGCCTTTGACACTTTGACGGGTGAAAGTTGAACGTCGGAAAAAACGGCGGCATCACTGAGAATAGCTTCGATTTCTTTGTTGAGATCGTCATTCGTTATTGTACAAGATTCGGGTTCTCTGTCCGGGTGAGAGAATTTGAAATGCGACTTGACGGCGGCAAATGTTTTAAATACACTGGTACAATGTTTGCACCTGTAAACGTTTAAATGATTTTTCGCGTGCTTCTGCATCATGTCGAGAGATAGAGTTTCAAAAGCACACTGTTTGCATGAAAATATCCGACGTACAACCTTATAGTTCATGCGCAAGTGCGAATGGAACATCTTTTGATGGGTATCAATTTCTTCTTTAGTGGTGAAAAACTCCTCCTTACACCTGTACAGTGAAAAGTTTATACTTGTAATACACTTATAATTAAATTTGATCACTAAACTAAGTAACATTAATAAAACAGTGCTTACCATTTGCACATCCAACCCTCCTCATCTCTCTCTACCAACAGCACAGGTTTGTCGCTCCCATGCTTCTGCCAGATGTGATTGACCAGGATGGATTTAGTACCGGGCTCAGCGCAATATGCACACTTGACTCTGGTTTCTGAATGCTCCTTATACTTGAATATAGCAGATTTGCTATCGTCCATGTGCATCATTTTCCAATGGCTGCGAATAGCATCGAGCGACGTACTGCCCATATCACAATAGTAGCAATAGTATACGATCGCCTTTCTTTCTTCGTCCAACTTTGCTTTTTTCGCGGCGCGTACGTTCGAATTTATTGAATCCGCTGAAGCTGACATTACGATCGCTTCTTCAACCTTAAAATGAAATTCAAAACATCTAAGATTAGTCCAAATAAGGCTACTCAACTACAAACATCGCCCCTTTTTACCGCTAATGTTAGCATCAACTCTGCGACATCTTAAATAAATGTAAGCGTACCTTGAATTCGAGATGAGGGTGGTTGACCTCCCAGTGTTGCCGCATTTCGGACGAGTTGAAGCTGCTGAAGGTGCAGTAGTCGCACTTTTGTTTAACTCTGACATCGTGCGTTTTCATGTGGCTCTTCAATCCTGCGTTATTCATGGCAACAAAGTCGCACTTATCGCAAGGATGTTCGTAATCTACTTTAGCTCCGTCGTCCAAAGTGTCGTCCCGCCTCTTGCGCTTCTTTTGTCGTTTGGGCACGACGAGTCCGTACTCGCGCTCCCAGAATTCGGCGCTCAGTTCTCCCGTTTGTGGATTCGGATTTTCGAGCACTTTTTCTGGCATGTCCTTGTGCTTCGAGCGCACATGTTGTAACATCACGGTCTCAGAGTTGGTGCTGCGATCGCAGTAGGGACACAAGAAGCCCAATCGCTTGAGATGCTTGAGCTGCACGTGTCGCTTGAAGCCACGCCACTTGCCGAAAGTTTCGTGGCAATGTTTGCAAGTCAGTGGTGTTGGAAGTACTTCTGACGAGACTAAGAGTAAAAATCGGAATAGTCACAATGCCCTATATAATATAATATTTTAAACATTGTTAGATTAAGTAATGCTAGACTCACCTTTTTCGTCATCGTTATCTGACATATCGTTCTCATCCTCTTCCTTCACGTCAATGGTAAGTTCTTCGTAATCGCTTTCTTCGGCATCTTCCTCGGTCGGAGGAGCTACGCTGCCCTTCATAATATCATTTTGCGTTTTTATTACAATAGCGACCTAAAAATATTACACTCTTAACAAACAATTTTATTTTCATCTTCATTATCGACATATGAAATCTCACGCCAACTTACCCATTCTTCGATCTGATCATTAGGACTCGTGGGAACAGGCTCGAGTCCCTCGTTAGCGTGTCGATTGCAGTAGTGCTTGTACAAGGACGTGCGATTTACTCCCTTGTACTCGCAGCCTACACTACGACAGGGCCACCTGAAGTACTTGAGATCCCTGTAGAGATGATCGCGGAAGTCCTGTTTATACTTGGATTTGAAACTGTTACAGATGGTGCAGACGTATTGGCAGCCATTAGGCTTGCCGTATGATCCATAGTTGCCGTCCACACATTTTATGCTATCGTCGATTGAGTTGCGTGCTTTCTTGATATCCGGTGACTTCAAATCATCAGACTTGCTTGACTTAGCCTTCGTCGATTTCCCTGAACTATCGTCGGCTTTACGCTTCCCTCGCGTCGTCTCTATTTCGTCCTCCTCCTCCTCGAGCAGAATACCACGGATGTGTCGGATCCGCGGCATGTCACGACGCCAGAGTGGCGTGGTATCGAACGGCTCGTCTTGAGGCGTTGCTGGCTCCGAGGATTCCGTTTTTCTCAAGCCTGCTTTTGTACATGAAATTAATATTTTTATTTATTCATTTATAACCTAAAGAGAATGACCAAACTACTAAATACTTATAACTACTTATAAGTCCTTATTGAAACATAATTAAATGTATTATTCAATAATAGGAATATATTAAATTTCTGTACGTATGAATAACCACGTACAAAAATTTGTACTATAATAGAAATTGAAGCTCACCCTTGATCCTCTGATAGATGGTGATGAACTCGACGCTCGGGTCGGTAGGATGTTTGCTCAAAAGATGTTGATCAAGCGTGACTTTACTGATAGTTTTGAAACCACAGGCCTTGCACTTAAATTGGCACTTTTCGTCGTGAGAATTTGTCGCATGTAGCTGCATGACGCTCTTGTAGACGCACTTGAAGTCGCAGAGGTTGCACTTCCAAGTATTGCCGTCGGGATCCGGAGCTTCGGACTCTTCGGATTCCTGAGATACCGTCGTCGATTGCTGTTCTTCCTGCTGTTGTTGCTCCGGTTGGGGCTCGTCGGTGGCCTGGTCACTTTGGGGTTCACGGATCACCTTGACAAACTGACGCTTGTCCGGATGCTTGTCGCTTATGTGGCGCTCGACCACGTGTCTGTCGTTTTTAAAGTAGATTCATTAGTGAGAAGATTGTTTTTTAAATGTCATAAGCTTTGTCAACATTTATCAATTGTGCTTGTCAGGTGCGCTTTTTCTCTTTTTCATTAGATTCGATTAAATATAGTGCGGCAAATTGTTTGAATAAGGAATTGCACTGTTTGGTTAGTCGATTTTTTGTTAGATGTGCAGTACTTGCAGTTTATAAAAATATTTTTTATATATAATTTCTGAATTTATATGATATATATAGTAAGCAATTATGATTAAGCTCTGCATGATGATACTCCATTAATTTGATGGAATTTCTTTAATTTTATATTTTATTGTCACGATTTTTCAGTAATGAACAGTTGATAAATGTTTTGATGTTATAATGTAATATTTGTAATGTGATGATTTTCGCAAAAGACTATTGCATTTATTTTACAAAAAAAAATCACTTAAATATTTGATACTACTTTTCAACATCTATACTTATTAAAAATTATATGCAATAGCCTTCTTAGTATCTACTGTATTATTGCAGCAAATGATGTCTGTATATTATTGGAAATACATTATCAAGGTAAATATATAATCGAAAAGTAACGGATAAATGAATTCTTATGTATTTCCATCAATAAAAAATAAGCGCAGTAAATGGCAAAGCAGCCTAGGTCATGGATAATTGCAATTAATTAGCAATAAAGAATCCGAAAGTTAAGTAAAACACTGTCTGCTTTATTCAAAGTGCAT
The DNA here is from genome assembly GCA_020010945.3 of Muscidifurax raptorellus. NCBI lineage: Eukaryota > Metazoa > Arthropoda > Insecta > Hymenoptera > Pteromalidae > Muscidifurax > Muscidifurax raptorellus. The sequence continues at coordinate 12,496,768 of CM052079.1, read as the reverse complement.
AAGCAATTATGTACAAATGAAAAAAAAATCAGCTGATAAGATCTGGTGCAGTCAAAATTCACAAACCTGTGATAGTGATGGTAAATGCAATGAGAACACTTGTAAAGTCGGCTATCGTGCATTTTTAAGTGAATGCCCATTTTTTCGAGGGCTATGTTTTGGGCGATATCCTGGCCTGGACTGGGCGCAGGGCAGTGGGGGCACCGAAAGTACAGCTCGTCCGAGTGCAAGGCTTTTAAGTGATGCCGCAACATCGCTTCATCGACCGTTAAGTAATTGCATTCCGGTACTCCGCAGACGAATCTGACAAATTGACATTGCAAAATTTTTCACTTGCAGCTTGCTACTCTCTGTCTCTATCTTTCTCACAAACACACTCACACATCTGAGGCGTAGCGCGAGCCAGGAAAATATTATATATGTTTTCAATAATCATGCATTTAGTTTTCACCCTTAGATGCTTTATTTTTACAGTCATAGAAAATCACTTTCATATGACATATTATGAATGACAATGATTTTGTATAAAATATCTTTCATGTGGTATGAGACATTTTTGTAATTAGCAAGTGACACCTAGACCTATTAGCAGATATAATGACAATGATTGGTTAATTAAATGATTGAATAATGCTTGAATTGATTTATGCAAGACGAAATTAAATAAGAGGCCTAAAATTCATAAGCACTTGTATATAAATTTTGAATCTTGAAAAAGTTTAACTTCTTTGGTTATATATAATTTTCTGTTTCATATATAATGTTTTCCCGGGCTTTAAATGAAATCATTGAAATATAACGAATACAGATTGATTGTACAGTAGTTGTTAATGTACGAAATGTATATTTACACAACAATAGACTTGAAACCCTTTGAAGCATTCGTATTATTTTCATAATAATTTTTTTTTAATTTCGGTAGGTCTCTTTGTTTATTTTTCACATACCAGAAAATACGTTTCACTACTATTCTGATTTTATATACTACAAAATGTTACAACTACTAGCATCAGAGATTTTGTGTTATCTAATTTGCCTTAATAAATATGAAAATAATGTATATACTCTCAATTTTAATCATATAAAGTTAAAGCAACTGTTACAATTCAAAATACGTGTTCTCTGTTCTAGTACAAATCATCTACATGACAACAAAAATTCAACTCAAAAAGCAAACACTCAAATCATTCAAACAAGTATTTCTTAAGAGATACACATCGTGCTTCAAAGGGCTAAAACAATGTATAAAAATAGCGACCGACATACCTCTTATTCTCAGGAACGTATTTAGGCACGCCCTCTTCTTCTTCAGTTTTAACTGCCTCTTTTTGAGAATTGTTTGAAGATCCACCGCCACCCATTCTGCCGTTCTCGTGCGAACTGCTGGCAAGATTGACCATCTTGTCAAACATGCGCTCTTTCTTGTCAAGACACGGCACTGGATTTACGGGACTTGAGTCGGGTACGCTCTCGTCCTTGAGATGGGCTTGCAGATGCCTGACTACATTAGTACGAACTTTATTGCTGTAGGGACACAAAGCACACTGTACTGCACGAATAAAAATAGCCGAAAGGGGAAGTTTTTCGATCTCGCCCGGACTGTAGGTCGTCTTTTCCAACTCTGCTAACTTCGCGGAATCATTTTTATCTGGAGACTTATTATTCTTTTTGTTTTTTAGCTTTTCCGAAGTTTTCTGCAATAATTAAATAGGTACGATAATTAATCATAACATTCAAACAATTATAATTACAATTTACTTTTGTCAAGTATAATAACATAATATATAATAACACTCACAATCGGATGAACAATGAACAGTCCATCAGTCGATGGATTCATCGGATCAGCAGGGACGATTTTCGAGTTCACAAACTTGTGCTTAGCTCTAACATGCGACTGAGCCTGGCCCTGTACTGCGAATCTCGCATTACAAACCGCGCAGCTAAATCGCTTTAGGCCATGTGTTTTGAGATGATCAATAAAGAATGAGGCTTTGCTAAACCGTTTGCTTGACGGTTTACAATGTATACAGTACAGTGGCGTCGGTTCAGTGACACCATCATCGACATTTGGACTGCACTGCAGCATATGTAAGCGCAGATCTTCAGGGGTCTCAGCGGCATAATCACACGTCTCAACGCCACAGCGAAACAGCTCTTTGCCCTCGAATCCTGTACCCTTCACATCCTCGATCCTTAGGAAACGACCTTCGTTGTTGGGTTTAAGAGAAGCTTTGACGTCAGTGGTTGCTGATTCAGACCCTTCTGTTGGGGTAAACTCATCAGAATCTTGAGCTTTGACATTATCAGCTAATTCCTCTTTTATTTTATCTTTCTTAATGGGAGGGGTCTCTTTATTAGACGTCGTGTCGGTGTAATCTTCAATAATTTCTATGTCACTGTCATAGTCATCAGCTTTATGAACATTAGTCTTCCCGGATTGATTCGTCTTCTTGCCAGATAGCAATTCGGTGTGATCAAGCAAATTGGTACTGACGAATTCATTGTTTTGATCAATATTTACGGTGTTACACACATTATCATTATTACTTGGGTTGATTGGCTCTGTTACAGTCACCTGAGGAATAAATATTTATTTCAAAACTACTTTCTGAGTAAATATTTTTCTTTGATTTATATTTAAAATAGGCACCTTTATATTCTTTCCAAGATGTAATAGACTCGTGGCAGTATTGGTGCTCAAGCTGCGTGCATCTAATATCCTAATGTTGGAAACTCCTCCGTCAAGATTCGTGAGGGGCACAAAAGTCCCGCCAGCATTGTTGTTCTCTTTTGTTGTCATTACCTTAGCATTCAAGGGTGGATGTTGTTGTATTATAGTGATAGGACTGGTGGGTTTTTGGTTTGAATTTCTGTTAAGAGCAGGGATAGGTATTTTTCCGTTGTGCTCGTCTTCAAAAGCGCCCCTGCGTTGACGATAGATTGCATCAACGTCGCGCACACGAAGTTGATCAATCGCACTCAGATTTTTTGAGATCTATAAATGGATCAATATGATAATTACATGTCATATTTAGGAATTTATTCTGTTTTGCTTATTTTATTATTATTATTTTTACCTCACGCGGCAGACACCTTTCGAGAATGTGTGGGGGTTGGTTGTAATGAGCAGAACTGAGATGACTGTGTAGTTCCTTCATAGATGCCGAGCCATGAGTGCAATACATACAATGGTATTTAAAATAACCATGCTGTTTATAATGCTGAAAATTGCGTATAAATTAATTAAATATTTTTTTATTATAAAAGTGTAATTTTAGTAATTTTAATATAAAAACATACTTCAATTAAATTGTCAACAGTTAGTGCAGTAATCTGACATAAGTGACATTTAAAGTTGGACTGTATATTTGCATGATGCATGTTAAGATGTAGTACAAACGCTTCAGGTATAAAGAAGTATTTGTTGCAATCTAATTTAAAAAAAACGTATTAATCAGTAAATGTACTTTAATATTTGTTTCATGTACACTAAAATAATGTAAACACTTAAGCATACATACCGTGAATGCAGACGTACGGCTTGATGATTTGCTTACGTTCCAATCTCTTTGGAGGTGGTGGCATTTGAACAAGTTCTTCGTTTACGACGAGAATATGAACTTTTTTCATTTGGTGGAAAGTTTTCTGAAGAAAAACAAATTTGACCGTGTTGTTAACATTTCATTCTATATAGCTACAGGATTGCATAATTACTATGGGTATTATACCTGATGTATTTCGACATAAGAGTAAGCAAATGCACGATAGAAACAATACTTGCAACAATATCTACAGAAAATATGCTGTTTTTTTAGATGGAACATTAGTTCATCATAGTTCTTGAAATCAATATAACAGTAGGCACACTTGAAGTAATCTTTAGGTTGTTCATTGTTTCCTTTACTTCCCGAGTCATCTTCATGTAACCTTAAGTGTTTGTGAAAAGCTTGTTCAGTACTTGCAGTAAAACAGCAATCTCTGCCCATACATTTGAACATGTGCACAAGTTTGTCGTCCTTCAGCATTTTTTCGTAGACATTGGCCGATTTGAGTTTTATGGCTACAGAGACCTGCTCGGGTGTAGCTATCTTAACGAACTTAAAGGGCTGATTTGTTGAACTGACTAGTGTTGTAGGAGCAGTGCCAGACGTAGCCATTGTTATTGGTACAGCTACACCTTTATCAATTTTAATGGCCATGGCTTGTTGACCTCCGATTGAAATAAAATTTTCTGTTTTGTTTACTGCCCTCGAATTTCCGGCTAAACTTATTGGGATCAACTTTACAGTTTCATTGTTATCAACTCGTTTTAAAATAAAGGAATTCGATTTTTTAAGGACAGATAAACCTTTGCTCTTTTGCGGCGAAGTCTCTATGACCTTTCTTATATGTGTTACCTGGAAAAGAATCCGTCAGTGTTAATAAAAAATGAATAAACAAAACATCCAAGATTTAATTCACTTACCATTTTACTATCAGTTTCATTTTCTGCAAGACTAACGACGTTTGCAATCTTTAAAAATCCTGAGTCATCTTCGTTTGCATTCGCTTGAATACGTTCAATCGTGGCCATTGACGTTAATTCTGCTTCGCCACCTTTAGACAGCTTATCGCCGCTAATCCTTCTTATTCGGATAACCGGCTTTTGAGTATTATCATCTACTGCTTTGGAGCCTTCACTTTTAACCTAAATAATAATAATAAATAATAATAAAAATAATAATAATAATAATAATAATAATAATAATAATAATAATAATAATAGTAATAATAATAATAATAATAACAATAACAACAACAGAAAATTTTTTATAAATATATTAATAATTTTACTAAATCATTTACCTGCAAAGGAGGTGACATAGGCTCTCTCTTGACTTCTTTTTTTATTTTGGTGGGTGAAAGAATAGCCATATCATCACCAGGGCGTTTAGGTGAGGCTTTTTCAATTTTCACCGTTACTTCCGGCGCATCTGCGTTAATACTTTCAGGTTCACCTTCAGGTAAATCAGGTGTATCCAAAGGTTTCTGCTGTAGCTGCGCCGCGAGACGTTGTATAGTTGTCATCATTTGACCTTTTGAAGGCGAATGCATCTCACCTGTACTCTGAAGTATACTCTTAACATCTGTGGTCATTTCATGATCAGATTGTGAAGCACTTGAATCAGACTCGTATTGAACTTGGTTAACATTTGTATCTCCATCACTCGCATCATCATCACTATCTTTTTTAGTCGGTTCATTGATAAATTCAAGTGGATCCTTCATTTTTACGCTAGCTTTATCTTCTTTCTCAGACACATTAGATACATCTAGTTCTTCTTTTAACTTGGCAGATGACTCAGGTAATAATACTTCAGCTGGTGTTGCGGTAACAGCAGTTTCTATGGGTTTAGTCTCAATTTCGTTTTCAGGTATATGAAGTGGATCTTCGACATCCTCTGCTGGTCCAATCGACTCATTTGCCTCAGCATCGGGAGCTTCGACTTTTTCAGGAATGGCAAGTTCAGGCTCAACAGCTGGTAGTGATGTTTCTATCTTGTTTCTCAGTTGATCGGTCATAGATAGTCTTTTTTGACCTTCTTCTTTATCAACCTTAATGCCGATATTCTGCGCAATTTCCTGCATTTTCTTTTTGCGTTCATTTTGAATTTCTACATCTTTATCAGCAAATTCATCGGGACAAACAAAAGCGCTGAGATTACTGCTCTTCTCGATTTTTTCAGTTTTGCCAGGCTTATGCTCAGTTGCTTCCATCACGACGCTAACTTCAGCTTCATTTTCCACTTCGTCCTTAGGCTAATAACAAATTATAAAAATTAAAAATTTTATTACAATGCTAAATTTGAAAAAAGGAGAAAAAATATTAAGCATACATCTAGATTGTCGGTAACAGCTTCTTTAACATCGACTTCCGTAGTCTCGGACTTAGCAATCGCATCCTTCTCATCTTTCAGTTCGATATGTTGCGGAACAATCGATGCATCCGCCAAGTCTTCGGATTTTACTTTTAGATCTCTATTAAAGTTTAGTGACATATCAATTTTGATTATCCTTACGGCATCTACCTCTTTACTATGCCACCTCTTGACGTGTTGTTCCACGTTGCTCTTTTTTAGCTGTACAAAGTTACACTTTCCGCACAAATAACCATATATCCTATCCTCATCGGGGATTGGACACTCGATCACGGCCTCGTTAAAGTTCTTCATGGGTGTAAGTTTTCTACACTCCTTGTAGTAATGCGTTCGTATAGAACCTTTGGCTATGGCCTCGTAGCTACAGTTTAGACATGAGAAGCGGTACTCGCCCGTATGGTTTGTACAATGCTCATAAAAGCTCTCACGCGCACAGCTTTCAAGGCCCTTCGATGTAAACGTGCAGAATCGACAGCTATACTTACTGGTTTTCTTATCAAGAGATGATGATACATTGTTCTCAAAGTCAAGTCGTTCAGCTTCTTCTCTAGCGAGATTGGCTTCCTCCACTGGTAAACGAGATATAAGCACCTCTTTCCGAGGATGCGAGATCTTGTAGTGGTGAACGATGTTTTTACGATAGAATGGACAGAGCAGACATTGGTATTTTTCGTTACCGTTGTAAGTATAACCAATAAGAGCTTCAGCATCGACTCGTGTACTTAAATCTTCGTCATCTTGAACATTGGCACTAGCGTTCGCCGATGTTAATCGAGGACCAACTTCACCGTCGTCGTTTAGTCTATCAAGGCTCTCAGTGATATCTGCGTCTTTGGTTGTATCAGTCTCGTTAGTCAATGACGTATCAACAGCAGACTCATGACTCGTGCTCTCGTCCAGTTTACTAGCTGCCTTTTTTCGCCTCTTTTTTGAAACGATGCCATTTTGCCAGTTACTCTTCTTCTTCTTGGTTTGCTTCTTCTTACCAGTCTTTCTTGAGAGTTCAGCCATAACATCATCTAGAAGCTCCGCATTGTTATCGCGCGGTTTTGTCGAATTATCCGCCGGTAGTAACGACGATGTGTTTGATACAAAACTTTCGTCTGATGAAGATTCTGGAATAGTGTCAGAAAACACTTTGATTACACATATTGTCATTATATCTTACTATCTAAATAACAAAATATCTCACCCGCATCGGCCGAAGTAGTTTTTTTAGCGCCCTTTAGATTCTTGCTTTTGCCAGAGGTCTCGGGGTGCAGGGATATATCAGTAGTCGGTTCAACAGCTGATGGATCCAGGTTGAAGCTATCATTGGACGAACTGTCGAAAAACGGAGGCGGCGCTTTGGGAACGTTTTTGGCCCGTGACTTCTTGCCTGTCGTCTTAGGCGACGTGTCTTTCTTTGACTTGGAAGTTGAGGCCGTATTGCTGGATATACTTGCGTCGCTTCCAAGACCCTCGGATCTGCGTGCCAGAGGCAAGTCCTCGTCACTGTCCGAGCTTGCAAGCAGACTCGATTCTGAAATGGCTTTTTTCACTTTTGAGGCAGCCTTTGATTTTGGTGCTGCAGGTTTCTTCATTTTACCCCCTTTTAGAAAGAAACATTGCATATTATTGATTTATATATATAACCCTATCTTAATAAATTTATTTTTAAGGATATGTTGTGATTCAAAGATTATTAAAAATTTAAATGACAGATTAGCTCCAGATTTATGTTCTCCGTATTATTATTAATAAAATAAATATTGCTAAACTCGCCTGCACCCTTAGCGGTCGATGTGGAAGATTCATCGTCTGCCGCGTGCTCGGGCTCCTGCGGTTTATTTTTTAGACTGCATGTGCGACTACCTGTAGCTTTCATTGCCCCATCACATATCCAGCTAGACTTTAGATCTTCCTGCAGCATGTCAAGTTCACGGAAACGACGCTTTGGCTTTGGTTTGACGGGAGGATCAACTGTTGCCTCAGTAGTAGTAGTTGTAGTGGTAGTAGTAGCAGTACAAACAGTAGGTGTTTCTGCAGGGACGCTTTCTTTCTCAGCTGCAGGACTGGGCTCTGGTAACGTCTCTTCCTTTTCCTTGGCAGATTCTAAAAATCAATTCGCAGATTAAATTATTAGATGGGCGGCCTAATTAAAGTTAGAGTAAAAAAAATATAAATATACCCAAATTGTCAGTAATCTTTTTAGACTTTTGTTTTGCAGTCTTCTTATCATTCTTCTTTTCCTTCTCTGTATTACCAGCATCCTTGTTTTTAGTAGTACTGATCGACTTCTTCGGATCTGACCTTTTGTTTTCTTTTTTCGACGACACAGACGGCGGGGGAGCGGATTCCGACTCCGATTCGTCAGACGACGACTCGATTATTACTTTCCTTCTCTTCTTCTGTACAAGTTTTCTCTTCATCGAAGATGATGTAGGGCGTAGTTCATCACTGCCATCATCATTGTCGTCGTCGTCGTCGTTATCATCGTTACAATCGTAATCATCCTCATCGTCTGACGAAGATTTTCCACCACCCTTTTTCTTCTTCAATTTTTTCATTAGTGACTTTACAAGAACCGACAAATCAGTTTTGCTAAGCCCAAGAAGTTTCTTAGACTTTTTACGCTTTAGTGGATCAAGTATCTCAGACAAATTCTCAATGTCAGTATCTGACAAGTCATCTTTTTCTATTTCTTTGTTTTTTTCACTAGACTTGGGAGATTTCTTTGACTTTGGAATTTCGGGCTGATGTTTGGTAGAAGATTCATGACCAGGCGAAGAGGAAGTGACAACATCATCGTCTTCCCAGTTATCTTCAGTAACCTAAGTTGACGATAAGATACGAGTTATAAAAACCGGAATTTTTCAATTATACGCGAATTATCAATATCACACTTACCGCTGGTGGTGGCTCTGGCCGAGTATCAGCGGAAGGCCTCTTTTTAGGTATTTTAAACTTTTGCAGTCCTGTTCCCTGTACGGCTTTCTTGGCATCTATAGCACCATAAAGGTCTGTGAGAGGAGACTTCATCGACTCTCCCGGTTTTGTTTTTAACTTATCCTTATCCTTCTTCTTATGCTTGTCTTTGTCTTTATCTTTATCTTTATCTTTATCCTTATCTTTCTCCTTGGACTTATTCAAGTCTGATTTGTGATGATCAGGTCGCTTCTTAGAAGCTTTGAAAAAAAATACCAAAAATCAATAATTTTTCCTTTTTATTTTATATAAAATAGAGCGACGCATCCTACCAGCTTCCTTTTCGGCGGCCACGTGTTTAGGTAGCTTATTCGGGTGTACTTCCTTGCCTGGCGGAGGTCCCTTAACTATTTTCGTTGGAGGCGGTTCCTTCGGGGTCGGGGTAACAGGTCTGTTAGAATGTTCGGAACGATGCTGATTTCTGGGATCTCGATCTCCTGAAGCCACTCTTGGGTCCCTATTTGGTCGCGGCCCATCTTTGTTGGCAGTCCAGGAGTTGCCGTTCGGCGGACGGTTGAAGGGTGTGTTGGGCCTGCCGCCAAATGATCGCTCTTGGTCACGGTTGTTGGGTCCGGACCAGGGCCTAGAACGCTGGAACTCGTCGTACGACGGCCTCGTCGTATCCTGATAGGTGGGGTAGCGGGTGTTGGCGCTCATCAGTGGCTGTATGTGGGATGTGTTGCCACGACCCTATGCATGCGAGCAGAAGAATTGGCGAGGATGACGATTATGGTACGGATGGCATAGGTAATTTGGCATGTGCAAAAGCGTTTGTTGTGGTATTTTTTTATCTTAATTTGTGATATTAATGCGTAAGCAAGCGACAATGTATATGCACATTTTTCATCACACATTCTCATCATCGTCCCCAATTCCTCAGCAACATAAAAAAAGTCTAGCTTACCATGTTATGCGGCATAGGCCCGGGATAGCCGCCACTCATCCTTCCTTCGCCATTCATCATTAGGGGCTGTGGTTGCATCTCAGGATACATTGGCCCCGTGTTTTGCCAACCTTGTGACTCAGGACCTCGCATACCCGGACCCATGGGGTAGGGATGTGAAGATTGTTGTGGAGGGCCAGATTGCATGTGGGGATGTGGTGGACCATTCCACTGCTGCTGGGGAGACTGCATGGCAGGACCTACATTGACGTTACCGTACCCGTCGGGAACCCCCGGACCCATTCGATAGTCGTAATTCATTGGACCCATTTGATTGTGAGGATTATACATTGGAAGTTGACCGGGACCCGGACCCGGACCCGGACCTGGACCCGTACCTGGACCTGAACCTGCAATTGGCCCTGAAGTTATTTTATAATTTAATATCGACAGCATGAGAAATTGACAAGTTTAGTACACAATGCCTAACCTGGCATAGAATTAGGAACAGGATGCAACGGCTGCGTCATTAGACCCACATTGTCTGGCCCAAACTGTTCCATTTGTCTCTGTCTACCATACTCATTAGATGGTATTGGCGGCTCTGGTACAGGTATCGTCCGCTTATGCCTTTCGTAGTTGTCTGCATACCTTGGCACTGCATTACCGTGGCTACGCGGATCGCTTTGTGGCATAGGTGTATGACTTCGAGGGTCACTATTGTGACTTCTAGGATCCATACTATGACTCCGCGGATCGATACTATGACTACGAGGATCATTTGTTGGCCGGGACCGCGGATCACCCGGTTGCCTTTGCAAAAGAAATAATGTCAAAATTATTAAGATTGTTATTGTTGTAAGACTCAAGTATCCCGATTGTTGTCATAAACTGTTGTTTACCTAGGATCCGTATGTAAAGGCGACATTGTGCTCCCATCTGACCTGGGACTTATGATGACGGGTGACGAGTTGGGCATGGGTACCCGTGACGATGACATTGACATAGGCCTAGAGCTTGCGACACCCGGCTGTTTGGTAGCAGTGTCATGCCTTCTAAGATTGTTGCGCTCTTGATCGTCCATGAGGCCAACGATGTCCTCAAGGGCTACAGGTGCGCGAGTCGGTGGAGCACTTAGTAGCAACGATGGCATACCTGGACCAGAGGATGTCGAGTCACGTCTCGTTGGTGAGAACGGTACTGAGACAGGCGGCTGGCGCGTATGATGATCGGACGGCGATCTTATGGCGTCGTCGTTAAGACCTAGCGGAGGTGAGATTGGTCGGTGACTTGTGAGTAGTCTGTTAATCGACCGCTCGTTCAGAAGATTCGTCTTTTCGATCACGGATGCGAGACGCCGTGAGCCACCCAATGAGTTCACTTGCACGGTTGGTATATTTTCCGACGGGTGTGATACGTGCGGCAGCTTTTCCACTTTAAAATATTCGTTATTCGTTAGTAAATCGAATAACTGTATGTCTGCTTAAACATTCTATTCAATGTATTAAGCTTTATTTAGTTGGTGTTAGTTTCGATAACTAAAAGCTCTCAGGTATAGATACTAGTATAAATAAGTTAATAAATGTTTGATCTACGATAGATAACAAGCGACTGACTATATTTTTAAGCTATTTTGTATTGCATTAAACTAATCATAAAAGTAAAAAATTAAATTAAATTAAATATATGATTATTCCGGTGCAATAGCTCAAAGTACCAAACTGACCAGTCTTAAAATCGTCCTTAAAAGGAAACGTTTCTCCCATCTTTTTAGCAGCAGCGGCTACGTCTGCAGGCTTTGTTGGTATCACAATTTCGGGTCGTTTGTTCGTCGGCTGAGGCCTATCGTCTTCTTCGTCTGTATCCCATTCTCCAGGTTGCATTTCATTGATGTCAACTTTTGAGATCGGTACAACGTTAGGTATGGCTGGCGGTGGTGTTGGACTCCTGCCAAAGTAGTTCCTACCTCGGCCTACCATAGATCCACGTGGTGGCGAGTCGCTGATCGGTGTATAGCGAGAGCGTCGTTCTGTAGGGATGATAATGGGCGTGGAACCGGAACCTTGGGACGACGGACTCCGCGGTGGACTCGGCGAGGCAGGTGTGTCATCGAAAATTTTTCTGCCGCCTTTCTGCGCGTTGGAACTAGTAATACTGCTGCCACTAGCAGTGCTGCAACTACTGCCTGGCCTCGTGATATCCGGATTGTGATAGGGATTGATGCTATAAACATTAGAGTGAAGGCTTTTTAGCTATAGTAAGTGGAATCAAAATTACTCAGGTTTAATTTGTCTTCTCATTTAGAATTCTATTATTAAATATTAGTATCCCTAACCTTTATTAATTAATTGCAAATAAAAAGTTTTTTGAATAAATTTATGAGTAATTTTCTGCTTGGATTTATAGGCGAAATCTTTCGTGTCGGTATGTAAGAGTATTTCAATATCATAGAATAAGAAAACTGAAGCAACGCCCTCTACAATTGTGGTATTCTATAGAAATGTATATATGCTTACTCTTTTTTAGATGAACTATCTCTTCTATTGGCCTGACGATCTATCTCATCCTAAAATATAATATAAATAATATAAAAAGGAATAATTGTTTGAATAAAATGCTTAATTATTGCAAAGTATTATGCACACCTGTTCTATCAGCTTCCGTATTATCGACTCAAATTTCTCGAGCGTTTTAACATTTACTCTACATAAAACAAAACAGTTGTTTTAATATACTTGTCATTAATGCAAGTTATGTATATTTAAAAGTAAATTTTAAAATCTTACTTTTTTTGATTATTGGTAAGTATTGAGTACATCACTTGTAAACGTTTAAGTTTAGTCTCCCTTTCCGGATCAGGATAGGTTATTTTAAGTTTGATTTTTTTAATGTGCTCGATCTTCTCCTCCAAATATGGAAGATACTGTTGCATATTCCGGAACATTCTTTCATATTCATGGCTCTCCATTTTGTTTTTTATTCAACAGATTCGTCCACTGAAAAAAGAGGGACTTATATAAATGCTACTTGCACGATTTTGCAATATTATCAGAAATAAGGCAATATTAGAAAGAATGGAACGTGTATTAGCACCACAGATTGACATTTTCTTTTAATAGCATGATTCACTAATATTAAACCTATGGCGCTCTACTCATTTTATTGGCCAACATTTTTAATTATAAAAAGTTATTAGTAAAGTTATGGCTTACAATGAGCGCTGTAATCGCGTTAAACACAAATGAACACCCACTCGTATTTCAGAAATTTAAGTCCGATCGACGTTTTCTTTCGGTAGAAGGATCCATTAAATTTAACAGTATAGCTCTCTCGTCTTGGTTTTTCATTGCAAGCTTTATTTAAATAGTTATTTGGAGTAGAAAAACAGTGTTTTTAGCTCCGATACCCGGAGTTTTATTAATAACATTAGCTCCAGTTATTGATAAAACTGCTAATCAATATGAAATCCTCGTTGGAAATCGAATGATAAAGGACGATCGACCACTGCTTTGTAATTTCTCGCCAAAAAGTTTATCGATTTGTAGCAATAAATTAATTTTTTCTACAAAGTACGTAAAAGCTGTTGCCTACTCTTTACTAGATCCTTGAAATACGATTACCAAAAGAAAAGCTTTTTCGGAGCAGCCGTTTCACCGAAAACTGGAACCTAATTTAGGTTAGTAGGCCCATAAAACAGAAGGGGAAGATTCATTCCTTAAGGGGCTCACTCCTAGTTCACCATAAACAAAACGTATGCAACCAAATTGCAAAAGAAATATAACTTTTTTTTTCTTCTTCTCGACATTTGGCCGTAAGCATGAATACAATGTATAGCCGCGCACGCGCAGGCACGCTTCTTATGCGCGGCGCTGTAACCATTCTCATTTTCACAAACGATTCCGCGGAGAAATAAATAGATGATCAATTTCATTTGAAATTGTAGCCATTCGCTCTCCATTATTATGTAATTAGACTATCCTAAGAGTTCTAATGCATTCCATTCCGTGTTTATTGCATAATTTGAAAAATTGCAATGATACTATCCAAACAGTAACCAAGTTGGAATGGACACGATCTTAAAACTTAAGCCTGTTAACAAAGTACTACAGCAAAGTGATTGACGGTTCAGAAAAATCTGAAATTTATACATTTTTCTTGCAGTCTGGATTGTATCAGACTGATAGTTTCCAATTTGCTCAAATTTGACAAAACTAATGAATAATTTGAAAATCCCAAACATAATTTGACCTCTCAAATTTAAAATTAAGTGATTGGAATACTCATAAAATTTGAATGCCGACACTTTGTTAACGTTAGGGACTAAAGTTGACGTCCACAGTGTATATTTGCGTCACGACCTCTTGCTCTCTCCGATGATCTTTGCAATGCAGCGTTCGTTGTGACCTATAATTTGGCTATTAACTTTTTATAATTTAAAATGTTCACCAATATAATGAGCAGAGCGCCATAGATTTAAGATTAGGGAATCATGCTACTGAAAGAAAATGTCAATCCAACTCTTTGTTTTCTTTTTTGGCATCTGAAATACCCCGTGGCAGTTTTGCGAACCTTTTGCTCTTACATCCCCTTAAAGGCATGCCGCACTCCTGTTTTATCGACTGCTCTATCTTATTCCCCACATTTTGTCAAAACAACGATTCAGAATAATTTTTCCTTTAACACCACTGCGCTATAGTGTTAAGTTGAATGAATCTTTCTTCCGAAAGAAAATGTCAATCGGACTTTGTACCGATTACTCGTAAATTAGTCGGTACATGAACACTGGGTGATTATCAGTATAGGGTAGGAGTTGAGTAGGAAAAAAGTAGTCACACAATTCTCACTTGAACATTGATCTTTATTCGGACTAGATCAGGCGCGTGCTACTTCTCCGGAGGCGGTGGAGTAACTGACTCGCGTATAAGCCATCGGAGGAAGAAAAAGCGACTCGTTACGAGAGCTCTCGCGAAAACCTATGGTTCCCCCAAACACACTTGTAGCTAAACAACCGCGACAATTTGAATTTACGAACGGCGTGAACAGACCTTAGTTTTTCTACAATTTCTGTAATACGAGTAGCTGCTTACGCGAGTGAAATATAACTCGAATAGAGTGAAATGAGGTTCTAACCTCACTTCTACTAAAACAACTCTAACCGAGTGAAATATTACTAGAACAATTAGAGAAGCTGCTTTTTCTAGACTTTGAGTGATTTTTCACTCGAAGTTTTTGAGAGTAAATATTCTGTGGAGAATTTACGGAGCTTTCGCTCCGACATCCCCTTAAGGAGGTGTCGAAACCAACGTGACCAATCATGACCTCAACTCAAACTGTACTTCACATTTTTTGCTTATAATATACTTTCTACCATAAAACATCAAATTAACAATTGTTTGTTATTGTGCAGATTAACGCAGAACAGTTTTTAGTGATTCACTTACTGAAAAATTTATATTTTACTAAATATTGTATATGAAAGTGCCGGCCATATTAATGATTCTTAACATCACCTTCACCACAATTCGTAGTTCTCATTGCTTGCAAAAGTTATGCGTATACACACACATAAGAGTTAGCTAATATAAACTATTATAATCGCAACCGCAGAATTCTGCTTTTTGATGCTACATAAGTTAGTACATTTAATTAACTATTATTTCTCTTATTATATTATTCATATTGCGGCATTAGCACTGACGACCAGATCTTATGATATATATAAACTTAATCTGAAGCACATACGTCAAATTCCATGAACTTCTATGAAATATGAAAGTTCTAAATTCCAAAACAGAAGTATCTTCGAGGGAGAATTCAATGCGCGTGCACAATTCAACGTTTCCCGGCGGTTTAAGAACACTAGCGATTTTAGACGTTCTCTTTATCACATCATATTTACTCAATTTTAACATTTTGAGGTTAGGAATTCATACTTATGTAGAAATCGCGCACGAAAACAAATAGCCAATCAAAGAAAAAATAGAATCATTACCATGCGTTATTTTTGAAGTTAGGAATTCATATATAACGCACGACGCGCCATCTAAAACCTTCTAACAGAAATACTGGCTGTAAGACAGGTCTCATGTCTGATTGGACACCCGAACGACCAATCAGAGAACGAATAACATGACGATTCCTCTCTTTCTTAGCTAAGGATAGTGAACGGCATATTGAAGCATCTTCCCACTAGAACTTTCACAATTTTGCGACACATCTTTCAAATTTTATAAAGAAACAAACTCGCGCAATTTTTAAAACCTCACTTTGCATTATTTCTTTTTAAAAAACTAATAATTATATTTGCATTAACTTAACATTAGCCACCAAACGGAATTATACACTTCTCACAACTGTTAAATATCACAGAAACACCATTTTACGCAGTACGAGACAACGTCATTATCCGTCACTTGTTTTTCTCAAGTGAATCTCGTACAGCTCACTATAATCGTCGCACCGACAAACTATTCGCACTTTATCTCTTTCCCAAATGCCCGCTATCGCAG
This sequence comes from Muscidifurax raptorellus, assembly GCA_020010945.3. Lineage (NCBI taxonomy): Eukaryota > Metazoa > Arthropoda > Insecta > Hymenoptera > Pteromalidae > Muscidifurax > Muscidifurax raptorellus. The sequence continues at coordinate 12,480,488 of CM052079.1, read as the reverse complement.
AAAATTGCAACTACATCTGACGGTGCCGACTCGGCTCTTACTCAATTCTCTATTTGTCACTCCCTTCGACCCGTCAAACGACCCAGCAAGAACGTTAGAACAAATACGAGCTCGCACACTCGGAAAAGTTGATTTCCGAACATGAAAATTCGTGAAATCCGTACCTACCGTAAATAGTAATACGCTACAAAACGAAGCTAGATCAAGGCGTGATTCCGCCACTGTTGCGGTGGCTCTTCGTCGCAGTGACAGCTTCTCTCTGCCCGAGTCCCGCCATGCGCGCGCGTTCGCTGGCTAGATATAGGTAACACGACGGCGACTATACGCTCGACGCGGCCGGCTGCTGCTTCGTTTCTGGCGAGTACGCGCTCGAATGTAGGCCCGTGCTGCTGTAGTCGCGGCTACCAGTAGGTGGCGCGAACGCAAGCAATGCTCGCTGATTGGCCGAAAGGTGTCGGAGTAGCCGGAAGACGCGAGACTACGCGAAATCCCTTTGTATTTCTGCGTACAGAGCGTCATGCCATAATTTTTTCTGTTGTATCTAGTGCCGAATGACTTATACTGCGGTTTTTCACGAGATTTTGGGGTGACTTTTGAGCTGAAGGAACGAAACAGGCGCGATACGATGTCTCGCGGGTGCGCGGGATGGTCGCGCGCAATTTCCTGCCCCCACCCTCGACTTCCGGGAAGAAGCAATGGGACGTGCGACGTTGCCGTGTTTTATTGGCCAGCTTTTCTCTTTGTGTGTAAAGAAAGACGTCCAAGATACTATTATGAATTTTTTATGCTTTATGCGGTATCGGCGAAAATAAACACACGCAGTTGCTAACTTTACAGGGATGTGTGTATCCATGGATATGATAAATAATTGACTGTCATTGTAATTTTTTTATTTTTAGTTTTTTTTTAGTTTTTTTTTAACCGATTAGACAACATAGACAAATCTTTTAAACATTTTTAGTCGATGTAAAAAATATTGTCTTTCTTATTTCAATTATTGAGTTTTGAGTAGGTGCTTTGGCAGCAGATATTATGAGATCGATTGACTTGTAGGTATACTTATTTGCGTGAAATATGAGTTCATCAGTTTTAAGTAGTTTTTCATAAGTAGCACTAATACTGTTTATGATTTGAAAATTATTGCTGCGTTAATCACTTTTCAAATGAATACTGAAATGAACAACATAGTTTTTGTTAAATTGTCGAATTATGTAACATTCATCAATCCTATTTCAAGTTGCAAATAAAATCGATACATTTTTTTTCCCAATAGAGTTGTAACTGCTTTTGGTACACTTTCGATTAAATTTTGGTTATTCGAGTTACGTGACGACGACGTTTTCGATCCAATAACTTTGACACATTATTAGAGCGTGTTATTACGCGACTTTCTTCGATAAAGCGTTCCTAATACATCGTTTCATTCCTTGCATCGAAGAAAAATGAAAAGGAAATTGGATAAATGAAATTAAGGAATAAGATATTTACCTGTTCATTATAAAAAAGTTCGAGCCTTCCAATTTTCTCTGCCTACTTTATCAGTTCTGGCTGACATTGCGGCGACCAGCGAATTATTGCCTTTGCATCGTTGTAATGTGTCTGCAGCGAAGCCATTTTCAATTTTTCTACGTAGCCTTCCTTCTCTTTCTCTCTCTTGTCTCTCACCTACAATGCATTACCAAATAGTCCAGTGTTAGAAATGATGATGAGCCAGGAAGACATAAGTACTCACAACTCCAAGTTTCGCGTATATTAAAACACATACGATCGAGCTTTTCAACGAGTCGTCGAAAGGGGCAGATTAACGCGAAATAAAATGTCACACCAGATTAGAGCCTTTGGAACGACCCAGTATGGCGACTACTCACTGCATTTTGCACCTATATGTGTCTCTCCGTCGGAGATGTATGCGTGTTGCTACACTTAGCTGTGTACTAATGCAAGTGTCGTCGCGAACTGCTGGGATCTGTTCACCGGATGGTTGTTATAGAGATGGAAAGTATCGCTCGATGCCTTTTTGTTTTTCGAGTAGGAACGTCGATTAACTTCATACGGTGCTTTTAACAAACTTTGCGGTATCCAAGATATATGCGAGATGTCCAAGAACAATTTACGGTGAAGAATAAAGAAGAGTTTCGAGCAAACAGTGTGAATACGGCTATCTTTCGGATTATTGATTTACTGCGTCATAATAGTACAGAGTGCACTGGATTAAAGGCGATTCGTCTGCTTAAAATCAAATAAACGTTCGTTTCGTTTTGTGTTGCTAAATTGTACGCTATACTCCCACAACAGGCTAATATGCCAATCAAAATTATCCTGACATTTTACAGTCGGACAAACTGTCGATTTCTCGTCCAATGCAGAAACCAACAACCACCGGAAAAGAGAGTCAAAAGCAAGCGACGATCGAAGGGCAATTAAAACAGCTGCCATCCACGCAATCAGTAGCCACACAAACTGTCCCAGCGTAGAGCTATATGTATACAACACATTCTGTACGATCCAAACGGCGACTTTCCTTGCAGGTAGACAGATATGATACTGCTAATTTCATCTCTAGAAACGAAACTAGCGCGTCCTCCGGACATCGAGGTAACCGAGACAGGCGTCAACCGCGCGCGAATAACGAGGCGTAGCTCTCTCGGGCCCGTTCGACGACACAATCGATACCCGTCACACTCACACAAAAGAGATAGAGAGAGAGAGAGAGAGAGAGAGAGAATCCGCACTGGCGAGTAATAAATAACCGACAGCGCGCAGGGTGTCGCAGCTATATGTCGGGGAGTAGACCTCTCGCGCCACGTGCGTCCGATGAAAAAATCCAGAGTAGAGTCGGCGATTCCCACGCGAGGAAGAACAAAGACGAACGCGCGCGCGCGCCCGCGATCAGAGCATCCTCGTGAGCCGCCAAAAGGTCAGTTTATCACGAGTATGGATGGTATATAATATGTACATGAACGAGCTCTATAGACTAACGCCGCGCGTATACCCGCTAGCACTCTTCACTTCCGTCCCGCTCTTTTTCGCTGCACACCGCGCACTACCTCTTTCTCTCTACCTCTCTTTATCGCGTTGTGTTCTGTACTTATATACTTCTTAACGCGTGTACATTTTTATACTTTATACACGACGACAATGGAGAGCTTCTGTGTGTTGCGCAACCGGTGCCTACTCGTCCGCGCACAGCACTGATGGACTATGTATTTCTTTCCTTTCTCCCTTTACGCGCCAACTAAAACGAGTAAGTATTCAGCTGCTCTTTTCTTCGAGACGCTGTACCTGCGGCAGCTCGTCTCCGTCGTACACTGAACGCAAGCAAGGAGTATCGTATACGTTTGCGTTTATAGGCGCTAGGTTGCGAGACTAGTGAGCGAGAGAGACGCGAATATAAAATGGACGGCGCTCGTGGTGCGGCAGACGTATGGCGAAAAGGGAAGGTTCTGTGTACGGGCTTTTGATCACCGCCAAAACCACTACTTTATAACTATATTATATCGTCCGAGAAATTTCTAGGACTTTGGGACTCGTACGCGGCGATACGCCTGTCGCTTGTGCTTATTTATATTGGGACTCTGGTTTTCGAATGTAAATTTTCAGTCGGGTTTAGTATATCTATAATACAGTCTATATTCATTGAGTTACAACTTTCAGATGCTTTCATTTGATTGGCTGCAGACTCGGCACTTGGTTTATGAGAGGGTTATTCATTTCAATGGAATTACAATACAATGATAATGTTGAGTCAAATTTTGTTTATTGACGTTGCTTGGTTACAGTAATCATGTTTACTTTGGTTCTTTCCACCGTGTAACTAGATATCTTGTATGGTTTGCGAGATTCCAGTCCAGTCACCTGTTAAGGAAGTACTAAGAAAGACAGTTTTTGTATATTAGCAAGTCTTGAAGTCACGGCTCCGATACCGAATTGGTACATGAGCGCAACGGAACGAGCGAAAATTATTTACGCACTGAAAAATGCCAGCCTTGTCAAGTCAACAATTTGCACTTCAGGCTATTTTCGCTCGCTCCAGATTTATGCGTTTTTGTAGGCACACAAGCGAATAATTTAACACAGTATAGCACACTCCGAAATGATCGAACACGAAGATAATGATATGCGGTGATAATAACGAATGGAACTACTTATATAACCCCCTGTTGAATGGTAGATAATACGATGTTTGACAGTTGAACGTGAAACGTCAAAATGAACCATGTGGAAAGGTTTCTTCTGTATATAAACCGAGGGATATATACTCTATCGCGTAAAACACGTTATACAGCACTATTAGGTGTACCAGTCTTCCACCATTTTCATACTAAAAGTGTGAAGATTGGCTGACGAAACTCCTGACGGTTCAACGAACGACAAACCATCGACTGCAGTCTGCACGTCGCGCGAGCACGAGAACGAATGACGTCGTGGCAAACAGGCGCTGTGGCGATCCCCCCTACATCGCTATAGAACATCCGAGAGTCGATACACCTAGCGTAACCCGAGTAAAAGTTCGTGCCCGAAGCTGGCCGAGCTACTTCGAGGAGGCAGACGGAGATGACCGAGTCATCATGGTGGCGCTAGGTTTGATTGAGATTTTGAAAATATTTCAGGAAAAGGTAACGTGCTAAATAAAATACACATATGTTAGTTCGTTTGCTTCGCTTTTATTTTCGACAAGATTATCATCGACTTGACATTACGTTCAATAACTTTATTTACAAAACATTCGGGTATAAGCACTAATGAATTTTTCTTGTTTTCTGTTATTAGTTCGCGAAGAGTCCCTCGAATTATTTACAAAAATCGCTTAAAGATGACCGCGAGTCATACACAAGGAAAAAAACACGTGCATTATGTCTCAGCTTATTCTTAGATTTTGAATCTTACCTTCCCCATTTTTTCAACTTATTTCATCTTTACGCATTCTTACGCAGGTTTTTTTTAATTAGATACCTGTAACGCAGAGCCTTTCACGTTTCAATTATCGATAATACTAAATCGGAAATTATACATCAGTCATTGTTTTTGTTCAAACTATATGTATTTATTAAGCAATAGTTTTGTTTATTTCTATTATGCCGCCGCTTGTGTATATAAACCCAGTGGAAGAAAAACCACGTGTTTTATCTTGCAAAATATTTCCGAAATAATGTTCAAATGGCGAGCATTATCTAGTATTGTCGATAACTTGAAGTAAAATCTTTATACTTACAAAAAAAAACTAAAAAAAATGATTTGCTTATTGCGAATTTTTGTATTCAGTTTTTGTCATGATTGAAAATTTGACAATTTAAAACTAACTTAGTTTTTTCATAATTATTTTTCTTTTTCATTCATCAACTTTTCGTTTGTTTTTACTTGTAAACAATCGCAATGCCGCGCGCGATCATAAACACAAATAGTAGTAGCACGAGCGTGCACTTGTGTCTTTTATGAGCTTTGTTATTTATATATATTTGTATTTATAACCGAAACTTATCTCAATATTTGCATCTTTAGCGCTCATATTTAATATAATATGCTTTCTAAAGATAAGGAAAGATTTCATCAAATGTAAGTTTCAAGCAGATTCAGTCGCTCTTCACTTCCTAAGTAGGAATGAAATGTGTGATATTTTTAAAAGGTAGGAACGTTTGTACGCCAGCAAAGGAAATTACTGCATTGTATTGACTTTCATTCTAGACTACACAAGCAAAAATCATCATTATAAACTTATGTAATCGAGCTCAATAAATAAAAAAAAAAATTTCGAAAAAAATGTAAAAAACAATATTGTTAACTAAAACAAACATTCTTACCTTCTAAATATCTGAGAAACACTCATAAGTCTTTTCATTTATCTCATAAGATGTTTTTTTGAGCTTTTGAACAATTTTATCAGTTTATCGCACCGATTCTCAATAAAGAGAAAAAGCAGGCGTTCAAGTTTTAGCGGGTTTTCAGTATCGTTTCGGCCATCAATAAGGAATTAAAAAAGGCAGTACCACAACAGCTCATAGCTTATTTTTCTTCTTTCGTCATTGAAATTACATGTATTTTTATTTCTCCATTAAATGTACCGAAACATGTATATTACACAGCCATACTGCAATACTTAGAAAAATTCGCCGTAGCTTTCAATTACTCAATCTTTTCTATTCTCTCTGGTATGAAAAGAATACTTAATATTTAATCAAAGATGCTACAATAAAAATGTATTTTATTGTTTCCTGAATTAAATTTTTGTTTAGAAAAATGAGTATTATTTTATGTCATTAACGATATAGCACTTTTTTGTTCATATATATATTAGTGGATGAATTCAATTTTAGATGTCGAAATAAAAGAATGTGATATTTTGCGCAACGTTATCTAATGTGGAAAATATGCAAATATGTAATGAAGTTATGTAAAGTTGTTTCATTAAACTTTAATATTTCCGTTGTTAGTATTATCTATCATCATATATAATACACCAAACTTATGAAAGGTTAATACAATCAAATTTAATCAAATTAACTCTATTGCAAATTCGATAATATTAATCTTTTTACTGCAACGAATTCTTTGATGATAGTATGTTATAACAAAAATAAACGCGATTTATTAATAATTTTAATAAAGCCCATCATAAACCATTTTTCGATTATTTTTGGAGGCGCTTATTAACCGCTATTGATTCAAAGTTTAATGAATGTTACATATAGTTTTGTTGTAAAGTAGTCTAGCTAAGTTCTTTTTGGCAGAAATGCATTTGGTCAGACAAGTCGAGGCTCTCGATGACCCTAAGGATATCCATACTTTTTGATATAGATATCCTTATATTAATGTCTATAAAAAAAGTCATTACAGTCCAACATAATTAATTATTTTAGAATTCGAGATGCCGCTTTATAACCCACCATGTATTAATGCAACAGTTTTTGTCCAGATAAACCTTTTGGTTTATATTTAATGTAGAAATAAAGCGAATCCTAACTAAAATAAACTTTCACGTGCTAATAAAAGAATTCAACATGAAATCGGTTATGAGTGTATAATTAAAAACTCATGAACATTAGTTTTCCACATAGTACCGCTTTCGCGCAGTGACTAAACGAACTATCAAGATGTATGAACAGATCGTATCTACAAAGAACAATTGCATGTCACTGTGGATAAATATTTTTTCGCACTGTTATGAAAATGAGAAAACTTATATTTAAACACCTTTGGCACAAAACTCTATGTTTACAATCTAAAGATAAAATGGTATCAGTTTAAAAACGAACCTGAGATGTTTCACAATCATCAAAGTTTTATATTAAAAATGCATTATTTATAAAACTTTTTGAAATATTGAACCTACACTTACGAGTATGGAAATGCATGAATTGATTTAAACGTTTAAAATACGCATTCCTTTTAATATGTTTTTTTTGAAAATTAATGTCAAGTCAAATTAAGTCTCAAAGAATTTTGTTACTTTGCATAAAAAACAAAATCCTTTCTTAGCAAGCATAATATACTTTAAATTTGCTTAATTGCCACTTGTCTAAATAATAATCATGCTCTGTAAACTCGCGTTTAAAATGTATTACTTTAAAACATAGGATTTTATGCAATCAAAAAAATTGTTCATAATACCTAATATTATAGAATTATTTGTTTGATGAAAAATTTTCCATTATATTGATATACTAATGAGACTTTGGATATCTTGTTCATAACATTGCGAAAAATTTTAAACAATAACGTGCAACTGTGTCTTTTACAATAGATTCTAAACTCGAAAGAAAAGAAAACGTTGACAATAATTAAAACAGGGATGTTCATGTCAAGAACTTATCTTTTAGTCCTTACTTCTCTCGTGATCCGAAGTGCTACCTTTTCTATGTATTTCCTCTTCTCTGCTATCGATTCACTCTCACGCACTTTAAACACAGCTCTGTCGTTTATATCGGTATTGATTATTTCTTAATCTCTTTGTTTATCTTCATTTGCTCAGTTGTGTACAGTCGTAGAGGCGTGCTGCAGTCTCTCAAGTTCCTCTAAGGAAACGACATTCGTTTGGCCAAGTTCGGGTAACTTGCCAGCACGAGCCTGAGCCAGCAACTCTGGACTGAACCAACGAGCCAACTGGTTGGACGTGGGCGAAAGGTCACCGCCATTGCCACCACCCATGAAGCCACCGAGACCAGATGAATTTTGGCTGCGGCCACCAACAGTCATGTTCAATTGTTGCGGACGCATAGCTCGTGCATCTGTTTGAAAAGATACATATATATATATATATAAATATATACATTTTGAAAATCGTGTTTTAATTCATTATTCAAAACACACATATACTTGTGACTAATATTGATGAAGGATAATGTCTGGTAAGGATCTTGTTAGTTCAATTTTTGAGAACCATTACACGGAATAGGATTAAGGTTTTTGGCAGAGATTCCTGGGAAAAATGATATAAACGTTCAGCATTATGTCATTTACATAATCGAGGAAATTATTACTCACCGTTCCTCGCGGAATTAAAGGCCTGGTTAAGGGTTTGCGGTGAGTTCACAGCCCGCATCTGTTGCTGTAGGGCTAGCTCTTCTTGGAAGATATTCGGGTGTCGCATCTGCTTTAGCGGATCGGTTTGTTGCTGCCTCTGTCCAGCCATCATCGCGTTCGAGGACTGTTGCTGTTGTTGACTAAACTGTGGAGGGATGTTCTGAAGTCCGACATTCGGCTGGCCCGGCGGGGTGTGCTTTGAACGCGTCGCGTTGCTACCGTAAATGCTGGTACCCATTCGCTGTTGCTGTTGTTGCTGTTGTTGTTGTTGCTGCTGCTGTTGGTAATCAATATTGCTGCTGAAGTGCTGAGCGAACTGCTGTGGTTGTTGCTGTGGTGATGGATTGCCTCCACCACCCTTGACGATCGGTCGACCTGAAGAAGACATTTTTTTGTGATTAGTCAGGACTGTGTGAAAAAAGAATTTTCCTGAAAGAATCGAAAATTGAAAATATATGTATCCGACCAACACCGATGACCCTTAAAAAAAACAAACGATCTTGTCTTTTGTTAAACCTTATAAATATTAGTTTGTTAGTGACTTGCACGTCGTATTCGTGCATACCCTAAAGCTACATAGATCCGCGAATAATCGTGACAAATTTTCACAGAAAATTATCGCTGAAGCGTCAGTTTATTATTGCTAGTTATAATTAAGCATAGTAAATTGGGAGATTTTTACAGCCGAAGCGTTATTTTAGCTATCACTAGAACCAGCAATCACAGTAAAAATGGATATTCTCTTCATCGACCAAGGCTTGATCAATCATCATCAATCATCTCGGGGCGTACGAACGAGCGAACGGCTCTACTATTTACACGCAAGAAGAATGACAGACGTGTTATGATGTTTGTTACCGGGATGCTGCTTGACGGGGGGAGGTTTCGACCAGGAAGCTGGGACTTGCTGTTGCTGTTGTTGCTGTTGCTGCTGAGTGCGCAAGGTCGCGTTATGTCGGGCCAGCACTCCCTGAGCTAGCATTTGCACATTCGTTTGCTGCTGTTGTTGTTGCTGCTGCTGTTGTTGCTGCAGTTGTTGAAGTTGACTGGCAGCCGCAATCGCAGCCGCCGCCTGGCTCGGATTTATAAGCAGCTTCGACCCAGGCTCTTGGCCACCCACTACAGACACACGTACAAGCTTAGCCGAGCCGAGGACGGCGACGCACTTTATAACGACGCTTTGTACAGAGTAGGGCTTTTTTAATTTAGGAATGTCCATCACAAATTCTATCTAGACTTACTTTGTACAAGTTCGTAGAATTTATATGATTTAATTAGGCATACGCAAAAACTAGGAGCATCCAATTGATATCTAGTAGACAGCCATATTAAACATGCAGCACTCTGTTCTTCAAGCATAAAGCTGGTGTATGTGACATGTGCAACAACGTAATAGCTTACGATATCATTAACATTTACAGTTATTACGGAGAAAAAGATAAGCGAACTAAATTAAGTTGTGAATTAAAAAACCTGTCTAAGTTGCTTATTCACGGTTAGCAGCAACAATTTATTTAGTTTTCTAATTGTTTCTACTTTAAGTCAAGCTGCAAAAACAATTTTACTTGGGAAAAAATTTCTCTTAATTTTCAACTTGTGATTTAGTTTACGAAATACTTACCATGAGTACGCAAAATAAATAAAGAATAAGAATTAACAATTATACTATCAATTTCAAACAACTGCAACAGTTACAGTAAAGAAAAAGTTCTAAATATTTACACAGACGAAGTAAGTTATTTCTGTGCGATATTTAATCAGAAAATAAAAAAAAAGCAAAGCAAAGCAGCGTATTTTCATACCATGCATTAAAAGACAGAAAAATGCGTAATTAAGATAGGAAAGTGCAGAGGAGAGGGCATTCAAGCAAAGCAGTTTATTGTAAAATCTATTAAAGATTCAAGAACCACAAGAGCAAGTAAAGCAGTGTTTGTTTTCTGTAATGTGCATGGCATTATCGACCCATCGTTTATACTTTCATATTATTCCCGGCTGTTAAACACCGAGTTTTTGCAAATGAGTCTTGTAAACAATGGTATGTAACAATTATATTTGTTCGTCGTCGATTAATGCGCTATGTGATGATTGCTTGTATTTTTCGTTAGATACTACGAAAGCAAAATCGATCCCACAGGGATAGTAATAGAAAAAGCTAAGCTACATTGCATACAAGAAAAATAAAATGTACGATTTCTTCAGCGCACTACTTAGTTAAAGAGCATAAACTCAAAAAATGTAATCTTATCGGATTATTGTAAAACCGAAGCATATGATATATATTTAATTTTTCTCGCGGTAGAAACTTTTTTTACTGCGAATATTACTACTTATCAAACAGATAGTATTTTTTATTTCGCTCAAAATAACGTATGATTCATTCGTACATCGTAATTTGTTGACGTTAACTGTTTACAAGTGTATATTTAGTAGAGTCAAATTAATAAATTTTTAAATTGTTAAGATGATTGATGGTCACTATATTTTTTTTTATTTGTGACCAGTTCAAGAAATAAGAGATTCATAAAATAACATTCAAAAATTTCTTATAATATTCCACTTTTTTAAACAGCAGATTTACAACAAAAATTCAATGCACGAACGATCAAAGCTTTGAGAGAAACCTTGAATGATTACTCGAAAATATCTGTTATTACTAATTGATATATATATATATACTAAATTTATCCCATAAATGTATATAAAGAATCGGAAAGAATTTCAAGTCAATAAAGAAGAAAAAACCTTAGTTAGCTTCGCTAACGTTTTCCTTGCCGTGGCTCTCTTTACCCCCGGCCATAATCGCGTTTACAACGGTATCGCTATTCTCCTTACCAGTTTTCAAAGGATCGTCAACGATTTTTTGATCGTTGTTATTCGTATCACTTTTAGTTTCAATTTCTTTAGATTCCAAAACAATTTCAACTATTTGCAATTTTTCGCTTGGCGATTGCACGTTATTTTCTTCAATAACAATCGAATTTTTACAAATCGTATCCGCGTTCATATGCTTCAATTTTAAAGGTGGGCTTTTATCGCCATTAGTAGTGCAGCAGGCGTCGATAATATTATTATCTGGACTTTTGAGAAGTTCTGTAACAACTCCTGGTCCAATCCCATTCTGACGCTGCTGCACCTTGGCGATATAAGGAGAGATTTTATTTTTCTGAGATTGCTCTATCTGGGTACAAGTGAATATCGCACCCTCAGGCTCCTTTTCGGCGGTCATCTTGCGCAGGACGGAGGTCGGCGTAAAGGCCAGTGGCGTCGGACTGTGAGTCTGCTTTGCCGGCGAGTTGACGGGGGTAGTTGCGCGCTGTTGTTGCTGATGCTCCTGCCGTTTGCGGAAATTTTCTCGCTGCTCTTCTAACTTCTTCTTGTTCAAGAGAGCCTTCTGGATTATGCTATGCGTATGGGCTGCAAGCTCACGTGGAGATGGAACTCGGTGGCTCATCACTGTCATAAAAATGATATATTTAACAACTATACAATTTCTTATAAAACAAACATAAAAAAAGCTTACCATTGTTCATGGGCGACGGAATTCTTTGTTGTTGCTGCTGTTGGTACAGCTGCTGCAATATGTGATCCTGCGAAGTTGGGGCATTTGTATGCGGACTCACAGCTCGTGGAGTTGTACCGCTGTGGAATTTTAGAATGCTAACTAAAACCTCTCGGTGACGATGTTGCATTGCTGGATTCTATTAAACAGAGTTTATATTAAGCATAAGAAATATATAATTAGTATCTGGTCGGTGACGAAAGAAAATACAAACCTGCAATTGCTGGACAAGATGCTGCTTGGTAATCTCTCCCTGCTGCAGTCCCCTGATAATGGCTTCAGCCTCGGGTCTCTGTAGCAAGTCCCTAGTCGAAGACGTACTGTTCACCATCATTTGTACATCGGCGGGTATTGGACTAACTCCAATCATACGCTGAAGTGTCTGGGGCTGGGGTAGCTGTTGTTGTGGCGATGGTTGAGGACCACCTCCCATCATCATGGATAACATTTCCGATTGCTGGCGTTGTTTTTGCTGCTGCTGTTGTTGCTGTTGGATCTGAAGAACCTTCATAAGGTTCTCGTGCTGCATTTGCGACTGGTGCAGGTGTTGAACAGGACCTAGAGGACCCACGTGATTAAAGGTAGGAGGAATCATCGACTCGGCCGGAGGGTGGTTTTGAGATGGCGGAACGTGTTGTGGCTGCATTTGTTGGCTTTTCAGTGCCTGAGAGTTCAACAGCTGAAAAAAATGTCAATTAGTTATTTCCACGCTTTTTTCGTCCGTCTAAGTTGAATTATTAATAGGTAAAGTCTTTTATTTACCTGCATCAGCGTGATAGGTTGCTGGAGAGTTTGCTGCGGTGGCGGCATGGGAGGCTTATTTTGTGGAATAGGTCCGTTAGCTGCAGGCACTGCTTGTCCTCCACTAACTTGAGCAAGCTATACAAATGGCATATTATTTGCATCATTTAACTTTTACGATATCATAATTTGACTATTTATAAGTTAAATCTCTATCAAACTTACGAGCTTTTTAAAAGCAGAGAGATCCTCGGACTTGTTCTGTTTAGGAGCCTCATGCTGCGGCATAACCGGCGGTGCACCACCACGCATACGAGCTTCCAACTCCTCTAAACTGACTACCTTTCCACCACCTGACAAAATAATTTTATTTTGAATTCTTTTTCCCGGATAATTTATCAACAAAATAAAACTAAATACGATTAGAATCACATACCCATCTCTTTGATAGATGCATTCTTTATCATCGGAATAATATTATTCATAACATCGCCTTGTCCGTTTTGACTAGGCGGTGGAGGTTTGCGTTGCAGCATTTCCAGTAACTTGATGCCCGTGCTGGAACCTGACTGAGGTGGCATCGCGTTGTTCGGCGTATTAGCCGCAGGCGATATTGGCGCAAAGAACGCATTAGATTCGGTAACAGAAGGAATATGGATTTTCGGCTCGGATATATCGTTCAACAGATTATTCAGCAGTTCATCTTGGATAGAGCATCTCATAGAATCCGGGTGATTTTGTTGCTGTTGTTGTTGCTGAACCGGAGGACTCTCGCGTTTAAACCACTGACTAAAACGCGAACCAGCTCCACCGTTCGTACCCACTCCATTCTGAATAATACACAACGTTATGGTTTTTGTAAAACGTATGTAGTATAATAATAAATAATACGATATATTTAAAAAACGTAAGACTAACGGTCAAAAGACCAGGAACTCCAGGGAAGTTGTCGGATTTGAGGAACTCGTCAAGATTGAAGTCGGAATGATCATTCTTCTTCTTGTTATTATTGGCATTAGATTGTTCGTCGGAACCGTTTGAAGATTCGGTGACCTTGCTAACCTCGCTCGACTTTTCCTTAGGCACTGGTGACTGCGACTCATTTTGCTCGGATATAGGCGAGTGAGGCGCCACAGCTGTGATCGGATGATCCATTGACGTGGGTGTACTACGACCTAATACAGAGTAGCAGATTTTCCGTTAGAAAGTGAGAGTGGCAGATACACGCGGGATAGTATGAAATTTCAAAAATTTAACCTTTAGGGCCACCGGTGGTCAATAGTTTTTCAGACGCTGGCGCGGTAGAAGCAGCAGCGGCTGCGGCCGCGGCCGCGGCTGCAGCTGCAGCAGCTTTCTCCTCCTTCTCGAGGGCTGCCTTCTTGTTTCGCTTCTTTTGAGCAGGAGACTGTTTCTTAGTCTTGCCCGATCCACCTGGGCCAGTTGCCTTGTCCTCGGGTATGTCCTCAAAACCGCGAAGCTCGATTGTATCGTGTTGCGAGGTCGGGCCTGAGCTGAACCATTCAGGCTCTTCAGCCTCGCGATGATCGCTGAAGGTGCGCCTGCGATCATTACTGTACCTTCAACAAGATGCCAGACATAACGATTTATAGCCCACTGTCTTAGTTATTACACTGAATATAAAAAACTCACTATGGATTGCTACTGATATTTAGTGATGGGAGAAAGGTGTTATACATACATAAAAATGCGTTAGTAGAAGATTTTGTGAAATGATTTTTCTCACTATAGTTACCTTCCACGATCTCTGCCACCGCGATCCTTATCCCGATCGTTCCTATCCAGACGATCCCTGTCACGATCACGATCACGATCGCGATCCCTGTCAAAGTCCCTGCCGAACGATCTTCGCTCGTATCTGTCGAGCCTGTCATCGCGATCGCGATCACGATCACGATCACGTTCACGTTCACGGTCACGGTCACCGCGATCACGGTCACGGTCACCGCGATCACGGTCGCGGTCCCTATCCCTGTCACGGTCTCGAAGAGAGCCAGACGGACGATCGCGGTCACGATCGCGATCACGGTCACGATCACGATCACGATCGCGATCACTGCCCGACCTGAAGCTATAGTCTGAGTCGTGTTTGTCGGTCTCGGGTCGGAAGTCCCATATGTCGCGTTCGCGTGTTAGGATGCGACCGCTGCCGATGCGTCGTCCCGAGTCTCGATGGGATATCTGCAGAAGACAAAATTTACAACTCAGATGACTATTGTATATCATTCGAATCAGCCACTGCAACACGTGGAACACACCTCAGTCTTTCCGATGGGGCTGACGGGCCGCTTGTTAAGCGGTTCGGTGACGTTGACGAAGCAGCCGGAGATGAAGCTGCGCCGTTGGGGACTAAGGACGATGCCGTCCTGTTCCTTGCGTATACGCTCGCGCGGGTCGCCTCCACCTCCGCTGCGTCGCTTGGTCGAGGCGTTGCCATCGCTGGTGGAAGTATCGGCGCTAGTGCTACCTCCTCCGCCTGAACGAGACGTCTGCTCGCGACTGCGCGACGAGTCTTCGTCCGGTGTATCGCTACGATTGCGGTCCAGATGCCAGCGCTCCGGGTCCCAGACGCCTCGGTTGCTATGAAAAAGTCATCTCGACGTTAGAGTTGTATTTTAATTGACATTTGATTTATAATGGTACGAGACAATTAGTTACTCACTTGTTATAGGCGGAATCGAGACAGTCAGGTTTCCGCTTCGATAAAGGAAGTATCTTAATTTTCATTAACTCCTCCTGAAATTACAAGAGATGATCGATATTCGTTATATACATATAGTTAATGCGACTCGATTTTCAATGATTATTATTATTGAACCTACCCTGGAATATTGGTATTGAGGCCTCGAACGACCGATCTCCACGATGGAAGTGTCGGTCACCTCTCCGGCAATCGACATCGAAATAATCGCCTCGTCTCCTTTATCGAATAAATGCAAAATATCATGAAATGCAAACACAACGCATAAACTGCGACAAATGGCAAAATTATGATTTACACCGTATCATGAGAATTATATTACACAATAATTTCGTAAAAAAATCGAAGTTTCCAAGTTAATGAAACACAGTCAAGCCATCCAGTAAGAAAAAAAAGACTCTCTCAACTCCTCCGAACGAGAACAAGTCAAGAGAAGAACTTACGAAAGTTGAGCTTAGGGACGGGCGCTAATGCCTTGTTATTACGCCGGGACCAGTGATACGGCTTGATCTTCTGGGCGAGAGTCGAGTCGAGACTCGGTACACCGGTCGGTCCGACCAGCGGACGACGACGCTGACGGCGATAACGCTGCTGCGGTTGACCCACGCTATCGAGCCTCATTGCTCCTCGCGATTCGACTACGATGTCTTGAGATTTCAACGGTTGTTGTCGTCGTTGTTGTTGTTCAGTGTTTCACGCTTGCGATAACTGGCAATTTTATTTTCGAATGTAATAGACGAGCATGTTTTGTGTGAGGACTATTACAGTCGATGGCGTTCGAATCGATTCGGCGAATTTGTTTTGAAATTCATTTGCGAAATTGACAAAGGTGTTTACATAGACGCTATTATGGAAATCCTTGCGCGTATACACAAAGCGAGAGAGTTCGATAAACTTTTATCTATGACTATATCGTAGGCATTTAAATCAACTATATGGATATTTTGATATTTCAGGAGGGAAAAAAGGGAGAAATTACTGCACGTATGGAATCATCAACAAAAACCGAAACTCAGCGCCGAATTTCAAGTCCATCGATTTTCTCAACGGACCTCTACAATGTTTATACGTTCTCAAGATCGCGTAAAGGACACGATTCCGCTTGGTTCGTATGTATTAAGAAAACGAAGCAGTTATATAGTTCGACTCGAGCCGATACCGCGGCTATGTTAAATAATCCAGCGAAAAATCGCTCTTTTACCTCTCGCTATATAGTAGTAAATACTTGCAGACTCTACGCGTCGCTGAGATAATCCCTCATTGGGCTCCACGTCCAGATGACCAGGCTGAAAACGGCGAGAAAACTTTCCGCGAAGCCCGGAGCTTCGATGCTCATATCAACCCGCGATGCAAATACCTTCCTATTTTTTTCTTCTGCGGGAAATATTTACGAGAAAAAAAACACCGCACGCCGGCACTTGAGAATACAATTTCTTTCAAGGCGAGAGACAAAGAGAAGAGAGAACGAGAGAGCAATAGGTATGTATATAGATGTGTAGGTCGACACAACAGCATGGGAGAGAACTCGGAGACACACTGAGGGCTGGTGAAAATCAGCGAGTCGACGAAGCTCTTGTCATTGGCGCGAGTGTAAACACGAGCGGCCGTTGGCTTTTATTGCAGGGATTTTCAAAAGCGCGAGAGGGACTTGTTGCCGAGTGGGCCGATTTCGGGAGGTGAAATATTTACAACGCTGTATGTAGATGTAGGAGAAACTTGAGGTGAGAAGTTGTTCAAAGTTTTACACGTTGTGGGAATTTTCAAGGATGTTATGAAGTGCTTCTTATCAATCTTTCTGTGTCATTATATAGGTAAATTCGTTTAAATCTTAAAAGTAGTAAACTTTGTAATGTATTCTCTGTCACCGTTACATTTTCATTTCTCTAGAAAAGTATTTGCTGTGCGTCTCTTTTATGTCTTGGCTTAGAGTTTGAAGACAAAAAAAAACATTATTTTAAAAAATGTTGATTTTTTTATTGTCTGACAAGTTTCTTAGTCATCCAAACTATGAGATTATAACAAAAACAATATAATTATATAAAGTTTGAAAAGAATGATGTTAAATTGAATTATTATTTACTATATTGTTGGTCTAGAACTTATTACCAATGTAAAATTGGTTAAAATTACAGAATAGTAAAAAGTGATTTTGTAAGACAACAAAAGGGTATAACTAATACCTACTTACATTCATCTTGAAAACTATAATTTAAAAAGTTTTCATTTTCTTTCAACAAATATTATAAACACTCTAAATGAGACAATTAGCTCATTGCAGTTCACTATCTTACATTCATTAAAGCATAATGGAATAGCTCTTTTATCAATAAATATATGCTAATTTTTATTACAATGCATAGCAGGGTCAATATACTAAGCTTGAGGGAAGATAGGGTTAGGTTATGTCACATGAGAAACTGAACCTATCCATCAGTAAAGTAAATGAGAGATTGTGAATCATTCATGGAAAACAAATTGAAATAAGGCTGTAATCATTGTTACCAGCAAACACATCTTATTTGTAAAGCAAAAATTCCTTTTAGGAATGCAGATTTTCTTTTTAAAAATGGCATACTCAGAGTAATTATGAGATGCGTGTTCTTACAAGTGTATGCTTTATTAATGGAAATTTATCTAATTTTTGTCATATATACCCACATATATACATCAATGTCAATGATCATCCCATTATCTTTTAAATATGTTTATCAAAGAGAATGAGTGATCAAAAATTTTGATTTCATTTGTTTCATGCGCAATTCATACTTGAAGCTCTGTATAGTAGTAAGTGATATAGATAGAAATAATGTTTTACTAAAATATTGGAGCCAACTTGATATTAAGTTATCTGTTATCAGTAATAAATTGGTTTTAGTTTATTGTATCAAGTTAGCTAATTTTTTTGGGTCAATCTAAAATAAGTATATCTAAAAAGCACTTTTATTAAAATCAACCTTCTTGAGATAAGATGATTGACTTTGATCACGGACTTAATGACACAAAAAAGGCTATAAAGGAGTATATTATTAAAAATTGGAAATAAACTGAACTCGGTGATAAATTTTCATGTATAAAAGGGTTAAAGTTGGCAAATGGATACTGATACAATATGCTACTGTTGACCCAGATATTGTAATTATTTTTGTGCATTTGGCATGATTTTTATCATCATTGATTAGTTATTTTAATCTTGAATAAAAAATTCTCCAAAACAACTTAATTAAACCGAGACTGTTTCATTAGGAATATCAGCCAACACATCGACGAACAGACTTAACCTGTGAATGTGAACATTCATGGATTGATACAAAAGACTGTTTTATGATGCAGTTCAGAGAATCAGGATGGCTTGACTTTATATTCTATGCATACGTGCTTCATTAACAAAGAAACCTTATTGAGAAAGCAGCCAATATGGGTACTCACTTTTACCTTCAGCTTCGGCCTCATCCTTGGGATCGGGTGCAATCTTGTCGCTGGATGTAGAACTGGTGGACATGGTTTTCTCTGTATCCGACTCCAGGTCTGCGTCTTCCAAAGAGCCCTTTATATCTCCCGTCAGACTTTCCTTCACTCTACCGAACAAGCTCTCCGGCACTAACACTGATTTCATATGCACACTGCAGCTGCAGCGAATAGAGCTTCTGCCTCTGTCTTTCTCTCTGTATACAAGTGTTTGCACACCTAGCTACATATATGTATACCTTATGTATGTACTGTTTAATATCACAGACTCGTTTTATTTTTTCGCTCGTATCTTGCTCGGCACACGACTGGGGTAAAAACGAAAAACCGTGTCGCTGCTCCTTCAACGTCGACTCGTTCCCAATCTTTCTCTCTCTCTCTCTCTCTCTCTCCCTCTCTCTCTCTCTCGTTCTGCCCTCCAGCTGCGGCGGTGGCGAGAGGCAAAAAAAAGTTGAGGCTCGTCGAGAGGATCGGAAGAGATGAGTGTCAACGTGCCACACTGCACTGGAGGAGAGAAACGATATACGCTCACAGCAGTTTTACACACAGAGAGATCGCGACACGTACTTCCAACGAACGAATAACGTACGCACGATATGCGCGCGCGCGCGAGAGAGAGAAAGAGAAAAAAAGGGTAAGCTTGCGTATGCGTGTGGGCAAAATAAAGAGAGAGAGATATGATATAAAGCTGGCCGACGAGGATGGTGTGTATGGAAGGTTCGAGGAGCCTTCTCCGGTCAGATGAGCGCGTCAACCTCCTTTGGTTAGATCGTACAGATGTATCTACAATAGGCAGAAAGCCAGGGCGCACACGGATCGACAGCAGCCGGGACTCATCGGCTGCTGCTGTTCTCTCTCTCTCTCCCTCTCTCTCTCTCTCTTATCTGCCGATCCTGGCGACGCTGCTGCTGCTGTTCGACGACGTCCTGCACACGTGTGATGTGAGACGGCGCTCGCGTGTAGTACTATGGCTGGGCTGCCGCGTATAACACCTTAAACCTTCTCAACAAACTAGCTGTTGCTGCTGATAATGATGAGGATGTTGTTGCAAGCCTATATGCGATTATGCGAAAATAGAAAATGGCGCACAAGACTTTGGGCAGCGAGGGCATGTGTGAGCATAACGCTTCTGCAGGCGGCTTTCTCCCTCTCGCGATTCTCTGGCTATAATATTACGCTAATCCACTATGCTTCTGATGTTCTCGCTGGTTTACGTAGGTATATATAAGGTACCACACGTCGCAGCACGTCACTCCCGGGCGAGGATTACTCTGATGGCTGGCCTGTACACGGCGCCTTTTTTTCTCCAGTTCTTCTCTCTTGCAGCTGTCTTTCACTCTGTATACGGCCGATTTCCCCGTTGTCTTCGCGGCAGTGGTGGCACCTTCTCTCTACTATACTATACCTAAGTATATATTTTATAATAAATATAACGTGTATGTGCGCGAGCGAGACTTTGTTGTTTGTGTCGCGAGAGAGCGCGTGTCTGCGGCGGCGGCAGTCCGGCGCGTATAATACTTTAACAGTACTACTCGTGAGGTGCGATTGTCCGCCTCGTTCTCTCTCTCTCTCTCACACACACACACACACACACTCGCAGTATAGGTATAGCTAGCAGATTTTCTGTCTTTGTTACACTCGTTGCCTGAGCTGATGCAGCTGAGGATCAAGAGAAAAATAAATTTGGTTTGGATTCCACATTCCAGCTGCCCGTTAAATGGAGGTACATTATGAAAAATGAAATGAAATGACAGTACACCTTTTATATAGATGTCGACTAACAATTTTAAATTGACCCGCTTGTTTGGTCCCAAGTTTTAGAAAAACGGCTAAATAATTATTTTGGTACTTATCTGAAAAAATTGCTGAATATATATAGTTTTTGTTACCGGCTTGGTACGGAAGCGTTCGAAGATCCAGATACCTATAAGCATTCAATTCGCTATTGAGATTTACATGAGATCGATCAATTGTTTTGTGATAGATTAAAAAAGTATATATTATATAAGTATATATATATATATATACACACTTACTTATTAAATTTTTTTCCGCCGGTGTCCAATCAACGTCTACTGCTGTATATCCAGCTCGAGAAAACCTACTGTATAGGTATAGCGACAATTAATTTGACATTGATTATATGGCTGCAAGGCCGTCCATGTAATTTTTTGGAAAAAGAAAACAATTTGGAGCATAGTTGGACACGTAAAGTTATCTTTTTTATCAACATTATAATTTTGCATATATTTTGTTCTGATGAACATAATCCACACGTAAAATCAATTTAAATGTATAGGTCTATTTATCCGGCTCCCATTTAAAATACCCGTCCAACTTTGCCCCGTATTGCCGGAGCAAAATTGCTCAAAATGATCTTTTTTTTGGGTGTACAAAAAAAATTACACATTAAAAATATTAAAGGCATGTCTAAATATGTCGATTATAGCTGAACATTGCGATAATAAATCTATAAATACATCTAAGCGTATATGAAAAATCAATAAAGGAAAAGTGCACCCCCCTCCATTATATAAATATATATAGTTAATCATAAATAAACTGAATCAAGCTATTGTCAAAATCGAAATTAATAATAATAAAATATAATAGCTTGATTCACGGTTTGTTTTTGAATTGTTTTAGAATTGTTGATTCTACCTGTTAAACTCAAATGCTTTGTATTTTTAAAACTGATTTTACAATTTTCAGTGGCGTTTATTTATATAAATATATATATATAGAGAGAAGCGTTTAAAAGTTGTAAACAAGAAAACTAATTTTTATAAATTGAAATATAAATTTCATCTATCAAAAGCAATTGAATATGAAAGGAAATAATTATATTTAGTATTCACAGTGCCCAACGTGTTACCTTGTAATACACTACAAATATTAATATTTTTAATAATAAAGCATATATTAAACTTGCCTAAACATTTCTTATTTGTTTAAACCGATATACGGCATGTTGCAGATAACGTGTTCAAAATACTATTTTGACGTTTTTCTGAACTATAACGTGGGACACACAATGTTTTTTGTCAAATCAAATAACTTTAATCATGCTATTCATAATATTTGTTCGTCATTTCTAATTTGCAGTAGGTTCAAAAAATTAAAATTATTTTAAAAAATGGGTGTCAATTTGTATTTTACATCTTGTTTTGCTATTGTATTGCGCAGTTGATACGCACTTTTAGAAGCCATGAAAAAGATGAAAAAAGCTGATAAATCTGACAAATATAATAATAATTTCTCCAAAGCCAACGACGCCGATAAGCCAAAAATAGATTTCTTTTTTTTCAAATCATTAATAATTCATCCCATGGATCAGTTAATTAGCATTCATTAGCTCCTTTCCTTCTCTGTGCTTTTTTCGTCGCTGCTTTTATCAGCCTTGCAATATTTAGAAGAAAAGAAAGAACACGCATACTTACAAGGCGTCTTTTATTTCTGATATATTTGAACTGTGGTACACTTTTTATAAGTATTTTAAGAATCAGAATTCATCAGAAAATGAAAAAGTCCACGATTATACTTTTATACGAATTATTATTCAATTTATTTAGTAAACTCAATTACACAGGCTACTTCATGCATCATCGTGAATAATGCTGCCTTATAATAATTGATTTTGACTACTAAAAATATTCTTTTTATTATATTTACAATTTATTATCATCTAGCTATAACGGTAAGTCAATCGTTTTGGTAAGTCGAATAAAGTATCAATCTACTTCATTATCATTAACATTGTAATTATAAGTAATTAATGAAATAATATAAATAACTAATAAAACGATATAAATGTGTAATATATCCAAAAACTTTTTGAAATGCTTAGATCTTACTTTTCCATTTTTTATCGAATTAGAAGTAAATGGAATGTAATATTTCATTGTAGAAAAAAAAAAGAAAAAAAAATGCATTCTGAATGTGAAATTGTATTACCAAAAACGTACAGTGGCAGTTTATTATTATGTTATATACTGCTTCTAGCGATTAAAAAATCATGTTAGACATCAATTTTCTTTTCCAATTGTTTCACGTTAAAAAACTTTCGATAAAAACATATTTTCTGCGTCTGTCTAAGGAAAATTTGGTAAGCTCTCAAATAGCGTCATTTATTGCAAGTGTTATATAAGAGCGATTGATAAAAAATGTCCTTATCCTCTAAGTAAAAATGAATTAAGAAGCTTTTGATTTATAGTATCAAGAATGAGGCCAGAGGGGTGATATATTTTTTCACCAAGAACTGTAAAGATTGTAAATGAAGAGGGAACGATATCGTTTCAATTTGTTGCTAGTCGACGCGAGGTAGAATACGAGAATGATATTTTAGGTAGCGTCATTGCTCGAGGACTGCAATGAGTTAATCGAATGCCGTCTTTCTTGTTGTTGCGTTTTTACCCACTGCCTGTGCTCGCAAAGGTACGGATATAAGGGTACAACCATAACGCTGATATCGTCGACTGATGCCATTGACAAAATTTCGTCGTCGCCATTTTCCTGCATTTCGGATTTTAGCCTCCACACTCGCCCTACAAGTCTGCCTCTAGCTGCTTGAACGAGTTCTTGAGCACCCATTGTCAATCTGTAAACGAAAAATAAATGATCATCTATATTATCATATCTATTGTTTTATACATTTGTAAAGAGATTAGTCCCGTGTAGTAAATAAAATAAAATAAAATAATTATAAAGGTAATAAAAAAATAAATTTATAAACATTTATTTCATTTTACCTATATTCTAGAGATGGATTTTCTGGAGCCAAGGTTTTTCTAAGAAGATTAGCTGCAACTTTGTCAGAAACCACATCCCACAGGCCATCCGTTGCCATAATAATGCAATCCCTTTCGGTGAGATTATATTCTTCTAAGTTTAAACATTGCACTTCAGGTTGAGAGGATAGGAATGGTTTTATACTAACGCCTGTGTTTGCAGCTTTTAATCCATGATCCCCAAATCCACGAGTTACACCTATTGTACCCATTACTCTACTCTGAAATTTTGTACAATCAAAAGATTAATACGATCGAGGTTTTGCGCAAAAGTTTATTATACTTGAGTGACGTTCGAGCAAAGATAAGATAACTGTAGTAAAAACTTACTCTTTTACCCTGTCCAGATATAAGAGGTAATCTTAAGTCAGGATGGGCTAAGACTTTATAAGCCCAACCTGTCATATATGGTTCTCTGTACAAAACCATTTGTCCAAGGTCTCCTTGTAGCGGTCTTTTTTTAAATTCAAGTGAGGTGAAATGTCCTTTTAGAAGTTCAGTACTTTTTAAAAATCCTAGAGCTCTTACACGATTTGATTCTGAATCTGGTGTATGATCTCTAGTGAGGGCCCTTTCACTCTCACCCAGAACTAGGATAGTTCTGTAAGAAAAAAATCATATGGATTATCATATTTTAGAACAAATATTTAAGAAAGAGAGAAACAAACCTAGAGTCTCCAGCTCCAGCAGCATATAACCTTCCATTTAAAAATAAAACAGTTAAAGCTGTGCAACCACCACCTCCTTTTTGTGCTTGCTGTTCAACCATTTGATCCATCTGCCTATATGCAAGTTCAATTGCTCCAATAATTAATTCTCTTCCTCTTATTGTTGCCGCTTCATTGTCTTCAGCTAATAAGATATTACCAGGGATAGCCATTAACCTTTCCTAAGGATTTATCGTTGATCGTTAATTACTAACTCAATGATTCAATGCGTTCTAATATTCAAGAAACTTTACCAAGATTATCCTATGGAGGTGTAATCTTGCTGTGAGGGCAACTTGATAACCAGCATGCCCATCAAACATTGAAAACATGATATAAGGTATAGATGTGCTTGAATCCATTAATTTTAAGTCTCCACGCATTGCTGTGGCTTGATCCTCATTCCAGGTACTTTTACCAGCATTTATGCATTCAGCATAACCAGCACACCATGGTAATCTGCTAAGATCTCTGGGTACTATTATTGGTCTGACCCTGTGATCTGCACTCACCTACATCAATTTAAGTATAAAACAATTTAGTATAAAATTTGATCATAATTTATAAATAAAATGAGTGAAATGAATTTTACCTGAGTCTCTTCATTTGTAAGGCCAAGGAAACTGGGTCTGCTATACGGTTTTGTTTCGACAGCAATCGGTAGATTCGAGTTTATTAGGTCTGTAACTGATTCGTTATCAGAATCATTGGGATATTGCAAGCCTAGTTCACTTGCACCAACAGCATTCATCAATGCTGACTTGAATCTGCCCAACATTTTGGCTTTCTTTTATACTTAAATATTTAATCACAAAATAAGTTTCTATATTAATGTACAAGTAATGCAGTCCTATGGTAATTTAAAAAGATTCAATAGCATTTGTCAAAAAATACTGATATATAATAAGGAATGTGGATTGATCAGCTTATCATTTTGATATGGGCAGTTCTATCACATGGCTTATCTGTAAAAATAAGTTTATATTAGCACTGTTAACTAAAAGAAAGAATCAAGTGCTTGAGGAAAGGATCTAGCAGACATAAACCTACACATCAGAAGTTATTAAAATGATTTATCACTCAAAAATGAATATTGAACATATTATCGAAAAACTCAATGGTACTAATGACCACATGATTATCTCTAAGTTATTCAAGAAAAATCCATTGTATGAAATTTTGTGCTAACAAGTACAACCCACACTATCAAACAATTGCAGTTACCTTTCCTCATCCGAATCAGCTAACCTAAGCACATACGCCAAAGCACCACAAGACGAGCACCAAAACTTACGAACCTTAGGTCAACAATTAGCTTTATTTGTAGTGATAATTGCTATGAAAAATACTTCAAAGGTACGGGCAATTCAAAGATTGGCTAGCTGTCAACTGTCACATAATATAAATCCAGGAAATCCGCAGCTGGACTCCCCTGATGGTGTACTCAGACGCAACGTTTGGCTTCCTTATCGCCCGTCATGAGCGAGTTCCAGTTTCGTCTACGTCGAGATCACGATATAGCGACAAAAATGCCGCATTTCGCTCAAGAAATAGCGGGAGGAGTGTAAGAGATAACGCGGTGGGTCCGTGCGCGATGTGCCTTGACGTCCACGCATACAAATACAAACAAAAATACGGCAGCCACCGTGTCGTGGCGTGGCACCTTTCTCTCCCTCCTACCGCCGAGAAGTACTTATATACTTATACATATACCTATATATTATATAGTTCGACCATTCGACGCATCGGCTAAACTCCGCTATTGTTCCATAAACAAACTCTCTGCTTAGAGAGCGATCAGCTGTTCTCGTTCATGGATTATTATGGCATTTTTGACGACGCTGCCGGCTCGTAAATGTCTCAAATGTGGATTTGTTCTTAGTTCGTCCTGATTATTGGTGTGACTGTGAAGAAGACTTTTTAGAGAATCGTTTGATACTGCGGGCGAAATGTCTGTCAAGAGAATGAAGACCAAGAGAGCTAGGATGTCGAGCGAGGTTTGTTACATACTGTGTGTTTTCATTTATTGTAATCATTGTCAATTGGAGTGTTTTCATTGTTTTATTATTGTCTAACGGATCTATCATTGCAAGATCAATTGTTAGTTTTATAGCGGCCATTTAGAAAAACTTGGAAGGGTAAAAAGCAGAGCGTTTGCTGAATGTGATATTGATCAGGTTATTACACTGACAATTTAATGAAAAATTTTCTACGCATCAATAAATATTGTTTTAGGAATCCTACAGTAGCTCTATAAGTTCATCCATAAGTTCTTCCTCTTCTTCCGATGATGAAACAGCTGCAAAAGATTTAAAACCCATCAAGGAGTACCTGTCGAATCGAAAGGAACTTGCTTCACAGCTTTTCAAATCTGTAAAAGCAGAGAAAATTCGTATGATGTTGCCACAAATTTTGAAGGTAATTCACTAATACTTGAAATTATCTAGGCATATGTCCCATATATTTTTGAAATGTATTTTGTAGAAAGTCGAGTTTAGTGACTTGGAAGAACTATGTGCTGCAGAATTGATTGGTATGTCTAAGCAGAGGATAGTGAGCATTCTTAATGGCCAAGAAATGCAGGGATCTTCTAACACTGACGATTCTGATGATTCAGGTAAACATATTTTGATTTTCAAATATATAACATCTATACTTCTAGACTTCTGTTAACACAATATTAATTTGACTAGGTCCCTCTCTGGAAATTATTTCTGACACAGAGTGGTTAAGTGAAAATGAAACAAATATTAAAGTAGAAGGTGCAAAGAATAACAAAAGTGCTAAAAAATTGAAAAAGAAATCTCAAAATCAAAAAAAATCAGATCTGAAGTCCAAATTGAAACCTAAAGGCAAGGGATCAAATGTGAAAATAAAAACAGAAAAAATAAAAACAGAAAAAATAAAAACAGAAAAAATTAAGACTGAAAAAAAAGAGAAGGAAAAAGAAGGAGAAAGTCTTTTGGATTTATTAGAACTTGAAATGAGAGCAAGAGCTATCAGGGCACTCATTCGCAAAGAAGAAAGTACTCCTGATTCAAAGGCAATTAATGCACAATCTAACAATCCTACAAATAATGCCTCGGGATCTGAAACTTCTAATAATTCAAAATCTCGACAAGCAAGCCTCAAAGAGCAACTTGAGAAAATTGATGTTCTGATGAAGCATGGAGAAGATGAAGACGTCTACGTTGTTATTAATCCAGCTCCCACTATAGAACTGCTATCTAGTGAAAGTGAAAATGAAGATGGTAAGCGAGTCAATCAAAGGCTTGTAAGTGAACGCGAAGCCAAGAGTAATAAGGATGAAGAAAAAGAACATATTGAAAAGCCTAAAAACGTTGATGAAAATAATAAAAAAGATACCACAATTGAAAAGGATGCAACAAAAGAGAATAATCTGAATGAAGAAAAAGATGAACCAGTTCAACAGAAGAAGGAAAATAAAGAAAAAGATAAAAGTGCCAATGATAAACAAACAGCAAAACAGAATGAAAATTTGAACTTACCAATGAGTGTAACGGAAGATAATACATGTGTTAGTCCAAGAAATCCAAGTATACCTCCAGAGGAATTAGAAGAAGGTGAAATAATTGATAATGATGATGAAGAACTAGTTAATGAGGAAAAGAAAATTGCTGATGATTCTCCTTCTAGAAGAATAATTAAAAAAGTAAAGAAAAATCCTAATATTCGGTCTAGAAAATCGAATCAAGAAAATTGTGATAGTGACATGGAATCCAATAAAGAGACGACTACAAAGAAAAAACGATCTGATTCTGAAATTGACAAAAGCAGCTGTAAAAAAGAAAAAACACTTGTTTCAGAAGAGACAATTGAGATTGATGATTCTCCTACAAGAATAAATAAGATCGAAAAAATTGTTAGTTCTAATGTAGTCAATGAAGACAGTAATTCTAAATTAGATATTTTCGATGACAAAGCCCTTGAAATAGATGAAATAATTAATTTGGATGACTATCCCGATGACATGGATGATTTGGAGAGAAGTCAAGCCAATCAAGAAAAGAAAGTTCCTATTAAAGAAGCTGATTCGAGTGTCAAAGATTCTGTTAAAGTGTCAACTAAAAAGACAGGTTCTGAAACTTGGGCATCCCGATATTATCAGCAGGACGACGTTCAAAACGTAATAAAGGAGTCGAAAATACAATCCGAAATACGTAAACGTTTGAGAGAAAGACAAAGACAAAGCAAAATGAACAATTCTCCAAAGTTAAAAGATCAAGAAGAATCACAAAGTTCAGAAACGGCAATACCAAAGCCAACAGGGTCTGTAGAAGAGTATTTAGCTCTGAAAGGCATTCCCAGTGGGACATGTAGCGAGATTATTGAAGGAAAGGGCGACAGCATTGGGTCATTTAAATCAGTGAAAACAGATGATTCACAGTCGGGTGACAATTCTACAATAGTAGGAGGCAATTTGGCTACAAATAGTGACTATATTACAGAAAAAGAAGACGGTTCATCCGTAAAAGCTTTTAATATTACTGAACAGTCAATTACTATTGTAAAAAAACCCAAATTGTTTGAAGATATAGCTTTTGCCAAGAAGGTTAATTCACTTTTGAATGAAAATTCCTCTGCTGAACCTACTAATAGTACTCCAACTTGTCTTGAACGTATCAACTTAATTTTGAGTGATAAAAAGATTATCATTAAAGATGATGAGCCCCTGAACAACAAAAAAATAATACTTGTAAAATCTCCTGTAAAATCTGATATACAAATTCAATCAACTGGATCAAGTGATGATACACCTACTGCAATTCATGATGATACAGCAATTCATGAGGATTCATCTACAAACAAAGAAATTGTAGAAAATGAGGAAAGTAAAAAATCAAGTGATTCACCTTTGAGAGATGATATCAATACACCAACAAACGATTCAAGTGAGAAAAAGATAGTAACAAAAACAGACAGTATATTGCCTCAAGAAAATTTGTCAGCCGAAGAAGTTAGTGCACAAGAAGAACAGACAATGTCGAACGATCTAAGTACTTGCGAGTTGCGACCAGATTAAACAAATTTTATTTATAATAATCTAAGTATATGTAAATCGTTGCCAAAATTGTGTCATTGTCGATTATTTTTATTAAACATTCATTTTGATAATCAACATCTTCTATATATCATTGCAATTTCATAACAATTATTCATTTCAGCAAACTCGCTCTTTAGGAAAATTGTTTTTGCCTGGGGCGGAAGTTTTCGCAGTCGAATTTGTCGTGTATGTAGGCAGCCATCATCCACTCGATCTCTCGTTCGATGACTTGTACAACATCCATATCCCAGGCGTTGACGAACCATTTCATAAAAGGGTTCGTGAACATGCTGAGCCGTCCGCAGGTGTAACTTTCGGCCTTGCCAGGACTCTTCGTGCCGAAATCTACGAGACTGGGTCGGCAGTACTCCCGTCCAAAGTCCATTTGGATTGTGGCGGTGAACAGTATATCTTGGACATTGGCACACAAACTACCTACGAATGGCATCAGTTTGAACTGGAATATAAAAATTATTATTTAGTATCTTACGTAAATCGAGCGTTATTCTAAAGTAAATATTTGTATTCTATTGCGTTAAATTTCACCGCTTTATAATCACTGTATTCAACGTATCCGTCAGGGATTCCAAAGGTAAAAGTGAACGTTTGTAGATTATTGCTGGGTGGCGAAGCTCGCACTTGTACGTTCTCGTCTCTCATAAGGTTCTGTACGCCGCTATAAATTAAGTCAACATCTGCATAAAAGCGCCATTAAATAAGAAATTTGCTATTATTATACCGTTTAGTACTCACACAAAGGTACCCTTAGATGCAGTGAAAACTCGATGTTTGATATCAGGAATTTTAATTATACCACCGTTTTCGTCGTTGTAAAATGCTTCCCCAACCTTCCTAATAATAGAATCAGCAGCTTCGATCAAATTGGCCTGTATGTAAAAAAAACTGTTGGTAATTTATGAAAAGTTCATATCAGTTGGTATTAATTGTTTGCGTATAATCACCCGCTTGTTGGTCTGTAGGTTTTCTTGCAATTGAGGCGAGATCATCTTGGGGTAGCTGATTTCCAATGTACGGGACCAGATAGACATGGGACCAAAGTCACGAGGACTAGCTCGAGCCCGAGCTAAATCGTTGTCGCGTACTGCACCTAAAGATGGGCATAGTTTTGCGCTGAGGCAGCTTTCAACCAACTGGAAGACTATTGAATCCAGCTTGAGTGGCAGCTCATTGAAGAAACTGAAATGATTACAGAATTATATAATATGTTTATTTCACGTCTTCGAGTTTCATTTATTTGATGTATTAGAGAATTTGCTGCGATACACTACCTGCCACTTCTCTTGTCTAGCACAAAAAATACGCAATCCTTTAAGCCTTTGCTGTGTTCACTGCCATCCTAAAATGTAAATACATAACAAATGAGAATTTAATTTATTGCTTTGACTTTCTCTTATGATTTTATATATTATAGTCAAAACTTACAACAATGTTTCCAATACCAATAACTTCTGTGGATAGTAGTTTGTCATCAGTAACATTCAATCCAACATTGTTGCTACTAATTTCACCTTTAATCATAAACAATTAAAACGTTAAACCGTTAAACAATGTTTTATATTAAAAAACGTTATCTATAAATACCTCTAATAGAAATTTCTGTGTCATTGAGAAATAGATTGACAGAAGGCGTCCCTGGGTACTGATAAATTCCTACATTGTCTCTGTAATACTTAAAATAAACAGTTGTATTTTTGAAATTGACCTTGTGTGTACCGTCAATATTCAAAGTTAGATTCAGCGGTGAGCAATCTGAAATAAAACATAGAATTTTTACTTTTCGCCAGTTTTCATAATATATAATATTTATTTCGACAAAACCGTACTCTTCTGTATTCCCTTCAACGATTAAAGTTATAAATGATACTGTTAAAAATAAAGATTTTTATTTATTTAAAGTTCAGCAATAACTATAGTAATACAATCGTTTTTATTTTCCTTTTTATAATAATAAGACATAAAATCGTTTAATAGTCGGGGTACATCGAGTTCTGCAGACAAAAATCCTTTTTTCGAAAGGTCACGTGACCCGCAACTTCCGGCCGCGAACAGCGTCAACGAATCCGAGCCCTTCCGCCATTTGCAAAAAAAAGCCGGATCGCTTCGTCCGGCGCTGACCGGCTCTCGCGCGACAAAAGCACACGCAAACCGCATAAGTAGTTGATGCAGTGCATTTGGATTTTGGACAGCCGAAAAGTCGCTGATGAGCGTTTTGCCTTTGTGCGGAATTCAGTATTTTTTTAGTATTTTACTGGTGATTTCAGTTCGTTAACGGTTATTTTGAAAAAGTCATTTTGTCGTAAAGGAATCTGTGACTATAGTCGAAGGAATCACGAACGGTTGTAAACGTTGATCTGAACATATAATTCAGTGTTTAGTAGAGGTCCTTTGTGGTACGTTTTACGATTAACATGCTTTCGTAGTAAAGAGGGAGAACTGATCGGTATCAAGTTTTCAGTTTGTTTGGCAAGATTGGCGGATGTGATAATAATTATTGTAGAGGTAAGTCTAGCGAGTATACTTCAAATATTTATGAATGTTTGGCAAGTGATTTTTATCTCGAGAATTTTCATTTTTTGATACGTATAAAATATAGATAATGAGGCGTAACGTAGTAATTCTGTTTATATTCGCCCCAGTGTATTTTGACGAATATCACAGCATTTTATTTCTAAAATTGTTGCAATTTGTTGTATAAATCCCAGGTCTTTGTATGAAGTTTGTTCTATATTAATACTGGGCTAAGCTAAAATTATAGACTTAATAAAAACTATTTCTTTTAAGTCATTCCCACTGTGTATTTAAATATAATAAACAGACTTTAGATTAACTAGATATTTTATTACAAGTTTTTATTTATGCCAATTGTAAAAGCAATACTTTTTTCATAGAATTATCGTAATTTTATCTGCTATTTTTCTTTATATAAATAAGACTATATGACTTTTTATTTTATATGCTTCTTATGTCCTTATTAAAAACATACGATTAGAATAGTTCAAATATATTTAATGCATGAAAAATTCTAGGATTTTTGTCTGATTATGGATTGTAAATAAAAAAGTATGAGTATAATACTGATGACTCATCCGACTGTTGAAAGTTTATTTCTGTTTCAATAACAATTATAAATGTTAAATGCTTATCTATCATCTG
Organism: Muscidifurax raptorellus; assembly: GCA_020010945.3. Classification (NCBI taxonomy): domain Eukaryota; kingdom Metazoa; phylum Arthropoda; class Insecta; order Hymenoptera; family Pteromalidae; genus Muscidifurax; species Muscidifurax raptorellus. Next base: position 12,447,754 of record CM052079.1, on the reverse strand, counting down.
TCTAATAAATTTATAAAATCGAATAATTGTTTTTGCAAGTCAAAAAAATACATAAATATCACAAATGAAGTCACGATGCTATTCATATAAGAGATTTTGTCAATCAATTGATTATGCACATTTTACGTATTATTTGTTATTCTTTTGTGTCATATTAAAATAATACTATCTTCAATTATAAATAAACAAAACTAAACAAAACAAAATAAATTAATTGGATGGTACAACATAAATTGTAATAATATTTACATTGATTAAACTTTTTTTTCAGTTTCTCCATCATCAAATGCATGAAAAGTAATATTTATTATTAATTATTTATATATTCCAACTATAAAATTATTACGAAAGACATTGGATTGAAATTGGAATCATTATTACTATTACCTCTTGTAAGTTTTTGAACATTTTTTAAAATTTCTTATAATATCAATATTTTGTGTTATGAACAATATCATTTACATTTTTAATTAAATCACCTAATAAGTAATATAAAAAACGTCTAATATAAGATAACTAAATTTAGTATAGATTTTGTGCATATGGGATGAAAGATTCCAGTTTGCAAAGTATACCAATCTAGGGTGATATAAAGTTATACATTTATTCTTATTGTTTTTACATGTTTTTATAAAGATAGCTGCATAATTTTTTTGTGTAATGTAAGGTATAAAACAATTTGCTGCGTAGTTTTTTAAAAAGTACTTTTCTTACAATAATTTGCTTGAAACCATCTTTACTATGTCTTTGCTGATGTTGTCATTCATAATATGCATCAATATATATAGTTAAATTTTGTTATTACCATGCCTTAACAGATAATTATAAATAATATAATGTATCCCAGTTTAATGAATTAACTTACTTATAACTTCATATGCAGCAGATGAAATTTCAATCGTTGCAAAAACGAGTAATAAAACAGTTATTGATTTTCTGATTTCCCACATTTTGACCATGTGTATCATGTATCAATGTATTACCAGACTAAGTGAAATTTTTCAATCTTCTGATTCTACACACTTTCGTACAGATTCGCATCAAGGTTATTAATTATCGATCGCGTCATTCATACAAAATAATGTATTCTCTTAGGCACAAGTGTGGAAGTAATGCAATGTTGTCTTAGAAACACTTGCTACATTATGAACTTTGAAATAATTTTATTGAAATTCTTGAATTTAAAAAGAGTTTAAGAAAATCAATAAATTAATAAATATAATTATTAATAATTATTAAGTATTTTTCAACTATTTAAAATCGTTTATAAGAAAGTTCAAAACAATATTAATCTTATTCTGTTTGAATAGAATTAGATTCGAATTATATGTACGTTAGAAAATGATAAAGATTACGTTTTCTTCTTGAAGAAAAATATCGACGGCTAAGGGGAATAACGTCCTATTTGGGAGCCCGGTTCGAAAACGCCATATCTGGGAGTCCGTTTCGAGAACGCCCTATTTCGGAGCCCGGGTCGTAAAGGTCCTAACTCGAAGCGAGCTAATTTTTAAGACTTAATGTCACTATTTAAAATACAATGTCATTTCTATTCCAGATGCGATTAATTTTCTATAATTTTGTTATGGTAGTCTTGTACATTTTTTTAAAACACAGAGGACTACCATAATACAATTACAGAAAATTAATCGCGATTAATTTTCTATAATTTTGTTATGGTAGTCTTGTACATTTTTTAAAAACACAGATGACTACCATAATACAATTACAGAAAATTAATCGCATCTGAAATAGAATTGACATTGAAAAGTCTTAAAAATTAGTTCGATCCAAGATATAGGGCGTTTGCGCATCGGACTCCGAATTAGGATGTTATTCCCCTCAGCCGTCGATATACGAAATACTTATTTTGGGTACTAGTGCGACAAAGGTGATTCTCGCATGTGCGTGAATATTAGTTTGGGCGTGGTGAGGGGGATAACCACGTGAATTGAGTATATCGAATGTACCGGAGTCTTGCATAAATTGATACCTTACGAACGGAGTATCTAGAAGTAGATTATCTAACTTTAATCTAGTGTTAAAAAATGAAAAACACCTTAATAAAAATAAATAATTTTCAAAAATTAAAGTTTTTATTACAATTATAGTTTGTGATAGAAAAATAGAATAATAGGTAAAATTACTAAGCCCGTGGCTTAGTTTATAACGTGTTACGGTCTGTATTTTTCGCAATCCAATTTTTCGAACGGTGCAGTTATTGCTTTCTTTAACTTGGTCTTCAGTAGGTCAACGATATGACTCGCAAACTCGTAGATTACAAATCTCATGACTTTGGTGATTGCTGTATCAAAAAATCCTCCATGGAGTTCGAAATGTATACCTTCAATTTTTGGTCTCAAATATTTAAAAAAAGGTTTGCAAGGACTTTGATTGAAATTAATATCTAGTTGGAAAGCCATGGTTATGCTATCAATTGTAAGTGTTGCATCTCCGCTTTTATTTAAAATGCAATACTTGACCTGATGACAGAAAAGTTTATTAAATTATTATATTACCACTGCAGACACGTGCATGTAAATACTTTGTATAATTACGTTGTAATTATGTAAGTTGAATCTGGCATGCGATATTTGCAGACCGAATTTCAAAGAGAAATGGAGTCCATCATTAGATATTTCAAAGTCTTGTGTCCTTAGCACATTTTTTAGATTGCTAAAAATTTACTTAAATGTATTCAGAACGAGTTTATTGTAACGTTTTTTACTACTTATGTTTAGATTATTTTGTTCTATAACATATAAGAATAGTATAAAAATATTTTACCTAATTGATGCGTTTTGAATTTTGAAAAAACCATCACTGCAAATTGGGTTTCCCGGTATCGTTTTTTCTACTACCGGAATGCCAATTACTCCAAGTTCTTTATCTGATACCTGCTTAATAACACTTGCAAGGAAAACATCGAAAATAATGTTTAAAGTTGTCTAAAATAAAAAGCAATATTTTGTAATTAAAATCATATTTTTCATCGGTTTGAAATCTACCAACATACCTGGAGTGTATCTGATCTACCACCTAAAAGAGTAAATCCTACATTATGTTGCGTAGGTAAACTTAAATAGGGATATTTTGAATTCAATTGATGGTAGAGTACGGAATTGGAGCCAAAATCGTGTGGGTCTATTTCAGCACGAAGATAATCATCGTTTACTAATTTTCCTATTTGATTACACAACGATGATTCAACACAAGATTTTGCAGCCAAAAATTGTTGCTCGTTTAATAAATTTCTATTAAAACATTACAATCAGTAAGAATTTTTTAAATGCAAAATCACTCCTAAAAATAAATCTTACCTATTTTTTAGTTTTAAATCAAATTCGCACGAACTTAATGTATTGTTGTCCTATTTTATATAAATCAACGCATCTTTGAAAATTATGAAAAAATAAAAAGCTAATTTGATTGTATTTTATTAATTTTACCGTAACTTCAGCAAGGCCTTGGATGACTGTACGAAATGATGAATTTACTTTGAGATCTGAAAATGAATTCCACGAAGAAGTTTCTTGTATTATTACAATATCTAATAGAATAATATTTATTAAATATTTACCTGTTAATGTAATGTCAACGTCATGAATCAAAATATTAACTGCTTTTGTTTGGTTATATTTATAAATCTGTACTTCGTCTCTATCAACATTCATTCGAATAGGAACCTCGTTAATTGTAATATTTCCATTTTTATTGATGGGTGAAGAGCATTCTAAAATTAGATATTTTTTTATAGTACTTATTGAAATTTCAATGTATAGTGATCTGTTGTATTATTGTGTGATGTGTATGTTATTTTTTTAGAAAGAAATAATAACAAAACTGATACATATACAGATGGAGCGTGAAAAATATGAATGTTTGGGTGCTTTTCAGAATTTAAAAAAAGAGCCTATTATATAAGAAAATCCTGATTTTAATAGTGCAATTAAATAGAATGCTAATCTTACTATTTTCAGCAGATGCATAATACAATATTGAACTAAAATATATAAACACAAATAATTGCTTAGATGGAAACATTCTTGTACAGAACTGTTTTTTTTTTCAAATAACGTAGACAATGTAGAAATTAATATTTAAAGAAAACCTGTAAGATATATCGCGCATATATATATACTTTTATATTCTTGTCGTGGACAATATTCTACATAAAATTATTTGCAATAAAAAAGGTTCATATACGAAATCCGAAAGTTGAAGTACTATTATACATTATTTGTTAAAAAATGTGCATACTGTAAAATTTTTTTTATTAATTTCATAATTATTTACCTTAAAATGTAATTGTTTACATACGTTAAAACGTTTTCTCGATTTCCAAGTGCCAGTGAGCGTGAATAAAAAGACAGAATGCTAGATTTTTTATGTGTATATGCTATAAAAAAAGTAATAAAGTTTTTTTTATGTCTTTCAAGAAGCACTTGAACTAAGTGCGTGCATTCTTCTTTCACAAGAAAAATTGTTTTCTTCTATTTATATTGGAAATAAATCTTTACATGTAACAAAAATTAATAATATATTAAAGCGTAAAATATTTTGGTTTACTAGTATTTTAATTTCTATAATTTTTTTGTAATTATTTATGGAAAAATTTATTTATTCAAAGAATTTAGTTTTCTTCACTATTAGATTGAGGTATTCAAATAAGTGAAATTTGTCCTAATTATTAAATAAGTAAACATAATTTTGTTAAATACTAAATTTTATTATTAAACAATCAACAAAACAACTTATTCAGAATTAAGATGTTTATTGACTAGCGACAATACTCTTCATTTATCTTATATAGTCGGTTATTCCAAGAGTCTGCGTTCATTTTTGGTTGTTACTGAATATTTGTAAAATTATATATATTTATATATAAATCTGGTATACAATTTTCTTGTTTATTCCCAAAACATTAATAAATCATGATTCATGGTCTAAATTTTTCACAATTAAATTTATCTAAATACTTGATAATAATGTCCTTCATTTTTTTCTCCACGACGCTGACGATGTCATCTTGCCATTTTTTCGTAATCCAGGTAACGAGTTTCGACAAAAGCTTGTTCAATGGCCCTAGTCCAGTTAATTTAACTTTGACCTTACCAAGTTGGCTTACTCGCAGGCTATCCAAAACAGCGCGACACGGTTTTTGATTATAGTCAACGCTAACAGACGCTGCAAGAGCCACGCCATCGATGCTTGCTGATAGTTTACCATTGACTTTGATGATTCCATATCTCAGCTAAAAAAGGATTCAAAAAAGATCAATTAAAATAATTATTAAAGAGATATCGGAGACATGCTGATTGGTTGGCAAGCTCTATATTTCCAAACCTCAAAAATGTTTTGTATCATAAATAATAAACATATACACTTGCATATCGCGCATTAACGCGATATTCCAAGGTAGCTGTTATAATAATTTATTTTAACAGTGGCTTCTATGTCAATTATGTATAATTTTTAGAAACAATGAGGAACGCGACGTGAGCTAGAAACTAAGAATAAATAAGGTGATCGACATTCTCAGGCACAATATTTCATCAAATAAAATTATGTATTCATTAAATCAATATCAACTCTGTTTCTCTAGGATCTCTATGCTAAAATGAACAATTATTATTTTCATTTTTGGTGATATGAATTAAAATGTAAGCAATGGGAAATACGGCGCAAGGTGGACTTACCAATTGATTTTTAAAGTTCGCTATGTTTTTAAAGTGATTTACCTTATACTTTTGATACTCCATATTGGCTTTGGAAAGACCAAATCCGCATGATGCAGTGAATTTTAAACCCGTGTGTGATAAGACAGCATTTTCAGTTCTTGATAGAGTAGTTAAGTCTCTGAAAATATTTTGTTTTAATTAGTTACACATAATCATCGATTTCAGATTTCTATTTCCTCAACTTACTCAAATGTACCCTCGTAAGCGTTAAATTCACCTGTGGTTTCCCACCATGAAGAACCCGTTGTGAAACTCTGGTCGAGATTGGGTATTTTGATTTTTCCCTGATTGTCTTCATTCAGTTTTTTGACAAGTTCAGCTATAGCCAGATCCACAAGTGTGTTTATTGTGGACTAATCAAAATATGAAATTCTTTTTTATACAGTATGAAGCTCAATATAAAATATGTTTGAATAGTTTATGTGTACCTGAATATCCCGACTGACGTCATTTGTTTCAATTGTATCATAAGTAGACAGGAATGATCGTATATGATTTACGCTCAATTTCGGCTTAGATTCAAGAACATGAATTACTGATTTAGATTCTTCTACGTGGTCTTTTGTTGTAGTGACCGCAAGTCGGCCAAAATTGAAAGGATGGTTTCTAGCTTTTTCCATATCTTCAGATGAGATTAAACCTAATTTTTGACATATTGTTGATTTAACGCATAAAACTGCTTCGTGGATAATTTCGACTTTAAGTTTGGTAGGTATGTTTAGTTCTCTGGAGGGCAGATAATTTAAAATTAAAATATGTATTTTTGTTTGTGATCATAGTTGCTTACAAGTTCACCTTAAATTTAAAATAAGAAATCATTTACAAAAAAAAAACATTTTTGTCAAACTTACTCTTCATTTCTATTTCTAGATAGATACAGGTTACAGTCCACAAGAGTGAAGTTGTTAGATTTTGTTTTCTGTAAAAAATTCCTGTTATATATTATTCTGTTGAGACAACTGCATACTATAAAATCAAATTTATTATTAATAACAAAATCTACCATCAATTCTGCAGATCCTGCAATTTTTGAATGAAATACTTTAGATGTTTTTACATTATTTGGATTATACTCTTTGGCTTCGGGTACTACATGACCTAAAAAAAATAAATTTAGTATTTTTCTTTTGTTGCACCGTTACTTATTTAAAATTCACATATTTGTGTACCTGCAAAAGTTACGACAGTATTATTAATGAGAATGTTGACATCATCAAGACCAGGATATTCATATATTGCTAATTCGTTTCTGTCATATTTTACTTGTATTTCAGCATCGTATACAAATAATTTTTGGTTATTTTCTAATTCAACAACAAAACTCTTTGCTGGACCGCAATCTGCATTCATTTATAAAATATAACTAATTAATTTTTGTATATGACTATTTTAATTTTAGTTTTACTTACCTATCCATTCCGCACATGTCACTGGTATGCTTAATACAGATATAATTGCTAAGACAAAGTACTCAAGTAACATTGTACAAGAGATGACTTTTTACTCTGAAATAATTTGTCATTTAATGAAAGTTTATTTTATTTACAAGGAAACGAAAGAATTCCTTTCCAAAATGTTAAAAAGATCGAATTTTCCTGTCTTTTTGTATAAGAAGATTTTTTTCGTATATTGTAAATTACCATCAATAACATTCGACCAATCGGTTAATTTACATATCAAATACGAAACAAGTGATATTAATCGATAATTATATTGTTGAAACAATAAAACAAGAATATTTCAAATACATTATTTGTATGTTTACGTAAATTCGTACGAATTAACAAATTTTACAAAATATTCATAACCTTAAATTATATCAATTAGGTATCTTTTATGTCAATATGAATACCTCTTTCAACATGAAATATTTTCTTTTTAAACGTTTAATATATTTATAACTAGTATTTAAGTGTTAATTTCAAGTAAAACAAGTGATTCTATTTTGTACAAATGTTTTTTAAAGAATAAATTTAAATGTCTGTATAATCGCAGAATTTTCTTAGAAGTTAAAGGACTGCACTTCTTTCTTACTTTAGTTTTAATATGACGTCGAATAACAAATATCTACACTTTGACGTCTGGACGCAACGGTTTACCACTTCATAATGATCTCACAACTGGCGATGTCTAAGCTTGTGATTCATAAACAAGTCCGTCGACAGGCTAAGAGGGGATTGCTCTTGCCTCTGACTTTGTACAATATTCAATTCGACGATAATGTGTTGAACCGTAAACTCTGGAACTAGCTTGCTACTTAGATAAGTTATTGTGAAGTTTACAAGAAAACAATCGTGCAATCATTCAGTTTTTAAGATGTTAAGGACGATAAATTCATAATTTTTACGTCTACTTTATTTCCGCAAACAGTAAATCAAGAATACGTTATAAATAAAATTAATGTGATTAGTAGAAATATTATTTTATTCTAACATCACAATTACATTATTCATAACTAACTGATTTTTGAAAATACTAGATACGTTGAATAAATGGTATTTTTTGTTACTAAGTTTGTTATTTTATTAGGTTTCTAAATAATTTTTTGGTTATTCAAAAAAGTTGCCATAAGTCTAATAAGTGTAGTATACATTCTATATTTGGAGAAAGTATTATCTTACGCCCCCGTACATAATCGAGTATGAAACAGATATGATAAATAACTTATTTCTATCATTTAATGAGACATAATCTTATCGCATCTGAAAAATCATTTCTTCGCTTTGGATAAATGAACCACGGACATTCCATAAGTCCTACGAATTTACCATGTTTAAATTAATAAAATTATTCAATTTGCGCCTAAATACTAATAATTGTATATCTTGCATCGGAAGAACAAGTTGAGTTATTGATACTTTTATGAAATATATTAAAACTAGATGTCGTCAGGAATTTATAGATACATGATCTGTAAACAGTGTTATCTATTTTAAGTTGGCAGTTCTTAGTTTCTTGTCCACTTTGAATCGGCGCTTTTTGCTATAAACTGCTAAATTCTAAAAAGAGATCAGAAACTATACGAAGTCATCTGTGCCTGCTGTATCTAGCAGTTGTAGTTTGCTGCGATACATATGGATCTTCTGGTAGTAGCTGACGCCTTAAAGAGGTGATGACTCACAAACAAGGCCAGTCTTTTGTGCTTATGGTCCACTGTCACTACTGCTATGCTTTTGGTGGGGAGGCATGTTTATGTACACATGTCATTTGATTCAATGCTACTAGATCGAATCGTAAACTTGGCATTGCATACTGCTAAGATTGTGTGCGCATAATATATCTTTCTGCGCTTGATAAAGGATAAACCCGCTAAGACATTGAATAACTTCTTTTTTTGGTAGTTGGTTTTATTCAATTTATTCTTTCAGGTTCGAAGACCAGTTTGATCATAAATTAGTGCGTTGATGGAGTTTTAATACTTAATTAATTTTATAATCTCTTATTCTATAGTATACTGCTTTACTGTATTTAACTCCAGTCGATTTACTTTCAATGTTTGTAAATAGTAAGAAAAAAATCATTAGTTGTGAATATACTAACATTTTGTGTAACAATTTTGACAACAGATAGTGATGCATTATTACAATCATGTGATGTCAGAGGATCAATTTCTATAATTGTAATTTGCGATCGTTTGTTAATAAAAAGGATCATATAATCAATAGGGACTAGTCACAAATTACTAATGCATGTTTTTTATTATATATTCTGTACTTACATTTTACAATAAGAATTAAATACAAATCGCAATCGGTCAGAAAATGAGCAACTTTATAAAATGTCTATAATAACAGAAAATATATACCATGCACAGGTTCAAAAATAAATAGTCTTGTACAAAAATTGAATAGAACAATATCATACTTGGAATCAAGTTTCTCCAAAAATAACTGAGTTTTTTTGCCAGCGATGACATGATGCTATATTTATGATTTTCATACATATAGTTTTAGAGTCATTATATATAGCTAAATTGATTCTGCTATAAGTGATATTCATGTAAATTCCAAATACATTCTCGTTATATTTATTTACGAAGTTGATTGTATTTATTCTTCGATGACAATCTATAAATTTTATATTACCCATTCTGTCTGGTACAACAACAGTTTTGAATAGAATCATATATCAGATTAAGAAAAGTAAAAAAGATGTAATCTCTGATCCGTCTTACAACGCTATGATTCACACACAATATTTTGCAATCTTTCTGATTTTTTATTTCAACTGTTTGAATGTGGTTAATAATTAACGATGACTTCAAAGAAAAAACTTATTTACCATTCAAAGTTTATGCGCAAAATTTAATACTATGACTGAATTTCCTAAATAAATTTATATTAACATTATTTTACTATAATTTTAAATTTGATATTGTTTCATATTACATTTTATCTTATCTCATTTTTAATACTGAGGTAAATTAGAATAAGTAAACGTCAACGAAACATTTTTGCGTGTATCCTGCTATGCCAATGATATCAACTGGCTCACAATCAGTATCTCAGAATAAGTGTTTCCGTTAGCTTTTATATCAATTTTTTAAAACTATGTTAAATTTCTATTAAGCAAATGTATTCTATGCTTGGAAACAAAAGTATAAAAAGAAACAAATAATATAAAATTAACTGTAATTTACATTAAAATGCACCGCTTCTATAGATATAATACAGCATACATAGATCAATCGTAAACGGTAACACAATTTTCAACTTTTACATCTAAAATATGGCATTTTTAATGTACAGCCGTTTTTACGGTGTAAATTAAAAATGTAATATCTGTAGAATATTGCTGGTTCAGCTATGCCTGGTAGAAATAATCCCCTACAGTGGCGAGTTTTTGTATTAAAATCCTAAAAAGTTGCCAGTTTATGGAGTTATTTCTACCAGGGAATAGTATTTTGTGTTATTGGATTTATACAGGTCTGAATTTCTCACACTCTAACTCGTTTAATTTTTGAACAACAGCTTGCTTTAAGGAATCTAAAGCCTTTGATTGGATTTTTCCCTTAATAATATCAGCTGCTGCTCCATTTAATGGTGCAAGTCCAGTCATGCGAACATTTAATTGCTCAAGTCCATCGATGTTTAATTCATCCAAGGTTGCTTGACAAGGACTATTATTAAAGTCAAATGAAGCTTTAGCTTTAACCGTTAGTGTACCAATATCAACTAATATACGCCCACTAACATTAATAACTCCAAATCTTACCTGAAATACAAAGTATACATATCAAGTCTTATTTTGTATTTTATTTTATTCTACACGAACGTTTTTCGTAAAAATATGGGTTTACTAATGTATATAGACTAGTATGTATTTATAGCACAGTGTGACCTAAGTCCGCACATAAGTCACGTCTATCCGTGACCTAAGTAGTCCTTTTTTGCACCGTGATTATCATACTCGCTACTGTCGTGCGCTAACTTAACGGTGCAAAATAGGACTGGTTATGACAGCAATAGGCGTGACAGTCGGCTTAGGTAGACTGTACTATAAAATTCTATACAATACTCGTGACCTACGTAACACTACTAGACGGCGTATTAGGACCCTCGCCTACACTCGGGCCCTAACCTAACGCCGTGTAAAAAAGTGCTACTTAAATCACATTTATCGTAATGTACTATTTAATAATGAAAAGTTATTTTGATAAAAAGTGCTTACTTTGTAACTATTGAACATAACTTTTGCATTTAAAAGGCTGTATGTCGAACCAACTGAAAATCGAAGACCATCGTTGGTAAAAACTATGTCACTGACTCTTTTAAATTTCCTGAGATCCCTAAAAAAATATACTCTTATTTTTTAAGTAAATTTTGTAGTATAGTAAATATAACTCAATAATTAATGTTCTATTTTACCAGAATTTTCCGTTGCTCGCAGTTACTTCACCAGAAGTGAATAACCAAGAAACATAAAAATCTGCGTTTATTTCTGGTATATCAAAGACTCCATTTTTGTTCTTATCTAATTTGTTAATTAATATGGAAGTACCAAAATCCATCATTGCGTTAATTGTGTTCTAAAAATAAAATTAATTTGATAACTCTGTTTATGAAGTTTGGTATGGTTTGTTGAGGTGAAAAAACAACACATTCACAACAAGGGACAAAAATGAAATTTTCAAACCGAGGATGATGATATAGAACGTATTGTAAAATGATCATTCTAGCCTGAAAAACTCTATGATCCCTTGCTATATATCATATTTTTCATAACGAGTGCTTTAGGAATGTTGACATGAAAGCCCAGAGGGCGTCTTGGTTTCCAGCTCCAATCTCCTGTCGACTGTGTGTGTGTGTGTGGGCGGGTTTGAAGGTATGGGTATGGGTGTGGGTGCGTATATGTACCACGTGACCTGATGCACACAAACAAACGCGTGTTATACATTAAACACGGCGCACTCAGGACTGAGCTTCGATGTCAATATTCCTAATTAAAGCTCTTTATTGTTGACTGGATAATGAAGATTAAGAATATTGTTGCAAGTCATACACTCTACAATCTATTTACGTAAAATTTTTTTTGTACAATTTTCCGAAGCAAATTACTTACAAGTAGAGCTACCGGGCTCCGGAAACCGTCAGAGATATTTTCTGGTATCCTAAAATGAGAGAAATCGCTTGTAATTTAATCTCATAGACCTATATTTGCGAATTATTAGCCATAGATGTCAAAATCCGCAATAAAGTTAAGTTAATTGAAAAAAAGTGTAACTTACAAGGCATATCTCCTCTCATATACAATCCTATATAAAATAAATTAAAAGAACGAAAAAAGGGCGTATAGAATAATTGTACAAAATTAAGTAAAACCATTGATTAGCTGTATCTATTAAAGAAAATGATATTTTGATCTCTAAAGCAACCTATATCGATAAGAAATTTTCCGTACTTTAATTTAATTTTATATAGGTTTGTATAAAAGATGAGTCATGCCTTATAAGTTATATTTGTTTAAATCGACTTAGCTTTATTGCGAATTTTGACTTAAATTGGCTATAATTCGCGAATAAAGACCTATGAGATTGAATTACAAGTAATTTCTCTTATTTTAGGGTACCAGAAAACATCTTCGGAAGTCTCAGCAGAATCCCTATCCCGTAGCCCGGTAACTTCTCCTTGTTACTAAAGCAAAAATACTGATTTTACACATGCTTTACTTTACAGTCGTCAAAATAAACCTTTTTGAGGCATGTATTTAAAAAAAACGATTTCTTAGATTCCTTAATACCTTAATATTGTTTAAATTCAATGTTTTAACTCACTTGGGGATTGTATACACGATTAAGTAGTTCGCTACAGGAATCATTGTAAATCAAATTTTGACTCCTAACTGCATTCGATTTCATTAGACGGTGATTTGAAGAATGGGGTAAATTTTCGGCGATAGGTTCTTGTTTTTGGTGCAAACGTTTTAGACGCCGATAATTACTAATAATTGAATCAAAATTATGACACAATAAGTTTTGAATACAATATTCAGTTAACTGAATAATTGCAGCCTCTTCGTTGTCGTTATTTAACTGCAAACTGAAAAAAATAGTTAAAAAATCAAATACATAAGAAGTATTATTTGTGATTATTTTTATACAAACATTTGTTTTGTTAATTTAATGTTTACCTTGTGCCAAAGTTTGCTAATGATTTTGCTGTACAATTACGCTGTTCACCATTCTAAGAACGTCATATGATAATTATTGAAATATAGCTATTGTATTAAAAAATTTAATATAAATTTATCTTATCTATATGAGAATTGTATATAACTATTGATATATATATAAGTTACTGCTATTATCTATGATAGTTCAACTTGATGTTTCATACGTTTTTTAATAGATGGCGCCATTATTTGCGTTATACATCGAAGGTAAAGTTATATACTTTATAAATGTGAGAATTATTGAAAATGATTGCTTGACATTATTCAAAATAAAAGTACCTGTTTGTAATAGAGAACAATAGGTTCAGAATCCAAATTGAAGGATATTTCATGCGTTGGACTTCTTGCGTATGAAGAAACGCCTGAAAATTAAAGACATCTTATTAGTATACATTTAGTTGTTATCGGTTGATAAGTTTTAATTTGTTTCCTTACTTTTAAATGAGATATTTGCATTGTTCAATAATAACTGTACTATATTTTTCGGCAACATTTTTGTAGATGCATTATCCAAGTTGTAAGCGATGCTAATATTTGTGCCTTGAAGTGTCAAATTGTACTGATTTTGTATTACGGTAATTATGTCGCTTGGTAATTGACATACTGAGGAAAGTATAAATAAATATTGGTCAATAACACAAATATTAAAACTCAATGTAGATTATTATAGTGATTTAAGACTTACTCGCTGTGTTATTAGCAAACGTTGAAACCGAATGTAGCAATACAATACACATAAATATGTATAGGAGCGTCATTTTCACGAACTACACTCGTAATTTCCACTTCACAAAATGCGAATCTCACATGCTCCTTTCAGTTTTTATAACAGCAGTTATCGTCATTGTCAATACAGCCAAAAAATTGAATGTATAGCTCATTACGATTTTAATTTATCAATGTACGATAAAGGAATGTGTACTTAGCCTTTATTTATATTCTAATTTACATCTGGCATGTATCAAACGTATTTAGGAAATAGGATATTTGTCGTACGAAAAAAATGATTAGTGAAACAATGACGTAATGTACACAAACAATGAAGTAATGTACAAAGCAATATAAAACAGTTGGTAAGATATGCAACAATTGAATTTCTTCGTACTCTTTACAAAGTACAATTCTGCTTCTGTAACACTAAGACAATCTAATATCCGCATTTTAGTATTACGAAGAAAGCTAATGTTTTTCCAATGATTTTTTGGAACTGATAAAATGATTTTTTTTGTTGTATAAAGTATAATAAATGATTTGCTACTCCTTTGTTATTGGGTTATTGCCACCGTTACCTTTTTAATATACTTATCAGCGTGGTTATTAATCAGAATATTAAGTATATAAGTGCATGGAGACTGTGTGCACACTTCGATGAGTTTGAACACTCGATTCGTATATTTTTAATCTTACTATGTATGTGTGTGCGTTTGCTTCTTTTTTGTTTATTTGTTTGTAGCAATAAGCTTAATTCATTATCAAATTATAAATTATCATATGTACGTGAGTGACTTAGCCGTAAAATTAAAATAGACCATTTAATATTCATGTTGCTAAATCAACTATTTACACCTCTTGATTTTAGTAATTATTATAATATATAAAATGAGTGCCTAAGGCAAAACCAGAATAAAATGGTTGTGTTAGAAGTTATCTTGACCTATTCATTACGGACATTCCAGCGATGATTTGCTCGCACAACGTGATCAAGTGATATATAAAATATTTTGTGTATATATTTCAAACACACTATATAAACTTGAAAAAAATATGTTTTATTTTGCAGTATGTTATATTTAAATAGTAGGTCACTAGAGGTGTCGAACTGACCAATTGTATATTTTCTTGAACCTGTCAGAAACAATCCCATTGAAAATAGTCATAAAGCTAAAAATAAGGTAGCCAAAATGGAAACAAATGTTTACATTTTAAATGCCTAAAAAGTTGCCGTAAACTGTCCATTTCTTATAGGGTGGAAGTGTGTTTTATAAATGTATATATAATTCGACAAGTTTTAGTAGTATCTAATAAATAATTGTCAGTAGTTAGGCATTGAGCAAATAATATTATTAATTTAAACACATGACGCAGATCGAGCATGTCGTATAATGAGCTCCACGTGGCTCAATCGGCTAAAACGCGCGCGGTCGTACACTTTTCACTTCCTCGAAAGGGCGCGTGGATTCGAGTCCCAGGCCAGATTGAACGTTCCGAAATCAATTTTTCCTATGCAAATTATTATTCTATATTTTTTTTACAAAAAAAATATAATCCAAGCCTGCTAGTACTGATTTTCTCATTCTAACCGCAAATCGCGATAAGCCATGTATACTTACCTAGCGAACTATAATGGTTATTCTTAAACAATATTCTTATCTGATTCTTAGACAGCTGTTTATTCTTAGGCATAAGGTACCCAGTTCTTAGATTGGCTATTCAAAAATTAGCTAATAAGTAGGTTCCGTTTATACGCAGGGATTTTGGAATTAACAAATCAGCTCGCATTTGTAAAATTTTGAATTCCTAGAGCAACAATTAGGTCTGTTTGGTACATCATAACGTATAGTTCAAGTGAACCCTACACGGAAAAAAATGGTTGGTAACAGTAACAAAGCGCTTGGTGAAAACGTACCAACTATATTTTTCATTAATCTTACCAAGCAGTTGGTAAGCATAATGAAAAAATTGGTAAGTTACCTACTTTCTTGGTAATATTTAACGAGTTCTTGGTAAGGATAATCAAAAATATAGTTGGTGCGTATTTCACTATAGATATTTCTACAAAATTCTGAAAAAAATCTCTAATATCTATATAGATACACAAAAAATACACAGAGATTTTCTTATTGCTATAACTAAAGTTCGGCAGTCTCGATTTTTTTGAAAAAAAAATCACAAAATTCTTTTGTAATAACACCTTTAAAATGGACCTAGTCCAATGGTGGGATGAATGCATCAACATAAGTTATATATATACAACTGCCCTATGACAATCAATCGATTATGAAGTTAAATAATAAAATGTGCACTATGGGTCACCTCTAGCTAGTAAAATTACATGAGAAAACCAGACAATATAAATTAGAAAAAAAATTATTTCAGGTAGGTCAAATTTTATAAAAAAAGACAAATTCATCTCTTAATATACATAGGAAGGTTTATGGTAATAAATGAAAAGTATGCCATACATAATCATATACATAGTTACATTGTATTATTCTGAGTTTATTTATTTTATAAATTTATTAGAACATGTCGCTTTATTGATTATTTTACGTTTTCATTCAGATCTCAATGATGTTATTCAAGGTTTATGTTAACAACAATCAATCTTTATAATTTAGGTCGATAGTGTTCACAATTGAACCTATGCACAGGAATATTTAAAAGTTCTCTAAGTTTAGTCTCGATGAAATTAACAAGGTTTCTTGTAAATTTATTAATTAGACCACTTATAGCATCATTTATTACGCTTTCTAAGACGTTACTCTCAGACAATTTAAAGGAAACTTCACCAAATGTTGAGTTTAATCTTACAACGTCAGCTTTACATGGACTTGCATTATAATTCATATCGATTCTTATATTAAACTTGATGCCATCGATGTTAATATCAAGTTTGCCGTCAGTGCTCATAACTCCATATTTCAACTACAAAACATTATTATAGTTTATTGAAAAGTTTACATATAAATTTATATACCTCCTAATACTTACTGCAATTTTATCGAAGTGTAAGCGTGCTTCAGGTAACTGGAACCCTCCTACAGCCGAAAAATGAACGCCTTTATTAGTTAGGACAACATCATCAGATCTCTTCATACTTCTTAGATTTCTGTTTGAATAAAAATTTTTAATAGCAATCGTAATTAGTCATAGGGGTTGATGCAATCATAAAAACCTACCCAAATGTACCATTCTGAAGTTTAAAATATCCTTTCGTTATTAATGGAATTCCATGCATAGTCTGATCCAAATTTGGGAGATCAATATACCCTGGAGTTTCTCCTGGTAGGTGCGATACTGCACTAGCAAGCCAAAAGTCAGCAAAAGCATTGATTGTAGACTGTAACCAAAGTAAATGTATCATTTTTTGGATATTTCTTATGATGTTGCCCTATAGTAGCGAATAGCCAAACCTGAATTGTATTGTTTTTATTTTTTTTCTCGGAATACAAATTAGGATATTTAACATTTAATGCTTCGCACATGGCTGAATTGTCATCAAATTCATGTGAAGCAATTTCTGCCTGAAGGAAATCATCTTGTTGAGGGTTGCCAAGCTGGTTGCATAGTTTAGGTTGAATACAAGAACTGATTAATTGGACAATCTGTTTTTGTAGATTCAATGGTATATCTTTTCTGAAAAAAATTACAAACGTTATGATTTGCTAGTATTTTATGATGAAAAAATCGTAGACGAAGAATTACCTGTATTTTATATTTTTCTCTAAATCTATCTCGCATTTTGTCAAAGGCGTTAGCGTAGTATTCTGCAATGTGAAAAATAAATTATGCGATTTCAGTATCATTCACAGATATGCAAACTAATATTGATTCAAGTGATTTCGTTGCATTGACATCGATGCTAATAAGAAATTCAAATTATGCAACTGTGTGTGATGCTTTACATTTATCTTCTTAAAGATACTTGTTATTGTTATATTTATATATCTTACCGAAAGAAATCCGACACCTTCTAAATCCGTTTTCAGGGACAATGACAACTCATCACTCGTTCCATTCGGTTTAACAGAGATTCCTCAAAAAGAAAAAATTTAATTTACAAAAATTGTATTCAGTATTCTATTAGGTATTTCGCATTAGTCACCTTTGAATTTAATTTCAAAGTCGTAAATTAAGAAATTTACGAAATTTGTGAACTTGTAGGTGTATATAGCTAAATCGCTTCTTTCGTAAATTACGTTAGCAACGCCCTGAAAGGTCCTGTCACGGTTACTTTGTCCATCATGGGATGCATAGTAGTCAAATAGATTGCAAGCTAAACATAAAATAGTACAATTACTAAAACGAAAAAAAAATTGCGATCACGATTTTTAATTTATTGCGTAATAGAATATCACCTAATTCATTAGTGGCAAAAATCGGCAAAATTCGGTGCAGCAGAACACCTATGACTAGATATAAAAACGTCATTGTTAGCCGTCAGTCTGACACGATATGACTGCTCAATTTAGGCCTGTGTAACTGCTTTTTGTTACGAGGAAGAAGATCATGGTATCTATAAAGATAATGCTTCATTATAATTTTAAATGTTCAACGCCCGATAGTAAGCATTTCTATAGCATTTGTAATATATGTGTATATATGTTTAATCTTAGACATTTGTAAGTGGAATGTACATCGATTTTGATGATCGACTTGAAGTCTGTCTGTTTGTTCAGTATAAAGTGATATGATACCGGTGTTGCTCAACCAGCCTGATTTAACGTTCTACACATATTTTTTCAAGAAGCGGGAATTTTAATATTTCTATAATTTTTGTCTCCCAATCTATACAAAGATTCGCGTCACAGATTTATTAACGGTCTGTAACCAGTCTGTTCAAAATGATTTATCTCATTCATTAAATTAAACACATACTGCGGGCAAACAATGAGTTATGATCTTGCCACACATGAATCGCGATTGTGCATCTATCGATTTCTTCGATCGATATTTCATTTTGAAAAAGTATTCGATGACATCTTCAATTTGCATGATTATATCGACTAATATGTGCGGACACATTCAATACTAGGAAAAGTACGTAGAAAACGGGCTACTGAGACGTGGCGCGGTGCACGTATTATTACACCTATATATAACTAGGAAAGTCTCGTGTGCATAATCATTGTATGACCGAAACAAACAGTGCGGCATATATAACAATACGACGCTGGACGCTCGGTGCACAAGATAGATGGACTTCCGTTGTCGTAAAAGCGCAGCGTATATACAGACATAATACAGACGGCATGTATTATAGCAGCTCTCCTTGCCGCGTAATGTAGGCGACTCGGCGGCAGTGCGCGCCTTTCTATTAAACGACTCGGTCTCCATCGCCGCAGAAGAAAGAGAGAGATAGATGTAGACTTTTACCGGCGCTTGCGTAATGCGCGCGTGTAAGTATCTATCTCTCTCTCTCTCTCTCACACTCACTCACTCACTCTCTTTTTCGTCGTCGCATTGACCGCGAGCTCATTCTAATCCTCGGCCCCGCGCGACCGACTGCCTGCCCGGATAGAAAGCGAGAGGAACGCGGAATGGATATATATGTGTGTGTATATATATATTCAGGCATTCAGTTCGTCTCCCTATATCTGCGCTGCACGTAAATTAAAGTGTCAAAATGATTTTGTTCTTTGCGCGGATCTCCCGACTCGAGTACTTGTTGGAATGCCAATTATGCGTTGGAATATTATAGGCGGTTGCTGCTGTTGTTACGTCTTTTCTTATGCTCCTTGGGATTCGGCTTCTCGTTTATGGGACCGTGCAAAATTAGATAATCAGTGGAGGAACAGATTTATGATCGCAATAGCTTGGACGTTTTTCGTGGGCTACTCGCTTTATATAGCTCTTCAACCGCGGGAATAGTTATTAGGAGCGATATATACTAGGGAAGAAATCGATTGCATTCAAAAGCTAGTAAATATGGCCCAGTTTTCGATTTTCGATTAATCGCTATTAAAAACCTTTTTTAAACAACATTTTAGAGTAAAGATGGTGAAAGATATTAATTGTAGTATTTCACGAGGTATTTTCTAGTTCGTAGACATATTCTATATTGTCTACAGCAAAATATAAATGATAGCTAGCAAATGGGTAGAAAATGGCCATGTAAAATGTGCTCGGTCACAAAAGTGCAAAAATGAAAAATCATGAATACATTTGTAAGGCGTGATTATCATTGACTGTGAATTTGTATAAATAACTTGAAATCTAATGAAATGAAATGTCCTTTTGTTTAATCTACGCAAGTGATACGAAAGCTTAGGTCAATATAACGTGTTTGAGATTACGTCTGTCTTATTAAATCTTCAAGAAATGTAAAAAAACGCGCTTCATCACTGGTTATTTCTAGCTGTACCTCATAGCGATTTCTTAGCTTTTTGGCAATTTTAAATATTTAGATGTCTACCAGGGCCATACTGATGCCTTATTTATTTTTATTTATTTCTTATCTTTGAAAATGTTATTGCGTCTTATTGTAAAGTTATGAAGGAGTATAATCTACTGAGGTAAATAATAACAAACCAAATCACTGCAAATGTAATCGAATTCATATTTCGCGTATGCATAATATACGCGATTTGTTGAGTAATTAAATTTCTTTAGAAAACAATGTATAAAATTACAATTTCAACAGTATTCCGGTATCTATTATTATCAAAAATGTGTCTCGTTCGACACCTTCACGCAGCTGGAATGTAAACATGAATTACGCAACTCTGAAGTTTCACGCCTCTCGTATAACATGACATATCGGTTTCGGGTTCATTAACTCGTCGGTTGCACTTCCGTAAAACGTTGCGAATTCATTTAATACCGGATACGTACGGTAAGAGAATTCGATAGTCAATTTGAAAGTCCGATTAGTCGAGTCGAAGATATATTGTCATATGCGCGCAGAGAGGCCTATAAAAGCCCAATGAATGTCGATTAATTCTGATGGGACGACATTAATCTGGTCCGGCACACTTATTACATTCCAACTTTATCTTAGTTATTCTTCGGGTTTTATTTTTTTACGTCCACTTTGTCGAGCAATATATATATAGAGGTACAGTTCTTATTTTACGACGATCGTAAACGTATAAAGCTAATTTCATATTGCGAAATGTGTGTAGCGTATATATCTTTTGAATCGCGTGAATCATATTTTATTTTAATACACGGCAAAGTGTGAAACGCACGAGATTTTATGAATACTATTGGCTGAAATCGCTTTTATTAAATGGATTTATTACAGACCTGTAATTCTATAAAGGTATAGCTCGAAATGTAAATACAATTGTTATCGAGCTACTGATGTAATATGATATCTGAAGCTCGATTTTAATAGAGAAGTTCGTAGCATAAATACCGATCGACTCGACTAATCATTGAATTTATCAATACGTATAAAAATTATTTTACATAACTAAACCATTGAGTAACATTTATCATCCATACATGTTGCCTATGTAATAATACTGGAACATTTAAAAAATTCGCTCAATAGTTGAAAAATCTTGCTCTCCATGATCGTTATATACGTTTCTTCAAGCCCCAGCGTGTAATTATCAAAGTATTTTTCATCGAAATGGATTTTAGTTTGTAAAACTCGTTTTTCAAGGAAGTAATCGAAATTATCGTTCCCCCAGTGTGCGATATTTCTGCTAAAACTAAACGCATATAGATATCCCGCAGACCATAAACGATATTGGAATTTGCGAGAAAGAGAGAGAATTAGTGATATACGCACGCTAATAAGCAGTGTACTATAAAACATTTTCGTATCACCTTCTACAACGTTCTATATCTATATCAAACGACGCTTTCACGCGTGTGTCCTTCCTAACGATTCCAATAATTTTTTAATCTATTTTCTGTACATGCAAATCGCACCTGTCTATAGCACGTCTCCCGCATTCCGATATGACACAATTGCGAAACAAAATGCAACAAATCGTCCAGCCCATAAACCGCATCGCTTTCACCCATTTCCCCGGATCTTCAAAGACTCGCGTAGTACGCGCTTTTGAAAACACAAAGGCGCGGTCTCTCTCTCTCTCTCTCTCTCACTCTCGCGTCATTATTGCATTATGCGTTGACTATTGATTACGAGCTCGGCTCCACACGCTTCCTGGATTATATTCGCGCGCGAGTCCTGCCGCGTCGTCGGCCTATGCTATATACATATATACATGTGTATAGATATACACATACGTGTTATACGGCCAGGAGAAAATCAGCGCAAGTATATACTCACGGCGGAAATCGTAATTTCGCGCGCGGTTACGTGTTCGCATTTCTCGCGAGCGCTAAGTATATGACGACCGACGGGTTGATGTAATTCACGCGCTGTATTATAATAATATACAGTCTTTAGGCGTTTAAGAATTATACACCTTCCGCCTGAAATATCCTTTATACATCCAGAGGGAATATAACAATGTGTGCGATAACATGGGCGGCTTTTACGTAAAACATATCTGAATGCGAGCATCGTATTGAATGAGTGACGTACATCAGAACTGCGATGTTATTATACGCGCGGTTGTTATTACAAACCTATCTGATATTCGTGCGAGTGTCTTTCGACTGTTCAGCGTTGCGTGAAATTCATCAAAGCCTTTTTTCCACTCTCATCGCACCCCACTGAGCTCGCGAGATAATGGAAAATCCACCTATATACATACGCACGTGCTCTCTTTTCTTTTCCTCGCGGCTCTTTTTTTTCGGCAAAACGCACACGCGATCGGTATCTATATATAGAAGTATGTATACACCGGTTTCGCAATGCTAATAACGACTTGTCAGCTTTATAAATTATATCGGCTAGATTATTTTTTGTCTGCGTCCACACGTGGCCGCAGTAGTCTATGAGCGCGTGATATATAAATTTACCGCTCTGTTTGCTTTGTTCAAGCAGCCACGACGACGAGGAGTTGCTTGTTTTTATGAGCGGCAGCTTGCAAAAAAAAATATATATATATATATATACATGGAAAAACGCAGGTAATGTATTTAGCGCAATTACGAAATTTGAAAGGCGGAAAATGCCGTTTTGATCCGCTCGCGGCGTGCGCGTTTTTCTCCATCTCGAAGAAGCAGCTGAAAACAAATAAGCGCGTGCAAATCCGAGTCCGATCGGGATAGAGGCCCCGCATATAAAGTTCTCTGAGAACCTTCGGCGCACTCATCATATTGTAAAAAAGACCGCAAAAGTTGCCTCGCACGTATATAATAATAACGTCGCGCAGTGGCGACGACGACGCTCTCGTAGTATGGTATAATGGATAATGGTATTACGGCCGAAATTACGGCCAGTGCTGCGCGTTGCCGTTCAGTCGGTCAGTGAAACGAGACGAAATCACGCGCGAGATTTCCGCGCGCGCGCGCATCGGGAAAGGAAAGTTGCGAGCGCGGCGTCGCAGGTAATTTGCATTCGCGGCCGCGAGGAAGTTTTTCCGTACGTGCGTCTCTATACTGCGTAGAAATCGAAAGGGGCATGTAATGTACTCACTGCTGTGTACATAAAGCGCGCGTGTGTGCGAGGATTGAGTTATTACAGACGTGAGAATTGAATAATTTTTCTCGGCGGTGCGATTATTTTATCCTTGTGTGTATATAATTAGAAGAGGACTATTGTGTGCGTGTGCGGTAAAGGGTCTCTCCGTTGTGTTGTATATGCATATATATAGTGGGTGGGATAATGTGTGACACGCTAACAAGTAGAACGGGTCGTGTGAGGCAAGGCAGTCAGTAGTAAAGTGCCCGTATGCACGGACCGTGAGACAGAATGGATGTAACGCGATAATAAAGAGATACGCAGATGACTGAATTATCATAAAATTTGATTTATGTCGAAGCTTGCTTTACACGTAGATCCGTCGTTGAAATCGTATAATATATATACACAGGAACACCGGGCGATCGAACCAACGCTCGATATGGTTAATTGAAAGTTATTATACAAACAACGTCAATTAAAATGTGTATCTCACACACACATACACAACCATAATTGCCAGTTTAACTCCACTCGGCGCTGCAGCTCATTCAATCACGCTGCAGTCTGTCGCTCTGAGTTGTCGATAAATCCCATAGTCCCGTCCATAAAACAGCAGCAGTAGTTCTTTCGCGAGAGAAAGATCCTAATAACCCCCAGCAATCGCTCGCGCGAATCTCTCTTACCGGTGAGATTACACGTCTGCGTGTGGCACGTATACATACACTCCGGAGAGTTGAGCAAGAGACCGAGTGGTGACCTGTGCATAGACTTGCGATTGCGATTATTAGCGACGCCGCTGCTGGTGGTCGTCGTCGTCGTAGTTGTTGTTGCGCAATACGATGCTGCTGCTGCTGCTGCTGCTGCTGTTGCTACTGATGTATGTATGTTTGTGGGAAAATTCGAAGAGTCTTTAGTGGAGGAGATAGTAGTTAGTGTGCGGATCGCGCTTGGCTTGTTTTTTGCGGCCGCTTAGGTGAGAAACGTTCCTCGAGTGAGAGAGACTAAGGGAAAGCTGTGCACGAAGGTGTAGTCGAGGAGCAGGTTGATTGTTTTGGGAATCGACGAAATGATCTATCGCTAATGATACGGTCGCGTGACGCCGCGATTTCCAAAGAGTGTGTGTGTGGATCAATCGAAATTCCAGAGCTCGGGTCACAGAGTGCACTGCTGTACAGTCACGATGAAAACGCATTGCCTGCTACGAAAGAAATATATGTATACACACACACATACGAGGCGAGGATTAAATGGGATTGCCGCGTACAATGTGCGAGTGGAATATCTCCCCCCTTTTTTTACGTTATTCGACCGTTTATGTTCTTCGTTTAAAAATGTGTGGATATGCTGTGCCCTTGTCGGCTTGATTCGAGGGGATTAGGTCCGGTTTTGGTTGATGCATTGTAGATCATAATTCGTGGCGAATGATGATTTGCGATTCTGATGCACGTGATGAAAACACCTTTTACCAGACTTACAGATATACCAGTCATGCGCATTTATGGGAATGAATTTCATTGATGAGTCTTTTGATAAACACATTTTCCGCATTTGTATTGTACAGATTTATGAAGATAACACATCGTTGTAGCGGGTATTTGATAAAATGAATCGGTTGTCAAAATCGAAATCTTTTATTGTTGTAAACATTCATCGCAATGCGAAGTACGTCATTATTTTAATACATTATTCATATTCTTTACAAGTACAAGTGTAATAAAACTTCTCATTATATAAAAAAAGATAAAATGCGTATACATATAACACAAAATATGGATTTGCTTTAAAATTTGCTGTATAAAATGTATCGCGCATCGCTGTAAATATATATAGTGTTGAATTATATTATGAGAATATACTTCAATAAACTGCACAAACAATCATCGCAGATTATTCGAATTATGTAAACAGTCATCAATAGTTTTGAAATGTCCAAGTGTACTTTAGTCGTTAAACAGAGCATGAAATTATTTAAAAGCCGCGTATTTATTTAAATGCCCTTTACTTGCTGATCTTTGTTTGCGCAACGTGTTATTGATCTTGGCGAAACACGCGTTGCGCTCGTACGCGACGTTATAAATCGCAAACTTACAAAGCACCCATAGTGACAATCACAAGCTCGTTTATCACAGCCTAATTAATTGTGTGGAAATCATTATTATATGTACAGCCAACGACACGTGCGGTATAATATTCTCCTTGACTTTTATTTTTATAAAATAATCAATGATTTATACGCTATCAAATGTTCTTTCCCACTGCAGTAATTACAACCCTATCAAGTAAGGCAAAGAGCCATCTGAGAGTCTGACATTCGAATATTCTCTATTTAATCAGCGGATGATTTGTAAAAACAATCAGAAGACATGAAAAAATCCAAATTTCGCAAGGGTCCGTCATCATGATTACTCAGGTGTTGTAACCGAGATCATAGCTCGGGACTCGTGATGAAATCATATCTGGACAAATAAAATCGTTTTTTCTTCACATAGACGAGTGTTAATTAATCAAGAGATCGACAATGAATCATCGCTTGTCAAGCTCTATTCGATCAACACTGGTTTCACATGACTATAATTATGCATATGACCGATATAACTGCCAAAACGAATTTTCACTTTAAATATATCTTTAATTAACTATATTCGTTTCAGAATTGTTGTTCTAAGCAAATGTGTATACAGTGTATCGTGCAAAATAGCACTTCAATGTATCTAAAAATACTGCTTTACGACAGTAGTAGTCGGTATACGACTAAACGCGGTTTATCGCCCAATCCATGCCTCTTGCAGTCAGATACCGATCTATACGGGCAATCACACCATTAAACAGCCTTATAAGAATCCCCCCCGCCACACATACACACACACACACACACACACACACACACACACACACACACACACACACACACACACCGTATTGCACAAAATTACGGTAATACCCGGGTATAATTTGGATTTCTCTTTTTTTCCAACTTTCCAATATAATAATATATCTCGTAATATGTATCCCAATTCAAATATAGCCTCCTTCACTTTTATACCCCATATTGCATTACGATCTTGCGTGACTCGCGCTTTTTAATCAGTCCAAAATCGCGAACGCTACGTTCGGAAAGCATGCGTTATTCCACGAAAGAATGCGCATAAACTAGGCGAAAAAAACTGCGGTACCGCTTTATCCCTCTACTGCACTGAGAAAAATGATGTCAAATTTGCTATATGTTGAGCAAAAATGATTGTACTTTTTACTCCATTAAATCGTAATATTTGCAAGAATTTTAACAAATTTTGTAACGATTCCAGCAAGTATAGTATAGTAAACGCCATACGGCCATCCGTTCCTACAACTCTAGTAATTTTTATTAGATCATTTTTCTCAGTGTGTATATACTGCGAACTCCCGAGAAATTCTCAGCGGAAAGTCTGCGCAGAAACTTCGCGAGTCAGAGATCGCGCGCAAAGGAAGTGTCGAAACCGGCCGCGCAGATGGCGCGGATAAGGGGAGAGGGATGCGCGAATCGCGTAATGCATCGGCTTCCGCGAGTGTAATAACGTTGCGCGTGAAATACGCTGGTGTGTTCAGTATGTGCGAGGTATAAGAATGAAGAAAAAAATAAAAAGACTTTTGCACACGCGGCAATTCGCGGGAGTTTCCGGTCGATCGCGAAATACATGGGCTGATGTGTGGGTTTATAGGAACGTGGATTTTGCCGTTTTGAAATTGCACTAATGGATATTGATTGAGTGGAGCCGCGCCGGTCGGTTATACGTATATAGCTACGCTACCGTGTGTGCGTTGTTGCTTAAAAAGTGGTTGATCGCTTTTAGCGGTTTTTCTCGCGCGGATTCTGGTTTGCGTTGGTTCTGGTTGCGTTGGGTAACGCGATTCTCTCGTCGATTTGACCGGGATTATACGCGCGTGTATCGAGTTATGGTTAGGTGTGTCGGGTCGTTTTTTGGAATCGCTAATGAAACGGACAGGTCGAGGGGGTAAATGTTGTTTCGCGTCGAAATTGGAATACAAAAAAGGGCGTAGCTAATCGTCCGAAGCGATATTTCTGTAAGCGGTCTCTTCGCATATGTAACGATTTCGCGGTTGCGAAAGTTGAATGATCGGCGGTATTAGTTTTTTCTCTCCGCAAGTTTATGAAACACTCGATGGTTCAATGAACATCAAGGTTAGCTGCGCTATGAGCTGTCCGCGATGTATATGAATGTATCGAACTAACGGTTCAACGACATTTCTCTAATTAACGTGAGATAATCCGTATGCAGCTGATAAACAAAGGACTTTCAAAGGTGCAAAATATACTCAGGGTTGAAATGAAGACGTAGTTTTTCTTTTTTTAGTAAAAAAATAGAGTTTATTCACATGAAGATGTAAAAAGTATTGTACTCGCGCGTACGAACACACGTACGGATATCAATAGTTATTTTCGCTACAGAAGAAGCTTTCGTCTCGGAGCCCCGCGCCTCGGCTCACAAAATGCTTGCGTACATAACAACGACGAGGAAGTTTTTCGTCATGCATATAGAATTTACATAATACGATGATGCATATATATCACTCATGAGATCGTCATGTCTTAGAAGAACAACGAACGAAATTCGCGCTTATTGGTTGGCTGTTGCTGATGATGATGACGTTGCGGGTGATTTATAGGTGGCCCCAGCCGTGGAGGTCGCCGGCCCAGCCGTGATGTTCGTGGTGGTGTTCCTTCAGTAGGACGGGGTAGGGCTCCTTGATGACGACGGGGACCTTGACTGCGTAGGGCACTGGTTTGTGAACCTCGACGGGTACGTGAACGGGTACCTTAACCTCATAGGGTACTTTCACGGGCACCTGGTGGCATGGTCGAATTTGTTACGTTAGTCAAAGTTCACATATATATAAGTATATGTATGCAGAAGCGAAGACGGTTCTTACCTTGACGGGGACCTTGACGGGGTAGGGCACGGGCTTCTCGACTGGGTAGGGCACGTGCTTCTCATGGATCACGTGGTAGGGCTGGGGTACGTGTACGGGGTAGGGCCTATCGACGGGCACCTTGACGGGCACCTTGACCGGGTAGGGAACGTGCTTCTCGACGTGCACGGGGTACGGCTGAAGCACGGGCACGTGCTTGGTGATGGTCGTGGCCTTGATGTGCTCGTGGGTGACGTGCTCGTGTCCGCCGAGAGCGTGATGGCCGCCCAGGTCACCGAAACCGCCAAAGTGTCCGCCAAAGTCGCCAAGGCTCAGTTCCAGGCCGCGTTTGGACTTCTCCTCGGACTTCTTCTCCTCGGCTGCGGCTGGGGCAGCAGCGTCTTTCTTCTCGGCCTCCTCGGCTCGCGCGGCGAGCACCACGAGGGCCAGAAGCAGTAGAGCCTGTGTGAATAAAGTATTGGAGTTAGAGACTCGTTTGTTTGTCAGTTGGTTTGTTCGCTGGGAATCGATGGAGTGTTAGAGAATCGAAAAAAAAAATCCGAGCAAGCTATCGAAAGCCATGAAGTGAGAGATACAGAAGCGCGCTCTCGGGTCAGGCGAATAGAGAGGGAGAGAAAGGTGACTCGGTCACCGTCGGCTCCTACTACTACTCACTTTCAGTTTGCCTGTGCCGTCCATGCTAGTAGGCAGTGAGCACACTGAATCCTCACGTGGCTACCCTCGGCTTTTATAAGGAACGGTCAGCTCGAGCGAGCGGCGCGCGCGCTCACCGCTCTGGAGGTAGTGGGTAGTGGAGGATGTCTAGCTGCACCAGACCGCGCGAGACCGATTTCTCTCTCTCTCTCTCTTTCTTGCCTTTGTCTTTTGCATACACGAGAGCTGCGCGTCCTTGCTGTGCTCGTCTCTGCGTTTTCACTCGCACGTATAGAGGAGGAGGTTTTCAGAGGATGCGGAGATGCGGATTCTTGGGAAATTCGTCGTGGGTTAGTGGGACGCATCTCTGGCTTTGTCGCGGCGGTTTTATATGGGAGACTTTGATGCTGATGGGAGATGTGAGGTTTTCTTTGGCTTTGTGATGAAGACGTGTCAATGGCGTTGTTGGGCTTTGTATTGTGAATAGCTGTGAATTCGGATTTGCCCTTTGGAAGCGCGTTATATACTTTTTTATAAACCGCGCTTCGTGACGATTTCATCAAGAAAAGCTCGTTTTTCTTTGATTTTTCTCGGGAATAACATAAAGCTCGTACGTTTGCGTCGTTAATGAATCAAGCCTCTAATTAAGCGGCTGCGCTAGTTGGCGTATACTCTGCTGCCAACTTCGATTAATTAACGGGGAAGAACAACGGCTTCCTCGCAAACCTGCGAAGATGCCGCAACGCATTTACGTGTAGAACATGTGGGAACTCTGTGCTCGATATCGAGTTTTTGTGCCTTGCTATATAAAAAAAAATGTATAACGAGTGTGCGACGCAGAGTTTTTTTAACTAATTAGAATTTATAATATTTGACATCCTTGCAGAATGTAGCACGAGTTCATTTTTCAATTGTATTAAAATATATTAGTTGCAGTTGTCGGGTTAATCAATACTTGTGTGCCTCGCGCGACTGTATAAACTCCGTCTCAGCTGGCGTAATGCATACATGATTAGCTCGTTTCATGCATGTGCTCGTCGTAGCATGTTGTTATAACAATTTTATCTCTAAACCAACATCTGATGCGATGTGCACCATACAATACTGTCAACATTGAATGTCTCATGAATATTGATTAGAAATTTCGAATCCCATTATTTCGGTTAACCCAATAACTGCAGTAAAAAAGATTTTTACAAACTTCAAACAGTCTTTGTAATTTTCTATTTAGTTGCTGAAGAAACGATGCTCGCTGTTATGTCGTTCCCTAGACAATCGAATAAAAAATGGTAAGGGCACTTGTATATATAATGACTTTTTTTTGTAAACTTTGTACGAATCTTTTTTACTTGGGCGACGAGATTTGTTTGATAACCTAGTTAGCGAAGTGCATCAGAGGTTAGTCAACCGAGAGTTTTGCAAAAGTTTGCAATATTTTGCTCGATTTTTATTTTCACAACGAGATTGCAAAATTTTTAAGAAAATTTTCCAAAGTTGCGCGGCACTCTGCCCTTGTCAACCTTGATAAATGCATTAATTACTCGCGGAGAGACATAATATTTTTAAGCAGCCAATCTCGTTTCGTAACATTTCTAAACCTCGCGCAAGCTGTCATAATACCATTCGAGTGGGTACACTGACGTACCGCGTCAACTCGCTCGTAAATCGTATCATATAACTGCACCTTCGACGCTTTTCAAAAATGCGCAAGGCCTTGATACCGCGCGTTTACCCAAACAAGCGTTATATAAAAAACCAAACTGCTTCTTATCTCCGGAATCTCTCGCATCGCACAGACAAACATAGATATATAGATACTACACTCGGCCAAGTTCTAATCAAAGTCAGCTGGTCGTGACAAAAACGTTTGATACGCCAAAAAACAAGACAACAGCGGACAGCTGCAGCATCGGCAAACTTTGTCAGTCGAATCTTCGCTTGCTGTACATAGTATACAGGGAGCGACGATCGATGCGCTCGTTAGGCTGCGCAGCCAATAGAACGAAGAAGAGAGAGACGGACATCCTTGCAAAATCTCGCGCTTGGCACACGTGTCGCCATAGTGATACGTCTTCTCGCGGAATCTCGATTCTCAGGAGATACGCGAGCCTCTCGTCGCCTGAGCTCAATTAGTCAGGAATGCTCCTTTCCTTCTTTCTTTCTCTCTCTCTCTCTCTCTCTCTCTCTCTCTCTCTCTCTCTCTCTCTTTCTTTCTTTATTTCCTCGACTCTTGTGCTTTGTGATGCTTGTCTGTCGGGATAATTGGGACGATAATTGCAGCCGAGGGAGCTTATATATATACGATATCTGAGATTCTTTTTTTCTTCTTCTTATGGGATTAATCTCGTCGAAAAAGTGCTTCGTCGACGGCACGATTCTTCCTCTCCAAGCGAGGGAGTACATTTTAGCGAGATCTAACGACGATCCGCTGGTACAAAGCTCAAAGTGACCGCCTATTACTTCACCGGCTTTTAATAGAATAAAAAAAGAACGCTCGTGCAAGAGATATCTAATTACGCATTAATTGCAACGGCGGCTCGGAATGCGCGCACGTTCATATATATACATGTTACTCTCCTCGCGAGAGCAAGGTGAAAAGAAGGCAAATTAATAACACGGCATTATGGATGAATTTCGAAAACGCTCAACGGCTGCATTGTAATTTTTATCGACAAAAAGCGCAATTCTCGCGCGCCGAGGATACACATCGGTGATGAAAACTCCATCATCCGTGCGCTAGCGCGATATTTCAATAAATGAATGTTACGAAACGTGTATACATCGTAGCGCAACTCGCATTTTGTTTATACGTCTCGGCAGAAGCAGAGCAGCGCGCGCGCGTGAGATAATCGTCGCTTTGACGAAAATCTCCGCGAAGGAACCTTGAAGCTCCATTAAGCTGATTTGATTGCACAATGGGTGTATATGCCACTACCAGAGATTGTATATAGAGTGTACACATAATGTCTTGCGCTCCACAACGCATAAAATTAAGACTGTAAACGCGCGGCTAGCGAACCCGTACCTGCATGGGATGTATATTATCGATGCGGCTTGCTTTATTATCATCTTGTGTGATCTGGGTATAATGGCTTTTCCAGCTAATGCAACGGTATCTCCGTGCACAGGGATTCGATGTCTACTCTGGTGACTGAACTGTCGAGGTGATGCATATAATATATGTTTTTTTATGGTTTATTCGTAAGGATAATTTAGGCGAAAACGTTTCTACGAACGGAGTTACCAGCGCAGGTGAAAATCTCTTACATCTTTCATATATACTTACACTGCGATCGTCGCGAGAAAACATTGCGCAACCGACTTCTTCGCGCCTCCTCGATGTGATTGGCTAATTACGGGCTCCCGACATGGATTTTTCTAGTACACCGTACAGTCGCATAGGTTTATTTTGATTGTTCGACTGCCGGTTGAGTTCGACTCACTTACTCGCGGTCGCGAAATACTTTCTATTAACGCGGATATATAACGTGCGGTTTTTGGTGCTAGTTTTACACGTTCTCGCTGTATGGGAGTAAAGTATTGAACATTATTTTTTAAAAAAAAAAACAAAAAGTTATGAAAAATTCAAATAAAATGTTTGCATAATTGCATTTCTAAAGCACTTCATCACACCCAGCAACGAATTACAACCACTTAAATGCACGCAGCTCACGCAATGCAGCGTTTAATTGTTCCTCTATCGCAGAGCCGACATAAAGCATATTTCCTATAGACCATAAGGAACGAGCATAGCATTCAATGCTAAATATCCTCTCGCAGCGCATGCTCAGTGTCTCGAAGTAGTCCAATCGCGCTCTTAACGCCGCGTCGAGCATTCGAAAGCCGCGCGCGAGTGATCGTCGCGAAAATAAAATAAATGTCCCGCAGGCCGTAAATTATATATGGACGTTATGTAAAATTAAATAATACTTCCGATCGCTCGTGTTGCTTATTCGGCTTCCTGCTTCATATATATTTTTTTTATTCAACTGGAATTGTTATACGTGTGCATATAGATGTAGGAAGTGCGCTTTGAATTTCATGTAACGAGAGCCGATCGCAAGGGTGTAACGTAAAAAATTATCGCGCGGCTCGCCGCGAAATATACGTCTGTATATGTATACACATAATAGAATCATTACAGTCGCGAGCGATATATATCGAGGTGTTTTACTGTTCCTTTTTCGAGAATTGAATGTTTAAATTTCCTCGATGCTTATACTATACTAGGAAACGCCGGTGTCATTAACTTTGTTTTCAGGTCGTATATGACGCTTTGATTTACATAAGTATATATACACATGGCGTGCGCTACGTATATAGGAAATTTCGTTCGGTAAAACGACATATGCCTACAACTAAATATATTCGTTTTGAATTTAATGCGCGCGAGAAATTTCATTGCGGCTCGGAAAATTACACAAATATATATTATATACGTACGCTGTTTACAGCGTGAAAGAAATTCACAAGCGTATAACGGCTTTGACACACGAGTAAATTGTCAATATATAATGAAAGGCATAAAAATCGTCGTTTTCTCCTTTGACCAATAACTGGTTTTCCGCTCGACTTGCTCTTTCAAATAGACGCGTATCTATGACGTAGTCGACCGTGCGTGTTCGGCGATGCAGATGCGCTTTTTAACGAGCTCTCGAAGCCTCGATTTATCATACGCATCTGTTTTATTCATCGTTTTGAAGGAGTTTATAAAAAATTATTTATTAAAAAAATAATAATTGTAGCAGCACGCCGACGAACAATCCCAAACTCCATAACGCCCTCGCGGAGTACATAATTCAGAGGGCGATAGCGAGCTCACTCTCTGTTCGGGAGTGAAATACCGCCGGTTTTTCATCACTCCGCGCGCGCGAGAAAGAGCGCGCCGGGCGCGGCCAACTTCCAACTCGGCAAAATCCATAGAGGCGAGAGGCGAAAAAGTCCGGTTAAACGACTGTATAAATCTCCGACTCTGCGCGCGCGTGCACCTATATAACTCGCGGTCGAGAGAAAGAGAAGAGAAAAAAAACATACAGTAGGCCGCGTCTCTGAAAATCGCGTATACGAGATAGCTACCGCATTCCTGTCGTAATAACCGCGCGTCGATGAGAAAATCAGCTCTCGATCTCGCTTTTTTTGTCTCTTTCGGTTTTTCGCAAAAGAGAGCCGTTGCGAGTCCCAGGATTTAAGCGAAACGCACCACGCGCTCCCGCTATATACTCAATTTCGTGTATTAATTCATGTTGAGCAACGCGCGCTTCATTGATTTGTGCCTATAGATTGGATTGCGCATACACTACGCGCGCGTGCGTATCGAAGAAATTTCGAGTAATAACCGATGGACGTTTGAACGTGTTTGTTTCAGGATGAGTACATATTGAGCTGTGTGTGTGTGTTACATAGGCAAATTTCTTCTGCAGGTTTATGATGTGTGTGGGTTAGCCGCGGCGATATTCTTTGGCCGATCGTCGTAAACGTCAGATATATATTGGGCAAGCTCGAGAATTTCGGATTTTATAATATGCCGCCCGTTTTTCCTCGCGCGCTACGTCAGACTTTTATCGCAATAGACGAAAATTTACGATACCAATATTTTTCGTACGCCGCTTTATTATTATAATGTACGATTTTCGAATTTCACAAGGACGCGCTTGAAAAGCCCGGTAGCATAGCGCGTGTAACAATGTCCGAGTTATACGCGGCTTTTGCAATCGTAGAAATCAGAATATCTACTTTTATATACGTAGCTCCTTTATAACGCATTATGTATATACTTTCTATAATTGTTAAACAAGCGCTGTATACTATCGCTCGAAAAAAAGTATATATACACGAGATGTGCGCATATGCTGTATATACATCCAGAAAGTTCTTCGCGCTCGGTAGAAATGGTAAACAGCACCGAAAAACCCAAGTCTTCCGCGCAACAACTCGAGACAATAAAACAGCGGCGTCTCGTCGTATTCCCAGCATCCATTCATCGTATCGCTCGACTACTCGCGAAATTTTTCCCCGCAGAAGCTACCGCTGCTGCTGCGGGCAAATTCCCGCGACGATATAAACATTTTGCAAGAAGAGACGCAAACGAGCGTCTCCCAAGGAATATTCTGCTATTCAATCTTCCTTTTTGCCTGCAAGGAGAGACAATGAATATACGCGCGAGCTGGAATAAAGAATAAAAGTGTGTGCGTGTATATCGCGATCCTGCGATACGTCCTCGGCTATACACTCTGCGTTTCCATCGGTGCGAACAAAAGCTGCACGAATATTATACAGTGTCTCGTACCTATGGATTTCGCAAAGAAAGGTAGAATTTTCGAGAAGAAAAGAGAAACAGGAAGCGAGATCGATAGAGCCCGATGTGACCTCATTAACAGATTACATCGGGAATCACGAATACAGCCAAGTGAAACGATTGTGCCAAATCGCGCATGGCACATACGCGCGCGCGCGCGGGGCATTTTTTTTCACGGAGCCTCCGTCTGTTGCGGCAACACAACTCGCGGAAGAAAGCTTTCGAAAAAAGAACCAACGCGAAGGAGCATGTGTATATAGACTCGCACACGAGTGCAGAAGGAAGAAGAAAACAGCGGCTGGCTTTCCGCTCCACTAACCCGGCTCGGGCGCTATTATGCAACGACGTGCGACGCTATGCGCAGAAAAGCGCTCCGGAGTAGTCCTCATGCATACATGTATATGTGCGGATGGATGCCACCGATGGCTGCTGCTGCGTCTGCGTTTATCGGACGACTATGTGTGTGCGCACACCTGCTGTGCGTTTTCTCGGCTTAAGCGCCCGTTGTTGTTGTTATGGATCTCTTTTTTATTCGTTGCACGGGGATTCCTCGATGTTTTGAAGTATAGAAAGAGGAATTTGGCAGGGTGATTCTCGAGACTTAATGACGCACGCTACTGGGAGTTCGATTATTATTATATGTACATTAAGTAATTGATAATTACGTTTGAATGTGTAGGTTGCTGTTTTGCGAATCGTCGAATTAATTAATTAATAAGTAAGCATGGTCATCGTTTCAAAATTATATGCATTGAAAATTCGTAAATTTTCGATAAATCACGTACGGGCTTGACGCGTTCAAAGTTTAGTTCATTATTCCAACGATGTGCTGGCAAACAAAAGCATCGTCGATGTAATTAATTCCCTTGTACGAGAGACGCGCACATTTTTTGCTTATTAATCATTCAGACCAGATATGTCAATATTTCCTTCGTTAAGGGAACTTAAACACCTGAAAATTACGGTTGTTTAGCTGACTTATTTTATGTACGAATCGAATGTCATGTATTTGTTATAACTTGACATTTATTAGCCTTAGTTAGTATATTAGGTTTAATAAATCATTATACGGGGGAAAATTTAGATGGAATTTTAGTTTTTCTAAATTCTTGGAAATACAAAAGACCGAAGGAGTGCGTAATTTTTTATCTAACGATACAAAAAATGTTAAATATGTACTATTCTATAGTGATTTTAATGTCGGTTAAAACATTTAATATTGACACTTTAAAATGATTCGTGGTGCACATAATAGTTTTATGTATCTTTCTCAATTTTTTACTATAATGTTACAAATAATAATGTTAACTTGGAGTGTATCACTCTTGCTGACACTTTCATTTTTTTGTAATTTTTGCGAAAGTATCGTTGCTACAGAAAAAAATTAGGCTGACGATTAAATTGAAAACGTATAATTTCTAGAATTAATTAGAAAAGAGTCTATATTTATGATTAGATCTTCAAAATACGTAAGACGCGTGCGCCGTGAAGAAAACATTTCACCACAACCTAATCCTGCCTTATTATGTCAGTGATGACAGTGACCTCGATTACGCGAGATATTACGAGAACGATAAAAAAAACTCTCACAACGATGAGTTTTTTCACCTATACTTTTTACCGGCGTACAATGACTTCCTTTCGGTGCCAACGACAAGTTGTAGTTTACTCGTTTCGAGATCAAATAACTTCAATTACGTGCACAATCAAGCCGATATTGCCAGACGAATAAATCGATCAATCTATACTGTTTATACCGTCGAAAGAACAGTTGCAAAACGAAGCGTAAGTAAACATGCGATCGAGAGTAAATGTAATTTTACAATTTATTTATGCACACATTGCACAAGAGAAGCGTTTTATTATACAGTTACGTATTAACTTTAATTTATCAGGCAATAAAACAAAGAAATTTATTTTTTCTTTATACAAACTGGCTGCCAATTTCTTAATAGTATTTCATACCGAGTGACCCTGAGAATGATATTTTAACGATAAATAAATTAATTTTATTTCCGTTCATTATCATTATTCAATTATCGATGCTTTATCTAAGCAATTATCTTGATTGTAATAGAAGTAAACGAAAACAATGAAAAAAATGAATTTTCCACACCGAAACACGTTTCCCCACACCAACGGATAAATTTGCGAAACCTTAAAATCCCTCAAAAAACGACAAAGTCGCTGCACACTATTTGCCAAAAGAAATAACAACACACAGCGAGTCTAGTCTACACGTACCGAGCGTAACTTGCGGCTAATTACAGTTTCTCTATAAACGACGCCGGTCGCTTCGCTTCTCGCGCTCGTGCAAAGGAGAAAGTCTTGGAGGTGCTACGCGCGTGATCACACGTCAGCTCAGCCCTTGCACTGGCCTCTCCTCCTCGAGTGTAAATCCATTGACGTAGTCTCTCCTTTTTTCCATGTGGATTATCCAATCGTTTTCGCTATACGCGTCAGGATTATAGTCGTCGTAAACAATTCGAGTCGCGGCAATGCTGGATTACCGGCCGTTACACACGCTGCGATTAATAATCCGGCGGTGAAATTTTTCGCCTTTGAAGAACCGAGATTAATGTCGTGTACAGTGTATGGTCGTTATGCAGTGGATTACGGAAAAAGCGTTTCCGCTTTTTTCTTCACTTTTTATGCGAGATTGATTTTTTCTAATTTTGTATATTATAGGTAGGTAAGTGGTGATCGTAAGTTGTTCGATGCCACTATATTTACAAAAAATATTGCACAAATATAGAAGCTTTTAATTTGGTGTCCAACAAAATTGTTTATACTATCTAGTATATAGTATATGTTTATAGTGCTAAATTTTAACGCATCTCTGGCTCGAGTTTGCATTTAATTAGAGCTATCAGTATCGAGTCTCTGCGCGAGCGTTTCATTATCACAGGAAATCGCTTCCCGAAATATTGATAATATTAATAATCATTCAATTTGTATTTTTCATCGCGATATTTGCCCGGCAATTAAACGGAGCTCGCGAGAATATGCGATATTTATCATAAAATGAAAACTGCAATCAAGCAGTTAATTACCCCTTGAAATTACGAAAAAATGAAACCGTTGACGCGCTTGTTGCGCGATTGCTCTGGACTGTACGATTTATTTTAATAAAAATGCGCTCTGCATCCATTTATTTATTCTTCCGTAATATTTGCCGCTCGTGCATATATGCGGCACTTTTATTTTCATCATTGGACATAATAACAAATTTCCGAAAGTAATACTTCAGAAACATTTCCACCAGAAATTCATAATAATAATAAAAAGCCTTCGATGATTGAGCTGTCCGCAAAAATTCAGATAAAAAGTAAAAATTCATCTCTGATTTCAGCCGACATACGGAGTGTATTTGGTCCTTGGTTCTGCTCATCACATTCGGATGGGCTCGAAGGAATCTCCGAAAGCCATAGAACACACATAAGGAGAATACAGTGTGCCAGAGTTCTTCGATTTATTCGGTCCTGATAAGTACCTTGCATCTACGAGTGAGTATACATTTCATTTAATCGCCTTACTCATGTATACCATCCAATAATCATCGTTGTCACGTTGCCTGTTTTGCTTATTACGTCGCTTTCATGTTTGCTTTGTGTTGTTACGTTACGAAGACATATAAATCCCATCACATCAATCAGCTTCAAGGTAAGTACTCGTGAACAAGCTTTCTCAATCGGAACAAACTCGCATGAAATGAGCACATATCCAACCCTTTCCAACTCATATCCGTCGATATTTTTCGCGAAGCTGTCTCTCGTATAAGCGCGCACAAAGAGAGGCTCTCCTGCTAAGGCTGCGTTGGTCGTGGGAATAGCAAAGCAACATATATTGGTATAGCTCCGCTCCAGAAAGTCCGAGCGGGGGAAGGTTCTATACGCAGACACATATAGCGTCGGTTGTTGCGTTACGGAAAGAGCAGGAGGCGAACAGCAGCGCCGTTGCCGCTCCAGCGACGTTATGATATTCGCCGTTGGCTGCGTGGAGTGGGTTTCGAGCAGAGCGAAAGTGCAGGTATATATGCGGCTGATTGTCGCTCGGTCGGGTCAGTGGATTCGTACCTTTTCGCCATGAGAGTCCAGGTGAGAGACTGAGAGATAGAAAAAAAGATAGAGAAAGAGAAGGGGGGATGGGGTGGTAGATTGAGATTTAGAGATACTTGTCTGCTGCTACTTGTCTTTTCGATAGCCCGTTTCGGAGTGGGAGAGGCTTTTTGCGCTGCTCTTTGTTTCGCGGGGGTGATCGATTGGCTGTTTTGCAGATGCACGTGTTTATACGGAATAATGTTGTGCGCGCTTTGTTAACGAATACTGAACGAGTGTTTGTTTCTGCTGCTGCTTCGTTTTAGTCGCTCTTTGGTTCTTGTATTTGCTGCACGAGATCAAATGCTTAAACTGGTATAATTTTTCTTTTTTTTTACTGGTGTTTGAATGTTTATCAACTTTATTCATTGGTTTCGAAAAGTAATGACTAAGAATTATATTAGATTCATTCTTTTCTGACGATGTTCAAAGTGCGTGTTTGTGTGCAACAATTCGTCTAGCGATTTCCTGTTTTTTATTCATTGATATGAATTGAACTTAATTTCTTTGCTTTTCTCTTTTGCATCA
Organism: Muscidifurax raptorellus; assembly: GCA_020010945.3. Classification (NCBI taxonomy): domain Eukaryota; kingdom Metazoa; phylum Arthropoda; class Insecta; order Hymenoptera; family Pteromalidae; genus Muscidifurax; species Muscidifurax raptorellus. The sequence goes on along the minus strand of CM052079.1, from coordinate 12,407,650 downwards.
TTATCTACATTGCACTCGAATCATTGATATTATAGGGGTCTGATCACTTGCTGACCTATTCTATTTATCTCCAGATGGGTTGGTTATTTGCCAATGACTATCGACCTCCAGACTGACTGAAGTTGATTTTGATTTTCGATGCTTTTGTCGTTACTTCATTGGTTCATGACTTGCTTTTCACTATGAATGAAGATATTACGTCATGCACTAATATACCAAGACATCTCATAAGATATCTAATAAAAACCTCTTACTAAATATTTTCGGTTCATGGTCACGTGCATCAAAGACACAACGGTTGTTTTAATAGGTCAAGCCTTGATCATTTTTCAGAACGACACTTGTATAGTCGTAGATCGATAATGGTACTAACATAAAAATTACGTCGCGCATGTTAACTAAGTGCAATGCTTGATTTACATATCGATCAACATATCGCACGGTTCACTTGATTATTTATCATCAGCAAAAAAGCCTGTATACCTGTACACGACAATCGCAATTCCTCTCTAGAATAAATCATTTGCTTGTATTAGTTTCATGTTGCATTTTTTCATCAACTTTTTATAGAAATAATCAATCGACTGTATATCAATTAACCGATCACAATTATGTAATCCAGGCTTTCGCAATGCAATGAAACGTTTACGCTTATTAAATTAATTGATCCTCTCTTTAGAAATAATAATGGTACAAACGCTTGTGTATAGTGCAATTACAACGGCGAAAGTATAATAAGTAATAAACTCGTTACCAATTAAATCGATATACACCAGCAACACTGCGCTTAATAACTCTCTCAGTTGATTGACCACATCTCTCTTAACAACCGTCGCAATTAAACCAAATAAAAAAAACCATCTCTCTCTCTCTCTGGCCTCCAATAGACAGCAATCCTCGCCCTTGCCCTGTTCGGCGCGGCATTCGCCCGCCCAGAAGAGAAGAAAGAAGCCGCTGCTGAGTCGAAGGACAGCAAGAGCAAACGTGGTCTCTTCGACCTCGGTGATTTCGGTGGTCATGGATTGGAGTTCGGCGGATATGGATCCGAACTTGGCGGTCACTTCGGCGGTGGTTCCATCGGTGGTCACCACGACGAGGGCCACATCTCCGGCATCACCATCCACCGCGAGGTCAAAGTGCCCGTACCAGCGCCCTACAAGGTCGAGAAGCACATCCCTGTGCCTTACCCCGTCCACGTCAAGGTACCCGTAGACAGGCCTGTGCCTTACCACGTACCTGCCCCATACCCAGTGCACGTAGACAAGCACATCCCTGTGCCCGTCGAGAAGCCCGTGCCCTACCCCGTCCATGTTCCCGTTAAGGTAAGTTCTTGATCGCTGCTTGCGTGGCTCGTTTGGATGTAGTTTACCGAAGGAATGCTTTTGGTACATATCAGGTGCCAGTGGAGGAACCATACCCAGTCCACGTACCCGTGAAGGTCCCGTACCACGTTGAGAAGGCAGTGCCTTACCCAGTCAAGGTTCCGGTCTACCACAAGGAGTCCTATCCGGTCTACATCAAGGAACACCACCACGACCATCATCAACACCTGGGATACGGTCACCACTTGTAAGAATCGCAAGACACGGATGATGCCTGTCTCGCGGAGCTGTAAATATATAACGAAGAACGAGTGCGGGAGAAGCAAGTCTTTTGTTTCGTCTGCAAAAATGTGCAAAAGCTGCTGCTCTGACTTTGTACCTAATACACTCACCCACACACACAATGTATAGATAGTTCGATTCTTTTGGTCTCACCTCGGCTGCAACGCCGTGGCGAGAGCTGAATTCGTGATGAATTCGCGTACACGCTCGTTAATTGTACTCTGTTTTTATTTTTCTACGTCGAATCCGAGCTTAAAATCATCGATTGTTTGCTATGCGAATTTAGCTGTACGAGTATTGAATAAATATTATTTTTGCTAGAAAAGAATACATTATTATACGCACATATATACCTTACTATTATCCCATGTATCCTCTGAAACATTAAGAGAGTCAGCTCGAATTGATGGACACGACTTCTCGGTCTCAATTTACGACCTCGTCAACGAGTCATTCTCGGAAGAGAGCGAACTCGGTGGCAAAGGTCGCATGGATTATGTACACGAGTCGTCGAGCCTTGTCGAATTGAGTGAAAACGGTCAGTTTACGCGACTTCTCGCGCTGTCTGTCGAGTTAAGCGCGAAGTTGTGTATATACCATACGATCGTTCGGGAGCGACGTCAGTTTAACGACCGCGCGACTCGCTGTTGCCAAGCGAAGTCAGCTATTTATTTTCTGCATAGCTTCGGCGACTTGTCTAATGTCGCTTTGACGTTTGTACATATCGTGTTTTCCACGTGAGACTGTAAACATCTCAAATATAAAGATTTTTTAAATGTGGTTTTCATTTTGTATACAGGTTACAAGTCTGACATCGAGATATCAATGCGTGCTTTTTATTACGCACTAAAAGATAACGTTGCACATCAGTCGTACGTTAACAAAGCGCATAAACTCCAGTAGGCAGTTACATATACGGTGATCCCACAAAGTCAGCCGCAGAGATGCCAAAAAACTTCTTCATCTCTCTCTCTCTCTTGCTCTATCTCTCAGCTTCTCTCAAAAGGATAACGTTAATTACTTTGTATTCGCATATATTCAGGCCGCGTGTCAGAGGCACGCGTCAAAAGTTTAATTCAACGTCGTCCCCATCGCGGTGGCGCGTCAGAAAAGGTAAAAAAGAATAAAGAGCCGCTGGTCGCCTCGCAACTTCGGGAGCGAGAAGTTGATCTCGCGGCCGCGCTAACTCTGATTGGCTGCGCGCTCGCAATCTCATAAAAGCAATTTTCTTCTTTACGATCGTGCGTAAAAGGGCCGGAGGCTCGCGCGACGCCTAAGTGGATTAAGGACGCTTTCGACAGTCCGCCTCCTCGATTTCAGTGTATATACACCTACTGCGGCTCATCTCTCGATTGTCATCTGTGTATCGCGCAAGATTTTCGTGTTGCAAGCTTTCGGACCCGTTTGCCGTCCTGGTCATTCGGAATGTCAGAGCTACAAGATGCCTTGAATAATCTATTCCCGACTATGCTGTCGATATACTCGGAATTGTAATTGCGCAGACTTTGTTTCTGCTAATGCAGCGCGCGCGTGACTCGCGGCTCGATTCGCGCGTTGGAATAAATCGCGATATTTATTGTTTATCTCGCTCGGGAGATTAACCGTGTTAATTTTTCACATTTTCCGGAAGTGATATATCTCTCCAATTTACTTAATCCGATTTGCATATTACGGTGTTAAAAATAAAAAGTTCATTACGAATACGTATAAATCAGCAAGCCGTGGCCGGCGTATATACGTATAAGCGACTAAATCAAACGCAATTTGTGTAGCTCTCTCTCTCTCTCTCTCGGTTATATTCGCGTACTGCTTGAGAGCGTTTCGCCAGAAAATATATAGGTAGAGTGTCGAAAACCGACGTTAATTAGCAGTGGCGCGTATGTAGTTTCCCCCTATGCTGCGCCATTAAAGATGACGGCGACGACGGCAAGTACCTCATAATCATCATCGCGCTACGCGCTTACTCTGATGTTGCAATATTCCAACGGTGTAATATTCATTGTACCGTTTTGTCCCTTTAAATTTTTTTAAATTCAAAATCTTTAAATTAAATTTTGTTGCGGTTATTGAAAAAAACGTGTGTTTTTAAATTATTATATCGTATTGTGTCAATTAATGGCACTTTAGCAATACTAAAATTTTCGAACTAAACAAAAAAAAACATCCACAACAGAGACACCATCGGAACAAACGTCGAGCAGCGTTTATACATTCGCACGAAGACGGAAGAGCGAGTGTAAAACGTGCAGCACACCGCAAACGATCGTTTATACCGCCGCGATAGTTAAAGATCTCGCGATACTGCACAGTATAGCCTACTGAGTGAGAAAAAGAGTGAGAGAGAGAGAGAGAGAGAGAGAGAGAGAGAGAGAAAAACGAATCCGCTCGAGTGAATGAAGTCGCTGCACAGGTGCCCAACTATCTATATATATGCACCACGAGAGGTTTACGCGCGAGCGCGGGAGGTCAGTCATCTTTGGCCGCGAGTCTCTCTCTCTCTCTCTCTCTCTCTCTCTCTCTCTCTCTCTCTCTCTCTCTCTCTTTTTAGCAGACGACGCGCGGTATAAACTGGTTTGTTTACATAACCTATAAACGGCAGACGATTACCGTTCCAGGATTCCCACGAGCGTCTGCCGATTCTTTCTTCCCTCAGTTTCGGCTTCCGTGATTTTAATACATACACTCGTTCGTTATTATGCACTTTCTCATTAGCCATTCTAAACGGCCGGTGTTACAGTTCGCCGCGACATGTTACGTTTGCTGCTGCAACGATCTTTTGTTGCTTTCTAAACCGGGCGTAGACGTATACACGTGTTTTCGATTGCACGCGCGCGTGCTTTCGATTCTACGAAGAAGGTGGCTGTGTGATGAAACGCGTGAATTCTATATCTCTGCAGTATGTTTATGCGAACGTCACGATGCCGAGTTGGGTTATTATAATTATGTACATATACGTGTTTACGAAACTCTGATTTGTCTGGCGGATAAAAATAACTTGGCTAACCGTCTATGTATGTATATATGAGTATAGGAGAACGAGGCGCGGTTTTCTATGGATGCGCGGAACGATGTAAAGTTTAAAATTTAATAATCATGTTGTATATACTTAGCTTCGAATTTATTAGGTAAGTAGTTATATGAGCGTTTACAGGACGACAATGAAGCCAGTATTCCGGGCATTTTAAGCGGCCTGGAATGTTTCGTCGCGCCGTAGCTTGATTTAACGCTCGAGAAACTGCAAGCTCGAAATTCGCCTACAATTCTATCTAAAACACTCGAGCGTTTTAATTGTAACGTATAAACCAGCCCGACTATCTAGACAATAGCTCTACCCCATATACGTATACATATATACGTACCTCTGACGTTATTCAAAAACTTCCTTTATAATACAGGCTACACATGCGCGCACGGCTTTCTCAGAATATAACTATAATAATTCTCTCCGCCTTTAAGATTAGATAAATTCACGAAACTTTTCAAATCTTTTTACGAGCTTTTTTTTCGTGGCACTTAACCTATACGCGCGTATTATACACATCTACGCAGAAGTTTCGCAAAAAGTTTAAAAAATCGAAATTAATGCGCTCACGTATTACACACGCGACGGAAAAGCGGGCGTTTGACAATGTTGATGAAAATTTTTTAAACGCTTTCGTGCCTATGAAGGGAACGTAATTTTGCGTGAGCTCGCTCGGCGAGAGCTTCAGGTTTTAATTCAAATCGCGTTGTAAAATCTAATTTTCGATCTACCGGCGGAAGGGAAACTTGCAAAGTCTGCTGTGTTGGCTGCAGTATACATATACACGCAGCCGCAGCGCTATTTTATGAATTGCTTATTCATCCCGGCGAAAATGGAAACAACTAGATCACAAGCGAAACATGAAAATGCGATTAATGCAGCCGTCGGAGAATGTTTAATTTATGAAGCACTGCGCGAGAGTCTACTTATAGTTATTTACTTATAGCCTCGCAGCATAACGGATAGATGGAATTTTTGAATTTTCAAACGATATATATCGCCGCGTGTATACGCGCGTTACCGTCTTACGTAAGTATCCATGGTTTTATTATGAAAAAAAGTCGAATGCGTAATAAGCAGCGTTATGCGTCTAACAGTTTCCATTTTCTATATACACCGCGCGTCTGACTGTACTCGGTCAGTATCTACTTATAATATATCCCGGGGACAGATATAAGAGAGAGAAAAAATAGACTTATTATACACCCCGCGCGAATCCAGTCATTCCAACGCGTATATAATTAGATATGAATAATCACACTCCACCTGATTCTTCGATTTCCACACGAGCGTTCTGGTATATAATATACACAAGGTTATACCCTCAATCCGATTTCCCTCTCATATAAGCGAGTGAACCGATCAGCTCAGACAGCATCAATAGGTATATATATAATAATGCGCGTCGTTATAAGCCGAGCGGCAAGTTGCTGCACCGATCGCAATCCGCTTTCGAACGTCTCACAAATGTCTCGGGTGTGCTGCAATCGAAACTAGTCTCTATATATATATAAATCGCTCGGGTAAATCTGCACGCACTTTTGCGACATCGAGCCGCGGTATTATAAACCGTTTATATGTATAGGAGGATATAGATCGCGGGGGGCAAAAAGGACACCCCGTCGCTTTTTCTCTCGGTGTATACGCAAGAACGGAAGGCCGTTCACCGGAAACTCCTTGGTATCTGGGCGCGATCAATGGCGCCGTAAATCAGATATTAACCGCGAGGCTTTTCTGCGCTCATATACATTCTATCGGATGTGTGTCGTCGGTTGTTCTTGGCGTCGCGAGGTTATTTTTTTTAACGGACGCATACCGATTTTGCAAACGCGTTGATCTGTTTTATGCGTTGCGAGGCTTCCGTTGCTATACATGTAAGTGTATGTTGCGATAATATACGCGATATATATATATATATAGTCGCGCTGTCTTATGAGAACCTGTGTTGTTTTCGCGGCCAGGCTCTTGTTTGGAAGTTTCGCAGATTTGCCATGGAATTCCAGGGGTGCGGCGAGTGGTTGGACTCGTTCTGTAGGGTCTTTGTCGATTCGCGCAGTGTGAATTTGATTTGAATTTTTAAATGTTTTTAAGATATACAGTAAACTCATTTAGCGTGCGTGATTAATTTTAAAAGCCAATAAATCATGCGATATTATTTTGTAGCCCCAACATAGTTCTGCGAATTATTCGCTTCATATGCATCAGCACCGGATTAAATTATTCTAATTCAAATGCCGATAATGTTGTCACGATTGTTCCTTTAAAAAGTTCGAAGCAAGTTTTTGTGACATTCGGTTCACTTGCTAATTATCCCAGACCGAATGTATACAACTTATAAGCCTAGTTGATCGAAACTAGTTTTCCGGTATTTACACCTGGTCTAGGTCGATCGTTCCACAATCCCATATTTTTAAAATTTATATCTTATTTCCTACACGTGCATGAGTCACCTTACGGTTGACCAATCAATTTCATGTTATCAGCATCGAGCTTTCACTATGATAATAGGTCCTTGACTCGTTCGCGATAATGCGAGCCCAGGCAAAAAACACACGTATATCTCAATGGAATCTCACCGAAATAAATAACCGCTTCGCGGCATCTCGACAGTCGTGCGGTTAAACAAAACTACATAATACCTGATGCACGCGATCCTGTGTGTTGCACATGCCGCTCGCGAACAAGCGCAAGTAGGAAGCGAACGCGTTACGTAATGTACTCTCTCTCTCTCTCTCTCTCTCTCTCTCTCTCTCTCTCTCTCTCTCTCTCTCTCTCTCTTACAGTCGCAGGGCACACATGTATATGTACACTTATCCTCTCTTTCTCTCGCCTATAGCTCATGTGCATAGCGAGCTAACGAGCTGCGCTCTTGTGGGGCCCCCTTTTTTCGAAAACCGCGTCTAACGATCGGCTTCTCAGTTTGGCAAGATATTCCGCTAATGACTCTTGGCTCACTTTTTTTCTTTCTCCTTCTCTCTCTTCCCGAAACGTCGATTCGCCGGATGAATTGAATCTCGGCTTCTTTTGTTCGACGCTTTGTTTACGGCCTCTGTCGCGTCAGAGGGAAAGTGATTTGGTCGCGGGAACGAATAGCCGAGTTGTTTATACTCCAGTTTGTTTATTCTAGTTTATTGTCAGCTGCGCAGGCGTGAATCATCTTGGAGCTTTATACCTATCCGGTGCTGCAGCAGACTTTCGAAGTCGTAACTCTGGAATAACCTGACAATAGTTAGAGACCAGAGGATTGTTTACACGTGTCCGTACACGTGCGATATATTGTATACGGCGAATATAAAACACGACGCGATCTTTCCGCTCTGTCGTAAATATAAGAAGGCGTTTTTTTTTCAAAAATGCCGTTGTTCGATCCGTACAGAAAAGAGAGAGAGAGAGAGAAACCATTTTGCGCGTTAAACGCAGCCCAGTCGATAAATCTATCACTTTCGTCTTCGCCGCACCGCGTAATCCCGCGGCTAATGCAGTATGCAGTCCCGAAAACTCGAAAATAAATCAAGCGCCGGGAAAAAAGGGACGATCGATCAGGCTGATACACGCGCGAATTTTCTCTCAATGAAATTAATCGCGTACACGCCGGTAATCGAGTAATTTATGCGGCCGGTGTAGAGCCGGTGCGGGCCATTATCGCGCGGCTAACCCGAAAACATCGCGGTGCCTGTATATATATATATATATATATATATATATATATATATATAGCGGCTCTTTGGGACTCGAGTATACATGGCGACCGAATTAATATCGGTTTTGATGGTGGAAGCCTATGCATGTGCAAGGACTTTGAGAACGACGCTTTTGTGCTGAGCAATTATATACGCGAGTAGCCGGGTTGACAGGTTCCTGGTGCTTATGACTCGATTTTCATCGTGGTTAACGCGACTTTTCAAGCGGGTTTATTGCTGTGGCGCTTTCGAATCAAAAGGTTCGGAAGTGCTACAAATTTTTAACGCTGGATTTTTGTAAACCGGTACTTCGAACGTCCAGTGAGGCTGTATTCTTTCTTTATTGTCACGATACAGTTTGATATATAGCGTTCGACGTCGTACTCACTATAATGTTATCGGATACGATATGGTTGCAGCGACCTCTCGTAGCAAATCGTGGCAAGTGACATAAGCCTGGCGTTAGAACTGACTAGACAATAATAATCGTTTTGCTTTACAGAAATTGACTGATAAGGTTAGACTATGAACAGTGTTGAATGGAAATGTTTAGTTTTATAAGAATACAATTTTGAGATTCTCAGATGTATTACACATTTTGAAAATAATGTTATGCTTTTAAAAATTGTAAAATAATTCCTGATAAAATATAATTAATCAGATGTTTTTATTTAAATCCTTGAATCTTATAACTACACTAATTTCACGCCGGCACAGCTATACTTTTGAAACAATCAACTGGCGTGAACGCGCATATAACATTCCCCTACTTTAGTTTCACTACTAAAAGCTCACGAACAAACAAAAATCACGTTGATTAACGAAACTCAATAAAATCTACAGCAACACTTTTCACGCTAAATCCAAAGCACACGGCATTTCACCTCTCCTGCAAACCCAGCAAAAAAGCTCGCATCAGCCTAACGAAAAGCTCACCTATATACTCGAGCCAATAAAAATTCAATAAAAAGCACGCGCGCCTCGCTGTTATACTCCGCCCGGGGCAGAAAGTCGAATTCGTTCCGCGGTAAAAGCGCGCCACCCCCTCACGTACATACACGTACCTCTCGATATAGAAAAATCGCCGTCGTCTATATCTTATTCTCTCTTCCTCTCTTTCACCTGGAAAGTTGGAGCGTCGACCGAAGCGCCACCCGATTGCGACCCGAGAGAGGAATTCCCGCGAGGCTGTGAAATTTCACGCAAGGCGAGCGCGCGCGCACATGTGCGCCTACGGCTGTGGCGCGACGCTCGTGTTCTTCGGCCAGATTAATTGGCGCAAGTTTCGAATCGCGGCCGCATTGCGGACCAAGTTCGGGCAAATTTTTTCGAAGATCCGCTCGCACGGTTATTAATGCGTTGGGATGACGTATCTTCGGCGCTCCGGAATGTATCTGAAATATTTGTTTAAAACTGTACAAGCTTTTCTCATCGCGAGTAAAATATTAATTTCGAAACAAAAATTAGAATTTTTGTTTTTCAATTCATAAAGCTGTCTCGATGCTGTGTCCCTAAATAAGTGTCTCAACGTAGCAGAAGCAGCAGCAGCGGCGGCGGCAAGAATTTCGAGGGCAATCTACGGCAGCTGCTGGCGCCGAAAAATCGCGCGATTCTCTTTCTCCCTGAGGATAATAATTCGCCCGTGAACACATAAATTCGAAGTCCGCGAGTTTCACCGAGTGCAGAGCACGCGGCGATCAACTGCGCGAAACTGCTCCCGCGACGTTAAGTGTCCTCGCTTTTCTCGCGATGGATTTTTTCGCTGAGCGAAAATTATTTTTTTTTCTTTCAACGCCGCCGTTTATTGCACCACTGTCGTTCAATAATACCGTGGAGATTTATTCATTATATGCGAAGCGCGACGGGATTAGCCGGAAGTCGTGAATCATTGCGACATGAATGGACGGGACTTCTCCTCTACTTCCTTCTTTTCCCTCTCTTTCTTTCTATATATATATATACATATTATAGTATGGGCTAAATTGATTGAAATCGATTTTGCGACACAGCGTTTGAATTTAGAAAGTAGTATCTTCGTGGAAATTAATTTGCGCTTCCGGATACTCTGTGCATGTGTGCGTACTTTGGATCGTTATTTAACGCTGCTACACTACCGCGTCGTAATTATTTAGTGTAGTGAGAGAGAGATGCTCGCAAACATTTGTGCGATAGCTCGTTTCGCGTGTAAATCAACGCAATAAATTTGGCTGCTGAAATTTATGCTTTTCAATAATAACATGTCCCAATATATTTAATATCATTATGAACGTACGTATACCGAAGTACTCAAAGTACGTGTATATACCTCGCTATCGGACAAAGTTGAATAATGAGGATGGATTTGTATCGACGTTTAAAAAAGTCAGTTAACGAGAAGTCAAATTCGACATTTGAACGATCGAACTATATTACATAGGATTCGAAAATCAGCGGCCCTTTCATCGTTCCCTCATTCCGGTGCAGCTTGCAAGCGCTGCATGTTTCAGAGCTTGCGGTGCAGCGCATCGGCCGATTCTCGCCCGCTCCAGCAGTTCAAATTGACAGAAGTTGAGGCCGGTCATTTGTCTTCCGCGTGCGCGCACTCGAGGTTTTGATCAGCCGTACGGCCGGCGATTCTCTGATTCCGGCGAGATATTGGTTATGGGCTTATTCGGCGAGGGGATGAACCGTACGCTGTCTCGACGGGTAAATGTGCCGCAGAGACACGGTTTATCAGCTGGAGCGGAAACCGTATAGTACTGCGTGAATTTGAATTCTCGTTTAGGGTGTATAACTATATATATTGTTATTGTTATTCTTATAGCTCGTCCCTTCTCGCGATTCTCATTTTTCTTCCTTCGTTAAAAAACGAAGGAGCTCCGATAAAGAAGTTTGGAGAGAATAGCGAGAGAAGTCTATATCCTGTGAGTAAAGATCGGCGAGCTAGCCGTCCGATCGAGTCAAAATTTTTCTGCGCACAAAGCACGGGATTCGCGCAATGACTCACGATTTGCGGGCCTTTGAGATTTTCGCCCTCCTCTGCACTTTTGTACACCGAAAAGCTTTCAGGCCGCGTGGAATAATGGATGCACCGTCGAGAATCGATGCCGTATACATGCTATATACTGTCAGTGTATAAATAGCGAGATTCTATATATACCGAAATTTAACCTGACAAGCTGGAAAAATGATTTTCCACTGGATATAGATGATCTATGCTCACGGGACGAGATACGCTGAATTATCAGTTAGCTCGTTTGGAGGTTTATGGACGATCTTGATTAAGAAAGGAATCGACGAGCTCTGCTCGCTGATATATATCCAAAGGATCTGCCGTATAGACAAACCTCGAGACGTAAAAAAAGAAAACTAGCGGATAAGGAAGCGAGGAATAGAAGGATGGCAGTATATTAAAAATTCTATTAAATTCATTCGAAGTGCTCGGTGGAATATTTTTACGGTCGCTGTTAAAAGCAGCCGCGTGTGATTTCAATTTTATTGCTTTGTGTGAAAAAAATGACGAGCCACGTCGGATTGGAAATTCCGTTGAAAATCGTTGCTTTTTTTTATCGATGTTCGCAGCCCCTTGAAACATAACTGTCTTGTATATTATATGTATACAAGTAGCCGTAAATTTCGGTTCATTAACGGGGGCGGGGGGGGGGGGGTGATAAATGTCCGCGAGTGATACATTATTAACGAAATTATATAGTTCGATGACTGTCATAATGAATTAGGGACAGTCCGAAAATTCCATAGGTGGGTGTGATGGCTCTAGTTAATTAGGACACATTTCAATATTTCGCGAAAAGGCCTAGTCGATGCATAGTCACACCTTAATTTTCGAAATCCCATTGGCAAAGCAAATGTTTAATTGAACAGCACGCGCCAAACAGGTTGGACTGATTACCTTCGGTCGATTAAATGCTGCATCGGATCGGGACTTTGAATATACCCGCGAACGGAAAATCGATATATAGACTTTCAACTATATGCAATTCGGTGGCTTACCATATTTTTAATTTTGTGAACTTTTATTATATTAAACGTTTCTCTATATATATATTTATTTCCGGTGGTATGAATATAATTTGCAACGAGGCTATAATAAAATTATTATTGGTATTTAATCCTTATTGCGCAATAAATCTTCTATACCTATTTTAACATGTGGTTATACAGACGCATAAATCTGTAGGTTAACGATAAGTTACGTGGGTAGGAACAGATGCAGTAGTAAATGTGAATTGATTTTGATTTATTAAAAGTATGAATGACCCAATAGCTTCGATTACACGCGATGTAGGTATTGTGTATAGGTAACTTAACAAGAAAAGGGGGAAGAAACTCAGCCACATGCAAATGTATTTTTCTGAGGTGTTGGAATGTGCTTTTTGGAAAAAAAATAATTAAAAATACTTCTATTCTGATCCAACGGCTCTTGAATCTTCAGACACAACTAATTTGAATAAATACTTGTAAAAAATATAGTCTTCTCGAATGTGTATAACTTTGTTAATATAAATCTTACAGAGTTATAAGAAATGTTAAAAGATTATATTGCTTTAAAATACAGGCAATAAGGCTCTGATAGAAGATAATTGGAGTTGTTTATACAAGGAAACCGATCCGGCTGGTCGTAAGATGCTGCCCACCTGATTCCCATACCTATAACACTATATAACAAATAGATTCACGAATGCGTAACATCGATCGCAATAACAACTATTTTCGTATATTCGATTCAATGAAATTATAAAGTCAGCGATGTTGTCATTTAGTTATCCTTTCGTTAATATTCGCCTGACGAATTATTTACAAAACAGCAAAGCTTTACTTCTTTAGAAAAAATGATGCACGACGCACAACGCTCACCCGCGCAAAATTAAAAACCGAAACAGAGAAAGAGAAAGAGCGAGCCAGGAAAGGTTGTAGAAAAAAAGAAAGGCCCTCACGCGCATCTCTCGACCAAGTCGGACTCGTAAATTACTGCTAGGGGGAAGCTGAACAAAGCTGGCGGCGAGTCGAGTTTTTGATATGCAAGACGCGCGAGCTAGAGAGGGAGAAGAACTACGTGTCGCGCGCGAGCGGCGCGAAATTAAGAAACGAAGAGGCGGCAAGAGAGCCCTTTACTGCAGCGCGTACTCGTCCACTGCGCGCGTTCTCTTCCGCCTCTATTTTCCGACGCTGCAGCAGCTTTTACGAGTGCACGTCTCGGTGCTGGAGCTATTAGGCGAGACGACACTCGTACACTCGGCGTCTGATGATTTATCGGTGGAATGCGCTTTTTGTGGAGTTATTGAAAAGTGCCTGCAGGCATGTATGATTTTTACTTGAATTTTTTTGCTCACTTGCTGAAACATCGTATTATATATACGTGCATTATCCTGACATTTTGGGCTTTCGAGATATCTGGCGGAGCAAAGCGAAAACATAAAATTCCACACTAGCAGCGCTTCTCTCTGTGGTTATCGGGATGTCGTCTCTGCGGTTCTTATCTATCAGGATTAGAGGGCTCAGTCGCCCATTTTAAATTAACCCGGAGGATTTAACCTAAATTAGTCTCGGCGATTAAATTGCAATCCTTTGGAGATCTGCGCGTTTCTATATATATGTTTCAAGGTTTCCAGTTGCATTTACATTTTTTGTGGGATAAAACTGTAATGAAAATAAATATTAACTTACGAGGTAAAATTACAAAGAATGATTCGATTTCGACTAGAGTTTGTCAAGCTGTTGCTTGTATAAAACTGGAAATCGTAAAATCAGATTGTAGTGCTTATACCACATTTACTGACACCTTAATATTTTTATGTACGTATATTGTTATTTGTTTGCCAACTAACTTAATCAACCCTTGACAAAATATACATATGAAGCCTTTTTAGTTAGGTTATTTTGTACTGGGGTTAACAATAATGTCTTTAAATAACTATGAAACAAATTTAACTTTAAAATTAATTACGTCATTAAATTACGCAATGTTATTTTAACAGTACAATATTTTAAATAAGAAATTAATATAATAATATAAATATATCGTTTACATTCGAAAAAAATTATCTTTAATTCACTAGGAACAATTGAGTTGCACATAAAGGGTTACCAACCTGACCGGGCTTTTCTTAACAGTTTCCCGAATTTTAATTAAAACCCAGTATAACTTAAAAATCACAAGAAAATTGGCTGTAGTGCATCGAATACTATTGACTCATCCAGTCAGCAACTGTAAGCCAATCCCTGGAAATGTGCCTTCAAACGTCAGTTGTGCATCGCAGCGTATTAATCCGGTCCACTGCTACGAGAGTCCAGGCTATGTTCCGGGCTATTTGCCGTATTATCGAGCCATATTGCTTTTGCCGTGCAAACAGAAAGAGCGAGAGAGTGAGGGGGGGGGGTGGCTATATGGAGAACGGAAGACACGAAGAGATAGAGATACCGAGAGGTTATGCCTGTCCGCGCGTCCACACGGTATTTCATTAAATCCTTTATGCGGAAGCGCGCTGCATTTCGCTCTGGAATTCACCCTGAGAATGACACGATACGTGCGCTTTCCTCTCGTTCTATTCCGGAGCTGCAGCTTGATTATTTCAGAGCTTTTGACATTGTATTTTGAAGCTGAAAGATATGCAAATATCTCTACAAACTTATGTACTGTGTAGATTTTTGTAACTAAAGTTTTTGTTACTAAAATTACTAAAGATTTCCCATTGCTCATAAACAAATTAAATTTGATTTTATACCACTGTAATTTCAAAATTATAACTTCGTTATAATTTTTCGGTGCTCGTGGTTGTAAAATATTGCTTGAGACTAATCCGAAGGGAGATTATTGAATTACCTCATGCGACGTTTTTCGCTCGAAGTCCACACAAGCTAAATAGTGCACTTCCGTCCGTGTCGAAAAATGCTATTACAGCACTCTAATCTCAAAATCAAAACTTTAATTGTATTACTCGTCTATTCTGGTATAAAATACAATGCGTCTTTTTGTGACTTTTTGAAAAACGTCACAAGAGGTAAATTACCTTACACACCCGTATCGAAATGTACTAGTATTAAACTTGATTCTTAAACTTTTAAAAGATTAGGTATACTTTAAATTTTAAGGTTTTAAGGTTTAAGGTTTGAATTTTCAATTTCAGTGCCATTTTAAAGAAAACCAATCAGTGTCGTTTTAATAGAGTATCATTTTCCGGATTACCTTTTCTAAAAAAGGGTTGAATGTGCTCAATCTTCAAACTTTATTTTATTCTTATATATATCTTAGCGATTTATTGATACTTCGGACTTCGACATTACAAATCTAGTTCATAAATACTAAAACGCCAATTGTAATTTAAAATCGTATAATTTTATCATCTAAGTTTTGAAGATAAATCATAATTTTAACTTGCTTTGACATTTTCCCTTACTATTTCAATTAAGTTATTTCCCTTATAGTTTATCATAAAATGGCTGATTTACCTCTACTACTCCATTCGATTTCCCAAATTCCATGAATTAGTGTAATACTTACTACAAGTATTAAGAAATTTAAAGCAATATCTTATTTTACTTTCAGTTGCTGACTGCTTAATTGTTCCACCCAAAGCTTTTACAAATTAAAATGGTTGAGTTAACAAAAGAACAGCAACAATTTCTTTTGGAATGTGAAGAAGAATTTAAAGATCGTTTTACTGAAAAAGACGAAGAATTTATGAAAGTGAAATTAGGAGAACCAAAGAAACCACCAATTGTTGATCCTTGGTGTAATGCTCGACAGAGTTCGAGAACAACTTTTTCTTATCAAAATCGTAGACGATCTAAACGCAAACGTGACCGAGATAGCGATAGAGAAAGAAGAGATAGAAATAGGGATAGATTAAGAAAACCAGAGAAACGACTGTCTGGTGATTTCTTGCCTAATAGAGAACAGAGTTCTAAACGTCATAGACGAGATAGACGCATTCGTGCCAGGGATAGCGATAGAAGAAGACTAAATAGACATAGCGACAGAATCGGAGAACTACAAAAATTACCAATTGTTAATCCTTTCAGTCCTAGTCAAGATTGTTCACGAGATATAAACAATCGTGACAAAGATAGTGATCGAGCAAAAGAAGATATCAGAGATAAGGATAGATTAGGAGAACTAGATAAACCACCAATTGTTGATCCCTATTTGTGTAACACACGACAAAATTTTAAAAGCGCTTCGCATCAAAATAATACACCTGATATAAGCAATCGCGACGTAGACAGTGATCGAGAGAGTGAAGACAAACATAAGGAGAAATCAGGAAAATCAGATCAGCTACCAATTCTTAATCCTTACTTGTATAACAGACCGCCGAGTTCTAAAAATATTTCTTCGCTACAAGATTGCGGAGGAGACACGAGTAATCGTGATAGTCGTGATAAACGGAGTGATCGTGAAAGAGGAGACAGAGAAAGGGATAGGTTAGGAGAATCAGATCAACCACCAATTGTTAATCTTGACTTGTGTAACACACAGCAAAGTTCTAGAAACAATGCTTCGCGTCAAGATTATGGGCGAGATACATGCAATCGTGACAGATACAGTAATAGAGAAAGAAGAGACATAGCTCAACCACCAGTTGTTGACCCCTACTTTTATAATAGACATCACAACTATTATTTGCATCAAAATTGTAACCGAGGTAGGCGCAATCCTGGTAGAGACAGTAATAGAGGACGAGGATATAGATATAGAGATGGAGAAGATAGATATATAGAAAGTCGTCGCGGTGGAAAACATCATCATCATTATTACAGACCTTATTGATAAGGATTAACAAAAAAAGTTTATGATATAAATAGGAGCTAATAAATTGAACTACCTTTCTTGATAATAAAAGTAATTATTGATTAAAAAACAGTATCTCCCTTGTTAAAATTTATTGATATGTTATTTATTTGTAAAAAATGCCCCTCGATACCTTTTACAATTGATTTATTAAATTCTTATTAAATAACTTTATAAAATGTAATGTAAATTGAAATCTCTGATCATACAGTTATTATTAAAATTTTGCTTCATTTGCAATAATCATTCATATCTCTGTGATGAATTTTAAAAACAGTGAACGAGTCAAACTGTTGAAAAGTAAGACTACGCACTGCACTTTTCATGGGCTAGTTGACCTACCATTGCCACATTTCTTCGCACTGATCAGATGTTAGTGAAATTACTTTTTCACACATCTGCGCGAGCAGTTCACATTCCCTTACGATCGCTTGGAAGGGAATGTATATTTTCCGTACGAGGGTGATAAAAAATGTTTATCATCGATCTCGTATAAATTTTGGCTTTTCTCCCTATAATTAGTATTTTATCACAAAAATGAACAAAAGATTTCTGAAACAAGGATTTCTCTTGATATTCTTAATGATTCGTGGATACCTATATCCATATGTATTTTTTTCAATATTTATGAACGTGAAATATATTATTATCATGGATGATTAATATGTATATGGCACAGTTTAATTCGCAAATTCGATCAGTCTTATAAATTGGATTATATAACGAATTATTAACGGAGTCTCAGTGCTTCATAATTTATACTTACGCTATCGTATTGATCGAGACAAGTTAATTTTATCATAAGCTTACTTATTCAATATTTTTCTGCTCATAAGACACTCAATATTTACCTTCGAAAGAAAATTTTGAAAAATCGCACAATGTCTTTCTCCACAGCTTTGCACAACGATTCAATAGTTCGGAATTCGACTGCGCCCTTGTTGTACTTAGCCGCGAAAATTAATAAGTTGAACGAGTCATACAGCTGCGAATTAGAAAGCTAGCAGACGTCTCAAAAGTGGTCGTCGACGTAGATTTCCTAAGGGAGCAGTTGGCAGGGACAACTTTTTAAACTGTCCGCAGGGCTGCTCAAGTGAACTTTCGTTCGACGCGAGGTCTGACGCAATCGCGATGATGATACAGATAGAGCTTTTCTTTTTTCCAGGGTAATTAGCTATATTCTCATTGATCAGGTGGAGTATATTATCGGTGTGAGAAAATCGGTGGACAAAGCCATAGGATATGTTTTGCTCTATAATAATATAATTATTTGTTTAAAATTACAGCGAGTTGATACAATTTGTCCGCAACGATAATGTTCACGTGGACGGTTGCATAATTACAAGCGCAAAAGTACTTGCGCATACCACTCGGACTTTGAACGTTATAATTACTATTCATGAGTGTGCATATTTGAAATTCTGTTTAGTATTATAATGAGGCCATGGGGTAAGAATAATATTGGAATCTAAATTAAATGAGCTCTCGCTGGTGGTCCATCATATATAATTATGCAGTTTGAATTTTATTCTACTGTGTATTATTAATTAATCAGCGCTGGCTTGTTTTTATGGACTCTTCTTCGAACGATAAACTATAGAACGCGGTGTAAAGCAAAACAACGTCAATTTTCCGCACGTTTAAAAATGCAAGGTAAAAATCAGGCACAAGGAAGAAACATAAAGTCGAAACTTCGCAAGAGCCCCAAGCTATCACCACACCGAAGGAGCGAGCGAGCAAGAGAGAGAGAGAGAGGTAGATAACGATTGCTTATCGAAAATCGTTAGATCGCCGATTACACGTCGCTTTGAAGTGGCTGCTGCCGTCGGAGAGTCTGCGCGCGCGGCGCGGCTCCTTGTTATTAACCAATCAACTAATCAGGAGCCTTTGATCGTCCGTTCGACGCGCCGCTACATGCGGGCTCTCTCACGTTTTGCGTAATAAAATACACGCTTGCAGCAGCAGCAGCAGCTCTGCTGAATTATGCGAGTCGTCGGTGAAAATGCGCCTAGCTTTTTCTTCCCTAATCGCTGGGAGTTCTCGCTTTCGCCAATCTTCGCGCGTATACTTGACTGCTTTTTTTTCTTCCGTAGTCGCTGCTGTACCTTTGGAATTCGTTGGCTCGTAATTGCCGGTGATTTTCGGTATTATGTCAGCGCGACGCACACGTAATCGGCCGTTTTCGAGAGAACTCTCGCGCGCTATTGCACGGAATGCAGCGTATGGAATTATCGGGATGTGTATCGACGAATGAATTTCTGCGTCTCGTGAGTTTTCGTATGGGCTTACCCAACGAAGCGAGTGTATCGTCGAGATCCGTGTTCGATCGGCAATAAAGGCTCATGGATCGACCTTCTGCTGCACACACACATATACCCGTATAACAACGTACACACGTGCTTACTCGTTTCCGTATGTTTACTCCTGGCAAATCTCGAGATATTATATATAATACTCCTCCAAAGACGCGGAAAACGAATATAAATGCATAAAAACGCGTGACCGTTCTTTCTCGCAAATATATATTAACTCGAGGCGAAGAAAAGCTAATTTGTAGGGTGAGCAGGAAGTTGATATTGGTCGCATGTGGGCAGTTTCGTTGCGTGCGTACAGAGACGGGCCCGCGAGACCGATAACCGTTTCAATCGCAGCAGCCTCGCGCGAGCGAACGAGCCCATGTAACTGTCGAGCGCAACGACTATACTACCGCGAAGCTGCTCGTACAGTGTGTTATTAAGTCGGCTTTAATTAGTTCAACGTGGAAGGCGATTTCACGCGGTCGCCGAACGGCTTGGGAAGGAAAAAAATCGAAATTTCAATACTCGCGGTGTTGAATAATCAGCTGTTTTGTATACAAAGTGCGGCTAACGTTGTCGTGCGAGAATTTGCTCATTTCCATAATCTCTCCCAAAAGACAAATACATATATATATATATATATATCCTGGGAAACTTTTGATTCCTTTCCGCGAAAGCACTCAAGAGCTTAGACGCAGCTGGTAAACTTGCTCGTTTCAATCAAACGCGAGCAAACGACAGGATTCAATGGGACTATATATATGTACCCGATAAGATTCAATCACGACGGCGTTAATTCGAATTGCGATATCAACGCGACCCTCATTCCGTTATATACAGCCGAGAGTCAAGGCGATAATCGATGAAGAAGAGCCTCAAGATTCTCCGGTTACTTTTCATTTGGATTTCTTGAATTGCGACGGATTTGTTTACGGATGACGGAAAAATTTGTCAGCGCAGATTATATAATACGGACGTCCCGCTGTATATATTTATATATAGAAGAATCGCTCGAGGCAGAAGACGCACCGATGGCGCGATTTCCTGGTCTTCCTTGAATTTCCAAGTTTTCCACTCTGCCCCTCAAACCGGCGACAGCGTAACACGATAATGCGCTAAGAGCCAGGCAGTGGCGCAAAAGAAGAAGAAGAAGGAGGAAGCAGTTTAAAGGAGGTGCGAAGTGAGTAACGACGACGGAGGGGACGAACTGGTAACTAAGGGAAATTCTTCTCTCTCGGACTTTTTAAGCCGCTCGTCGTCTGCCCCCCCCCCTTATTGACTTAGCGCGCCGACTCTTCAATCTCTCTCGGCGTTCGTTCGACTTTCTTATTACACGATTAGTCGACGTTTTCTTCTTATTCTTCATTTCCGCGCGAGCTCGACGTTTTCTTTCGATGACGAAAAACCAAGGTACACTTTGTTTTTTGCTTAACGAAAGCAATCCCGCGACTGCGGCCGCGAAGTGCAACTCTCTCTCTCTCTCTCTCTTTCTAATTCGTCTGTCCATCCGTCCGTTTTTCCCTCTCGTCCGGTTATATCGTTTGTTCTCTCCGTCTCTCCCTTTATCTTCGCTTCAGAGCAAACTCGATGACGTCGAATCGAAATTGAATCGTCCGCGCGGCGATTGGCTTGTGTCGAGCTTTGGGAGCCGCAGCCAATCCTTTTTATATATACACACACACACGGACACTGCTTTCCATCCGCCAGTCTATATAGCAATATATGGGGTAATGACGCCCGAGGGAATCGATCGCTGTAGGTTTTTTGGAGTTTTTGCACGCGCTTCGCTTGCTGTTGTTGTTGTTGTTATTGTTGTTGGAATCGATCATTGCCTCTGCGATGCTTTCGTTCGATTAATTGTTTGCGCTTGCACATTTATCTTGAAAAGGTATATATATATATTCCTCAAATAAATTTGAAAAGCTCCGTGGAATCACTGGGTGTTAGGATGTACTTTTATCATTTTAAATACAGTCAGGATTCTCCCGGGTGTCGTAGATAACATCGATTTGAATGAGTCGAGAAATAAGTCGAAATATATTTAAGAGGGAGATGGTGCAGCCTCTGCCCGGTATACTGCCAACTCGCGAGCTGCTGCTCTCCGCAGTGTTAAATTTATGGATTCACTTGACAATAGCAGGAAGGACGGAACAGAGGGAGTTGGCAGATCTGCCAACTCAAGCTTCTCTCTCTCTCTCTCTCTTTCCTTCTCTTTGGAGATGCATATATATATATATATATACCTGAGCGCATTTTTCTGTCCTGTGTCCTCGTTAGAGCTTTATGTTTTCCTTTATTTTCTGTCGACAACTTTTTCGAAATGAGGATCAAAGTAGTCGTTGATTTCATTCGCTTGAATTCGCATCAATATTTGTCTTGTTTGCTTTGTTGATTTGCTTTACATCGTCCTTGATTTTCCAGTACCGCGCGCATCCATCCCCATTACCGGTTCTCGCTTTGTCTTCGTTTTCCTTTGCTCGGAAAATTTCGCCTCTGTCTCGTCCCTCCGCAACACTATACACTGTATACCCCTCTTCAGCTGTCTTCAATTTAAAAAAAAAAAATAAGACGCACAGGATCAACAATAAAATAACTCAAATATCGTCGATCGACACGATTAAATTTTAATTGACAGCCATTTCGAAAGTATTTTCCCCTCTGTTAGTTACCCAAATCCGCTGCAAAAAAAACACCGGTCATACGCTTGCAGCAACAACTTTTCCATTTTTCAGCATAGCGACGACGCACTGCTACAGTCGAAAAACTGACGAGCGGGCTCTGCGTTCCAGCAGTTATCGCGAGCGTAGTCTGGCGGACGTCCAAAATATCGACAGCTTCGTTGGAATTGACAAATCGTCCGAGAACGCCGCTGCGCGAGAGTCAGCATAATCGATACTTTGTTCTCGGACCTATTCCCTTTTTTCCGGCTCCGATGCCGTGTCCGAGCTGTACATGTACAAGGGTTAGTGCAAACGTTTTGATACCGATGGGTAGGTTGTCTTTGCTTTTTTTTATGCGCGTGCGTTGATGAAGGTGAAGCTGCAAAGGTTGGGATAGGGTTTTGGGAATATTTTTTGAATGAAATTTTGGAGGAGTGGACGTTGTTTTCACTTGTAAATTGGATCTCTGAGTTGGTCGTGTACAGAAGGTCTCCGGCTGGGATAATTTGACTAATGGTTCGGATTTCATCTAAAGCCATAGGGTCTGGTTAAAAATCCACTGTGACCTGAAGTATAAGTAGGACGGATGCATTTCATTCGTAGGGATACGTAGACGACATCATTACATTGCAGGAACGCGAGCATAAAATGTGTACCAAACACCATCTCATGCCGAAATGAATTTAATATTCCACATACAAATCATTCCTGAAAATGAAATAGCCTCTAATTGAAAGTTTCTTTGATCGTTATGTACATTTACATGGAGGTCTTACAGGAGGATACTCATGCATGCTTAACATGGAAAATGTAAATTTTGTACTCGACTACGACAAAGAAATTTTATTTAAATATTTTCCGAGAGCAATATAAAATTCTGCCGCACTCGAGGTTAAATATATATGGGAATTTTGGAAATATTTTTATTCGGAATTTTGTCTGCAAATAACTTTGAATTTCGCCAGAAAATTTTATCTTAATATTTGAAATATGAGTGAGTGAGAGTGTAACTAATGTAAACAATTGTAATAAAATAGTAATAAATGTAAGCAACAGTTTTGGTTTTTCATATTAATTGGGAGTACTATACACGTTTGGAAAGCAGTAAATCGAGTAAATCGATCTTTTTTACAGCTCTCTGCCAGCAAGCAATTTCAATTAGAGCCTACAATAAAATCATTTTTTTTTAATAAATTGATTGATATTCACAATTCTTGTTTTAGTTTCATAACGATTTGGACTTGTTACCGTGATTTTGCATTCCCCAAATAAAACCATCGTACATTTCCACAATACTATAAAAGTTTGATTTACGCATCAAGAGTATTTTATTTTTATGCAACTTCGTCCTTCGGAAAAGACCCATTTCTAAACTTGGTAATTTAGGAAGTCTCTTGCTCGAGGCTCACGTGTATACCGATCCCGGAGGCGCACTAACTTCGAGATCCCCGGTAGCTTTTTTCTAAAATACTTCGCGCACGTGATATCCCTTTTGATGCGAAACCACACCATGTATATAACCTCCCGCGCGCAGAACAGAATTTTTACATCCACCGAGTAACGCTGGCGCTGGTGATATCAGCGAGCTTTTTTTTCAATTTTTAATCATAAGGGGCTTTGAAGACTCGCGCTCGCGAAACTCCGGTATTTTTTGCGGAGCTTTCGTTGAATAGTTATGAGAGCAAGGAAACTGATAATATAAATGCAAATCAACGCATATCATTGTTTTTGGAATTACACGTACCACGTGTGCATATAGTCAGTTGTAAGCATACAAATGCAAGCTCGAAAGGAAAAGCATATGTGTGTATAGCTCGAATACTTTTTCCATCATATCCTCGGAAAAGAAACAGCAAACAGCATCAGCGCAGCAAGTGTTCTCGGACATCTCGTATAATGAGCGCAATCGCTCAGTGCAAAAAGGCAGCGACTTATACGCGCATACCGCACAGACACTCTCGCACAAGTTCTCATACGCATTACATACGTTCCGCAGAAACGAAGTTTAAGAGCCGCAAACAGAAAGAAGCGACGAGGGTGAAATCCACTATCCGTGCGAGCTCTTCCCAGGCGTCCCATATGTTTGCTCGCGGGTTTCGCGCGTTCTCTCTCCCTCTCTACTTTCCTAAAGCGTAAGCCCACGGGACAGCGCGGCCGGAAAAATAGGGAAAAGCAGACAAATCTCCGGGAACGTCGCTTGCGATCCCATATGCAAATGCGCTGCTATGCTAGTCTGCGGAATGACTTCTTTCTCGACTTTCGAGACGTTCTAAATTGTCAAGAGCGCGTTTTGCTGATTTTTCCCGTCGCCGATATGGCGTGCTATCGAAGTTTGTTCTACTGTCGCTTCCGGAGATTAATTTCTCTTTATGGGGGCAATATTGAAGACGAGTGTATAGAGTAACAGTTATATAGAGACGGACTGTCGTATAAAGAATGTTTGATCACTTAATGCAGCATCGAGTATATTATCAAATTATCCTGCCATCATCTCCTGCAGCTTATACTTATATATGTATATATACACCCCTACTTGCTCGCCTCTATACTACCTCGAATCAAAATCTCCGGGGCGTAATTGAAATTAAGTGTTCGAAGAGGTTGATAACGATAAATTGGCGAGCAGCAGCAGCGTCGTCGTAGTCTCGCGCATCACTCAGAAACTAATGCGCGTATATATGAACCCTCCTACACGTCCTCAGCCCTAAGGCTAATCGAATCGGCGCTCGCTGTTGCATACGTTAACGAATATATGTGCTCCGGCCTCTCTCTCTCTCTCTTACTCTCAAGCTACTCCATAATTTCGCGGACCAAGTTTGGATACATAAGGCGCTGGGCGCATAATGGGTTAACTTGGTGCGTCAGTCAAATGCAGTGGTCGCGCTGCAGCTACTTCTCGAGAAAGGGCCAGAATCTCGCAAGTTTGCAGCTGCCGTCTGATGCTGTTCTGTGCAGAGCTGCTGCTGCCACTGTTTCCGAGAGGGATAGAGAGAGAGAAAGCTCTTCTATGGCTACGCAAATGAGGCTCGGCGACGGGGAGTTAGTCGCGCGGTTTGCAGGACGTTAGCGAGCGACTTGCACGAGTTTAATTACCCATTAGATTTTATATTTGGCTATCTACCAGTTTTATGCATGAAAGAGTCGATATGATGAATATATTGAAGATTAAATCATTCACTTTATCTCACAGCTCGGCTTTTCATTTTTTTTTTAAATAGGTTTCTCAAATATTCTCAGACAATCTGTTTTCATCAAACTTAATTCTGCAACGCGAATGTAAGAGTAATAACCGAAGCCGCAAAAAGATTTCAGAGAATCCGAACAAAGGAATTACATAATACATCGTCCCTGAAAGTTATTCCATCTCGGCATCCCCTTGATATATCGATCAGCCTTCATTCACGCCTGGCCGATTCATTTACATTCGAAGCAAATTAATCGATCAATCATGCCATTGTATTCGCAACTCAGTTAACCTCGACTGAACTGAAAGGCACAAGTTCGGAGAGACAGTATAGTGCTGCAGATTCGAACAAAACAAGATCTCAAGAAACAACCGAGAGAGAGAGAGAGAGAGAGAGAGAGAGAGAGAGAGAGAGAGAGAGAGAGAGAGAGAGAGAGAGAGAGAGAGAGAGAGACGAGGGGACACTGAGAAGACGAAGAGGAAGGAAGTTAGCAGCCAGATTGCAGGTGTGATACAACTTGGGAGAATCTGTTGCGGAGCTTATATACTTGCTATGGCCAGTAGCCGCATCAGCCACAGGGTCAGCCATCCCTCAAGTTTCTCAAATAGTTGCGGCTTTGGATTAATTACAGTACACGCGGGAGACAGGTTGAATGGGTTAAACATCTTGTTAATTTTATTTTCTTATATAATATCATGTCATATAATGGTAATGTCTACAAAATTGACAAATTTGTGCAGTCCATCGCAAACTTTTCCGATAAAGATGGTGATGAGTTCGTCGACGCAAAGTTGCTCAATCCAATTTTGCGAAGTAGAATCAACTTCGATATTTTGTAACTCAACGTATATAACCAAAGGAATTGATCAGATTCATCTTTCTCTGCTTCTCTTATCGAATAATAATTAGCAACACCAACTTCGACCCTAGAGTCGACGGGATTGTGATTTCTTTTCGAGACTGTATCTTCTTCGTCTCTAACTCGCCAATGAACGAGCTGCCTCCTGAGACAACGGGGGAAATTTTAAATAAAACGTTTGCATGCTGGTAAGAATCTCGCGAGTTTTTGCGAAAAATAACAAACAAAAAAAATTATGCAAAGTTCGCGGTGAATTGTCTGGCAGAGCGATAACTCCGCTTTTAACGAGCCACACGGCAGATTTAAAGGGCTGGCAGCCGCGGAAGCGAAAACAATTACAGAATAAGGCGCCGAAGCAAAATACGTCTTATTTAACTGCGTGTAAACGGCGAGCGTCGGCGTAAAAATTACGACTCACTATATACGGAAAAAAGGAGGAAAGAATCATCAGCAGAAGCGGAGGGCGAAGCACGCGAAAAATTTACGCGCTTTCGCGGCCTGTGTGCAGCGTGAAAGAGAGAGAGAGAGAGAGGGAGAGAGAGAGAGAGAGAGAGAGAGAGAGAGAGAGAGAGAGAGAGAGAGAGAGAGAGAGAGAGAGAGAGAGAAGAAAAGGAGGACGAGCGCGCCGCCGGCATCGAGCAATTACGAGCCAAGCCGAGAAAGAAAGAAAGAAAGAGAGAGAGAGCGAAAGAGAGAGAGAGAGAGAGAGAGAGAGAGAGAGAGAGAGAGAGAGAGAGAGTTAAGGGGTGCTATTTTACGACGTCTCTTCGAGTATAAGCGAGGGAGAGATGGAGATAGCGCCACCACCACCGCCGCCGAGCCTCTTCGAAAGCTTTCGCCTCGCGGGCATACAATGCTCTTCAAAAGTTTCGTGGCGATGCAGTTCTATACCAGTTTTTCCTTTTTTCCGCAGCAGTCGCTTCGTTCCGGTGTTTACTCGTATATTTATTTCGCATGCTGCTGCTTCTTGCTCTTTTTTTTCAAGTCTACTGCTACTGCTGTTCCAGTTAATTCGGAACTCATTTTTAATAGAAATGGCAAAGTTGAGAGATAGATAGAGAGAGAGAACGAGAGAGAGAGAGAGAGAGAGAGAGAGAGAGAGAGAGAGAGAGAGAGAGAGAGAGAGAGAGAGAGAGAGAGAGAGAGAGAGAGAGAGAGAGAGAGAGAGAGAGAGAGAGAGAGAGAGTCTGTTGAGATTGTTCGTGCGATAGAACGAATGGACGATGAGTTTAGAAATTTAAATAGAAATTTAAATGGAACTTCTTGGGAGGAGTTGTATTGGATGCCAACTTGGGTCTTAAGCAAACGATTGTTGAATATAAGACGCGATATTTCGATGAAAGACTATGTACGTCGTATATGACGGATACGTCTTGAAAGTTGCGAATTTCTGAAGCAGGAGCGAGATAGTCGAGGAGCGATTTATGTATGTATTTCTGGAGACTCCAGTAGTCGTGTATACGCGCTTGTTTGTCTACGCATGCGTTGTTTGTTTGTGTGTTTGTTGTTTGCCTTCAAGGACTAAGTTAGAGGGGGCGACTACGACGACGCGATATTGCCGTTGCCCCCGAGCCTAGTGCGAGGCGCAGACTAATGATAAACTATAGTCGGAGATTACCTCGGGTTGCATAAATTTCCTCAATACTAATGGAAGTTAATATTAGATGTGCGCGCAAGCGTTGATCAAACATTCGAGATGCAAACACGCGTCAATTGAATTTGCGAGACACAGTTTCACGCGACTAAACATTTTTGCTTCGGTTTGTTTATTCTTCAAAAAGTAGGTGCTTATCAAGTGATGCTGGAGAGGGCGTAGTTGTCACGCTTGATGCTGCAGCATTGTCGGCGGGAGAATTTCTAGTTCATGTGTACCTCAATCATTGCCGCTGTCTGGCTCCCTCATGAGATTTTGATGAAGTAGACAGGATCAATAAGTCCAAATCCGACTATTCTATTACCGTCGAATTACCAGGTGGAAGTGATTTTCGAGCCACGTATATACAGGAGGAATATATTTCGATATGTTCTTCGGATTGAGTTGTGAAAAAATCAATTTAGCTACAATTAATGAATAACTCAACCAAGAGCTTTTTTAACCATCAACTGAAATATTTAGGGCTCATTTCGCGTGTACATATATACATACCTATATCATGCTTCGATTGAAGACTCCTAGCTCGCTTCCATTCTTCTTTGAATATATCAAACTTGCGTCTCTAGGAGAGAATAGAACCCTTACGCAAGGCAAGTTCCATATAAGTTTTCACAGGAAGAAGCCTGCAAAACTTGCGGAAAACTTACGTAACTGCAATATTTCTGGAATAATTAAAAACTTTATAAAAAGTAAAATGTAGATGCAGAATTCGAAGTATCATTCGATATTTTATAAATTTAGATGCTCCATATATCTGTCACAAGATAGCGAAAACAACGATGAACACAATCGGGTTATCTAGACCATCTATTTGCGAACCTTGGAAAGCTGTTTTAATTTAGTTAAATGATGAAAGAGAGCAGATCAGTAAAATATTTACTGCGTTAAGTTAAAGACTAAATGAGTCAATCAGGGAGTTTGTTAAGACATTAATGCTGAATGCCTCATCCTGCTGATTAATTCCCAATGTCAGCTGTAGTACATATAAGAGCGTTCTAAATCGATCCTTTCAGGATATCAGTATGTTTCTGCAACGATACGCGATCGAGTTTAGATTTCACGAGTTTAACTTGCCTTAGATTGTGCTACAGTCATTAGCCGGAGAGTCGTGAAATTGACGATTCAATTTGTTCCAATTAGTGGAACGAAGAAGAGATATTCTTGGAAGGAACTTGTTTATTTAATTGTCTACAGTTCTGAAAATCGTTTCCATCTTTATTATATTATAATAAGTATTTCAAATTTTATGATATCAAAATTCATCTTAGTTAAGCATTTTTTCTCGAGAAACATTATTATTTGCATGCGTCAAGAGTATAGGCATTGATCGGAAGAGTAGTTACAGTCAGAATTTCAGATAAATGACTGACAGAAGGTGGTAGTTCCCTTAGAAATCTGTGTATTTTTAGAATAACGACTGCGAATCAGAATTGAAATAACTCAAACGTCAAATTACATTCCACGACCGTAAAATTACATTATCCGAAAATACCTCTCACCATAAAATCGATAGAGCCCAAAATTCGCTCTACCTCAATTCCAAAATGCTTCTCACCTCCTCCGAAATTCGGCACTGCTCTCGGGAAACTTATCGCCGTTCGCCCACCATTGAATAACGCACCTCGTAACCTACCTCTAGCCCAGCGTTATCGATAAAACAGTGACATATTAATTGGAGTAATTACGAAACTTAGCCAGACCTCTCTTCTCGCTCTCTCGCGCTCTCTCTCCTTCCCGTAAGCACCTACTTAGTATTCCCGGGGTAAAATTATGCGGACTCGAGCTCGCAGCATGCATTAGGTGGCCGGCAACGTTGCTGCAGTGCTCTGCATTACGAGCTGCATCGCCGCAGCCACTGCGGCTATCCGAGTACAAGAAACTTGCGGCCGTGTTAGGAGTATAGGATGGCCGAAGATTATGGGCTAGCCGCTGTCTTGTCCCTTCAAGGGAGCGGTGGAGGGGACGCATAGACGCATTATACACCGGAAGAGGAAAATCGCTCCCCTGAGGGCCGGCGACGTCGAAACTTCCGTTGGGGCCAGATTTTAGGGAGGTGGGGGCGGCTTCCGTCCCCCGACGACGCCCACCTTAACGTGTGTACATATCTTGCCGAGGACTGGGGGTATTTTTTGATAATGATTTAGTTCTTTGGATTAGTTCATTTTGTAGAGAAAAAGATTTGTTTCATGGAAGGTAATAAGATTAAAGTAGGCATGAGGCTTTGTTTTAATACTACGTTATTAAGTATATCTGCATTAATCTCATAGTAGTGTTCACATAAAGTCAAGTCAATCAATCATTCAATATAGCAAGCCAGTCTTTAAAGCATTAGTAGAAGTGGCCTTAGAAGACAGCGAGAAAAGCACTTCCTCGTCGCGCAATCTGTGGCACGGATCAGGCGACGTTACGTCAAACGGCGCACACGCAAAGTAGCCTCCGCTGGCAGGTAACATATCGGACACCTGGGTCACTCTCGATCCGCGCCGGAGACGTTTACGAGCTATACGTCTCAGCTCTTGCTCTTCCTTTCTCGTGGCAGGAGATGCTGTCGTTTTACAGCTCTCGGCGGCGACCGCATAAAGGATGTGGCTGTAAACTTTCTTTTCCGTGGTTTCTCCCTATTATTCTACGTCTTTAACTTTATTCCTGAAAACTGCTCTTGTTACGCAATTGCTGATGATCAGAAACTTAATCGAGATGATTTTTTTTATATGATAAATCATTGTCGAAGATTTGAAAGTATCGCAAATTCAAGCGTTTTGCTTTGGCAGACAATCCTGTTTCGCTAGACAAGACCCTCGTTCGAAAAAAGCGCGAGCGTATCACTTGGTTGCTCTGGACGTCCGACAACAGCAATCGCCGAATAATATAAGGGAGAGGAGGACCGATAATCGATTCAATATGTCAATTGGTGACGTACGGTATTTCCGTCGAGTAAGGTTCCCGATCCTTTTTCCACCCTTTTTTTCTGAGGGAGTGTGTGTGTGTGAGAGAGAGAGGCTCCGGTGGTCGGTATCTTTCGTCTCTTATCGGGCCAAATAGTCGAGCCGATCGATCCTCGGATACCGAATTGCGACGCAGACTACGAGAGAAAAAGGCAACTCACTGTGGAGGAGGAGTGGATTCAAAAGTTTTAACTTCGTTCGAGTTGAGCTAAGTTTAGAAATGACGTATTTTTTGCTCGGCTTCCCGAGAGTGTATGAGGGAGAGAGAGAAGCTATTAACGCGCTCGTTTATTGGTGATTCTATTATAGTCGTTGCTATTATCCGATTCTACAAAATGAAGAATCATACCAATATTTTCTCTAACTAAAAATTTTTTTAAATGCTAAAATTCGTGGACAATAAATGAAAATACCTTTTGTAAATAATTATAGAGTATGAGATGAGAAGAGTACGCAGTAATAAGGATATTACCATCCTTCCAAATGTCACCATTTATAAAGTCGTAGACAGTCGTTTTTTTTTTAAATTAATGATATCGTTCATCAAAATTTGTTGAAACGAATGTCTAAAGAAAATAACCGTATTGGAGAATGTATTTAATTTCATGTAATTATTTTAGAATACGCCTCTACGATCTTTAAAAAAACGGCGTTACTTATTGTCTTCTTTTGCAATTTCCGTGAGAACCTTTTCTTGTGCTATTATTGTGCTATTTGTTCGATGGACGAGTTAGCTGCGATTCCCACGTTATGTGTTCCTTGATGCATTTTCCATGATAAATGTCGTCTTTTGCGATATCCTTTATAAACATTATCTTCAACTATTCATTCTCTGGGAGAACTATTCTTTCTGAAGTTCGTATACGATGATTATCTTCTGTAATTCTACTAACGTTCCTAATGTTCTTCTCCGCAATTCTCATCATCATTATCTACTGTTCTTTTTCTTTATTAGAATTTGAATGATGACTAGGTCCTATTGTACAATGTTTGTACGTCTTTCATAGATGATCGATTAAGTCTCCAGTCACTCTTCAGTTATAGTTTTAACCAGTCGAGGTAATTGTTGATAGAAGTCATCGTCAGATTTCTGCGCGATGTATTCATCATTATAAATCTAAGAAATTAAATGACATGTGAAAGGAAAAATAAGTTAGTAATTTTCAATTAAATATTGCAATGTATAACAAGTGTCAAGTATTATTTTGTTACTATCTGTATAGAGCGACGCTCTAGTGAAGTTTGCAAATTGGGGGTAGTTTCGCTTTATTTGGAAAAAATTTTCTTCGTTTTTATATTTACAAAAAATTTTTCATCGTGATATTATTACCACTAATTATGCATCTCACCACATCAGAAGCATTTCTCAGGGTGTTCAATCCATAAGTTCAAGGGTCAGGGGAATCCCTTTCAATTCGGAACTCCAGAGACTATTGAACTAGATATTGCCAGAACTCCTTATATACTTTCTATGATGGATGGCCATTGATTGGGAGTAGATAACTTCTCTAGCTTGAAACCTCAAAGCGGATTGACTGCCGATTTTAGCCTCTGATGGCTGATGGACTGTTCGACATGGGGAGATTTGAAGCCCCAGGACTAATTCAGTTCGACTCTCCGAACGAGGCTACTGTATTGATGGCTAGTCATGGGTACCGCAAGGGTAATGTAAGGTTATTAGCTATTACGATATGGAATGGGGAATCGGAGGACGTACGCGAAAATCAGTAACTAAGCAGTCTCCCCACGCGGAATTGAAATTTACCAAAATGAACTGCTAGGCCAGAACTTTATTGTGTGTATCAAGCAGATTCACAGTTGATTGAGCTCAACTTTAATTCAAAGTGATGAAACTTTGGCAACATAGCTTCTTTTTGTCTTCAATAAGTGCTCCTGTTACATATATAAATCTATATGTACAAAGTCAAGTTATTGTTCAAAAGTTTTGTGTCAAGATCTAGACTGATCAATAAAGTAACCATCTATCAGTTTAACACATTTCGATTCATTTGGTCTCTTCCTCACCCTAACAAGCATTCGGCATAGTTTTATCCGTGACAAAATGGTCGGTCGCAAGCGAATATCGATTTACTAATTCCCCCAAACTTCAGCAGTGATGCTGCAGACTTAGGCAGCTGCACAGCAAATTTCGTCTTCTCCCCCCGCTATGCATCGGGGGTATTTACCGTAAACCGAGACGAAATTAGAGAATCGCGAATGCGGCCCTGATTGCCAAAAGGTGTTTCGCCTCTAGAAGAGGGTCGTATTTATAGCCGCTCGTAACCAACTCTCGGATAATTGATCGTCTGGCCGGCCCTTGCGCGAATTGCGGCAAAATCGCATTGTGGTTGAATCTAAAAGGCGGTAACGAATGAGCTAAAGCGTTTTAATTCGTGAAAGTGCGTTATCCTACCCTCTTGTTTTCTAGAAGCAATTTAGAAGGAAATGTGTCTTTTTCTGGTTATGCCGGATGTGCATTCAATGTGTGTTAAATTCTTCTTTTAATTTACAAATATATCTGTCGATCAATAAAAATGCTAAGCGATTCCCATTCGAGTACGTGTAATCAAGAATCTCTTCATTCATCGGAAGTTCATCAACGCTATTGTCAAAAGCATCATACCAGTTAGCATCTGCGCCGACGCGCGAGTTAGGAACCTCAAGATAAGGCATTGAATAATTTATCTCACTATCTTCTCGCAGACATGCGTAAGGGATATAATTGTCGGTGAAGTTTGGGTACGAGTATAGAGCGAACAACTCGTCGTTGTTCAATGGCGTTTAGTAACTGGATTTTGAAGCTCCAATTCGTCGCTCGAGAGCTTGTATCTATATCAACTTATTTTTCTTCAGTATTTGTTTTTTTTTCGTCGACTCATGAAATTTATTCTTTCCTCGTTTTCGAACTGCCATATTTGAAGTAAATTAGAACTTACTCCACTGACACTTTTGCATCAAGTTATCAAAACTTAATCGCCAGAACGATAGGAAGCGAAGTGAACTATATCTAGTCGAAAATGATCTCGTCGACGGACTGACATAGATCCTCACCTCTGCAACGAGCTTCTGGTTCGCATCCATACACCGTCCAGCTCTCTCTCTCTCTCTCTCTCTCTCTCTCTCTCTCTCTCTCTCTCTCTCTCTCTCTCTTCCTCTGCATACTCTCGCATTGGCTAACCGAGCGATGTATCATCGGTCCTATACAGCGCTTCGTTTTCTCTCTCTCTCTCTCCTCTCTCTCTCTCAGCGGCATCTCCGCTTCTCAATTAGCCGAGTTGGAATTGCAGATTCGCCGAACTTTCCGGGAATTAGCTTCGCGCCGTCGGACAATAAGCGAGGCCAGAGCTCCGAAGCCGCGGCGCTTCTCTATATCCCTCTGTTTGCAGCGAACGTATATTTGGAGGGGAGGTCTTTCGCGCCAGATAGATCGATGTGTGAGGGGGTATCGATTTATTATTTCGCAGACCGGTTGGCGGCTTTGTTGGCAGATCGGAGCTTCTCTCTATCTCTCTCTGGGAAACGGGTGTCCGTGTCAACGAGCTTGTTTGATTCTCCGAGCGATCGAGAGATTGTTCGATTTGATTGGTTGGCATTGCGATTGCGAGCTTCCATCCTTTGGATTGCCTGCTCCTTTACAACGCAGTTCAATCGATCAGAGCTCGATGACGAAAAAGAAAAGTTTCTCAATAACCATTTAACGTTGAATCGTGAATGCGTCCAATTACACGACAGCTTTTCGAATATCATTGCCCGTTGCTTTTCGTTGTAAAGGCGACAGACGCGACATCGAACTCTTCTGTAGGAGCCTTAACTCCCCTTCCACAAATACAAACGAGCCAGACGTGTCGCCCGGAGCTACAGCCTCGTTTGCTGCCTGTGCAATCCTGTGCAAACCTCCGAGATGTTTCTATCTCTCTCTCTCTCTCTCTCTCTCTCTCTCTCTCTCTCTCTCTCTCTCTCTCTCTCTCTCTCTCTCTCTCTCTCTCTCTGTATCTCTCTGTCTTTCTCTCACTCTTCCGACCCTGTGCACACACATATATACACATCACTACACGCGAATATTTGGACCGTCTCTACACGTACCCGTTCCGATGGAAATCCAGTTAACGTGAAAAAAGGCGCGCGCGAGTGGGTGGGACGAAACTTGATAAAATAGGAGGCTGCCGCCGTCTTCCCAAGGTAGCCGAGGAGAGCGAGACACATTGAGAGAGATTGAATTTAGAAGGAATAAGAAAAATAACGCTCGTCTGATTCGACGATGTTTGTTGCGAACCTCGTGCGTCGTGTTTGGATTATGTGTTTACCCTAAGAGTTTTCCGTCTACACATATATAACTTGTCACTGTTCTAATACAGCGCTGAATTGGTTTATCGCTCATTATACTAGCGTGTAACCTATGCCGTTTAGGAGGCACACGTTCAGCCGCTTCTTCAACTATTAAAGCAAGTCTGCCGATAGCGCTGGTGTGTGCGGGCGCGACAAAACTCTTCGCCCTAAAAGCCGCCATCGTCGTCGTAAACTTAGGCCCGGGGATTACTCGCAGCATAATTTAGGAACTCGGCTTGTTTGGAATTTACATCGTTGCGCGTGTACAAGCCGCGGAGCTTACGCCGCGCGGCTTAATACGACTGGGAAAGAGACACGCTTTAGAATTACAAACGAATTTCTCGAGAGTAAACTGCTCGCGCTGGTGGTATCAGAGGGAGGAAGGGAAATCGAAGAGCTTGACGGCTGAATTTTGGACTATTGTATGCACACCGCATGACTTGAATGCAACCGTCGTGTGGCAAGTTCTCTGTCGAGTTTTCAATGTAGTCTCAAGCTCTTGAGTAAGTATATAGCTGTTGTTTACTCGGTTTCTCCACTTCAATTTGATATATCCCGTACCAGGCTGTAGGGGAGAGTCTTGCAGTATGGGTTACCCATAGGTAATTTGGGGATAGCTTTTTATTTTCGCAATGAAAGTTTAATATCAAAATTTTTACGTGTTCATTCCTTTGTTATTTATCGTAGGAAAAATTGCAGTCGCTCAAATCCGACATTTTAATACATTTTGTTTTAATAAACATAAAACGTGCAATTTGCAAGGATTTAAAAAATGTCTTCTAGTATGGATAATAACCTTTTTTTTCATCTTTGAGGCCAAAATGAAATGTAATGAGTCTTACAACTTTTGTATAAGTAGTAATATACTATATTAACTATAAAATGGTTCTTTAAAGAATATAACACATCTTTCAAGATTAGTGCTGCTAAGGCTTTTTCATAGCACTTCAAGCATTCTGCTATTACTGTGAACTTAAGTTTGAACTTTGAGAACAAACAAGTATTAGACGGTAAACTTACCTGGGACAAAAAAGGAAAGCCTCAAAAACCAATTTATGATACGATGTGAGATGACAAATTTTTTATTTTCCATGTATCTTTTACTGTGATGAATTTAAAATACCGGTCGTGAAGCAAATTCAATAGACCACAAATACATAACAAATGCTCAATTTAAAGGGCTTCTATCTTTTGAGAAATGCTAGAAACTTAAAAATAATCATACTGGAAGACTTTCCCCTATATATTTTTATTGAAATTACGAAAAAATGCCGTAATCGTGCTTTTATTTTTGAAAGAAAAAAAATGTGTACTTCGTACAAGCGCAAAGTTTGAACCTTTGAGATTTAAGCCAGAACAAGCTGCTTTTGCCGGGGTATAGAATGCGCATCTTAGAGCGGGTGCGAAGTAAAGTCAAACGTTGCACGTCGCCAACTTTGAAAGTGCGCTTTCGAATTCCCTATCTCTTCCTTCTCCTGTGAGTCAAGCTCAAGAGGGGCGTGAGAGGTAAATCCCAGTACGCCGATTTTAACTAAAACGATTATGCAAAGTTTGACTTTTGTGCGGTCCTGCCTTTCTTAATTGAATGATAGCGGCACGCGATGCTGCTCTGTCGCTTATTTATGACTTTGACGCTGTTTTAACTATTATTCGCATTTGTTTGTGATATTCTGATGACCTATGTATTAGATTGTCTTAGTTTGTCCTGTGGTTTGTTTATGTGCATTTAAGCAATTTTTAGTTCCTCTACAAAGTAACTTGGTTTATTTTTTAAATATTTTACGTCTCGCTGATCGAATTGAAATTTATTGATAAATAAATGATTTATTTGCAATAGACAAAAAATGCTGCAGATTTAGTGGCATGTAACTTCATTCAAAATTATGTATCTATTGATGCCTGCAAGTGCTCAAGTGAACTAAGCATCCTTATTATATTCCTGAGTGCATTATGCATATTTTTCCCATGGCCATGTTCTTTGTGTTTAATTCCCCATTTCACTGGCGAAAACGCGATATAACCTGATTTCTAGAAACTGTAACGTGTATACTAGTTTTTACTTTTATTCCCCACTAGCGATGCATTTTCGAAATGTTTCAAATCAAAATTTTCTGGATGTATCGTCTCGTTGTGTCAGATTTACAAGTTTGCAAATACTTAAAGTATATAATACTCGTATCGATACAGGGAAAAACTTGATACTTGTGATATTTAGAATAAATTTTAAACTAAATGATGTCAGAAAGCTTCGATTACCTAGTCTAACGCGACATATCATACAGAATTTGACGACCAATTATTGTGTAGAAATTAGTATAAATACCAATAATTTAAAGTTTCAGACAGACATATGATTTTGTAATCAGAGTTGTTAAATCTGAAACTGCTAATTTAATTAATAATGACACTGTCCTTAATAATGACACTGTCCTAATGACACTGTCAAAAAACGATAAAATGTTAAATATAGATTATGTACTAAAATTGGAATAAGTTAATATAATAATGTTGATGTTGCTTATCCATAATAGTTTTCGTAGAAGTAAGTACATAATGTTTTACACCTGTAAGTAATCTCTACGCACGAGAGTCGACGAAGCCAGCCTGATCAAGTCATTCGGCACCATACTTGGGTGTAAATTTTTGGCCCGTGTTACAAGCATTATTTTGCTTCCTCCTAGAGGAAGCTTTGCAATAGTAATATTTTCGACGATGTGTGTGGATGTGTGTGTGTATGTATAACGTCATATTTCTGGAACCACTCAGTTAATATCAATACAATTTGACATGTATATCTATTTTTCGATTCTGAATTCGGGAAAAGCAGTAATTTTTTATTTTGCCAACTAATTTTTGTTTTATGACCATTTCTTAAATTTGAAAAACATTATGTTGCGTTTTTTTCAATGATCTTATTATTACAAACAATTCAGCTACAATGCTTTTGAAAGATAATAAATTACCTATTTTTTCCCGTTTAGTCCTTGGAATCGATCACATCGTTTGGCAGCAAAAATAAAAAAGGTGATTTTTTTTTAAATTCACATCTCTGAAACTACAGATCATAACCTCATGAAGAAAATCATGTTGATGGGTCACGTGTCTAACTATATCCCATAAAAATTTCAAGTTTTTTGACTACATATTTTTTAGTAATAAATCGAAAACTGAAAAAACGATATTTTGGTTCCTCGATTATAGATGTAACAAGGCTTTAATACACTTGAGAGGTTGGGAAAAGGTAGATATTTTATGTATCTTTGCTAAGTTGTTTGCGCAGCTTTTAAAAGTTTATAGTTTGTTAGATATGGTTGAATAAATTGAAAAAAAAATTGTGTTTCTTTATATCTTTAAAACTAAGCAGTAGACTGCTTCATTTGGTGATTTATCATAGCAAAAAGTAATTACTGTTAAAATTATAAATTTTATAATTGATTAATTAATTGATAAACAAATGATTTTGTTGATTGGTTCCTGAGTTATAAGATAATCTCTAAAGTTCTATTTTTCTATACAGTTTTACTTCCTCCTAAAGGATTCAAGTAGTCTTGGATCTCATAAAATGTGATGTTCATCAAAAAATTGTAAATATAATTAGAATTAAGTTTGTATATAAAATAGTACTATATTGAAATAAAATAAAATGAATATTATTTATATGATTATTGTATTTCTTGATGAATCGTGCATATGTGAATCTGTATATAAATCTAATATGATTAATTTTAAATTAAATAAAAAATTTATATATTTTTGTAACTTTAGTTAGCAAAATGGAAACTAGAGCAAAATTTAAAAAATCTCTTCGAAATGAGTCTGTGGACAGCCGTAATCGGGACCATCCAGTTACAATACATACATTGAATGATGATTGCTTGACAAATATATTTACGTTTCTCCGAATAGTCGACAGAGTGAGAATTGAAAGAGGTAATTAAAACATTAAAATTTATTGCAATCAATTTACATGAGAGTAATTATATATGTTTTCTTGCAGTGTGCAAACATTGGAGAAATATTAGTAAAAATTCATGGCAAAATATTAAAACATTAAATAGCAGTTTTGAAATTTGGGGGATTCATATCGTAAACTGTTATCCAAATGAAAAAAGCATTCTTGAAAAAGTTTTAAAACGATGTGGTTCTTTTTTGTGCCACCTGGATCTTTCTGGTTTTTTTATGAAAAGTTATATTTTACATTCGGTTGGTAACTTGTGCCCGAATTTGCAATACATTGATATGCAGTCTATAACACTAACACTACCAGCAATAAAAATCTTGACAAAAAAATGCCACAATTTGAAAGAAATCGCTTTTGGTAATAGCACTATGGCCTGCAATGATACTCCATTATCAGAATTTTTTTCTCGAAATAAACAGCTTCAATCTCTGAAAATGACTAAGAATTACGCTATGAATGGTCAATTTTTGCAAGGCCTCCCAGCGGATATGGATACTATCATTATAGAATGTTGCTCATTGCAATATCTGAATTATTTATGTCATGTGAGTATTAATACAATTTTGTTTAAATTAATATTTTAAAACCAATAATTAGTATAGAAAAATATTTTCATAAAAACCATTTATTTATTATTATTTTTTAAATAACATAGTATATTTTATATTTATATACACAGGCACTGAAGCATTTTAGACAACTAAAAACATTTTCATTCATGAATTCTATATGTAGTTTTGGTTCCCGATTTCTTATTGAAGAAGACCTAGAGTCATTAACAACCTTGAAAAGTCTAAAAATTTCTAAATGCACATTTATTACAATCAACTGCATAATTAAAATGACTGATTTAGAGAAATTAGTAATGTTTGAATTAGAAGAGGTAACCGATGCTTTCTTACTCACTTTGGTTGCAGAATGCAAAAAGTTACATCACGTCGATATAACTAGTAAGAGCTTTTAAGATTGCATTGTTTCAGAAATTTGTTTTTATTATAAAAATTTACTGTACTGTACTGTGCATAATTATTTAAAGCGACTATTTATTTTTTCAGAATGTTATAATGTAACTGATGTTGGTATCCAAGCATTAACGAGTCTGCCTGAAATAGAATATTTGAATTTAAATTATTTGTACAAGATAACTGGCTATACCCTTACATACATGCCCAAACTGAAACAATTATATTGCAAAGATTGCTGCAACTTAAAAGATGACGGACTTCGTACTTTATTAGCAACGTGTGATTTAATTGAAGTTCTAGATCTCTGTGGATGTTCACAGATTACCAATTACTTGGTAAAAAGTGCTATTAGTGCTGCAAAAAATAGAACAAATAATATTGTTCTGAATTTAATATTACTTCGTACAGCAGTCGATCCCACTTATTTTTGTGAGAAATATTTACGTTTAGAAATAATTTTGCCTTTTATATACGAAAGTAGTTCTGAAGATGATGATTGGTTATCATCGGTTTGGTATGATACATTGTAAAAATAGATCCAGAGAATATTTTAAAGCTGCAATAGATAGCAATGACTTATCTTATTGTGAAGATACATGTGACAGAAGCAACTAATGCTGATCAAAGACGTGCTTCATGGATGCATTAAAATAGTATTGTTTCATTCAGTTGTAATTAGAGATTAAGAAAATGTTATTTTTCTTCTTCATTGATATATTGTATTGATTTTAATACATAAGTTGAAATTGGATTTTGGAAATTTGGCATAATTTAAGAATATTTGTCTTCCGAAAAACGAAATGATGATTATTTAAAATTAATTTAGGCTATCTTTTTTCTGGTTAATCATAATTATAACTATATATGCTTATATATAGATTTAAGATTATTTATGTATATCTTATTGACCGACATATGTCTATTTGACCTCATGTAGTTTGCGGTACTCATCTTAGGCTGGTAGACGCACTCGTCTTCGATACATACCCGAAAATTGCACACGAGGTCTAAAAAGACCCACTTTACAGATATAAAGGATACTGTTCACCCCCCCCTCCTTCTGTAAAATAACGTGAAAATATTTGCACCAATGTTCTGATCAAACAAGTACAATTATCTGGTATTGTAAATTCCAATCTACTTGAAAATTGGAAGTGTGTTGTAAAGAGTATGGTATGTTCCATGGGCGAGAATACCCTTCGCCTCGTACTGCAGCTCGCACGCGGTAGTAAAAAGCCTCATTCACCCCCTTGTCGTATAATACACTGTTTTTTGCAACAAAACAACAACAATATGCACATAAACTTTTCGCCCGCGCGTAATCTCTATACACACGAGGGTTGCGACCTGAGTTATTCGGCAGCATATAATTGGATGCAAAATTTTGACACGTGTTACGAAACAAATTTTTTATTCAAAGTGCGTAAAATTGCGATACTAAAAATGTATGAAATACTTGTTATTACAATATATGGACACTGAATCAAAAAGAATATTCTTCATGTTTTTCGAAGAAACATATCATATGTATTGTCAGTCCAGTTTGATCCATATTTTTTTCAATTGGGAGAAAGAATCCATTTTTTATTTATAGATCTTGCTTGTTGTATAATTAACTTTTGATTTTTGACTAATTGGCTTTTGCGTTTTCCTTATCAATGGCATTGTGAATAAATTTTAGTTTTCATATAAGTGAAAAATAGATCAAGTATTGACAAAATATGGTTTTTCGAGTTTTCATTCCCGTTTTCACTGCCATGGTATATAAAAATTCATCGAATTTTTCATTTACCACTCAAAGGTACATCAGCGTCCAGAGAAATCAGACTAGGAGATTGCATCTGTAATTGTTTATATTTCTCAAGTACTTATGTGTCCGATCATCGAGAAAAAAAGAATAAATTACAATAAAATGACAACATAAACTTTGTCTAAAAAAAATCACTGAATACGAGAACAGATAACTTTTAGGCTAAAAAAAGAAACCCGCTCGTGTTCTTGATTTATAAGTCTGGCTACGTCGCGGAGTGTTTCGGCGGTGCACAGCGGCGAGCGGTCAGGACAGACGCCGCCGCGGATGATGCATCGCTCCGGAGTCAGCTCCAGCCGCTAGGTGCAGAGCGAGAGAGAGAGAGCGAAAGAGAGAGAGAGAGAGAGAGAGAGAGAGAGAGAGAGAGAGAGAGAGAGAGAGAGAGAGAGAGAGAGAGAGAGACGAAGGAGGAAGAGAAGCGAGTGGCTAATGGATTCCGAATGGCTGAGAATGGCCGCTTGTTGGCGCCGACTTTTGCTCCTTTTCTTTCTATTTTCGGTTTTCCATTACGCTTTTTTCGGACTCTCCGGAATAGTTCCTGCGGATCGTCTTCTCGGACGATTGTTTTGCGATCGGCTGAGCAAGAGAAGTCAAAGTTCGTTGACCTGTCGACATATACAGAGCTTCGTCAATCGATGACAGGCGCGTCTATTTTTCATATGTGGATCGATTCTATACCTACACATAGCACCGATTGAATTCACGCTCGAGCGGTATATATTGGGGCTCAATGGCCAAACACACTCGGCGGTGCGCCTGTGATTAATGAATTCTAATTTCGACTGGGACAACAAAACAAAACAATAATCGAAATTGGCAGATCCGCGGTTATCGACTATTTCGCAGCGCAGCAGCAGCGTATTTCAGCGATCGCTTTGTAAACGCACGCGGCTTATGCAATTTATTTCCGACTAATTTGAATTTCAGATTTCTCTCGATTCGATCGCGCGTAATTTTGTGTGTTTATCTCTCGGAATTATGACGTTTAATGGGCTTAGCTGTTTTCATAAGCCTCTATATGCGTGACCTAGTAGGCAGCTTTATCCGTCAAATGCTGTCGTCAAATTTTGAAGCTATATATACTGCGAAAAACATGTTGAATACAGTATGTTGTGACTGTAATAAATTACACAGGCGAACGCTTATAGTATACCAAGTTGATTTGTTTCGTGTGTTGCAAACAAAGCGGAATGCATTGTAATCAAGTTTAGACAGGCCGACTTTTTTTTAACAAAGGGGATACTTGAAAATGGATTATTTTCGTGACCCG
The DNA here is from genome assembly GCA_020010945.3 of Muscidifurax raptorellus. Classification (NCBI taxonomy): domain Eukaryota; kingdom Metazoa; phylum Arthropoda; class Insecta; order Hymenoptera; family Pteromalidae; genus Muscidifurax; species Muscidifurax raptorellus. Next base: position 12,364,624 of record CM052079.1, on the reverse strand, counting down.
CACAGGTTACAACGACATAAGTCTACTTTCCCTCGTTGATCTTTATTTACATGCAGCCGATTCCCCACTGCGCGCTTTTTATAAAAAAAATGCCTTCAGTGATTCGAAGCATAACTTGTTCAAGCAAAAATTACCTTTCTCCGAAATAAAATGTCACGGCTTTTTTATTTATCGACAATTCAGCAACGTTTTATCGCTTTTTTTGTAGTATGAACAAAAACACATATTGTATATATACGAAAACACAAAAGCAGAAAAAAGGTTTCAAAGGCGCACTTTACCACCCACCATAAAACACTCTGCCCTGAAATAATGCCGGGCTTTTCAGCAAATCCGTCGCGGTACGAACATTTTAATAAGCAGATGAAGAGCAATTTGCATGATTGGCCTTGTACACACAGTCCCGCTATGCGAGAGCACCATAAATATTGAGTCATCATTAGCGTCATATCGTTGCAACGATGCAAGCCAAAAATAGCAATCGCCAACAGATGCGTTTCAACTGTCATCATCACGAACAGCGACAGAGGCTCGACTTTGTTATATACGCGGCGATCGTCCATTCACGTATTATATTGACGCTTTGAGCGAGAATTATACATCGCGGCTGACGTGAACGGCCTCTCGCGAATATTTCTCCGCGCTCGTTAGCCATAATTAATTATGGCGCGCGTGTAATATGTATGATAACAACACTTTATTGTCTCTGCGAAATAGCTTTTCTTTTCGCGCGCAGCCTTGCAAAATTCAAGCATTGCGAACAAGCTCTGTACTCGCTTAAATGGCGTTATACGCGAATTCAAAAGAAGAAAAATAATAATCTCGGTAGACCCGGCCGCAGCCAAGATAGACCGCTAGAATATCTCTTAAGTTTCTGACTAATGACCTCGAACAGCAGCAGCAGCAGCGGCTGCGGATGCCATGTCGGAGCTTTGCACTCAATGAGCCAGACTCTCTGACGATTGCCGGCGAATTTCAGCGCACAAAGGCTGGCTTTACGCGCGCTTTTATCATTTTCCCCCTGTACACGGATGCGTATGTATATGTATATACTCTGGTATTTAGGAAAGCTCGCGTCAGGTTCGTTCATGACGAATTCATGATTTTAGTGCGCGCTGCGCGAAACCGCCGCGATGGTCAGCAAGCTTCACATAAAGCTTGATTTACAGTAGGCGTAAAATTAGCCGTAAAAGGGAGGCACGCGAGAACGACGCGTTTCGAAGTGCTCTGCCGGATGCACGTTTGGCCCTTTTCCACCAGATTTTTTTTGGTAGGGATTTTAAGGATTGCCGTGTTTTTGTTTTACTGCACGAGGTTTTAGTATGGCTCGCAGCTTCGGAAATGTTTTGAATTTATTTTTTCATAGCGGTGCGAATGACATGGGTAAAAGTAACAAAAGTGCATTGATTGTTTGACAATGTATGAGCAATGATTGAATGTATTTCAAATTGTTGTATTTAGTTTTAGTAAAGATGTTATTAGCTCACGCTGCTCACCAAAGCCAATCGCAATGGGCAATAAAAAACACAGCGACTAAAGCTTCTTTGTGCTATATTCAAGTTGGTGTAAATTTATCCTATATAACACTCTATAGGACGTCACATATTATAACCCAATAACAATATAATAGTACATTTCGATACAAAAGTGCGAAAGTGTTGATTCTGGCACGAGTGTGAGGTTTCTCGCTTGAGCAAAGCAATACAGTGGGCGCAAAAGCGATTTAAAATTTTTGCAGAATGATTAAAATCTTTATTTACGCACACTGTATTGAAATACTTATTATGATGAATTATCCAATAAAATAAAATACATTGATATTATTACTCTATTTATTGCTGTAGAATGTATATATGTGTACAAGAATGTATGCATACTTTGATTAATTTTAAATTAAATGAAAAATTCATATATTTTGCTTGCTGTCATAATTATGGAACCACATGACCGATCGTAATAAAATTTGAGTTGCATATATGTTTTCTGATGCTGAGTTCGTGAAATTTTTTTTATGAGACTGGTCATTTTATAGCTATTTTTCGATTTATGAACAAATATTTTTGCTTTTTCTTAACGGTATAATGTATACAATAAATTCATCAATATAATGTTCCTGAAAGTGCATAAAAATGTTAAAAAGTTATACAGCGATTTGTTGACCGAATAATGATCCTTTCATTGAGTAGAAAACAAACATGTATTTGCGCTGAAATTTTTTTATGGTTCTATTTATAGATATTCAAAAAGAAGAGTTTTACCCCCGTCCACTTTTGCCTCACGCTCTCCTACATATGCATGCATATACGTAAACTTTTTAAAGACCTATTTTTCCGACTCAAAATTCATCAAAATCTTTGCCTTGAAAATTCGCAGCGTTATAGAGCTCTCTGGGAAAGCAAATCGCTAAAATCCATGTATTACATAAGCGCGTACGTCGATAGCCGCGTCCTTAAGGCCGGTGATTCGTGAAACATCTATGGCGTAATGAAACGCATCATGCGCGCATATATACGTGCAGTATGTACGTGCGTTTTATGAAGTAGAAAGAGCCTGCGTTCGGTCAGCCAGTGGCTGGAGTCTGCTTTATTACGCGGAATAGCTGAGAAATTCGTTTGCGCAATGCTATAATACAGCCTTGTTCTCGCGTTATCGTTTTCGAGCGAGCTTTGCGCGCTACTTTTTTTTACGAGACTCGTAATCTCTTGCAGTCTCTCGCGCGTGTCCTACTGAAAGCTTATCAACGTGTGATTTCGCGATATTCAGGTTTGTCTAATAATATAGATAAAGATCTGCTCTATTTGAAGTTAATTTATTTTTCCTGTCTTTCCTCGGAATTCAATTAACCTCAGCCATTCAGCGATGAAATAATTACAGGGCGATCGGATGGCCTGCTATACAGATATCGAATGTGTATTCCGATTACCTCTTTTCATAATTGAACAATCCGGCTGGAATTAAAACACAATACGACCCAGTTCCTTCGATCTAGATTCGACCAGATCCATGCAATATAACGAAAAAGCGAACTCTCGTCCCGATACATATTATTGGAAAATTCCACCCACCCCTTTGTCAATCGGATTTTTAATTGGCACGTAATAGCTCGATCGGCATATAGCGCATACATATGCATATAGCATTGTATAGTCAAGCATCGATCTTCCAAACACAGGCTTTGAAAAAACGCCGATTATAATTTGCACCGCTGCAGGACGTGCGCAATATATGTATTATATAACGAATTCATGCGCGCGAGCTCGCGTATAGACGCTTCGTGTATACAGTTCAGCCTAGCTAATGGCGCGTTAAGTGCGGTCGCGCAATTTGCGAAATATACTCTTAATGGACTGTGCGCTCTATTCTCGAGTTGCTGCAGTCGCGCATTATATTCTTTAATATTCCGAGCTTGCGATATCCGATTATGGAGGCGCACATAATATCTGTAATTTTGGGCTTTGTGATTACGATCAGTAGTGCACATGTGTTCTCGCAGCCTCGTTGGAAAATTGCTACAGTTTTTGCAAATATATAGAGGCATTTCTCACCGAGACACTGGACACCGGCTTCTGGACATTGTTAAACGTCGGCTTTAGAATCGCTCGCAAACAGATTGTTGACGTAATCCCTCTTATACGCGCGCAAAAACGCCGTGGCAGACACACATGCACGCGATCGCGCATTTCCGCGACCAGGTGGCAGACGGATGATTTATAAGACGCTCGAGTCGTAAAACGAATTATCCTGCGCCGTTGCATGCAAGAAGTTTCGCCCTCGGAAAGAAAAGCAGCGCAGCTGCGACGTCGCCTCTTCGCGGTCGTAGAAACACTTTGGATCCTCTTACTGCTCGTGTCGGCATAAGGCGATGATGCGCGGCGTAGTTTCTTTTTCCTCGTGTCAATTGAAGCTTGCGGCTTGTGCTTGCACGAAATGGAGTAAATCGAAAAAAATTTTACTATTTATCTTTACTTTTGGACGCTCATATTAATGAAACTCGAGATTTGGTTAATCGCAGAGTTTTATTAGCCTGTTCCTCGATCGACAGCTGCGGCCGCTGTGTACCTCATACATCCTTTATGGTGAAATAAGAGGCCTCCTGAGAGTCGCCTCGTAAAAGAGGGAACGCGCCACTACTAAATTTTCTCTCGTATAACGAAAGTAAATCGATGCCTCGCGTTGATGCTCTTCTCTAAAAGACAACTTGTACTCGCAAGTTCTTTTTTTTTTAAAACTAGCAAAATCCTCGGATTATATTTTTATTCCGCGCGGTCTGCTGACTGATAGGTAAATAGCGCATTCTATAGTTTTTAAGCTTGGAAAATAATATAGTATCGGTATACAAAAAACAAAAAAATTCTACATAAACCAAACAAACATTTTATTAATCATAACCAAAACAATAAACATCTATCTCCGATATACAACAGTTAAAAACTCAGATATTCAAGTTTAAACAATATCCAAATACAAGATCATTGAAGACACGAACCATCTCAGCGCGCACTTCAATGTTTTTCCGGATCATCCATACCTTTCCGGCTAAATTTGAAGGAGCGCTTGATTAAACGCGGATAATATAAAGTATGTTTGACGCGACGAGTCCAGTCTGCACGCGGTAACAAACGGCCAGCAGCTACCAGAAGCAAACTATTCGAATTACCATGTAAATGGCATTCTCGGCATAATGCTTTGTTTTCACTCTCTCGCTTCCTCTCGCTCACCCTCGTGTGTCGGCCGACTGCTTGATTTACATGCGCGTCGAACGCGAGCATCGCCGCCAGCAGCTGCGGACTCGGCCAGTGTTGCTAAGGTTCGGGGAAATACGGTTTAATTTCAAATTTATATTTTCTTTTTCTCTTTGGATATTTTATATGTTGCGGGTTGAATCGCCCGGATATGAATTTTTTCTCGCGTATACGCGGGTTTAACGAGCTTTTCTTTCGATTGAAACCGGTCGCGGGGCAGAAATTCGCGCTGTGAAGTTTTTATAACGTTTGTGTATACTATATTAGACTATATATATATGGATATGTTTACGGAGAAAGCGCACAAGATATACAAAGCGCGAAAAAACAATGGGGAAGCGAAGAGTGAAAAAGTGTATATCGATGAGCCAACTATTTTTCCTCCCTTCTTCATATAAAAATCGAACAGTTTTTGCTATTCTTCGCATGTATATCAGATCGTTCGACTATATATTTATACACTGCGCTCACCCTGTTTCTCGATCTTGTTTTATTTTTACCCTGGTTTCAATATCCAATTTTATGTGATTAATCCTTTTGCTGCACGAAAATAATTCCTTTTTATATTCTTCATCATAAAACCCCTCGATATTCACTCGATAATTTTCAAATAGTGCCAACCAGAAATACGAAAATTCTATTTCCCCTCTGGCGCGAGTATACATATATTATATACATATAAAAATATCCCGGGCGTGAAGCTAAAAAAAAAAATTTCAGTATTTACCGCAGGAATTTCGACGAGCCGGATGCTGTTCTCGGCTTCAAAATTGAAACGCCCGGCACTCGCGTCAATGTTCGCGCTTCTTCATCTTGACGACTTGGAATACATTTCCGGCGCTCGCCTCTCGACGTGCATTTGTATAAAAATATATCTATACGTCGAAGTCGTTGCACGCCACTCTAGATAATAGAATCCACGCGAGGGAAGTCTCTGAATCGCTGAAAATATCATCAGCGATAGGTGCTTCTTCGGCGATGCTGTTGCCACATTTTTGCCTCTGGCATGAGCTGGATGTCGGAATCTGGAGGCATCAGATGGAAAAATCGATTTTCCATAGATGTGTTTGTTTGAATTGGATTTACAGTGCCGAACCGAGCGAACAGTGGATCAGTTTGTAAATTTAATTTGCGTCCTCTGAATATTGGAAATTTCAGAATCAGCTTTAGTAGTGATGTCGAAATCATGCATTAACAACACGCCTATATGTTCGTAAACAATTCAATGAGCTAATATTTAATTGGCAAAAATCAATTATTGATACCTCGTATATATGCGGGTAACAGATTTAGTCGGCATGTAAACTGATTGAAATGGTTCATTTGTGATCAGAGGATTAACTTTAGCAAATCCGTATAGTTCATAACTAATATCCGACGATAGTAAAAAATCAAACTGGAGTATTATCAACTAAATCAGTGCAACATATACCCTCGGAAACTATTCCATTCTAAAAATTATTCCCGCGAGGACTCATTTGACCCGGCGAGTAACTCGCGTCATCATCGCGGGCGTTACCGGTTCCTTAAGCGGTCGCCGGTGCGGAGGAAATCGATTTCCCTTGATTTGGTGCCGCCGAGAGAACGAAATTAACCCGCAGTAGCCCGACGCTTTTGAGGACGATGAAAAAGTTGCTCTAAAAGGCGTTTGAAGATGAAGGGAAAATCCCACGCGAAGGTAGGGATTACACCAACTATTATACCAAGAAGAAAAAGAAGAAGAAGAAGTAGAAGTACAGAAGCAGCGAAAGAGGCAGGAGAGAAAGACAAGATGCTTCAAGGTGGAATAATGTGCTGGAAAAAAGAAGTCTCGCATTGTGTTCCAAGCAGGCTGGTTATTTTCTATATTTTTTTTCGCGCTCGTTCCCGTTTTCCTCGGCGCGGCCGGGGTATACGCTTTTGTTGTAACTTTCAAGTTGTGCTGGGCGCTTTTCTTTGCTTCTTTCTTCCGCCGTGGAATGCCGTTAAACTTCTCTGATGCCTTCGAGTTGTGACAAAGCCTCAATCGTGTTTTTCGCGGATAACGATAATCCCTCGCGAGAGATTAAGGCGCTCTATAATTGCCATTGTTCGACTGTTATTCGATTGTGGAAACGGGGGATTTCGAGAATTTTGCAGTACAAAGCTACGGCTGGATTGTGTCTGCAGGTAAATTTGAAAATAATGGATAAACTGAAAAGCTCGAAAGAAGAAAATGTTGTTTGAAATTAATAAAACGACGATATGCAAATCTCTAGGCTTTTGGGTCTGCCTCGTGCGCCGATCCTTACACGAGACCCTTCTTGCATAATGCATAGTTCTTCGAAAGATATGCGAAGGATTTGCCACCTAGGATTTTCTTTTTTCTTTTTATTCCTGTTTGCAGCCGGATCGATCCGAGTAAATCAATGTTAGATACGCGAAATTTTCTTCCATAAAATGCATACAGATTTCCCGGGGTTGTAACACATATACCGGTCATTATGCGTGCAAAGCCCGCGGATAAGACTGAATTGATGCGGATGTCTGGCTGAACTTGTTGAATATTTTTCCATTAAAATCTAGAATTAGTTTCGATAAAATATTGTAAGCTTCAGACTGATATACGACATTCTTTCTCATATTAAAACACGGTTTTCACATCTTCGCGAATAATGGGACTGATCGTATCCTTTATTAGAAAAAGTCAATATACAATTATAACAGGTTGTGAGATGAAAACTACATCGAAAGCAAGCCCTTTATCGGTTTTTCTAAAACGGCATGACCTTCAGTTGTACGAGCTTACACGTCAAGGTCCGTAGGGCAATTAAGAAGCGGCTTTAACCTAAGTCGCTTATTCACAAGTAGGCTTACGGCTGCGTAATCCTTAATTTCGCCTCACTGGCCTACATCCGCGTATGTACCGTCGGCTTGCAAAAGCCATAGTCTCGTAATTAGTTGGGCTCGTTGGAAAGATCGATAATTTTTGTACGTTCAGTCGTGGACATTCATTACTATAATGTCGAAGCTGCGATTTTTCCTGTTTACCTCGGTGCATAATTTACATCGATATCATTGAAATGGATATGTAACGGTATTTGTTTCAATTTTCCACGTTGAGAAATAAAACAAATTTTACGCGCTTTTTTGCATTATCAATCAGCTTTTAAAGTGCACTCCTGCAGTATTATGTGCCGTACATATGTGGCATGTATATACTTGTAATTAAAATGGGATTGCAAATTACATTGAGCATGCGTTAATGCCGCATATATTCAACCTTTTGGCCCATGTATAAAAAAGATTTAAAAAAAAGCAATTTGCTGCTAATTATATTGTAAATTTATAGGTTAATCTCGAGGTTAATTGAAAATGGGCAACAACGAACGAGAAAAAATTCACACACGCCAACACATTCCTCGGGTTAATTAAATAAGTAACGTGCATTCGCGTAATCTGAGCTTGTTCGAATCTGTTTACGGATCTCGCGACTTTTCTCGCGTTCGGATTTCTAATCAGAGCCAAGCTCGAGTTACTTGACTGCTGTACAAATACAGCCGCTGAAAAGAGATATCTTTTTTTATCACATTTTTCATCGATTCATGATTTCGAACTCGAAACTTGTATCAAGTTATTTTAGCCAAAGTAGAGCAGCAACTTCAAAATAAATGCTGGGTCTAAAAATATCTTGAAAAGTTATATTAGCGTCTGGCTGCAGGTTATCTATTTTTTCGTTGGATGAATTTTCAAACTCGAGAGAAAAAACGTCGAAGTGGTATATAAATATTTAGTAAACAGAGAACCTCATCTAGTCCTCGTTTACCGTTATAAAACGGGCCAACCGAGCAATTCCGACAATATAACGTGCACTACTCTTTTAATCTCGGCGATATATCGAATCTAGGGAAAAAGTGATAGCAAAAGCTGTATCAAAGTTGCTAGTCGACGGTAGATTGTATATATCAACATACTGAATAAACCACATCCATTAATTACATAGCATTGAATAAAGAACGAGTTTATTAGTAAATACCCTCAAATTTCACTGCGCTATATATATATAATACCCACGGAAATCGCAGTAACAAATAGCAGAATCAAACAATCGATCTCCATGCAATGCGAATGCATTACTCACTGTCTATCGATAATCCGTTGCGCGAGCGCAAATAATATAATCGTCCGACTGCATATAGCCATTGATGTCATTCCGCGAAAATTCTCTCCCTCGAAGAACTCACTGGAACACGTGACGGTATAAATTAGCGATCGATGCAGCGCCGCGGCCCCTACGTATATATACAACTCCAAAAACACGAGAGTTCCATTAACACGAAGCATCGGAAAAGGCCGAGAAAAAAAGCGCACTTGAGAAGAGTATTATCATCGGCCGCGGCGAGAGCAGATCAGCATTTTGACCCATGCACATGCACGGCGAAAGGGTTACATGCAGTATATAGAGTAGATAATCGAGTATATAGAGGGTCTGGTTGGTGTGTAGTATCGTCGCGCGACGATAATTAAATGCATAATTAATGAACACACGCGTGTAGCTCGCGCGCGCGTATTTGCATTCGGTTGCATACGTCCCGAGTCCCATAACACCTAACACGGATAATCGAATTAGGCTCACGTTAATGTCCGACGACTGATTACCTTCCCTCTCTCTCTCTCTCTCTCTCTCGCTCTCTCTTGCGAGCTAGCATTCGGCAAATTGGCCAAGCGCACAGGGGAGCAACAGCAGCCGAGAACACTGACGGACTCGACTGTTCCACCCCTCCATCTCTCGTCTTTGCACACGCAGGCCTGCGTGTCTGCGAGCGATGTCCGAGTGCCGGATCGCGTTCATTTCCTTGCCCTGCTCTGTTGCTGTATGTAGTGCGCTCTCTTCGAGCCCCGAGGGCCCGATTAATAATTAGCAGCTCGTTCGCTGCTGTGTTGCTCGCCTGAAGTTGGGATGTATACGGAGAGATCCATAAAAAACATTTGGATAGCGGGTACACCTGCTTAAAAAAATCGAGGGCACGAACGAAAACATTTCAAAAAAAGATCGTTAAAAATTGTTGCCTAGGTCGAAAATAGGCTGCGAATGAAAAAAGTTATGAATTTTGTCCCCCGATAATCGTTATTTTTCCTTTATTAATATACAATTTTCGTTTGCGCCCTCAGAAATTGTGTACGTGCCGCCGTTAAACAATGGTTACTTTTTGAGTGTCAAAACCGTGTCCCGTGGCCGATTACGCAACTATTATTCTAGTATTCTTAATAGTGTATAGAACACGAAAAAAGGTCCCAGAGATGAAGCGTTTAGTTTTTTCTTTTAATCAGGTCATCCCGCTAAAACTGCAACGGTTTTTATGGATTTTTTCATATATATGTGAGATTGATCAACTGCTGCAATTGTCGGGTGGCGTTTGGAGGTGTGAAAGTAGCAAGTACTTGCAAAAAATTCGACAATTGATTATGTTGTTAAGCGGAGGAATGTATTATTTTTATCGCGATTATGCTTATTGTGAACGATGATTATGAACAGACTGGGTGAGCTTCGTTTTAGTAGGTCATAAACTGTCTGCTCGTCGTATGATAGCGAATCTGTACTTATGCATTGCGATAGAATGGTATATATTATGAAACAAGAGAGGGGGAATCGGTTATTTCTAGCAAGTGTGAAATGATTTATTATCCTTCGGCGCCCTCGATTCTAACTCGTAACTCATCATCAGAGCGAGAATTTTTCCCTCCTCCCCTCCTCTTGTTGCAGATCGGACTTTTTTAACAAGTGTATTATTTAATTCACGGGGCTTCTTCATACAGCTTGAATGGAAAGTCGCGCATTTGAGCCTAGTGTGGCTCACCTAAAAAACTACAATTTGCGAAATTTTCAAACATTTTAACGGTATGCCAGAAAACGGAATTAGTCGTAGTATATATATCGCCAAGCCATGCAGTAGCCGTAAAACGAAACAGTTTTAAATTTATTTGCAATCTAGCTTTTGCTTAGCAATGATAGGTGACGTAAAAACGCCATTCTATTGCCCTCATAAAAATCTGCGTACCGTGTGTAGATATAGGGTTGTTCCACCTAATGCCAAAAAGGCCTTGTTGGGCCTGCTTCGGCCGCTCATGCTATAACTGCACCTGAATCAACTCTTTTGTAATTATTATTGAATTTATTAATCAGAATAAACTCAATCACTATAGCAGAATATTATTTAGTATTTATTGACACACAAAAAGTCTACATAGGTAATACAGATAGGCGCAGAGCAAGACTCGAAAGTAAACACTGTTACAGCTACGAGTGTTTTGGCTGAACTGAGCTGCATTCGCAGATGGCTGCAGCTAGACGCATACCTTTCGCATGCGAAAGGGTCAAAGACATTTTATTGTTCTATTGGGGACATCCTGTCATCGTCGTGCTTCAATGATCAGCGATCAAAAGGTTTTATGATATGAACTGGAGTTTTCCCGAAGTTAAACACTCAAAATAAAACAGTAATCCGTGTGCTCGCTCACGTATTTCTCAAAAATTATCTTCATTGGCCTTGTTTGGTGATTCAATAGGAGTTGAAGTGCATTTCAATCAATTGAGCGCGCATTTATAAAGAAAACCAATGTTGATCGTTTATATCTATATTTGTAGACATACATCTACACGGAAAAAAAATGGTTGGTAACAGTAACACATTGCTTGGTAAAAACGTACCACCATATATTTTTTGTTATCCTTACCAAGAACTTGTTAAATATTATCGAGAAAGTAGATAACTTCCCAATTTTTTCATCATACTAACTACTTGGTAAGATTAACCAAAAATATATAGTTGATATGCTTTTATCAAGCGGTTTTTTTACTGTTTTCAACTACTTTTTCCGTGTAGCATAAACGAAGGATACCCAATTGCGTTGAGTCCTGACAGAGAAATGTCGCGTCTCACACTCTCCACACGGTCGAGGTGTTCCCCGATAACGCACTGGTGCGCTTTTTTTTATCCCTCTTCCTTCTTCCCTCCTTGCAAGTCAGCGTTGCCGCCGCCCAACCGAACTGAAATTTGACCTGTAATTCAGATTTGCAGTTAGGCTCCCTGACAAGGTCACACGGCAGCTGTATGGCGTCGCGGCCACTGTATCTTCGCACCGTGCCATAAAGGTGACTTGAGCCCACTGGAGGTCGCGAGGCTTACCTCTGTCTCTACGTCAAGTTTGTTCGCACTTAACAAAATAATCTCTTTCAATCTGTCGCATTACAAAAATATTTATCATGATTTGTATAACTTAAAAAGCTACTCGAAGCTTACGTCATAAATGTTTTTTTTATATCGTCTTCCTTATACTATTATGCGTCTTACGCGCGTTGCTTTGTTTATAGTTATGTTTTGAATTCTTACTCGGTATATTAGTCTCATCGACTGAAATCTTTATGGCTCTCACCCACACATGGAAAAGCAGTTATTTTATTCTTTACATTACCTGAGTATTGTTTATTTTTTATTGTATTTATATCCCGAACAGGTGTATTTTGTAAAACATAAAAATCTTTACTTTTTCCTTGTAATCAGTAAAAATAACATTGCGATACCAAAACAATGCAATACATTTTTGAGATAAATTTGAAGTGAGAACTATGTCTTTATGAACTTTTATTTCCATTCGCTACTATGACACATAGCATTGACTTTGTCATTGTGACACACTTTTTGCGTTGCATGAAATAAATAGTTAAAAATAGTATGATTGCAACTTTTACATAACTTTTGCATAATTTTGCAAGTTGAACACTAAATATACCGCGGACGCCATGAATAAAAAACTCTCAACCATTTGATAGTCTCACTCTTGGCTGTCAACATCAGCTGGTATCCCACAACCAAATTAATAACCGGACAAAATGTTTCTCAATCCCTATAACTATATAAACAATTTACATTATGCGATTTCAGTCCAGCAACACACATACACTCGCTGCCCGGAGCAACGCAGCATTTCGCGAGCTTCAGCGATAATAGTCATCAGCGAAGTGCGACACGTGCACTTTGAGGCCAAAAATAGGTTTAACATTTCACGAGACTCGCGCAACGCAACGCGCGCGCCGAAACAATTAAGCGCCATCCGAGCGGCTCCGATGATAATGAACTATGCATAGCTCGCGCGATTTCATTGCCGCCGCCGCTGCTGCTGCTGCGATTCGTTGGAAAACCGAGGTGACGGATGATGACTGTAATCTCCGCTTCACTCGCGCTCTAGCCCCCTCTCAACTCTCGTTTGGAAATTTAACGCGTGCGATTAGTCGAGATGGCAGCTAATTAATGATTCAATTAGTGACTATTCTATATGTATAAATTTCGGCAGTTTCTCGCACGAAATACACCGTTTTGTAAGAGAAAAGAAGTTATTGTAGACACGCGAGTAATATAACGATATAAACGCACATACCCACGAGCATCAGACGTTAATATATTCGTCGAAGCGCATAATCAGCAATATTCCCTTCAAACAGCATCATAGTGCATAAAACAAGCAAACTGCATTATTACAGTCGTGCAGCAGTTCACATCAGGGCAATTGGCGCTCGCATTGTGAGCCGACGCCGCGCATGAAAAATGCAATCGTCGATCGACTAATCACCGCACGAATCACTTCAGCTCGCGAGTTTCAGCGGTGCCACGCGCAATTTCGCTCGTTGTAACTCAATTCCGAATGCATTTGGGTCGCGCTGCCGGCGTATTATTCGTCTGGCTCGACGACTCATTATGCATCGAAATCTCTCTGTTCGGTGCGTTTCAGACACCAGGCGGTTTACGCTCGCATTGTTTGCGTTTTCTTTGTCCCGCACTGGTTTAAGGGATGCGTGATGTTTTCATTTTATTCCGCGAAAATATGGATTCGAGGCGTTCGAAAAAAACGAGCAAAAAGAATTATGCTTTGGAAAGCTGAAGAAAGACCAGAGCCGAGAGCCCGTTTATTAGTGAGAGAGTAGGAGAGCGAGCGGCGCGAAGGGCTCCACGTCGACAGTTTGATATGCGACTAAAACCCGCCCCTGTCGTCTCTCTCTCTCTCGTCTTTCGAGCAGCTCTCATCCTCTGTGGAAAGTGTGTGTGTGTGTGTGTGAGAGAGAGAGAGAGAGAGAGAGAGAGAGAGAACAGGAGAGAGCCTTTTACGTCGTCGGGGCGGCCTCGTAAATTTCGCGCGGGGATTTTCCCCGGGCCGCGACGCGAATAATACGCGAGCGTCACTCGTTAAATAATTATTTCGCGGCCGAGCGTCTTTTGTGTAACTCAGGCTCGCGATCGTATAATTTTCAGCGTACACCTCGCGGATTTCCGGAACAGAGGAGATGCTGATGCGCCGGGCTTTTATTATGCTTGCGCTACATAATACGCGTATATGTATACGCATCGTCGAAAAAAAGTTCAGATAACTTTTCCATTATGTTCCTGAAAGCATTTAAAGGGAAACTTGATTTCTGTAAAATTTTAAATCAAAAGATAGATCATTCATGAGCTTAATTGGCAAAGTGGTTGATATTAAAAAGAGCAGACGTCAACGCGTCATATTCGTTCTTGAACGAGTATTTAGTTGTTCGATAAAGAGCGCAGCAGTTCTCTGAAAAAATCTTTGGACGGTTTCTTCGTCATAAGGCTAATATGGATTTTGGAAACAATAATTGGTAAAAGTGGCTGTCAGACAGGAGAGGATGAAAAGCGAATCATCGAAATACCTCATTGAAGTATGTAAATGATGAAGAAAGAGAAATTTGACACAAAAACTACAGATGGATCCAGCTATAAAAAAAGGAGATTGCAACTGTATTGAACTGAAACAACAGAGACAATTCATAGCGTTATAAAAAAATTTCATCGGTTCGGTTGAATAGTGAGCAACTTCAAAGTTGATATATCGGCGTGCTGGTATAGAGTCCCAGTAAACTGGCTGGATTGACGAGAAACTCGGATTTCATGAAATCATTCGAGGATTACCGTTTCCAAGAATTTGTACTACATTTTAGAAGAGAAGCTACATTCTGAGAGCGAGAAACTAATAGCGGTTTAGAAGAGCTTTGTAAAGGAAGGTTTGAAGACGAAGTTTTATAAGCTTTTGATCATTAAGTAACGTGCTTTATTAAACTAGGCTATGGATACGCCCTTTTTCATGCAATGAATACGGACTATCGAAAGTATAATGAACTTGACAGTGCAGAGTTATATAAGATCGATCAATTGTTTTGGCCGAGTTTTTGACAGCTTAATAAAGTCCACTTTTAAATATTTCGTTTTCGTGATTCCGTGCAAATATGACAACGAAAACATTATTACCTGTAATTTCTTCAGATTCCAATATTTAGCCTCTTTCGAAAAATTGGGAGCAAAAGACAGGGTCAATTTAACATTGCTATTCTATATATAAAAAGTGTGCTGGCCTCTTAAATCTGCCTCAGTGTACAGATAAGTTTAGAGGGCGACGAATTAAAGTGCTCCGAAAACGTAGCAATTAGTCGATGGATGCATTGAATTTTTCATGACCTCGCGGATAATTCTAGCTTACAAGCTATATGAACTTGGCGTTGGTTACAATAACTCAGTTTACTCGTTCGGCGCGCTACACGGTGATGTTTGACGAGGCTATTGCTAATTACGCTCCACCGGAAATTTATCCGTTATGTTTGTTACGCGCACTATTTGCATATATACACCGGCTTATTCAAAATCTCCAAAGCCGCAAAAATTTCCTCCAGCATATCTGTCCCGCACAACTCGCCGGTAATATACGCATACATACATATATACACTTTGCCCGGTAACTCTCAACATTTAATTTTAATTGCCCATACTCGCGTTTCCGTGAGCAACACCACCCAGCGGCTGGCCTCGGAGGGACGGAAAGTCATTTCGCCGATGCTGCTGCCGCTGCCACGGAGAAAACAAGAGCTCGCACGTACATGAGGAAAGTTGTCGGGTGGACCGACGGCGCACTTTGACGCGCAAACGGGCTGCTTCGCGAATGTTTTGATTAATCTGCGCGGATGCGCGCGCGACCGCTCACCACCGGGATAATTATTCTCGGAGATTGAATTTTGGATTGAGTTTGTTTTGCTCGAGTTCGAGTTGATCGATGATTTCTTTGCTTTTCGTGGATTTGCATCAATTGGGTGTAAGACCGTAGCATGGGAAAGGAACGATTCGATTTGAAATTAAACGATACATCACTGCTTGCAGTTTACGATTATTAGGCATCGTTGAGTAAACTCCGTTGACAGAAAACAATCAAGAAAAACATTTACCCTTTTAATCTAGTTTCTCGCTTAATTTTCGTATTCGTTTTTTCTTTATTCCTGACTGTCAGCGTTAGCGCTCCCTTTTTACTTCATCGCATTGCTGTGTCCAGAGCAGACCTCCATTACACATTGTTAAAAAATAGCTTCGCCAAAGTACGACTCGTGGTACCACTCCACGCATATATGCAATACCGGACGAGGTGACCAGGGAGTATCCATATTTCACGCACACCGCCAAGGGCTATATAGAGATTTCGACGATAATCCCGAACGAAGCAATCTACAGTTGCGGTTTCATTCATGCTCCCTCGGAACTTCGCAGTCGCGCACAGATTGCTTTGTACACCGTCACGTACTAGCGAACGTTATTTTATCGCTAACAGTATCTTATTCAACTTTATGGTTGTTCAGAATATTCTGCCCAAATCGCTACACATTCTTCATCCCTTACGTGTAAGAGAGGACCCGCGCAGATGCGATAAACGCGCCTGAGCCGCAGGAAAAGCGGTGACGCGGTCGGCCGGTACAATTGCGCCGTTCCTCTCTGGATATACCTTCAGACCGCGCCGCCTTTTTCTGGAAAATTATAAAAATCTGCACCGCGACAGAATATATACTGTTAGCTCGGGTATATATAAGCAAACGCGGCCTCCAAAGAGGGTAATAACGGTCAGTCGTTTCGCGCTTCTGTCCCGTAAACGCGTGCGTTTAAGTGCGACATCGAAGCGGGAGACGCGAGCGCTGCAATTTCGAATATTCATGGCCGAGCTTTTTTATGGGCACGATTGCGCGGGCATCAAGAGCTGCGCTATTGC
The DNA here is from genome assembly GCA_020010945.3 of Muscidifurax raptorellus. Taxonomy (NCBI): domain Eukaryota; kingdom Metazoa; phylum Arthropoda; class Insecta; order Hymenoptera; family Pteromalidae; genus Muscidifurax; species Muscidifurax raptorellus. The sequence continues at coordinate 12,347,834 of CM052079.1, read as the reverse complement.
TTTGCCTCTCGCCGGCGAATGTTTGTTATGAAAGTTGTTTCGCATTGCGAGGGAAAAAAGTAAAGATTTATTTTGCAATTCTACGAGTTCGCGATGGCTTTGAAGCTTCGAGCTTTTTGGCGGGAAAATCAAAATATGTTGGATGTGTAAATGAAAGTGGAAATAAATGAATAATTTAGGCGGGACGATGTTGGATTTTGCTTTGTATATGGGTCACTCTGTTAGTCAGAAAACTGCTATATAGAGTTTTTGATTAAACTTGCAAGATCGACGCGTGCTCCGTGAGCTCTAACTTATATTACCAATTTTTATGTAATCAGAAATAAACAATCACTACGCGTTTTAGTAATCCTATTGGTGAATCGACGATCAATCGCAGAACAAATAAAATGATGATTCTTATCTTTTTTTTTCATTTGTATGGTCATAAAACAAATTTTGTTTTTTTCCATGATTTCGTTGTTTAAATTTTTGCAGAATTAAATACTCGAAATCAGTGTGCATTTTAATGAAAGTTATTCAATTTATTTAATAACGTGACTGCTTCATCTACAAAGGTAAAATCATTTTGTGCATATTTTGATCGTGTAAAATTTAGTAAAAACAGTAATTAATTATCCAAACACCGTTGTAGAAAGTCAACAGTTTAAACTTACTAAGACGTTGAGACTTTGCTAAGTGCTTCCGTTAATTTTTCATTAAAATTAGGATAAAACTTAATTGAGAATTTGCTAAATATTTCGAAATGAAAAAAAGTTTTTACATATGTATGTTATGTGTTTGCGGTTGCCGTTAACAGAGTATAACTATAGTAGTATAACTTTTGACATCTGGGATCCAGAGTCGCTTAATAGAGACGATGTCTAGATGCTCGCGGATGAAGAGATCTAGGAACTACACTCCGTATTTTTGGTCTAGACACTTGGACATTGTCAAAAAACTACGGAGCGCAGTTCTTGAACCCCATTATCGATGCTCTACAGTTGTATTGTCTAACCTAACGCTCAAGGAAGTCTCATAAATTTGCATACTATGCTGTAACAACGCATAACCTCAAATTTCTCCCTTGAACTACCCGATAAATAAATATTTGCTAATTTTAGCTGAGAAGCTATATATAGGCACCTATTGAATGTAACAATTCTTCAACGGGTTCGTGAATGAATAATTTGCTTATTTGCTCAAATTAGCTAATTATTAGCGGATGTATCTTTCACATTTCAACCAGAGCAACATTACAAATAACTGAACTCATTGAATTTTGCATTTTCATCTCACAGATCGTTTGATTACAAAATTCACTGGAATAAACAATTGTATTTAATCGTGTATTTTCCCAGTAATTTTGATTCGTTACATAAATACAAATATAAACGTACACGCTGCGTATGAACTGGCCTCGAGCCTCATTCGTCCAGGCTTATATCTTTTTTTCTCCCTCTTTCTCTCCACCGCATCACAGCTGCGCAGCTTATTTTGTTCGAAAATATCCCCCATCGGCACTTCGACAGCCCTGAAGATAAAGTTGCATTTGCTATCCTCTGCAGCTCTTTCCCCTCTGGCCTTTTTCTTTGATTTCTCCCTTTTTCCGCAGACCAGCAGCGGCAACCTTCGACGCGCTCGCTACTGGCGAAAATCCTCGCGAAAGATTTATGGATGTGTATATATCGGTCGGCGTTAAGGCGCGGGACAGCGGCGCGTTGCTACGCGATTCGCGAAAAACGGTTTGTTTCCCGCACAAAAATGGGGCTTTAGCGCCGTTGTGTTTTCTCCTCGCCGCGCTTATTGAAACATCGAGTATTCCCTCTCACGGTTCTTCATCTTTCCGACGTTCGGTGTTTGTATATATACGTATAAGGACGTGATCGATGTGCTTGCAAGCTTATACTACGATTTGTGATTGATGCAACTTTGATGAAGATGATTTCTTTTTTCGATGAAGTTGATTGTATGACGATTGCTCGATGAGCGAACCTTATAGACAAAAACATTTTTATATTTTTCAAGTTAAGCTTCCAAGTGTAAAGGCAGGAGTTTGCGCAGAATACCGGAAATCAAAAACCTGTCGAGTCTCTTCGTTTCACTAGTAAAATTTTCAAACTTTCCGTCGATGTGTAACAGCTGCCCCTCTTCATTTTGTTGATTCTCTCGGGTGGAAAAATACGTCGCTCCGCTCATTATACTCGAGATATAGACACATGCACACTCTACATTCACCGAGAAACTTAACCGTTCGTGTGGAGGATTCACTTACAGGCGATTCCTTTGCCGTCGAAGCCGAGTATCAAGACGATTCGGTCGAGCCAACGTTTTTATTTGTCGGAGGCGCCGCAGAGAAGTGAAAGAAGACGATAATATGCCCTAGACAAAAGGAGAAGAATGGCGGCGCAGCGCTGCACGGGAAAAAGTTTTAATTAAAAAAATTTCAACTTTTCGTCAAATCTCCCACCGAAGCCACTTTATATACAAGTAAACTCGAGGGCGCTGGAAATTAATATCGGTTATATAAGATCGTCGGTCGATTCGGAAAAGAAATTGTTTTTATTGGCGCGAAAGTATTCCCGTTTGGAATAATAATATCGAAGCGTTTCATTTCTTGAACGATCGTTCCAAAAATCAAAACTTCACCCGCATCATTTCTCTCAGCTCTCTTTCCAAATCAATTTCGACTGCTCTTCAGAACTCAACTCTACCATATTATACCCAACAGTCTACGTATCGTTGTGATAAGTCTTCCAGCCCTCGCAGCGGCTATTTATAAAACTGAAATCCAGTCGCTCCTACCTGTACAATACTCCTTGCCCGGTTTCCCTCTAGCTCTCGCTCGTTTTAGCAATTCTTTAAGCGTTTCGCGCTCAGCGCTATCCCTCACACGAGGCGCTGGTGGGCGTCCGCCCTGGTTATCTGTGCGGTGCGTCGAAGCTGCCTCAATAAGTCAACGTCCCGCGTTGCCTTCGGTAATTTATTTCCGCGAATTCGCGGACCCCTCTTCGTTTCTCAGCCGAGATCTATGTCGTGCTCGGTTCGCGGCAGATGTTTGATTCTTGAAAAGCGGAAGTAGTCAGTCCAAGTGCGTGCTTCCAAGGGAAGGAGTGGATCGATCTGTCAGTTTGATAAGGAGTCATAGTTAAGCTGACTAGATTCGGAATGGTTGAACTGTTGGCTATTATCTGGGAATTTTAATTATAACGCGAGTTGCTAAATTAAACTGTGGTATATCGATGTATGCCAGTGAAATATTACGCTCGTATAACGAGTCTCTGTGTGAGGGTCCGCAGTGAGTAAAATTGTCGTGTAATTTGAATGTCAAATGACTCACTTGGCTCCCTCGGCGCTTAACTATTCTCTCTCCTCTCTTTCGCAGTGAAATCAAGCCATAATTATTCAAAGTCGCGTCACTCCTTAGCTCCTTGTAATACACGTTATACATTTTACGAAATTTAATTCTTCAATATACTCAGTTCAATCATCGGGCTTCCAAAAAGGACCAGCTAATAATAAAGTTACATATTGAACATCATTGGCGCACATAACAGTAAAACTGACTGAAAATGCGCATTTTAATTAAACAAGTGCTGCTAAGGCGAAAGTTCGAACGAGTATGAGGTGCAACTGAACGAACCAGTCGCCAGATGGGTCGAGGGCATAAAAACTTTTCTTTATACTAGTTTGGTCAGAGGCGCAACACCGAAGCAGACTTTAACAGTCTGCTGGATAGAGAACGTTCCCGCTGCTGTTGCATATTCTCTCTCTCTCTCTCTCTTACTCTCGCGCGCGCTTTACTTTCTTGTTTATGACTTTATCAAGCGTTAATAACGGAATAAAATCCTCTCTGGGTTATTAGCTGGGGTGGAAAAGAAAAAGGGTGCCAGAGTTGCCGCATTAACATCGGAAACTAATTAGCTCGTACGCAACGTTTCATCGGAAATGCATTTTTCTCTGTGTACAGTGCACATTTCTCGGTAACCTCGTTGTTATAGAATACACGTTGCCTTGTTAAAAAAAGGAGTTTCGATTTGTTTTCATAAAACATTTACCCAGAAAGTTTTTCGCACTACTCTCTCTCTCTCTCTCTCTCTCTCTCTCTCTCTCTCTCTCTCTCTCTCTCTCTCTCTCCATATATATACATATAAATAAAGTAATTTCCAGAATGTATGAACACGCGTGCTTCTATTCCTTGTCAAGCCCTGCGGGAAAATAATTCCATGAAATTCCAAATAAATAGCTCGATTATTTTGTTGATGATACGTCGTGCAATACACAAAAACAGTAGAAGACTCGAAAAAAATGCTTCGTCAATCTGTTTTCTTGGCCATTCAAATTCAACAAAAAGTATAGCCAATAGTCGACGGCATATATTTATTGTCAGGGTGCTAACGACAAATAAAATTTCTAGAAACGATAAAGAGTATGAAAAGAGGTTCAATTTGAAAAAAGATCGTGAAAAATCGTCTTAGATATAAAACTATTTAACCATTTCAGTCATAGCATACCGTCGTTGAACAATACCTATCTTTTCATTGAATATATAAATGTCCGAGAAAACAGTAATAGACATGATGAAGAAATAAAATTGAACTAAGAACTTGTGCTCCAGTTCTGAAAATTTACCTTTTTCTAAATGTTCTAATTAATGAATTTAAGAAAAATTGCTCATAGGCTCTTTTTTCGATTTTTTGTAAAATACTCAAATTACATTTTTTCATATGCACTACAACATTTAGTAAATACGTTCGTGCCTTAGCATATATTCCAATTTGTCGATACCTAACTATTTGCATTATAGCACTGCATGCGCACTACTCGAATTAGAAGTTGCTGGTAAGCCGATATTCGAACGTCCTCGTTATCGAAGTGTAATAACTTCCTCTATATACTCGTATATGTATACCAAACGAGCAAGACTAAAATACCAAACTCCAGAATTTCATTTGAAAATGTAAAGACGCCAACGTGTTCACAAAATGCTCTATACAGGTATACAATTCAATAACCTCCTATGGCAATATCGAACAAGCCCGACACGCACACATCGCCATTAGCTATTCCCGCGCCGTGAAATCTTGCAGTCGAAGTAAAATCCTGCAGCAAAGCCGAGGCAAAAAAGAAAACAGGAAAGCGCAAACTACCGAAAATCCCGCCAAAACTGCAGCATCATCTCATTCCCCGCATCGCTGTATACAACCCCGCTATTTCTCTCAAAACACGCACGGCGGATTTCCCGGCGGCGAAGCAGCAACTTTTCGCATTTCATTAAACGAGCGAACGTCGATTGTTTCGCATCAGCCTCCGAACTTTGGCTTTCCTCTATTACGGAAGTGCGGTATATACATATTATAGAGCTTTGCGACCCTGACTGTGGGTATCGGGGATTGAAATTTGATGTCGCGCGGTCGAGCGGCATTTTTACGCCCGTGGTCGGGCACTACACAGCCCTGTTTGTTTGCGGCGCGACACTGGAGTTTGTTGAGAGCCCGCATTGCGTTCGGTCGATGGATATGAAACTAATGTGGACATAGTTTTACAGTTGTAGCCCACCAAGGGCTTTGTCAGTGTTTTACGCTTGAGTCTGATTCTTTTCGATGCGCTTGCCAAGACTATTTACGTTTTTTTATTGCGAGCCACTTTTATGTTTTTTTAACCCACCCCAATGTTAAAGTTCGTACTTTTTCCCCCGGTTTGTCGGAGGCACAAACAGCACGTGCAGCGCTGGAAGGCTAGGGTGACTTTTACGGTCTGTTGGGTATGTTAAAAAATTGTATGTTGTACTTGAGAAAAAAATGCGGGTTGTATGCGCTTGCGTATATGCGCAATTCCGTGAAGTCGGATACTTCATGGCTCAAAAAAGAGGACATGTGTTTTTGGGAACACGCTCACCGGGTCAATATTTTGCGTTTGTTAGAGCATATCGACGGCTGAGGGGAATAACGCCTTGTCTTGGAGCTCGGTTCGAGAACGTCCTATATCTCGGAGCAAGCTTGTTTTTAAGATTTATCTACGTCATTTCTATTCCAGATGCGATTCATTTTTCGCAATTGTATTATGGTAGTTCTGCGTGCTTTGAAAAAGTCTACACGAGTACCATAATAAAATGTCAGAAAATTAATCCCATCTGGAATAGAAATGACATTGAACAGTCTTAAAAATAAGCTCCCTCCGAGATAAGGTGTTCTTGAAGCGGAACCCGAGATAAGGGTTAGAACCGGGTTCCCAGAGAGGATGTTCTCGAAATGGGCTCCCAGATAAGGTGTTCATCTGAACAGATTAATTTCATTGATATTTGTACAAAAATTACATTTCAAAACAAATAAATTTATTGGTTTGTTCCATTATCTATAGAGTAGCTTCATCCTTGGTGTAATCATGGTGAAGCAGCTCTTTTGATGAATCAATTTGACATCACTTTGCAGGGGCTAGACTTATTTCATTCTTTTTCTGCGAGGAATATAGCTTACCTGTGCTCTGTTTTGAGTTTTCAGTGAAGCTGCCAGTAATGGCAAAATTTGAAGTGACACCTAGGCCAGCGCTTCTCTTTTTCGACTCCGTTGTGGTCCTGTTACTGTGGCGATTGGCATTAGTTGCAAGTCTAACCAATATTCAAAATTAACGAGCATTGGCGGACATTGTCACAGACCTGTTGATTCGCGACTACTTAGCTTTGATGTAATCGTCTTCGTCATACCTTTTTCTTTTCTTATAAGCCGGTGCAAGTTTCTCCGAGAAAAGCTGTCTCTAGAATTACGAAGTATAGCAGCAAGCGTTGCAAATTCCACATTAGTTTTGTTGACACAAGATTTTCACCTACTGGAATTATTAAACTACAATCAAATATGAAACTAGTAGAATCAGAAATACTTGCGGTGGTACAGTGTACTTGTGGTCACTCGAGTGATCTGCGTTCAAGTTCTCAGTAATGAGTGAATGAAGGGTCAAGCGTCTGGACCATTTAAGGGTGCTAAAGCGATAGAAATTCGTCAGTTTGAACATCTATTTGTTGCAATCATTGATCTATTGTTTAAAGATTAGCCAATCACGATACTACGCTCAGTGAGGTATGGCAGAGTGGTATACCCGCCAATGCTCGTAAACTTTCGTTGGATTTGCAACCAATGGGTGATACCAATGCTCATAACAGCAGCAACAGTATCCAGCTATCAATTAGAACTTTAGTATTGGCAGCTTCACGGATATACTGAAGCCTCAAGGCACAGGTGAGATATCGGTTGCACAGAAGGCAACAGTAGCATGAAAACAACCCAGGGCCGTCTTTAATGTTCAATTAAATTTATAATTTTTTTATAGTTTTAATTTCAAAGGTGCAACTGTTAATGTGTATAAAATGATTGAGAAAACAAGTGTAGAAAAGTTATCGATCTTCTCATGCATATGAGGTGTGAAGAAAATAAAGTTTGAAATCGTTTTGACAGTCCACGCCATGCTCGTCAGGAAACTGTCTAAGTATTTATTACATGCAAATATTGTCGTATGTATACAAGACAATATTTTACAATAATAATGCGTGTAGAAAATTACATAATTTGAGCGTCGCCGATACATGGGTGTCGTAAGTACGGCCGTCCATACGGACGTGCCTCGGGGAGATCGATAACTTTACTATACCATTTGTTGATAACTACCGAGGGATAGAATCGCTGGAGTAGAATAAAAATTCTCTCTATAAAATCTCTGATTTAGAAAATCTTATACGTAAATTACTCAATGTCTGTTCAATAATATAGTAATCTGAACAGTTGTAGCATGATCAATCCACGCAGGCTCAAAAAGGCACTCTGGCATAGGTGGCACACCGTTATATATCGTCAATCCCTACGAAGACTAACTGTATTAGTCTTCGCGGTAAGAATCTGAACTGTACTATTCTTCGCGGTGAGAATGCACTGCCTTACTCTTCGATGGTAATCCGAGCTGCGTTAGTCTTCGTAGGGACCGACGATATACTCTTGGCAGGCAGATTGCGATGATGAGAACTGTTTCGGACAGATTTTTAATATTCCATGTAACTAAGATTATTTGTTGTTATGGTGTGGTTATTTAATTTTCAATTATGATTATGATTAGACAATTAGAATTATGAGTAATTTAAAATTGGGAAAAATTATTCTTAACTTCCGGCATCAGCGATCATTTTAAAAAAGATTTGCTTAGCCAGGTAATTAATTATCCACCACCATAATATAGGCTGTTTTTTCGTGATTGGTAATTGGCTTGTAATTTTTGTTAGCATATTGTTTCGATTTGGTAACTTGTTTCTTTGCATTTTAAATGCCATAAAAAACTTAAAATCTTAGTCCGCTGAGCATACTCAAAAAAATACAATTTTTCCATTTTTTGAGCCTTGATTTATCTGACTTCTTATAGAATGGCTCATATGTATGTCGTAAACTTACACGCAAGACCCCGCTTTCTTCCTTCGAATTTCCTACTAATTACCTGAAGTTGAAATTCAAGTTTACATAGATCCCATAAATTCTGCAAAATAATTCATGCGTATAATAAGAACTCTTTTTCCTTTGAGAATTCGTCACATCTCGCAATATGCATGCCACGGAATCGGCAAGCACGTGAAAACTCTTGCAAAATTAGTTAACCGCACAAAGTAGCGAATATTTCGCAGCTAAAAAGGGTAACATATTTATCCGTGCAGCACTGTATATAAACAGAAAGCAACAATTCGGAAAGTACGGAGAACATCGAAAAGAGTCGCAACATGCGCCTCGTGCGTCCCAGTTGGGAGCAGCTGATCCTGTGGGCCCGCGCAATACATACACCGGAACCACTCCCCCGAGATGCTGCGAACTTTGCGTAAGAGCCGGCCTTAAGAGCGCGGAAAACATACGTATAAATCAGACCGCTGAAATTCCCGGTTGAAGAGGGTATAAACGGCGCGCGGACGAAGACGGAGGTATATATACTAGCGAGCGAGATCGCGATTGTTTTCTTCCTCGGTTTGCGGCTGCGGCGAGCCTCGCACGTCGTAAATTCCTTCGGACGATGCCGATTTCCAACTGGTTCTTTTTCCCCGAGAGAGGCAGAGGGCTTTAACGAGTGTATTACCGGAGTTACGGAGGCGAAGGGTTTGTTGGATCATCGTCTTTTTGTACGAACCGGATAGTTCATTATACATATACCGTTAAAAGCATAACGCGGATGTCGATGATGTGACTAATTAATTGAGAAACTTGCCGCTGGTATACGGATTGTCTATACGAAACCATTACAAAGTAAACTTATGCGAGGATGTACAGCTTTTGGTTCAGAGTTGCAAGAGAGGGAGAGATGAGAGCTGTCTTTATTGCTCTTCGTTATATAGGTATATATACAGTGGACGAGTAGAGCTATGATTAACGAGGATAGCTCTCGCGCTACTAATTAGTTCATAAGAGAATCCCGGTTAAGGTAGCTCTGCTGCGGTTAGTATAAGCGCAGTCTAATGTACTTCCTATGCATAAATCCTTGCTGGTTATATTTTTCGATAGAGCTAGCGTTAACTTCAAACTTTCCGGTACACGCATCGCCGTTTCGTTTAATCAACCTGTCGAAAGCCGCACACCGATCGAAAGTATTTTCCGATTTCACTCGCGACGTCATCGACTCATGGCAATTCCTGGTTGCGGTATTCCCGCCCAAAGCGCGCATATGTGCGCGAAATCCCACAGCGAGCCACGGCACAGTTGGGCCGCGCGCTCGCGCAATGTTCCCGCGATCGCAACGCTGACTCTTGATTAGCGTTACGCCTCCCTTGGCTGAGCGTCACCGTATTGTTTCGCGCGAGCTCGATCGTTCGGCCTGAATCGTGATGCGACTATGGGCGAACCGGTGCGTGAAGTATATGTATGCAAGTCGCGTAGTGCGCCCTGGACGAGACCGCACCGCAGTATCTGCTAGAGCGTTTCGTCCTCGGATAGGGCAAACCTGCTGATGAGCTAAATACACAACTGGCGCTGTGGGGAGATGTCTCGCGATAGGTTGACTGGTCTCTGTTACTTTGTCTTGCTTTGTTATATTCGGATTTAGTTTTTCCATTTTTCAGAAAGAATTTTTGTATAGTTGTGCAGACGATTGCCTAAAACAAGCACCAGCTTCTATCTCCATATGAAATTACATTTTTTTGTGATTCAGCGACTGAAATCGAAATTGAAAGGTAGGTTAAAGTTGAAAATTCAGTATTAAAAAATATCCGTTTCGTCTTGCCTTAATAGGATACATACAATTGGAGCAAAAATTCAAGTAACCAGACTCCTAACTAGAAGAACACTAGAAACACACGATCCCACGTGGTTTATCCAGAGCAACACGAGCTCACAATGCTTCGTGCAATATACCATTTCACAAAACGTTTCTCCCTCACGGCGAAAAGCCAAAAAAGACTACTCCCACCGGAATATACATGGATCCAAATCAGCCCGTTACGGATCACGTATCCATTCTCTTTCGCATGAGCGTCATCCTCGAGTTTCTATATCCCGCTCATCAGTCACCATACCTCTCTCTCTCTCTCTCTTGCACAAACCATCCGCAGAGGACTATATATATATATACACGGTATAGAGCGAGTGGGAGAGACAGAGAGAGAGAGAGAGAGCCGGCTTTTCCATTATGTAAGCAGTCGAGCGAGCGCTGTGTTATGGGCAAACGCTGCCGGCGTGTAGTTCGGCCCGTGCAAACCGACTGCGCCGATGATAAACAGGAAGCTGCTGCGGGGGATTCACGGCGTGCGAGACTTCAAACGGTGGCGGCGACGGGTCGCGAGTCGGGCTAAATCCCGGGCTATTTCTCTGCGACGAGCTCGCGTATAGTTGATACAGCTATGTATGCAAGAGGGAGGGTGAGAGGCTTTTACAGCTCTTTCGGATGGTTGCTTTTGTGGGTTGCTGATGCTTGCCGATGATGATTGTATATAATAGGCGATGTGCCGCTGCGAAGGCACACATGACATTTTTATTGTCGACGCCGCGATCGCGAAGTGTGTCGGAACGATACACTTCTACGCTTTCCAGTATATGAAGCTGTGGGCTGATTGGATGTGAAATTTCTTTTTTTATTCGTCGAATAATCGTCCCTCTGAAGGCATCTATCATTCGGAACTTTTGATCGAAATCCCACCTGCTGTGCTGCGACCAATCCGTGAAATCCCGACATACAACAAAATTGATTATTCATTCGCTTCAAGTGCGCGTAGAAGATTAGTTTGATCCTTATACAGTTCCTATAGCTCTTCTCTCTCTCCCTCTGATGACTTCCCGGCGTCGTGGCCGGCATCTCAAGGGTTCGCAGCTGAGCTCCAAAGACCGGACCCTTGGATCTACCGAAATCGGATTCTTGCACGCTTGTGACCTCTGAACTGCTGCTGCCACCGGATCGCTTTAGTCGTGCAGAATCTCAGGGTTATATATACCGAGTGTCTCTCGCATATCCCTTGGGCTACGGCGTTATATGCAAAGGTCACCTCTGTTTGGATATTGCTCTGTGAAGTTGATTAAGTGCAATAGATGTTGAGAGCGTATTTACACGCTTCGACATACGAATCATCACAGAAAAATGAAGAAAATGACGTGTTAAATGCTGAGTCGTCTTCGAGATGCTTTTAATTAAATTACAAAGCTAGCTCTTTGCGAAAACAAAAGCCCTGAAGAATCAAGGTCTCTGCATCGTTTCAAGATTCGGGGCCTCGGGGCAACTAGAGGTCCCTTAGCTATCGTCTGCTCTTCTCTCTCCGTGTTTGCACCGACGTCGACTGCCAAATGAACCCTCGAGAGCTTCTCTCTGTCTGTGCGCGAGCGCGCGAGAGATGCTGGTCCAAAGGATCTTTGACGTTTCGTCTATTCTCTCTTCCTCGTTCTCTCCAGACAAATATTACCTGAGATCTAGGGGGGAAAAGGAAAGCCTAGCCCTTGTGTGTGTGTGTGTGTGTGTGCGTGTGTGTGTGTGTGTGTGTGTGTGTGTAGACATATAGTATATGGGACAGTGAATTAGAATCTGCAAAGAGGGTGAATCTCTTTTCACGCGCTATTGCCTTGGATACCTCATCGATTCGTTGGTTTTGATTTTCGCGTTGAGTTTTTTTTCAAACAAATGCTATCTGATATCTCATTATCGTCTTGGTGCAATAAAAAGTGTTGTCACATTTTTGGGTCTACTCGTTTTTTACTGAATCACGTAATTCGTTACTGTGGCGTCACGCTAAAAATCATTCCATGCATATATAAGCCCGGACAAACTATAAACAAGTCCGTGTCAGAGCCGTAATTAGCGGAGGTGTAAACGGTGGCCTTTGACTTCTGCTTTGCGGCTGCTTATGGAACTTTACTACCGCACTTCAACTTTTAAGTTCGGAGTTTTTCCGACACTGACTACTAGTCGTTCAGCTAGTCTTCCAGCCGATGTTCGCTATAACGGCTGTCACCATAATGCATCGATCTGGCAATTTATACGTAAAATGATGCCCACATTCTTCCGATAATAAATTACCAAGTTTTACACTTTAATACAAAAACACAAGTTAACGTAACTGCAGACACAAAATCAAATCATTCACAAAACAAAGTCAATTTCCTCCTCGCAATACATACCAACTCGACAAAAACAGCCTTGACTTATCACTCCCTCGTTCTCCGATGCTTATACTAAAAAAGAATCTCCATCTCCGCACTGATGTATCGAGTCCGAATCTAAAAAGTTCCTTCATTATACACCTATATCTTCGTATGTCCGACAGGTCCGCGATATCGCAAAAACGAAAAGCTCGCACGTACAGTTCCGATAACTCACCAGCTCTCTCGTTTCCTCCCGCAACTAATTGTTTCCGTTAAAAGCCCCGTTGTCTCGCGCACATGAGTCGGGGCATCGATAACCTTTCTTCGCCGCCCGCGCGCAGTTCTCCAGGCGTATAAGTATCAATCTCGATCGCGAGGAGGGGGGCGCGCAAAAAAGACCTAACGCTCCAGCTTACCGAAAAAGTAGACGAGCGTGGAAAGTTGCAGCATAGCAGCTGGGCGGGAGAGAGAGAGGACGGAGAAGACAGTGCGAGTTTTCGCGCTCGTCCAAGTTTTCCAATTTCCCCCGCAACTCTTGAGTACAGAAGAGAAGCCGAAAAAGTACTCTGTACGCGTGATCGTGGTAGTCGAGGCACGGACACATAACAAACGGAAGCCTATTCTATTTTCCATCCCTTGTTCGCGATTAGCCATTCGTTTCGCCTTGTTCGCCTCTCCCTCTCTCTTCGCGGCTTCTGCTTCTTTTTTTTTGCTTTTGTCGCTCGAGTTTCTGCCTTTTTTTGTGCGCACTTTTCGCAATCGCACTGCCAGCTCGAGCCTCGACTTTTACCTTCATTTTGTCTAATGTCTCTTTTTAAGCGCTCTTCTTGGGTGGCAACTTTTTTCGCGCTATACTTTCCTTATTTCAATTTCGCCGTCTTTGGCCATAGCGCGAAACGACTACGTCGCTTCGAACTTCTGATGTGTTTGCGCACGATCTTCACGTACATTATCTTTATTTAGAGGCTGTTTATCATGTTCCGTTCCAGTTTTCAAGACACGGCTTGCGAAAATATCAGAGGCGCGAGTTTCCTCTTTATTTTCTTGTAGGCGAGGTGGGGCTCGAGAAGCATTCGCACGAACGAGTCCAGGCGGCGCGGAATCGAATCTCGACGCATGTGGGAAGGTACGTAAAACAGAGGATTCGGCATCGTCGTCACCGCGAGAAGGGACGCGCTTATGCTGAAATTTTGTGTCGAGAAAAATATTGATTTGGATGGTTCAGAATTCTATACAGGATTGAGAAACTGCAGATCAGTGTCTAAGTAGAAGTGTATCGATTAGGTCAGACATTCAATGCTTATATTTATAGTTTGAACAAAGAAGTATTGATTTATTTTAATAGAGAATAATATTATATATTATTTATTATTTTATGATTTGCGCATACGCATATTGCGCAGTTTCGAGCGTTATGCCACTTTCGTATGATGAATTCGTAATTTCCGCATAGACCCGGCAAATCTTATTAAATTTTCTAATTTCGAGAGGCTCCGCGCATCTAAGCATTATTTTGGACGGCTGCCGGCGTACAGCAGTCATATTATATATAACATAAAGCCGACGAAATCAGCTACATTATCCGGCGGATAAGCTCCGAGAGGAATAATAAAGTTTCTCCCTTTTTCACAGCCATCCCTGCTCTACGCCCGTGGACTGTCAGCGAAATTACTATGCACTTTTTATTTAACTACATGGATAATTAATCGCGGGGAAAGCAACCATATGCCATTATAATACAGTTTCTGTAAAAAGCAGTGCCGTAACGTGTTTTAAAAGAAAGTCTTAAAAAAAAGCCAAAGTACACAGGGTGGTATAAAATGCGCTCTTATTCTCTTTCACTCGGCACACGTTTCTTCACATTTATTTATCATCGCTGTGGGGATTATACCTCCGCGGAAACTCTAAGGGCGAATAATTTTTGACTCAACCGTGCGCATTTAGCTCTCGGCGAGCATGACCGGGGGCATTAGTAAAATCCCTCTTGCGCTCGAGAAAATCGCTACGGCGGCGCTGCCACTGCAGAATCTTCCTTTTTGCTTTTTCCCCGGCTCCATTTCATATATATATATATATGTTATATTTCAGCGTCACTACAATAGTCCGTATCGCTTAGCTCGTAAGTTTTTCTCGCATTAATTCCTAATTTGTTTTCAGCATTGTAAACAACGCGCTAATCTTCTTTCAACATATCCGCATATTTCTTGCGATTATATAACATGCATGTGTGTTGATATAAGAATACGAACTAAAATATGCGAAAGATTATTTATGCATGCCTGCAATGTGTTTTCACTGTATATATATACACATATAAATGAAGTTGCGCTAAATAATGGTTTCCACTTTAAATATAGCTGTCTCGTAGTATTTTTTGCGAAGCTGATTCTCTGATTTGGGAGATATAAACCCAAAGATTTATAATAATTCTATTAAAAAAAATCAATGCAATCGGCGATTGTTTATTCGAAATCCACCTTTATCATTGTAATATATATAATAAATAACTAACTTTCAAAAAATTTAAAGTAGGTATTACGGTCTCACTTGAAAATAATCGGACATGACAAAAGCAAATCAACTTTCTATAAAAACCTGTGGCTTTTACATACAATTGTAACATTGCAAATAATTAAAATCACAGCAGCGCAATTTATTGCTGTTTAATAATGCGAAAACATATATCGATTTCGTAGCTTCCGTGTAAGAGAATCATTTAATCCCCACAGTCACCCGCGGCATCTGCATCATTCAATAGCAGCCATACCAAACGCTCGTAATAACATCCATCCTACAGGACTTATCGCCTCATTAATGTCCACCCACTGCAACAACCTCATAAAAAAGCCAAAGCACTTCGGTACACCCCTCGCTTCGAGATAACGTCTTGGCCCTTTTTTTCCACGAGACTATATATATACAGGGTACTAGAGACGCTATTCGGGGGTCGATTGTTTTAAACCGGAGCTTAGGGTAGACGCGCAGCAGGGAAATTACGGGCTGTTCTCTCTCGCGTGGACTAGCGGTACGGAACTGATTTGGATGAATGACGCAGTCGAGTGTTATGATCGTGCTCGATCGTTAATGATAATCGGCCCAGGCGTATTGTGATTAATCGCGGATCTGGTACAGCTTCTGATCAAGTTGTTTCGAGATCATTTTTCGCATCCTCGGTACAATTACTTTAACATTTTCAGCTTTGTTCTTTGGAAAGATGCGCGCTGTCGAAATCGACGTCCAGTTTGTTTTTAATCAACCGTCAATCAAGTACTAAAAAATATCGTTGAAAATCGGCATCGATTCACCGTTTTCATTTTACACATACACCTACACTTCCTTTTCACCTCAAAGCGCCCTTTCATTCGACTTTTAATCTTGGGATACGCAACCGCTGCCAATATAGGTGGTGCACCGCTTTGAATACCGTAAAAAAAGCATCATCCCCAAATTTCAATCCTACCCAGCATACATACTCCTATTAAAAATCCGCGACTGTTGGTGTATTCCCCAGTCAATCGCGCGCGCGATCCTTATATAGCGAAACACAGAGCGCAAGCGTCGCGAGGGGCGAAGATTGCGCGCGCGCAAGAGCAGCGAAAGGGAGAGAGAGAGAGAGAGAGAGCAGCCACCGACGCAGCTCAGTGCGAATCGCGTCGCGACGCCCTGCGCCTCGCGCTCTCAGTGTGTCGCGCTCTTCTGTCGGGGTCGTACTACCGCGAGGTGCTGCAGTGATACGTATATATATATATATATATATATATATGTACATAACATATATAGATATGAGCATTGATGATAGTCATTCTTATCATACGATATCTGGTGATATGGTTCGAAGTAAGTGTGCGTGATATGTAAGCTACTCGCGGCTCTGACTGATAGAGCGATTAATAACTCGAGATATAATAGCTGCATATATATATATATATATATCGTTGGTGCCGGTCGTGAGGTGAAGATCTATCGATGCATCGTCAGGAATTGTGGTGAAAGCACGAGAGTTTGGTGCGCCGCAGCTTCTGCGGAATTCTGGAAGTGAAAGTTATCAGCCGCAGGCGAGACGTATATACGTACATATATATATATACATATTCGCACGGCGGCTCTCTGACCTTCTCTCTACTGCAGCGCATATGGATTGGTCATTATAGTTGATGGTGAATTTTTCTTTCATATACATTTTATATTATATCGGCTATCTCGTGCTCGTGAAATTGATGACGCAATTCGATTCCGGGTCGAAATTATATATATATATATATATATATATATACGCATTCGTTGTGCGTGTATATACACAGCATTCATCGGACGAGCTCTCTCCGCACTGGCAAAAAGAGACGGCGCGGCATGTAAATGCGAGAAATTTGAATTCGAAGCGCTTTGATAATATGCAAATCGCGGAAATGCCGAGCATCCCGATGACCTTATAATATATAATAAATGGACCTCCTGAAGTATGCCATTATATAACCACGGAGCGGGCCGTGCGCTCGAGGAAGCGAATTAATTTACTTTCTAATGCTCGTCGGCCTCGAGCTATATATATATATATACACACATAACGTTCTTTCTCCGCACTGCAGAATTAATTTGAATATACATCCCTCCTCCCGCGTTGTCTTTCACCCGTCCTGGTCCATTTCGAAGTGCGTCATAGCCCCCGGCCTTCTATTGACCTTAGCCTCGAGATCTGACCGGGTTACACACGCCCCCGCACTCGTGCAAGTCATCTGCATTATCCTCTACCGCTCGTATAATGCACTATTTAAAATAGTTATTTCCTCGCGTAAAATTTCACGAGCGTATACCAGCGCGCTCTGCATTACCGCGCCGGCGACGTTTTATAGCCGCACACCCACCGTATCAATCGTTCGCTTGGTCCCCGCGTTTTATATATATGCATATATATGTATACCCATCGCGTCGCGCTGCACGTCAGCATCTCGCGCGCGGAATCGATAAGCGCGAGGCGGGCCGCCGTCGTTTTTCGTTCGCTAAAAATGCAGCCGTGTAAAGATATCGTTGCGGCAGCTGGGCTTACGCGGATTCTTTCCTGAAACAACGTTTTTTTAAGAGGAGACCGAGAGCCGAGTTGATCATTTCAGGAAGGAAAAAATTCTTCACTCACAAATGAGAGACCACTGCTCCCCCGACGAGCACGTCCTCTTTAATGTTCCGCTGCTATATACTATACTAGTGCTGCTGTGCCGCCGGAGCTGTAAACTTTAAGCGGGAATTTTCTTTGGATTTTTTTTCTCGAGCAGGCGTTTTTAAAGCTGATGCTCGCGCTGCTGAATTTTCATGTTCGTATAAACGTATTGTGCTAGAGAAGGAAAGAGGGGAGGGGGGCGGGTGAGTGCCTGTAAAACAATGCTGAGTCGCTGCGTGTATATGTAAGGAGAGAATTTATTACTGCAGCGCAAAGCATATTTAGTTTACAAAAGGCGGCTTTATCGCAAACTGCTTGGTTTGTTCGTTTAACTTGAACATAAATAAAAGGGGCTAGCTAAAACAAGGCGGAAATGCGTTCGAGTCGGGGAACGGAGCTTGTACATTGATATATGCTTAGCGGATCACGTGAATATTCTCGTCGATTGTTGCCAGAGACTTTATAGCGCTTTATTTATCAGTACACAATTTTAACATAATCGATAAACCTAAAGTCCGATAAATCTGTACGCGGCGTTCCTGTATAATAAACCCACTCATTGTCAGTCATGACGGCTTAAGCAAGCGCAAAAACAACGTCCCCCCTCGTTATATTATATAAACTATTAAACCCATCGCGTGCACTCGATCCACACACAAATTCCACCTCTGCGCGTGAAATTTAATCGGCGAATCAGTCGAAACGACTCCATCAGTGCACTTCATCCACACACTGCGCGAAAAATAAAAAGCTCCGAGCTTGCGAATATCCTCGCGATCATTAGTTAAAGCTAATCTGCGAGAGCGAGCTATTCCGAAAAGTGCGCTCCGAGTACTTACTCGCACCCGCACCTACATATACCTATACACACACACCTATACAAACTCTCATGCATAAAAGAGTCGTTGGCCGTCACGCGCTTATCTTGAGAGATTGAAATATAAATCGGCGATACTTCATGGGCGCGCTCGAGCGAGCCCGCGCGCGATAAATATGAATTATCCCATTAATCAGTCGGGGCTTCGCGAGTATATATACACACAGACGGGCGGAGCTTTTTTAATTTCGCGCCCGCGATTTTTTCCTTTCCACCGCGGCGCCAATAATCCGGCCGAGCAAACACGCGCCGGTCGCGCAGTTTATCCCTGGTGTGTGTGCATATATGTATGTATGTATATATATGCGAAAATTACGCTTCTGACAGTTCGGGAATTTTCCGGGTTTTCGCGTGTCCGCCGGCCAATCCCATCCGATTAAGTGTTATGGACAGGCTATCGTTTGATGAAAGCGATAAACCCGAGTTCGCCGCGTTGATGAATTATCGCGCGTTATGTGTCTTGAAGCTCGGTTTCGCGTCGACCGTTTCGATTGCTTTTATTTTTTAATTCGTGCAAAAATCAAGCAGATTCAACGGCGAAGAAAATCACTTAGCTTACCGGAAAAGGAGGGAATAGGGAAAGCCCGAAAAATCCGGGCTCTTTCTGCTTCTCCCGTAAGAAGCCACTCGGAGGAGCGTAAAAGCCCTCCCGTGAAATAGCCAGATTTCTCACTCCTGATCGAGCTTTCGTACTTCATTCCTGTACTAGGCCAATTCACCTATGGTATATATACAGTACAGCCCAAGAGATTTATCGTGTACGTATATACGTATATGTACGGCAACGGGTCTAATCTCACGAGCAAATCATCGCCCGAAGAGCGTATGTGTATAGCGATTCTATCAGGAGGGGGGGGGGGGGGGGGTGAATCTCAAACTCAAATATAACGCGACGTAGTTTTAGGAGAGTTGACTTTGGATGTTTATTGTGCGCCTTAGCGTATATATAGCTGCCGCGAGGCTTAATCCTGCCTTTTGAGCTCTCTTTCACACTGACGTGCTCTCGGGGATGGAGTGCTTATAGAAGTGGAATGTTTTTGCGAGAAATTTGCTTATTTTGCGTAAAATTGAATTAAGTCTACATATACATTGTTCTCGTGCTTCCATTAGCCATGAATAAACTCTCGACGAAGCATTGCGTTTCGGAAAAGTCGTTTTGAGTATATAAGTATATAAACGAAGCGAAAGCTCAAAAGCACTTATATACGCTGTTATACAAGGTTTTCTGAAAGCCAGCTCTGGCAAAAGTGTAAAAATTTCAACCAACTCTCGTTTACCTACCACCGCACGCTTTGACGGGCACTGCGTAAAACCGCGATTGCAACCCCGTATATGTTTATTAGCCGTATATAGCGATGAGAAGAAATAACATCGAAACGAAATTCGCGTTCGCCGGATGTAACAAGCTCTCTCTCTCTATATATATACTATCTCGTTAATTAGCTCCGCTAATTTGTGCGCGCCGCCGCGGCGGCGGATGTGAATAATTGCATTTTCACGCCCGCCACTCGCGGCTTCAGCTCCTGATAATACCTCCCGCTACAGAGTACCGGACGCCGAGTTTTCATAATTCAGGATTAGTTTATAATCACGTCCTTTATGCTCTGCGCCCGGATAACAAACCGACAGCCGACGCTATACTGCTGTGCGTCTACCTGGTATATGTCGTCGTTGTATCATGTTTCGCGGGGATGTATATAATTAGATGCTGTGTTTCTTTTTCGAGAAACTACCTTCGTGGCTGTATTGTTGTTACAACAGGATCTTTCCTGTTACGCGTTGAGTGCGTAATATTAATACATTAAGGTTGATTGTAATTTTTAACGTATTTCTACATCCTAACCGTTTTACAAAATATTGGTCCGGCGAAATAATTTAAATCTCAACTATCCGGTGGTGCCATATTTAATAATCGCGTCAATTTTTTTTTAATAGAACCGAGTCTAAATCGTCGGTCGTTATACATGTAATATATATATATAAAAGTCCGTTTCGGTCGAAAACCGATAAAACTAGGAGAAAAAAAATATCGTCGATCCTACAGGAATTTTATATTTAACGATCGAGCTGCCCATAACCATCCTGCCTCGTCGTTAAAATTCGTAACTTCATTTTACCGCCTAGCATTGTAGACGTCGGATCGCACTTTTTGCAACTGTCATTGCTAACAGGAGCCATATATAGATGTGTGTCTGGGATATCGTTACCGAAGCCCGTCGGATTTTAAAATGTAAGTAAACGCCATTGCAACTGCTATTTTTCTGATATGCCTGCGGCTATCGGCCGGAACACTTTTTTTTACCGGTCTTTCGCTGTCAGCTGTGTCGTCTATGTCGATTCCTCAATGTTCACCTAGTGGATCTGTGATTGTAATGCAAATATTGTTTGAAAGCTGGAATCGTCCGAATGACCAACAACTGATTTCCTTGCCGAAATAAGAAACTCGAATGAGAATTGAAATTCAAAAAGTGCAAAATTCGTATATATAGCAATCGGAATTCGCGGATACGTTTCGCCCCCTTGTGATTTTTGGCAAATTGCCGGCAAGCCTTGTAATTTCCCGATTAATTTTGCGTTGTCATACCAGGCTCAAATTTTTTAAATTATTTTTCAGTTTGTTGCGATAAAACGGTCGAGCGTCAAAATGTTCATCGATCAGCTCCCGCGCTGTAGTATGCAGCATAATGCATTTTCGTTAGCCGATGGTTCTAGTGCGACGATAAGCAGGTTTGAGCACGGTATCGAGTAATTTTATACATATATCGCGTTGAAAATACTTTTCGGGCGGTTGTATCTCGGTCAGCGTTATTATTATTATTCAGTAGTAATGTGCGGGATTAGTCAGACGCGACTGTACTTATTCGACCAGTTTTTTTAGAGTAAAATAAAAGGTCGTGTGATATATACGTATATAGCCATTAATACTCGCGAAGCGGCAGGAATTCATCAGTGAAAGAGTCGCCGCGTATCTTTCAAAATAATTAAAACTCGTCGATCGTAAAATCTAAACTCCCGTGGGTACACGGCGTAATCAAAGCTCAGCGTGACTGAGGTTGCAACTTGCAAATTATACGTTACGCCGGCTGAGAAAAATGCAGATAGCACTTAAGCGTAATTGATATGCCTCTTAAAATGGCAGCCGTAATCTCGACGTCGCCGAGAGTAGAGGCACGGCTATACCTGCCGAGAGAAAAGGGACTAAAAGTATACCTGCAACTCCAGCGACGCTTGATAAAACTTGCCGGCTGCCTGTGTATAATCTACGAGAATAAAACCGACGCGAAAATTTTTAATTACTCATCAGTGTTACGAGCACTCGAGTGCTTTATATTGATATCAATTTTGTCAAGGATTAGTCTGGTAATGTTAGCTAATCATTGGCTAACTTAAAAATAAAAATAAAATGTCAAAATAATTGAATACAAAATTAACACATCTATAAATATTAGGCTTTCAATATAGATTTTCACTAAAAATAAGCAACAAAATTGGTTAATCTTCTCTTTCATCTTTACCCTACACATCCTCACTGGTTCATTAACATCTCTCACGATGCATTAACAGTCGCGACCTAATCGAGCAACGCAAACCTGTCTCCTACACTGCAGCTGATGGTCGCCAACTTGGTCCGCCCGCGCGCGTTGTGTGTTGGTTTAATCGAACGCGCAGCTAGAGAGAGAACGCTTTCGAATTTAATTTCGCCGACCAAGCGTTTGCTCAGCCCCCCGCACACATACAGCGCCTTTGTGAATATCAATGGCTCTGCGCTGCGGCGTAGCTATATCAGCTCTTCGGATGGGAGTAGGCGGTTCTTCCCGGCTTTTTTTTCGGGATATTTTCTGGTCGCCGCTGCGGTTGTTGGCCTCGTTGCGGATTCTAGAGAAACGGTTTTAGTGGATTTACGGGGGTAGGAGGAGGGGGTGTACATAGTATATAGCGTGGCTCGGAGTGCGTTGAAAATTGACGAGGTTCAATATATATATATGCGATAGGCTTATAACCGACAACGGAATATCCGCTGATGAGCCAGCGAAAAAGCCTCCTCTTTGTGGGTGTATATGAAACACAAAGACTACAGCGTTGATCACACAGGGCTACGATTAATTATACATTTCTAAGATGGACTCCAGATTTGCGAAGCCACATGAAAATTCTAATACAACGTTCGCAAATCTCGCCCCTTGAAAGCTTGTTCATCTTTAGTTCGCGGCTCTCTCTCTCGCTCTCTCTCTCTCTCTCTTTCTCTCGTTCCACCTTCTGGGAATCCCTTGCCTGAGCCATAATCTACTTTCTGTCGCGGTGTGGGGCCTTCGCCGATACAAGCCGCTATAGCGCACCGCATCGATGTCACCTACAGTTTGCAGCGCCCGCAAATCTCGTCGCGGTAGCGTTCGGCGTCTCTCTCTCCCTCTCGAACCCTTTGTACAGGAGAGCAGACTTTCCCTGGTATATACACTACCACATCGCGCGCACCATATACCCTTGTACACATATACACAGAGCGACCCTCGTCACTTTCGCGGTTTTAATATACCGTATATATATATATATAGAGAGAGAGAGAGGGAGAAAGCCCGTTGGGATAAAACTGCCAACGTTACACACTCGCCACTGATTAAAACAATCTTGGCTTATATAGCTCACAGCCTGCTGTGAGTTGCCTTTGTCATGCGAAATATATATACTTCTCGATTGATGCAAACCTTTTTTTATATCGCACACTGCGTTGTCTCGATTCGCACGGGAAAGAGGACGCAATTTAAACATCTGCAATACGTACACATGAGTCTCGACGATCGGACGAAACGAAGCAGCGAACACACTGCAACAGTATGTATACAGCGTATATATATATAGCGTGGGGGTCGGCCACTCGAATGGCCCGATAACCCTGGCCAGCTTTCAAAGTGCCCCGTCGCGCTGCGGTCTTTGTGAGGGCCTATAAAAGGGCGAGCGCGTCGAGTTCTCGTGTCGTTTCAAGTGCCCTATCGGCTTAGTACGAGAGACGCCGCGGCGCTGCTGCCACTTTCAAGTTTAAGTAATGACGGCCGTCGCCAGACCTTAAAGTTGAGGTTGCCAACTTGCCGCTGGGAGCTGGAGAGAGAGACTTGATTTTCGACGTGGAATAGGATAGTATATATATACGCTCTGGCCAGAGCTGCCCAGAGAACCGTAGGTATATAAGATGCGGTGGAGATGGACCGTGACGTACGTATACGTGTATATATATATATACTCATCGAGCTTCTCGCTTTAATGCTGGATTATAAAGCTTCGGGGTAATTTCAGGTGTAATGGCTCGCGAAGGACTAACGTATATTGCGGGCGAATTAATTTTTTTCTTCCGATGCGAAATTACTTATAAATATACGGTTTTACAGCACTTGTCTTGCTGTCGCATACCATTTCTCTCCTCACTGTTTAAAAACATCCTTGTAACGAGAAGCTCTCGCAGCATCTCCTTTCGCGGTCGCGCAACCTATACAGCGCAGCCGCATCATCGCTATACATACGACGCCGCTGACAACGTCGTCAACGACGCGAACGAATCAGCTGTTATATACTCGTGCTCGTTAAATCTAAATGCCATTAGCACCCCTAGCTCTCTCTCCTTTCCAGTTATTGCATTATCATTGCGTCTCTCCCCCGCAATCGCCGGGACCACTTTCATTTCTCCACCTACCTAGCCTCGCTCTGCGCAGCTTTCCTCTTTATTATATCGAGGACATTTACCTCGCTATTAAAGATAACTCCGAGCGCCGCTGGCTGGCAAGATCAGTCGATTCTTTTTTTTTCTCTTCCGCGAGCTTGGCTCGTTCTCTCGGCACCGTTTGTAATAATAAAGCGATTCCCCGCTCGTAATTATATTGGGCTGTATTTAATGTCGCGCGCGTGATGGCAATTGTAAGTATAATCTTTTTTCGAGCGATTTAATTTTATGATAATACGCGCTCGCGAGCCCCGTATATTTATAGTCTATACGGAATCATTTCGTCGATGGAATAGCACGATTGTGTATAGGATTTATCGCTGCGTATATAAGGTTTATGCGACGATTCGTTTCTTATTTAACGGATTCACGGATGAGTAGGGAAATCTGGAATTAATGCGAAGCCTCGATTAATAAGTATAACGGCGAACATCCAGCGGCGGCTGCGCGAAAGATTACATTCATTACGAGCCACCGCTAACACCCTATAACGCTCTAACGTCTACTACGAGCTTTGTTCAACGGAGCTTCCTTAATATTACTTCTCACTCGTGCTCTCGCGCGTTCACCTCTTCGCATTGAATGCGTTTGTTTTAATGAAGGCACACAGCGCGCTATTAAAAAGTTAATGCGAAAAATAAGCCACAAGTCGGTGGAGGGGGGTCGAGTAAACTTAATGAATCGCGGCTGATGAAAGGTTGCACAGAATTTATTAATTTGACCTAATCGAGACGCCGTTGTTTTGAGATTTGATGTATACGATGTATATAGTGTGTTGCAGCTTTTAAAGAAGAAGTAGGACAGCATCAACTGATAAAGTGCAGTTTGAAAAATTCATCTGTTAGAATTTGAAACGCGCGAGTTAATGTAAATACGCGGAGTAACATGTACACCGCGCGATCGCGCAAATAGCGAGAGAGTTATAAAAATGTCGGATTAATTTACACGTTTGGAAGCTATGTGTATACTATAAAACTCGGCAACGATGATATAACGTTACATAAAGAGCGCACTGAAAAGGAATGTGGAAACCGATGATACCCGTTTTCCAAGTGCTCCACCTTACGCATATTTTTAAACTAAAAACGTATACGTATATACACACGCAGTTAAATTAAAAACAGCAGCCGAAAATGCCAGACTCGCGTATTTGGTTACCGAGTAGCTTCTGCGTCCACGTATAAATATGCTTGAAAAAAGTAAATTATTTTCAAAGCCCAGCATTGCCAACATTCACTTACGACCGCTCGTTCTTTTTCACTTCCAGTTCGCGAAACGCCTCAATATCTATAGAAAACCCGGTTTCAATCCAACCGGTGTGTGTTCCGCAACGCAGCTCTCTTCATCTTCCCTCCAGCCCCCTAATTCCAATCTACTCCAACCAGGCTTTTTCCGAAGCCCTTTAGCGCTTATTTATCTCTGTCTCGTTAAACGCGTCGTCTGCCTCTTCCTCCTTCCCCTGTATATATATATATATATATATATATATCTACACGTATATAGAGCATCAGTCGGGTTGGCTGGAGAGCACGAAAAGGGTTGAGCAGAGGCAGGCAATTCAAGAGTCCGCTCGCGACGGCTAAATCTAATTTAACCGGCGGCGCGCGCAGTCGGATTTGCACGACCGCGTGGCGACGCGATCGCATGCTGCCGACATTTAAAGTAGCCTCGCTCTACGCCCTGAAGACGCAGTGTGCGTGGGTGGGATTTCTTTTCAAGCGCAGTTGGTTCGACGTCAACCAGTTTTCGAATACGTTCAATTTTGTGAATATTAAGAAGGTGGCGCGAGTCGTCGTATATATGGATTATCTTGTGCATATTTGAAGCTGGAAAGTTCGCCGAATAGCTCTTGCGTTGTAATTTTGAAACGCGAAATTCCAATTATACGTATCGCGAAACTGCAGAAGCCGCCGCGCACATGCGATGTTTTTGAGAATTAGAGATGCCGGAGCTGCTGCATTATATGTATTATTCAAGAAAGAGACTTGGGCTAAATATATATGACGAGCTAATTAATATAATCCACGTGTGGAGAAGCCCAACGCAATATAGTCGGATTCTCATTAAGAACGCGAGTGCAATTTACCGGGAGCGTCGAGTGCGCGCCGAATTCGCTCGTCGACGTCGTCGTTGCCCCGTCAACGTCGCGCGGCCGTCGCTCGCATTTGCATATATGGACGCGCTCGCGCGCTGTCACTGAATTCAATCATACCGAGCCGCTTCGTACGTCCGGCCTCGTCGTAGCGTCTTCAAACTCGATTACGCCTAGTTTTTCGCTTCTGCTCTGTCTCTCCGCTATGTCTATCTTTGTGTTTCCCATCATATTCCCTTTGATGAGCGCATATTTCCATCGCGAAATTCTTCACAGTCGAATCGATGAATTATTTTGTCGCGTGATATTCGTGTAATTCGGACGTTCGAACTCTTTCAACGAGCTTTCCAGGTGAGAGGGAGTCGCTCGCGACGACATTTCTCGCGTGTTTGGAAAATACGGCGTTGGCATTTGAGCCCTGGGTAATCAACCCGAGCTTTGAGAGTACAAGGAAATATTTTAAAGAGCGAATGAGATCCTTGTTTTACGTCATTGGTACGCGACTGGTAAACAGGCGCTGTTCCTCTTTCTCTCTTGGTTTTCGTTCAAGAGGATGGGAAATTCCATGCGGAAGTAATGAAATTTATGCACTCAATCTTCGTGATTAAAGCCTGTCTTTTGTGGAGGGTTTTCTCGGCTCTGTAAATATTGCTAGAGTTCATTGAGAACGGCAACAACGCGCGGCTCAATATTGTCGACGAGAAGTTGGCTCTTGACTGATTTACTCGAGGAACATCGAATATTTTATACTGTTCACATTTCTTGGAAATGGTTTAAGTACACTATTTCCATAAAAGCCTCTTAGGTGCGTCGACACTGATCATTTAATAATACGGACTTTTGGAGTCCTGCTAAACTCGAACTAGTTAGCCTGCGAGATCATTCATATTCGAAGATAATTCCTCGTAACGTCGCGTTACTTTTTGTTGGCTTGTTACCACATGTATTCGCAAACTGAATAATCCCGTGGAATTATGAGATTTGAGCCAACTTTCATATATATATTCCCCGTGTCGAATTATGCATTTCGCTCTAAATAATTTGCAAATGCGTTTTAATGTAAATTCGCGAGTACTGCAACTTTTACAACTGCGCTTTCATCTTAAAATTGTTGAATTTTACCTTTCAAAAAATCTCCACAGGCTTTTATTTTTAACTGAATCTCGCGAATTGAGTAAAAAATATGAAAAAATTGTTGTTTTTTTTTAAATCCTATCAAAATACAGAGATTACTTTGCATACTGTACATAGAACGGTGGACCGACCAACCCAAAAAAAAGTTAAACTCCAAATTGAACGAACTCGGAAAACATCAACATTGCCGAATTTACATCAGTACGCACGCTTGCAAGCTCTCTCCGAATTCCCGTATAAAAATAACAGCTTACAATCAACATTCATCAAATTCAATATAAACCAAACTTCAAAAGACTGAAGCCACCCACGCACGCGCGCGGGGGCGATAAACTTCTCGTCCCGCGACTCAATCCAACCACACCTAATGAATTTCACCGGCTTGTCCAATATAACCAGAAACGCGAGAGCTCCGTAAGTTCGAATCCCAGGAAAGTAAACGTCTCTCGCGATCGTTGAACTTCCTCGATTTGGCCGCATAGAAGAGGGCGAGCAGCGGAACGAACTTGCAAAAATGGAAGAGAATAATCGAGGAGGCAGAGAATAAGACGAAGAAAAAAGCGCCCGCACCGTACTCGCGTGATTGATCCCTGCTCCGCGCACGCGACGAACAGAGACATCGAGAGGCGCATTGTCGAGCTCTCCCTCCCTTATATATATACATAGGCTATATATATAGGGGTAGTAGGTATATAGCCTATACGTGATTGACGCGTCGCCGTCGTGCACGCGACCCTTCGCCCGCTTCGCCTCCAATTACATCATCTTCCGGCTGATGGAGACGCGCGCGGGGATTCGCTGCTGCTGCCGCCGCTGCTACGCCGGTGGCGTATTTTTTTTCTTCCGATGATCATGCGAAGGGAATTTCGTTCTCGTTGCTATTCGGCGATGAGATTCTACTGACGTATTCGTTTTTCGAGAGCCTACATAATATAGACCGAGGGGTAGTTTTATTAGCCGTGTGCGTGTATATGTATATACACGCGGATGAAATTAGTTGTTCAAATGATTGACGTCAGGTTGTAGGCTCCTGTATATATGTGTATTAACGTTCACCATTATTATTATTATTATTATTATTATTATTATTATTCCGTCGGCGTAGAAATAGGAACGCGTGTTCCGCATGTGTACCAGCGCGCAGAGTATATCGAAAATTGATAAGAGAAAACGATCTACAAATCTGTATAAGGTTAGCATGTTTATACCTACACGGTATACATACACGCCTTCCAGCGTACAACGTATATATATTATACACATATCTATGTATATATAACGGTATCATCGTTCGCGTATCTTATAGACGCGCTTGGCTACATCCCCGCGTGTATCTATATATAGGTATACGCGATGTTCGCCCGGTGCGATAACAATGCGGGGGCGGAGAAGGAAAAAAACCAGCATCATGGCGCTATTGTATATCCCATCCTCCGCTTCTTCCACGGGAGCAAAAGACGGATCTCTCTCTCTCTCTCTCTTCTCTGTATAACGGCGTAGCGACAGCATCGCTGGATTGAATTAGCGTCTCGTTACATCGACTAGTCGCTCATACGTAACATCGCGCAATATACTCGCTCAAGAGAACACCCCATGAGCCAACGGCTTATTACAACCATAGGCGCATATTCGCCCGATGACGAACGAATATAGGAAACACACGCGGCTTAGGCGCGTGCCGACGGATGATGTATACGTCAGCGGCTCTGCGCAGGTATATGTAGGCGTATACGTGAACCACATACGCGCGGCTGAGCACAAAAGGCTCCCACCGCCGGTGCGCACTCGGGTGATGAATGTTTGGCGCGCGCGCCATTGTACCCCGCAGTGGTCCATGCCGCTGACATGGTGGACGGCTGTGTATATGTAATGTGTGTGTATATATATATATATATATATATATATATAGCGTCTCGATTGAGCTCCAAAGGTGCATCAGTTTAACTTTCGTCGTTGCTTGGAGGATACAGTTTCATCGAGTGATAGTAAAGGCAGTTTCGAGAATGAACTCCAGCTTTTGTCTATATCATATACTCTACGCTCGCCTGTCTACTTGCACGTTCGGAGACTGTGTGTATGTATAGCCGGTGTCTCTGATGTACACACGTCGGCTCGTATAGTCTCTCCACAGCGTTTATAAGCAAATTGCTCGAGCAACGGCTTTCCTCGTTCGTGCACTATATAATGCTGCTCAGCCCGTGGACACGTGTATTATGTGTATATTGCATGCAAGCGCTCCCAGCGACTTGTATCGAACGGTATTATATATCACGATGTTAAGTACCTTCGGGTGAAAGAACTCCGTCGCTTTGTATATTGTCATTTCGTACTATACTTAAGGAAAGCGTCACGGCGACGTGTGTTTCTCTTTAAACCAACCTTCAGTGTATACACCTGACTCTGTGTATATAATATAAGTTTTGCGCCGTCAGAAAGTACTCGCCCTCTTACCATCCTCAGCTTCTTGTTTTTCCATCATACAGCGCGCGAGACCTCTTCTCGTTTAGCCGACGCTTTCGAGGAATATAAGCGGCACATCTTCATCGCCCGCATAGGTTTCTCTCTCTTTCTCCCCTTGACAGGATTTTCAGCTCCGAGCTTTGAGACTACGTTTTTTCGCAGAACTTTCTTTAATTTCGATGAGTACTGTATATCCTGCAGCGTAATATCAGTCGTCGTTTGATCTTTTTTCGGAAGGGGGGGGGAGTAGCTTGAGTGTAAAATCAGGTTAGCCGTTGGAGGATATGATACGTGTTCGAACGGTGGTACAAAAGGGAAGGAAAATCTTTAAGATGACCCAGATATAGAGAGGGAAGATACTATTAATATTAGAGATTATGTGGGCTGGGCTGTACTCAATTCGGAATATCGGTCAAGTATACAAATTAGTTTGCGGCTTTTAAGATAGCATAATAATATACACTATATTGGGAAAATGGAGAAAATTAACGCTGCTATCTTAAGAGTGCGTGAGGACATTGCTGATGTAAATTTTATCATTGTTTACTATTTATGTACTTGAGCTTATCTGAAAAGCATCCAAAACTCGAGGAATCTAGGTCAACTACTCGGGAGAGTCTTATGTAACGTTACAGCCAAGGTCAACCATCATTATGAAATCATTCCACAGCTAAATTGTACTAAAACATCGCTCTCCCATAACACGACAACGTGGCAGCATAGACAAGGCGATGCATACAGGAATTTCCCGATAAATATGAAACGAACGTCCGAAATTTACCACCTCGACAACAAAAGAAAAACCTCAACAAATCGCGATGCTTAACCCAGCATCTCCCCCTCTATCGCGTGTATATTTATCGATCCGCGCTGCAAGCTCGCCGCAGTCGGACGTTGCGTCGCGCCTCGGCGTCGCTGTGTGTCTATAGCATAAACCAGTATATAGAGTATCCCAGTCCATCTATAGACGCGGCTGGAGCTTCGATTTTACGGCAATCGATGATTTACGAGGCCGAATTCCCTGCGCACCCCCTCCCCCTCCGGAGTCATCGTCCTATACGCGGCGGGGCCGGAATTTTATAAATGCTCGCGCACACTGCTGCAGCCCCGGAATTTCCGCGCCTCGAGATCAAGACGTTATGGCCTGCGCGGAATTTTCGTGCGGTGTGTGCGGAAAGGAAGAAGAAAAAAAAAGGAACTTTTGCGCGGGTATTTGAAAATTAAGATTTCGCGAATACTTTCGGCGAGAGGATACTCGCGAGAGGGGTTATGAAATTTTCGATAATTTATGGAGAGTAGACTGGCGTGTTTCAGGTTGTGAGTGAATTATTTTTTTTAATTTTAATTAGAGATTGATACTTTTTGAGCCGTTGAGGAGACATGTTCTATTTTAATGGTACGTAGGCTGTAGCGGAGTGCTTTTGAGAGAAAATTAATCCATTTTTTAATTCAAAGCTACATACGCGAGCTTCATACATATTCTGCGTTCAAAGTCGCAGGACCACGAGTGTTCGTTATTTTTAAAAGTACATATCCAATTACCTTTCATCGGGAATATTTTTGCGAGGTAGATATCTTATATTTCGACGTTATAATTTCATCTCGACGCGTTTTTTTTCGCAGGTAATAATTATCCTACCATTAATTCACGCTAATATGCAACGCACCGTTTTATGTTCCAGGTGAGTACAACATTCCGCAGTTATAAGATACCAGTAAGTACTTCGACGATCAATCACGAGTTCTTATATATCTAACCCGCACAGTCCAATCGCGATTTATTCCCACAAAACAAGCGTTATTTATGTCTATACATATATATCCATTGTTATATATCTATATACGCGCACATATCCCAGCTAATGCATTCGCAAAAAGAACAATCCCATAAAAAGCCCGTTCATCTCATTTTTCTCTTCGCCGCGGCGCGGCGAAAGCAAGATAAATAAGCTCGCTCGACGTGAATTATACTGAATTTCGAAGGGAATTTCGCCTTTTCTCGGATTCCCGCGCGCTGGAAATGACAAGTCGCGACAGAGTCTCTCTATACACCACAGCTGTGTGCAGGCTTTCCATCACTCCGTTCGTTTTTTTTTCATCGATGTCTCTCTCTTTCTCTCTCTTTCTCCCGCAGCTGACGGAAGATGTTCGATGCAGAAAATCCAACCGCAATCGTCGCGGCTGAGCTGAAATAGTGGTACCGTTTAGTTTCCCTAATTTTCCGAGTACATAATATAAGCGTTTTTCTTTTTCGTCCCCTTCAAAAGCGCCACCGCGAGGGTGGACCTCACCATGGGAAATAAAACAATGCGGGCGGAAGATAAAGTAGAGCGTGCGCACGTCTACTGGTGTATGTATATATCTAGCAGTGAAACTTCAGACTCATCGTGTCCTCCTCGACCCCCTCTCTGCGTCGATTTCTTCTCCCGAAAAGTCGAGGATCGAACTTGTTCTTCCCCTCCTTGGTAGTGAGATTACGGGATTGCGGGATCCGTGAAATCGCATGGCTTTGATCTCTCCCGCTTCTGTGAGAGATTTCCAGTGGTAGTAGCTCCGATTGAGCGACGCTTTGCATCATGCCGTTCCTTGGATTGTATTTTTGCGCGTGGCGGCCTTTGAGTCGCTTTTTCCATTTCAGACAGGCTTGACATATTTCTTGATGGGACATGTTTTGAAAGGCATATAACCGAGAGCTGCGCTGAATATGGGTCTGGAAAATCGAATTTGAAATTGGCTCCATTATCGCAGGGGGGACGAGTGCATGTAATGTGCCTTCGGAAGTTATACCGCCGCGTGTTATATGATGGGTTCGATTTGCAGAAATTTCGTAGATTACGAACTTTTCGTCTAGTTCACGTTTACGAAAAAAAAGATATCACTTTGCCCTCCGTCAGTTAATGATGATCAATAAAAAGTTTGAGTCAAGTTCTCAGTGTCTCCGTAAGAACTCCGTAGTCCCTTCCCCTCCGAAGAAGCTACACTACTCACGCCAGAATCCACCAAAAACGTAACTAACCCCATTTAATCAAGCCCTTCGACTAATTATTTCTCGTGCATACTTCTTGAAGGATCTTCCCCAGCTCTCTCTCTCTCCCTCTCTCGTGCAAATAGAATACATCCACATGCCGCTAATGCGCGTTTCCTCTCTCTCTCTCTCTCTCTCTCTCTCTCTCTCTCTCTCTCTTTCTCTCTCTTGCTACGAAATATAAGACCGCCACACACACGCAAACACACACACTCACGCACACACACACACACACACACATTGCACGTCCTTCGTTTGTATTCCGCGTCGAATTTCCATCACGGAGGAGGCGAGGAAAAGGTATATATAGCGGTGGCGCGTTCGCTCGTTTCTCATTAAGTGGAGCTGGAGGGAGAGAGGGAGAGAGGGAGGGAGGGAGGGAGAGTGAGATGACGTAGGGAATGAAGAATGGCTCGGTGCTGCTGCTGTTGGCTCGGTTGACGCTGCGCCGCGATAACAAATCGTAATCTCACTCTTTCGCTCTGTATTTGAGGCAGACGAGGCTCGTAAATTCGTTGGGAGACGACGAGAAATTATACGAAGGAAATAACTCCATCGGCCGAGATCCGTATATATATACATATATCCATATATAAGTTTATTTTACTGCGCGATGTCAATCCTACGAGTTTCCTTTTCATTAATTAGCTTTTCCCCGGCATTACAGCCGCGTTTAATTTTTTATCCGTGCGCGAGGTAGAATGAGATAAAGAGAAGGACCGACAGTGAAGAGGTATATATACTATATATAAACGGGAATGAAAGAGAAAGACAAAGAGGGCGCTACGCGTGTAAAGGCCGCATAGTAACACTAGCTCGCTCCCGCGGAGCTTTATTCACAACCTGAGTTATTTCGAAAAGCAGCTTATCATTTTACGCCGAAACGAGTGTGTCGAGCTCTTTATATACATACATGCATACGGAGAAAGTAAAAATCTAGTTATGCACTCTCCGCCGCGCGTTGGAATTAATAATAATATTCCACGTTATGCGGATGGATTTTAATACGTTAAATATAATATACCTTTCCTCGCGCGGCTTATTCTGTTTTACATCCGATAACGGTAAAACGCTTGGCAAGCTTATGGAAACTTTATTTACAACTTGCTCATTAAAAAAAATCTACAATAGCTAACAGACAAACAAAAATGCGAAAAGGAGCGCCTACTGCGAAAAAATAATGACGCAAAGTTGGAAGCCTCCCCAAAGCGTCCTGCCAAATCGCGAGAAACAAGTACGCATATATAGTGAAATCTTCATGCGCGCGATTCATAGCATTCGATTATAGTAACGCAGCTCGCATGCCCGCTAATGCAAATGATTTCCTCGCCGTGCAAGCGCGGCTTAACTTTGCGAGTTTCGACCTTCGCTTATATATACGTATATAATCCCAAGCCTTTATCACTCTCGAGTCGAGTTTCTGGATCTTTTGCAATTAGTTGCGTACGTACAGTTGCCTACTCGCTGTTTATACGCGCCGAAGTTTCGCTATTTATTAGGCCGGCTTCATCAATCTCGCCAGCGAGAGCTTTTCGCTTTTCTTGCAGCAGTGCAGCGTGAAAGTGAGCTTTTAGCTTTTAGAGCTACTCCATGCGTATGTGCAGTGTATGTACACTCACGCAAACTTATAGACATTTTCAAATTCGCTTCTATGTCAGTGTTACTCTGTCCGCGGGCGATCGCTGTGTTTTTTCGTCCCCATTGTTGCCGCGACTTTTCGGAAAATGAGTTTAAACCTCCCATTGTGCAGTGTCTGACCTAATATTGGCATACACCACTCGGATTCTTTTCGCATTGCTGACCGCGTTGTGAAAGCATTATCAAGACTTCGTTCAAATATAATAATCCAATTATACTCGTACAGGCGTGTATAAAACGTGAAAGCGTCTGGCTTTTTATCCCGAAACGCTTTGAAAGTTTCGCTTTCATCTCATCGCTATATACGCCGAGAACGCTTTCCTCTCCCCGGACTGCGCGTATAACGAGTCCCCAACTGGCACAATTATATAAACGGCAGCTCGTCTTCCTCAATTAGCTCATCGTCTCAATTATCAACGCGACGACTGCCTGGCTTGCGTAATTTTTCCGGCAGCTCTGGCCTACTACCCTCCTCGTCGGCTCTTTGTTCTCCCTCTTCTCTCTCTCTCCCTCTCTCTCTCTCTTCGAGGGACTTGGCAAGCGCGAGAGAGAGATCAAAAAGCCGAGGCTTTGTGCGCAACAATTTCGCCTTTCGGCACACACACTCTGCGCAGTGTCTGCTTTGTTTCTCCCGCGGCCTTTAAGCCTTGTTTCGCTGCTCTGTATATATGTGTCTTCGGACTGCGATTTCTATGCGCTCGAGCTATCGAGAGAGAACACGAGCGTATAGTGCACTGCTTGCGTTTGCGTAGGCGGATGTGTTTGACTATTAGGCGCATGGATGGAATTTCGTTGCTGGATTCTCGGGGCGTATGTTCATCGAATGTTTTTAATCGCAGCTTTGAGAATCGATGATACCGTGTATATATATATAGACGGTGAAGGCTGCTGTTCTACTGGAATTAATTAAAAGAAGGAGAAACGAAGTTTGAAAGCTCGTTGAACCGTGTAGTTTGAAATAAAAACTTCTCGGGCTTTCTTTGTTTACTCCGAACCAAGTTTAATTGTTTCTAACTTTGGCCCGCGATATTCCGACTGTTGTTTCCACGAATTCCCGAGTTTATTCGCCGAGTCTTTTTCTATCTCTCGCCCCGTGCTTCTTTTATATTCGAAATGTTGCTCTCCTTGAAGATACGCTTCAATTCAAATACTCGAATAAATTAGTTACTCGATGAAAAATCAAAATCCATCTCATATAAACCTTCATTAATCCAACGAAAACCGCTTAAGCACACGACGCAAGTAGCATTTCCCGCAAGAGCGACGACGAATCCAGCTCTACAGTACACAACTGCAGGAAGACTATTCCATCTTTCCAGCAAAAATTTCATATTCGCATAGCCGAGTGCTCGTCGCCTTAAAGCCGACGTCTGCATCTGCTGTGTATACACGGGGAGAGAGAGAACTCCGACGATCTTTAAAGAGTCGTCCATCCATTAGCCTCGTCTACTCTCGCGGTGAGATGGAATTATTGCTTTCTGCAAATCTTGCGTCATTCAAGCCTTCAGCTTTCTTTTATCCGTACAATTTTCCGCCTTGTCGCGTATAATAAGTTTGTGAAATTCAATTCGAACGAAAGTTGGAAAATTATATATTTTTCGTTAAAAGGGCGCATTTTTTCCGGGGCTATTTTATTACTACGCGATATTTCCAGAAATTTTGCTTAAAAGATACAAAAGAGAGAGAGAGAGAAAGCGCGCGAAGCTTGCATATATATCCGTGGAGAAGATTTATGCCATCATCTGGCCGTGACTGGCCGGAATGAGAAGCGCTTTGCGCTCCTACTTTTCTGCTCCGAATTCTTCCATTTCGTACGCTGCGTTCGCTCTCTCGTAAATACGACTCTTTTTTTGTTTTATCGCAAAGAATCAAAAGTAGCAGCTCACTCTGTCCGCCGAGAGCATAAGATGGGCAAAAGAACGAGGCTGAAAAAAATGCAATCATCGGAGTTACCGAGCACGGCTCTCTACCGGAAAACGAAGCAAAGGACAGACGGCAACCGAAAATCGCGTATTTTTTCGATATCGATCGTCGCGACGTATAATCAGCGCTTGAGGCAGAAGCGAGCAGAAGCCTCAGCTATAGCTTCCTTTTCTCTATCTCTCGAATTCTCCAGTATAACGATCCGTCGTAATTGTAATTTTATAGACGACCGACCGTAATTCACTTTAAGCTTTATAATTACGAAGCTGTGTTGTGCGTATATATCGTCGGTCCTTACAAAGACTAACACAGCTCAGATTACTATCGAAGAGTAAGGTAGTTCATTTTTGCCGCGAAGAATAGTACAGTTCAGACGCGAAGAGTAACACAGCTCGCTTCCTTTTTTCGCAGAAACTAATTGTATTATTAATTATAAGAAAAACTTCGTGTGATCAAACAATTTTTGCACCCACAATTTCGTTACATGCTAAGCTTATTATATACCTTTTATATGTAGGAATTTGATTAGTTTTCGTATAATGATGTCATCCCGAATGTTGCTGCAAAATCGGAGCTGTGTTAGTCTTTGCGGCAAGCAGCTGAGCTGCGTTAGTCTTTATAGAGACCGACGATACATAATATTATTATAATACAACCTTTTTCGAGCCATTTCGTGTTATTAAAATTGCATAGATGGATTAAATAAAAATAATTTTACACGAACGAACGTCGGGATGAGAAGGATATATAAAAAATAGAACGCCATAAATAATTGCTTTGAATATATATCGCTGTTCAATTATTTGTGTTCCGAGTGGAATAATCGTGGAATTTCAAATGTTCTCGAAACGTCTGCTACCGCGCGTGAAATATTTTCATTTCTATTATACTTCCAACGTGCGATGTGATTCACATCGCATATACACAGGGGAGCGGCTTGTACGAGATTGAACATGCGTCGCATTAAGCATGACGAATGTCTTTGTAAGTTTGTAATTTTCGCCGGCGGCAGAATCGTATTTTATAATTTATGCGGATTATTGTGATTCACGCTTTTTTTTACGGACAGCTTGGATTTTTGTACAGATTCGTTCTATAGCATACTTCCGTTATAAGCTTCCCTTTTCATCGATAGAATATTAAATCCATCCGTGCAGCTGTACGAATTAATCCGTACCGAAAATCCTCTCTAAATATTCGATCGGTTAATTCAAAAAACCCCCCTCCACACACATGCAAATCGGAGCCCTGCATGCATTGAATCCATCCCAGGCAACATCTTTTCCATCGAACATTCCGTCTTATCCGCGCGCTAGCAAGTTCAACCCCTATTTCCCCAAGCCCCTCGGAAAGTGGATATCTATCTAGCCGAAAATTGCGCTAGCATTGGCTTGTCGACCCGGACAATTGTATTATTCATTGTCCCTTCTCGCGCTCAAGCGAGCACCCTCTACTCTATGTATATACATATATCTCTGCTCTATAATTCACTCCGGCAAACGGTTCCTGCTTTCTCGAGCGTTGATTCTTAATTCTAGCTATAAAAGAAATTCGTACACAAATTACGTATACGATTCTCTGTCCGTATCGTCGTGGTGAAAAATTTTAACGAGTCGTCGCATTGCAAAGAAAATCCGAGAATATAATATGTGGGTTCCCTATTGCCGCAGTGCATCATCACTGCAACGACTATATTCGCGCTCCTGAATTCCAAAAAGGACTTTTTGCCCGTCGGCTCGTATATAATATATAGGATAGCAGAGTTCATTTCGCATGCACCCTACTTCTTCGAATGAGTGGGTGAATCATCGCGGCCTTTGTGCTTGCGTTTGTTTCGCGCCCCTTTTACTCGCGGGTTGTTGCTTTAGGCGCAGTGTTGTGTGCGACTGTATATGCTGCGGTCTCTATTCTCTTTTAACAAGGACGACTTACTTTCGTCGCTTTGACGACGGCAGAAGTCTTGGCCGTTTTCGAAAAAAAAAGAAGGAGGAAGTGACAAAGGCTTGGAAAAATATACGCAAAAGTTGAAAATGCTCTCCACGTCTGTTCCGTTTCGACTCTCTTTCTGTCCCCGTTTCGCGTCCTCTAGTCTCGAGGACTCTTAAGCTCGACGCGCAGCTGCAGTGACAGCTTTCTCTCTCACTCTCCCTAGTGCGTACTTGCTCTATCTCTCTGTATATATATATATAAATTTTGAATTGTCGCCGACGTGACGGCGTAGAGCCGGGAACGCGCGACGCATTGACGACAGCCAAGTGCGCTCCCTCTCTCTCTCACGCGCCCTGATCAAGCGTGCTTCATAAATATACTCTTTTGTAAAGTTTTCTTAATGAGCATTGTTTTAGGTTTATCGAACGATGCTATGCGCAAACTTGATGGAGATGAAACTTTTGTTCCAAATGTAAAGCATCTCGGGATTATTTTTTTTCTTATTTATTTCTAACTGTGTGTGTGTGTGTGTCTGTATACAAAACAATCAAAGCATATACTCACTTATAACGTTTGCTTTGGTCTACTTTGATCTTATATTTACGTCGTTCGATAACGGAAATCTGAAAAGCTGCCTCCCCTCCTGGAATATAACAAACTTTCGACTATACGTTTTTAAAACGCATCGCCGCGTATTATATTCACTTCAACAATCCAATCAGCAGGCGCGCAAGAAAGCTAGTGCATAATTAAAACCTCGAAATAATTTGCCCCGCGTAAATTTCAAACTCGCGTACGTATGCATTTTAACAAGCCGATATATATATCATCCTATAATACACACTGCATAATTAAAAGCTGGATCCATATAAGTACCTCCCCCAACAGCTCGCCGCCATTATAACGAACGCATGATTTTGCAAGACCCCACCCCCTGTCGAGCATTAAAATCAGCTCTCCGCAATTTGTAAAAATTCCAGCAGCGGCAGATTGACGCGCAAGAATCTTCTTCCGGCGGCTCGCGTTACTACGCGCGAATGACAAATCGATCGCTAGGCGATTAATTAAAAGCTATCGAGTTCGACCATCTCTCTCTCTCTCTCTCTCTCTCTCTCTCTCTCTCTCTCTCTCTCTCTCTCTCTCTCTCTCTCTCCCGTGTATATATACTCTAGCATCAGGGAGAGAGAAGACGCAGCGGCGAGAAGTGAAACTCGATTCATCATGTTTTACGTCGCGCATCGATGCGGTAATAAATCTCTGTCACCGCTTTTCTCTGCAGCTTGATTATTATTATTACATCCATATATACGAAATCCGCTGATTTGTCGGGCATTTTTTTTCGGCTACACCAACGGAGTGCGTCCTAAGAATTTCTTCAGAGGGAATGAGTGCGCACTTTCGACGCTTACGATATTATACTCTCCTGTAACCGCGGGGATGCGGGCGCAATTTTTCAGACCGAGAGATATACGAAAGCTCCACCGATATCTCGCAAGAGCTTGACAAATGCCGCGTACGTCTGACCGTGCGCCGACTTTTCCACTGCGCACACACGAATATTGGACTAACTTTAATCGCGTTTACGTCGCGAAGTTTTTTTATATGGCCAGCGGCTGATGCTGATGTTTATGCTTTTGTATATAATACGGTGTCTGCTGTGTGACACGCCGGGAAGTTTTATGAAGCTCGTCGCTGTGGCAGTGCTAAAAACTGTACACAGCATAACAATCTCGGCTAAAACTCGCGGAAAAATGTGTATAAAAAAAAAGAGTCGGAAAATCCTCTACTTCCCGCGCGCACGAATTACAATTCCGAACACGAAGACCAGCGCCACACGCCCGCGCCGCGGAGGGAGGGGAGACTAAAAACTCGTCTTTTCTCTCCCCCATATATATATGCTCGGCTTTTTGCTCGGCTTGCTGCAGCGCTTGCAATAACTCCCTATATCATCCTCGCCAGCGTCGCATCAGTCTATCTATCTATTCTGCCGTATACGCACATATATGAGAGAGAGAGAGAGAGAGAGAGAGAGAGAGAGAGAGAGAGAGAGAGAGAGAGAGAGAGAGAGAGAAGCGCGTTAGCGTGTGTGTCGGCAGCGTCGCTAAATAATGATCTACGAGAGCGAAACTCGCGCGCGTGCGAGAGGGAGAGAGAGAGAGAGAGAGAGAGAGAGAGTGAGGGAGTCTGTAATATGCGCGGGTTCTCTGAGGCGCGGCTGCAACAGCCTTGTGAGCAGGCGTCGTGTTTTTCTTTTGAGGAAGTTTATGACTCGCCTGGCAGGTCGTATGCATTAAAGAGCAAATGCTGCCGCTGCGCGATCTGAGGGGGAGAGATATTCTGATGTATGTACCGAGAGGCTCGTTTTACTCGTGTTCGCCTGTGTGTATAGCCTCTAAAAGTGGATCGGCGTTGGTTTTCTTCGGCTTGGATGAAGATTTATATTATATTGACGCGGTTGCGCAAGTGTATTTTCTTTTTTAGAGTATTTTGTTTCCCAGCGCGTGTTTATGAGTTGATCTACTGCTAACGATGAAAGGTTATTTATATAGGGGGGTCCCAAACTCTCGTGAGTTTTCAATCTGTTTTACCGGCCGCGATACACAAAGTACGGTTTAATAGTATAATAAGTCGGGGTATCAATGAGATAAGAGTTATAAAATTTCTATTATTTTTATTGCTTGTTTGCATTAATTTAACAAACACTCATTAATACAGAAGCCGATAAAAAAGTTCCGGAAACGAGGTATGGAGTATGGCATAGTTCCTTAAAAAAATACTGCATTCGCAGCTTATTTTCCTCGGTATTCTTTTGCAATATTGAAATACGCTATATACGTGCACACATAGCAATGCGAGGCGAAAGAGAAAGAAATCAATCCCCAAGCAGTGAATACAAACTCGACCCCAATAACAAGCATAAAAGACCTATATAGATTATATACATATACACACAGAACAGGCATCGCTACGGTGTGCTTATCGACTGTACAACACACAACGAGTACTCCACCTACATACAATAACACAGGGCGATTTTAATCTCGCGAGTTTAATATTCGCGTTTTAACACGGAGACGTATGAAATAAAAGTAATAACTCTCACTGTTCACGTTATACCTTACGAATCCCTATATATGTATATCGTTGAAGAGAAAGGAGGCAGAGAAAGAGAGAGGGACTTTCCCGCTCTTACACAAGATTTATTTTACGTTTTTAATTTGAGCGCGCTCCCCGCGGAACGCAGTCTTATTTTACGATCCGACGCGCAGAAAGAGAGCGCTGCGCGCACACCCGCGGATAGGCCGCCGCCGCCGATTTTTTAATTTCGCGCGACATTACGAGCCTGCACGCGCCGGTATATGAAGACGTATACTCGCGGACTGTTTTTATTCCGCGCTGTTTCAAAGGCATCGACGCTCACTACGTTCCATATTCGTGTAAAAAGAAAGCTTGCGACG
This sequence comes from Muscidifurax raptorellus, assembly GCA_020010945.3. Lineage (NCBI taxonomy): Eukaryota > Metazoa > Arthropoda > Insecta > Hymenoptera > Pteromalidae > Muscidifurax > Muscidifurax raptorellus. The sequence goes on along the minus strand of CM052079.1, from coordinate 12,305,882 downwards.
CGGTTTATTCATATCAGACGCGGGAAATTCAAAATATCGCAAACAAAGCGAATCGGCCAAGCCAATAATGCAGCATACACGTTAGATAAGAGTAAGCGGTGACCCAGCTTTTCTCGAGCCGCCTCATCACCTTTTGCCCTCGGTGCGGAAGGATCAATCTCGAGGCGCGCCGATTTTGCATATATAAGGCTGATGCGGCGCAGCTCCGCCGGGGATTGCAGCGGCTCGTAAAAGAAAAACTCGCTGTGTTTTAGAGGCACATGTGCAGCGCGCGTCAACGCAGCTGCATTGCCGAGAGCTCGCAATCAGATATGCATATAGGCGCGATGCGCTCGTGACCCGCCGGTGTATATGTATATAATATCGATTAAAGGGAAGAAAGTTGAGCGGGAGAACGTTATTCTACGCATACAGTCGAAGTTTTCTTTTCGAATTACAAAATTCTGCTATTCGTCTATGAATATAATGCTATTCAGGATTTACCAATTAGTGAGATTAGGTATATTATATAATTATGTATTATACATACGCTATGCGCGAACGCAGAAATTCATGATTATTCCGCAATGAACATACGGTAATTTAACATTGATTTGCTGCTATCATTAGCATTTCGTTCATGTACATCGAGCAACATAACGTGGGATATCAGCGAAATCATATCATCTCCAACATTAGCCAATTAAAAAAAAAGATACGCTACCCCATTGAAAGATTCGTAATCAAGCCAACGGCCATATCCAGCACGTGTGCGCCAGTGAAACAAAAAGCTCTCTGTCTCTCTCTCTCTCTCGACAATCCCTCTCAAAGCGAGCCCACCTCTCGAAAAGACAAACCACCTCTATCTCTCTTTCTATCCCTCCCGTCCTAATCCCACGGAAAATAATTTGCAAACCGTGAGCCGCTCGACCGCGATTTCCCATTTCGGCTCTCATCGCCGAGGGCGACGTTTAATTTCCGCGCATCGATTTTCCTATAATTTTACGAACGAGTTCTCCCAATTCCTGGCGAAGCTTATATATTCCCCGGGCGTATGCATGCAGTGCGCGAAGACACAATGCGACGCGCGCGCGCTTCGTTATCGGCTCCCCTGTGCGCGCGTCGATAAGAGGCTGCCGTGCAATATATATATATATATATATATATATATATATATATATATATATATAAATAACGAGTGTACTGATAAGGCGAAGGAAATTGCTAAATCAAGCCGGCAGTACCCGATATATGTATTTTTAATGGGCCCGATTTTCGCTCGGAATTTTCAACGTGAAATTTATCATACTGGCGATCGATGATTCTATATTATATACGAATTCACCGGGGACAAGGCACAATTATATAGCCATCGCGCGCAATTTTAGCTAGTATATAATAATAATGGAGAAAGAAAACACTCGAACGCAAACGAAATCATTTGCCCTGCAGTAGTGGAAATAAAGAGGATGAAAAAAAGAGACTGCCGGGACTAAGTGAGTAAGCGCTCGAGTCCGAAGTAGGAGAGAAAGAGAGAAAAGTAGGAGAGCCAGTCGGTAGTAACAGCCGCTGTAGTAGAGAGCGTAAGGCGATGAAAACTGAGGCAGAGGCGAAAAAAGCAGCTCGAAAGCGCGTGATTCATAGACAGCCTTCCAGAGACTACGGGGAAAAGCGCATTATGAGAGTAAGAGAGAGAAAGGCGTTGTTCGAGGATTTCATCCCCTACTTCGATTGGCCGTCTTTACGCTTTCTTTCTTTCTCTTGATTTTACGCCCCATTTAAAAAGTCACTTCCCGATAATTCTGCGCGTCGACGCCTTTCCGAGCTTCTTTTTTCCCGGCGCGGCCCCTTTTCGCCCTGCCGCCGCGACGACGAAGGTAAATTTATCTAATTAGGCCAATTTCCAACGTTTTACAATAAAAATTGGATTTCTCTCTCGGCGGAGATAATCGAAATACATATAAGAGGCAAAATTCAATTGGAAAAGCTTTGTGTAATTACGCAGATATCTCCTCTTGTTCAATCGTCTGGAACATCAATAAGTCCGTGGCAGTATATAAATAAACAATTCAAGAATGAGAAAAAAATACAAGGCAATAACAGCCACAATAACGACACTCGTATGGAATAAATCATCCGCCCTATCATTTCGATATACGCTACTGTAAATCTGTACATTACGAGCTCGGAACACATGCGAGCCGCAGCATCAACATTAATAATCTCCATTTCTCTCTCTCACACGCACACAGACGATCGTGTGAAATCGGCGAAAAATCTACAACCCCATAAATTTGGCGCCTCGCTCGGAATTTTCATCGCTCGCCCTGCTCTCTCAGACTCTTAAGACTCTCGCAAGGGGCCGTGTCGGAAAATTCATTCAAAAGTAATTTACAGGCTTTAATTTCGCTTCGCGCGCTCTTCCCCGCGCAATAAAATCGTGCTTAGGAATCCCCCTCCCGCGCGCGCGTCTATACATATATACATGTATGTATGCCTGGAGAATTCGTTATCTTTGATTATCGAGCAATAACTGCTGCTCGTCTCTCTCTCTCTCTCTCTCTCTCCGTCGAAGCCGGAGCTGTACACGGGGGGAGAGATTCTATCGGTTCTTCTCGAATATATTTACGCGAGACTCGTGTCGAGGGGAGGCATTCCAAGCGCAAACGAGGTAAGAAGGGCCGCAACGTGACGCAGGCGCGGAGGGAGTGAGTGTATGTATAATCGAGACGCGGCACGCCGTTTGCATTGTTAAGGGGATCAGCAGCAGCAGCGTTCGGGTTAGGTATTTCGAGATGGCGCCTCGGTGATAACGTGCTATCGGAGAGAGGAGAGGATGCCGCCAGGTATATATCGACGGAGAAGCTCGAGCGACTCGCTGTATATGGATGGGATGTACATGCGCGAAGCGGATAACGATTTTCCAGGGGGGAAAAGCATGAGCTTGCGTATAATTTCGCAGGATATTCCGTGTGCTGTATTGAAAACTCCGCGTCTATATATATATTGAAATCCCTTCGACTAGGAATAACCTCTTGACAATTTCAATTCCGAGTGATATCAACCTCGAGCGGCTCGTTTAATCATTGTCGGCCCTTGAAATTAATCTATAATAATCCCGTACTATATACGACATTATATAGACGTACATCTCGCATCTCAACTGCATAAAAAAAGACGCGCGTTGAGCAATACGTGCTACTACGAATTCCCCGGAGGGGGCGGAGAGCTCACGCGCGCTCGCGAAGATTATAACTGTCTACCCTCGTTATAACGCGGTCGGCCGCTCGTGCGCGCACTCGCTTATTTATTATAAAGACCGCGACGAGGCGTCAAGTGCAGCGCGATCACACAGCAGTGTGTGTAAGTCGGGAAAAAACAATTTTCCTTCCCGACTCTGCCGAGAGTTTTCATTTCCTGCTGGCTGCTTTTGTTAAAATCCACTTTTGCCGAGAACGAGACTTTTGCGTCGTGCGGTTCTGATGATGTAAATAGTCTGTGCGTTATTTTAAAACTTTTGTATCTCACGCCCGAACAACCCCTCGTGTTTCCCTCGAATAAATACGACCACATAAATATCCAAATCTCCGCAAGAATACAAGAAAAAAAAACAGATCGCAAACGACCGTTAACGTCACCTCTCCCACCTTATCAAACTTTCTCGCGTATATGGGGGTGGAAGAAGGAGCTTCGATTCGAGCGTGGGTGGGAGAGATCGTTATCGGCGACGCGTTCGTCAGGTTGGCGACGTCACTGCGCCAGCGCGACGACCCTAATTTCGCCGGAGGGACGACGACCTTTCTGTGTGTATGTGTGCGAGCGAGCTTTTTATGCATGCAAGCCGCGTCGTAAACGTTTTGACGCGGCGTTTAATTTGAGTAATGCGAACGTGCCGCTGTATGTACAGTGTTTTGGCTGCTCTTTGACTTTGCGCTCGTGCTGTGTGGCGTATGTATAATAATGCGAAATATTTCACATCAATGTTTGATTAAAAGTGCGTATCGGTGTCGAAAATTAAACCAGCTTGTTGTTTTTCGGACTTCAGCTTTGAAGGCAATCGGAAGTTTGACGATTTTTTTGATATTGTTATTTTTGCTGAAGGTTGTATAACGAAGTTAATCTACTCTGTGTTCCGGTAACTCGTTATCGATGAAAAATGTTTCTTTCGTAAAATTGAATGATACAAAAAATTGGTGTTGTTGTTATTGAAAACAAAACATTTATTTCTTATCATCACATGTACAAGAGCGGGCTAAAATATTTTTCCATCCATTTTCATTATTCCACGAAAGAATTATTTCCTAGCAATCGCGCCTTTAATTCAAAATCGATAGGACATATAAAACAAAATCAAATTCCAACAAGATTCAACTCTCCGCGCCACGTATAAGCCATTTCTCGACCGCGTAAGTTCAATCGCGTACTTCAACTTCGCCCCCTATAAATCCCGCGAGCCGACTACCCCTTGCAACAACACAGCGACGAAAAAAAGCTCCACGAAATAGACCTCCAAGAATAGCGCCAATTTCTCGTATACGGCATACACTTCCGATTCCAATTTCCCTCGTTCGCCTCGCACAATAGCCTTCGCTTGCATTCGGTCTCGCGCACATACACACAGCAGCAGCCGATCACTATGCGAAATATATATATATATATACCGTAACCGCATCGACGTCTATACCTTCTCCGCGCATTTCACCGGCCGCAGAGCAGCTTATTCGGCCTGACAAACGTCGTCGTCGTCGTCGTAGTGCAATTTATACCAGAAGAAAGTCCCGACGGCGCAATAAACGTCGGACCCTCGCACAATCCGGGACGTACGGGCTCGCGAAATGCAAATTCGCGAGCCGTTTCGTTTATGGCCGCGCGAGAGAGACGCAACAAAGCACGACGCGAGGGGTTATGTTTCACGCTCCGAGCCGCTGCTTTTTTTTCTTAAAGTTGATCTTCTTTTTGGGGATGGAGCTTTTTCCGAGATTTTTACTTCATCTAAAGTGCGCATATGCTCCTTTGAGACAGTAACTTTCCCGTCACTGAAGCCAACCGTATATAACGACAATAGGCTAGCTCAGTTGCAGTTTATATTACGAGTGGCCCATTTGAACAGGCCCAACATCGAAAGGCAGTTTTGGCGCTATATGCAAATGTTCTAGATAGTCGAAATGTTCAAGTGGTGGGGGAACTACTCCAGGTTATTGCGCTCTACTACGGCTATGGTGGATTATCTTTCCTTTTCTGCATTGCGCACGCAAATAATATCTCTCGTGACTATAAAAATCGTCGTCCTTCTCCTACCCATCTGTGATATATATCCCTCCATCAACTTTACACACTTACACATACGAGGGAACCCTGCTAAAAGTCTTCCCGGGTTTCCAGCGATATATTCTGCTTAAATTCTAATCATTTTTGCTTAACTTATGCTTATGCAATGCTATAAAGATGGCAAATTAAATATCAATTACAAGTAATGCTCCCATTCGATTAACGCGTTAGCGATAAATTATCGGCAAATTTTTTGCAGGGAAGAAGAAGCCACGTACACAGAAAAGTGTCTGGACGCATAGGTGTCATTCGAGGATTTATAAACGCATACACACACCCACATAACTCGCGAGAATACCGTATACTCGGGCATGATTTACTCGAGAGGGCGGCGGCGGTGGAATTTCGCCGAGTGGAAGGAAAACTCTTCGCGCTCGAGTTCGTCGTCTGCTCTTCTGTGTGGAAAAATATGTATCTCTATCTCTCGGTGCGGCGGCGTCAGCGGCGGCGGCGAACTTTGGCACTGCACGCAAAGCCGCGGACTTTTGCGTGAGCACACGCTCGCCTGGTCTTTTTACGTTTTCCAAAAGCCAGAGGAGACGCCGCGACTTTCCAGCCGCCGCGAGGATACGAGAAATGAAAGTCGTATGCGCGCAGCCGTGAGACGCTTTCCAAACTTGCGGAGCGCGAGTATAATATAGCGAGCGTTTTTACGGAGGTTCTTTAAGCGGTTAGTTGCTATTTTTATAGACGTGGTAGAGAATTTTTTTTAATCTCTTTCACATGTACCTATAATCGCATCGCTCGGATTTCGAGAAATAAAAACGATTCGCTGTGTATAATAAAAGGAATTCTGCGTTTTGTACTAAAAAAAGAGAAGCGTTTAATGCACGACAAGCACTAAATATTCATAAAAATTTACATGAATTTCCATTTTTCGTGTATATGTATATAAGCTCGCGCAAATAACACACAGGCGCGCGCGAGCACAACACTCGCTGCAGCAGATAAATATGTGCGGGGGAAAACTTGCTCTGGCATCATGCAAATGGCATTAAAAGTCTCTCCTGTACTGCCTCTACGGTTGGCGAATTTAATGCGATGCTTGGTAAAAATTTTTTCAATTTTCCTCTCGCGCGCGCTTTTTTTTTGACAAAGCGGCCTTTCTTCTGCACAGCGAGTCTCGTTTATCAGCCGCACAAAAAATCGTACGCGAATGGGGACAACGAAAACGATCGACGAAGGTAAATAAATATAGAGATAATATCGCGGGCTCTCAAACGTCGATTTACCTGTATATATATATGCTGTAGAGAGTAGGTCGTCGCACTTGTCCCAACGATCGAATGCTTGATGCATCAGATGCAGTCCGCGATCGCGAGCCTCTTCCGCGTCACGGAAGTGCCCGAATCCGTGACGCTATCATTAGTCAACTCGCCGAGGCCTGACGAATAGCTCGATCTTGATCGGACACGACCAAATGATCAGCCTGTCGGCCGAGGGAAACTACGTGCTGCTCTGGAGATGATGATTGATGTTCGCTCTCTCTCTCTCTCACGCTTGCTTTTTTTTCATCAAATTTATCGGAGGGAGTAGGGCTTGAAGTGTTGCATGTAGCTACACGTGTAGAAGTTGACGTTTATGGACGGATATATATATATATAGTATTTTCGAAGATTGAGTGTATATAAGGCTCGTTTATGAAATGTTCACCCTTTCTTCGAGAGGAAGTTAATTTAACGGTTGCGGTGATCAAATATTTAAGAAGTCTGATTAAATTGCTTTCGTCTATATACGTATATAGCAACACTACGAATTGGATTCGTGAGATTCTATTTTACTTTTCCATTTTCTCATAAAAATTTGTGTAATATTTAGTTTTTGCTAGAAAAGCTTCTAGCTGAACCATTTCATAATCTTGTAGAGCCATTTTGCCAATTGTATATAATTTTAAAAAGCTGAAAAATCGTAGTCTTTGTTATTTCTGAATTACAACTATTCTTATTGATCCGAGAGAGCAAATAACTCTATCGTACGCAGCAGCACGTATGTCAGCCTCAAGAAGCTCTCGAGATATCTGCAAAGCTCTCTTATCCGATTTGCATGTCTCGCCGTCCATTCGGTAATTACCAAAAGCACATCCAGCAGAAAGAGCCCACAGAGTCGGACCAAACGAGCGGACTAAAACGGCGTATGTTAATGTCCGCCCAGAGTCTACAGCCGCGCCCTTTAAACGCGCTAGTCCCACGAGCTTTCGAACACACATTCACCGGCCAATTTCATTGACCGCCTCGTCTGCTATTAACACCCGTAAATCTTCCGTTCGCGGTCCTCCTCTGCGTCAGCCGGTTTTTTTTCCGTTTCGTGGGGGCGTACTGTGATGAGGAAATTGCCGATACGGCGTTAAATTTTCATCAGGGGACGTCCTCGTTTCGAGCTGATATTGAGAGAAACGTCGTTTGTTTGTTAGTTTCGTCTGCTTTGGAATTAGGCACTGGTGGGGTACTCAATTCTTTTACTTTAGCAGCAGCAATGGTTACATTTTTTTATTTTACACTCGATATTCCTTCTTGAAAATCATTTTTTTAAATGCTCGAATCAGAGTTTTTGATTATCAGAAATTATCCAATCAAGCTGTGTCGTTTCAATAACGTTCCACAGGCATATCCTATACCATCGCGTGTGTACAATTCGAGCTGGAACAACACGATAGCGGCATAATGCAACGCGATGAAAATGAATTAAATAAACAATATTATCAGCTGAGCTGCTGCAGATCTCACCTGTTAAAATTCGAATTGTTGAAACAATAGCTATATACCGAGATATCTGTTCGGTCACGACGACTAACACTCACTGTATATGTATATACACACACGAAAATATGAGCGCTTTAAATCTCGATTCAATTAATTGCAGCTGCACGCGCGCAATGGATAAAAAAGAGAACGCTGCAAACGGAAAAAATACAGCAATCAGCATCGCAAAACGAACATCAGCTACAACAATTAAACTCGACGAACGCAGTTCCGTTCTCGGTCGCGCAATCATTTTACAGCAAAACGCGGCCGCGAGAAAAAGCACCACGCAGCCAACATCGTCCAAAATTACACGCCGTGCAGTCGGCCAAACAGCTGCGCTGAACGTATATATATAAAATACATCTTTTGCAGACTTTTTCGACGATCCTCTGTATATATATATAAATATATATATATATACCACCGCCAAAATATACTCGCGCTTGTTTTGTTTGCATGTGTGTATATATATACACAAACAAATATAAAGCGACGCAAGAGGCCGCGCAATTAACAACGCGCGCAGCAGTCTGTGCGTATATATATATTTGCCCGTGAGACAAAACGAAATTAATTCCGCGAACGCGCGTATGCACACACGCGTATGGGTATATTTTCCTTCGGTTTGCGATTCTGCGAATTGGCTGCAGCTGCGCTATATACATACATCGCGGAATTACAAAAACAAAGTTGTCTTAAGCTTGCAATAGAGTAACGCATTTTTTTGTGTTAATGGATATTTCCGTTCCTCCCGTACAAATGCTGATATTTGTCCTCGTCTGTGTGTGTGTATTATGTATTTAGTACGAGTACGCGAGCCTCATACGATATTCACCTCCGGAACATTCGCAACGACTGTGAAAATGGCGTCTATAGGTCCAATAGCCACGGGAGCTCACGTGCAATCTATTCGGCTAAGCCTACTTTCGCGAGTATATTTGCGCGAATTCCCTCTCGTTGTCCGGACTACTGATCCCGACGCCGATTTCCCGGGCACGTATAGTAGGCGGTATAGACTGGGCCTCGATTTCCATGTGACACGACGACGATTTCGGGTGAGCCTCTGTTTCTACAGTATCCTGCTATCTCTCTCTCTCTCTCTATATATATATATATATATATATATATATATATGCATATACACGAGACGATTGTTACGTTGATTAGGTGGTCGCTCGATTTATCGGTCGCGATAATAGTCACTCAACACATCAGCCTATAATATACAAGCGCTATGGCGTTATATATACGTATTACAATAGGAAATTAAACGTTCGTCCACGGAATCCATTAATTCAACCCCTCCTCGAAAAAAAAAACAATAAAATTCAGTAGTTACACTTAAGCACAGCGACGAGAGTCGTTTCGAGCTAAGCCACGTATAGTGCGTTGCTTCGCGTATAAATCAGCCTTGCGATTTTAATCTCTCGGCTACGTGTATACACGTCACTTGCTCTCGGCGAATCTCCGCGAGCAGTCAACTCGGCCTTTCGAGATTTACTGTCCAGCCGGATATCGCTTCTGGACGAAATGGCCGCTGCTCTCGAACGATACACGTATACACAGGCGCAGCCTGTGTATACGAGCTTGTCGATGCGCTCGTTATAGCTTGTTCGGATTATGCGTGAGCCCGTGTTGAAGAAGAGCTTTTTGTATAGCGGATAACGATCGGCGATCGATCCGAATGATAAGTACTGTGAAAGTGGATATCTTGCCACTTGTTTATACAGAAACGAATTTTCCGCTGGATAATACTCGATTTTAAGTATATTGTCGAAATTTTCGAAAATTGCCTCTCCACACGTGTATTTATATATATATCGATTTTTCAATTTTGAGCAATTCAAACGCCCCGCTCTAAAGCACAGCAGTTTCATAAAGTCGCTCGCGCACCCCGTATCCTTTCTCTTTTACCCTCGTATTCTCGGGGTCGACCGAAATAACTGCAATTAGGCAGATAGAAAAAAAGTAGTCCGGCTCTGCGCGCGCGAAAGTAGTCTCTGTAATTGCGATTATACGGGCTGCTCTGTGGGGGAGTAAAGGGGCCATAAGAAGGAAGACAATGGCCGTCTGCGAAGTGGTAAGTTCCCTCTGCCAGAGTCAATCGAATCGTTGTTCGCAAATTAGTTTGTTCGCAAGTGCAAACTGTCTTCCTCTCTCTCTCTCGCTTCTCTTTCTTCCACACCTCCGCGCCGATTCCGCTCTTCGTTGCTATTCCGGCTTTTACGCGCTGCTTTTCTTTTACTTTCTCAATTATTCGGTTCCGACTGCAGTCTTTTTTTTTCATCTCAACGCGATGTTGTAATCAGTGGGGAATCGCTGTGGAGTGGATTATTTTCTTTGATCACGACAATCCAATGCGTGAGCAAAAAATACACGCAATTAGGCGCGCCTGACCATACTCAGGTTTTTACTACTCGACTGTGACCTACATCTTTAATTGGCTTCGATTATTTTGCATCGCTGTATATATCCGCACAAAGTTTTATTACTCAGTTGCAGCTTTTTTCTGCCGAACTTCAACGACGTCACGTCTCGAGCTTCTTGCTTTACCTTCTGCACCGCATCGTTTGATAACGATGTCGGCGGATTCTTATTTTTTCTTTTTGCTGCTGCAGCGTCTTTCTCTCTCTCTCTCCTGCTCGCGATTTCACGTGTATCCCTACGGTGTGCCACTTCTCCGTAGCGTTGAAGTCGCCGCTTTGATGTCTCCTGCGGCGGATGTAAAATCTCGCTAATTTAAAAGCTGTAATTAGAGGTGATTTCGCCGGCTTAAACATGGAATCACTTCATTTTCGCGGCTTCGCGAACTTGCGAGTGCGCAGCCGTGAAAAGCTTTGATGCGGCGTGTATACGCGTATATAACGTCTGCTGCGCGAGAAACGAGGCTGACTTTTGCATCGCATCAATGCTTACCTTCGAGTTATCTATGTAGCAAATGCAAATCTAATTATTGTATACTGGGGCGAAAAGCCTCGATTTCACCAAGATTTCTGCAAAGATTGATGAAGGGCCTCTTTTAAAGGATTAAAAGCAGGGTATCGCTCCGATTCCTTTCCGAAAAGATAAATGTTAGAAACACGGCCCGCATGATTCAGTCCTCTACCCGTCTCTACATATATAGGTATACATTTACAGCTCTCCTATACACTTCAATGATCAATGATAAAATATCCTCGGCGCTTTTCTTATCGCCCACAGCCTCCTTCCCCAGATCGGACTGAGAAATAACGCTCTCTCACTCACGCACACTTCCGATCTAAAAGATAAAATCGAGGATTTCAATGAGCAACATCGAAATTCATTCCCTCCCACCACTACCGCATCGAGCGCGCACCGCAAAACAAAGCAAAAAAGTGAAAAAAAAGACAAAAGAGGATAAATCCCAGCTGCTCGATAAATACGATCGGATTCCACCGCACACACTCACAAAAAAGAGAAAGCTGAGCGCGCGCTCAAAAAAAAAGAAGAGGCAGGACAAGATCCGGAAAACAAAAGCGCGCAAAAAACCGTTAAGGTCCACGAGACAAATGGCGCGAATAAAGCAGAGGAGAGCGAGAGAGAGCAGCCGGGACTGTACTGCTGCTTTTCCAATTTCGCGGCGGCCGATATAGCCTACCGAAATGTTGTGCTGCGTGTTCTGCTGTATACATATACATATAGGAGGACGCGCAGTCGGAATTCGATTAGATCGGCCGCCGTGGCACGCCGCGACTTTCTTACGGTCCAATTCGAGGATTCCGTTCTCTCTTTCGAGGAGGTGGAGTTGGACGCGACCGGAGAGTCGAGAAACTTTTCCTCGTTTCGCTCCCCCCCTCTCGTGATGTTCGATTTTTTCGCGGGCCAAGAGAGCTTGCGAGTTGGAGTAGTTTTTGAAGGCGAGACTTGTGCCTGGAAATATTGACCTTTGGTTTTGCTTTGAAAAAATAACTTGTTCAACGAGCTATGGTATAATATATGATATAATCTCGTATAACGAAATTTAAGTGCAGACTATAGTCTCAGAATTGCATTACGCAGGATTAGTTGTAATGCTCTTAGGCAAACTCGTGGAATTATCGTGCAATTTTTAATTCAATCCGCAGCAGTATTACACAGCGCGCAAATTCTATCGCTAATGGTTTCCGGGAAATATTCCAATTAACATTCCGTCTCCAGCGTCATATACAGCCGAATCGGCATTCGAATAATTTTCGAACAAAAACAAGAGAATAGCAAATCGGATAAACTGTATAAGTAAAAACAAAGTATACTCTCCAAAACACGCCGAGCTGCGGATCCCGTTTTCTTGTCTCCAAAATAATTCATTAATCCCCACCATGCCAGCGTTTCATTTGCGCCCTTAGTCAGAGGCGAAATCTGCTCAGTTCCGTCGGTATACTTGAAAAAGAGACGTTATACCGCCACTGGGGTCGGCTCAAATCCGATAATCCTTTCGTGACATCCGTGCGCGTATCACGGCCGCGCCGCATCTGGGATACGGCTAATCTCCACTACCTTATATACATACACATATATATGTATGTGTGCGATCCTGTGCGTACACAGATATATATAGAGCAGGAGTCTTCTCGTTCTACCCTTTTTTCCGATGTAGTCTGGACTCTTTGCTTACTTTGCTGCTGAGGATTTTAGTACACATACGCACACATGTATATATAACCTTATGACGTCATCTCATCGACTATGGTAGAGATGAACAGTATCGTTATAGATTTTGTTCGATTCAAAAAAGTTATCCCGTCTAGAATCAGAAAAGAGATCTGCGAGATCGAGTGCAGTTTTTTGTGTCTCTATGTAAAATGGTTCTCGTAGTGAAAATCATACACCGTTACATTGAAATCAGCGAGAGGACATTTTCAACGTTAAAAACGTGCCCGTAACTTTGTAATTTTATATCACCACCCATAGAAACTACCCTGGATTACATGATTCAATTCAACTTCGCGAGAGTTAGTTCGCGTTAATGGACGTACCCAAATGAGGTCACACGCGTGAAAATCGGAATTAAAGCCTGTTCCCATATATATATAGTTCGTATGTAACAGGCCAAACGAAGCCAAACTCGAGCACGTACCAGAGAACTAAAAAACCATATCCGGACGTATAAAGACCGTTGAAACCGTATAGGTATAAACACACCGCGGCCTTATCTCGCGTCGCCTGCGAATAATAATCGTGAGCGTAAAAACGTTGACGACGATGATCGAGCCCAAACGAAATCAGGCTCGCGCGCATGTAAAATCTGGCCTCGTAAAGAGCTTTATATTGCTGATAAAAATCCGACTCGCTGCTGCAACATACACTTTCCTTCTCCTCTATGCGCGGCGGTCGTTATGATGCTGCGGCGGCCATATAGCTGCTGTGTCTTTGTACGCTCGGTATATGTATATACATGTAGATAATCGGATAAGGATATAGCTAAGGGATTATGGAGCTTTAATGCGCAGGGAAAATTAAAGCGGCCTTTATCATTTTGGCGCGCGTTTTGTTTTCAAGGTTCTTCTTCTATACACTTTCTTACGGCGGGCATCGGTTTTCAATACCGCATGTGTCCTTTGTGTAATATATAGCCGCGCGCGCTAGAAACGAAATTACGGCGAAAATATAACGAATTCGAATTTCTCTTTGTTTATATATATACACATATATCCAGCATCTAGATCGCGTGCAGTTTGTTTTTACACTGGGCCATTACGCGCGCTCGAGACACTTTGCGCGCGACAGCGACATTGACTGTATTTTAAGCTGCGATGACAGTTTGATGAGCTTCTGGAAGAGTGAAATATACGCCGCGCTTATACAAATCACAAAAGTATGTCGGACGCGAGAAAGCTCCCTCCCATAAAAACATTCAAATGAGGTTAACGATCGCGCGCTGTAAAAGTATAGTAGACCCTTTTCTCGATCGCTATGGCTCTGATATGCTATATAGAAGCACTAACCTTTTTCCTGCGTCGTTTATTATTACAAAAGTGCATATAGCAATAGGAATTCGTTATAAATTACATTATAACAATAGTTAAACAATCTTTATACTCGTCCGATTTCCGCATACAAATCCAAGATTACTCCCACATACATCAGCGTAAAACCAAGTCATATACTTCAATCTTACTCCTTTTCTCATTCCGCGCAGTATCCCTATATCTCTGTCTCTCGCAAACAAACATTTCATCCGGCTCACGCTGTTTACCCGCCGAAGCGAATCATCGTGTTCATCCCTCTCGCTCCCTTCCACGCTGTGCCCAAATTAATAGCCGATCTAGTGCGCGTGTGTGTATAATACGCGTATTTCGGACTTGTGCTCGGTTAGCCGTTCGATTATTGTGCTCAAAGCCGATCTGATGCTACGGTCTATATAACTAAGCTGCGCAGCCGCCTCGGAGCTTCGCACGTATTATATAATGAACTGGAAATTTGCAGTAAAAAAAAGAGTAATAAATCCTGGACTTTGAGAAGCTTTATATACGTTAAGAGCTGCTTTGTACGCGTACGAATGATGAAGTATGTTATATTCCGCCCTGGTTTTAAGGTACTTCGTGTATCCACTCGAAAAAGGCTATTTGGTGAGAGAGATATATTCACTTTGCAAAAACAATTAGCCGAGTAAAAGTATTTGATAAAAAAGTATAAAAATTAACGCGCCATTGCAAGCGCGAGCAGCAAAGGCAGAATGAAAAAGCGAGATGCGTATGAATAAAAATAGAAAAAGAAGTAAATGAAACAGAGGGGCGAGGGAAAGAGAAAGAGAGCTTTGCGCTCCAGAGAAAGAATCTCAGCTAGCAAAGAGTCATGGGATGAAGCTCGTGATTAATAACGGCTTCCGATCGATTTGCACGCAAGCTTGCAAGCTTCACGTGCATATCCTTGCTTTGTGCCCTCCTTCTCTGCCGTTCTTTTTTTTTGCCGCGATTAAATTCCACCCACTCGTGCCGGGCGTATATAGGAATGTCGAGAGAGGAGCTTTGTGTGCTTGCGATGAAGGCGATGCGCCTCTCGAGAATGACGTGAATTAATTTGCAAGAATCGAGCTTTTTCGATCCCTGTACATCGATTTCGAATGTATAAGATTCCGGAGCTTTCGCATGCTTTATCCGTATATATATACAAACACATTAAAAGGGAAAAAGAAACCCGATTCTTAACTCCCGAGTTAATCGGCTAAAAGCATTTACCTGCATGTCCGACGGAGATAATGGAAAGAAACGGCGTTACCCAGAGCGGAACAACTTTTACTTTGCGAATAAACTTGTAACCAAAGTAATTCCAGCGAGCTCGTGATAGTCGAGTTGCAGTGTACCTATTATATATGCACCGTGTAAGTCGCCGCTCGGGAATTGCTCGTATGATAAAGTTTTTCTTTCTTTTCTTTTTTTTGCGAATCGAACCGACGTAGTTCACGGGTGTATATCGAGCTTTCGTTCGGTTTTTAACTTGGGCGTTCATACGAAATTAATGTGTTCGGTTATATGGGAAAGGTCGGACAGGTCGTAAAACGCCGGGGGGAGCGGCATAAATAGAGTATTTCAGTTTGTTTATCTTTTTCCCTACATCCAATCCCCAATAGACGCATGCAAGACGTAACCAAAGGAGTGCAAAATTTACGACCGCCTCGTATACTTGACACATTCACATGGGGTCGTGAACTTTTTACTCAGACGCGTCGCAGCCTCCTATCCTTTTAACTCGTTTTTCTTTTTTTTCGAAAATTCCCTCGGCGGTGTTTCGTCGCGCCTTTTAGTGTTTCGCATAAATATGTCCATTATCGCGTGTTCGTAAAATATTTCCAATAAACTTGGCGGCTTCGACGGAATATACTATTATTCGATTACGCGATTATTATTCATGTTACGCGCTTTCGTCTTTTCTTCATTCCGCTTATCTTGAAAAAGAGACGCATACATGTTTCAGAAGAAAATTTCAGCGCGATCCACGCCGCAAAAGCTTTTACAATTACATTCTAATCTTTGAAAAAGAGCGTGTTATCCTCCCCCTCGAAAAAACTTGCTTCGCACATCTGATATATATATACGGCTGTCCTTACAAGCCAGCGCGTAAAAGCTCCCCAACTAGAGAGATAGAGCTTTCGATGTCGCGGTCCTTGACTCGCGGACTTGCTTTTAGTTTATTGCCGGCTCCGTCGTGTGCTTTGCCTAGTATCCTCCCACGCACACATACACATACATATACATACATATGTATACAAGGAAGAGGAGAGTAATGGCCCGACAAGTAGCGCGACGCTGCTACGTAATAAAGAAAATTACGGCGCGCGTATCTTCGGCAATGACAGCCGCGGAATTTCGACGCAGCCGCGTGTTTTGGGGTGGAGCTTTTTTTTTTGCAGGAGGGGGATCGTGATTAACGTTCATAAGGGAAAATTTATTGAGATGAGGCTTCTTCCCCGTTGTTTGCGAATTACGGAAAAATTATTGGGGATGGCTCGAGGCGCTCTCTGCGGGATTATTCCTCTTGTTATCGCGCATTTTTTTTTAAGCTTTTGTTACCGGCGATTTATATCAGCGATAGCTAACAAAAAAGGGATTGATTGACGTAAAAAATGGAAAATTAATTTAGTTTATATATTAAATGATATTGTCCAAACTTAATTATACACGGCTCAACAAAAACAAAACTAATCTCAAAGTCGACGATATTATTCCGGGGACAATCTGCAAGAAGCTTGCAACCCCGAGTCGTAAAGTGGCCGCTATGCGTGTGCGTCCGCGCGCGACAACGATGAGGATATTTCGTTCTCGCGCGAACCAGCCGGAACGTCATTATGACAGGCTTCGTTAGGGGACGAAATGTTCTGTGGCCGGCTTCCTCCTCGTTTCGAGAGTCGGAGGCTGATTAAGCGCCAGCGGAACGTGATTTCGCAAGTCCGGCCTGATTGCAGTGACGTACAATCATGCATGACTTTTGCTTCTTATTCGTTATACGTACAGTGTGTGGCAACCGAATTTTCCCTTTGAATAATATATCTCATCAGAGTAACTTTCGTACATGTTTAATTATTTATAAAAAAACGCTTGTGCTTAGAAAAATGATTCGTGCTGCGTTATAATACCCACTCGGTATTTTCTCCCCCCAATGATTTACAAAGCCGTAAAGGTCCTATAGAGCTCGATTCCGCGTCTTTCATCCTTCCGTCCGTCCGTCCGTCCGTCGAGATAAGAAAAACGAGCGCCCGCACACTCTAGTACAAAAGACTCTCGCGTACAAAAAGGGACGCAAGACCGGCGCCGCTATATACTGAAAGACAGCCCCGCGAAGAAAAGAATGCTGGTAAGCGGATAGCTCACAGGTTAACGGTCCTCTATATGCACCTTGTATTCAGGGCAAAATTTAATGATTTCATTGATGGTTGCATCGTAATATTAAAGACTTATTAAAAGCTCTCACCGGCATTCTCGCTAGATTAAAATCACTCGCGAGCGCTTCGCTCGTAATCCGATCAGCGGGAAAATCAGCGTCATCAGCCTCCCTCGCATATATATATTCTTAATTTCCTTTGACGCTGAAATTCTCTCAGCGTCGAATCATCGATGCAGGGGCTGATCTTGACCGCAACGTTATTAATCGAATCCGGCTTCAATTACCCGGCATAATTACACATCAGAGATATCTTAGCCGCAGTGTACCGCAGCCGCCCAGTCGACCGATTGACCCTTGTGGCTTTTCGATGACTCGCTCCCTTGGGGCTCTCGCGTCACTTTACGCTTAATTAATGAGGGAGTGCGCGGGATGCACGCGTCTATATATAGATTTGGTTGCTTATGCTTTGCACGGAAAAGAGTTGAACTTCGACAAGGAAGAAACACAAGTTCAATCGCACGTCATCATAATACAGGCTAACTCCGCATAATGAGCAAGTGGATAGAGTCAAAGTTCGGTCAGACTATACCCTTGGCATGAATCCATAGTCCCTCACTTTCCAACCGCAAGCCGAAATCCCTCCCAAAACTTCTGTAGCCCTCCCTATACTCGACCTCGATTTTCTTACTTCCAACACCTCCAGTACCAAGCAAAAAAAAGAACACCACCAGCACCACCGAATTTCCGCCAACAACCCTCGCCAACGAAACTCAATCAGCGAGAACTGCGGAATCCCAGCCATTCTAAACTCGTTATTGATATTCCGCGCACGCGTCGTTCAGGAAATTTCGTCGCGCCAAGTTTGCCGTCGCGCGCAGCCAGGAATCGCGTTTATGAGCTGTGCGCGCGCGTATATGCGGTATATATAGTCCGCCTGTCAGTTTCGCGCGCGCAACTTCTTGACGCCCGTGCGATTTCGCCAACTTGACGTTGATCGAGTCGCCGCGGCGAAACGGAGCTTTCGGGATTCTATAATGCTGAGGAGTACGACTTTCGTGGAATCAAAAGTATATGAACCGAAGATGCACGCCGAGGCACAAGAGACAACGAAAATAAAACCGCACGGGAAAGAGAGAGGGAGACATTTTTTACGCCCGCACCGTAAAATTAACAATAGAACCTCTAGGATGGCTGGAAGTTAATCTAAAAACCTCGCGCCGCAAAGAGGGAGAGAGAGACTGCACTATTGTAAGAGCGCTAATTACACAATGCAATTAGCGCCAGTGGCGCGGGAAGTGCGACCGAGGCTGGCGAAAAAAAGAGAGCGGGAAGAGTCGAGGAGCTTCGACGGTCTCTCTTTGCACTGGCTTCATCTCACTTTTTTTACTCCTACTGTTTGCATCTTTTGGAGCTTCTAGTGTGCCTTTTTTCACCCTTGCTTTTGTGCTGCTGGCGAAAATCGGCTATTTTCGGAGAAAGTGTGAGTTTGATATCTCTTTGTATATAAAAAAAATTCTTTGGATACAGCTTACTATTCTGACATGGAATTCGGTCATTTGCGTTTATTATCATAGAGTTCCTCCGCGTGATTATATACGAGAAGAGTTGAGAAAAAAGATTTACGATGTTTCCCCGCGGCTGCGTATTTATTTATGCTCAACCGAAAACATTTCATCCCTTTTCCACGCTCATTTACCTTATCAACTCGAGCAAAACGAATGTCAAGAGCACAAAGGCCAAGGAAATTCTCCCATTCCGTATATAGGGTTCTTGGCAGCAGCAGCAGCAGCAGCAGCAGCGTATATCTGCTTCCCTCTCTATTCGTTTTTCTTCGCTACTATGCTATTACCGCCTCTCTCCCTTTGTACTTTTTTCCCTCCCTCACCCCTGAATCAGCCTTGTCTTGGCCCCTAATGAATTATTTCCGCCCGGAAGTCCCCCCCCTCCCTCTCCCTCTCTACGTCTATTTCTTCTCTCTTCTTTCCTCTGAAACGAAAAAATAAACCGCAGAGCGAACTAAGAACGAAAGAGAGAGAGAGAGAGAGCGGCGAGTTCTCCTCGCTTCGGCACTTAACGGAGTGAGCTTCTTCTCTTTTTCGTTGAGAAAAAGAGAGAGAGAGCAGCGAAAGTTCGTCGAGCTTTTCTTTCTCGCAGCTATACCGCTCTCTGCGGCCGACAGGATCAGGCCAAAGAGATTGCCTCCGGGGAACCGATGTTATGAACATTTATTCTTGTACAGATGTTCCACGCGGTATATAGTCTGCGGCCGGATTTCGGATATATATTATATATACACTTGTAAATTAAATACTCGTCAAGGCTACAGATTAAAAGCTGCCCTCCCGAGCTTAATTATTTTCCCGGTATTATACAATTGCAAGTAGATGTACTACTGTACGCATGCGATTTCATAATCCAAAACGCCGTCGTGTATTTCATCGTCTTTCCCTTATATATTTATACATCCGGCCAGAACAATCATCTCCCGAAGACAGAGCTCTCCCGCAAAGGACTCCCGTATACCATTAACTTACAGCATCATCATTATTCGTCGGCATAGAGAGAGATAGAGAGAGAGAGTAGTAACATTACTAGAAACGCTCTTCCGTACATAAATAGTCCAGCGCTGCAGAGGTCGTTGTACTGACTCTCTCTCTCTCTCTCTCTCTCTCTCTCTCTCTCTCTCTCTCTCTCTTCAAAATACACTCAAATTAAAGAGCTCCTTTGTGCCCTTTTTGTGTGTCACAGAAATACAGATAGAAAGAGAGAGAGAGAGAGAGAGAAAGAGAGCAGCAGCACCGCAGCAGAGAGAACGCGAAGACGAGACGTTGCGATAATGAAACCGCCTCTGCGCTCACTCGAAACGCAGCGCTGAACTAATAAGAAGAAGAGCTAGACTCGAGAATAATTAGCTTTCGAACCGCTGTGTGTCTCTCTCTCTCTCTCTCTCTCTCTCTCTCTCTCTGTGTTTACAGCGCACATACAGTCTCGTTGTTGTCCGGCGCTCGTGTAAAATCGAGCGTCGTAAAGTGCGGACGTGCGATAAGACGCGTGTTGTGCGTGCGAGTTTCGAGATAGTCGAGTTAAGCGCGGGCCGTTAAGCTGCTTATACTGCGCCGTTCGCGGCTCGTTTCGAACTCGCGCGGACCGATCGCTTTGACACGCTCTCGCTGATGCTCGTTGTAGATTACAATTATTTTTTGCCATATATATATATAATATTTACACGTTGTTATTTGGAATCTAATAAGGAAAAAATGTCCTTCTGTTTACAGGACGGAAAACACGGAGTAACTCTTGCCTCAGCACCGCAGGAGCTTAATTGAAAAGTCCCGGACTGCTCGTTAGAACCGTCTCTCTCTCTCTGTAGCTGCGAGGGCGAAGATGATATTGAGACGACGTCTCTGCACTGATTGAAAGGGGGAGCGTCGGAGTGAGAGTCTGGCAGAAAGGGGGAAGAGACAAGGGACAAGTGTGAGAAATGACACCGAGGACGAGGATGCCTCGCTGGGGATTGCGGTTCAGTCAGGACTTCCGGAGGTGGCTGCTATTCGGGGTCTTCCTCGCACCGATGCTCGCCAAATCGCAGCTCACCTGGACGCCTATCTACGTCGGCAATGAAAGTAAGTGTCATTGAATATATATATATTTTTTTTGTGTAAAGGACAAATTGTTCAGTATATACGCAATGTTCAGCGGTATACATACAAAGCCATTCGTCGAATCGCCCTGTATTTACAGGAGAAAATTCAGCAATGCATCGATACAGTGCGCGGAGAGTTGGTCCCCGCAACCCACACGAAAATCACTATCGAGTGCATCGGCTGCCTGAATTTTATACGCCAACAAACGAAACGTAGTTCAATGCAATCAACGCCGCGCCATCCCCCCCCCCCTTGGCATTTCTAAATACCGGACTAGTACCCTTGGGCTTCACTCCCAACCACGCGCGTACACCCATGCGTTACGTATATATACACACAGACACACATTTGTATATATTTATACTGTATAGATATATAGAGATGGGAATTTCAGTGGCCCGCATGACAACGAAATCCTCGACAGACGGATCGAAAATAGCTATACCAATTAGCGTTTCGGGCGCGCACACATTGCTGGTTATAACAATGCGTTAATTTCGGTCGTTAGCCTATTCGCGAGCTGGACACGCAAAGTTTGTAATTAGATTTCGCCGCGCGCGCGCGAGCGGCAAGTTTACCCGTCATTTTGCGCCCGCGGCTCGCTCTCTCTCTCTCTCTCTCTCTCTCTTTTGCCACGGCTTTATAGTTTTGAGGTAATAGCTATGTGTATAGTAGTTAATACTACGATAAAGCTCGTGATCAGGTTTGACTTTGTAGACACTTTTCCAAAAATACCAAATTTCTCGTAATACGCACTTCGTAAATATTCATGCAAAGCCAAATAAACTTGCGCATAAAGCTTGCAGCGGTACGGGAAGCGTGAATCGATGAAAATGTTTGTCAAAAAGCGCGCAAATCTATACATACACGCGCGACACGAGTTTGAAAATAAAAAAAAATCGCCCCTCCGGATAAACTGCGTCTGTTGGAAAAATTGCCGCGTTTATTCTGCGCTTACACGCAAAACTTTATCGAGCACGTCAGCAGAAGCGTTTGTCAGCAAAAGTCGCGTATGTTTTGTTTGACACGTGTGCGCGCGCGCGTCTGTTTCGTTTAATTGTAGGTATTGTCAATGCGCGATCGGTGTTTTATTAAACTTTTTTTTTCGGGAGCGATTGACTTTGAATCGCTTGTCCCCTCTACTTGGCACATATATACAAAACATTTAATTTAATGCATATCGAAATAATGTTTACACGCCTAAATAAGAAAAAAAATCAACCCTCGCGGCGCGGCGTTCAACCTCGTATATAAACAGCAGCCTCCCCCCTCCCGCGAAGTGTATAAATCCCAGGTTTTGGTAACTTTTACAGCCTATCCCTAATCTGCACGTATATTTCTAAGCCTCGAAGCTTGACCCCCCGGAAGATTCGGGCGCAGGCTCGAGAAATAAATTCTCACTCGCGGCGGCGACGTGATGAAACTGCGCCGCGACGGCTTTGATCCTTGGCTCGTCAAGTATCTCATTCGATTCACGTAACGCGCGGATCGAAAAGTAATCAGGCGCGGAGGCTGAAAATCAATTCGAAACGTGCCCGCGCTAACTCAATTTTACCACAACGCGAGAGCACGACCATCCTGCTGTTTGGAAGAGCAGACGACGCTCGGGTAACCCTGTGGGGATGTGTATATATTCTCTGGCAAGTGTATATATAAGGCTTGTGGACGAGGTGCTGGCTCTCGCGTGGGAGGAACTTGGCGCAGGGATGACTTTGAAAAATTATGGTATGTGTGTACGTTTTTTAATTCGTTTAGAAAAGGGTTTTTCAATCTTGAAAGTAAGGGGAAGTAGTGTACTCTTTTTCAGGATTATTTTGTTAGGACTCGGTTGTTATTATACTGTGAAGTTTTGAGAGGACGGTAGAGGGTATTTGAGAAAGTTAATTAAATTTACGTTGAAGAGGGGGAAGCTTCGGTGTATAATTTTTCCGTATTTATCGACATAAGGCTATTAAAACAAGCCGATACTCCGTATTGAAAGCTTGCCAGGTGTTTGTTAAAACTTCATGCTTTTATATTCGGAAAAATTGAATCCGATAAGTACAGTTCCGTTACAAATTATTGTATTTATTACGTCACACTCTAACGGTTCGCCAAAGTTTCATAACAATAAACGATCCGCCGCGTCAGTGGCACCGCGCGTTAAAATCAGTTAAAATCCTTCGGAAAATAAATAATCTGCTTACGAGTAGAAGTTAAAGTTCAGTTGCGTCAGGGAGAGATTTCCCCACGAAGGCAGCCCGTATTTCTGCGCTGCAGAGCGCTAGTAGTACTTCCTTCCTGTAGGACGAGGCTCGAGTCATACAATACATTATATTCTGTGCAGTGATTCAAACCCTCTTGCAGAGACAGAACTCGAGGTATGATTAATTTTTGCCGTTATCGTATACACTTTTCCATACATATATATCTGCGTCAGAGAAAAATTTGCGAAATAAAAGACGGAGGAAAATTGAAGTTCACGCGGAATAACGCTGCAGCAGAAGTCTGATGGTATAATTTTTGTTACCGGGCGTTTCCATGCCCTCAGATTCTATCAGCGCTCGCTCGTCGTACATGTAGTATATAGCAGTCGCAGACTTGCGCTATTTCCATTTCGGCAAAACGGCCTGCGTGTGAGCAAGTTATGAAAATGAGTCTTCTCTTCTCTGGTGAGAGCTTCTCTCTTCCGGCGCTATGGCTGCTCGTCAATTAGGGAGACGGTTCCGGTGCGCGACGATTGTCCCGGAAACTTTCTCTCTATCTCTCTCTCTTTCGCTCTTTTGAATATTAGATGATTTCTTTTATTAATTTTATTAGACTACCTCGTTTGCTTTCGTGTCGATTCCGGCCGAGTGTATTTTAGACAGAGAAAGTTTTGTAATATTGTTTGGAATTCCGTGTAATACTGCGAATGTATATTGTATGGATGATATTACACTTTTTCCGTAAGAAATGTTGGAAAAATGTACTTTTAAAATTGCTTATATTTACCCAAACGCGGAAGAAGAAGATGTTTCATAAAATACCGTACAGCTGTCTTGAGAATCAAAGTTGCACAATGCACAGCGATAAGAGAGATATATAGATGTAACACGACAGTATTATTACATGCATACACTGGCATCTCCATTTCCAGAGTATAAATGAAAACAAACGGCTCATATTTTCTTTTTTAATACAGTGTGCGTAAAGTGCGATTTTACGTACTTTGCAACTTTTTAAAATCACATTTACGCTCCCTGTATCAAAAAAAATTGTTCGATACATGTGCGAAAATTGATTCTACACTCGTGAGTTTATCACCCTCGCTTCGCTCGGGCGACAAACCTCTCACTCGTGTAGAATCAACTTTTACGCACTTGTATCGAAAACTAGTATTTCAGGCTAACTCGGGTCGTTGCGCTGCTGCTAAATGTTCCTTCATTAATTGGCTCATTGACAGCGAAGTATAACCTCCCGTGAGAATTGTGTCTTCGCTGACGATATTCCCTGGACTCATCGATATTCATGCGACAACTTTAAAAGAGTCCGGCAAACTTTTTTTCTCGTCTCTCCTGTATAGCTGAAACGTTTAGTTAATAATTCGCTTGTTTCTCAGATTTGCAGAATACTTTGAGATACTTTTTAGGACGAATGACACTCATGCTGTAAATTTCCCATAAGTCAGTGCATTATATTGCAGATATAACTTTGAAAGATAATTATACTGTTCCAGTAATTTTATAATTTAATACATAATTGTTAGTTGTACTTGTATTTCGAGTACGTTTTTTTCACAAAAACGACGGAGCAAAGAAACTTCCTTTTGCACTGGGGGTTTTTGATGGTTGTGAGTACGAGAATATTATTTCATCAGGGTCGCAACTGGTCCCTACTAATTGAGTAGGAGAGATACGTCGTCACGGTGAACGTATATATTGGTGAACCCGTGGACGTACACCGAGGGACGTTTTAGTACCTCCTACTATAAAAGAGTACTAAATATTCTAGTGCGTTTCTGTACCAACTAAACGTTTTAACGAGCCTTTACTTAAAAATTGTTAATTGCCATTACTAAAATAAAGTTCTTATTTGAAAAAATAGGGGGATAACTTTTGCTTTCATATTATACTACAAAAATTATTAAAAGTTTGATCGAATTGTGGATTACTCGGATGCAAAACAAATTTGGTGAAGCGTTGTTAAAATCAATTTTATTCAGACTTATAGTAACCATCGCTTGCCCGATTTTTCTCTCAGTGTAATCATGGCTATGCGAGATTATCGTTCGAAAAATTTGAGAGTTTGGTAATAACGAGGAATATAAAAAAACTCGTTACTCTAATCTTTCTTTTTTTTTCATGTCATTATTAATCTTTGTAACGAGCAAAGGAATATCATAATCTATTTACAACAGTATATTTATTTGACAATAATTAATAAATGCAATTTGCAGTATGAAATTAATTTAAATATTTACTTTAAATGTTTTTAAAAACTAAAGAATTTTCACGATCGATAAACAGTAAAATAATCGTAAATTAATTTGCGTTAATATTATCGGATTCCCGGACTATTGCATCCCGCAAATTCTTCATCAATTTCAACTACACACAATATTTCTCGGGCCGCATAAATATTATTTCCGCAATAACCCAATATACAGCCCAACTCGATCCGAAAAACTATAATCAATATAAAAGCGGCTCTGTGTACAACAAGCCTCTATAAATTAATTACCCTACACAGTGTCCAGTTGGCTATAACGAAAATTAGCATGATCACTCTCACAAAGCTCTCTCTCTCTCTCTCTCTCTCTCTCTCTCTCTCTCTCTCAACGTGCGTGATGGTTATACGCGCGCAAAAGTACCTCGTCGAGCCACCTGACACCCCCGTCGACAATCATAGCGCTCGCTCAGCCCGAAAATATCGCACTCCACCAGCCGAAAATTGATCCGGGGCAGAGCAGCGCTTCCCTCTCTAGCCAACTACTAGCCGCGTCTACTTCTCATTAATGTCGAAATGAAAGCGGCGGCGGGGGTGGAGGGGCCGCATAAAGGCTCTCTGGGCGAAGTTTCGCGCGAGCGCCACCGCCGCTTGTAATAAAGTAAAAGCGAGCGCGCGCGTATAATGAAAGTCTAGCACGCACTCGAGGAGGGCCCGTAAAACCCCGGACGGGCTTATCGTCCCTCTACCGATAACTCTTTCGAGTCCGAAAGGGAGGCTGGGGGAGAAAAACGTCCTGTACACCTCCTGTAAGCATCGCTTTATGCGAGAATGCACTTTCTGCATATCTGACATATGTACGCTGTTGTATAGTTATAAATTGGTAATAGGTATACCGAAGAACTCGTCGTCGCTTTGTATACTTTTTACGACCTTCGATTCACTTGGTTCCATCCACGCAAATTCATTATTATATTCACCCTACTCTGATATAACATAAAGTACCTATAGGTGCATAGGCCATTCTCGAGGAGCGCAAAAATTCGGGGTTGAATAGAGGAGAAGCCGAGCAATTAACTCGTTTTCGCGCTAGGGAAAAAGGGAGAATAGAGGGAGAATCGGGGCCGAGCTTTTTATATAACACACTTCTGAGAGCGGAGGACGGCGAGCGTGTGGCTTCAACAGTTAATTCGCCTCCGTAAATTATTCTATTTTACCTCTGTTATTATGGCACATGAATAGCTGCCGGACGCCCGGGCTTTTTTTTCAATTTACGCGTCGCGGGAAAACGAGACGCGCTTTGATTCGCTATACTCGTTGCTCCTTCATTTAACATGGTAATGAGATTTTTTTTTCCTTTTTCTTCCGACGCAGGCAGCTGCGCGCGAATGTAAATGTGTGCCGCAGTCGGCGGGATGTTTTTCCGCGGGGATAAAAGGACCTGCTTGTATTACACTCATGTATATATACATACGAATGTATATATAAGCGTATATACATATACACGCGGGGAAGGTTTATTCTGCGATGTAGTCAATTACGAAACGATTAAAAGTATCTTTAACGTTCTAATCCGCGAGTCGGCGATCATTAGCTTCATCAGCGGTATTATCTCTTCTCGGAGGGAGTATTAAAAACGGGCTTGAATTAGGGAAATGAAAATAATTACGTCTTCGCGTGCAGTCGGCGATAATGAAATTCACACGGGTAATATTCCCTCGTTCTCAATCCTCGAAAGCTGCATCAAGAGAGATATAGTCGGAGGCTGCGCGAGCGCAAAAACTGTTCATTCTCCGAGTAAACGAGAGCTCATTTCATTCGACTCGCGTATATATATATGTGAGAAAGTTACAAGTGCGGGCAGCATAGTCATCGAGTATATACGTTTTGTTAGTCTATTAATATAATATAAAAACTCGTTCTAATATTGTATGTGCGTTGGCTTTACCGCGCTTAACGCGCATTAGAGTGTTTAAATTTTCAAGCTCTTCCCGCCCATAATTATAGTTAGCAATGAAGCATGTACGATGACCTAATTATCGCGAGCGAAATATATCAGTCGATTATTCACAACAAAAGAGCTCGAGCCCTCTATTACAAGTCTGCAGCAACAGTGCGAATAAAGCGCAAGCGCAGCAGTGCTCACTTAACTGCACACCATCATAACACACGTCACGGCGAGTATGTATAATTATATCCTATACACGCAATATATACTTTTCCTCATACTTTCCAGCACATAGTTAGCCGAATGAACCACAACTAAGCGCGATATTTAGCTTCGAATTTCCCCGCTGCAGCTTTCCGTATATATATACACACTACACGCACTACACTGCATAGCTCGTATTTATGCGTGTGCATCCGGTGGGCACTCGCGCAGTATTAGCCAAAGCGTATCGACGTTCGCAGCGTATACGAGCATGTATATATATACATACTGCGCTCTACCGCTGCAGAAGCTGATAGGGGATGGAGAAAGTCGAGAGACTCTGGCTTCGCTTCTCGGCCTTCGTGTGTATGGCTATAGGTATATATGTATGGAGCGTTGGCCAAAGTGTAATCCTGTTTTCTAAATACGAGGCAACTTCGACAAACACATGTAGCCACGACCGCAAGCGCTGTTCGACAATTTGTCTCGACGACAACGGCCCCTGGGCAACACACCTGTCCCTTTCTCTCTCGATCTCTCTCCCTCTCTTCTTCGTGATTTTCACGAGAAGGGCTACTTGGAAATTACTTTTCCAACTCGATCGCGCGGCGTCTTTTATATACAGTAGCCGCACTCTCGGATGCGCTGATTGTGAAGAGAGTGTTTTCTTTTTTTTCTGTTGCGCTTTTGCGTCCTAATTGCTATAGTAAAGTGACCCAGTTTTTGTTCGATCGTCGGCAAGCTGCAAAAATGATTACGCTTTTAGTTTCAATCGAATTCGAAATTGGCGCAATGGCTGACCTAAAATCGTCAGGCGATAAATAATCGAGCATCAGCCGATTCGTTAAATAAAAATCCTGCGTATTGCGTGTGCTGATGTAAGAGAATCAGGTCACGCGCGCGAATGCATTTATTTCATTATAGTATATGGTTTATTGATGTTTCAGAGCCGCCTCAGGTAATTAGGCTTCTCGTTTGATATAAATAATGTGCGTGTCGATTACTTGATTGGATGACGCACCGAAACGCGTATATAATAGAATACTCGTCTGGGAAAATATTACGTTACACAGGAAACGTCGGTCTCAATTTTCAAAACTAATATGTCTTCTGCGTACAATTTGAAATTCTTGATTCATAAATTTTCATGATTATGATGATATTTGTGAATGAACCCACGGCTACGGGCTAACTAAAACTTATAGTCTCAAGGGTTTTGACTCATTTCGAGCAAGGCCCAACAAAAGGTAGTTTTGGCATGCCGTTATAACTACGAGGGAAATAAAAAATCGCTTATGCGTTACCTACACAGACAATGAGAAAAATTAGGATGTATTAAATTTCTACTAACTTTTATAGTAAAAATTAGAATATTCCCAGTCGATAACATTTGAACTTAGTTTTTTCTGCGGTAATACTTTAGTTCATACGTCAAGGCGATTAATCAATGTCAAATCTGAAATTTCGTACCTAACAGATCTATTTAGGTAAGTGGTCAGCGCACTCTAATAATAATTAATAATATTAATAATTATAATAATAATAGCAAGTTCCTAATAGGTATAAAATATAGAAATAAGCGAAATTCAAATTAAATTTTTAAAACATCGATCTCATATAAAAAAGCTATTGTTGGATAGCAAAATCTTGGATCTTAAAAGTCTGTCCTCGCCTTATTATTAAAAATAGCAAAAATTACTATTCTTCTCCGTATTATCTTACGCGCAAATTGCATGATAATTGAGCTTAGGTTGGACTAAGAAGCAGTAAACATAAAGTGTGAACTATTAAATTTAAAATTTATATTCAAAAAGCTCCAACGCAATCCCGTACTAAAATCGAGCAACAATTCCCTCTACTCTCATTTCAAATCCAGCTCGGCTACGCAGTCTCATTATTACATCTCGATCCTCGGCAAAAGCACAGCATCGACTTTTCGATACCGGTTTCCCATATTTGCGGCCTGTACACGCGACGCATCTGGTGTATACACACATATATACACACACACCGCTAAATTCGTTACCGGTCGCGCGCCAGCTCCGTTCGTAATTTCGGGCCGGGCACTCGGCGCGTAATTGTCGCGCATTAGGAGCCCGATACACCGGAGGCTGAGGCCTCAGCGTTGCATTAGCGACACCGTTGTACGGGATTAAGGAGCTTCGGGTACGGCATGTGTGCTGCTGCTGCTGCCACATGCGATGCCTCGGCCCTCGCTCTCTCACTTCCCGATATTCTCGTGTAATCAGATTGTCCTCCAGCTTGTTTAGAGGGGATACACCGAGAGTTGAGCGCGCGAATTTTAGACTGCGGTTATATTTTCGATTAATCACACGATGCGGTATTGGGAAAAAGGAGAATTTCGTTTACGAATAATTTTTTTTTTTTTTTTTTCATACGCTTTTATGGAATCTTTCAGGAAACAAAAAAAAGTTTTTGCTGTGAAATTTATTGAAAAAATCCTTTATTACAGAGGGAAATTCTATTGGACATTTTATATAGTATATAAGCTGTCTAGAAATATTTCTTTATCCAAAAAGTATGTTACATAGTCCGACTATGAATGACAGTATTCAGACATTTTTTTAACTGTTACATTCAACACACAATATTTTACGCATAGAAAGCCATTACTGTTTAGTGAAAACATCATTAATCAGCAGATTAGTATATATAACGCAGGTTAGACGGTGCAGTTAAGCTGCTTGATGTCTCCATGTCAGTTCGCAGCAGGCTGTTAATTACCTGCATACGGCAGTACCTGATTTCCGACATTTAGCCAAATAATCATCAAAGTCCTTTGATACACAGGCTGACAGTATAATAAATACAATCATCACACGCTCAACAATTCGAACGAAACGTATTTTGTCAAGATTCGCGGAGGAATCGAATTTTCAAGGTGGTAGATCGAAAGTGGGCGAAGCCAGAAGCCGCGTATAATGAAAAGGAGAAACTTTAGTTATTTTAGGAGAGATCGAGTTGGGTTAACGAGAAGATCGAGTAATTTAAAAGGATAACAGTGTAGACGATAGCGCTCCATGAGTTTTTTACTTTCTGCGAATCTCGCTTTGGGCGTCTAAACAATTTTAGAATACTTAATCAAACGATAAATATGTTTACATTCTTCCTCGATAGAAAGCCAGTAAATTATTCTCTAACTACGTATCCTCGAATGTTAAAAACACCTACCGTGAATTGTTTACACCCCCGCGAACCACCAAGAGTCATATAACCCTCCCAAATACTTAACCCCTAGAGCAGTAGGTGTAACCCTCCAAACATCTCGCGGACGCTTCCACAGAGAGAGAGAGAGAAACTCCTCTGTATGGCAATCGCCTCGGAGAATATCCATTAATCCGAACGGCCTAACTGCGAGACTGTATACCCAAGCGAGCGTCCCGACATTCCCCGGCCGTTCCGGTTAGCCCGCAGCGCGGCGGAAGCTCCTCTGACAATCAACGCGACGGCCGTCGACCGACGCGCTCGACTGCACTATGTGTTATACAGCTTAGCGGAGGGAGAGGACGTCTTATCCGACCGAGGAAATTCCAAGGGGGCGAAGGGATGTTTCTTGGGACACACGTAATGGTCGCTGGATTGTCGAGGTGATAGCAATACACCTGTTCTATGTCTATATATGTGGAATTTTGAGTGTTTCCTCGCGTTTGAGAGCTGACGCCGGGGGATATTTTTTTTGCGTAATTAACATTTCACTCGCGAGGAAAATTGCTAAATCTGCCGGTAAGGAAAAGCTCCAGCGGCTGTGGGTGGTAAGCTAAACGCGCGTGAGATTTAACGCATTTTATTGGAAAAACTTTTTTATCCTTGCTCGCAATTAAACTCGCGATTTTTTTACTTTTTCACCAACAAGTTCGAGACTTATCGCTTCTCCACGTGCTTCTGTAATCGTGTTGCGCATTTTTCAACGCCAGGTATAAGCCTCTTGATTCTATCCTTATACGCGCGCTTATAAACAGTAGAAAAGGTCGAGCTCCGGTCAGCCGCAGCTCGATATTTCAAGCTGATTAGATCGAGCTATACGCTCGGGTAGAATTTGCATGATCGAATTTATATTTTAATAAACTCAATGTAAGTCGGAGCCTTATCCGCTTTTTTCTGCGGTTGTTATAACTCCCCCGTGAAAAAAGCGACTAAATTAACCGCGGCGCGTCGCGCGCCGGGATTTTGTTTTTTCGACGCCGACGCAGAATAAACGACGGTTATATATAGATCGAGAGAGCGGATTTTATAATCTCGGCGCGCGGCTCGATTGTCGAGTGCGCGGCCTCGATTCGCCCCGGCTTTAAAGAGATGCAAGGAAAACTCGGAATAATGAGATTTTCTTTCGATTAATGAATTTTCAAGGCTTTCAGCGACGAGCCATTGAAAATATTGTTGTTTTAATAAGCGCACTGCTGCGGTGCACTCTCTTTTTCTCTGTTATTTGTTTGCTTTTTATTGATTTTAAATTGGAAAATTGTTCAAAGAAAAGCGGTTTATTAATACACCTATAACCCATATGCCTAGGTTTCATTTGAGACTCGAACGAGAATGGCTCTCTGGGGAATTTCGAATTTCGCGCCCTATTAAGATAACCCGAGGATAGATCGTTGAAAAACACCGTTATTTCGCATTACTCTCGGAATTGAGTACTCAGAAAAATGGAACGAACGGAACGGCCACTAGTCACGCAAATTTTAATCGATATATAAACCTCGAGTCAGCTTGTATGCAATTTAGTTAACGTCCTATATATTTTTCTAGATCGAAAAACGACGAAACACAGCAATAACAGTATACAGGTCTTCGAAAATCGAATTATTCCAAATTAACGCACACGAGCCGTCTTTCAACGTACCGGTATACGCATAAAGCGCGCATCCACCTTCGAGACAGTAATCCCTCGGTGGGTTGCGACAACTCTGCTCTTGGGCGAGCGCTAATCCCTCCCGCTGTTTAATGGCCTTGTAAAGTCTGCCGCGAAACTCGCTCGTAAGTCAGGATGGATTTTTAATCCGGCGCGAATCGAAGCCGCGCGTGCCAGGAAACGCGGCAATAAAGAGGGAGAAAAGCTGAACAACTGAACTAAAATAATCGCTTCTTTTCTCGCTTCGCCGCTCTTGCCGAGGAGTATAGAGTGGCGAAACCTCAATTTCCGGATCGTCAGGCTCTCGCTTCCTCTTTTAACGCCCGAATGAACGGAAAAATATCCTTTTCTTGTATATAGTGTGACAAGCTGCGCCTGACGAGCGATCTCTGCCTCTCGAGGATATTCATTTAATTTCAGCTTTGACGCTCGAGTTTGCCGCGTTGCGTTTTCGATATAAACAGAGCTATTTCCTCTTCACTGGCGTGATATAATGCATAATTATACGTCGAAGACGATCCAGTGGAAATTTAACCGTATTTTTAACGCGTTAATCAATTGAAAGTTCTTTCGCCACTATATTATAGACGATTTTCTCACAAAAAATTGCAATTACGTACAACGAAGTCAATCCGACGTTTTTGACCGACAAAATTAGCCAACACATCGTTAACATTTCTACCAAGTTATTAAACATACTCACACCAGCTATCCGCAATAGACAGTCCCACATATAAATTTCCCATTTCCGCGCAAGAATAACCGCATCCACCTGTATGTATATATATATATCCATCGACGGCGAAAGGTGCTTCACTCGTTAATCATAGCAAAGACAGCTGGACGAAAAATATATCCGCCCCTGATCCCGTATACGGGGCCCGTCTCTAATCCTCGCGATTTGACGAATGTTCCGCGTTCGCAGGTCGAGAGGTTCATACAACTTGTTCGCACTTACACGACCTAAGGCAGCGTGTAATACATCGAGCGCCGCGATTGTACGAGTAGGTAGTAACGTAGGAGGTGAGAAACGGACGAGGATAGCGCAAAGGAGTTATCGATGATCTCGATATTATACGCGCGGAAGCTCTCGTCGGAAATTTTAGAAAATCACGTCATATATAGCTACGTACTTTCATGAATTTCTACATACATGTGTGTGTGTGTGTATGTGTGTGTTTCCGAAGAGGGAACGATATCGATCCCATATAAAACGGTATAACAACCCTCTTGGAAACTATCGCCTTGAAAGTTATCCGGTAAAAGCGTCGCATCTGCTCTTCGAAATCAAGGCATTCGCATACAAAAGCGCGCGCACGTCCCGACGATTCTCTTTTTATCCCGCAACAGTATACGGCTGTGCCGGGGGATAATACCGTGAGATATATCTCGATTTTACGAGGAAAGTAATTTTTGACAAGCGCAATTTTTGTATCGGAAAACGTCTACGTACGCCGAGTGCACTTCTCGGCAATAACAGTTTCTGAGAGAGAGGGGGGGAGAGTGAGGAGGGCGTATATATATATGCTTTCTCGCGTCGAAAAGTATATATACGAGGTTAAATGAGACCCGAGCCTCACGCGAAATCCGAGAGTTTCTCAAGCAACGACGATGCGCGAGCGAGCCATGTGAGATAGAGGAGAAAGACAGTGAGAGCGAGAGAGAGAGAGAGAGAGAGAGAGAGAGAGAGAGAGAGAGAGAGAGAGAGAGAGAGAGAGAGTTTGCTTGGTTTTGAGACTGTACGTTGTCGTCAAGTTTGGCGTGAGATTTGCGAAACTGTAAACGTTGCTGCTGGTTTCTAATTGCTCGTTTGTTATTTTACCAAGTTTCGGTTGGAAACAAGAAATTAGAACGTGTTTCACCTTTGCCACGCGCAATAAACTTTGCGATGAGCATCAGACGAGCCAATTCAATTTTCCTCGTTATCATCCCAAACAACTTCCGAAATTATATTCTCTAGCATATCCCGCACATACACACACATCGTTAGACGAAATCGAAAAACCCGAGAGCAATACATACTTTATACACACTCGCAGCGGCAGAAATTTACTCGCTACAGGCAGTAGCAGCCAGTATAGCCGTCGCATTACATTCCAGGCGCGTGCTCTCCCGGCACCTTATCAAAAACGCGGCCAGACGTTCTCTCTCTCTCTCTCTTACAGCCGAAAATCGTCTACTTCAATCTCGAAATGCGCGCGCGTCCAAATTCGCGCAACTTCCCGAACAGGGGAATCCCATTCCGATAAAAGTCCGCCTCTCTCGCTATGCGAGACACGTATGCCGTTGCCGCCGCGTAAAATCGACGAGGACAGCAGGGGAAAAGACGAGGGCGGGAGACACGTCGGACGGTTTCAAGTTTGTTGCAAGGAGAGGTGGTGATGCTGCGGTCGGAAAATTTCTGGCGTCTAAGCAGCTCACCCGTCGCGACTAATTTTAACTGTTTGTCATGCGCAGGGATGAGGCTAGAGCTCCTCGCTGCCGCTGAGTTTTCGGGGACGTGCGGAATTGTTATGCGGAACGATGAATTTGTATATTATGCGAGTTCCAGAAACTCTCGAATGCGTGCGTTTTATCGCCTTCGAGGCTGAGAAGAGAAAACATTTTGGGTAACGTTATACGTTTTTTTTTGCATCGACTTTGGAATACACCTGTAGTACAATTGTGAGTATCCGTTTTACCGAGATATAACGGCAGGTTGAAAATTCTCGCGTGCAGTGGGATGAAATGCAGAAAATGTGATCGAAATTCGTGCCTTTCGCTCGGATTTGGAATTAAAGTGAAGCACGAACTGTGATCCTTTTTTGCGTTTTTGTCCACTGCATCGCTATATATAGGGTTAAGGGAGGAATCCTCGTTCTGCATAACTCCCTATATGACTGAGAATTCGCAGCGGCGAACGTTGATATACGTGTTCCTACATCTCAAAAATTACTCTGACAATTTTACTTTATACTGTATAATAAAATGATAAACATTTTACACTTATAATTTTTCAAATCGCACAGAATTCCCATGAATCTTCATTCATTGCCAACCCCGTTACAACGCGAAACATCGTTGCGAACGGCATACTTCGCTACAAAGACAGCGTTTGAGAAAAAACCCAATGAAAATCGCGTTAGCCCCCACTTACGTGTCTTAATTGGTCGTAAAAGCGCTTCCCAACAAAAAAACTCTCAGCCGCTCGCAAAAAAGCGATCTTCTCGGCTTCCTGAAATTAAATATATTATTTTCCTAATCACGACCAGTATTTTAAACACACGCGCGATCCGCCTCGTAAAGAATCGCTGCGCAATTACACGCGCGCAGCGGGAGCAACGGAAAAAAGTTTCGATAACGCCGAGCGCGCACGAAAAAAAAGAGAGAGAATAGAGGAGATGCAGCAGAACGCCACTGGCCTATCGTGGCCCTCCAATAAACCAGCGTTTTACGACTCGGAGGGCTTTGAATTGCTGCGAATCGCTTGTATGTGCGTGTGTGTGTGTCGGGCACCAAAGCGATTCTACTCTCATGCCGCAAGCGCGCGGGGATTGGCCGCGTATGGATATAGCGCGAAATTTTAAGCTGCCTCGTTTTTTTCCTCTCTCACTCTCGCGCAGTGCTCTCTTCTACGCCCTTTATGCGCTACTCTTCGCTCCGGTGCACGCACTGTATATATGCGCTGTTGTTGCGAAAACGCGGGATATGCGCGTGCAAGCTCTTTTTTCCGCGTGCACGAAGTTTGAGTTAAGCCGTGACAAGATTTTATTTTTGTCAAAGTATCGAAGTACGGACTTTCATTCGTTTTTTCACGTCCGAGCCAATTTTATTGGCTCTCGTAAAACTCATCGTTAAACATCATTATATAGAAAGCAACTCTCGGCTGCAAGCTTCTTACAAATAAAAAAAAAAGCTCTCGTACGTCGCATTTTCGACCTCGTGTCTCTCGCAGCACTGCTTCATTTTCAAGCGCAACAAATATACAAATAAAGCGCGCGGCGATGGCAACAGAGCAGAGCAAAGCTAAGCCGACTGGGCGCGCGTTGCTGGCGAACGGCTGATTGTCCGGTGGCCGCTCTGCAAACGAACAAAAGGCAGAGCGCGGCCAGCGCCGGATAACATCGTTTGGGCAGCTGCGAATCGCGAATTCATGAGCTCCCTCTCTTGCGTCCACATTTTAGAGCGGCCCTCTCGCCTCTGCGCCGGACGTCGGCTAAATGAGAGAACATATTCCGCTGCCATGTAAATTACAAGACGGGCGATGTTTTTCGGGGAGAGAGAGAGAGAAAGAGGCCGCATAAATGGACTGCTCCCTGCGGCTACTGTTTAACTTCTTTTTTGGCCTTGCGATTTTATGCTGATGAAATTTTCCGGCCAAACTGCAGCGGGGCTTATTTTTATATTTCCCGAAAGTATATGCAAGAAACCTCTTCGCTGTGTTACTGCGCTCATATTTGCAGAGTTATATAACGCGCGAAGAAGAAAAAAATAGGAAAATTCGCGCGGGAGCGTATATTATGTATGTTCATAAACACGAAATTAGTCGAATAACCTTCTCCGCATCTAATAATATAATAATAATATCTTATGATACAACGAGCACGGTGGCGCCATTGAAATCTCGCGAACTCATTATACCCTCTCGTACAAAAGTTATAAACAAACGCAATTTATATAAATTCCAAGAAACCTTTCTCTCTATCGGACTGCTCACACACACACACACACACACACACACACACATCTATATAGGCGACCCCCTCGCTTACTCTAGAATTACGGCGTAATTCAAGAGAGGTCTCGGGGAAATTTACACGGAGATTCACGGCGCGAGGGTGGGCGTCTCTCGTACAAGGGCACAAGTTGTGACCAGCCTCGGGCCGGAAATAATTGATTGGGATACGCTGCAGCGCCGAAAGTTCAATGCGCCGAGCGTTTCCTCATCGTTATTATTGTTATAAATACTCTCAGGGAAACTCTTCCGCCTTCTGCTGTTATTTCGCCTATACACTTAACGTTTTCTGTATAACGCGCTCGTCTTCATTTTGTACTGCCGCAATGCCTCCAGGTGCTGATGGAGCCTCTTGGTGTTTTTCACAGTCTGGGTTTTATAATTCGACTCTTTTTTCACGCGGGATTAGAGCAGTACCGCTTTTGTATAACAACGTTGGGATTTTTAAAGGTGAAGTGACGTAGGTGGGTCTTCTCGTAGTGAGCTTCATAGTTGTAATCCGAGAGGATTTCAACTTATTTTTTTTTCGAACACACAGAGTAACCGTGGCTTTTCCTTTTATTTGACCTCTGCTGCGTCAAGTGGCGGCAGCAGCAGCAGTGCGTGGAGTTCTTTTCGTTTTTCTTCTTTTTTCTATTAAATAAGAAAAAAAACTTCTGGCTGACGTTTCCCTTCCTTTTTTCTGCCTTGCAGCGCTACATTTGAAATACATTTTTCGTCAGAAATTTAGGACGCAGAAATTCGTTATACGCTCCTTTATTGAATAAGAGATATAAAAAGCACTAAGGTTACGGATGGCCTGCAAATGGTAAAATTTGAAAAAGGCGCAAATAAATGTCAGAACGCTCGAACAAGTTTTTTAAAAATGTTTCTCTTGTCGAGAAATCATTTCTCAGAAACAACTCGGAATTCCATATCGCATCGATCAATCCAAAGAGGTGCGTTATCGCTCAGCTGAATCATAACTACAAAGTTTTCTGGTGTAAAAATAGGGTTATCCGAGCTATAAACAAAGTAGGTCAAACCCGATCCGTTTTCCGAAGAAAACTTTTCTTCTCGTACCTCCTCCTATTTTCCTGGTATATAAGCACATATAAACAAAATTCATTTCTTCGCTCCATCTTTAGTTGCCTGAAGTTTTCGCGTATATACCCCAAAACTAATCAAACAATCGAACTCGATTTTATACGGCTACACACTGCAATCGTCGAATGAAAAAAAAATCAAAGTGTCCAGCAACAAGGGAATAAAAATAAGTATCGACAGAATAAGGAGCTCACCGCATTTAACTGTTTCGCGGATGAGAGAGGAAAAAAAAGGAACAAGTGAAATTGAGTGAGATCGGTCCTTTTTTCTTCGTCGCTTTCTCTATCGCGGTGCTTCTCTCCCCTTAACCAAGGATTACCCTCCGTGCGCAAAATTACTTTCGAGAGGGTCCCAAGAGCGAATCTGCATAATTGTGCGTCGTCGGACGGGTGAGAGTGGATCTTTTTTTCCCTTTTCGTTACCCGCGGCACCCGACCGCGCCAGTCAGCCAGCCATTTTCGATCCTCAATTGAAAGTGATGATGTCGACCTCACGGCTCTCTTTGCGACCGCTATTGTACTGATGGAACTCTTATTTTAGTGATACTAGACATAATATATGTATGGCTTTTTTATTCATGCAAACCTATTTCGAACTAAATCCTTTTTGAGTATTTTGTTTGACTTACTATCTGCAGAGCCTGAGACAAATATTACATAATTTTTTCAAAATTAGTTTTAAATAATGTTTTGAATTATGAAACTTGTTTATTGTTCGATCAAATAAATTATATATACTTCCAAAAGGCATTAATATTACAACAATCAAAATAGAATCATCGTGATTTTGTAAAATTATCTCGTGTATGGTGTAGGGTTATTCTTGCGTAGAGTTCGTACGGCGTCTTGGGGTGCAAGGTAAGTACTTTGCGCCCCAATCTGTAAATGGGTCAACACGCTTACAACACTTCATGACAGGCAAACAATCAATCAATTACAGACAAACTCATCGGTATAAATCTAAATTTCTCTCTTTTTACTCTCGAATCTGCATTGCTAATTTCGCATTTGATTGAAGTGCACGCGCGCGTACTTCAAATGTCAAACTTCGCAAAATAATGCAAGCCGCGTGCGCTGCACGCGCGCGCACACACACGCATACACACACACACACATACACACACACATACACACACACACATATATATATACATATATATATTATTTATATATACGGAAAAATCCCAAAGAACTTTTAACAACAATTCTATCTCGCGCCCGGTCGCGAAGACCCGGGAAACAATTCGCAATTAAATCACGAGAAGCAAAAGCGCGAAATAAAGCAACCGCATCGCGCGAGCGCGCTCTCCCGCTCGACAAAGAACAAAACGACGAGAACAATTACGAGCCAAATGAACTCACTCCCTTCTGTGTGTATATATATCGTATATACTTCCTCTCTTTCTCGCTTCAGCCGTGAAAAAATAAAATCTTCTTAATAAGAAATATCGCGCGAGAAAATGCAATAGCCGCAACTTTCTTCCGGTGGCCGCACGCAGAGAGAAAAAAAACACGCGCCTGCGGCGACAAAGAAGCCAGCGACGCTGGAAAAATGTAGAGAGTGAGAGAGGAAAAAAAGGGCCTCTTGTTTTGAAAAGCTGCGGCGAGTACACACGCCGCAGTAGAGGGGACACGTTGGCTTTGCAATTAGCGGCTTTAATAACTACTTCGCGCTTGTCGGAACTAATTGGAAAGCAATGAATGCGAATAAGCTGGCTGGAACACGAGCGCGGATCAGGAAGATGGAATATACGCGAAGGTTAGCAGAGGGAGGATCTTGGATTAAGGAACATTTTAAATTCGTTATACGTATGGCTGGGTATATGGAGTTGAAGGAAATATCGTGGCCATATTTTGAAAGCCAGTATATATAATCTAATCGCATTAGGGTTAATTCTTTCTTCACTCCGGGTTATTATCAGGTTAGACACAGGATATCGGGTACAGGCAGAAGCAATTATCTGAATAATTGTCTCTTATTAATCTATCCGCTATATTAAATTACAAAACTGATATATCGTATGATTATTAATTAAAAGTTTCGAAATTGTCAGCTCTTTTCGCGGAAAGTTTGAGCATTAATTTTGAAATTTTCAAAAAAATAAAAGTTAATCAAAACTTATTTTTTGAGATCCAAAACAATTTCGTTCAAAACTTTGACTTCCTGCATATATACCTATCACCTCTTCAATTTGCACGAGCGAACGAATTCAGCAACAATATGCTTCTATTACAACGTTTTCCCTGTATACAAAAAAAATTTAATTAAAAAATAAATTACGCAGGTGACGTTTTCGCAAAAATCACACAAATGAAAAGCGTAAAAAGGCATCTCTCTCTGGCATTGTTCCCGGCAACAGTATAGGTATACATGCCGCTCATGGACTAAGCCAATTATCGAGCCGCCGGAAACAGAAGGATTCGGGAAGCCAATTTATGCGACGGTGCCGGCTTTCGCCCCCCCCCCTCCCTTAGCTCTGTATATAAGCCCGCGATGATTCCATCGCTACGGGATTATTTGCCCCGCCCCTTCCTCCTCAGACTTATTCCGGAAGCCGACGAATCCATTTGCGACTTCTTCGATTGCGCTCGATCGACCGAGTCGAGCTTCTACTATTGCATTGTTGTTGGCTTTTTTCGGCGCTGTCTCGAAAATCCTCCCGTCTGACTTGTATATACCTGTCAGAACGGCCATATCGACTTCTCTCGAAATTAAACCTCACCGTTTAATTCCGATATATTTATAACGATATTGCTGAAACGACGTGACCCGAACGCTCGTCAAAGCGACAATTATATATCATCCTACCCTTTCAATTATACCGCTGCGCGCAGTGCAGCTTACTTATTCATCCGAGAAGATGAATATATAGCTAGTGGAGCGCGGAGAAAAGTCTCGAAGGGGTCGCGGATCCGTGTCAAAAGGTTATGCACCTGCGCCGCGACGCCAACGACGTTTAATTGAGATGGACGCTTGCACGCGAACGCCACGTTGAATTACAACCTCGACGTTTTTGCATGGCAGTTTTCTCGTCCGCGAGAGCGAGAGACAGAGCAATTTAAATGGCATCGGCGAGGAGAGCGAAAATAAAGACAAACCGATCGTCGTCTCGCAGTTATAATTAAGAACTAATTGCTCTCTTGACCTCATGACAATAATTTTTCTCTTATACAGATGATCCGCGCGTGTATAAATAATAACGTAGGAAAACAATTGTCGAAGCCGCGCATCGCACACGAGAGCTATATAATCCCCGGCACGCGACGATATATCCATTATCGGCAGAGCTATAATCATCAATTTCTATCCCCGACTCTCGCTACGCGAAAATTCACTTATCGTTCTCTCTTTAACCCCGCGCCCGGTCATCGATGAATTACCCCCTTAGCCATCAAAAATAAACGACCCCGCATTAATTTCTTACCAGCTCGCCGCACGCGCGAAACGGCGCAAGAACGACTGGATAGACCGAGATCACTTATTTATATACATATATATATCGCAACGCGGCAGCGCTGGAGTGACGTTGCCAGAGAGGGAGAGAGTAGTAGTACGAGAGAAAGAGAGAGAGAGAGAGAGAGTGAGAAGGCGAACGATGTGCAGAGCAGCTGAATTTTTCAACGGCTCCGTCTATTTTCGGCGCTTGAACTTTTGCCCTCCGACGCGCGGCCCTGCTACTACTACTACTACTACGGCTAGTAGTATACTCGTGTCCCGGAATCGAATTATTTTTCCACGGAATATTGAATTGAGCGCGAAACGTCCCTCTGTTTTTCGAGGCAGGACTTTCCGTGTGACGTATTCTGTCCCTTATACGACGCGCGTTCGTCAGTCTATTGTTGTTCTAGGCTTTGACACGAGACTGACTCTCGAGCTTTTTCCTTTTTCTCTGGCTCAGCCAGGTGTAATCGAATATTCCGGGGCTGTATTGAATTACATATATACACACACTGCGCGCACTCTCTCAACGGGTCGATAAGCAAGTAGTCAAGCTTGAGTTTAGTCAGACGCGATACTCTCTATTATTGAAGTTTCGGCGGGAAAAATTCCGATTTCTGAAATGCGGAGTGTAATATTGCGTGCGCAGTGGAGGAGAGCAAGGAAAGTTGTAATTGCTAAATTAAACGATTCGCCGAACTCGCTCCAACTTGCGCATAACAGCGATCGTTTAAAAAGTTGCCCGAAAGAACTATACTTACAATGCAAACTGTATAAGAATTTTTCTCGAGTATGAGGCAGAGAAATCGCTGAACTTGGTCGCACCGCTCAAACATTAGCTCTTCGTTAGCTAAAAATGAGAAATGCCTCCGAAGGAGTTTTTCCAACGACGGCGTGCGCATGAGTGATTCTTCGAGTGATTTTTCGAGCGATTTTTTTGTATCTCTGCGACAGGCAACTACAGGCAAAGCAAATAAAGGCAACAAATGTGTAAAAATAACATAAATATACTGAATTTTGACGGTGGAAAAACAAAAAATTCCGTTGGATTTTTGACAGGAATATTTTCGCTACTATTGTAAAAAATATAGTGAAAATAGCGTTTCTTGATATTATCGAAGCCAAATGTCAATAACCTCGATCCTCGCAGTTCTGCCCAAAAAATGACTTACCAACTCCACATCCTCTGTACTACTTCCCGCACATCTTTATCTCCTTACTCTCTCGTTCTATAACGATCATCTCAGAGAGGGGAAGATTAAAACTTCGACTAAACTCTTTCGCCCAGTCTCAGCTTTCGTCCATCGTCCTCTCTACATGTATATACAGGCTATCTGTTCGCTCTCGCTTCTTTCAAGCTCCTTCGCAGATAAAAGCCGAAGTTTCAGCTTGTTAAAAGTATTCCTTAAAGACCATTCACAATGTAACCGGCAAGTTGGTCCTCTACCTCCCTTAAACGAGCCTCTCTCTCTCTATCTTTCTTTCGCCTGATTTTAGACTCTCCGGCCGGTTAACGTGTGCGTGCAGCACTTTGAGCTGTACTACATATATATATATATATATATATATATATATATATATATATATATATATATATATATATATACACGAACTGCTCTACCTACGGCCAGCGTTTCTTTCTAACTTTCGCCTA
This sequence comes from Muscidifurax raptorellus, assembly GCA_020010945.3. Lineage (NCBI taxonomy): Eukaryota > Metazoa > Arthropoda > Insecta > Hymenoptera > Pteromalidae > Muscidifurax > Muscidifurax raptorellus. The sequence goes on along the minus strand of CM052079.1, from coordinate 12,262,548 downwards.
TTTATCTTTTCCCCGTCGTACACTGTCCTTGCCTCGGCTGATTTGTCTTCTTTTTTTTTAGTCGTCCTCGTTACGCGGAATCTCGCGCCAACTTTACTCTTTCGAATCGTGTACACGAGTATATCCGTAATATGCTAAAAAGCTTGTTCGCGAGTCGACAATTTCCAGCAGAGATAGATGTGTATGGATTCAATAAAAACAATGACACGGGCAATATTTCCCAGCCGTATATATATATGCATACGCACCAATAGCCCGTCGCGGGAAACTTAGTACTCCCATTCGAAATCCCTCCTAAATCGCTTCCTCGAAATCCCCGGTAAAAAAATCTTAATACGCGGGAAAAAAACGTTGATCCGAATAATATCTGCAGGAAGACATACAGCCCGTCGTCTCTCATTGCTCGGCTGTATATAGGCCGATAATAATTCTCTCTTTCTCTCGGTATGCGAGCTCGCAGTCCGCAAAGCCGTATACACAGAGGATCGTTTGTCAAGCGTCCTGTCGAGGCCCAGCCGCCACCGCCGCCGCCACCGCCGCCGCCTTCGTGGAAAATGTTGCTGAATCGTCTTTTTATTTCGGAATATTTCTCTTCCATTGTTATCCGCTGGCAGGTGCAGGGGCGCCGCTTCTTTCCGCCTGCGCGCTGTCTCTCGTTTTCTGTTTCTTCTTTCTCTTCTCTCTATCTCTCGTTCTCCGGTATGGAGCACACACAAAGCCGAGAGATGGAAACTTAAACGCGAAGAGGGGGGCAGGGGGGACGCTCGGATTTATCGAGGCTATTAGAATAACAAGAATTTGACAAAGGATGATGAACGTATTGATTTATCGGATAGCGAGCGAGAGACGTTGCTACACTGCGCGCTTATAGGAGATGATCTTTTAGCTGTGCGTCTATTGTGATTTGTTTGGGATATATTGTTGTACTCGATTCGAAGTATTGAATAGTGAGCTTTTGGGGATATCTTTACAGTTTAATATATGTTTTCTGTATAATTATTTTTAATTGATCCATCATGTCTACGATGGATTAGTATATATAGTCATGACACATCGTTTTAAGTGAGTTACACGGGACTATGAAAAGCTGATTTCTTAGATGCAGCTTTAATCAAGACAAACACAGAGTCTCGGAGTCTCGACAACCCCACACACTCGCGTCGCAACACGAAAGTCCGCTTATGTACTCCCTCTCAACTGAGCTGGTATATATACATATATATGTATACGTTTCCACCATCGGAAAGCGACTCCTCCCATCCAGACCGCGAAGAGCATTAAACTTAAACGCATCTCGCGAATTTCGCTCCCAGTGTATACGTCATGCGCGTCGCGGACGCTGTAAAAAAGTCACTCGCAGTAAGTGCCGGTTTTACGCGTCTGTACATGTATCTCTATCTCTGTATATATATATACGTATAGGCGCGCGTGTGTGGGTGTGACGTCGAGCTACTTGCCTCGAAGCGTTTTTCTTTCCGCTTATATTTTATGCGAGTGCTTCGCGTTATATACCTTTACAACGCGGCGCACGTGTCGGATTAACGACCGAGAGGATAAGTCTTCAATTTTTCAGGTTAACAAACTGCGGCAGATCCTGGCTAACTCCGCATGTCCAACGAATTTCCGCAAAATCCTCAACGAATTATACTATAGCCGATCGGGAGTTTAAAAAAAAGAATCGTCCCGCTAAACTCATATACGTGCAAAGCTGCTAGGCTGCGCACATTCTTACGTCGTTCCCAACGCAATTTCCACAGCGTCATTCGGCTTTATTGCTACATAAACACAGTAGAAGCTCATTCTATACATCCTCAGTATGTGGATTTCCCTCTATACACAATGACACCCTACTGCTCACTCGCAGTGCTGCGGTCGAGGAAAGACGCGCGCGAGCGCGTACTTCTTTTTGAAGGGACGAGTGAGGGCGATATTACCCGCTGCGCAATATGCCTGCGCTTATTGCCCTCTCGAGAATACGACGGCAACGTTTTCGAAATTTTCCTCGTTGTCGGATTTTCCTCGCGAGTTGTATAGTGCGCCAGGCTGGCATATTTCGATCTCGAGATTCGTTGCGAATATTTTTTCCCTCTCTCTACTTTTTTGAGAGGCTATTGTTTCCGCTGGTGGCGTCGTTCTTTTCTTGTTTGCTCCTGACTGTGGTATCGGAGATTTGTAAATATTTATCGTTTCGGCGAGCTGTGCGGTGAATTTTTTTATCGGAAAACGGTTGTTCGCGCGTAGATCAAAAAGAATTCCGATCCACATTTTTCTTCGTTTTTAACTAGTATCTATCAAATATATTATGTCCTAAGTTTGTTATATATTAATTCATACGAAAATGAAATTCAATCGCATCACACGGTCTCAAGCGAATGAAAAAGAAATCTTCGCAAGACTCTTATATATAACATGCGATATTGCGTCGCTACAGGGAGACTTCCGCATTAGCTCCCCGGCATTTTCATTCCTTTTATATGCTATATGCAGAGCTAGTCTCCCGAGTCACGAGTCGGTATACGGTTGCTTATATGCACATAGCTATATATGCCATATTCATATATATTACACCATAGACGTGTACGTCGCAATTGCGCCTCGGAGCGTTCGAAGCTGCGCATTCTGGAAGTTTTGCTTCCCCCCTGCAAACACGGATAACTTTGCCGATCGTCGCATTCTTTCGGCCAGATGAACTCGATGTAAATTGATCTCGTTAACCGCTTCTAATGCTTTTGTTGTAACGAGTTATATATATAGAAGCTATTAAGCTCGCTCGCTGCCTCATCGCGCTTTCGCGTGTGCCGTATACATTGTATAATGCACAAAGACAACAGAGAGACTCCTGAGAGAGGTTCTATATACATATATATATGCGGCGCCTGGTTGCGATTCTTGTCGACGATGCTCGTTCGTTTGAGAAGTTTATTGCGCGATCGCGTGAAAGAACGAGACATTGATGAGGGCTGTAAGCGCAGCTTTTTTGAGGAGAGCTTATGGCGTCCTGTTTTTTTGTTGTGATGAAAAAGAATAACTTTTTAAACATTAAGCAGCGTACGCACCTAATGTGCATCGCCGCGTGGCGCACAAAGCTCTATATAACTAACATTTAATTATTTTCTGTTTCAGGTGAGTATAACGCCAACAAGAACCAATTCCAAGATTCACACGTAAAAGCAAGTATACAACACTAACCCTTCTGTACCATATCACACGTCAATAACCAACGTAATGTATACGCGCCTATACATATATCACCCTCGCACCTAAAACACCGAGCTGCAAACGCGTCCCGCATCAAATAATCTCGTCGGAGAGTGCATAATAGCGAGTGGCGCACTAGGCGAAGCCTCGGCATACCCAAATCCAGGCGCGCACTTGGCAGTAAGCCTGGCGCTCGAATTCGTCCGATATCAGAAAGCCCCCCAGTAAACGTCGGAAACGAGTTTCGCCCATGCGCAGCTCGCGCACTATCAAATCCCTCTCTATACAACAATGCTTTACGGTTTGCTTGTCCCTCTCGCCGTTAGGCCGACGACGAGTCTCGTAAAGCGATAAAAGCTGTTGCCGCGCGATCAGCTGTAATCGCGTGCGCTCTCTCTCTCTCTCTCTCTCTCTCTCTCTCTCTCGTGTATTTATTGCCCGAAAGGCCGAGTTTTCGCGCGCGGCCTTCTTCGACTTTTCGAGTTGTGTGTCGCGCGATCGTAAAGGCCGTTGCAAAAGTCGCTTTCTATGTGTATATATATATACGCTCTGATGAAATACGAGCAGAGCGCGGAAGCAGTTGCCGTCGAGTGTATATAGTCAAGCTGGGATTCGTTCTTTTTTTTTCTTCTTCTTCTCTTTTATTGAGATGAATTTCTCGAATCGGGGCGATGCTGTAAATTCCGATCGGATATTGTTCCGAGGCGCAGTAACAGTCGTTCTTTATCTCGTTAAGGGTTTCGGCGGAGATTCCGAAGGTATATACAATATATCCTTCGCGTTCGCATATAAATACACAATCGTGAAAGTTAAGCGTAAATATGGTATACTAATAAACTCGTTTTCTCTTATAACGATCTCCGCAGCGTCGCGCGCACGCAAAATTACGTACCATTACTGCGGGCGCTCGTAAATTCAGCTTTTACAACGCTCGAACAACAGCGAGAAAACAAAAACATTAGCCGCGAGCAAAATCTACCCATAACCCAGCACTGCAATGAAATTCAATGCACACCGGGAGAGATGAGAGAGCCACATCGTATATATATATACCGGCAGCATCAGAAACAAAATTTATTAAAACTGCGCATATATACCGGCCAAGTTCACTCCCACGCAATCTGCTCTCTCGAAACAAAGCTAACCCCGGTAAAAATACCGGGTAGAGAAAAAAAGAAGCACCACTTGGCGGAAAGACGAAAGCCGGCTTTCCGGTTCATTGAAAAACCAGCGGCAACGCGTCTCTCTCTCTCTCTCTCTCTCTCTCTCTCTCTCTCTCGAGCTTGACGATTTATGACGCATCGCGCGCGCGCACGAGAGAGAGAACTCGGTATGTATACCGGAGAATAAGAGTAAACAGAAATAATCCAAACTCGCCGCCGTACAGCCAGCCGCGCGTACTGCTACTCCCGAAATCATATTCAATGGCCCCGTTAGTCATTCCCAATGGCCCATAAAGCCAACTATCGGACGCGAGGCCCGAGGGAGAAAGAGAGAGAGCGGCGCAGGGCGAAATTTTATTGGCCTCTGCGAGCGAGCGCTCCAGGATAATTGGCCTTGCGGTTGTTGGGACGCGGGCGTTATACTGCTGTGTATATGCCTCCTTATCCGCCCGGACGGTTTGTGCTATTTTTTTTTTCTTGAAAGCCGATTTTTTGTTGTCGTATATGCTACGTTTCGCGCAATTTTCGACGTGGATTGTTATATGGCCGCGTTTTAATGTGCAAAAAGTATGTATAGTTGATGGGATTATATCAGAAATTCAGGTGTGCTCGTCAAAGTGGCATAGCTGTTAAAATACCGCGCGAGTGTATGACGCGAATGCGAGATAATAATTGAATTATATTTAATTGGCTGCTGCTCTCGGTTTCATGTACTCGTATTGTAATTCATAGAGAATTTAAGGATATTTTTAAATGTACGGCTTTGAAAGCTTGCGCAACCGAAGTTTGTTATTATGTATATTCTATTCCGATTTATCGCTTGACATTTCCAAGAATAGTTAGAGCGAGTATGCTGAAATAATTAATTGGAATATACACGAAGTTGCGGTTAAAAAAATGACGGCGGAATCAATACAGCAATGTATATCGGGATGAAATTCAATTCTATAAGTAGAAACACCCAGATATAGCTTGATCCTACTGCGGAATAACTCATATGATATAATATTTTGTTTTTGCTTTTTATTAATTACGCTTTCAATTACCCATCTACCAATCTAACTAATTACGCTCTATCGGCGCGCTTTAGAAAATTATCATCTGAATGGAATGTTTCAGTAGCTGCATTGCATTACAAATTTTCTTCTTTACATGCGAACTCACGCTCCAAAATGACACTCGTCGGTGTATATAATATAAATTCAGCAAAAGCTTCTAAATACCTCATCCACACTGCAAAATTTTGCAATCCTCGTTATAAATGAATATTACAACCAGGTCATGCGCATTTTTAACGCATATCGCAATTAAATCGTTTAATCTCATTTGCTGCATATTCGAAGACCGTAAATAATAAACAACCCCATCGAATTTACGACGAGCGAGCATAGCGGATTTGAAAGGCAGCATATATAATGTCGTCGAAGCATAAACTTCAGCGAATAATAAATTCTCCAAAACTACCGTATCGTAAATTGAAATGCATCGTCACGTTATACGTCGCCGCGTTGCTGCAGAGAGAACCTTTGCCTCGAACGCGTGCATAGCATCGTTTATATACCGGACACCTCTGCCAAAAGCTCGTCCTTTTCGAAACGAACTCGCGCATATATATATATATATAGAGAGAGAGAGAGAGAGAGAGAGAGAGAGAGAGAGAGAGGACTCGCTAGGAAAATCCAGGCTGTCGTTTTAACACTTCACCTCGTCACGTCCTCGCGTGTGTATTATTTACGTTTGGCACTCGTTCTCTCTTGCGACTGACGAGATTCATCGCGAGAAATAGCTGCGGCTGCAGGAAGGCAGACCGAGCCCGATCGTGACGGAAATTTCTATGGGTATCTATATGCGCGAAGAGGAGATAAAAATGCATTGCGATGCTCTATGACGCTGCGGATTTCAATGCACGCGACCGACTGCTTATGTATATATATATATATCCATTGTCGCGATGCTGTTGGTATGTGCGCGTATAAAGGGGCCGGCGAGGATAGAAAAGAGTTTACGTAATACTGCAGCTGTCGAGTCGTTTTAACTGAATTTTCCATTGGAGATTCTTCGTTTTTATATAGACTGAGAAAATGAACATTGTTATTGTCGCGCTATTTTCGTTTTAAAATCAAAATTACAAGCTTATGCCACTATAACATTTGTGTACGCGTATGTAGACAGCGGTGTATCAAAACAAAGTAGTTTTGGATTAATCCTTCCCAATCTCTTTGTCTCTGGCGAGCAAAGTTTGGGCCGCTTCATCATACTATAACCGACTGAGACTCTCGATCAGGATCCGATAATATAGTTACCAAAAACTTATTCAAATAGATCAGCTAACTAAAGTTTACAATGAAATTATTCCCAATACGTATTATAGCTTACGGTCGTCTCAAACAAATCATTTTCTTCAGCTTATATAGAACGGCAAACTCGTCCATCAAACGCACACATACGCATACCTCACGCGGTAAAAAGAATCCTGGACTCCGCGAAGGCAAGCACGAGGCTCTTTCTCCATACCAGCAGCTCCCGTTTCTTCCCGCGCGAAATTACCCGCGACGATACTAGCCAGAGAGTCGCGTGAGTGATTACAGCCTCTGCTGGTGATTTTCAGCTTTTTCCCATCTATCAAGTCTCCTCGTCCTCGTCGTCGTCGTTCTCCTCTACACTGCGCGGCCGCGAAATTTTAGCCCACGGCATTAACGAAGACGAATGAGCCGAGCGCTCCTTTTAATTGTTTCTGCTTTGGCGCGCGCGATTTTCGTATATAGCGTATAGAAAGTTTGCGAACGCCAAGTTGAGACACGGGTCTGCGGTACAAAGGCGGGTTCATTAGCTGCTGCGGCTGCTCGAGTTATTTCCTCCGCGTTTTCGCCTGCGATGTTTATTTTGGAAATGAAGTAGAGAGGGTGAGAGAGAAAGGAAAGTACCGGCGTTTAATCTAAATGTGATGGGCTTGATATACACGTATAGAGAGGCTGATGGGTTGAAATTGTTGCGAGCGCGGTTTTACAATTAGGCATGGCACGTGAGAAAGTTATGCTTTGACGCATCGCCGCGTGTATTGTATAAACGCCTATTTTCATACTCCGCTGCAATGTTTAGCATTTAATGTAGCTCGAGAATTTACGATCCGAAGTTTAATCTCGCAATATTTAATAACGGCTCGACGAGCGCAGACCGTATATTATATATATATAGATGTATATATACAGGGACTGTATAGCTTGGACAGTCCATTATTCAATTAAATGAAGCATATAAAGCACGTCTCCATTCGATACGAAAATTTCCAGCTCACCGGACGATCCGATACAGCCATTCTTGAAAATAGTCCTGAGATGATAGTCTCAAAGGCTGTATATATATGTATGGCCTAGCTCCGATAATGTACATCGGATCAAAAAGAGCATCCGTCCGATTTAACAGAAGCGTGTGCGTGTATATATGGAAAAGAATAACGTAACCTTCGGAATCGCTGATGTCGCTCCGCTGGAAAGAGAACGAGAGACGTCTGTACCGAAAATGGGAGAAGTCGAGTATATGCGCATAATGCGCGCGCGCGGACGTAATGACAATAGTTGGCTCGGCTCCCAAAGCTCCAGCTCGTCCTACTTTTCCCTCCTCGTGTATACTTTTCCTGCGGCTTTTCGATATTACGCGAGCATCATCCCCCTCGATTCTCTTAGTGCCGTTTCCATTGCGCAATATGTATACGAAGCTCCTCTTTTTTTTGGTCGATTCGCATTTAAAGTGCCAGGAAGTAAGTTGTATTGCGAATGCTGCGACTCTCGATTTCGGGGGTATTAAATCGAGGATAAAGCTAATGATCCGGAACGATATATGTTTAGTTTAATTAATAAAGCTGAGTTCAGAAACAAATCGGATACGAGTCGCGGTTCTATGTTATGTCAAACGCATTATTGATGGGTAATGGGTTTCGATGCGTAGGTAAACCAACTCGCCGTAACGCGCTTTATAATCGCGAGCGCTGTTTGTCTATACGCAATTCTATAGGCCAAACAATATCGAGTGATGATTATTTCCAAGCTTAATTCATACGTATTAACAATCAACCAATAAACTAACGATACACAGTTTGTCGTGGTACAATAACGAAGATATATCGGAAGAACAAAAACAATAAAAGTGTGTATGTTGCATTCGGACACCAAGCAAAAACATTCCTTTACGAGACAAACATCCAACAGTTCGATTGGCACCGGGAGAAACGCGCGCTGACAACTCGCTCTTCCCGTTTCCCGCGGACTATTTCGCGTTTCCTCATTCACGCTTTTCCATCCGCGACGATCCTTTCAACAAACGGCGTCTTCCGCTTGTCCGTCTCTCCACATACATATAAGCTCGCTGTTTTTGCCGGCTTCCATTAGAGGCACGCGATACGTCCTCTCTTTCTCCCGCGAAAAAGTCTCGCCGGAAAACAAGCTGCCGAAAGCGCGATTCGACGTTCGATGAGTAATGCCTTCGCTCGTTATATGGAATCGAGAGATATCGCGCTTTTTCGCAATGCAGCTGCAGATTTATAGATATACGCGAACTTTGCTCGGTGTATTGAAAGCGCCGCAGTGCTTTTCGGTGAGCGCGAGGAATGATGTTGGTTTTTTTATGCAAAAACGTATATATACAGAAGTTTTTCGAAAAGCCGCTGATTCATTAACTGCGTCGTCCAGAGCACAACAAAATTGTATACGGAGAGATGGAGAGGGCGATAGGACAGGCAGTAGCTTATACAATGCATATAGAATTCGCTCGCGATACACATATCCTCTAAAACCGTTGGCTCCGCAGAAAGTTCCCATGCACTTTATTGTCCGAACGTGGCGCGCTCTATACATACACTTGCGGGCACGAAAAACTGGCGCAACGGAAGGTCTACATCTCTCTCCGCTGGCACGATTCTATATCCCCTACTGGCGAAGAAAAAAGACGTATAAAAATCTCGCATTAAAAGGGACCACCTCATCGACTTACTTCGAATCCGCGTTTATTTACGACGCCCGCGCGTTTTGTCCCGCAGCGCTGGCTCGTAAAGCAGCGCAGGATGGGATGGCGCGCGGCGGGAATGAATCGTAGCTTTATGTACGCCGAAAGCTCTCTCTCGAGTGCGCTCCTCAAGTGTCGCCACTTGCGATGGAGTATCTTCGAATGCGGGGGAGAGACGGGAGCTTTATGTGCTGCTTATCGGCCGACCCAGACGCAGAGCGTATACGTGTATTTAAGACGACGGATATTGCCGGTCGCGCATGTATATATAGCAAAGGTCGTCGGTGATTGATTTTTTCCGGTACTCGTGCATCGGAATATGTGTGTTTATACGTAGCGAGAGATTTATGGCTTTGATATATCGAGAAAGTCTTGGGATGAAAATTCTGGTGCAGCGGTTCCGCGTAACGCGCACAAAGATTAATTGGCCAGAAAGAAACGAGTAAATCAATTTCGCAATGGAAATAACAGAGGAACGCGCCCAGAAGAATGTATACCGACGAGAGAAAGAGAGAGAGTGAGAGAGAGAGCAACGCATCTGGAAACGTTTTCCGATGTACGCGGCTTCGGCCGTAAAATGAAAAAAAGAGAGAGAAGAGTCCCGGCTCGAGGGTCCTGAAGAGGAGATCCGCTCTCGGTTTTATCCCCGGCGTATCCGAATTTATGGAAGATACCATATTGACTGCTTTCTCTATTTCCCCTCTCGACCTTTTTCTGTGTATCCGGGGGACTCTATTTTTTTCTTCCTTTACTTTCCTTTGCGAGAGGCCGATAGAAAACCGGTGTATTTATATCGTCGAAACGAGCGCAGACAGAAGTGCGAACGACGAGATCGACACCCGAAACACTCTGTCGCGCGCGAGTTGCTATTTTTATTCCTCTTTATGGTGAGCGAAAGAGAGAGAGAGAGAGAGCTGTCGTTTTTTCCCTACCCCGTCAATTTTCGCAAGGGGCTGTATCGGCGGTATTTTCGCGAAATTCGATACACACTATATGCGTGTATCGGAATCTCGCGTGCGATAGCTTGTCGCCGTGCGTAGCATGAAAACTTTCACGCTCGTATACGCGCGGCGTTATGGGATACGGGGACGTTATCCGCGAGCATTTTCATGGCTATGGGCTGCTTTCCTTCTCGGCGCTATGAATTTTTTTTCTTACGCCTGTATCGAAACAGGCTGTACTCGAATAGCTGCGGGATCTTGTATTGTTTCGAGGGTGGTACGCTTGGAAATGGGTTCAATGATGCGATCAATTTGAAGGAGTGATATTGGCACGCCAACTGAATATTTCATAATAAAAAGGCTTTGTTTTGAATTTAATAAAAAAAAGTAATTGCGACCAGTGTAAGTGCAAACATTTGTCCTTCGCGAGTCGACTGAAATGTTGCAGTATTGATAACTATTTGTGCATTTGTACTTGTCCACCCGTAGCAGAACGCGAGTACTAAAATGGCGTAATTGTTTTTTGTATAAAGAATGCCTAATACAAAAAATATTAAAGAGCTTGACAACAGTAAAATCAATCAAAATAAATGTTTATGTTGCGAATGAAGGAAAGACATCAAATCGGGAGAGCCGCCTTTTTAATGAACAAATCTATATTGTTGAGTCAAAATGAAATATTTCCAGAAATGAACCATGAAATGAAATGTTTTGAAGCTGGATTTGAATCTTTTAACATAGAAAATGATTACTCAAAAGAACACAATATTAACATTATTAATTGTTCACCGCATCGATTAAGTTCTAGCCAAAATAACTATGGATACATAGCCTGTATTGAATAATGCAACGAATTTTATCAGACCCACCGAGAACCCAGAATTAATCAAACTTTGCTACTTCCAAAAGGTATAATAATAACCTTGTGCTTTTCGAGCCAGCCCCCGGGGGAGAAGAAAATGAAAACCAATGACGTCAGATTGAAGACCACAGATGGCTAAAGAAAACGGGGGCTATATGCGATGGCCGCTCGTGTTACCGTCAGCCGCAGCAAGTTGAAGATGATGAGTTATTATAATCGGATCCACCTAATCTCGAGCATCCATATGAACGCGAAGCCGATTTTGGTTCCGGGATTACGGGGTTATCAACTCCAAGCGAGCATAGTTTGCTGCTTTGGATATACCCTTACTATATATACGCTCGCTTCAGCTACTATCTGCTTCTCGAGATAGATTCTTTAATGTATAATGCGAGCAGAGGATAATCCGTCAAAAAAATTCGACGAGAAATCTGGATTATTATTACGCGAAGCATTTCACTACATGTACGGTAATGCAAACACACAGGTTGTATATTTGCAAGAGTAGTCCAATGGTTTTCCCGGAAAACTAAATTTTCTGCCACACATTGTTGAATTTGCTTGCAAATTCCGCCATATTCTTGAATGCATACAAAGCAGCTGTAGTATCAAGTGTATTCATCCTCGCGAGCGATGGCTCAGACCCGTCTTTATACATATGTGTTAGGCAGCTCATCCGCAATAAAGAGAATTTGCTATGTGCTCTCGAGGCCGCGTCTGCTTTTGCTATATACTCAAGTGTCTAATTTGTAGATCTAAATGCGAGCAGATTATAGTCGGCTAATCTCTCATCATCACTTGTCTCTCTCTTCTCTGAAATGATCCCGCTAGGAGATATAACTCAATCAAAATAAAGGCTTAGAATGTTTCTGTTGCCCACGTTAATAACGGTTTTCTATAGCATCAATGTGATATCAGAAGAATAAAAGCGTAGAATATATTATTTATGACCGGTTTCGATATGGTGAAACCGCTATGCAGGTTTATTCCTTTTTTTGTATTCGATGAAAACACAATATACGCACGAGCGCATCATCAAAGTAACGGTGGCCATTTGACAAAATAGCAAATGTAATAAAGAGAAAATGCTTGCGTCATAAAAGACGTCCCTGATCTCCCAAATCCATGTCAACGACTTCCGCAATTCGTCGAGCCAATGAATCAAACCAAATCAAGTAGCCCCATTAAAGCTGGAGTTGGCACAGCCGGTGTCGCCCCGGGTAAAAAGAAAATATAGCCTCATTATATCTTTGTCAGAGTATAAACCAAGTACCGGCTTGATCCCAGGACATATATTATATCTGGAGCTGCGGGCGTGAAGCAGCAGTTTTCACTGTATATGCCCAACTGGCCGCAGTTTCGACGTGGATCCCCCGTCATCGTTGTCACCGTCATCGCTATGTCATTTACGGATTTTGCGGATCTTAACGCTCGGGGGGTCCGTCTTTAGAGGTCTTCATCGTCTGATGTTTGCCGTTTCTTGAGTGACCTTGTATAAATTGCGTCTGTTATCGTTGACAGGCTTAGTTGTAGATTAATGCCCAACGTTTTATCATTATTTTTTCAAGTTTTATTTCATTTTTAATACCTGCACCATAATAGCTCGGTTATAACAAAAAATTGTTTTTGTGGAAATAAAGTATAATATACGCGATTCGATAAAACATCTGAAACGTTTTTGCACTATCCTATAAAATAGCATTTGTTCGTAAACAATAAATTTACTTGCGTTGATACAAGCAAAGTGCATTTAGAACAGTATACATCTAAAAGTATATATTCGCACGATATGAGTTACTTATTGTTAGCAACACATATAAACGCCGTTATTTGAAAATCTATGAAATGCAGCTGATTCAATTTACTTAGCATCTAATAAATGTCAATCGTCAAACTATATTTTATGAATCTTTAGCTCGCATCGCGAACAATCCGCACGAGCGTCATCGCTCGATTCACTTTCCGATCACACTCTGCATCTCCAACCAAGCATATCAGGCAAGTGCGCGATAACTATATCTCTTCAAATCCTCCTGATACGCGTACACGTATATACACACAGTCGACATTCTCAGTAGGCGACTCAAATTGGCCGAGACATGCGCGCGTCGTGCATTTTGGAACGCCCCATTGGCTCGATCATTCGCGTGCACACACATATGCAAGCTTGTACATATAGTGTACATATAGTGCTCGTGCGGTTCGGTGCGGCCAGCTTGCCATGTTGATACTCGCGTGCGAGCCAGCCGGTCTGTCCACCTGTCCTACATATATATACCTTAATTGGCCGGTGCGCATATCGGACAATTGTCGTCGATTGACGCGTACGCGTTTGCGCGCTTGGATCGTCGAAATTGATCGGCTATAGAGTTTGATACGGCGTATCATGCATCTTATCTCCCGCCCCCTCTTCGCTCTCTAGATGCATTAGCTTAATGATAAGGCCAGATGCTATCATTTGATCGCGAAAAGTTTTTGGAAAACAGTAAAGAGCAAAGGTGAGAAGTGAGCAAATAATGACTTCGTTAATGATTATTTCAACTCATAACCAAAAAGCAAAAGAAAGATACTGGAAAATATACACAAAAGTGTAAACACATACACTTCAACGGGCTACTTTGCTAAGTTCAATATTACCCAGAATACCTCTCAGGTACTCAATTACCAAGTCCGATATCGTATATATCATAGTACGTATACCAGCCATATATACTCCGCTGTGTTTTCGCATCCACAAACGTTCAGCGAGAGAGAGAGAGAGAGAGAGAGATCTATAGCCGGTGCACATAGTACACAGCAGCAGGTCATCATAGCCGAGAAGCGGTACAGCAGCAGTCATCGAAGATCGAGCTAATTCTGCAGGCCGCAGCTTGTATTTATGCCGGTGCCAAGGCGGTGAGCTTAGTCCTACAGCTAAATGGATAGTCGCTCTGGAGAGCCAATTAAAGTGCAAATGTATATGGAAATTCGGCAGCACCGCCGGGAGGGAGGAGGATTCGAAGGATAGAACGCTGACCGGGAAAACCGTCTGTTTAATCGGCGACGAGAGATACGTATAATACACGCAGACATCCGCAGAATTGCAAGCTCCATGAGAATATATATATGTTACGATTCCACTGCTGCCGCAGCTGCTGTGTTGCATATAACAGATATTATACGAAGTCCATCGATTGCCACGATCTAAAAGTATACGTATGAAGCTCGGAATATAATAGCACGGAATTTCTCCGAAATGTCATACAATCGAACGAAAATCGTTCCTCCGGTCACACACGTGCATTAACGCATGACGTCAACTCCGCGTTGATATTCACCATACATATAGGATAGCGAGGGGAAGGGGGCTGCTGCCACTGCAGTGGATTCGCCGCAATTGCATATCCGGCCATCGTTAGATGGACTTGTAACGCATGGTGCAATCGCCTCCTCTATACATATATACCTATATACGTGGATGATTGTTCTGTCGATGCTTCTGCGGCGTACACACAGGCTCCTCTCCGAATGAAATCAAATCCAGGCGCCTCTACTCTCGCCCCTGTAGATTAGCCTACCATGTGCATTTCGCCTCTCGCGCATATCGGGCTGGCCTCTTGGTTGTCCTATATGCGCGTAAGCGACGACGTCGTTTGTGAGAAAAATAGTTATATATACTTGACTCGTTTAATTGGGCTTAAAGGTCGGCGCGTTTTCTTGAAGCACCGGTCCTGTGAACACATATCACACATGAGCGAAAGCGGTAGCAAAAGGACGAGAAAATTAGACGTAACGAGCTCGCCCGGCCAATTCCACCTTCGGCTCCGCCGCTCGTGTGTGTGTGTATATATATACACGCAGTAATATGGAGCGCGCGATTCAATGATAATAGATGACCTCTGAAAAGCCCCCAAGCGCCATCAGGAGTCTCTGGCTCCACACGGGTCACTATTTGCTCTCCATTATGTGTCGCGCTCGGTAATGCATTCACGATGCTGGAACGAAAACGTCGTTCGAGTCCTCGTTGGTCTTGCTGCTTTGAGCTGTATGACGACTTCGGACGCGATACTTCTCCCATCCGTGTGTATGTGTTCGGGTAGTCTGTTGGGTCAGCTTTAACAGTTTGTTTGATAAATTGCATCGAGTAAATTAAGTGGCGGAAAATTTTCGCATTATATTTGTACGCGGAATTTCGACGAAATTCAACGGTTTGCGTTATATACTATCTTCAAATGTCTTTATTTATCGTATAATACTGCGTTATATTCTCCCCACTCGATGATATAAAAGTATAAACAGGGCATTCGAGCGAAACACGCGCACTGATTTTATATACGGATGGGTATATTCAATCCGCGCGATTATAAGTCGTTAAAAAAGCAGCGGTCGTCACGATTATGGCGTAATATCGAGCGGTAAAAACAAAAGCGTTAAAATCAAGCGACTGATGCAGAGTCGTCGTTGTCGCTTTTAAAATCGATTTCGTTCGAGGCAATTTCGTTCCACATAATTACTTTCCGCGCGAGTCCATCCTCGAAGTGTATACTCAATGAAGCCGGCGGCAGCTGTAGCAAACTAACTGCCGATGCTTATCCCTCTGATTCGTCTTAATCTCCTTTATATCTCGAAGAGAGATTCCGCGAAGCGCGGCTAAATAATTCTGTCCTAGACTATTCCTTCTTTTTCCCTCTTCTGGCTTCTCTAATAGAGGCTATATGAGCAAATTAAAGTGGCCAATAATCGGAAGCCCCTATACTCCGAAAGGTCTCTTCTCCTCTTATCGAAGCTTCGCTGCTTTTGTCGAGCGTTCAATGGAATTCCATTCTTTCGGTGCGCCGCGTGAATCCTCTAACGAAGCTTATTGTATTTCCCAGTCCCTCTCTCTCCCTCTCTCTCTCTCTTTCTCTCTGGCCCACGGAGAAAATTGTGTTCCCAGTCTGTCTTGTTTTCTCTCTCCCTTCCCAGCTTTATGCCTCGAGATTTTCCTCAAAGAATTCCACCTGAAACTGTCATTTTTATTTTAATTGCGCAAGAGGATTGAATTCAGTAGTACAAACGGGGTATAGTCGGACGAGTGCGTTTCTCTTAAAGCTCAAAGCAAACAAAAAATACGTTTCAAATTCAATTAACTTTCAAGTTAAGGAAAACTCTATTAAAAATAATGCATCCTTTTATCCTCTTTCATCCCTACTTCCCTGCGTTGTTCTCTCGAAAATGCAGAACCGAACGAAGAAAAAAGTATATATAACGGCACCGGTAGAGTTTACGTCGAGCCTTCGACCCGAGCAGACGTGTGTTTTGATTCTCTCCGGCCGACCGGCTCACGCGTATTTCCAATACTCGTTATACTGAACCACGTGGTGGTCGCTCAAAGTAAATCAGTTTGTACAGTTCCATAGTTACTCTAGTGCTCCTTCCTGACTGCTCCTTGCAGTCAGGAACGTAGCTTTTTCTTTTTGTGTGCGTGTTCGTCATGGCCCTTAATACTAAGAGCCTGGCCACCCAAGAAAATCAAAGTATGTCTACCTCAACCCAAAGCTCATATGCAAGTGTTGCCTCATCTGCTCTCACTCCTTCCAAGGATCAAGCGATCATACTCGATTCTATAGAAGGTTGCACCATTGACGACTACTTGGATGGCATTGAGAAGGTTACCAATTTATCAAACGTGCGTTTTATCTCCAAGATATCTGGCAATCGTGTGTGCCTTTACCTTAACAGTGTAAATTTAGTGAACAAACTAGCGAGTGAAAAAGTGGTAGTTAATCAAAACGTTTTATCTATCCGTCCCTATATAGAAAAAAATAAACGTGTTGTCATTTCCAATGTGAACCCTCACATTCCGCATCATGTCATCATTCAAAGCCTTGCAAATAAAGGTATTTCAACCGTTTCTCAAATGTATCATATTAAAGCTTCCTCCAGCAAAGCGGGCCGTGCTCATATTATGTCCTTCAGAAGACAAGTATATATTAAAGAAGAAGATGAGCACTTGTTACCTGATTCTCTACAAATTATACACGACGAAACTACGCACTGGATATTTCTAAGTACTGAATCAGCCAACTGCTTCCTGTGTAAACAGCATGGACACATAGCCAAAGTCTGTCCTTCAAGTCAAGTTGCTATTCAAAACAGAATTCCTCTTCAGCCTTCCCTAACAACAATCGATACAGGACTCAAGAGACAAGCTACTTCTTCTACCACTGGGAGTCTCGAAGAGCAGCACCAAAACACAGAGGAAGCAGCGCAAAACTCGCGTTCATATCGGCGAAATACTTTTATAAAACCTGATGCGAAAAAAATTAAACCAAACGACGAGATCTCCAACAGAACAGGAACTGTAGACAACTCTACTTTCACAACTGTATCACTTGCTGCAGTAAAATCTGCGTTAGAATCCAGCAACTCCTTGACCAAAAAGTTCCCTCTGGATTTTGACAACTTTTCTCGGTTTCTGAATGAAACTTATGGCAAAACGAATGTTGCAGAAATAGCAGCTTCGTACACTGATAATACTGAAGGTTTAATAGATATGCTTGATTTAAGCTATCCTATAGTTCCTGAGAAGAGTCTCAAAGCAAGAATTGCGAGAATAAAGAAAAAAATACGAAAGTCGCATAATCTTCTAAGTGAATCTGATTCGGACGTTTGACCGACTTAAAAAGACTTAAACTATGATTACTGACACAACTCTAAGAATAATGTTCTGGAACTCCAGAAGCATCAAGGATAAACAAGCTGATATCCTACTAAATCTCAACAAGTTTGATATTATTATATGCGTCGAGACATGGCTCAGTTCCAACAACCGTATTCAATTCCCCGGCTTCCTGACACTAAGAAAAGATCGCCAACACGGAAGAGGAGGAGGCATCGCCTTTTTTATAAGAAAAAATTTAGCCTATACTGAAATTGTTAACTTAGCTACTCCCGAACAGTCTGTTGAACTATGCGGTATCAAAATTAATAACGTGTTGCCTGCAATAGATATAATTGCTTGTTATAGAACCCCAGGGGTCACTCTTTCTCAAAACCAGTGGAACGTCATTGGTCAAAACATAACTAATGATAACACCATTCTGATCGGAGATTTCAACTCTCACAGCATTTCTTGGAACTGTACTGACACCGATATCAATGGAGAAAGGTTGGAAAATATTATTGATTCGTTCGATCTGTTCTTACACAACGAAAATTCAACTACATATGTCGACATGAGACGTAACTATAAATCCAACCTTGATCTAGTGTTATCTACTATGAAACTTGCTGACAAAACAGAAGTTAAAGTATCCGATGACCCCTGGAGTTCCGACCATTTTCCTTTATTCGTTAATGTCTCTTTAGGTAAATATCAGTATAAAAAGAACTCTTTTAGACTCCACACTCTCAAAACTAGATGGGGCGAAGTCAATCAGTCTCTAAAAGACTCCTCAATACAATCCCGCGCAAAAAATCGACCTATCGGCAAAATTTTGCCAACATAGCGGCAAAAGGTATGAGGGCAATATTAGCAATATATTGGCAAAAGGTTTGCCAAAACTTTGGCAAAACTGCGCTAGAGGGCCATTACCGCAATTTAGCCAATAGGAATGCAAAACAATTTTTATTTAATATGGCTTCAACACTTTGGGAATATTTTCAAACTATTCAAATTCAGATCTTTTAAATATTCACAGAGAAAATTACTAGAACTATACCATTAATCTGACGTATTTTAATAATAATAATAAATAATGGAATTTGTAGAACAAAATATATTTATTTTATATTTTCAATACATAAATAATAAACAATAAATAATAACATCAATAATAAACAGAATCCCTGTGGCGATAGTGTAAGCTTGGGATTCCGCTTAAACGCCACGCAAGAACCAAGATACAGCTGTTGACTGCTGCAGTGCTGTCAATGATGATATCGACGGCTGTGATAGTGTTAATGCCGACGTCGATGGCTGTGCTGCAGTCAATGCCAAAGAAAAAGCCTCTTCTGTAGCTTCTTCGGCATCACTTACGTGTTTGCACCTTTTTGGGTCTGTAGCTCCATCCGAGTTTTTGTCCGAGTCATCAGAGTCATCACTTAAAATTGACCGCTTGGCAATCATCCGCTTTTGTGCTGATTGAGAGGATTGCGACTTCTTTTTAGCATTTGCCTTTTCTTTTTCCTTCAGATACTCTTGAGCTATGTTACGTCTTTGTTCTTTGTCCTTTTTCAAAATTTCGCCATCGGTGGTTACTATCAAACAGCTCAAGTAGTCTGAGTCATCTGAAAAGCAATGTTGATTTTAGGGAAATTATTTTCAAATAAATGTATACGAATTGTGTGAAAATGTACATCAAATACGCGACACGAGTGAAAGTATACGTAAATGGTGCGAAAAAAGCGCAGTAATATTGTGAATAATTTATGTAATATGATATTTGTACTTACCACTTTTTTTAATAATTTTTACTTGATACAATCTGTTATTTAAATCGTATCTTACATGTGCGACTTTTCCTTCGTCTTTCGAGGGGCACAGCTGTTCGTCACTTACTACGCTTGTAGTTTTACTCCTCATCCACAAAATTAATGCCAACATTTTCAAACAAATACTCCTTTTTTAGAAATTCAAAGAATTTAAGTATTTGAAAATCAGCAGTGTGACTTGCAGCGTAAGAAAAGGTATCTCGCCAATATGACTACCGAAATTCGACTGAACATTCTGCTATCATACCCTCTATCTTAGAGCATATACTACAGTGTATCTATCAGCAGTGTGAATAGCAGCGTAAGAAAAGGTAGCATCGAACGAACTGAACAGATTATATTTATGTCCGCTGTTGCGCGCTATGTAAACAAATGTGACTTTGACGCTATAATCAATAAATTCCTTTCCTACATTCCTTATATTCCGAAAGAATGTGACCCTGATAAAGGGGGAAAATAACTATTGTTATCGCGCCATGTGCTGCCTAGGCTTGCGTGGCCCCCTCTTTATAATTTAGCAGTGCGTATGTTATGGAAAATTGCGAGCGCTAGCAGATGTGCGACAGTTTCTTTCGTCAGCTCTCGACCGAGTCGGATCATGCTTCACACGTTCAATAAATGAATTT
Organism: Muscidifurax raptorellus; assembly: GCA_020010945.3. Lineage (NCBI taxonomy): Eukaryota > Metazoa > Arthropoda > Insecta > Hymenoptera > Pteromalidae > Muscidifurax > Muscidifurax raptorellus. Next base: position 12,242,306 of record CM052079.1, on the reverse strand, counting down.
AATTGAAGAAAAGTGTTTTCTTATTATACTGTCTAGTTGTTGACAGCACACTTCATATTAAAAAATGTCAAAACGACCAAATAAATTTGAAGATTTCTCTCTTAAAATCAAAAGACATTCGAAACATCTTATAGGGGCGACAATTTTATGAGTGCGTTGGCGAAACGCAAAACATTGATAAGTCATCATTCATTGTTGGGAATTTGACAAAATTTCAACTCTGACGAACAAGAAATTAGAATCAATCATAACTTGCGTCACTCGAATATTTTTTTATTTAAAAAATTGTACAAACATAAATTGTTGTTTACCTCTAAATATTATCAAAATGAAAAGAAAACTGTATCTCACTTTGTAAGCTACAAAAATAATGATGATTTACACTTTGGTTCAATAGAGAAATTTATACGTGTAACCGATTGCAACTGCAAAATATGTTGTGGTTGCTTAGCGAAACATTATGCACTTGTGAATAGGTTAAAGACAAACAATCCTTTCCTAGTTCATATGAGAGATTGCTCATTATCTTTTATTCATGAAATTGTAAATAAATCGCATGAACCAATTTTGATTGGTATTGAAAATTTAAAATGTATATGTTTTTATATTTATATAGAGCATACAAATGTAGAATATATAATAGAACCTGTAAATACTGTAGAATTTGAATGATGCACATAATAAAATTATATTTAAATTATATAAATGTGTATCAAAATACGATCAAAATAAAATTATTAATCAAAAACGCTTTGATAATATATATTATGTATACATTATAATCTAATATCATTATAATTTAAAAGAGATCAAATGTATTGCCAAAGTGTTGGAGCCATTACATAAAAATTGTTTTGCATACCTATTGGCAAAATTGCGGTAATGGCCCTAGAGCGCAGTTTTGCCAAAGTTTTGGCAAACCTTTTGCCAATATATTGCTAATATTGTTCCCATACCTTTTGCCGCTATGTTGGCAAAATTTTGCCAATAGATCGATTTTTTGCGCGGGATTCTATAGCAGAGAATATGAACAGCTGTGCCCCACCGAAAAATATTCCTTTTTTACTGATAGAATAATTGACGCAGTCAAGTCGTGCACTCCTAAGAGAAATAAAAAAAAAGAAAACAGTATCAAATCCGTTAGAAACCCCGTTTCTTGGTGGGACAATGAGTGCAATAAAGTTAAAAGACTCAGAACCGCTGCGTGGAAGAAATGGCAGTTCTCGAGAAATCTAGAAGACCTAATTAACTATAAAAAAAGTGTAGCGATTGCCAAAAGAACTTTTAAGCAGAAAAAGAAACTCGACATTATTAAATTTGCTCAAAGTATTTCCTTCCGTACTGATCCAAACTATGTCTGGCGAAAATGCAAAGTACTAAAAAACAGCTGGATCAAAAATTATAACTCCAACACTTCACAAAACTTGCAGAAAAGTCTAGTCTCCGAAGCCCTCGACAAAATATGTCCACCATGGGTTGAAACGGAATCGGCAAAAACCTCTCCTTCTACCTATAATAGTTTTTTTGACAAACCTTACGATTATGCTGAATTTAATGCAGCTCTTACAGCTAAAAACCCCAAGTCTTCTCCAGGTCTTGATGGAATTGACTATTTAATTATTAAAAACCTTCCGATTCAATATCACTTGTTTCTGCTAGACATTTTTAACGAACTCCATTTTTCGAAAAACTATCCTGATAGCTGGAGACACTCCTTTCTGCACTTTGTTCCTAAATCTGATGGATCGAGCCTGCGACCTATCGCCCTGACTTCATCAATGTGCAAGCTTTTCGAGACTATGTGTAAAAATCGCTTGCAATGGTGGGTCGAGTTCAACGATATTCTACCCAACAGTCAGCATGGTTTTCGGCAGGGACGCTCTTGTACCGGCAGCTTATTAAATTTAAGCTTGAAGGTGGATGAAGCGTTCCTTGAGAGCAAACATGTCGTGGCTGCCTTTCTCGATGTGAAAGGTGCCTTCGACAATGTCAATATTGACATCTTGCTTTCAGAACTCTCAAGGATAGGTTGCTCTGATAGCATTATTGAATTCATAAAATTCTTAACTCACGGTAGATTTATACATGCGGACTGTTTGGCGGACGGATATAGAATAGCCCACAAAGGTGTCCCACAAGGCGGTGTACTGAGCCCCCTTCTCTATATAATTTATGTCGCAACGATCGACAACAACTTACACAAATCGGTTATCATTTCTCAATTTGCGGATGATATCTGCCTTTACGTTAAATCCAAATCAGCTAAATGGGCCAAAAACACCATTGAAAAAGGAGTAGACACCATTGCAAGCGATTTATACGCATTAGGCTTAGAGTTATCCCCTGAAAAAACCAAATTGTTACACTTTAACAAGATGCGCATCCGTCCTGGTGAAATTAACATAAAAGTAAAAGACTGCGAAATAAAGTCATCCGAGTCAGTCAATTTCTTAGGAATATACTTTGATTATCAATTATCGTTTGACTCTCATATTAATCATCTAGTTAAAAAATGTACAAAAGCGTTGAATATCATGAAATTTCTCTGCGGAACTTGGTGGGGGTCCGACCCCGAAACACTTGTAATTCTATACAAAAGCTTCATACGTTCTATTATTGACTTTAGCAGCTTTATTTACTTTCCACACAAGGCCAAATCTTTAGAGAAAATACAAAAACTGCAGAATAACGCAATTAGAATCGCCTTAGGGTATAGAATAACTACTCCTACTAACGTCCTACATGCAGAATCTAAAATTGTTCCTCTTATTTTTAGGGTAAAATATCTCTGTGATACCTATCTCTCTAAAGAAATGTCCAACACAAGTTCTTCGACGTATCAGTGCATTTTAACTTATTACAAAATTTACATTAAAAAACAACCAAAGAGGTCTAGAATAATAAGTCAAGGTATCTGTGATATCATGGAATTCGAAAATAATATGATTAAAAATGTAAAATTCAATGCATACTGTTACGATTATGATGTTATTTCTGCAAATATTACTGTTAATATAGATATAGGAAAAAAATTAAAAGATTCAGCTGACCCGAACAAAATTATTGGCGATTTACTGACTAGCGAAAATATATGCCCTTTCTACACTGATGGCAGCAAGGTTAGTGAAGGCGAATCTGTTGGCTCTAGTATATACTGCCCTAGTCTCAACATCGAACTTAGAACTAGTTATAGTAATTCAATGTCTGTCTTCTCGGCCGAATGTGCCGCTATTGCTAAAGCCCTAGAACTAATTCTTTATAACAATATAGAAAATTCTGCAATTTTTTCTGACTCCTTAAGTGCTTTGCAAAGTTTGGCAAACAATAGAATAACGGTTAAAACTAACCCATTCATTTTTTGTTGCAAAAAGACATACTCCCAAATCATAGCCAAAAACCCAACTTATGCCCCGAGATTTTTCTGGATCCCCTCGCATGTAGGCATTCTTGGTAATGAATATGCTGACAAACTTGCTAAAATAGCGACTCAGAACAAAGTAACTGAGTCTCTAGCCGTTCCCTTCACTGATCTTAAAGAGATATTTATGAAAACGATGCGTCTTAACGCTAATAACACCTTGCTGTCTCAGGGAACCCATAAAGGCCAGAAATATTTTGAAACCTATTATAAAGATACCAAATACCCTTGGTACAGGGGGTCTAAGCTTTCAAGGGCCTACATTACCACTGTCAATAGATGCAGAGCCAATCATTACGGGTTAGCTGAATCTCTTCATCGTGTACATATTGTCAATGACGCTCGGTGCAAGTGCGATTCTTCCAACGAGGATATCAATCATGTACTATGGCAGTGCAGGCTCTACGATCATAATAGAAAAGTTCTAATCGCAAATCTTCATAAAATCGAAGTATTTTTGCCCTGCTCTGCACACATTCTGTTATCCGAGCCCGACAGCCCAGCCTGCCAATACATGTTTGAATTCCTACAGAAATGTAAACTGAATATATAGCTAGATGTTCAATTGTTCCTTACTTCTATTCACACACATCTTTGTAACATACTCTAATACAAATAATATATGTAAAACGTATTCTCTGTAAGCTGAAATGGGCCCCATGGCCCCAAATGCTTAATAAATGAAAAAAAAAAAAAAAAAAAAAAAAAACGGCACCGGTAGAATGCTTAACAAGCTATAGACGCAAACTTTCAACAATAGCGCGCAACTCGTTCACCTTATAATTCTAGCAAGGCTTCTTCCGCCTTGACGCTGCTATTCTTCGATTCCACGCGCCTCGCGCGCAGCCGAAATACATTTCCGCGTACAGCGCGCAAACGACCGCAATAAAGCTCGCTTTATTTTTAGTGTCGCGTGCGCGCAAGTGCCCCTCCGTATATTTTCTCGCGCGCGATATTGACGTATCGGGACTTTTTCTTTTTATTTTCGAGCGCGTGCCGCCACCGCGAAAATTTATCGCGAGCTGCTCGATCGATCATAAGACGCTGCTGCTCACAGTACACACACCTATAGATATGCGCGCGTCGTTGCGGGGGTTTATTATGGGCTTTAACGGCGGTGAAAGGATGAGGCAAGGGAAAAATAAGTTGGCTGACAAAATGTTTGCCGTTGATAAATCAGGGGGTGTAAGCGTAAATAAAGTGTATACAAGGTGTCGAGCTAAAGAAAAAAAAACTTTGATCATATATATAGATGTATAGATGTCCTCGAACTTGTTCGCGTTACTCTCTTGATTCTCACTTCGCGCGCAAGTGCAGCGCCACTTAAAGTCCGGCCAGCTTTCAACTTGGAGCGCAGCAGTGTAGCCCTTTGTTGGAGCTTTTCATCGCGCGCGCGAACGTGTCTATGTCAGTTTTTGTTGTGTGTCGACGACTGGACGACGTGAACAAAAAAAAGAGAGAGAAGACAAGCGCCGGCTTTACCGTCGCGAATTCGAGAGCAATCGAAACAACGATTCAAACGATTTGACCTCTCGATCGCTCTCTTTCTCTATCTACTACTGTCAGCAGCGTTGGTCGCTATACGCCATTCTGGGATTTTTCAGAGACGCGCTGCCTCTGCAGCGTTTGCTTTCGAGCGTTGGTGTACGTGATATTGCCGGAGAGCTATTGAGTTTTCTTTTTTTTTTCGTCGAAATATACCGCTGGTTTGTCTCGATTTATCGGGAGATTCTAAACGCAGGGAACGATCTATTTGGAGAGACGAAAGTCTTCTGTGTAAAGACGTATATTAGTAACTTGTTACGAGGTGTTTTTACTCAAGATTTTAAAAGAATTTTACGTTCGTGCGGAGGTGTGTTATGTGGCGAGCGTTAACCTTCGTTATTGTTCGCTTAAAGTATTAAATTTGTCAATGTTTGTACATACTATTGTGTCCTTGTTCCGTGATGCGCTTAAAATATGAAATTGAAAAAAAATCGCAATCTCTTATGTAACACAACAATGCTAATATTTTATTAGCAAACTGTTGCACACATAAAGCTGAATGATACTACATAGTAAAACAATATTAAAAAACCGTATATTCTCTTTTTTTTTATCCATTTCCCAAACAATCGTTTTCCTGAATTCAACTATGTACATCCGAAAAACGTTCTCCCTAAATCCAATACATCCACATGCACTAGGAACGCAATCGCCGCTATATACCAGCCCCGCACAGAAACTCAATCATCAAGCATAATCGTAACCGATAACACACATACATGCCCTGCACGAAGTAATCATTTCCAGCTCTCCCGAAGCCTCGCTCCCACTATACTCTCCATCAGCAGACTGTACAGTGTGTTCCATAATTAACTAATTAGCCTCTGTCGCCGTTGCTCTGCTTGCAGGTCAGATCGACCTCTGGACGCAGAGCCAGACGGGCTGCCCTTGCAGCTTCAACTCGTCAAAGACGGCCTGCGCCTGCTGCGTACCGTCGGGTGGCTGCAGCTGCGGCGCAGCAATGCCAAACAGGTGCACGCAGTGCGGCCTCGAGAAATACTGCGCCAACAGTGAGTACATGTATCCCACTATATACGTACATACATGCACATGTGCATATATATATATAAGCGTCAACTTGGCACAGGGAGCAAATAGGCCCTTTGGACGCGCACTATTCTGTAGGACAGCGAGTCAGCTCACTCGTTCAAACTATGCGCGAATAATTGTGTGTCGCCCCTCATCGGACCGACAGAGGAATGCCCGCGTCTTTTTCATTATGACGCAAGCGTTAAGTTGCGCACGGGTATTCCGAGATTGCTGTATATAACGTTACGCGCGCGTATTCAAGATTCTCCGGCCACATCAAGCGTCTGCGTATACTCTATGTGTAATTTAAGATGCTTTGCTTTGTCCAATTTCGAGCTTTGGCGTGAATAGTTCATTCGAAGCGCCGGCTTTTCGAGCACGCGGTCATCGTTCAACTGCATTTAAGCGGCGTTATAATTTATTCTATTTATAGCACGTGGCCATACCTTTCGGGCTTTTTACATTTGAAAGTTTAATGAAGCTTGTATGAAGTACGAGCGATTCGTCGAGTAAAGCGCGATTGTAAATTTTCTATACAAAGCTTCTATATATACGCACATACGAAATTTTTTACCGCGCGACAATACACTCTCTTCGCTGCGAGTGAAACAAATTTACTCGAAGAATACATTATTTTACGCGAATTTGTAATTTAATAATTCACAGCGACGTCGAGATAACGAGTTTTCGCGTCATCTCGGAAGGCAAAGCAAAAAACGAAAGATAAAAATCTATACGCGAGTATTGTATTTATCCATCGTAAAATGCATTTTACAACGAGTGCCCAGAAACGAGCGAGCTGTGTCCATTATTAACGCGGCATTAAAGCATCGCGCGCAGTCGTAACCTTTCCGCTATGATAAGAGACGCGCGCGGCTTCATTAAAACGTCGAATCTTGTGAATACAACGAAGCTTCAGTCGGCCGAAGTCGTTGTATACAGATTACTGCGCTGAATATCGTTCCGTGTAATGACGCAATTGATCGGATAATCGAGACACCGAGAGCCATCATCGGAGTGGATCCTGCATATAACGAAATTTTAATTCTCGTTTTTAATCGCATTCGCAAAGTCGCATTAGACAACGATTGCCGCCATTGAAATCTACGGCTCTGTGAATCGAATCTAATCGGCGTTTAATTACAGCTTTATACCCGGGGACCTTTATGATCGGATTTTACGAGGCCGGCGCGTGGTTAAACGCGAATTTTTTAGCGAGCGACTCTGCGCACCGGTCAGTTAACCCACTTATGCGTCCTTTTAGGCTTTGAGCTCGGGGCGTTCCTTTAATCTTCGCTTTCTCCCTTTGCCATTTTTCCGCGCGATTAATTGGCTTATATGCGAAGCGAGAGTTTTTCATACATATATGTATATATATATACTCTCCGTCGCGCGCGATTTTCCTGATGATGCGTTTAGCGCGTGTATAATTTTCAAAAGCGCGCACTTTCCTCTACACATATTATATATAACAATACCATCGAAGAAAAATCCGCCGAGATTGGCTGTTGTTGTACAGCCAACACGCATATACGCACTAGTCGTAAAGTGGCTTTCATGCAATATTCGCATGTTTTCGTCGGGGGCCACACTATATAAGTGCTCGACTCGAGTGTTTTGCCGCACGTACAAGTGCTTCTCGCGAGAATATAGCCGCGTGGAACAAAAGAACGCACGCGCGTGGATGGAGCTACTGTCCGGCTGCAGGATATAACAGTATATGTATACAGCGGCAGACGGCAGACGGGAGAGGATATGGCTTTCAAACTCGATGTTTTCTTTGGCTGTTCGCAGTGTGCAACGTGACGCTGGATAGCCAGCAGCTCTTCGACAAATCGGATCGAGGCTTCGGGCAAATAAAGTCGCCGCAGCTCGAGGGCCCCTCGATATGTACCTACAAATTCCTCCCGGACACCGGCCAGAGAGTCGAGCTACAGGTCTGGCGTATGATATCCATCGGCAGGCACAACGGCACCGCGTGAGTATATATACATATGTGTGTAATAACAAACAGCTTTTCCTCCTATTTCTTCCATTTTATTTTTTTGCCGACTCGTATCACCTGGTGCGCTTCTCTCCGTGTGTGCGGCTCTCCGTATGTATGGAGTATAAAGACTCGAGGCGTTTTGTATCTTTTGTAAGAGGCAGCGACTTTTCTGCCTTTTGTGCGCGAACCTCCTTGCCGAGCGCGCGAGTGTCACTTGCACGCGAGAGACTCCCCGCAAAGCGTTCGCTCTTTTTTTTTGTTCCTGCAGCGGCTTTTTCCTTCTTTTGCTCGCGTCGGACTGCTGCTGCTGGTCTTTTGTGGAATGTGATAGCGAGTCTGTAAAATGGAGGCGAGGAATTGATGTTTTAATGGTTTTCGGAGGGATAAAGAGAGAAGCGAGTTTTCGCTGCGCTGTGTCGGGAGATATTTAAAAATGCTCCTTTCCGAGCATTAACTCGAGGAGGAACTGGTTATTGGGTTAGTTAATGTATATTATACCAAATTACTATGTATTATCTCGAATTTTAGGTTGATTATACGGTTTTCACTTCATGGAATATACAATGACGTTTTGTAAAAGCGATCGCTCACGTGATCGATTATTGCATGTATAAGTATTAAAACAGTGAAGTTATATTGAATATAGCGTCAGCATAATATTGGAAAGCATCGATCATTTTCCGTTCAGCCTAGTGCACTTAACTTTATATGTGCTGCAGTCCGCTAAAATTACGCTTGCTATATAAACAAAACGAGCGTACTACAGAATTTTTTTTTAAAAAGGGCTTTAACGCATAAAAACGAAAAATATGTTGGTAAATTCTGCAATATTTTTCTCGCGTACATAGGCATTCTACTTTTTTTGTATAAACTTTTTTCAAATATCGTTTCAAAAACTTTTATATATACCATAATGAATTTGACGAGAAGGCTTCCTCTATATCGCACTTTTTCATCTGTCAGCATGAGTCTGCCGCATATCACAGCTCACATTCTCACATCAACCAATAAATACGTAATGTTTTATAAAACAATATCCAGCGATAAACACGCAGCTATATATAATAAAGCCATCAGCAAAGAAAAAAACGATAAATTTCTGCCAGGCATTTATCGAATGTCAGTAATTGCCAGCCCCGACAACCAATTTTTAATGCACATATTTTCATTTTTAACATTCCCTTATCGAAATTCTACTCCCTCCCCGGCAGTGTGACGATCGGAGATCGTTCCCATCGATAGTCTTTTCAATTTGTCATACTTCGAGGGACAAGCTCGCTGTACACGTGCAATCCTGCCAGCTTGGAAAAATTGCTGCTGCTGCTGCGCTCTCCCATTTGCCTCTCCCTTCCCTCTCTAGGTATACGCACGAAACTTCGAACGAGTAACACGACTCGCACTTATTCGCTCTTTTTTCCCCGGAGCTGCTATGTGTGTTTCGCCGGTGCGCAGCCGTCTGTTTGACGACCCGTAAAACTTTTTACAATTTTTCGACGCCCAGCAGCAGCAGCAGCGAGAGAGAGAGTGAAATAACTGATGCAGGTGACAGACTCGCCCCCTCTTGTACCTCGTGTGTATATATATATATATATATATATATATACGGCGAGTGCAGCTGTCCGACTTTGCTTCGTGTCTCTCTCTTCTCTGGAACTCTTTCGAGAGGTTTCCTCCATACTTCGAGTTTTCGCGATATGTGTTCTTTCTCTTTCGTCTTTACTCACTTTCTTGTTCTTTTATTTTTTAATAATTCTTTTTCTTCCATTGCGCTCATTTCATTTCTCTCGCAGCGACTGGTTCTCGGACCCTCTCTTATTCTCTCTCTCTCTCTCTCTGTCTCTCTCTTTGTTTAATCTTCGTTTCTTCTTCTTCTTCTTCTTCTTCTTCTTCTTTTAACGAGAGCCGATGTGGCGGACACGAGAATGCGCACATGTGTGCACGCGCGAGAGAAGTTTGGAAAATAAACGCGGAATTTTCCGAACATGGTGAGGTAGGGATGGCTTTGGAAGTTTTCCAATTTATCGAAGGAGAAAGAGAGAGATGTGCAAGAGCGATGTTAACAAATGCGCGTACCTTTTTGGCTTGTAATTTTGTTCGTTGCAGCGTTTGTGTCTGTACCGGAATTTCGAGGAAATGAAAAAGTACTTTTAATCTTGATTCGGGTATCGCCGATGCGAGGGCAATAAACTTCTCCTCGATGAGGAATATTGCTCTGTTACTTTGCGATGAGAAGTTAAAAATTTAACTTTTATATTGGATATTTATTTTTTATATCCAGACCTTTATTCAATTGCATGAGATGAACGTGTAATATTCTGCATGACTCTTGGAACAAAATATAATTAAACGATGTTCGCGTAAAAAAATTTTTGTTAACAAATAAGATTTTTAAATCTCTGCCTCTGCAACTGCGAATCGAACCGTATTATCACGACTGCAGACTTTTCGTAAATAGTCTGCCATACAAACATTCGCTGTACTTCCAGTTTCATTAGCGTTATACTGTTATAGGAAAACGATTCTTCTATATATATACAGAAACGAGCTTATTTCCGGAACGTAAAACGCACGTTACACATACAGAGCTGTATTTTCGCAGCTCCTTTGAAAGAAGAAGAAAAAGAAAAATACATATATGTAGCCTTCGTAGAAATTACTTTTATCTACAGATTAATATATTATATACAGGGAATGAAATGCCTCGATTCAAGATTGAACAAATAACGTGAATTCTACTAAGAAGACTCGTTTATATGTTTTCATTAGGTTGTTTGAATTCCCAAAAAAAAAAATATTGAAAATATGAATTCATAAATATCAATGACAAAATTTAAGCAAAAATCTGGAAATTTCGAAACGTAAATTCTTTGTTATCCCAAGTATCAACGATAAAATACCGCGAAACAAAGCGTCCAACCAAATAAGCTTCCACATCCCCCGACGTACAATCGCATCCTCGCCATCTTCACCAGCGAAGCCTGAATTCTTCATGTCTCCATTACGTCCGCCAACTCCATCCACCCTACACACACGCGCTCGCGTAGTTTCAATTAGCAAAGTTTTAATTCTCATTACAGCCGCGCAGCCTCAAAAGAAACAAGCCTCCTCTCGCGCGCATACAATGAAAATTACAGCCCCGAACTTTTCGTCGCCGCCCACTTCCAAAACTAACAATCTCTTTGTCTCCCGTACCACCGGCGTATAAGCCTTGGAATCCTCGAAAAAGCTCCCGAAACAATTTCCAGCGAGGCTGCGCCGTTAAGAATCAGCCTCGCGAATCTCTCCTATACTAGCGGCGAAGCCGGCTCTCCAGCTAGGGTATATAATTTAAGTCGACGCGAGTTATATTCCAAGAGGACCGCCCGGCTTGTAAAACGCGCGAGCTTACGCGCTCCCGACGTAAACACACGCGAGAGAGAAAGAGAGAGCAGTAGCCTGGCGTTATACTTATTAAGAACGGATCTTGTATATAGTTGCTTTCTCTTTGTAGGGCGCGTAGGTATATATATATATATATATATATATATATTATGTTGTCTGCGCGAGTAAGAAATGCGAGATCGATTTTAATTAACTCTTCCTAGCTCTCCGGAGAGTTTATTCGCGGCGAAAATGAGTTCTTTGGCTAAACTGCGGCCTTTGGACTACTTGCGTTTCTTTCTTTTTTATTCCGACTCGCCGCCATTCACTTTGCTAATTAAAGAAAAGGGAAGCTCTATATACTCTCTCTCTCTCTCTGCCTCTCATCGCTATCGCGCGGAAACAAAAAGGGAGATTCGTCCTGCGTTCGGTCTCGATATCTGATTAATTGGCCCGCGGATAAATTCTTCACTGAATAATTCAGTCCGCGCGTCCTGTCTTGGTATACGTATATAGACTTCGTTTAGAAAATAAACGACGAGTTCGATCCCGCTTACGCGCGGAGCAAATATACACGACTCGTCGCGAGGTTAGGCTGTGTATACGTACACAGCAACGATATATATGTATATATGTATATAGACGAGGGAAAAAGACAAACATAAGGAGTAGTAGCTGTAGTCATGAGCGTCGCTGCCACTTTCTGTATACACGCCCAGTATAGGAAAGTCCGCTCCTGTTTCACACAGCGCAGCGTTAAAAAGTAGCCTTGTACCCCTTGGAAAAGCTGATCTCAGCACACACATATAGACGGGGAGCGGAGAAAGGAGAGAGAGAGAGAGAGAGAGAGAGAAAGCTTTCTATGTTTTCCCCGCTGTCGGCTAGACTCTGATGTCTCTCGCGCGCTCTCTTCTAATCTCGAATGCTGGGGCACGAGTTCTCTCGAGTGGAATAACAGGTCCCCCTCGTTCTCCTCAAGGCGAGCCGAGCACGGCTGCAATTAGGTCACCCCCACGTGACACTCCCCTTTCTCTCTCTCCTGCGATGCCGGTGTGCATTTTCGAAATGCTTCGATTGGCCCTCGATTCTGTATAGGTATACATATATATAGATGTGTATGTGTGAGTGTGTAGCCTATACTCTGCGACAGAGCAGGAAATGCCTGACCTTTTTTTGTGCAGCTTGTCGCCCGAGCGAGACTCTTTTCTCTCTCTCTCTCTCCTTCTTCTCTTTGAACTCATTCGAGTAACCCTCTTTTCGATGCTGCTCGCGTAGTGCGATTCGAATTTCACGACACTCGCTGTTGAGCTTGAAAAACTTTATTATGTAACTAGGAGAAAGAAGCATCATATGTGTTCCGAGCTTTGTTAACGTTCCGTTATAATACAGGTAAACTCCGCTATCGAGTTGATTTTACACAACCATCGCGGTTAATAATATTGTTATGCTATACGAAGTATATTGCGAATTAACTAATAACGAAATAACGAAATAACTAATCATCGACGTACACTACATCCATTATACATACATACCACGTCATCGCATCACCAGCCATACCAGCAGAGCAAATTCACGAACAGAATCTCTCTCTGGGATCACACATCGCTCGCATTAACATATCTCTCGAGTCACTCCTGTCAGCGATTTTTCTCGCTGTATATATTCCCGCCTATATCCCGTTCGCAGAGAGCAGTATAGGAATGCGAGTGAAAATTACGGAGAATACCATTAAGTGGGCCGCCACGGCTTTTGATGGATGGCCTTAATTTCGCCGTGATTACGAGCCTTCCACGCGCTATAGCTCCGGAATTTGTATGAGAATCGGCTCGTGGCTTCTTTCCTCTCCTCGTTATAATAGCCCCGCCGGGTAATTGCGTGCAGCCCCGAGAAACAATGGACGTCGCCGTCGTCGTACCTTAAAATTTTCAACTGCGCATGATGAGCCGGCTCCGATATATAGTCAGCTCTAGACGAAGTTTTCCTCGCCGAACTTGCGATCTATAACGGTTGTGCAATCGATATTTTATACTTATTTTACCTCGAGTAAAAAAGGCGAGTCTTATCGGGTTACTTGTTCAGTAGTCGTCGGAGACGATTCTCTCGATTGTATTATACATTTAGTTAAAAAGCTTTTTGGATAGAAAGGGACGTACGCGTCGGGACTAGATGAACGTTATTCAGCGCATTTTCGGCTCATTGAAATCGTTTGGTATAACGGCTGCCGCCAGCTATATAGTCTCATAGATCGAGCCGATGCTCGCTCGAGTATATATGCATGCGCTCAGTGTTCGACGTTATTGGCTGGGGACGGAAGCGTTTTTCGCGAACGCGCGGAGATTAAAACTGCGCCAAATCAGCTGGAATTCTGCCTTGTTTTCAAGCGCGACGCTTTTTTCCCAGACACTCGATGCTGTATGGCGGTGGATTGCGATATATATATGTGTATTTTTTTTGTGGACACTCGCCCGAGCTATTTTCCATATTATATAAGAAAGATGCTGAGTAAACTTACTGAAGATGAACGAAAGTGCAAATTACCGAAATTAGCTAATTATTGGCTAATTTTTCATTCAAAACTATGCGCTAACATTATTATACCTTATTATTAGAAATAAAAATTAATTCTTTTATAACTAGAACATCATTATTTTCTGTTGTCAATAATTGAACGTATTAACGTTGATTTTGACCGAAAATGCTTCCGTTTGACTTTGTAACAGGGCAACGACGTTATATTTATTCCTTAATACATACTCTCTCGCTATAACATCGAGACCGTCGAAAATATTTGGGGACCCCGCAGCTATAATTAACGTATCTGTCAAAGTACCGCCATGCCATACACGTACACACAAACACAGAAGCACCACGAGTTATTTCCATAATTAAAGTCGTATCGCGAAGCTCCAATTAAAGTCTGAAGCCTATACGTGCGCGTGTGTGCGCGCTGCAAACACAGTGGCCTATATACATGTATATAAGCGCTGCCGACTCAAAGCGCGTGTGGCGACCGCCTCATTATACGCGTCCCGATGACAAAGCCAGAAGCGCGCTGAGAGCTATAGAGAGATGAGGAAAATACGCGAAGCGCCGCTACGCAAGCTCGTGCGCCGCTAGATTCCCGAAGCGATTTAATTGATCGGACGCTGTTCTCTCTGCAACGATATACCACGAGCGCTTTGCGAAAATTCGAACAATTCAACGACACTTGCCCGCGATTAAAGGGACTGACTGATGGCGAAGAATTAGGGTCAGTAGTTTAGGTCAGCGTAGTGTCGGACATCAAGATATTTGCATACTGTAAGTATACTACTAGAAAGCAGAACTAAATTGTTAGTTTCGTAACACTGGTGTTTTTTGTTTTTTTAATTATAGTTGGGATAAGCGGCCTAGAAGGCGAAAATAATTGTGTTATACATCGAATTTACGCATTACATATACGTTCTCGATCATAGTTTTCAATTTCAATTTTCGTCAATCAATGATAATTTTAATATTTTTGTATTATGATTTATTGCACGGTGTTAAAATAACGTATTCAGAATAAATAAAAGAGTTTATTAAGGTAAATTATTCAGATGAGAACCTCGGGAAGCCGCATTTATGTTCATCATCAAACAACCGTATGCGTATATTCATTTTTATGACCAGTAAATAAACCAAGGTCGGAAAAAGTAAACAGTTTCAACCAATCAGCTCGGCTTCGACATTCCCCTAACAGAAAATACTTACAATTAGTATGGGTACATCATCCCACGAGGCAACTTTACGGGCCAACTTTAAACAGCAATTATTATGATCCCCCGCTGGAAAAGCGCTAATTAAACAAAGACCGCATCGATAATAAAGACTCGGGACCGAGCCCGGGGAATAATAAAAGCTTCCCCTCTCTCTTTCTCACTCCCGCATCAAAGCAAATAACGAAGGACGCGCTGAATAATTTGCGCGCGCGCGAGAGGAACCCTCGGCGTTGTTATATTCGCGCGGCGGCCATTGTCGAGTCGCTGCGCCGGCGCTATGTGCCGTGTTGTTAGGTCGCGAGAAACAAACAATTAGCGGGCGTCGCCTGCAAGCTCGCCATTATCGGCTGCTGCAGCTTTTTTTGCGGCAGCTCGAAACTTTTGATTGTAAAGCTCGCAACTTTGCTCCGCTGCAGCTGTGCGCTCTTGCCGTGGGCTTTTTTTCAAAGAGCACGTCGGGGCAAGGAGTTGTTGGCTTAGTGCTTTTTCTCCGGGTCAAGCGGATTTTTATTTTCAGGACACTTCATCAGTTCGCAACTTTTTCGTTTTAATTCTGAATTTCGAAAGCTCGTTGATGTCACAGTCGCTATGCACAGGCGTCCTTGCAAACTTGCGGGGACTGGGAAGATACACAATACTATGCTGCACTGAACGCAATTGTCGTTGATTATACGCGCAAAATTTGCCCGACGCGACACTTCGCGTGAAATTGGTTAATGGATTGGCCGACGGTCGTGCAGTGTGCCGCTTATTGCGGTGAACCTCGAGACTCCTTGATCGAGGAAATTCGCAAACGTATGCATTGCGTCTCTCCTACAGGACAGGAGATTGTAAGTGAACAATATTATATATAAATAAGGAGAGAACTCAAGGTGAGTTCCGCCTGGAAAGGGTTGAGTGAGGGAAAGGTTCTAAAATAAAAACACAATATATTTCGCGGGAAATAAGACTACTTGCCTCGGCATAAAAACTCTCACGAAGCAGAGAGGAAAGCCGGGGCAAGCGATAGATTTATTGAATAAAGGAAATGAAATTACATTTATTAAAGAGAGAGAAAAGAGACTCTAGAGAGAAAAATGATAGAAGTAAAATTACGCTAACGCACGCTATCGCGAGGTACCTTGTCGCACGCTAAGAGAGCTCTCTTACCTAAACACTCGTAGATTTTCTCCACCACCACTCGAACACCGTCGCCTGGGAAGGTGCTGAGCCGAAACTCCTGCCGCAGCTTCTGGTCCTGAAGACCTGGACAAGCTGGGCCTCGATGAGCGCGAAGAAATGACCTGCGCCAAACGCGTTCCGACGTCTCGGACAGCCAGACGTTTGGCGACGGGCAACAAGCCGTTGCCGCAATGCGCTCACCCTGGAAGGTGCACGTCAACACGTGGACCCCTTCCGCACAATTGAAAGCACACACACACTCGGAAAGAACGCACGCGGTCGCAACGAAATCGTACGCACTGATTTCCTATTTATTCGCACGCACTAGCTAATCGCGATACTCGCTCTAAAAAGAACGAACGTATCGACCTACCTATTCTAATATTATTTAAAAGAACAATGGATAACTTGTTACTACACTCAAGCATCCGTACTTCTCGGCAGAACAAGGAAGAGTAAGCTTGGTGGCGGCGCACGTGGGCCCTTCCCGCTCGCTCCCTCACCGGGCCAGCGGCGAGCGCCGCGACGATGTGTGCGCGCGCAACAGCGCGAAAATTTAAAACCTAAGCGCCGCAGTTAGAATATTACGGCGATAAAGAATGGCGTGAACATCCCGCCCGCCTTCGTCTATCAGACGAACCAACAACCTGAGCACCCCTAAGCCTTCCGATTACCTTCCTCAATGTGCAACGGACAAAGTCGAGCAACGTGTCGACGTAGAGATGTGGTAGCAGTCTTTACTGTAGCCACACGTACAAGATCATCTGCACCGGGATGCACCTCGATAATTCGTCCTAACGGCCACTTGGACGGGGGATACCGATCATCCTTAACCAAAACGAGTCTACCTACTGAAAAGTTCTCTGTCGGACTTCTCCACTTCTCTCGCTGCTGTAGATGGAGGAGATACTCCGTCGACCAGCGCTTCCAAAATTGGTTACGTATCCGCTGAAGAAGCTGAAAACGATTTAATCGGTTTTCTGAAACGTCTGGTAAATCAGCATCTGGAATCAACGCTGAAGCACCCCCTGTAAGAAAGTGAAACGGAGTCAATGCCTGAAGATCATCGATGTCGTAGGACAAGGCCCCTAGAGGTCGAGAGTTGAGACACGCTTCGATCTCGACAAGAACGGTAGACAACTCCTCGAAAGTGAGGGTGTGTTCACCGACGACCCGTTTCAAATGGTGCTTCATCGACTTCACCCCTGCCTCCCAAAGGCCTCCGTAATGCGGAGCACTAGGAGGAATAAAAACCCAATCTGTCCCATCATTTGCAAGAACCGAAGCGACCTTCTTGTAAAACTCCGCCGCCTGGTTGAACATCGCCTTCAACTCGTTGTCTGCTCCATGGAAGTTGGTGGCGTTGTCACTGTAAAGCTTTACACTAACCCCACGCCGGCCAGCAAAGCGTCTATACGCACTTATGAAAGTAGCCGTCGTTAAATCACTCACCAATTCTAAGTGTATCGCTCGAGTTGAAAAACAGACGAAGACGACGATATACCCCTTGTAGGACTTATGCCCACGACCCTTGGTTGTACGAACCTGAATGGGACCGGCATAATCCAACCCGGAGATTGAAAACGGTCTGCTCGGCTGCACACGATCCGCGGGGAAGTCTCCCATCAACTGTTGAGCGGATTGCGGTTTGACGCGCTGGCACTTTACGCACTTGTGAATGATACTCTTTACTAGCTGCTTCCTACCTAAAATCCAGACTTGCTGCATCAAAACGCTGGATGTCAGGGTTGGGCCACCGTGTAAACATAATCGATGAGCAGAAAGAACAAACAGACGACCGAGAGCGGACTCATGAGAGAGAATCGGCGGATGCTTGCGCTCGAAAGAGAGACCAGAATGGGACAGTCGACCTCCTACTCTCAAAATATTGTCCTTACACAGAAACGGATTTAATTTACTGAGCCTACTCCCATTCTGCAATCTCTTTCCCGCCTTCAGAGTTTCAATTTCGATCGGGAAACTGCTCGCCTGTGAGATACGAATTACGATGCAGCGGGCCTCTGCTAATTCTGCCAAAGTAAGGAACTCAGGTAGTGCTTCTTGCTTCCTTTTTCGCCTATAATAATTGAGAAGAGGGCGCCTGAGAGAAGCTACGACACGGATCAAACGAGAAAGAGAAGAAAATCTAGACAAAAGCTCTGATTCGGAAAACGTCTTCTTCATATGCAGAACGCGTCGATTCTCCGCCGGTTGCGGCCAATGCTCCGGAGTCTGCAAGAGCCAATTGGGTCCATGCCACCAAAGACTGTTTCGGGCCAACGCTGCTGCTTCAGCACCTCGGGTCGCCAAGTCTGCCGGATTCTCTTTAGTGGGTACATGAGCCCATGTGGCAGATGGTAGCTCCGTCTGGATATACGATACCCTGTTAGCAACGAAAGTCTTCCAATTGCAAGGATGCTTACGGAGCCATGTCAGTACAATCTGACTATCTGACCAAGCAAAAACTGGAGCAACCCTAAGAAAGGCGAGTTTCCGAACATGGCAGAGAAGTTTGACGAGGAGCGCAGCTCCACAGAGCTCTAAATTCGGAATACTGACTGTCTTGACCGGAGCTACTTTAGTCTTAGCTGCTAAAAGCGAAACGCTGAACTTACCGTCTCCTTCATCGATCCGCAGATAGATAACAGCGGCGTAAGCTCGAGAAGACGCATCCGAGAAACCGTGCACTTGGTACGAACGGGTGGAGGTAACACCTAACCACCTGTCGATCGATAAAGTCGATAAATCAGCCAGCGACTTGCAATACGAATACCACCGCTCGCGAAGCTCCTCGGGTAATGGAGAATCCCATTCGCACTTCTGGATCCATAAATCCTGCATCAAGATTTTTGCAATCACTGTAATCGGCGAAAGCCACCCGAGCGGGTCAAACAATTGAGCGATATTCGACAAAATAGAGCGTTTAGTTGAAGCTACCGACAGCTCGGCAATATCCGAAGCAGAGAAACGAAACTGATCCTGACTAGGACTCCAATGAATGCCAAGAGTTTTCACCGATCTATCTACGTCGATCTGCTTTGATGACCCCTGCTGCGCCAACGGAGGAAGAAGATCTGGATGGTTTGCCGCCCATTTATCCAGAGAAATGCCTGCCGAACCTAAAATTTGGGTAAGTTGCACCCTCTTCTGAACTGCGACCGAAAGCTCGTCAGCCCCTGCAAACGTGTCATCGACGTACGTCTCGGATTTGAGACATTCAGCTCCGAGAGGAAATCGAGCACCTTCGTCCTCCGCTACTTGCAACAACGTCCGAATAGCTAAAAATGGAGCACAAGCTGTCCCGTACGTAACCGTCGTCAACCGATAATCAACCGGAATAGAATCAGCAGTGGGAGCCCAGACGATTCGCTGAAAGTTCTGATCTGCATGCCTCACTTGGATCTGCCGGAACATCTTGACGATGTCTGCCGTAAATGCGAATAAATATCTGCGCCAATTAAGGAGTATTAGTGAGAGATCTGCTTGGAGAGGAGCGCCTGTGAACAAGAAATTATTTAGGAAAAATCCCTTGCTAGTGCGTCTAGACGCATCGAAAACGACCCTAATTTTCCGAGCGAAGTTCGATGACTGAACCACGGCATGATGCGGCAAGTACCAAGCTCCTTCTTGTGGAATCTCCGAATCTGGAATGCGCACCATGTGTCCCAAACGCTCGTACTCCTCCATGAATTCCCGATACGCATGAGCCAATTCGGAATCTCGAGCAAAGCGGCGATGCGTAGAAGCAAGCGATCCGAGAGCCATTCGCCTCGTCTCTGATGCAACCGAAGGTGGATTTGGCTTCAACGGCAAACGAACCTCGTATCGACCCTGTGCATCACGGGTGTAGTTTTCCTTAAACAATTTCTCGCACGCTTCATCATCCGGCTTCAACTTAGAAAGCGACGAAGGCATGTCCTCGAGCATCCAGAACCGCTGCAGAGATTGATCGAGCTCGTGCATTGAAGCACTATGCAGCACCTGCATAGGTGCAGGGGTAGCAGACTGCTCCGCCCGCCGTGAACCGCTCGCCTGCAAACCTCCGGACACTATCCAGCCAAAGGCTGTATTTTGAGCTACTAACTGCGAAGGAGGAAAGCGTCTCACGCCTGATCGAAGCAACTGCCCATACACATCAGCCCCGAGAATCACATCAACCTTATTTGAAATGAAAAATTCAGGATCTGCAAGACTAAGCCCTGCGAACTGCGTGAGGTCGAGATCCTTAATGCTGTTGCCTGGAAGCTGCGAAGTCAAACGAGGAAGAACAAGCGCCTCTGTCCTGATCTGGAAGTCCGCTTCTACACTGGATTTCAACACAAGTTGAGTCATGAAGCGCGCAATGCCGGCTGCACTGGCGCCAAGCCCTGTCAATGGAATGCAAGTGCGTTCCCTCGGCAGTCCCAGCAGCTGGACGATCGACTCTGAAACGAACGAAGCCTCAGATCCTTGATCCAACAGTGCTCGCACATAAGTGCTGTCTCCTCTCGGACCTATCACTTGCACTCGAGCTGTAGCCAAAACAATCCTGCGCTCGGGAACCGAAACTCCAGCCGCATGCAAGCTAACTACCGGCGGTTTGGAACTCGAGCTGCTTGCCTGTGGAGTACCGGAAATCTGCTGCACCGCCTGCGATTTTCCCTGAAATCTAAGGTGCAAGAGCGTATGATGCTTGCCCTTACAGATTGAGCAACGACCCGAAGAATTACAACTGTTGATTCGATGCGCTCCAAAACAGTTGAAACAAAGCTGCAAACGTTTGATTATTGACAATCGCTCGTGCGGATTCTTATCCTTCAGCTTGAAGCATTTCGCCAGAGAATGCGAACCCTCACAAAAGGAGCAATTTCCAGACGAGCGAGAAGTACTAGCATGGAAGATTTTTCGCCCTGGAGGACCTGACGTCGCTGCAGGCATCGATCTCTTCTTCCCCTTGCGATCAGCGCCTACCATACTAAGAGCTTGAGCCCGTTTCTCTAAGAACCTGACGAGCTCCGAAAACTTCGGAAGCGCACCTACTTCTGCAGAAGGCGACGCACTCGCAACCGAATCAGCTTGTTGGTCTCTCTCGCTTAGCTCGGCCTCCCACAGCTTCCTTGATTCCGGATCTAAGCGGTCGGACAACAGGAAGATTAGAATAAAATCCGCATTATCTACCGGAACCTGCAAATTGCTTAGCGCTCGAATGATACGCTGAGCTTCATCAATAAAAGCACGAAGATCAGAAGCAGACTCTTTCTCTAGATGCGGAATTTCCATGAAGGAAGTCAAGAGTTTATTGATAATCAAGCGAGGATTGTGATAACGAGCACTCAACGCTTGCCATGTACTCGCGTAGTTGGCACTGGTGGTCGACACATCCTTGATGAGATCCGCAGCCTCGCCCTTCAAGCAGAGCTTGAGATACTGCAATTTCGTTGCGTCAGATAAACCCGAAAGATCATGAACAAACGTCGTGAAAAGATCGCTAAAACTTGCCCAATCCTCGTATTGGCCTGAAAACGTAGGAAGAGGAATTCGAGGCAACTTTGCTACTCGCGAGCCTGTATCACGGTCTGAAACCGTCTCTGACAAACTAGCGTCACCATCTGGCTTATCAAAGAAAGAGAGCAACGTCATTATCTCATCCGTAGCATCCTCGTATACTCCCTGAATGCGCTCGAACCAATGATCAGCAACGTAGACATCAGACTCTGCATCCTCTCGCACAATAATCTCCGAGTGAGTACCTCAAGCCTCTGCCCAAATGTCATTCACCCTATCAAGACGCGCCTGCACTATATTTTTAGTGAGAAAGTCACGTGGCTTAGCTACTAAACGCGCACGTGTATTCTCAATCTCTGCTTCTCGAGACGTCTGCAATGCAGTCAGCTTTTTCAAAGCTATAGGCGCCATGGCAATCGCGCCAAATGTACCTGAAAGACGCGAAGAAGAAAGAGAAAAAAAGAAAAGATCGAATAACCGCCGCTAAAGTTCGAGCTCGCAACTATACCTATAGCGCGTCTCACAAGTCGCCGCTTTCGTCTCCGCCGATGTAAACACACGCGCAGCGCTGCGGCTCGCTTCTAAGAGTGCGAAACCGGCCGAAGTATAAACAACAGCGCACGACTCGACGAAGCGCTCACACTGCGGCGGATCAAATGACAATTCTTGAAATCGACCAAACACTATATGCTAGAAAAAACCGTTACAGTGCAAACGCCACGTGTACAATAATTTTTTATGCAATAGAACCAATCGCTCACTCCTCACCCGGGGCACCATGAACAATATTATATATAAATAAGGAGAGAACTCAAGGTGAGTTCCGCCTGGAAAGGGTTGAGTGAGGGAAAGGTTCTAAAATAAAAACACAATATATTTCGCGGGAAATAAGACTACTTGCCTCGGCATAAAAACTCTCACGAAGCAGAGAGGAAAGCCGGGGCAAGCGATAGATTTATTGAATAAAGGAAATGAAATTACATTTATTAAAGAGAGAGAAAAGAGACTCTAGAGAGAAAAATGATAGAAGTAAAATTACGCTAACGCACGCTATCGCGAGGTACCTTGTCGCACGCTAAGAGAGCTCTCTTACCTAAACACTCGTAGATTTTCTCCACCACCACTCGAACACCGTCGCCTGGGAAGGTGCTGAGCCGAAACTCCTGCCGCAGCTTCTGGTCCTGAAGACCTGGACAAGCTGGGCCTCGATGAGCGCGAAGAAATGACCTGCGCCAAACGCGTTCCGACGTCTCGGACAGCCAGACGTTTGGCGACGGGCAACAAGCCGTTGCCGCAATGCGCTCACCCTGGAAGGTGCACGTCAACACGTGGACCCCTTCCGCACAATTGAAAGCACACACACACTCGGAAAGAACGCACGCGGTCGCAACGAAATCGTACGCACTGATTTCCTATTTATTCGCACGCACTAGCTAATCGCGATACTCGCTCTAAAAAGAACGAACGTATCGACCTACCTATTCTAATATTATTTAAAAGAACAATGGATAACTTGTTACTACACTCAAGCATCCGTACTTCTCGGCAGAACAAGGAAGAGTAAGCTTGGTGGCGGCGCACGTGGGCCCTTCCCGCTCGCTCCCTCACCGGGCCAGCGGCGAGCGCCGCGACGATGTGTGCGCGCGCAACAGCGCGAAAATTTAAAACCTAAGCGCCGCAGTTAGAATATTACGGCGATAAAGAATGGCGTGAACAGTAAGCAGATCGAAAATAAACTCCAGCTGTGCTTTTTCGAGGCTTACGTATTCTGGATATATACACTGGAGGATGTGAATATTTTACAGCGTCGGCTGTCGATTTTGCTGCACTGCCGTCATGAAAGCTCGCAGCCGGTTTAATGCCCTGACTAATAGATTCCCGCGTTGTCACGCTTATAGCCTGAGTGCAATTGCGTGTTGGTTTTTGCATCGCCGCGCGCTGTTGCGGAATGAAAGCTCCAACGCCAAAATCGAACGCCTCTTCAATCTTAATATTATAAACAAAAGTCTGACCATTACGAATCGTGAAATTGATTCAAAACCCATGGGCTCAATCATCCCGAAAATTTGGCATCGCATATCGATCGCCCCGAGCGATAACCCCCGCAGCGAGAAAAACAATTTCGCGCGTACGATACCTGCGCGCTACGATATCGACGGGTGCGTTCGTAAAAGAAAGAGAGTTTTTTGCCGAGTCTGCGCGCAAGCCAGCAGTCAGAGACCGAATTTGATTTCACGCTCGTCGGAACTTTTGGTGTACAGGCAAAACCTGGAGGAGGCGTACAGGCCAAAATAACGCGTATAAATCAGGCCGACGCGCGGAGGGAACTCCAGAGTTGCTGGTTTTAATAGCCGGTTGCGGTCCAGATGAGAAAGTCGGCCACCGCGTATGGCTGTTACGGTTTCGCTGGATGCGCAACCGGGACTGTGTATTGTATAGGCTTCTTCGTGTTTTCGGGGATGACTCTAATGGTTTACGAGTATTGCTCGCGTTGTGTGTATGGCGGTTTTGATTGCTTATGTTGATGAGGAGAACAGAGTTTTTCGCGTTCACGATGGAATCCGGATGTGCGTTTTGGAAGTTCTTCAATTATATTGACTCAAATGGGCTGCTTCATTAGTCACCTTTACATCAGATACATTTTTTCAAAGAATGGAAAATGTAAATACTTCCTTTAAAATGATTATAGTATTTTACACATTTCTATCCACTTTAAAGGTCATAAATCATTCTTTATACAATATGTCATATAATCTTTTGTTAGTCATTTCTACGCTACCGTCATCTAGTAGATGTATAAAAGTGCTCATAGAACTAAAGATAGCCTACTATTGTTGAATAATGAATGACTGTGAAGCTGATCGTTCCCAGCACATATGACATGTACAAATAATTTTTTTAAACAATTTATGATAAAATATAAAAGCAGAATTCAATTTTTCATTTTCTGACAATTGAAGATATATCACATTTCCTCATAATAATTACTATTACACATTTGTATACCTATTGAAATTCTCTTGATCGATGACGTGATTGTCCGTGGTCATATATTAGTATTATCCGCAGACAGACGGGTGCGCGTGATAAATTGTGTATTTTCATTGTACGATTGACATCAACCCCGAACAGATCACTGCTGATTTTGGCGCGAAAACGAAGGTCTACCACCTCTGTCTGGCAGACCGTCGACACCCGAGAATTTACTCATTCGGTTGTTGATCAATTTGTTTGCGCTTTCTCGGGCAGTTTTTATATACAGCTTTGCGAGTTTTGATTTACACGGAAAACACGGAGTCCACTATGAAAAATGAATTCCCCGGAATCGTTTGTGAGTGTCTGCATGTATATATATGTGTGGAATCGACTAACGCTCGAAACGCGATACTCTCTCTTGGTTTTCATAACATTTCTGGCGCAAAGCGGCGGTAACCAAACCAATATGTCAATATAAAATGAAGTACCGCGAAAGTAATTTCATCGAAAACAAGAATCGCAAAAAGCTTCCAATAAACACCGAAGTTCCGCGCTCGGACGCCGACATTATCCCCCCTGCAATCCCGGACTCGCCAACTACTTTCTTTCTCTTCTCCGACGCTTAAAAACTTTCTATTGTTATCCGCAAACAACTTTTCCAGCGGCGAAGCTATCGCCTCTTCTCTTTCTCCGATACAGGCCGCACATTCGTCAAGAAACGCATTCGCTGATCTTCTGCGCGTACTCGTGCTCTGATTAGACATACCCCCCGAGAGGCCTCATAAATTTCGACTTCTGCCGAAGTGAGAGAAAAAGACTGTATTATATATATATATATATATATATATATATACGCGGGCGGAAATGCAACGGTATTCAGTTTTATATTGGGGAGAAAAAAGTTTTCTCGTTTGCCGCCGCGCATATCGCGACGTCGGCTCGATCCTTGTCGGACTTAACGAAGCAGCAGGAAAGTTGAGGAAAGAAAGTGATAAAATCCGAGGTATAATATAGAGGAGCAGAGAAATCGCGCGAACTGTTTGTTGTTTGAGTTATTGAGTTTGATGAGATGGATGAAAGTAAGAAGAAATCACGTTATTACTCGAAATAGAATATTACGATAAAACGATGAAACTACATATATTCCGTCATGAGGCTGACCATACACTTACTTGTATTACTCGCCTCGTATACATATTTTTGAAAAATCCCAAAAAAGAACTCAAATAGTTTTAACTTAAAAGTAACGATTTCCTGCCTGAAAAAAAAGTAATTCAAAAGAAACTCGCTCAACACCGACACACCCTGCACCTTATATATTATATATTTTTTTCTCTTTCAGCGTCCCCTCTTTTGTCGTCGTCGGCTCGTCGTCGCGGAGTTGACATTTAAATTTACAAAATCTTCTGGCGCGCTCTCGGTAAATTGATTTGTTCCGCGCGCGGTCCAAAAGGCGAAATGCAAAATCTGCAGCTAGAGCCGAGAGATGCAGAGAGAGGAGGGAGTCCGCGCGCGACGTCTTAAGTGATTTCAGGCTGACTGCCAGTCGCTGCAGACGTTATAGTTGTCGTCATGCGTTCGCGCGATCCGACGCGACGAAGCTTCTCGAGTTTACATAAACCCGCCGTATACTTGAAGCGCGCCGAAAGACGGGAGAGTTGTGTGGCTTTGACTCGTCGCTTGCGAGAGTTTATTAGATTGAGCAAATTTTTAGCCTAAAGTTAGGTGAATATCTTGAAAAGCACCCTGTGTATAGTTTCGGAAATTGTATGCACGCTGTGGAATTAATCGAAATAATACGAGCTAGTATGCTTTGTTGTAAAAAACATTTCATTATCGCGGGAAATCCTCAGCCTGCAATCGAATACTTTTAATCGAACTAGAGTGATTAAGCTCTCGCGTTTGTTTCTCATATATGCAATACCCATAGAAGCATTTTTTGCCAACAATGAAATTTTTCGAATAATCTCAAACACTCTGCGCGAATGATTAATTAACTCTTCGGCTCGGCAAATAAAAAAAATAACAAGAGGAAAAAAAGATTTACAACACAACTGCAATCTAAAAAGATGATAACTCACGGGAGGGGGTTTCCGGGAGCCCGAACGAAATTCCGTTTTTAATTTCGCCGGTATAGACGTGATAAAAGAATCTCACGTTCCAGCAGTTAGATAGGGAAAAAGTCAAGCGCGCTGCACGCCAGATGCGAAGAACGTGAAACATAACCGGGCGAAATGAGAGAAACGTGCTAAGCGACAGGCGTGTCCGGCGCTTTCAATTATTTATGTTCTGCGTCGCTTTCTCACTCGATGATCTCTCGATGCCACGCGCGCGACAAATTGATTGAATTTCGCAAGCTTTGGAAAAAATACTGCTGTCAATTTCCCTGTACACGTGTCCGATATTCTCCGAGTCCGAGGCGAAAATTTATCGCCATCGCGCGCGCGCCAAGGAAATGAACGGCGTAAAGCCGTGCATTAGGTGCGTATATTGCGACTTTCCATTTTGTCCGTGGTTTTGTTCTTTTTTAATTAGATAATTGTTTATCGTCCGCGTGTTACGGTTTATCAATCGCTATAATATTAAGTCGAGGATTTTTGCGGTACAGTTCAAACTATTAAAAGTAACTCCTGTATCAGAGCTTTCGATTCCACATATATACGATGCATTCTTCTGCGTCCTCTTCTCTTTCTTTCTTTATCTCGCCGGTTTTCCTTTGATGTGACGCTCGGCGTGCATGCTGATCGGCGAAGCAATTTTCTTGTCTTTCTTTGCGCGGCTCTTTTGATCGCGACACGCTTTTATGGCCGTATATAGAGAGACCTGGCTTATATACCTCGTGCTGATTCACCGGTTCTTCGCGCCAACGCACGCCACGAATAAATGTTTTCTTTTGCGGCGACAGGGAGTTCTCGTTGAATTGACTATTCTGTATATGTCGGTAGTGAATATTCTTCGAACGATGATAAGATTTTTTTCTGGCACACGTAAATAAGACAAGATAATTAAGCTATACGTGTTGTATAAATAAGCACACGTATTGAAATTATGCTAGATTCACACAGAAGGTTCTTACTACTGTTCCCCTCTGCTCGCTTGGCTTCCCAACCCCCAATTTTAGTATTTATTTATATCTATATTGACTTATTTGTATATCTATCGTTAACCATATCTGCATAGTTAGTTCTGAATTAATTTCGACCCTTATCTCTATCCCTTCCTTCATCTTTGGTTAGCAATTACTCCTTATAATTTTTTAATATATTGGTGGACAAGGGTGACTTCTTGTATAATTTGAATGTACTCGAAAACAGTATGCCGATGCTGATTTCGCAGAATCACTATTTTTTAAGTGTTCTAAATACCCTTCAAAACAGGAAAAAAATAGGTCCCAAAGTTGAGTTTTTTCTAAGCACGTGAGCCCGCTAACTGAATTTTTTTATGAATTTCGTCTATTTATTTTCAACTTAATCTTTATTGATATGTCTATCTAAGACATCCACTTGATTTAGGGACAAAGAATTTATTCTTGACGCGGCGAGATATTCTTATAATATAGAGAGATGTACAAACGAAGTAGCAGCAGTAGTATTTCCACAGTAGCGTTGATGCATAAAAAAGCTTCCACCATTCCATTCCATTATGGCACACGAAAAATACATAAAAATTTCGCCGACGTACGTTCTTCCCTTTATATACATATACTAACGTTCTTTCCGAATACTTTTCAGGTGCGAGGGCGGCTGGCTGCAGTTCGAGGGTGGAGCCAGGATCTGCGGCCGCGACGCGCGACTCTCGGCGCCCATTGTGCTTTTCTCCGACAAGCCGCAGCCGGTTTTGCATATGCAGTGAGTACACACATATATATACACACACACTTGCTTATACAGCTAGTATATGAATCCATCTACTTTTACCTTTGCTCTCTCTCTCTCCCTTTCCCTCGTCTTTGCATTATTCTTTTCACTCGTCAGATTGACACGAGATTGCGGCCCTATAGGTATATAGCATCGCGAAATTCTCATAGAGTTTTGAGACTAACAGAAAAAAGCAGTATGTGTGCGCTGGAATTTCGGATTGATGAAATGTTGAAAATAACTATGCGAATAATGCCCTAATTTTTATTAAACCCGCTGTAAACGTGGGGTCGGTTAGTTTTAATTTGGGTTTAATAGAGCACGAATCAGCATTAAACAAATTATTTTTTCCCAAATTTGTTTTACCCTATAGGGTCATGTACATTTCTCGAATATAAGAATAAAAGTCAGATTTCGCACGATGACCATAACGCAATTGGGGTAAACTGAAACTGCGATAAGCATCTGGTCTTCACCTCTGATTCCAAAACGCGATAATTCATACATAGGAATTCGCGGCTCTGCGACTGAATTATAATACGGCTGGCTGATCGCTTGCACATCGATTATCGCGTGTGTGCGTGCTGCGCTGAAAAATCGGTCACATTATCAGTGAATTACCAAGTAAATCGAATGAAATTCGCGAGCCAAAGCTTGCAGTAGTTGACATATATATATATATATATATATATATATATATATATATATATATATATATATATATATATAGGCAACGCGAGCCATCAGCGAATGCATTAAAACGAACGCGACGAAGCGTAGAATACAAATCCGTGAGCTGGATAATTGACGTAAATCAATCAGCGTGTTTAATTTGAGTAAGAGAGGGGGGGGGGCGGGAGGAGAAACGGGATTATTTGTCATAATAACGTTTTCCGGCATTTCCAGCGCGAGAGAGGGTTATTGACTTTTATCGCGTTTCATGCGAGCGCATTGTGTTGTACCTCGCGCTTTCTCCCCTTCCCGTTTTAATTCATGAAATATGTGCTGAAAAAGAGGGAAAGAGAGAGATGAATTTCGTGTGTACGCCGAATTGGCTTTTTGTGATTAACGAATTACGATATTTAATCCGGTTCCGTCCTCTCTGTAAGCGGCCGTAACGAGTTAAAATTTTATACGGCTTCGCCAATTCACGCATATACGTAATATGATCTACCTTGAATAAATAAAAAATTTAAATTCCCCGCAACGGTTATCTAATTTAACATATACCGTAGCAACTATGTAGCTCAATGTCCTTGACTCCTCAAAGTTGCAGGTATCAGTCGTCACTTCCTCTCGCTCTCTATTATAATTCCCTCAATAAAACTAGAGATTCGAGATATAGGTTATATATACAGTCCGCCTGACACTATATACGCGAAGAGAAGTCAAGCGAAAGAGAGCAGGGACGACAAATGTCAGCGGGGGAGCAGCCAATTCCGAGGAGACGCGATAAGAGTGATGGGCGGTCAAACTGCGAGTCAAAGATAGGGTAGCTTCGGAAAGTTGACAAGTCCCTGTAAAATCAGACTCCCGCTGAGTGGCCGTACTTTTCGCTTAAACTAATTATACGACATTAGCTGGCTCGGCTCCAATTTGAATAAACGATCGCGCGACTTGGCAATGAGGCCAAAACACTGACGATCTCTATATATATATATACAGATTCGTGTGAAAATGCTCATGGTTGGGTGCTCGCGCGCGAGCCGATGGCAGATGTATAGACTTCACCGGAAACCTTGCCGACGTCAAATTGATCGCGAGGTGCATCCTTATCGCAAGCTCTTGTTTCACTCTCGGCTTTTTTATTCGCGTCTTTTCTTGCGATTTTGCACGGGATTCTGTTTGCGTAGTTCAAGACGCACATAGACTTCGTAGAAACATGTCATCCATCATGAATAACAACTGATAGCTCTTATCGCATAACCGAGCGGATAGTGTATTCATAGAGCTCCTTGATTCGAGAGTTATAACATTTAGATTATCTGCGCCGGCGCGCTTGGAACAAGCTCCCTGTGCCGTAACTCCTTCAAGATTATAGCTATAGCTATTTCTGAAACTTCCTGCAATCGAGTTTGAATGCAACTTGATTCCTTATCTCAGCTCTTGAAATTATCAGTATATACGTCTAGCGGAAATTGTTCGATCAAATTTTGTACAATACGTGCGTTGTACTAAAGGCTGTTATTTATACAAAAAGATTCGCTTTGATAAATACTATAAATCAACGTCGCAAGTAAAATAAAGTGACATTTTGGAAAAGTGTGCTTTTTTTAATTAAAATGAAATAACGGTGCACATTTAAAACCTCACTATATTTTCCTCCAAAACGTCTCTCTTTTAATTGTATCACTGGAATATTCAATACAAATTTTGGGGTAATCTGTTATTCAAATCGTGTAAAAAATAAAGGAGGAAATTCGGGCCAGAAATATTTTTAAAAAATCTCGAATTTTCATTGTACTCTCCGTCCTTAATAATTTATTCAACTTTATATAATTAATACCTCATCGACGGAGACCTCCACGCATTAAATTATATTTGAAATAATTAATATAGTAGTAATACACTGCGCATCGAACCAGCACTAAATTTGACACAGTCACGTCATCCTGCACTGACATTCGAGTAAATAATTGAATTACCCCCGTAACCCAAGCAGGATATACACACAATATATTAAACCCGCGCGACTCTTCAATATTGAGCTTATACATATACCTCTCCCTCATATTTTTCTTCTCTATATTCATTTTGCTTTTTGTTCCTCATTTCGCCATTCCATCTTCCTTCGTTCTCCACGAATTTCTTTATCGAATCGCCTGCTGCAAGAGAAGCGAGTGCACGCGCGGCGGTTCATTTACATTCTTATTAAATTGTTTCGCTCAAAATTATGAGGAAACTTGGTGTGCGCGGCTACGGCTGCGGCTTCCTCTCCGAGGTCGCCGCGTCTTCCCCATTCTTCCTTTCCGGCTGTCTTTACTTCTCTCTCTCTCGCGCGCGGCTGTGCTTTTTTCGACTTACTCTATCCTCTGCTTCTTGCTTCGTGCCTCGCGTCCGCTCGATTTATTACGCAGTCGGAATAAATATGTAAGGAAGCCGATGAAATGAAAATGCACGCTGGTTATGCCGGATCGATATTATAGTCGACCAGCAGAGCGCGCAGTATACACACGTATATATATAGGTTATCGGAAATTTCACGCAGTTTTCGATATGCCTGCGTTTGGAATAATTTATTGCTCGAAATATTGAAGCTAGCTGTGCGACACATTGTTTATACGGGCGTCAATGGTATAAACACGTCAGTTTCCTTAAATTCGCATAGCTTATATTATTTGAACGAGAATTATAAAATATGCGTTTATTGCGAGTCATATACATATTTTTACGAAATTTCATTTGCACTATATGCGTATTCACGAGAGATATATATTTTAGGGAAAATGCAAAATACAATACGAATTTTTCGATTTCTCTATTTTTCTCGCATTCCGGCGGAATCTCCCAACGACAAACAGCGCGCGGCGCTACCGGCGTGGAAAAACGCCAAAAGACACAAGGCGCCGCGATTCTCTCGCGCAAGCCCTCGTAAATTGCTGTAAAGTTCGCGGGAGAGGATTTGCGATTGAACGTTCTCCGTGGAGTTGAAAAAATAAAGGAACTGCGCGACACGCGAAAAAGCAAGCGTTAAAATATACGGAAAACGCAGCTGGGCTTCACTCGCGAGAGATTGTCCCGTATAACGGGAGTATAAAAGTCAGCGTAAGTCTCGGCTTATACGCGTATGTTTACAAAAATTTGCATGCTTACTTGTCTTTTTTTACCTTGGAATTTTCAATCTTCGCTGCTCGACACTGTTTACAGGTCTATTACTTCGCCGGTCTCGTCGAGAATGTTCTTTAAAATAATTTTTAGACTTGAAATAATGCGTCACACTACTACGTCCTCTTGTCAATTATGAAAGTTCTACGTTATTGGACTTGGTTGAGACCATTTTACAAAAACGAATCCACATTTGATGTATCATATAATTATTGCCTTCCATGTAATGTACGGCTGATCTAAAATGATGAATTCGCATCGACTTGTTGCCTTTTTTCTCCCTTTGCGCTGTGCAGATGAAGTGAATCGAGCCGAGGGAATCGCTTCTCAGCCTGGCAAAGAAATCGAGCCAATAGAGCGTGTAATAGCCGCTTGTTGTTTCCACGGAAAGTGGATTTCTGCCCTGCAGGAAATTTCAAAATATCATAAAGCTTTAAAGTAGTGGAAGATCGAGGAGGTTTTTGCACCTTCATTCAAACGAAAACCTGCAATATATATATATATATATATATATATATATATATATATATATATATATATATATATATATATATATATATATATATATATATATATATACGCAAAGATCGTGAAGTTAATTGAAAACTCGCTTGTTATTATTTGCAATATAAGTTTATATTAAAAAATCTCGAACCGCCCGTCGATATATTGGTATTACACTTTTTTGCAGAGAGTCAGCTATATCTTGATACAATATATATAGAGAATGTGGAAAAGTACTCGGATTCAATTTCTCAAGAGGTTATTTAACGCAAGTTCCTTATTACTTTTTTTTACTACTTCTCGTTCTCGCCCGCGTCTCCGCGGACTATAACTGTATTATACGCTTCCACCTCCGGCGTCAAATAGCAGCGAAAGACTCTTTTCACAAAAACTTGTCACGACGCTCTATGCTGGCACATCCTCTCTCTGTCTCTTATTCTTACTTGCGACGAACGTCGCGCAGCGCAACAATATGAAACACTAAAACCGACCGATGTCTCAAGACATGCTTTTTTAGAAATACATTTAAACATTTTCAATTGATTCAGGTAGTAGATAAAGCCGTAATAGTTATAAATACGGTATGTACTGATATACGACCTGTAACAACACGTATACTGCAAACAGCCGTTGTATTTCTAATTAGTGCGGATAATAATTTTCCGGTATTGGGACAATGCGGATCAATCATAAACTCAATATAATATCAATCCGTCATGCGTATGATATGTAGTGTATATATATATATATATATATATATATATATATATCGATTGTTTTAATTGCATCTAAAACTATACCATCAATTATCCGTATCTCTCGTAGCGAAGTGTTATACATACAAGAGCTGCGGCACGCAATTCGATCCATATATTATATATATATATATATGCGTGAGTATATATATATATATATATATGCTTAAATCACATGTAGTCGTTCACAGTTTTACGTCGAATTAAATACTCAGTCTGCTGATATAAGCTCATTGCTTGCCGAAAGCAGAGACGTGTATATATATGTATAGGTCCTGATTTAGCCAAGATCTACGCAAGCTCATCAGGCTAGTAAACACTGCGGAGATGGAGCGGAACTCCGAAGGTACCTAAGCTTTCACCTGAGCTGGCCTCCTTGTAGTCGTGTTGAGTATGGTATAGCTTGTTGAACCTTAAGTTACCAACAGACTTCTGACGTGTGTATATATGTATATATAATATACAGATCACCCGCACAAGCTGTTGTAGAACCGAAAATAATAAATTCAAAACTGTTTATTACCCCTCGTAATACGCGTTTCTCATTGATCATCTTCGATTTTCTCCGGGAAAGATAAGTATAGACGCTCTATATCGTACATTTTATACGATATTTTTGCGCAAATATTCCAGTATGGCCTCTCATTCCTACGTTTCTTTCACGACTTTGTCGACCCGTGACGCTCGTTTCGTCTTATGTACTTCTTTACGAAGCGTGTGTGTGTATATATATATATCGTCTGAAGCTTGCTCTTGTCCACATCGACGAGACTGTGTCATAAAGGAAGGCGGAATGATGGCAGTATAGGCTGTGTATTTAGGGTGTACGTATATATGTTGTTTCAGAAACTCAGATACATGGGCTATACGGAATTATACGCCGTTTGGAATGATGCTGGGAGTGATATTTAATACTTTTGTGTTAAATAAAAATAAGTCCTCATCGCGTTCACGTGTGAATTTCTAGAAAAGAGCAGAGCTATATATATCAAGGACGCGCGTCGTTCATTGGACCTTGGCCCCCTATACGCTTGCGTCATTCGCGAGCTTTTCACGAACTTTCGGTCATGGCCGCAGTAAAATTACGACTTCGTATATCCGTTCTAAATTTTACGAAATTTTCTTGGGCGTACATCTGTGGAAATCGAAGCGAATCGAACAATTCATTGTTTGCGGTGCAATTATGATGCGGGAATAAACGCATTCGCCACTATAAACATATTGTTTAAAGTTTTCAATGGCGTAGCCGAAATCCCGGAAATTAGATATAAATATTTAAAGCGATAGGAAATTTCATTGTTACATTGTAATCCTCGTAGGACGACAGGGGGTTTCACGAAAGATACAATCCTGTACATATTATATTACGGTTCTATATATATATATATATATATATGAGTCTAACGATAAAAAGTAAAAACGCGAACAAAACGAAACATCCCGCACCTCGTTTCTCGCTCGGCAGCGCCCTCTATACCCTTCCATCTCTTCCCCCCTACCCACATGCTCGATTATACGCAGCCTCTACTTCGAATGACCACCGCCAGTAGTCCGCACTTTCATGAAATCTGATTGAATTTTGAAATACGACGAATCGACGCTGATCCGCGCGTCGCTTTCTCCGCGTGACCCCCTGCACTCTCTGTTCCATCATCCCGTGTATATATATATATATATACCCCGGACGTCCGCCGCGCCGTTTCTTTTTCATTCTCTCTCTCTCTCTCTCTCTCTCTCTCTCTCTCTCTCTCTCTCTCTCTCTCTCTCTCTCTCTCTCTCACTCTCTCTCTCTCTCTCTCTCCCTCTCTCTCTCTCTCTCTCTCACTCTCCCTCTTTCTCTCTCTCTCTCCTCTCTCTCTCGCGATTTATTCTTTTTGTTTGCCGCACCAGCGACTCGGCGCCCACTAAATCGCTCCGGCCTTTTCTATCTCTGCTCCTGTTTTAGTTAGTCTATATATATACGCGTGTGCAATGGCTTCGAGTGCAGGGCGAGCGATCGTTTCTTCCGTTTTTTGATGCCGAGCTTTTACGAGATCTCTGGAAAAATTGATGAGGCGGTACGCGGCGATGGATTTTTTTTGTCATGGCTGTCGGTAATATATTGGTCATTGCGTTTTGCGCAAAAAATATTCACCGTATCAGCTCTGATTGAGCAAAAATCATTTTGCGTTTTAACGATCTACAAGACTTCTGACGCATCGCGTCCGTAATATCACTGTGAAAATTTCGCAATATACATAAGTCGTAACGTCGGATCATCGCAATCTTTTTCTCTTTCCCTCGGATTCTCTCTCCCTAGGAAGATACATTTCTGAGATAATTTCCTCGGACGCAAGAGTTTTCCTTGCGCGGGTCATAACGGCCTGTCCTCGTCGTTAAAAAATGAGCTGAGCCAGCTCTAGTCGACTGTGCAACTTTTTAGGATCGCAGCTCGCTCTTTATCCTACCGAGAGAAGAGAATATAAGTCTTTTAAAACAAGCCCAAACCCATATTTCATCCGCAGAGCTGAAGCCCGTTCGCCTCGCATATCGATCAGCTTTTCGCAAATTATCCTTCCCGAAAATCGCGCAAGCACCCATAGAAATCCTTCTCTAAGCACAGTCACTTATATGCGCGGAGTAATAACCGTTTCATCACGAAAATAATAATAATAAAAAGCAGTTCGCCAAAATGTTTACTGCCTGCGCATTAGTGTACACCCACACACACGCATATACATGTAGTATTTT
This sequence comes from Muscidifurax raptorellus, assembly GCA_020010945.3. NCBI lineage: Eukaryota > Metazoa > Arthropoda > Insecta > Hymenoptera > Pteromalidae > Muscidifurax > Muscidifurax raptorellus. The sequence continues at coordinate 12,205,932 of CM052079.1, read as the reverse complement.
CAGGCCGATCACCGTCGTTATATAAATCGGTCGCTTTCTTGCGCGCATCGGTTTCACCTGACCTTGCTGCCCGACGAGAGCTTTTTGCCCTCATCCATTACGCGCTATGGCTGCTGCACACCGGCAAGAACGGAAACATGTGTTTCGAGCTTCATAGGATTCTGCTGTGCGGTCACGCCGCGGGGCAGATTTTGTTACGGATGATGGATAATGGATCCTTTTTTGGAAGCGGTATACGTATATTAATAATTCTTCGCGGCGTGGCTGTGTGTATATAGACGCGTAGCTCGGCCGGAAATTATGATGGGCTTGTTTGTGCGCTGCCGCAGCGGCTTCTGGATTTTCGGGGTAAAAAAGCTGGGATATGAGACGCTTTCATTGTCGCGGGATGTATTTGCACAGTTTTTTTTCTACTGCATAATTACAAGCAAGCCATTGTGGAGATTCAGCATATAGTTACAGATATAATAAAGAAAGCTTCGTGTATAATAATATATCACGGAGAGGATCGGTCAATATAGAGAGCACATAAAATTCGTCTATATACGTATAGACTTAATTAGCTGCATTAAAGAGCCGTCTGAGCCTTATACAGTATAAATTCTCAAGAACACGTCAGATTTATTGTTTACTTTAATCTGGCTCCTATAAAACCGAGCTAATTTCGTCCGGGAACTTAATTCTCCCACTAAAAGAGTACAAAGCGCCGCAGAAGCGCTTCAGCTATTTCCGCGGAAAACGACGACGACGACGACGACGACGACGACGAGTCGAGAGGACGTCTTTTGCGCTCTCCGAGTGGTCCGGCTAATTACTTCGGTCCACAATAAGCGGCCATAAAAGTGCTCGCTATTTCGGGCAAGTCAAATTCAGATTATATATACGTATATATACTAGTCCCGACTCTCAGCGCTCATTTCGCGCGGATAATGAAAGTAATAATAGCTTTTCCTCTGCGCCAAGGCGACTATATACCACGGCGCTCCGGGGAAGACGGGATTAAAAATGAAAGCTAAGGGGGGTATTAGGTTAGCCTGACGAAAATGACGGGAGATAGCGGAGGGATGTACGAAGGAGGACGCGCAGCTATATACGTGGATGGGAAAGCTCAGGACGAATGTCTTCTAAGGCCGATACGGATTAGATCGTCGTCTTGATGTGACGATTTTTTATCGTAATAGCAGTATTATATACTATTATATATGAATAATTAGACTTCTTATCAAACCATGCTTGATAGTGTATCTGTTTAACGTCGACACGTTTTCATAAATATATAACAGTAGGTAAACTGTACGCATTGTCCTCTCGCTTTTCGCGCATATATCCGGAGAATAACGAAGCGTGAACTTGGCTGTTTCTTTCATTATCATGCGTATGCTTGCATTAAAAGCTTCTTTCTTTTTCCGACCGGGTGCGAAAACTTTTTTCTTTCTGTGTGCTGACTTAATTAAATGGCGTCGAAAAAGTAACGGACGAGTTTTATTTTAATTAGGTGGCTTTGAAAATAATTGTGCGCTCGGCTCTCTCGCCGCTATAAAAAGATTTTCATGCATCGCGCGATATACAACTTTGAAAAAAAGAAAGCATATACCATACCCCCTCGTACAGTCGAGTGCTAAAACCATTTCCACGGTTATAGGAGGGATGAGGGGAAAAAATGAAAACACTCGAAGCTACGGCGAGCCGCGATACTAAACCCTCTCGGAATTTACATTACCCCACAGCCATAAAGCACAAATATTTTCCTTATTACCTCGACCAGCACCGCCGCCGTCACTCTCCATCGCAGCCTTGCCTCCCGATCTTTCGAGCTATACATCCAGCGAAGAAGAAGCGAAGCTCCTCTCGGTTCGCTGCTTTTCTTCTGTATATACACACGCAGAGCTCCGCAGCTGCTGTTTAAGAGTACACTTATGGCCACTATATATATATATATATATATATATATATACACTTTGCGGAATCCGCTTCCTTTGCCGCGGCCGATCGCCGATCGGGAACAACATCGGCCGTAGATTGCCTCGAGTATATATATAGCTTAATCGTCGGAGCATCATCGGGGCTTTTAATTTTCATTCACTTGAAATTCGTGTTGCATTTGACTTTGAAGATAATCTCTTGGTGAAATGCAGAATTAAGGAAGTTTTTGTCCGACAAAAGTTACGATCTCTGACAAGCTCAACCTGATGTTCGTAACGCGCGAGGGTATATATATATATATACGCGCCTTTTTCAATGTAGCGCGGCGCAGAGGAGAAAAAAGTACGTCCGGTAAAAAGCCGACACGAGCGGCGAAGAAGAAGAAGAAGAACTAAAAGGCCAACATTATACGCAAGATAAACTTTATTTGCATACAGGCGAACTTTAGCTGAAGAACAAGGCTGGCTTAGGACTGAAAAATGCAAAGATCCTTAGCCCGCGTGTAGATAAAAAGTAGGCTGTTCGAATTAAAAAAGTTTCTCGCATCAATTAGCTTCCGCTATCGCGCGAGAACAGCTCAGGTATAATCGAGCTCGGCTTAATGAAAAGCCATTAATAAAAATCCCTTATATTAATTCGCACGATTATTATATACTTACCCCTATATATGTCACAGGCAGGAATAAGTGCATATATATAATACACGAGCTTGTATTATATATATAGACTTTTAGAAGCTGCATCTGCTCTCTCTCTCTCTTTCTCCCGCTCTCATTCTCTATAGCAGAAGTTGCAACGAGCCGCAGCAGTAGCGTCGGCGACTGAAAATCCTTTTCAGCGCTTTATCCTCGGCCTCATCCCTTTCACGATTACTTTTAAGCTCTGCGCGCACTGGCCTCTGCTCCTACCTGCGAGGCCTTTATGCTCCAGTTGCGGTTTCTCCCTTTCCTTCTGGCTGATAGGCCACCTTCAGGCTCTCATCATTTGCAGTCAAATGGGGAGACCGGCAAAGAAGCCCGACGAGATTGCCGACTGATCTGATATTCCGCGAGAGCCTGATGTATATATAGAAGCGCTGTCTGTCTTTCTCCTTGGATTTTCCGCGCATCTTTCAGCTATATATATGTATATATGAGTGCAAGCTCGGCTCCTCTTATAGCCTACTTCGCAGCTGGTTTTCGGTATACAGGATCGACGAGTTATTTTTCACGGGTATTGCCGTGGGTTATTCAGCCGAGAATGATCGGATCTTTTTTTCTTTTTCATTTCCGCTGAGGAGCTTTGAGCGATTGAGAGTGATAATCGCGGATTTGTATTGCTTTTTTGAAAGCAGCACCTCGTGTGTGCTATGCGATTATACAAAGCGACGAGTGCCAAGTGCTTTTTGTCGAAAACATTAGGATAAAGAGATTTTTTCTGTTTCCTGTGTGCAGGCTTATAAGTATTCATTCATTCATTCATCCATCGCTGTTGGCTAAATAGATTTCACTTTACACATCAAGTATATTATTTATATAACCAAGCATTGTCCGAGACCAAGAGATATTTCCGTTATTATACAGTTGATAAGAGTATAAGCTCCGGATGAGTATCGTGTTGTTTGATTTCTATAGTGTGGGTAATGTATGCGAATTTGTCGCCGCGATAACCGCAATGTTGTATAAAGTACGACTATATTCTTCTCTAATAAGACTTCTATATGAATCGAATAATTTTTTTCTTATCTTAGGTAGAACAAATAACGAGAATATCAGATATTTGTACTACATTGTTAGCTATTACCAAGTCACGTTTTTCGAGAAATCAGTGCAATACATTTAATGATGGGTACTGCCATGTATTGCTCGAGGCTCCACTGGAATATTCTTATTCCGTATATAATGACACTCCCGGTATAAAGCCGAAATAAATATATTAAAACCAAAAGCAACAGCAAACAATCCGCTATAAAAACTAAAATCGTCAATTAACATCCCAGCATCATTGCAATCAGGACAAATTTCGAAATTTCCTCTTCGTATACATCCCAGCATAAAAGCCGGTGAAGCAAGAAGACGACGAAGCGAACTCGCTCGTAATAGTCAATCGGTCGACGAGCGACGCCTAGAGTCATTCATAGCTCGGAATCGGCACTAATCAGTGCGCCACGGCCGCACTCACTCTCTCGCACATTAATATTCTCGCGCTTAAGGGAATTTCGCGATAAAGCGAGTTGGCGCTCATTGATATTCCGGGAAGCGAGGCTCAAAGACGAGGCCCTTTAACCAGCCTCCGTCGACGCTGGCAGAGCCCAACCAGCCCAGCCCCGTTCGCATACAACGTAATTAAGACATTCGAATGCGCCGTGATAACGAGTCTCCCCCAGCCTTGGCGGTCTTCATAGATTTCGACTGGCGCCTGACGAACTTGCGTCTCGAGTTTCTCTCGTTTGCGGAACTCGACGCGCGTTTACGCGGAAACCTTGTAAATTTCAATGAGGATTTCGATCGCTGCGCACTCCCCATTGAAATTTCATTTCATATATAAATGGTTTGCCGGCAGCTGATGGAATATTATTCAGCTTTATAGGATGAATTTTTTGACGCTGTAATGAAATGAGTATATACATAAGGCAGAAGTACTTTAAAAGAGTTTTATGGTAATCGTTCTATTCGTTCTCTGATTGGCCCTTCGTTTTTCGTGCTCGAGATCTCTGCGTATGCATCGATTTCTAATAACCTCGAGTAGTGAGGATTGAGGAAATACGATTTTGCAAAAAGTGCCTTCTCATTGACTCGGCAGCTTAAAAGTTATTACACAGCTTCCAAAATTTGTATAGTACTCTTTGATATTCCAAATATTTTAAATAATCTGCATTAGCCTGCGCAACCTGTAGATGTAAGAATTTTTATTACATGTCAAGTCTTTTTTTTTACTTTATATAGACCATTGTTAGAAGTATCGAATGCAGATTTGAAAGCTCATCTTTTCTCGCAGATTACACTCGCACAGTTCAAAGCTTTTATTCTAAATCTTGGACAGTTCCCCTTCAGTGTTTTATTTTTTCAGTTGACCAATAAGTAATTATTCATAGACAAAGTAGTACAAGTGAATCTTTATATTTGATGATTAATTCCAGTACACAAAAGCTCTTAATTATATCAATTACTCGGAACCTGATTTTAAAAATCTATCCTTATAACTCTTACTTACTTTTCTTATTATTGAATATATATTTCTTTAATCTCAACAGCAGAATATTATGAAAAAAATATAGAAGCTCGTCCGAACCTGCTAGTAATATCCAACAAGTGTATGAAAACCATAATAAAAGTTGTCTACTCCCGACACAAAATCGATACACTAAAAACTCACCCGAATTAGCAACCACGCGGAAATCTTATCTCTCCGTCGATTAAGTATTCCCTAACCGAACGAATATAGCAGGACAATACAGTCGAGCGAAAAGCCCTGCAGCAGCGTCAAACTCGAGCTTTCCAGGGCTTACACTAATTATGTTGAAAATTACATAAAAACGAACGATCGATCTTCATGGACGTCAAGTCGACTGGGGCGTAATATTAATCGTGAAAATGCCCTCGCTTTATATATATATCCACAGCATAGTGCGTAAAAGCTCTGTACAAGTGGATACGGAGCGATCCGAGACATAAAAGCTCGAACTGCGCGTATACTTGCATGACATTCGCCACACTAATGAGCGAGTGCTTTCTAAAATATTTATCATCGCATTATGAGGCTACTCGCGGCAACTCTGATTGTGAGCAAATTAGCGTCTGGCTCGTAGCGCCAGTACTTCTTCGCGCGCGAGGAACTTTGCGGTCGATTTAATATTGAAGGGGAATGTACCGTTCGATGCTGCAGAGATGATGAAACTTTCGCGAGCAATACACTGCGATATCGGCACTTTTTATGCTTTGCAAGTTGTGCTTTCAACGCCTGTTATTTTTCGCCGTGGCTCTACGGTGAATTCGGAAACTTGCGGCTATTTCTCGACGGCATATAGACGCTCGGATATCGTGTCGGAAGAAAAAGAGTTTCGCTAATGATGACCATCAGAATGTGTATACAGCATAACATAGAAAAGAGCTCCTTTTCATAGATAGTCGCTGGACGGATTTTATTCGCTTGGCTCTCGTAATAAGCATTTTCGAGACTACTTGAGTAATCTCGAGATCGTATCATTGGTTACTCTGCCTCTTCAACGTTTCAACTAGTGGATTCAATTATATGTTAAGCACGTCACAGCTCTGCTCGTCTGCAATCGCATTAAGCATATATTTTTTAATGATTTCTGAATTATTATTTTAAATATATTGTACTAATGACACTTAATTACGCGATGAACCAAAGAATACATGAATACTGTGACCGGAACAATGACGAGCTTAATGCACTCAACTCGGTTGTAATGATTCGCCATTAAAATGTTCTATCATCAAGAATAAACCTTTTTCCATCTTCCATATTCTTGATGGTTTTAACGAACCGCAAATATTTTTAATTTAATTAACGGCATTTCGCGAATAAAGGCTCAAAAGCAGTCGAAAGAGAGAAAATGAAGAGACTCGAGCAAGATCATTGCAAGCTCGGCTTGAAATACAGACAGTAGTAGTAGTAGTAGTAGTAGTAGTAGTAGCAGTGCCGCATAGACTTAGGGTCAAGAATTCTGGTCGCGTTGCGAGCGAGAAAAGAAGTTCGTTAAAGTAACGAACCTGTAAAGCTTTCTCATCCAGAAAAGGATTTTTCTCTTTTTTTATTACAAATGTATATACACGGCTTCCTTTTCCCTTTGACCAGTCTCCGAGCTTCATTTATGGAGTTTCTTTGTTTACGATAAAATTATACTAGTGTTATTCAATGCTGTTTCGATGAATAGCTTTTATTTACCGCAATATCGTATTTTTCCGATGTAACACGAGTAAAATTGAAATGTCCGTATACAGCCATTCAGTGGTAGAAAATTGAGGCGAATATGGCCACGATATGCTCATCTTTATTGTTCAGTGGCCGGATTATGTTACATGTGGTGCTCATTTCAAATTATGGCAAAGATAGAAAAGGATTTTTTAGGTTAGAATTTGTCTTGTTGTATTGCAATTTTAGAAAAAGGGGAAACAGTTAAGAGAACATATAGTTCGTTTTAATAAATACTCATTAACTTCTAATTGTTCATCATTATTCCTTTCATAACGTTTTCACAATACTATCTACATACTAATTTGTATATATACGTAATAAAGTGTCCCCCTACGCAGAAGTGGCAGAGATGCTCCCGTAAAATCCGGAAACAAATATATGTTCAACATGCAACATAAGTGGGCATATCGTTTTTTAAAAATATGGGCACTAATTGTTCACGAGGCATATATACATACAATATGGTGAATTTTCTACCAGAGTTCATATGATTTCATAATTGTCCATAATTCTGAGAACAATCGAATACGAAATCAGCGGTTACCTCACACCAGCACTTAATAATATTACATAATACGAAAATCCAAATTTTTAAACTCCACATCAACCGAAGCCTATTGCGAAAGCCTTTCCTCGAAAATAGACCACTTGAACAAGTAATTGGCCGAATCGACTGGTAATCAAAGCCGTGCTATAGATTGTCGAGGCTGCCGCGCAAGGTATGGATGCGCCAAGACTGAGGAGGCGCAACGCGCACGAGATTTATTACGGGCAAATACAATTAGAAGTTACGAGTGTCCGTGCGAGAGAGAGAGAGAGAGAGAGAGAGAGGACGAGAGCACCAGCAGCAGCAGTCTCTGATCCTCCCGACCCGGTACACGGTTAACTCGACTACATGGGCGCGCTCTCCCTCTTAACTGAATAACCGAATTAGACACGCCTCGCCTCAACCAACACAGCCGCCGCCGCCGCCGTCGTCTCGACGCTGCTTATATACCTGTTTCTCTTATTTCTAATTCGACGCGTCTGCCTTTTATTTCTGCTTCTCTGCTCCGCGAGCGTACTCTCTGATGCGGTTCTTTTATTTTTCGTCTTATTACTGAAGGAGAGAAAATAGCAGAGCCGAGAGAATGGAATTTTTCCGTCGTGCACACGGACACGGGAGAGCGCGAGCTTTCGTTGAATTTTCGAAAAGAGAAATAAAAAAATCGCACTGCAACTCTCTGCCCTTTAATCAGCGAGTACACCGTACATCCTCTTTGCTCATCCGCGCGCGAAACGTGCCGTGTCGATAATCGCATAATCACATTTCGACGGATTTCGCGAGGGCATTTTCTGGTGGTATTAAAAGCTTATGCGCTTTTAATTACGCGGATTACGTGCTTTTTAGCCGTGAGCCGGAAAAGATATATACGACTGCTCTGCAGAAAAAAAAAATTGACGTACAGAACGTGGCTGTATATATGCTCGTCGTCCCTCGCCAAGGCTTAGCGAAACTGGAAATAAGTTAAAAAAAATTGTAATTAGTTCTATTGCAAAAATTAATAACGCTTAGGAAAGAAGTCTTGAGGTTGGAATAAGCCTGCGAATGCCAAGCAAGTTTCAGAAAACACATAAAAATGATGCAAAGGGAAGGGGAGAGTCGCGCACAAGTGCTAAAGCATTAAATCCTCGGAGAGCTTTTTTCTTCCTCCATAATAAATACACCGCAAGAAGATTCCACCGTCCGTTTCTCTCGGCCGCGAGCTTTCGCGGAAATATTTATCGCGACTTCTTCCTACTACTTGCTCTTCCTTTATATTTTACGAGTGTGTGCGTGTGTATGTGTGAGAGAGAGAGCGCTGTGATCTGTCATACGAAACCGCCCGAGTGTAATTTAACCGCTTGTGTTATGCATCTGTGTGTTTCAGAATAAACGAGCACACGGAGAGGTCGCAGGTCTACGCGTTCTACAGCTTCGCCTCCCACGCAAGTCTGTCGGTTGGCTGGCCGGGAAGAGGTGGCCGACAAGTGAATAACACCGGTAAGTTTTTAAATTGACTTTCTTTTTCTCTATCTCTCAATTTTTTCTATTTTTTGAGGTTAGGAATTCATATGTGTATCTATCGAAAACCAACCGCGCTACCGTTTGAATCATCAGAGAACCATTTGAATAAACGTATACGTTTTCATGAAGAGAAGGAATTTTTTATCTTTATCGACGCAATAATGCCAATGTGATGTTTTTACCTCCACAATTAACCAACAATTAGCCAATATATCGTTAACGTTCCTACCAGGAAATGTAAGCAGTATTTATGTAGCAGAATTTGTCGTAACTGTTTAACAAGGCGAATATTTACAAATGAATGTATAGGTATATTTGTATAATAATAACGTTCATTAATCAACGGTGATTTCTCATTTTATTTGCACGTATATTTCCGCTTGACAAAGCAATATTGAAATTAAATTATACGACAAAGATCAAAGTCCAGCTATAATTTAGAAATTCTAATCGAATTCGAAATCATCAGAGATTTTCACTTAAAAACGCTACATTTGCACACAATTCAACGCTTCCTTTCGAGAAAAACCTTCCAAAAATTACCACATTTAAACACTTATACATCCCAGAACTTTACCCCGAAAATGTCAAAAGCTATACACAACCTAAATCTGTCATGCACTATACACCAAACATCAAACGCACGTCCTACACTCGCCGTAAACTAACTATACCCGACGAAACAACCCATAGCATATATATAACAATGAAATTTTTCCCACCTAAAGGGACGAGCGCACGGTACCTATATACACACCTCACGAATATATAACGCATATGAAGACCGACATCGAGTTCCGGTTGCAGCCCGTGTGTCACCCCAAACGCTACACAGCGCGTTGATACAATTTCACCGCTCTGCGACGATAAACTCAAATCGCATTGTTGTTCGCGCATATATATATATATATATATATATATATATATATATATATATATATATATATATATATCTCCATCTCGGCTCTCTGTCCGCAGCGCATCACACATACATCATGTAAAATCATAAGCCAAATGGAATGCGCGCTGACCCGCAGTCTCGCCGGCCGTATACGGATTTACACGCCGTACTTTCCACGGCTTTCTCTCTCTCTCTCTCTCTCACACACACACGCAGTTCGCTGTGCGCGTATGAGTCCATCGGGTTAGATCACACATTTATCTGTAGCAAACAGGACAATTAACGCGGTGGGGATAAAATCGTTGTGTATCCGATGATATTCCAACAAATTCAAAAGTGGAAAATATTTTCACGCTCGCGGTATACCTATACTTCTCTTTATATCGCTCTTCGTTCATCCCTTTTTACGCTCTTTTTACATTCGAGATCGATCCATTCTCTCTCCTTCTCTTCTTGTTTTCCTCCAGCCCTTTTTTTCTCGGTTTTTCGAGTGTCGAGAAGAATCTCATCGATTGGACGTCTGACCGCATCTTGAGTCTTACCACTCGCAGCTCTTATTTTCACCCGAACGTTATCTTGTCCTGATATCTCTCTATCTGTCTATGTCCCTCCAGTCGTTTCTATTCCCTGGATCTTCGGAGTTTCGCCGATCGTTTAATCTCTCTCGTTCCTTCTTATTTTTTGTCTTGCTCTCGACGTCTTCCTTCTCTTATATACACCATCTTTCAGCGTTATACCTTACTATACTTTTCTTTTGTCCTTAAAGAGAAATTAAGAACTCATCGTCTTATATATACGCCGTTTAATTCAGCGGCGAACGAAGAAAGGAGCATTCGAGGTTTGAAATTCAATATTTCTTCTCGTTGCTCGCTGTAATAGCTCATCGTTAGAAGTATAAAAGGGCAGCTCTTGCCGCGCGGTATTTCGAAAACTTAGCACACGCGAACTTTTACCCACGTCGCAACTATATAGTCCAGTTTTTCCTGTGCACTGGCTCTGCACACTTGGCGGAAGGGTGGGGGGGTTGAGAAGAAGGAGTAAACAGCGAGAAATACACTTACTCGAGGATACCTCGAGGATAAATTCAGCGAGCGCGAGCTAAACGAGCTCTCATTCTCGGCGGTACTTAGCGTGCGGCAGCAGCTTTTCGCTCGTCCTTCTTACTCCTTCTACTTAGGCCTCCTTTCTCTCGGTATATGCGCAAACTGCTGGAGAATATTCTCGGCGTTAGTCATAGTTATGATACTGCCTTTTCTCGCCTTCTCAAACCACCCATACACGCTGAGAGAGAGAGAGAGAGAGAGAGACTCCCATGCTCATTTAGCCCTGTTGTTTCTCCTCTCCTTCTGCAGTGTCTTGCCGCGCGCAAGTATCTGCAAAGGAGCAGCTCTGTTGCTGCACTTTCAGCTCCCTCTCTCTCTCTCTCTCTCTCTCTCTCTCTCTCTCTCTCGCACTGTACTCCTTAATGCCGGCGTGCGATATCCCCCTTCAACTAAATTCGCCCCCGTCGTGTGCTATTTCTTCATCTGCTCCATATACATGATCGTCTTTATCTTCCGGGTGCCGTCGTCGTTTCTCCGACTCTCTGCGTAATGCCATCGCGTGTGTGTGCGTATATACATACAGATCAGCTGACTAACTCTAATGCGCGTGTTTGCGGCTGCTACTTACTATATGCATACCTTTGTGTGATACGTCATTTTTTCTCGTGTGTATAATAGGTGAACGTATATCGATTGAACGATTACTATATGTATATGCTAAGATTACTTTGTGCTTAGTATACGGTCTACAAGTTTTTTTTCAAATATTGTAGAAAGCTTATACCTAGATCAGATATAGCAGGCTCAAATTTAAAAATCAATTTTACAGAATTTCACATTCAAATTGAGAAGAAAACAAGCCGACAGCTAATGTTATAAATCTGTCCCTCCGACACACACACGCTCTATAACGACTCTCCTCGGGTCCAAAGAAAAAAAATCGATCGTCCGACTTAATGAAGACCCGCGCGCAAAACCAATTTCATCGCGGTCGTCTGAATTTTTCAGAGTTTTCCACGCGCCAACTTCCCGTCAAAGGCATACCAATTCGATCCAGTTTGGCTCATCTCTGTGTGGAAAAAAAATCATCCCTCAACTATCTGAAAAGTTAGAAAAACTTTTCCCTCGACCCACTTCTATTTGGAATTGCGCTCGCAATTTTTCGCGGAAGTGCGCGTATACACAGAGCTTGTAATATACGTGTCCATCTGATGTGTATGTGTGTGGCTCTGTCGCAGCTCGATTATCTCGTGGAGAAGACAGAGTGAGAGTAGGAACCGGCTACACGATTTCTGTATGCGTGGAACGTTCGAGCCGCGGTGGGGACGTGACTCTGTCAAGCTTTTGCTCCTTCTCTCTCTCTCTCTCTCTCTCTCCCTCACTCTCTCTCTTTCTCGTGCAGCCTTTTCCGTTCGTTCGCGAGAGATAGAGAGCTTCGTTTTCTTCGCTTTAGACTACTCGCGGATCTAGCATGAGATTCGCTCGTCGGATTTCATTCCGACGCTGACGGAGATCTGGGACTCGGTTCGTAGCCAAGGATACGCCCTGTGCATCCTTGAAGTAAAATGTTTTTTTTTTCTACTTGCGTAATCGGGTTTTTTAGGATCCTGGCTGACGGACATTTGAAATTCGTGGGTTTCATTTGCGAGCTTGCAGTGTAAAGTCAAGATTAATCAATCTGTAGGTGTATTAATCCAGTCAGATTAATTTTTTTTTTCAGAAATATTATTGCAAGCGCATTTTTCTATTGCAGACTAGTGTTTATGGGAAGCACGTTAGGAAAAAAGGAAAAGTATTTCAAATGCCTGAAAAAGTTGGGAATCTCTATGTTTAAGTAATGACAGAAGGTACAAAAAGTGGTTTTTCAGCTACTTTAGCGACATTATAAATGCAGTTACTTGCTATCTGCGCACCATTCACTCTTTCCATCTGACTAAACGAGATGCAAGCCACAAGTTCATAATGTGTCCGTGGTGCTACTTTCTATGCAGTTAAAGCTTTTCAAAGTATTTGAAAGCTTGGGGCTGCGATTTAAAAGCTGTAATTGCATTATTTACGACTTTATCTTCTCACGTCAATATTCGTTCCTTTACATTTAGATAGAACACACTTAACTATATTCACTAACATATATTCTACTGGTGTTTCTAGTCAAACCTCGTTTAGTATATGCTTCGTCTGCAATGAGTGAAACATGCTTATAGACAGTGCCCGTAAATTTTACAATTTCGTCTAAATTTTACGGTTCCGAAGTTAATACAAGCGTGAAACTTGGAATATCGTTGTTATAAAATTAATTGTCCATAAGATTTGAATTTTTATATATTTCATGTATGATACCGATTTGCAACTAAGTTCATATACATACTGTAATTAGTCAAAAAATGTTTTCTGTATGCATAGATGCGTTGAAACTTCCTATCGCAACTACGATATTTACAAATTACTTCCTGTTTTTAATAAGGCTACTGTAATTATCTCTTACGTATAACAAAAACTTGTTTCTGGGTTTAGTATTCTCTCGTAAAATGGACAATCAATAATTTTAACAAGATATAATTCCTCAAATTTTTCAAAGACGATGTCCGTTAAACATGGACAAAGAAGCTTTTCTCCGATCTTGATGCTTCTGCGAAAAAGTAATATGAAATCAATAAAATAATTGTCAAACACAGCGTGAAGATATAATAGAAGCATTGATTTTCAATAAATCTTATATCGTCAATATCTAAAATAACGAACGGTCGTTTTATACATTTAAAATAAACAGAAAAATCTAAAATTTGTAATTAGATATTATAGTGATACCGTGTTTATAATATATTTAAGTATATACTGATTCGATTATATATAAAAAGGTAAACAATGCGATAGCGCGACACATTTTTTCTATTTTTAATTACATCAAAATTTATGATTTCTCATTAGCGTGTCAGAAATGTAATCCTGTTATTGAATCGGTAGCGAAATTCATTTATAACAGACGTAAACTTCAATTGAAGCTCAGGCAAATTGCACAGATGAAAGTTTTAACAATCCGTCACGACAATTCAATGTAGTTGGCTTAATTAAAATTTAAACCCATCGTATTTGCAGTTCATATGCTCTGATTACAATTCACGCCTTTTATCAATCTGTCCTCGGCACGCGTCTTTACTTACAACCGTCGAGGAGACTTTTTAATCTCGAAAGCGGAGTCCCAATATCCAGCCGATCTGCCGAGTTAAAAGTCTTTATCAAAGTACCATCCAATTTCTCATAGGCGATATAATAAAAGCGAAAAAATCGAATATCGCTATACATTTCTCGTATTCCTCCCACCGGAGAGGAAAAGCTTTCGCGAGCAAGATGCACGCGCGCGCAATAGAAAATAATGGAATATCTCGCGGGAGTAAGAACTAGTCACGAGAGAAGGAGAGCAGAGCGAGGAAAGGCAGAAATCGAGGCTACGGTTAGGGAGTGCAGGAGGGGAAACTATCGAAGGGGTAAAAAAGGGAAAAGAAAGCAAAGAGCGAGAAAAAGAGAGTCTCCGACAAACAGATCAATGAGGACAGTTTACGCTCGATCCATCACTCGGCCCCGGCACTTTCACCAAAAGTAGCGCAATCGAAGCGACTTATTACTCCGCGAGAGCAAGTTGCCAGTGGAAAATTTCCTGTTTTATATCGTGAACTTTTTTTTACTTCCTTTTATTTCCCTCGTATTTTCCGAAGCAAAAGTACCTTGACTTTTACTCGAGAGAAAGTAAAGATTTTCCATTATATATCCAAAGCCAAATTTCACACACCCGTGACTCGATGTCAAGACGTTAGACCGGCACTCAACGGAATCGCGCAAAAAGCCTCGGCGCATCACAAAACTCTTTCTCGCCCCGTAGAGAGAAAGAAAAAAAAACCAAGAAAATCCCGCTTCATCCGCCCCGACGTCTGTCTGACCTCCGCCTCGTTCTCTCTTTCTCTGGCATATCCTTCAGCTTTCCGTCATAAACACACGTCGGGGATATGGTACCTTTTTTCTCCAAGCAGTGTGCGTTAAGTGCACTCGCTTTTTCACGATATACGCGGCCACTTTGGAGAATCTGCCAAACTTCACTCACGATTCGTAACTCTAGATTATACCCTCGAGCAACATGACAGATTCTCTGCTAATACGGTTTTCCCACCATTAGCACTTGTCTGGACCGACTGTACTGCAGCTGTGAAATTGCGCAGCGAGTTGCTTTAATTTTTGTTCATCATCGGAATAATTATATTTTTTTTTGTCCAATGAAATATTTTAATTTTTTCATATCCAAGCAATTAAAAGCTTCGCTTGTGTATTATGAATGCAGTTCCGTAACGTATATAGCTCGCGTGATGAAAAACATTTTTAATCCAAGGCGCGGTGTACGCGCGCATTACTCAAAGCGTGACGAGAATACGGGGAAAAAATTCGCAGCACGACGGGGATGGCGAAGGATATGCGTGATACGAATTTCGTCAGGTAAAAAATTGTCAATATAGCTAACCTAGTGACTGCAGAGCGGGCGCCGTTGAAATTAATTAATTTACGACGATATTTGCGATCAAACGAAATGTCCGATACTTTAGCGTGATGCTGAATGCGAAGCACAGCATACGTGTTCTTTTTTCGATGAAATATTTTAATGGTCTTGTTTTATTGTAATCTTTAGATATATTGAATTTTTTCGTTTAATTACTTAATATTCTGGAATGTCTGTTCGGTGTATATGTATAGACTTTTAAAATACAAAAAAGTAAATTCAAATTTACTTTTTTACATTTATATACACACTTTCTATTTCGGTCGCATACGTGTGCATCGAAGGCTAGCAGACGATGCAGCAGCAGGATGAAAAATATCGCCTGGAATAGACATGACTGGCGAGTCGGAGGGATATTTTGATGGCCAGTAGTAGCAGTCAGTTCTTGCGCGAATCAGGTTTAACGAATACGGACATGCAGACGGCAGACGACGTGAAATGAGAATTCGAGGGACGGGGTTTACCGGATGGCCTATCAGAAGAAAATGTGATGGATTAAAAAGTGGAAATTAGATAGTCGCTTGAAGTCTTAATTTAATTTACTCGGAAAATCTAGTTGCGATGTGAATCCCTATCAATTATACGGACGTCTCGTGAAACACAGTTTAGTGCTGTATGTTGTTTACTTAAAAACTGAAATACTTTCAATCGATAGATTGCTTTGCAATTTTTACCCTATTATTAATTAATGCTTTTCGCTGATGCGTCCGTAATTAAGCATCATGTATATTTCAACTCTCAGCGGGCAAAGGCTGCCGCGTGCACTTTTTCGCCACCCAATGACGAGCTTTATATATATATATATATATATATATATAGTCAAAGCTATATAATCCTCACATTTTTGCCTCCTTTTCGTTTCCAGTTTAGTGTAATGTGATTTCGCCCAGCGCGCCCTTTATCGCAGGCTCTGTACAAAGGGAGCTTTTATTAATTTTTTTCCCGCGCGTTTTATTTACCGAACGATTTTGAACGTTACCGTCGGCCTTTCTGATGCTTCTGATTTTTACAGTGTGCGCTGCCGCCGTGACTTTGGAGCGAAACGACTTTCTGTGGCACAATTCAGCTTATTGCTTTTACGCTGCGTCGCCGTGAATGTAGTACGACATAGTATTTTACGATTTCATTAGCTACAAATGTACTTTTTCGGTTTTCATCGCGCAAACGTTCGCGTAAAGCTCAGGGGAAGAATCGTTACGAGATTTGAGAGGCTTATTTTGTGAAAACAACAATGTTATATTGAATACGTATATAAATAGAATACGAACGAGTACACGACTTGCCATCATTGTTAACGAACGTATATATTCTTTTGTATCGTTCCAGATTGCGATTGGGTCTACGAGGAAAGTTCGTGCACCAAAGGCTGCATTCTAGCGAGTCCCGGGTATCCCGGCCTCTACCCGCCCAACTCCAGATGTCGTTACCTCATCATGGCGAACTCAACTGTCACCATAACCCTCACCTTCACTGCAGTTCTTATGCCGGCCAAGTTAGTAACTTTTTAATTAAAATTTATCAAGCACTTTTTCCTCGTCAGTGCTCTCTAGAACACAACGAGTAATAAACCATATAGTAGGTTACACCGGAGCGCCAACTTTTCGCCCGCACGTGTGCCCAGCGCGAATTAGAATCTCAAATTAAGTATAATATTAGGACAAGAAGTTAGAAATTATATACACGTTGGCGCTGCCGTCATTATCTCACACGCGCCTAATGACAAAATTCAGCGGGTGGAAATGAAGAAGCGAATTATACCTCTCTAATCCAGAGTTAGGCTCACACAGTGTGAAAATAAAAACCGGAGCAAGCAGCGCGCATAGCTGAGGCAAAAGAGGCGCGCAAAAGCAAACGCGCAAAAAACGCCCTACTCGCCCAGCAAGTACAAGGATGCGGCGCTTTGTGCAGACGGCGCATTCAAAGACAGCACAGAGGCACTAATTGGCGCGGTGTGAGTTAACAAGGCCGCGGGCAAGTGTACGACCTCCTGCACTCGAATATCTTTATTTGCGGATATGTACAGCGACGTCTTTGACTCGAAAGAGAGAGAGGGAGAGCAAGGAGCTGCGCGCGCGTAAGTGTGTACAATGCACAACTCGACACCATTCCCCGGTTGCGTATGTGCATCGCCTGAGATGTGAGCTTTTGTGCCCGACCCCGGCACTAATAATTTTCCCGCATATTCCTTATATATATATATATATATATATATATATATATATATATATATATATATATATATATATATATATATATATGTCGTACGTGTTTGGGCTGTGCAAAGGAGAATTTTAAAGAAAGAAGGTTAAGAGAACTCCGAGGAATTTAAGTATTAGATCCGCCTGCAGCAAAGTATAATTTTCTTTTTCCCTTTGTTCTACCCTTTAAGCATCGAGAGTAAGAGAGAGAGAACGCGGCACGAGTCAAACTTATAAAGTAACCGCGGAGTAATTAGTTTTCGAACGTCTATACGAGCTGCGTCCAATTCTGTTTGTCGATAAGATCTATTTTATAACGCGGACACCGCGAGAGAGATAATATGACTGGCTATGCAGAATGAAGGGATTTGATGCGCGGCAGCAGTCTTCAGAAGAATGAAATTCTCGCTGGAAGACTCGACAGAGACGAGAGAGACAGAAGAAGCAGAAACGGCGGAGCGATAAAGAGACAGAGCGAGAGGGGAAGGGAGAAAGGCCAACAGAGACTGGAACTGCAAATCGAGCTCTTTGAAAACTCGCGCAGAAGTATTGAATGTCAATAGATTCCGCCATTACGCGAATTAAATGCCGTTTTTCAAACTATTTCGCCAGACGCTCGCGCCGAGATCGTTCGGCGCTTCACCCGACTCCTCAGCCGATCTCGTATAATCTCGTCGCAATTAAATTCTGTCCTACTTGAGCGACAACCACTGCTGTCCGCCGGCTGAGATTTTGTAAAAATAATTTTTTTTTAAATTGGGTCACTCGGTCAACCAACTCTCTCGGCATAGCTGTTATACACAGAGATTACAATTATGTATATATATATATACGTGCGCGATTTTAAAATGTATATCGGCTGAGCCCGTATCTCTATAGCGCCGCTTTTGAACCGATCGAAAGGGTGCCGTCGTAATTTCAAGAGAGAATAATCTATATAGGAAGCGTTAATCGTAGCGTGAATGCCGGTGTACGCGGATATCCGAGCACGCTGGTGAATATAGTCTGGCCGGGGATTAAAATTAATTAAGGTAAAACGGAGTGAATGGAGGCATTTAGAGGTGATTAGTGATGCGCTGGATTGAAAATTTTCACGCTATTCGCTTTAGACACGCGGATAAGTCGACCTCATTAGTTGGTTTAAGAATCATCCCGTTTTAATAAATTTTTGTATGATAACGCGAATATTAATTTCGCTTAAATTGTCGGATTAAATTTTCAAGTACAAAGCGTGGGATAAAATCTAGTAACATATTTTTGGGGCTTTTTCAAGACTGGTATAAAAAGTGAACATTGAGATGATATATAATATCAAGGGGTGTGTTTAGGTATTGCCTTGGGATCCTCAAGCATTTACATCAACATTTCTAATTTGCCTAACAGTTTAGCCAACATCCAGACAAGACTCGCAATCACACGCGTATTTCCTCCATGGACTTTCTCGAGCCTGAAAATGGTCTCTGAGTAGGTGCGGGGTCGCGTAATAAAAGCCGGCGACGCCCGCTAAAAAGCGGCAGTCTGACACAGTATGATACCGCGTATATTGCCCCGAGCTTACTTAGAAGCGAGCAGAACTTGCGCGCGCAAAAAAAGCTAGGGGCGGTACGACAGGTGCTGGGAAAACAGGCGTGAGAGAAAAGGAGGCCAACAACGCATTCCACTTTAGTCGCGGCAGATGCGCCACGACTGCACTTTTTTCTTCGATCGTTTCGTGTATATATATATAGCAGAGGTAGCAGTTGTAGCTTCATACTCATAATAAAGGGATACGGAACAGGCGCGAAAATCGGTAGCACGGTTAACTGTGTTTCAAGAAAGAAGCGGTTATGATGATGAGAACCGTGAAGTGAATGTTCATCGCCTAGTGTTCTAAAGTATGTTGAGTGTATTTTGGGTTCACGTAATAAAATATACAAAAAAAACCGCAGCCAATTCATTGGCACATAGCTTCCTCCAAACAAATCTATTCGTATGTATTCGTTACAAAAATAATAGTTATACGGGGTATACAGGGTGAGAGACAAAGAATTTGTATTTTAATATCTTTTCAACTAATCGTTTTCATAAGCTGCGAAAAGAACTTAGCCGAGGTAATCAAAAGATCTATCTTTTCCCAAAATTTCAAGTTAATTAAACTTTTTTATTCCCATAACCATGCGACATAGAAAACAGATTTTTTTAGATTTACGATTTTCTCAAAAACTAATCACCAAAATGACTTAAAATTTTTACAATATGTAGACATTATTATTCTTTGTTATCATGAATTTTTTTCAAACATTAGACTGTTTGATTTAGAAGATATGAATTTAAAAAAAACACCTTTTTTGTCATAACAATTGAACGAAACGGTCAATTTAGAAAATCTTGCGAGAAAAAGTAGAAAATTTCATACTCTTTCAAAAACACTCTTGCTGAATTTTTTGTATAAATTATATCATTTAAAAAAACGAAATAAAAAATTTTCAAAAATCAAAAAATGGCCAAAAAATTGCTGCAATTGTCAAAATTAAAAAAATGTTTTCCCGATTCAGAATCAAAAAACAGATATGCATGTCAAATTTTATTATCATAAACCAGGTAGTCCCAGAAATACCACGGTATACATACATACACACACACACGCAGCCATCCGCACCGACATTTTCTAAAAATACATGATTCGAACTCCAAACACCTCAAAACACGTTTCTATGAAGTTTTAGCGAAACTGAAAATTTTAGTATTACAAAGCTTCCTCTAGGAGGAAGCAAAAGTGTTACTTAGATGCGTGAGATGATTATTATTAAAGATTTTGTGACTTTTCATCAATACGTAAAAGTCTGTTGGAAAGCCGACTTTGCTCAGCTACTTTTTATAAGGGTTAGGAAAGCCATTTGTATGACCTTTCAATTTGAGAGTTACAGTTAATGCAGCGAAGTAACAATTACTCAAGTTATATATTCCTATCACGGATTCAGCAAAACTACTGAAGGGTACAATTTATTGCCGCAGTCGTTGGAATTTATAATTCAGGCTTCATTTTCGATCTCTTCTCAAAACTTCGCGGCATGACGAGCAAGAGCTGGCGCCTCATCCATGCAAACGTCAAAATTATACCAGTAGTGTATTCGTACCGACTCAACTGGATTCACTTCCTTTTACATTCCTTGTATATATAGTGCATAGTTGTACCTATATGCGTGCGTACAAATATTCATTTATACATGCGCATCCGCTGATTTACATGAGAGTTTCTCTGCATGCATTAAATGCAGGATCAAGTGAAGAAGGAGGAGGAGTTGGAGGTTTATATAGGCAATACAAATGATCGAATATTGGTTGCCGATAGATTGTGTTAAATTCAATAAATCATCAAATAAATTTGATTTATAGCACTGCGTGGCATAAATCCTCACTTATGTCACGCCTATCCGTGGCATAAGTAGTTCATTGTGGCATCGTGCTTTTCACACTCGCTACGCTCGTGCACTAACCTCACGATGCCAAAATGGACTGCTAATGCCAAGGATAGGCGTAACAGAGGATTTATGTTAGTCAGTGCTATAAAATATCGTTCGATACTCGTGTCATAAGTCGTTTTTTATGGCACGGCGTTAAGCGCACTCGCTGCGCTCGGGCGCTTATACACGCCGTGCCGTAAAGAGCGACTTATGCCACTAGTATCGAAATGTACTATTATACAACCCAAATAATGCTATACACATATGTGTCGTATCAGCTACAGACGCAGCCTTTCTCATGACTCGTAGGTATCTGGTGTGTTATACATTTAAGAAAATGAATAAGTGGGTAAGAAATCAAAACAATACTAAATTTTGAATACACAGGAATTAACAAAGTTAACAAAGGTGCAGACTTATACTGTCCAGGTATAAAAAAAGCATATTTTTTAAATTAGGCTTGTAGTTTTAAACAAAATTTTATTATATAATTAAAAGAAATTGATAACACTAAAATACATTTTGTACGTCGAAAAGTGTCATGTTACATATGTTATTTTCATTTAAATTAACGGTGTCAAAACATTGGAATGTCTGTCTGTATTCCTGAGTATTTTTAAGTATTCTATTCACGTGTACACTGAGATCAGCGCATTGACTCTAAAATGAAATGGAAAAATTTTTAAAATATTAAAAAATGATTTTCACAGTGAAATTACTTACTTTTATATAAGATAAAAAAAATAGTTGATTTGGAGTAACTAAAAACTTGTTAGATGCGGTATTATTGTCATCCTTTTGCATAGCCTCATATGCTACGCTCAAGCCAAATGTTTGTACGATTTCGTTTATAGAGTACCAATGTTGAAAAAAACTTCGAAAAATATCAGAGAAAAAATCCTCCTAAAATTTTACGGTAATTGTACCATTCCTTGATTATCATACAATATATTTTAAAAGGAATCAAAAATTAAATACAAACATGAATTTTTTCTGTATAATTTTTATCAAAACAAGCTAGTATTTTATGCGGATATGTAAGATGTTGAATTTTAAAATACTTGACCATCGAAGAAATACCACCTACATATAAAGAAATGCCAAAATTGTTAAAATTGTTTAAAAATTATTTATATTTAGTATTGAAGTATTGTCCAAATTTACCTCGGTCTAATACATGTTCATTTAATAGTAAATATAAATAACTTGCTAATTTTACACCGTAATCCCCATATTGCATTTCCCTGAAGGTGAATATTATAATGATTATATAAATAATAGAATATCCTTTTGCAAAAATTTATATTCTTACTTTGGTATTGCTAAAAATGATTCCTGTTCTATTTTTTTAGTTTCGTTTTGTACTTTAATATCGTCGAGGTACATATTTAAAACTGAAATAAGTATTAGCTTTTACAAACAACCTTCAAGTCTACTAAGAAATTGTACATTATATATGACAATATATGAGGCAAGGGTAGGAAGTAAAAGAAATATCATGTGTATCAAGAGCGAAAAGAAAGAGATTACAGTATATAACTACACTTGTTAGGATCGCCTTTTGTCCATTCATGATGCATAATAAATTTTTTGTCCAATCTGTACCTATTTACATGCATAAAAAGCATAATTTTGGCGCAGACAAGAGAAAAATTAATTTTATACTTGTTTTCGGCATGTCTAGTAACCAATTATCGCATTGGGACGCGTAGTTTGCAAAGTTGTTACTATACGCATTATAATGTATAAATCAGATACTTTACACTCTTAAAACAAGCAAATGAAATCAAGTTTTGCACACTTAATTAGACGGAATTCATAATAAAAAAATAAAATGAATATTACTAAATTGTCCTTGTAGATCTGCAGAATCGACTAAACTAAAAATCGGGGGCCCAGTTGGAAAGCTGAAATACAAATTAACGTTCACATCAAATCAATTTTTTAATGGATTAATATCTATAATGTTAGTTTTGATTGGATACTTACTTCGCAGTATGCCTTAATGTACCTAATTCCTTATTTTTCACTATTCTTTGATAATTAATTATATTTATAAAATAGCTTTCAGTTATGTGTAACTAACAGTGCAAAATACAAATTTTAGATTTCACATGATTTATTGTATGTGTAGAAAATATAATCTTAATTTACTCACATCACCGTAATAATTTGAAATTACACTTTCGTTCCAATTATTTTCGAATATATTTTTAGTGATTGCATCTACTTCAAATAGCAAATAGTTTGTTCGTTTTTTAGATAATGTTGAGAGTTTCAAAATCTTTGATTTCATAACATCGATGATGTTACTCAATACTTGACGACGACGTTGCTATCGAGAGATGCCGAAAATTTTAACAAATGTTATGATTAATTAAATGTAGAATATATATAAAGCTTACTGCAATGTGTCTGTCTTTTTCTAAATAACGCAGTAACTTATACGAGACTCCATATAATTTGGTTTCAAAATTGCAAAATTGTAACCTGAAATAAGAACATATTATTGTATAACACAGTATTCATTTGATATTTATACTAACTTATTTAATGAGTCATCCATTGATTGAACTTGATTCCAATCTGTATATCGTAAGTGCTTATATTTAAACTTATGTATGATGTAACCAGCTGAAAAATATATTTATAAATATATAGTTGCAACATTTATAAAAAAAGCAACTCAAATACCTATGATATGGTTTGGTGTGGTAGCTAACAATTTAGCAAGATTGTTAAAATAAGGTTTATTTTTTACAAAAATCAATTCGTCTTCATTAATAGTAATATTTAATTCAACAAATACTTGTCTAAGTACTTCTGTCCATTTTATCTAGAAACATAATTAATTTTAAATCCATTCTTTTTTTTCAATTTATAATAAACAAATAAATTCTGTATTAAAATACCTTCGCAGTTTCTGTGATGTTCTCAGTCATATAAGTCCAATTTTTTGCAGTCATAAAATGGTTTACAATATAGTTTGGTTCTAGAGAAGACATAGCAGAATATAATTTTAAGATACTTAAACCATTATCTATTGTATTATTTTTATCGCTTTTAGAATTAGCCTTCACAGATTCTTCTAAAATTTTTGTGTAATTCATCTAAGCAAAAACAGTAATCTATTTAGTTACTTCTTCAATACATAAAACGGTTAAAACAAATGTAATTGAAATTACCTTATAATTAACCAAATTTTTATAACTTAAATTATATAATTCATCCCATTTCTTCAAAGTAATAATCTCGTTCATTAATTCTTCTTGTTTATTATAGTAATCATTATTAGCATATATCTATATTTTATATTGAATTAGATATTATCTTCTTAAACTCTTAAAATTTATACAAATAACATTTATTTATACTTAACCACAGCAAGAAATTCTATGAATTTCTGTATATGTATTAACTCGCTATTTTCCTCTTTCTCTTTCAATGTAAAACCATGTAAAATATCTCGTAATCGTCCAAAAAGCATAGAAGAAACATATGGAGGTTGAAGCTGTGTCAATAGTTTCAAAATATCAAAAGTTTTATAAAGTCATTTTAGTTTAATATTATTTCTATCTTTATGCATTATAAATACGAAATAAAAAGTTTTTAGTATGATCCCTGGTAGAAATATTTACGAGTTCTTCATAATTCATTTTTTTGTTAGAGCAAATTTAAGTTCATCAGCACACAGTTATCGTGAATACTCAATTTCTAGCTAAAAATAGTTCAAAAAGATACATGTACAATAAAAAAAAATATTTTTTAATAAGGAATCACCCTGTTGTGATTATACACAGAATTTTAATTTCGTGGTCGGAACACAGAAATCGGTAATAAGTATGGAATCACGATTAATGTATTTGAATATTTTTCGTATTAATAGTTAAAACATAATAATCAAGATGGTTAGGAAACTTGTCTCTCCGATATTATTTCCATCCTTTATTAATTGTAAAAATCATTAAAACTTACGAAAATTGCTTAAAATTTGCTTAATTGTTACAAGTCCGGACCAGCAATTTTTTTTGTCAGCCGAGCTATAACTGTTCTCGATTTCTACCCGTGCTGTCTTTTCAATCTGAATATATTCAATTGTAGCTACTTAATTGTGTATTCATTCATTGTATATCTGTGTATACGTAACTGTCATAATGGTCACACTATAAAATAAACTTGAATTTGCTTGTATACGTAAGCATTTTCGAGTTCTTCCCCAGTTAATTACACTGACGTTACATAATTTGACTTTAAAACTAGCATTGTGCTGCTGAACCAAGTGGTTGAACCCGTTAATTTTTTATCAGGGATCATAAAGAATTTTTACCAGGATAATGTTACTGTTGGGCATTGTAGGATTTTTTACTACGCTGATATCAAAAAATGAATAACCGAATCCTGAGGAATACATTTCTTGGTCTATAGTTTGCCACTTATCTTTTTTTAACATTTCAAAAAATCTAAGCATCAGTGAATTAATAGTCAATTTTGTTATATTAGTCCCTGCACTATCGTCATCCTTTCCTAGAATAAATATAATAAATCAAATTGTAAATATGTTTCATATTAAACAAAATGTGTACAATACAAAGATATACCAAGTTTCATGCACTGATAAAATAATTCACGCTCTATCTTCAAACTTTTGAGTTCATTGCTTTGTGACTCATTATTTGATGTATCTGAAACAAATATAGCTTATTGATTGTATTAAACGTCTAAAAACTTTATACTGATTATTATGTTACTTGATTTATTTTTATAATTAATATTTGCAATATTTACCATCAAAAATATTTAATATTGACTTATGCAACTGAATTGGTTTATTTATCATATCCCTTCCATCTTCCAAAAGTTGTTTACGATAGATTGTTTGATCTTCTTTACATACGTTGGAATATGCGTCATTGCATGCATTCTCATATTTATTCAAATTAGTAATATAATGATCTATTGTACATATAAAATTATAAATGAAATATGCAAATGCAATAATATCTACACCAAATTTATACTCACTGATAATATTACATTGAATATTATTACATTTTTTGTCTAAGTCTTGGGAAACTACTGGTATCACATAGTGGAATGTAGAACTTATCATAATAATGCTATTGAAAAGTTTTTATCGTTAGTATCAACTACTTTGCATTTTCTGTTTTTACTTGGAGTTAATTCTTAAAAGACGAAAAATAATTATTAAAAGTAAACTTACAAAAATGTATGCAA
Organism: Muscidifurax raptorellus; assembly: GCA_020010945.3. Taxonomy (NCBI): domain Eukaryota; kingdom Metazoa; phylum Arthropoda; class Insecta; order Hymenoptera; family Pteromalidae; genus Muscidifurax; species Muscidifurax raptorellus. The sequence goes on along the minus strand of CM052079.1, from coordinate 12,179,679 downwards.
CCATATTATTTTACTTTCGCACATCACGTAAGGCAGAGAAAGCGCAACGGAATAATGTTTGCTTTCCTTATAATATCGTTTTCAGCTATCGCAAAATTAATTGTATGGAACTGTTCTCGCTATCGAATGTTTTAAAATGAGAGAATAAATCATATTATTTACAAAAGACTTCTTCTGGGACAAACTAGTATAATAAATATATTTTTATCAAAAATAATATATAAATTTATTAACAATATTAATATTATATACAATAATATCGCCAATAAATAAACTTAAGAATGACTAAAGAGTTCGTTATTAATATCAAAAAGAGTTAAATTACATATTTGCTTCTTGTGATTTCTAGACATTTGAGAGTTTTTAGGACATTGAAAAACTGTTATATATTCTTCGAAATCTTTAAGTATATTATCTACTTTTTCCAAACGTTCTGATTTGTTACAATTCGACTGAAACAGAAAAAAGTATTGAACTAACTAAATTAAAATTTATAACAAAAAACCATATACGTTAGCTTCTATTTTCGTATTACCTTAATATAAGCTAAAAAGAAAAGCTTTTCACTTGTTATACCGAGTTCTTTTATAATTGCATTGCAAATAGATTCACTTGAGCTATCACAATTCTCATCATGCATTGCTTTATAAGCAACTCGTATGGCAAAACTGTCTACAATATCATCAATCTTGTAATAGTAATTTATGGTTCGGTTAGTAAGTAAATACAGCAACAGATCATCAAACTAAACATGTAATACTTTGTATAAATAAATCGAAATATAGCAAATAAACGTATATATAAAAGAATGTATATAACGCAGTTAAACAAAATAATTACCGTTGACATTTTACGATTGCTTTTTTCACGTGAAAAGCAACGAAACATGTCATTCTCTGGATTATTTATTAACGGCACTGGCCCATATAATAGAACGTCTTAAAAAAACATATTTAATTATAACGTTACGTTCTCCATTGAACTGATTGAAAGAGATGAATATAATATATAGAAAATATGGTGTATACTTTTTATAAGTCATGTACAAAAGCAATAAATAAATATTTAAATTGACTCAATATCAGATCGGTGCTTATTGCATAAAACAAAAATAAAGTGTATCAATTAATTCTTACTATTTAATAAATCATTTGTCATCGATATATAAATCACTCCTGCTAATTTAACTCCATAAGTGCTGAACAATAATTCTCTGTAAAAAAAGTTGTTTATATGAAACATAATATACATTTCTTATAATACGCTCATAAAAGGGTCATCTTTACAATACTCGTGTATTCCTGATACAACAATTATTTTTAATAGTTTAATAACTTACAATCATAGAGTTTCAAATCAACATGATTTTTTCATGTAATTCCGATGTTTAATATTTAGATATAAATTATTTTTAAAAAATCACGGTTCTCGTTGTAACAATTTGACCGACTGATATCAGTCGGTCAATTTGTTTTTGCAAGCGCGGAAAAATAAGTAACTTTGTTCTTTTCCAGCTGCACTATTGTCAAATTCATTGTATAGATGAAATCATAAAAATTATTTTGATATATTAAAATAAGTGCATAAAATAAAAGTAATATACAAAATTAAAGAAAAAAATAGAGTTTTCTTGATTTCTGAATCAGAATTTAGATTGAAAAACGCAATTTCAAAAACAGTCTGCAAGAATACGTTATGCCTAAATGTACATAAATTGGCTTTAAATGCAGATTTTAAAAAAAATAACTTAGTACAACAAGGGACGTATAGGTAGAGATGAGTAGACAGTCTACTTCTTGTACTAATTGTAAGTTACATGGGTAGACAGTCTACTCATATCTGTTATGAGTTTGTCTCGTGCTCATTTGTTATCTTGCGCACGGAAAACCCCATTTTGCCTAACTGTATTTTGGTATATAGTAATTTTGTAATATACCAATATAAACTTACTTTGACACATTCATTAATTGATTTACTAAGACATCGTTGTGTTCGTGTTCAAACGTATATAACCATATAACTAAAACATTAAATAATTAATTACTTATTTTAATAAATTCATACAGAAAACAATAGGTGTACTGACTCAAATCGTTACGAATATTAAAAGGCTCGTTGAAACTAAAAGGTGTATTCTCCATGGCAATGCTAAAATATAATTATATAATGTAACTTAATCTTGATTTTTATTTAAAATAGAATTTTGTCAACAATTTTTTTAAATTTATATATTTTTGTACTTACTCTGGTGAATTCCTTAAATGCCTCAATCTTTTATTTTGTATCAATTTTTTATAATTTAAAATATTTGTATAATAATTATCCGTTAGTTTAAACTAAAAATAAAACAATGAGTAAACTAAATATTTGGAGGAAGTATTATATATTACATATACTAATATAAAATAGTTAAACAAAGTATACGATTATGCATAAATATATCGAGTATTTGTAAGGGGAAGGAGAAAATTTAGTTTTAAAAACATCAATAAATTTGAAAACAAAAGTAGAATACTTACATCACCGTAGTAATTGGATACAAAGCTTTGATTCCAATTACCTTTTATTATATTTGAAGTAATAGCTTTTAATTTTTTGCTATAGTACAATTTTGCATTTTCATGTAAGCTCTGTGATTTGGAAATTTCATTTTGTATAGCTTTTGTTATTTTATCTAATAAATATCGACGTTGCTGTTATACGTGAAAATAATTTAAATTAAAAACATAAATTATCTTTTTTGTAAAAAGTATGTTACGAGGATCTTACCGTTACTCGATAATCTGATTCCCAAGAGTGTAATAATACATATGACGTAGCATAAAGTTGTGTTTGAACACTGCATTGGTATATTAAGTAGTCTGCGCTGTAAAGATGCGTTATTAATTGTTTATAATATATAAATATAAATGTTTCGTGAGTAAATTATAATAGCAGAAAATGCCTACGCTTGTGAATCCGTAGTTTCTAAAGATATTGGTCTAAAAATACCTGGAGTTTGGAATCTCCATAAGAATATGATTGCTTCAGCTAAAAACATACGTTTAGATTAAATTATATATTTTGTAACTATTATCAAAATATTATTATCATATGTGAAATTACCTATCACTTCGTTAGGTGTCGTCGATAAAATTTCTGCTAACTTCATAAAGTAGTTAACTTGATTTATGAATATTATTTCAGTCTTGTCTATCTTTATATCGACTTGTCGAAAACTTTGTGTAAAAATATGCGGCCAATCTATCTATTTTATCATCTTAATTAATACAATTTATCTCGTTTCTCCTTTACGAAAAATTTGAGATGCCATACTTACTTGAGCTGTTGAATAGTTAGCATAATGATAATTGTATGTTTTATTCCATTCTTCTATAGAAATACATGCTTTAGTATTATTAGTTATGTCTAAAGTTATCTGAAAGCATGTAATTTAATTATATGAGACATATAATTCGTAAATTAATTCTATACATTAAATCTGTATACCTGCGATAACGATACCAAAAACTGTGTAATATTTTCATTAGGCAAGATATTCTTATATTGATTTGGTAAGGCATTATTAACCACTGTAGTATTTAGCTCTCTAGACATTCCAAAATATAGAAAAACATTCTGTACTACTTTTGGCAGCATTTGAACCATTCTATATTTTGATGGTTGCAGCTAAATTAAATAAATAAATAAATAAATATATATATTTAATTATAGGTTTCAGAGTTTAAATTCTACTTATTGCTGTTGAACAATACCATAATAATGCTACTCTCTGGATATTTAGGATTTCTAATTATATTTATGTCAAAAAAAGTATATCCAAATCCTAATGAATTCAATTCTTCATGTACGTCTTGCCAAGAATCAGATGATTTTTTTTTAGTACGTAATCGATCTAATTCTTCCATAACAGTTGCTATACTTTTATTTTCTCCTATGATAAATGTGTCATGTTATAATTTTTATAGAATAATATTTTCAAATGTTTATTTTACTTACCAAATTTCATACAAGCTTTAAATAGTTCTTGTTCTATCTTTAATGATTTTAATTTATTTCCGCTAAATTCATTTTCTCTAGATCCTTAAAAAATGTTTTTTTTAATTCTATACTCATTTCATTATTATGATATATAAGGCACATATGTTACCATTTAAGATTGATGTGACCAATTTATTCAATTCAAGATTGGAAAATAATTTTGCCTTTTTTCCAAAAGAAAACGTATCCTTGCTACATAGGTAAGATGAAGTGTCTTCGCATGGATCTCCATGTTCGTCGATATCATTAAAAATTAAATTATCTATGGAAATGCATATAAGAAACCAAATATTTATTACGTTTAAAGATATATATATGTCATATAAAGTCTTACCTATAAGTACGCATTCCAAGTATGTACAATTCTTTTTCGTGAAATCATAGCCATTATTTACTGCAACAGCTACACTTGCAGTTATTATAGAACTAAAAAAATATGTTTTTAAAACATCTGTTTCGCATATAATATAAAGTATTAATTATTACTACATTGCATATAATGTAAACTGTGTGATGCAAAAAATGAATTTTTCTATATTATTATAATAGCTTTACTATGATAAATGTGATTAAAATGATACTTACAAGAGTAAATATTGTAACATAGTTTCTACTGGGTAGATTCTTTAACACTGTGACGAAGTATCTTCTATTTCTATCTCATCATACTTTATTCGTTGAGGTTATCTTAGTCTTAATCGACCGTAACGAGTCACGATACTCTTTCGAAACTTCATATTCAAGAGAATTATAAAAAGATCAACTATAATAGATTTTACTTTTGAGTTTTTATTAAATTACGAATATAAAATCATTTTAACCTATACTTATTTATTTATATAATTGATATTCGGTATCTATTGCAATTTATAAATTGAGAAAAAGTTGACAGTACGTAAAAGCCAGATAAGAGCCATCTTCTTAGCAAGACGATACTCGTAAATTTGATTGGTTAAAACTTTTAGCGCGAGGTTTCAAATAGCAAGTTCATATATTATTATCTATTTTTGGAAATTTCACTGTATCTTTCTGCTTTATGAAACTTTTCAATTAACGTAACTCGTAGATTCTGCATAAATCATATAGTTCCTCCTTTTTCCAAACAGTTTTAAAACAATTGTAGTTTCGCTCGTACCCCGTCCAACTCATCAGCGTTGGCGCACAATATATAGAAGAAGAAAAGAGCTCGACATCAAGAATCTCAAAACGGTTTAACCGCACAAAACTTTATACCCTGAGGTCCAAATACACACGGAAGTTCGCCCGCGAGAATCTCAAGACGAGCGCAAGTGCATTTAAAACTCGGCGCGACGGTAAATAATAGCCGGCGAGATAGGCGGGACGTTAAGTGTCGCACTCGCGACTCGGCTAAATTAAGCGAGGTGAGGCGGTGCGACTGTGCGAAACTTTTTCCACGAAAATCCTCCGTCAAGAAGAAGGAGCGACCGGTATACGTGGACCCCTTGAGATAAGCGACCGATTGAATCCAAGATGAATTCTATTCGATCCCGCATTATCTGTCTCATTTTATTAAGGCCTTTCATTAATGGAGGTCTGGAGAAAAATGGAACCAGATCATGTGCTTTAGATTGAATTCGTTAAAATATGTAGATGCGTAGCGGGCTCGCAAAGTCCGTAGTTTGTAATTTGCTTTTTCATCATAGGTTTCAGAAAGCAAGAGCTCAAGAGCGTCCCAAGAGAGCCCGGGCATCAGCATATCAGAGTAATAAATTAAAATGATAAATGCAAATCGGAGTTACGCAACAGACGAAGAAACGTCCGACGGCGTACACAAGAAAGATTGTAGCGGAAACAGTATTTCATTAAAGCGCAGTAAACAGGCATTATCCAACCAACATATTTACAGATATACATATATATATATTCTTATTTCTGGAAGCCACGCAGACTCGCCATTCGTCTTGTCCGCAAAAGTGCACGCAGCAAACGCAGAAAATTAATTCCCACGGGCGGACGAAATTACGATTTTTCCTCACGGCTCAACTTTCCATTCTCCGGCGCGTGTCTACGTCGCGGCACACCACAGCAGCTAGCACGCGTCTGCCTCGCGATAACTCGAAAAGGGAAGTTAGCGCGCGCTTAACCTCTGCCATTGTTTTAAGTTTCTTAACGCTTTCCAGCCAAGTTTTCGTCCCTTGTTCCCCAACAAGAGCGGGCGCGGCCTCCATTATGCGTTTGTCACAACACTTCGTTTAGAAAGTCATCCAGCTCGCAAAGTAAACGCGACACGCAACGAAATAAGTCAACTTGAGATACAGCTAGAAAAGCCGCGATTCCGCCGAATCCACGAGTATTGCGTATATACAGCTTTTATGAATACGTAAGGGCGTCGAGCGACGAGTACACTGTTGTTGAAAAGTTTAATTGTTCCTTCTTCCGCAGATGTAATGCTGAATCCCGTAATTTTATCTGTGAAAAGCGTCGGGGTAGAAGATCGCCGAGAAGCGACGAGCAAACAACTTGACTTGAAAAATCTTTTCACACCGAAACTTACAGCCCTTTCGTTCTCCTTCTCCTTGTTCAGTCGGCTTCTATATATATATATATATCTCGCCTTCTCTGCGACTTCTTTTCGCTCTTTTTAATGACGAGTAAAAACGGAGTCAGCTCAAAGTTCGGCTTGGCCTCTAGTGCTCTTGAAAACGTTATAGGGTGTAAAACGCCGAGATAAGGCATGGCCTCCAAACTCCACCTGCGGCGCTTGCATTGGGTATTCTAAAGCTCATCGCTTCTTTGAACGTTGAAAGCAAAAAAAAAAAACAGCAGCTGCAGCACCCTAACAACATATATCTATATATTCATTTTATGTCTTAGCTCATTGTTGTATACTAGCGATAAATTGCTATTGATATTACATACCGAAAAGTCGCGAATTTATTATGATGCGCATCAGAAACTTCAAAGAAAAAATTCTTCCTTAATTCTTCTTGATATTATCAAAATTATGATGCGGGAAACCCATTTGATAAAATAATCTAATGCTGATAACAGCTGTTTTCGTCAAGTAGTCTAACCTTGGCGAAGGTTATACATTTCAATCCTCCTTCATCTTTAAAGTTCATGTAATAATTCACTCGACCATTAATGTATTCGTATTTAATGTATTTTTTGCATTCTTGCATTTAGTCTTTAAAAACCAATCACAATCGGTAAACTTAAAAGATAAGATGCATTATAACTATATTGTTGATTGGAGTTTTATCAAATCATTCGATCTAATATCTAGATAAATTATACAATATCATATTTGATTATAATCACGGCTGATAGAGAAAGCGATGTTCAAATATTTCTCTCAATTAAAATCGTCAGTAAAGCAGCACATGCTGTTGTAAAATGTTGTTACCACATTAAAAGCAGACATTGCTATACAAGTAGTTAAAGTCATACATATATAAAACAATCGGCATGGTATTTAATCAAGTAAAAGGAAATGTAAGTTTAATTGCATAGTAATAATCTTTTAATGTAAACCATGGAATAATTCATATTGCCATATGATATCAAAGTAAATAATGTTGATCGAGTTCAAACTCTTTATAGGTTTCAACATTTCCGAAACCAGTAATCGTAATTTTAATATTCGCATTCAGTATGAAATTTTCATATAACAGTGTACGAGGTAAGACGGAATGTTTTATAGTCATGTCAGAAACATACGTGTTTTAAATATTCTGTTTTAGGTACATTACCACTATATTTGGTTGACACTCTTCATTTAGAGGAAAGTCAAGCAACAGTATTTTATCATGCATTCAGTATGTGCGTTTTCTTTTTCTGTTTTGTTGGCGGGATTCTGGCTGATTCATTTTTCGGTCGATACAAAAGTCTTATTTATTATAGTATATCTCTGCTGTTGGGACTTGTGTTACTTACTCTTACAGCAGTCCCGATGCTACATTTTCCCGTAAGGTATTTACAAAGCATTATTGAGTTATTGTCCCATTAGACGGACTATAGGGGTCATATTTATATACGATTAAATAAACATTGATAAAATTATTAGTGAATAATAATAGTATATGACACGTCTCTAACATTTAGGCTACTAATTCTCTATTTTAGCGAACTGACAATATTGAGCCTAATTGTTATAGCAATTGGTTGTGGATCATTACGATCTTGCGTTCCTGCATTTGGAGGTGATCAATTTCTGTTACCACAACAAGCAAAACAACTCTCGTTCTGGTTCGTGCTTATCTGCATTGCAAACAATACTGCCTCTTTATGTGTATCGTTTATTGCACCCGTGCTTCGGAAAGATCTGACATGCTTTGGGGAACTTACTTGTTACTCTTTGGTCTTCGTCGTTCCTACTGTATTAATGGCTGTCACAATAGGTATTTGTTAATTTTTATTACGATGTAATATTACTCAAGAAAGTTTGTAAATTTAAAAGTTAGTCTATGAAAATTTTAGTGATATACGTGATCGGCACAAAATTTTATAGGATACAAAAACTACAAGAAAATGTTCTACTGAAGATTACCAAATGTATCACTGTGAGTAATTATCCCTCGTACCTTCTGAATCTAAATAAATCATCGCTACATAATATGATTCCCAGTACGCATTATACCAAAGGATCAGATCAAACGAAAATCGTCTTCATTGGCTAGATTATGCGGACAAGAAATTCGAGCCTACAATGATCGAAGACATAAAATCCGTTACCGCGCTACTGAAGCTCTTTCTACCATTACCAATTTTTTGGACGTTGTATAGCATGACGTCTTCTGCTTGGACATTTCAAGCGTCCAGAATGAATGGTGAACTTGTTGGGTACTTAATCAAGCCTGATCAAATTAGCATGGCTAATCCAGTGTTCGTAATCATCTTCGTTCCGATTATCCACTCTTATATTTTTCCATTGTTGGACAAGTATTTCTGCGTTAGTACCCCATTGAGAAAGATTACTCTAGGAGGATTAGTGTTGGCCTTATCGTACTATGTTAGCGGCGCCATTGAATTGAATCTCGAGGTGAAATCACATGATATTACGTAGATCGATTCCAAGTTCATTATGATTGAATGTCATATTCTTTTCTTTTGTCAAGCCAACCTATGCGAAAATTCCAGTCAAAGGCTTGGCGCAGGTACGAATTTTCAATACTCTCGATTGCAATATTGACATGCATATTGAAAATCAAGATTTTGTATTAGAAAGACTGAGCATGTGGCAAAACATTAGTATTCCAGCTAATAAAACTGTACAGCTTGAATATAGAGCCGATTATAGTAACTGCAGTATTTATGATATGCCTTCGAAGATCGTGTCAGGTAAACTATAATATAACATTATGTGGACTGTATACAAAAAAATATAAGATTTGTTTAATCATCAGGAAAATTGGAAGCAGTAGAAAATAACGCAACTTCATGGGCTATCACTAAGAAAGGATTAAGCTACAAGTATAAAGATAGTGTAGATAAATCCAAATCGGGCAATCCTCGATTAAGAGCATTGATTTACATCGATGACAATTTTGTAGAACCCGTACTTCAAATCACGCATAACAATGAGACTTTAGAAAAAATTCCTATATCAAGATATTTTAACGCTTCAGTATTCAAAGAAGTCGCTCACAAGACATACGATTTGTATATAAACGATCGACTAGTCGAATCAAATGCTTCTCTTAAACTTGGCGGAGTTTACACCGTAGTGGGTTATGCGTCGAAAAATAAAACCGCCGCACGTACCGTAACAGTAACAGAACCAAATTCATTCCACATACTTTGGATACTACCGCAACAATTTTTGTTGGCTGTCAGTGAAATCATGGTTGAAGTATTACTAATGGAGTTTGCTTTTTCACAAGCTCCTGTCAGCATGAAAGCACTATTGCAAGCTCTTTGGCTTTTCACTGCTTTCTTTGGCAATTTGATCATCATAATCGTCACCGAGGCTCAAATATTTGAAAGAAAGGTGAAAATAGTTTGAATTGTAGAGTTAAGGTGAATTTAACCATTCGATTTTTTAACTTATCTTGATTGTTGTAGGCTTTTGAGCTTTTTTTCTATGCTGTATTGATGACTGTTGATATGCTCATATTTGCTACGCTAGCAAAGTTTTACCGATATAAGCGAAATTCAGAGGATAATTCAGAAATCGATGACGAAGGAGAATGCACAAAAAATATTCAATAGCGAAAGAGAGTTGTAAAATGAGTATTACAAAATTTCAATAAATAAAAGTGAAAAAAGCATCTTCAACGGTTTGTACTTGAACACGTCTACGTAACAGACATAAATTTACGACTTTAGTTAATCTTCTGGCTATAAGACATGCGGGCTCACCCAATGTAATGTTTATCACCCCTATATAGTCCAGAATAATCTCTCACGCTACGGCAACAGACTTCTTGCTCTCGACAATAATCAATTATTATCAGTTTCATATAAACCAAGTTTACATTTTCATGAGCCTTATAAATTAACGAAAACCGACACTTTGAGCCGAAAATCAAGCTGCCATAAGTGTAACTGAATTCAGTACTCATGCGATGACAAATCAATGCGCAAGGGTTTCCCTTCTGCACGATCTCGACGATTCCCCGGCGATTAATCCGCGTTACACGCACCATCCCCGGAATATACCATAAGCAGCCGAGCGTCTAGAACAACATAGTGAGTATAAGAGCATACGAGACGTATAGGGATATGTATCCGGGGTTAGTCCATACGTATACTGCACGGGTATCGGATGTCTCTATAATACACCAACGAGAGACTGTCTAGGGGGATCTGCAGATATAGAGCAATGCCGTTGATGAGGGTACAAAAGGATCGAACTCGCGTCGAAGCCAATACAGGAGCAGTGAGCGAGAGAGAAGCTTCGGAAGGAAAGGCTTTGACAAAGCCGTGCATTAATTATCCCTGATTAGTCGATGCGCTATTAATCTCGCAAAAGTAATTAGCGTCGCGACGCTCGCACAGCCACTTCGTCATCCTTATCCCCTTGTCTACGCGCAGCACAAGGATGCTACTGCAGCAGTATAGATTCGAGCCGATCGAATCGACGTCCCCGACTCGTGGCGGTCGAGTCTGTTAATCTGCGGACTATACTCTATACTGCTCAGCTGTCTATACACTTTATACCGATATGCGCAGCGTTAATTATTGCAATCGATCATCTTGATATTCTTATGCCGCATCGATTGGGTGTATTATAAACAAGCATATATTGAATGAAAAACGCTTCGACGTCTGCTGTTTTCACCACGCGTCTCTCGCGCACGTAAGTATAGTAGCAAAACACGCGGATGGCAACTCATTAAAACAAATCGGATTCGCCTGGCGTTTTGACAGACGACGCCAACAAGTGCAAAGTATGCGAGTCTCGAGCCGGAGCCGAATAAGCATGCATTATTCGTTGTCTAGGCTGCTCCCGGGAGTATAATTACGCCGAGATTGTCGCGCAGGTGAGAGGGGGGGGGGGGGCTGACGCGCTGAGAGAACGACGATGCTGCGCATAGTAGAGTTGGCTTGTATATATAGATATGTGCGCGTAGAGCAGTGGTAGAAAGAGTATTTGCACGGGGAAAGCTGAGCGTGTTGCTAATAGATTTAGTGCGCATGTGTGGTGGGAAATTATACCGAGTCTAGTCGGTATGTGTGGGCTGAGCTGATTCTATTTTTGTAGAGAGAAAAAGTTTTAGTGCATTTTTTTCATGAAAGTATCGTTTAGAGATCTCGTGAGAAACTTACCCCTCTTAAATTGTTAATTTTTTATATTTCATAAACGACTAATCGATGTATCGCTTCGATAAAACAAGTGCAAAATATAATTTTTAGCTATCCATATATATCATAGAAATTAAACATCTCCAAAGTCTCAGGCTCGCGCGAGAGTTACCTCACTCCCTATACTACCGAAAACAATAAAGGCATTTACTCTGCACTTCCCATATACATATATTTCCACCCTTCCGAGCTTGCACAGCCTCTCCCATTTCAAATGAAGCAGCTCATGCGATTTGCACGCGCACACGTACATCTATATATACATACACACATATAGTATAACATAGCGCGACTGTCTCATCAGAGCGACTACGGCGACGACGACGACGACTTTGCTATGCTGCTGAATTCTCATAGCATCTCGGATTCGGCTGCTATACCGGCATTGTTATTCGAAACCGCTTTTACGCGCTCGCGCTGACGGGAAGGAAGACTGTATGACGCGTTCGTCTCTTTCTCTCCCTCTCTCCCTCTCTCAGCTTCAATCTGCAGACACTACGGATGCGTCTCGGCTTTCAAGCTCGGAGTAATAGCGAGCGAGCTTTCTCGCGTTTTCTCTTTGTTCCGATTCAGTGGGACAGACGCTTATTGCTAACGGGCCAATTATAACTTGGCGAGCGCGCTCGTCGCTCCGCTTAATTATATATATAGTAGCAACTTTAGACGCGCCTTCTTTACATTTTTTCCTTGATATTCAATTGTTGAGATTAAGGAATTTCATATTCGATAATAAGTAAACGGTTAAGGATCGAATGGAAAGCCTTTTAAAATCTGGATCCGAGTATATACATATAACTTATAATTGATAATCAAGAGATTTTGTGCACTGGAGTGAATCATCAACTAAAAAGATTCACTTGATACTACTGTCTGTCTATAAATAATTACTTATTGGTCGACTGAAAAGCAAACACTGAAAGCGAACTATCCAAGATTTAGAATACCAGCAAAATCCGGCGCTTTTATTCGTCGTATCTTAAACCTCAAAAACAGAAGGCTATATTCAAAACCACGGAGATTACAATACATTCTAGTTTTTGAGGTTCAGAGGTCAGTTTTTTAAGAGAGGATTCAATCTGAAAATCGCATTTCTTATTTGCGTTCTTAATTCTTAAACCAGGCGATTAAACAGGGCATTAAATGCTTCACAACAAAGGCCATCACTTTTTTAAGAGAGGAATGGCGTCCATCTTGGTTTCAATCTTGGCTACCAATCAGAATCCCGTATTAAATGCTTCACAATAATGCTTCACATCACTTTTTTAAGAAGGAAAAACTTTAAATTGTGGGAGTGTAATCTGCCAGTATACAGCGTGGTTTTTAGGTTAGAAACCACTAAAAGCTTATTTTGGCGCTAACTTCACATCCCGCATTCGACACTTCTAACGGCGGTCTGAAAAGATTTGTTGTTATTATTACGATATAGTTATTTAATATTTCAATGATGAATTAGTTGGACATAAGCAGTCGAAGGGCTCGGATCGATTAAAAAACGTGTAGGCGTGGTACATTAGCGTTATTTTGTGAATTTAGATTTTTGCGTAATACGTCACTGGAATAAAGTCCATTTTTTGAATAAATTGAAGTCCTTTCAGAGTGCGTTTTATTTATTTTATACATTTTTAAGATAACAATGGCATACGTGTCTAACCGTATATTATCCCAGGATGCGAGGTTACATATAATACTCATATTCTGCTGAAACGAACGAACGCAGCAAGGATATACAAACCGCAAAGAGTTGAAAATTGCGTTAATTTTCGACGCAAGCGCAGCAAAACACCTCTCACTCGTACTCGCGCAATTTCAAGAGTCTTCAACCGAAGAACAATTTCATATCCGAGTAATCAAAGGCCGCGTGGCGACGAATTATAAACCCGGGCAAAACCACGCGCGTCTTTGATCTCGCGCGAAGTACACTCAGACTCGACGCGGCGTAAAATGACATCGTCAAAAGACCAACGCACGACAGCTATATATACCGGTGGTCGCTCCCGACACGCATCCGGTCGTATAACGATCCTCGACTCGTACGTTTTTCCGTTTAGTCGGGGAAAAGAAGTCTCTCGCACACCGAGACTCGAGAGAAAAGGTGTTCCGCAGTTGTTTTTCCGTTTTTTTTGTTTCTCCGCTTCTTCCGAGCCTTTGTCCCGCTCGGGATTTCTCATTCCTCGAGTTCAATCTTTTTTCAGGCTGCAGCTGCTTTTGTACCTTCGACCGAGCTTTTCCGGGCCGACTTATAACCGAAAATCTCGAAAGAGATGACGTGTATCGCGCGAAACGTCAATCTCCCTAATTTTCACGGACGGCGCGAGGCGATCGCGATAAAAAATTCACTTACTTATACAAGACGTCCTGCGCATCACAAAGCCGCCGCGCGTAAAAAAAATCCTCCCCCGCGTGTCCCGAAGACATTATATACCATAGCTCGAGCGCCTTAATTGAGGCCAAAAACGCGCGGTCGCTGAGAGAAAAAAAGATCGAGACACTCTGCCATCTTTCTTACGCGCAGCCGATTTTTCTTCTGCCGCTTCTCTTCTTTCGGCGGAGTCCGGCTCTGTGCGAGCGGCACCGCAAAAAGGAATTACGGACTGATGCGTTTATGCGACGCAATTTTAAACGGATTACCCCCGGCGCGCTCATGGTTTGCCCGCCGCGGATTCAAACTACATTAGCGAGAGGAAGCTCTTCTTCGCGTAACTGTGTGCGTGTGTACGTATATATATATATATATATATATATATATATCCAGCCTCTCTCTCTTCTTTCTCGGGCAATCGGCACAAAAATATACATATATATGTGCTCTGCAGGGCTTTTCGGGGGAGGGGGCTAGCTACTCGCTTTAAAAGATAATTTACTGAGGGCCACTTTTTTGCACCGCGCGCCGGATAGACGACGTCGTTTCCGGAGCGCGAAGACGAAAGCGTCCGAATCGTTTTCAAATTAGCGCTCAAGTCATTTCCCCTAGCCTGCGGACTTTAATTATATAAGTTTCGTTCGAAGCGTGGATAATTCGACGCTTTTTCGCGTCGAGATAGCCGCCCGATGTTAATGAGCGGTTGCGACATTTTTGTTGGCTGGTATAAATATTTCGTTCGCAGCAGAGAATGAAACGAGCGATGTTCGCCTGCGAGCGTAAAAATAAAGATATCGCTTTCGGATGGAGAAACCTCCGGGGCATCGCGATGAAAAATCCATTTTGCGACGCGGCAATTTAATTTTAAGTTAAGGATATCTCACTTCTTGTAACATTAGATACCGCTCGCTAAATGTATTACTCTTTTCTTTCTATATCGAACTCAGTTAAGACGTAAAAAAAGAAAGTGGAGCAATCAATATCGTTGAGAGCGCTCGCTAAAATATAGTATTGGGTTATTTCAATAACGAATGCTCAAATCTCATCTACGCTAGAAATTGCCTTTTGCCCTTGTTACACACTGCCGGTTTTTGACGAGTGTGTGAAAAGGCCTTTTGAAATTTTCTTGTATAAATTTTTTTAAACTTTAAAATTTGACTAATGTTGAGCAGTGGGCGGGATGGCCATTCCCTCCTGGAAGCTCGAAAGAAGAGCTTGCGATTCACTTTAGATGCATGAAATAAGGCCTTATCGAGCACGTGTTAAGAAAATGATCTTATACAGTTATTTTTACTTCAGCGACTCCTCAAGATTAATCTTCTCCAACGATTCAAATGACTTCCTGCATAGTTGATCATCTGAATAATATCAGTATACATGAGTAGCAATTGTTTTCAATAAAAAAACGTTTCTTTGCCTTACGCTCGCAAGACTGCATAAATAAAAGTTCGCATTAAAATTTCACTTCGCCGTGAGACACCGCGGCTATTTCTCCCACGGCGCAACTAGCTTTTTGTCTAAGCCGCGCTGCATTTGTCCAGCCACTTTTCTCTGCCTCGGTAGCTCGCACAGATTTATTTAACATCCCTCTTGCGCCCATTCCTTCGTTAAGACTTTATAAATGAGTTTTTTCATTGTTGAAGTTTTTTAAACTTTACCACGCGGTTATAAATAGTTAGAAATTACTTCGACTTGGAAAGAAAGAAGGCGAAGTAATGCAAAATTAAAATGTATAATGTAATAGATCACAAATATATATATTTGTGAGTAACTAGTAATAAGGTGAAGCGAAAAAAAAATTTTTTAAAACACAGAAAATAAAGCACGTGTAATTTAAACCTGAAAAAGCTCACTCATCAATATACTCTCCAATAAAAAAACGAAAAAAATCACAGTTTGTGGAGTACAACAAAGTGACGATCGCTTATCATGAATCTGTTAAAACGGAAATCAAAGAACCTGCAAACAAAAATAGAAGAAAATCACCAATGCCAGCGGTAAACTGTATGGTCGAAGCGAAAAAAAATATCGAGAAAAAAATAGAGCTGGCGATCAGTGCTTCAGCTCTGCTTTTAATTTACCGCTGCGCTTGGTTTTCGCAGTTTTGCTTAATCAATGGAATCATCGAGTTTACGCGTCGCTTCTCGCGCATTAAACTGCCCGTTTCGTGCCGTTGATCGCTTTACGATTTGCATACTGATTCGGCGCAGTGGTGTTTCGGATCCAGGCCACATTCGAGTGTCCAGCTTTTTAAGAAAGCTTTATAGGGTTTCAAATTTGGTAAAAACCATAAACTAAATGCCAATGGCTAAATTCAGTAGGTCCAATAAAAATCTTGTTTGCACTGGGAGAAGTATTGGTTTCAATCAAATATTTACATTTATTCCAAATTCAAACGTGCCTGCTGACTCACCTTTGAACTCAGTTTATTCTACTGGAATACAATTTTATGATAGCTCCCAAATATTTAATCGTATTTAGATTTAAAAAAGAACGACTTACTTTCAAAAGCTTGGCTCGTATTCGTTATACTGAAGCTATTTTGTTTTTGTCCTCTTTGAGTGTAGACTTCACTGTACTTCAGTTAACTACTTCACGGCTTCATGGTATGAAAAAAAACTCGACGCATCAACTAAAAAAAAATTCCATCCATTCTAAAAAAAGATTTCCAAACTCAATTTAACGAGCACGCAGTGCTGTGCAAGAGAAAAAGCTCGAACATTGAGCGTAAACGTTCGAATCGAGCTTGCGACGTCGCGGCGTTCGATTTCGGACCAAAAAACAGTGCTGCTCGGAAAAATACGGCGAAAAGGGTGCTCGATTTTCTTCGACCATACGGCGAAGCCCAGTTGCGCGGAAAATGGCGTAAAACTATTTCCCCTCCGTTATATGAGCGAGTATCTATACTTGTAAGGATACGGTGCGTTGGAAACTTCGTTCTCAAGTTCTCTGCGAGCGATGTATATATGTATATATATTGTTGCTGAAATTTAATGCTGTTTTTAAAGAAAGGTAATTTTTTCAATGAAAGCATGTTATCAAAGAACAATAGATTAATGACACAATGACTCTTACTGTCGCTCTCGAGGTCACCGGCGCACAAATCACGCAGATCCAAAGTTTAAAAAATACGCGCACAAAGGCGAGCTGCGCGGCCAAACTATGAAAAGATGAAGCGGCAGACCCGAGCTTAAAAGACGCATCGCGTTAGCCGAACTTCAAGTAGCTGCGGTGAATTAAGCTCGTCGCGCTCGCCTCTCTCGGGCTGACTGATTTATTTTATGGGCAAACTTAGCGGCGTCGACCCCCCGGCACTGTATATATAAGCTTTCTCTCTTTCGAAGATGCGATTTTAATCTGACGGCCAATTAACGAGCCGCTGAAAATGTGCCCAGCTCGCGCTAATGCCGCGCGATTATCGAGCGCTGGTTATATCGGGCTGCGATAGAGGATATCCTCTTTAACAGGCTACTTTTCGTTTAAGTGCGAATTATTGGCTCGGGACGCCTTAAGTGTTTCGGGGCCGAAAAATCGTTCCTCAGCGCTATATAAAGTGTAACGTATTCTCCTATCTGCAGCGGCGGAGAGAGCTCGGCTTTAATTAGATTAAACGCACCTGGGCTTAAATAAGCTCGCGCGAGATGTGTATTGAATCTTTTTTCTATCTGAATTGATGGAATGCGTACTTGTGAAGGATCCACGAATGGAATTTCGGTTATTCACCGGCGATTATAATCGATGCGCATATATATGAGCTTTCTAATACAATTAATACCGTATATATGATGGGAAATTTCGATGACACATCCAATACATCATTCTATATTTCACTAGAATTCAAAGTACATAACTCGATACAATTTAACGATTAAAATGTATCATTATTGAATATATCCCTTGGGTTTCCTGTTACAGCCACTGCACAAGCGACTGCATAGACGTCTACGCCGGTCCATCGCCAAACAGCGCCTTGTTGAAGACGTTCTGCGAGAAGAAGAAGGGCAGCGTCGTGCATATCGGCAAGGATATGCTCGTGGAATTCCGGTATGCTTTCCAAGCGTCATATATGCCTAATTGTCGCGTAATAACGTTCAAAAAATAAATAAACCTTTTCCTTATACACGAATCGGTATATAATAAAGAAGTGCTGCTCGTCCCTCCGGCGCGCTAAAAACTTGTCGCAAAATGATATGCAGATATACATTCGCCGGAGGAGTGAAGGTCTCGCGAGAAATTTCAACGTCTGAAAAATGCAAGCCCTAAAAGCCGGGGGCAGCCGGGCGACTGAAAAAATGATTGCGTAAAAGGCTGCATATAGCTGAAAGAGTAATGAAATCCCGCGCTGTCGAGGCACGCAAGCTCTTATATCATATTCTGATGACCTGCGTACATATAAGATCTGAGCTGAGTCGACGTGTATATATACATGTCCTGTAGTAGTATTATACGCAGTCGAGTGCCTGGAACTGCCAAGCTCCAGAGGGCTTTGTCACGCGTATACAAAGACGATTGTCGATGTTTGCAGATCCGGACCCGAAGTTGCGCCGTTCGACTACAATGGCTTCGTCGCGACGCTCACTTTCGTCGAGCTGACGACCGAAGCGCCGACTACCACCACTGTCGCCACCAGCACTACTACCAGAGCCTGTAAGAAAGCTTGTTTTGCGCTGTATATAGCATTTTTTTTTCTTATTTGAGATCTATTTACATGGAAGCGAAGAACACCTTGTGCATAATGCCCTCGGGTCTAGATTACGTGATTCTCGCCTATATTTATATTGATGTGTAAGTTATGGAAGAGTCGACGAGTATAAACAGCTTTCCTTATGATTATTGTTGCGTTTGCGGCTACAGGCGACAAAACTTGCAATTCTATACCAAAATCAATTCGATTTCGTATTACGAGAGCCCGATGCTTAATTTATTAGCAAATATTATTATGCATAAAATTATGAATACGCAAGTTAAAACATTAATGATTATTAGCTAATATTAGCTAATTATTGGGTAACTTTTTAACCGAAAACTTAAACTAAATATTATAACATTGTTAAAAATAACAACTCAATTTTTTGTTATTTTGATTTTGATATCGTTAACTTTCTGCCAAGGATGTAATAAGGAAAATCAGGATCATTTTTATTTACAGCTAAAAAAGCTTTGGGTTTGGCTAAAATTAAAAAAATAACTTTGTTTAAATGTTGGTTTTGAGTCATATCAATTTTTTCAGCTTTAGAAAATGAATGAATAAAAAAGGCTATACCCAAATAGCCATACTATACGCGACTCTTCCCTATACGCATTGTCTTCTGAATATTAGTATATGTATCATGTATTAATCAGTGCTGTTTGTACATGATCTTGAGCAGAATATCTATTTTTTTACATATATTCATATTGTTATGATTATCGGATAAGTAACACGATGAAAGTTATACAAAAAAGACAATATATATCTCATCCTTCTAACTCTCAATAGTAACCGGTTTTACAAAAACTTTTTACTCTATCCAAGTATGCTCTACCAGAACAAATCTCTCGCAAATTCTATCATTACAGTGTATCTTTAAACGATACACCATCTAGCGTCGTATCTATATATACGTATACTATTAAACTTATTAGTCTGCCAAAAAGCTCACATCTCACTCGCACACAAGCATCGATAAATTCTCACGAAAACCACTACACAACATCGCATACACACCTAGAACCAACTAACAAGCTCGCAGTATCCGCATATAATACACTCTATATATATATACACGCCCCCACAGCCGAGATGATCAACTCGCCGAGCAGCGCGAGCATCTCGAACGCCATCATCCCTAACGGACACCATCATCAGCTGGCCTCGCAGCAGCAGCAGCAGCAGCAGCGCAACGGTGTCTACAACCCGGAGAAGCAGCGGAGCAGAGATCACAGCTCGAGTTGCGACGTCGAGGTCAGCGGGGAGAAGCAGCGAATGGGCTCGCAAAGCACGCGCAGCCGGGCCGGCAGTGCCGTCCAGTCCAGCAGCTGCCGGCTACTGCTCCTCGGGCGGAATTACGACACCGTGCACGTATCCATCGCCAGCTACAATCTCAGGTGGGTTGCGTAGATACCCCGCTCTCGATCCCTCTTTTTTTTCGCTCTTGTATATCCTGTATATATATACTGTCGTTGTGGCTGGACAGATGGGGATGTTGTTATTTCGTTCCTTTGTTATAAATGTTTTATCTTCTCTCTGGCCCCGCCCCATCGATCCAACCTTGTGTGTGATGTTGAGTCAAATCCCGGTGTCTAATTCGTAAAAGCTCGTCCCCACTTCACTCTATACGTATACAAGCACAAAGTAAAAAGCACGACTTTGCGTAAAGCGCAACGCGTTACAATCTCTCTGTGTGTGTAATACTGTGCTAATTCTCCGAGCATATGTACCTCTATACAGAGAGAACCTTTATATCTGATGTATTTTCGTCCCGGTGCAGTGCATGCTTGCTCACTTTTGTCTGAATGAGCGCGCGGCGAGAAAGAGGACGAGAGAGCACAGCGACCACTTCAAAGTTACCCTCGACATTTTTCGCGCAGCTGTTCTCTCTCTCTCTCTCTCTCTCTCTCTGTGCGCGTGTGTGTAGCTGGATGTGTGCGATTCTCTCTTTTTCTCGCGAAACGTGCGGATTCCGCTTCTCCACGATTTGTCCCGGAATTTTTTCCATTCCGGCCGTGACTCCAGTTTTGGTTATACACTTACCACTACTGTTCTATATATATACTATATATAGTGTGTGTGTGTGAGAGAGAGAGAGAGAGCGAGAGACGACAGAGGAAGTAGCGGTTACACCGGCTGACACATGTTACGTCGTGTTTTCTTTATTTTAGGGGAGGGGAAGGTACGTGCAGAAACGGGTGAGTATAAACAACGGATGCAGAAAATTTTCTCTGATTATATTCAATTTTAATTCTATTGTTTATATATACATATATATATATGTCAATTAACTTTTAGCTTTTTTTGTCAATGAATTTTCTTCAACTCTGATATTCAATTCATTTTATCAGTCAGTCAGTCAGTCAGTCAGTCAGTCAGTCAGTCAAACTCAGAGAAACATCTTCATTTGCCTCTACATGCAAAAAAGCTCTGATTATAACTATCAGTCACTATACGTTTTCGAAAGGAGTGTGACAAAATTTCTGCATTGTCTGAACTTTGATGGATGAGTGTGTGGTGTACATAAAAAGAAAAAGCTCTCTAGTTCAAAAACAAAAAAAAAATATCCATGGATATTTTTCGATCGTGTGTGCGCGTGTATATATAACGTACATTTTTGCATATTCATATTCATCCTTCAATCTCACGTCAGTCGTACAGCCCGATGACGCGTATACCGGCTTGATAATTACAAACTCAAGACCAACGGCTCAAGAGGTCAAAAGTTTCTATGCGTATAGTCCACTTACATGCTTCCATCATAGCTTCGGCTCTATATTCGCTCGTCGGAATGATGCAGATCCCTCGAGATAACTACTCTTTTTCGGACCGGCGTGGGTTGCTCGGTAATAGGCTTAATCGTCCATTTTCCCTTTTGAGCTGCGCGCAGCTCGCGGAACTTTTTCAATTTGTCACCGAGGCCCCGCTGAAAAAGTTCCCGCGCGCGGACGCATGAAAAATAGCTCGAACTTGCGGCCTAGACAAAGAGCTTTTGAAAAATGATTTAACGCGGGTTCCATTGATGCGCGGATATATATTCGAGCCGCGGTCGCCCAGTTCAGAATGAATATGCGAACTTGCGCAAGCTCGACTTCATTTAATTTTTTTGTTTCGGAGTCCTCGTAGTCTGACTGGCGATTGTTTTTTTTTGCGGGTCTGTTTTCATTGGGTTTCATGTGTGACGTTTTCATGTTTTTCGAATGAACGTTTTCACCGCATTATAACGGCTCACGCGCGCGCAAACATAATTACCCGCAAGCTCAAGTTTAGTCAGCTGTTTATATCCACGGGAGCTTGAAAAAATCATGTCCGCGGCGCGAACAAAGTATAAAACGAAAAGCCCGCCTATATACACACGCGAGCTATACGATTCACGCGACGGGAAAGCCATAAAGAACAGCGAGCTTCGCACAGGAAGTAAACATTGGATCGAAGCGAGAGAGGAGTGTGACTACGCGATGTCTAAGGAAAATAAGTCTCTCGCACTTCCACAACGCATTCATTACAGTAGCAATAAAATCTCTACAACGGAAAAAGAAAAATAACGTTTGCACCTTTCTCTTTCTCTCTCATTCAAGCCTCGGGCGCACTGCATCATCCACACACCCACACACACACACATCATAGCATGCACACGTCTCTTCGCAAGCTCGAAAGCATGTAAACGAGAGCACGTGTATGCGTTAGAGTAGAGGTATATGTGTGTATATACAGCGGCTGCCTGACAAACGCCTCTGCACGCTTTATTTGGTTCCGTGTTTGCGCCCACGTCGCTAGCTCTATACTGGTTCGTGTTTACTCGATGCACACGATTGCAGTCCCGCGCGCGTGCAGCTGCCGCGGCGCTTGGGAAAAGTGCGGAAAGCGAAGTGTGTGTGCGAAAGACGGGTCACGATGCGGTGCGTGGAAAAATCGAAGACTCTCTTTGATTCTCTGCGTAATATATATTAGTTCTCGTATCAGACTTCCTGTATACCAAGAGAAATTGTATAGTGCAAATTTTAACATATTGGATAGGAAATTTTACTATACAATTTGGTCATCTTTTCACAGACTGGAAGGCTATTAATTGTTACCGGAAAGTATGGTAATTTTTATCTAAGCTTGAAAATTCTAGAAATTTTTATTTCTACTTTATATTTTTTCTGCTAATAATTAACACGCAATTTAAACGAATTAAATAAAATGATTGATAGTGTTTAATAAATGTTATTATCACTAAGGTTAGTAAGTAGAAATTATTATTTTCAATAAAAATTGCTACTTCTTATAAATATTACTATTGTGAAATTCCCTGTATAGTATAATAATTTTGTTAATATTTTCGGTTTGTGAACAGGTTATCAAACTTTTTAGAAAAATTAACGTACTTTATATAAAAACTAAAATTAGAGATCCGTCAAGCGTGAAAATCACTCTAGACGCGCGAAAATGCGTTTCCGAAGGCATCAGTCGCCGGCTTTTTCGCGGCCTATATCGCTTTCTGCAATTACACTCGACCTCTCGAGGGAGTGTGTTGGTGTGCGGTACTACGTGAAAGTCGAGGGAAATGCATCGCCTCCTGAAATTGACGTCTCCCTTTGGTATTTCCCTATAGCATCTGCGCGTACGAGCTATATATATATATATATATATATATATATATATATATATATATATATATCTGTGTGTGTGTATATATACACAACCGAACCAAGAGAGAGAGTTTGTCGAGGTGCGCGCAGAGGAAAGGGACCTCGCGAGTATTTTTCCGATGTATTTCGAATCTCTGATGAAATGCGTATATTCCGACGTTATGTATTTGCTTATTTTTCACTTTTTATACCCCTATAACGACACGCTCTCCCTCTCTGCGCGGATTCATTATTTACACGTGAGCTATATGCATGGTACGCGTGATTAAAATAAGAATATGGAAAAGCTCCGAGCTTTTACATCCCCGTAAAGCACAAATCTGTCGGCAAACACGCGAGAGAAATCGAACGTCGAGAATCCACGATGTGCTTCAATCAGCATTTCAGCGGCGTAGCCCCTAAAGCCGAAATACATATATATATATATAGAGAGAGAGAGTAAAAGGAGCCTTCCGCTCGTAATTCTCGCGCCGTAAAAAGGGACAGAAAAACCGAGAGAGAGAGGGGGGGGGGGGAGTGAAACAAGAAAAACAAACACACAGACAGCTTCGAGAACTTGGCCATTACGATAATACGCCTCGTCGCGTATATATACACGTATACAACCCGTCGCCGTTGGTATAACGAGAGGAAAGCTCCTTCGGGTGTAGGTGCGGTTATATACGAACAAGTCGAAGCGCAGGAGAAGCGCAGCCATTTAGAGTCGCGAGCGACCAATCAATACGAGACTCATAAATAAAATATCGCGCGCTCGCGTTTGGCAAACGGGCCAGCGCAAGACGTATAAACAAGTCGAGGCTACTGCTGCTGGCGATGTTGTAGGAAGTCGAAACTCGAGCCAGGTCCATTCTTATTCCGAACCAGCAGACGCGGCGCCGCCGCCGTTGAGGGTGTGTATATATATATATATATATAGAGCTACAATCGACTCACGATTCTTATTATCATAAACAATTCGCAATGCTCGGGATGTCGAATACTAAATAGTAGGTAAGGATAGAGCGGAAGTGCAAAGCGAGATTTGAAGTTTTTCTCGCTGAAGGTATGTGTAAGTGCCGGAGTCGCAGACTTGCCGAGGGATGAATTTCGATCGTCTTTTGTTTTCTTGCGAATTGGGATGCGATGTCTTTTGATTTGATGTTGAATTATTGCGCTGTAGTAGAGTGACCAACTTGAATCAAAATAAATCTTGATAGAATAACTTTGTGCAGTATGCGTTTTCAAAAGTCTTTCTTTTTTTCTACAACCATAAATTATAATTTAATCTATACTCAAGACCGAAGACAAGACTAGTGTCAAGAATTTTCTTTCTCGTCTTCATCTCGCGCAGTCCCTAATCCCACATAGATTTCGAGTAATAAAAGTCGCGATATACTCAGACACGCGTACTTGTCGCGAATAAAAAATAACAAATTGAATATTTAATAACAGAGTTGCAGAACTACATACATAAAATCTGAAAGATTAAAAAAAAAAGAGAAGCAGTCAGCAACCTAAAACTTCTATAACTGCTGCAGCGAGTAACGCTCGGGATAAAGCGAGCGAGACGAGAGTCGAGCGCGGAAAAAGCTGCGGCCTATACCGAGGGCAGCATAAATTTTGAATGGAATATTGTAAATCCGACCGCTAGCGAAGCGGCAAAGTACTTCGTATATATAGCGTAGCCTCGGGAATACCTTATATACATCCCCGCTTACGTCTTTCGCGATTCGAATCGGGAGATGAACGCATACGCACGTGTGTGCACCCTGTATGTATATATCTTATAGATATTTCCATCAGACTAGAGAGGTAAGCGAGTGAGGGAGGGAAGTTTGTTTTTCTAGGTGTATAGCGAGTTTGATGAAAAAATAGCTTATACGCGCAATTTTCGAAACGATCCGAAGCATAGAGCTATCGATTTCTTAGTGCAATAAGATGCGGTTTCTTGCGTTCGATTTGGACGGGTCTCCAGATGATCAGGGTGAGCAGTATGAACGTCGTCCCCTAGAGTTTTATGGGAGTTTGTAAAATAATTAGTCGAAGTTCGATACGTTCGTACTGTCCACCCTGGACATCAAGTACTTCGGATACCCTTGGCGTCAAGATGTTCGTATTCAGCGATCCCAAGAACCCCCAAATAACAAAACTAGACGCATTTTCATCAATATGTTTTTGTGCGAAAATCCATTTTTTTGAAATGAAAATATAATCAGTAACATTTTATTGATCGCGAAACGATCGCAGAAAACCGAATTAAGATCCATCTCAAGAAACAGCGTTTTATTTCCTCCACTACCAACATCTAATTGCACCAAGCCAACATAGCCGTAAACCAAAGTTTTGGACTAGCCTGCCCTCGAAAGCTTCAACTTGTCTCTGGCAAGCGAAGATAGGTGGCGCACGGGCACTTTTCCATTTCCCTGATCAGAATTTGCGCGCAAAATTAATATATGAAACGATGTACCAGTGTCGTTGGGCCTACCGTTTGCCCCGTTGGTGCCGTAACTGAAACTAAATCAATTCAGCTTTTTGATTGTTGTTATTGTGCTGTTTGCCACTTTTGTTAAATTGCATGCGGTGTTGCTGTAGCTTTATAAGATTAAATTAATACTTTATATATCATCAGTTGACTTGCACCACTTGAGCTCACTCTCTCTCTTGCACGTTAAATATACTTGGAAGCATTTACTCCGGGTCTTTGTTAAGGCTTTTGAAACTGATAGAACTTCTCGCTCCTAGGATAAAAGCCCTTTTCACCGCTTTCAAAGTTATTTAATTCAAAATATCGATTACCGCATGTACTACTACGTTAATTATTAAATCTTCTTAAGATGTTTCATAATTTTCCTTCTCTCCTAAGCTTTTAGCACTAATTATAAAGTTCGTATATTGATTACAAAGTTCCTGATACCTTTGACTAATTATAATGCGCTCAAAGCCGTTTGTTGCGGCTCTTGTAAAATTGATTCGAACATATTTCGCAACGCAATTGCTGTTCTCTTTTTCTTTCGCAATGTAACGAGTTTCATAAAGCCATGAAAAAAATAAAATTACATTTGAAATTTACATCTCTTGAAAATGAACGGATTTCGCGTATTCGCTTCGCCGTGAAAACTATGTTAAATGGGTTATCGTCTTTTTTTCCAGCACGACCTTCTGCAAGTCGCAGATTGAAGTTTTTGATGGGCTGCTAGATGAGAAAAGTTCAACAAACGCCAAACCCATAGCTAAAATTTGCGGTCCAGCATCAGAGTCGCAACATCAAAAGCAGAATTCACCGCACGAGTAAATATAAAACATTTGTTGCTTGATATTATATATGATTTTTTTTAACAACCATCGTTCGTTATCTATATCTGAACGCGAACGTATTATCCACAAAACAATTTCTAACAAATATTAGATATCGCAATACAATTATTTTTAACTTAAAATTACATTATCAAACACACGATCATCTAGCATAACAGAAAGGAAAAACCAGAAATCAATTCCTCTCTCCATCAGTATAGATATGCGAAAATCGCTCTCTTCACACATATACACGTCAAAATCAGCAGCAGCAGCGACTCAAAACGTCTCCAGTATAAAAAGCCATATACGACACACATCCGAATCCTCCGCGCGCAGGAAAAAAGATAACCCGCGCCAGTAGCAAATTGATACGCATCTGCACACAGAGCGAGTCCGACGCAGCTCTCGAACTTGGAAATGTAACGCAACGTGTTATATACGTATATATAGAGGAGAGATTGTCATAGTAGCGGGGAAAATCGCTCAGCTGATACGCCCGCTGGGAAATCGCGTTATGCCGGATTTCGCTAGCTCTCTCTCTCTCTCTCTCTCGCGCGCATTGATATATTCGGGCCGTTTTATATAGATTACATAAGCGGCGCTATAACCCCCTGAGATGCCGCTTTTCTGCGTGCATGTATATACCATATATATATATATATATATATATCTTTCGCTCTCGGTTGCCCGACGACAAACATCCCTGTGTATCGTGTATATATAGTTCCTGCATAAATGCATGCGCTACTCTTTCTCCTTATCTGTCGAGCGTTTCTTCGGCTGCCGCCGCGCCTTTGTTTTGTTCGCTATATATACACTATACGTGTGTTCGTGTTCTGCGACTGGTGTGTGTATATATGTGTATCGCGATTTACATTTTCCCGCTGTGTATCCGCGCGCGCGATATCCAGGTGAGCTTTTATATTTTTTATTTGCTCGCCATACTCGCGATTGATATCTGCGGGATTGTTTTCGCGTTTATGAATTTTGTACACCCTAAGCTAGTTGTTGTTATTTAATAAAACAACATATATAAAAAATTTAATAAAATATTCGCGATCAATATAGAATATATCTCCCTCATTTTCAATTCCGCGCGTGATACCATTCTATCCACCTTCCTTATAATTTTCCCACCTCGCGATCCGTCTGTTTGTGTGTATATATAGGCCTTTTTTAGCCCGTAAATCCCGAGGGACGCGCTTTCGCACTTTTAATCTGCTTTAATTTCTAACGTCGCGCGACTCGCGATTTATACACGCGCGAGCTAGAGAGAGTCGACGCCGAGAACGCGTCGTAAAAATTCATGCGAAAATACACAACTCGTATACGTTATTCCGACTCGCGCTGCGCACGTACTCTCGCGCGCTTGATTATTTTCTTTCCCTCTTATCTGCGGCCGTTTCTTTGCTTGTCTGCGAAGGCTCGTGTAATGAAAAGATTCCGGCTGCAGATATTAATGAAGAAGTGTAATGTATTCGTGGCTTTTGAATTTCATTGCAATTTTCTTTTATAATATACTACCAGTCTACTCGCAAGTGTGACAGATATATCAAATTTTTTGTTTTTTTTTTCACTTTCTCTTATGTCTAATATTCACAAGCTTAACTTTCCGCGATGAAAAGTTTTCCCTTTGACAGTATCACTGCTCCGAAAATTCACAAACCGTCACCCCCCAGCAAAATACAAACACCTATAACCATCTCGATATATAATTTGGATGGAACTTTTTCAAAACAAGACACTCCGGTGGGCCGAGCACACGACTGCTTCAATCCAGACTCGTTATCCTCGTTCGCGGCCGCTGTTTACCGAGGCAAAGTACACGCGAGAGAGCTCGATGCAGTTCCTCGCAAAGGATCCTGGCAACGAGCCATTTGGGTCGTATAAGCTTGATCTTTCAGGCAGAACACAGCGCCGAGCCCGATATCTTCCTCGATCCTGTGCGGTGCCTCTGCTGATTTTGAAAATTCGCGTGGCGGGGAAAGAGGTTTACCGGGGGGATGTTTGACTTGATTTTCGACCGAGACTGCAGTTTCCGCAATAAAAGCTGCGTCGGTATGTTTACTCGGTGTTTAGGTTCGATTTGCCCTTGAGCTTTCGAGGTTTTACTCGAAATTTAGCTAATTTTTTCTAGAACTAAATTGCTGCACTTCAAAATTATACACTTCGCGAAAACGTGAATTGGGTCGTGTCACCGACACGATCGAAGGCGATCCGACTCACCCCCTTCTCAAACAAACTATCCCGATCAGAGGGAATGATCGTGAGAATTCGAGTTGTCGGTCTATAGTAAGCGCACGTTTACTTATCCGAGCGGCGACGTACACTCGCGGATAGTCAATATTCGCACTCGGAGTTTGCGGGGGGATACATATTGATTTAAGATAAACATGATTGCGAGGCTGGACTATATGTGTTAAATTACATTTCTCGTATACGACGTTTCCGCGTTAGTTCGATAATGCTTCGTTCGATTGTTTTTATTTTCTGAGCGCTAGTTTTATTTGTATATAGATATGCTGTACATTCTATGTATTAGTAATTATTGATTTATAATTTTCAAAAATGTTCCTAACGTATACAAATGCTATAATAATGTTGCAAAATTATTTAAATAAAAATGCAGCTTATTTTCGAAACAATCCAAAATCGTGACTTTTATACATAAAAATCCGAGTCAGGATAATTTTCTGCGTCAATATGGTTGGCCACCGAAAAGGAAGAAGCTTGTTTTTGTATTTTAATTTTGCTCAACTCAATCAAAAGTTACAGGCCAAACACGAAAGTTCCACATCAGCGCGAAAGTAATTAACGATCGATCAGCGCTCGAAATAGAGGAGGACCGTCGGTTAATTTCTTGCAAAAACACGCGCTCAGCTTATTAAGGGGAGGATTTAAGCTCGTATCTTCTATTTCCATTGCCACTTACGCCACCCAAATCGAATTTTCTCGACGCTACATCTGCCACACATATGTATAGCTACAGGGTATATCGCGCAGGAAAGTTCGGGGCGAGCAAAATAAATTCGAAGAAGATAATTAAATTCACTGTACACTGCGGCTTCGATTCTACCGAAATTTCTCTGCATTGCACATTTCGATTAAACTTTATAGCGAACTATTCAAGTCTCTCTCTCTCTCTCTCTCTCTCTCTCTCTCTCTCTCTTCGAGCGCTTGCAGGAGTAAAATGGAAATTATTCTCGTTATATGCAATCCGACAAGAGCAGAGAAAGAGAAAGACAAAGAGAAAGAAGCCGCGCGCGGTCTCTGGAAATCGCAAGCAATTATCGGAGGTTAATTGATTATACATATATATATGTACATACTCTTTGTTCGATCCAGCTATATATATTCTGGATTTATCACTAACGACTTTTCACGGAGAAAGATTATTCTCTACTATCGAATGCTTATCAATTCCAGATTGCGCGCACGTTGCGCGCTAAATTTGCTTTCTTTTCGCTCTCCGCGCTAATATAGGCGATATTAGCGCGCACAGGTGTCCGACTAAAGTATACCTCTTGTTTTTAATCTGCGTTCTCTGGGAAGGAAACACCCTTGTTTTCCCGCGGTCCGGAAGCGACGCGGCCAAGCCGAAACGCTTCCGGAGACGCTTGCGCTATACGTCCCGCCGAAACATCCGGCCACTGTGTTCCGGCTGGTGTCCTGAGTCTCCAACTCTCTTTCCTTCGAAATTCAAGCCGAGTGTTTTTATAATTGCTTGTTGCGTAACCGCCTGATTCGCGATGATTTATATCGCTCTTACTTTGCGTTCTATAACTATATAAATATCTGCATGATCTCTTCACTGTTGGATATTATGAACGCAATTTATGAAAACAATTTTATGTTAGATGCCATAAAAAAATAAATAATAAAAAACTTTTTTAACCAGATTTTTAATTTAAGCCATTTAAAATTAACTTGGTGTATGCCTAAACTACCAAATTTTCTCTCGATCGAATGAAACGATCCTCGAATCCTTGATTTAATCACAATACCGTCTGCATATATCAATTTTCCGCGCGGACCATCATAGGATCCCCAACTTGAGCTTCATCTATATAACAGTCCGCTATATACACACACACAGACCGGCGGGCGATCCTCGAGATTCCATTCGTCGGCGAAAACCGATCTAAATTCGAAATCGCGATGTCGATGAGTGATTTGCAAATTCGCTCGGGTCGCGCATATCTATATACAGCTTCGTTCCCAGCATAATGGATCCCCGAACTTTGGAGTCGCGAGGCCAAAGATCGAGTCGAGGTGCTGCTCTCCTGAAACTTTCAGAAGGGTCGTTTTAAAGCGACGCTTTTCGGGACTCTTGACTTTGACGCGCTTCTGTGAAAGAGAGAGAGAGAGAGAGAGAGAGAGAGAGGACTCGTCGGGGGAATTGATTTATTTAGACGGCTGCATTTTAGATTGCGATTTCGGATGATTCAAGTTTTGAAGGCTGAGCGCGCGCGTTTTATATGGCTCGGTAGGGTGTATTTTAAATTTGTAATTTTTACATAATATTATATGTGCTTACATTCATTTCTGTTCTAGCTACGTCGAGAAAAACAGGTACTCGTCCAGCAGCAGAAACATGACGATCATATTGACTCGAGCCAGTGACGAGGACTACATGGACGTGTCTTACTATTTTCACAACGGTATGTTATGATCGAAGCCATTATATATACGCACATCGATATAACGAGCAACCACAATCCAAACACGTCCGCAGATGAACAGCACCTGTATATGTCAAAGCCGCGACGCACCTGGCCAACCGATTCGTTTAGCCCGAAGTATAACACTTGCCGCTATAGATATATATATATAACACAGTGGTAACTCGCCCGCGCACGTGAGAGAGAGAGAGAGAGAGCTACTTATATGCACAAAGCGCAAAGAGAGATAATGTCCTCCGGTGCAGCGCATAATATAATCTCGTTTCGAGAAGTCGAGCGAGCGCGTAAACTAAATCTACTTGATGCGGATCATCCCCGGCCTAATCCAACGCGCCCTCGAAGCTCTTTGCGCTGCTCCGTTAACCGAGCGTACATATATATATACGTATACGGTAGCAGAGGCTCGGCTAATTATACCGGCAGCGTGTCAAAAGCTAAGCATCGCGTGTATGTGTGTGTATCGAGCCTTTGCCCGACGATCGAGTGCTCAGTCGTCGGCTCTTTGAAGCGGAAATTCGCATTAGTTATTTATATTCTTGTTGATATACGGTGGCTTCCGTATATATATACGTGCATTTTATCTCGTCGATAAGTCAGTGTCGCTCTTCGTGTATATACGTATACAGAGCAAGTTCAATCAAGCGGAGTGGGGTAGAGAGAGCTGGAGATTAAAATCGCAAAGGGAAAAATGAAAAACAATGTTGACGACGACGAGAGCTGACGAGCGGAAAAGTTACGGGTATGACGGGAGTCTACGCGCGCAAGTGTCTATTTGCAGTCGACGTGATTAAGTGAATTCCGTGATTTCGACGACCTCGCAGGAGTCCCTTCTTCCTCGTCTTTTTCGGCACAGCGCGCGCGAGCCACCACTCTTAATTAAAAAGCTCGACCGGGGTAAACACCGTGCAATCTGCGAATTCAGCCGTTCGTCAATTTTTTTGTAAGCCTGGCTCTCGCTCCTATATATTATAATCCTTGTGATACGAATTAACTTATTAAATTTTTTACCCCGAAACATCACGTTACATATATAACATATTCGCGAGAGGATGTATATACGTATACGGAGAAGAAAAAAAGAGAGATGTAAAATAGGAGCCTTTATTTCGCTCGCGAATATGGAGAATTTGAAAAACGAAAGGCACAGGTAAACCGTGAGAGCCAATATTTTGTCGCGTCGCGAGTCAAGAGTGCCAGCCTTCCGTGCGCGCGGGAAATAAAATAGCGTTCGTTCCTTTTGACGCGCGAAATCGACGAACCGAAGACCAAAGCTGAGGAGACGACGCCGAGAGCGAATATAAGAAAGTCAAACGTTGTGAATATTAGAGTAAGAGAGAGTGAGGCGGCGAATGCACGGAGGCAGAAATAAGAGGAACGTTAAAAAGACAAACGTAGTAGAAGAGGGCGAAGCGGTAAACTACGAGGCATTGGAAATAGGAGAGAAAATTTGCCGTTTTCATGCTCGACGTGTAAATACGAAAATGTGTGAATCGGTGTATTTTGAAGTATATACCTGTGTCAGCGCCTGACTGTACACGGCCGTGTTCTACTTGCGGATTTTATGGTAGACCCTGTTGCTTAAAATTAAAGCGTCGTTAGCTTTGTAAAATACATTCACAAACGTCAAGCATATTCAAGAACGACGTAAAGAAGAGGCGAAACGATGAAAGGGCTACTCGAGGCAGAGGTATAACGGGATTCATAGAACCGGATAATGAAAAAAGGGGGGTAAAGATGAACAGTGAATGAGCAAAAAGAGCTGCAATAACAACTTGACTCGCGCGTATACACGCTGGGTGAGAAAAAAAGACGCTCTTAACGTGTCAATATACACAAAGCGAGTATCATTCCTTTCGAGACTTGGCTTTCAAGAGTTCGAAAGAAAGAATGACGCATGGATCAGGAAAGACAAACTGGTCATTAATATATATATTCCCTTTTTAATTAAATTATAAACAAAAGAAATATTATTCGTTTCAGACCGAGAGTCCGGCACGCAGCAGCCGAAAACACTGTGTGACGTCGAGTATTACGGCCTCAGCTCACCGAACACAGGTACTGTGGTCCATCCCAAGACAAACACAATCTCAAAACATGCGCAGTGCAAGCAGCACTTCATCCCAGCTGCCAACCAGGCAGTCATAATCACGGTAAGCTCGCTTTCATCTAATTCAGTAAGAACATACTTTACGTTAGAAGCCAAGCCTGCGCCAACAGCAGAAATTACTTTCCATCCTCCTCTTGACACAAGCAATTTGCATCGTTGCTATATTCTACGGTCAGCAAAAAAAGCTCTATCGAAAGCTCTCGAATCGAAACGATCGCACGGCATCGACGTTATTAAAAAAAAAAGCTAGCCGCTATATGGTCGACTGCGAATCCATGCATAAATGCATGTAAAATAAAACAACCTCGCCGGCGTTAATTTCCATAAGTAAACAATAGCAATTAAACGCACTTAACGCGCGGGGAATCCCCGCATAGAACCGGCGAGGCATTAATAAAACATTCCCTTCGACGCGAGCAAGTGTACACAGATGACCAAAAAAAAAGGTATATAAAATAATACAGCGGGGAAAAAAACAACTGATTCGAAGCATTCTCTATACCTGTTTCAGCTGAACAGCACGATGAACCAGACGCGCGAGGACAGCCAATGCACGACGCAGTGCGGCGACCAGGGCTGCCGTTGCGCGAGCGATAAATCACTGGACAACATCGATCATCTACTGCTCGTCTCGCGGACCCACGGAAACACGCTGGCGTGTCTCTGCGGAAATAACCGGGTGAGTGCCGCACTACGCTCGCCCCTTTTTTTCACTTTCGCGTATACGCGCACGGCTGGGAGGGGGTCCACTCGTTTATTGCGTTTTTTTCCTCTACACGCGGCTTTTGTTCCCTTTCGGAGTCGTTGATTTCTTTTTTTTTTTCGGCGACTGATGCATGGCTTCGAGCGACTTTGATTCATTTTGCGTTTCAATTTTTTATCCTAGCTTTGAAAGATTGAGTTTCGTGCCTTGATTTTTCATTTCCGCGCTGCTGTGTGTGTGTATACGATTTTATTTGACTACGATGACTGATGAAACAATAATAAATAAATAAAATTAATAGGACTGGCTGCCCGTGGAGTTCTGGAGTACAACACCGGTGTACATCGAGTGGTCGAGATCGAGCCACGTGGGACTGAACCTCACGGCCGAGTACAAGTTCGTGGAGGACAGCTTTTGCGGTAGCCACGAGGCGGAAAAACTCGAGGGCGAGATACACGCCGGCTACTCGGCCAAATTCAGCTTTGCTCTGAATCACTACTACCAGCAGAAGTGCACTTATATCATCGAGTCGCCGCCTAATCGGGATCTCGTTATACAGATCGAGTCTTCGCAGACCAGTGAGTACTTTTACGTAGTTACGCTTTTTCGTAAAATAAAGTTACTACTACTACTATATAGATTTTTGAAATCTTGACAGAATGATAAATTAGTTTGGATGTCGTGAAACGTAAAGCGGGTATAATACTCTAAAAAATTAGACCGTTCAGAAAATGCTCAACGAAGCTTCCTCAACGAGACTTTCCATTATATTATGCGAAAGTCGCTCAACCGTTGACGAGACGTTTTCCCCCCTCTCTCTCTCTCTCTCTCTCTCTCTCTCTCTCTCTCTCTCTCTCTCTCTCTCTCAACGGAGAAACCAGAATGACGAGTGAAAGAGAATGAAAGAGAGAACAGCAGAAACTAAAAAATAATTCGAACGTAAACTGGGTCGTCGTATTAAAGCCACACAGCCCGCCGCAGAAGATTTACTGGTGCTCGTGTAGCCTCGGCAAAAGAATTTCGCGAAAAACAACAACTGCTCACGGAGAGAGAGCGAGAGACACGCTTATATAATGACTACATAGACTGCTTTTTTGCATCTTTAAAGTTTTCAAAGAACGCAAAATACAGAAGTCAAGCTTTGTCTTAAGAAGTCGAGAGAAAGAGAGGCCAGCTGCTTTGTGTTCAAGCTATTTTGCATGTATTTCGTACACGAGCTGGCTCGAAAAGTAACTTCGACGAGTAGAAATGCTGGATGGAAGATGTTCGGGCATTAACTCGAACTTTTCATTTCACAGGGCCGTGCACCGCTTGGAACATCACAGTCCAGGAGTACAACAAGACAACCAGAATCGCCGATGGTCCGAGACTGTACACGTTCTGTCCCCGAGACATCGCAAGAAATTTCACTATTGCACAGGATATACGCGCGGTCATGGTCAAGTAAGGCCCTTTTATGCAAATACGCGTCGAATATTTTTCCCACACGTATACAGCTCCTTAACCTTGACTATACCTCCTCCACAGGTTGCAAGCTCTTGGACGAACGGCACCGCAGTACCTTCTGAGGTGGCGAAACGTCCCCGCGAACTCGACGAGAAACACCCGAGACAGACATTCCATGACGTCGATCATCAACGTCGCGATGGCCAGCGCTTCGGGTAGAAGCCTCGTTGCGTCGCCAATCGGCTGCCTCCTGGTGATGCTACTCGCGACCACCTGATCGAGTCGCAACGTTTTCTTTCTACTCGATCTGTACATAGCGTAGCTGAACAACTTCATGATTTGGCCGATGATTTTGCAAGAGGTGTATAGACTCTTGCGGACTAAAAGCTTGACGTGATCGATTTTTTTGTTGTTGTTCCTTGTTTTTAACGCTCTATACTCTTCACGTCAGAGCAAATGGAGAAGAATTGACAAGTTCGGAATTAGGGAAGATCATTTTTGTAAAAATATTTTGATAACGCAGCGATGGTCGATCAGCTGCCAGGAAATATTCCCGACTTC
Source organism: Muscidifurax raptorellus (assembly GCA_020010945.3). Lineage (NCBI taxonomy): Eukaryota > Metazoa > Arthropoda > Insecta > Hymenoptera > Pteromalidae > Muscidifurax > Muscidifurax raptorellus. Next base: position 12,143,413 of record CM052079.1, on the reverse strand, counting down.
GGGTTGCTATTGATGACGCGTGGATGGGCTAAAGCTATTTTTGAATAGATTGTACGACTTTTATACACAACGAAACTGATATTAGAGGTATATTTTGTAGCTATCCTAACTAATAGATTTTATGGTTTCAACGTTATATCGACATGATGTGATTTGTCACCCGTATCTCTGTCAGTGCTTATTTATTTTGTAAAATAGTAAAACGTACGACCTTATAATTTCATGACTTTCTGTTTATCGAATTGTGTAATTGCATGTAGAATATATATAAAAGTCAATCTATTCGAAATTGATAATCGACTTTCGAGAAATTAATTGGTGGCGTTCTGAAATCACACGAGTTGTAAATTTGGAATTGACAGGCTTCGTTCCAAGAACTTTGTATAAATACTCTATTTAAATAATAAATCTTATGAAACTAGCATTTTCATAAACGAAATACACTTATACTAAAACTAGTCAAGACGGAGTATAAACTAAGAGTAATAATTTTAGTACTAAACAATGTATGAGAGTAGTAATTCATTACTGATTGTAAAGCACAAGTTATGCAGACATTCGGTGTGGCGAAAATAATTAATTTCCGTTATATAAATTTATTTTGACGTTTGATGTAAAAGTCTATAGGGCCGATGGTTATTAAACATTTTTTCTATTGATTGAATATATGAATTGAATATGAAAAAAAACTATTATAGTTATTTTTGTACCAAAAATGTAATAACTAAAATATTACTTTAAGATAAGAATAGCTCGCGTTCAACAAGAGCGTTCATAAAGACATTGTTGAATCAATCTCTTATAAATTATATGTTAATCATCTCATCCTCGTTTCATTGAAAAAAAAAAAATAAACTGTACATAAACCTGTAAGTAAATCATCTAAAGTATATAACATAATTCTTAAGCTTCATGCTACAGTAAAAAAATGAGTATATCAAGTTATTTACTTAACTTACAGTTTACAATGATGAGTCGACAACATTAAAAATTGATCGACTCAAAACTGTTTAAAAACACTAAAGAAAAATATAAATAATGCTACTTTTAAAATAGAAATTGTTTTGTATATATAAATAAAGTTGCTAAACAATTTCTAGTATATAAGAGGCATTTTTTATATCCAAAAAAAGTTATGTTTTGCACTTCCATGGCGTCGCTAGTTATTCAACTATATTACTAGACAAATGTACAAAGACATGATGAAATATTAGCGTTTGTACAGAATACAATGAACTAGAGATTAAGGCAGCACGGAATTATTGTTGTAAAATAAATAAGAAAGACGATGTAAAGTCGACTGTTACGATAAGTGTTTATAAGCGAGATTACGAGAAAAATGTATTTTAACGAACGAGCTTCGTCTGCTTGAAAGCAGCTCTCGATTTTATTGTTAATTCATTCGATTGTCGTCCAGAATTGCTATACGTTTATTCTTTTTCCAACCGTAAACGGCGAGAAGAAAATTGTATGCGAGTTTTTTTTTAAATCAGTTTAGTGCTTTTCGCGATGTTTGACTTCCAATCAATGTTTAGACTCTATATCAACTATATAATTTTATAATTCAACTCGTATTTACATTATTTCTTTTACTTTAAAAAAAAACGAATGAATTTTGTCCTCAACACAGACAATCGTAATATCTCCATGCATAATAATAGTTCTAATGAATTAAGTTTAATTAAATGCTACATCTTTCAAGTTAAAAATTATATTAATAATTTATACTTAAATAAAACGTTAAGCAGCCGTTATGGAGCACGTTTCTGATTAATATGAAGCCTATTCTGGATGATTTGTCGATAATATAACTTATTGATTATTGCTAAGAAACACTAGTTACGGAACTAATTATATGTACTTAACTTTTAAGAAGAATGTAGAATTAATAAAAAAAATGCGAAATAAGAAACGAATCTAATAAACCAGCGATCAAATAAAACCATAGAAAAGAACATCTTAAGCAAAGAATTATCATAATATTTAAAGTTTTTTTCTTATGATATTTAACTCAAATAAGATCGATATAAATATGTGATATCATCAATTATTTTATTTTATTTACATTCTATTATTATTAAGATTTAACGAAAAAGCGTTTTAAATAAATGATTCTATGCTTAAGATGTATGTAGTTATAAATGAGCGAATCCTTTTGCAAGATTTTCAAGGAAAAAGTATTAAATATTTCATATACAAGAGTCAAGACCGCGTAGACGTGGTAGTTGCACTATCATTCGACAATGAGGGTATGAGCGTTTAAAGTATTTATATGAAAAGTGAAATGTAATTAATACATGCATCGGAATTTAGTTAGGACAAGTTTAACCAATACGCGCCAATGATGTCAAAATAATTACGTCAGATTTTTCTTAAATTTTTCTCTTAAAAGAAAATATTATAATAATATTAGTATTATTATTTAATAGATATATATTCGTCTAAATATTGTAAAAATGTAAATATAAAATTGTTACAAAAATTACATTTAAATGTATATTACGATAAAATGGAATGATTGGAAACACTGCGTTCTTAAATTGATAAATTCAATGATTTATTATATCATTCGCATAAAACTTACAAAAAAAATATAAGCAATAGTCTTGTGCTGATAATACATTAAAAACGGAAGCTAGATCTTTAACAGTACACGAAGGACTTTTATACATTTGTAGTAGAAAGAGTTATTTTGCACATTAAAAATTCATATTCAAAGATTTGTATCCAATTTATGCATGATAACGCAATATTAACTTTCACTTTTCATGATAAACTACGCTACCTCTTCAATTTTATCACTATTCGTCCAAAGTCACTTTCATGTGAAAAAGCTGTTGAGTGCGTACTTTAGAATGATGTATGTTGAAATCTGAAATGTCTTCATAAATGATTTCGAAAAATGGCTCAAACTTTATCCGAATCTTTTTTCTTTGCCATTCAAAAATATATGGTAATCTATTATCATGCCGAATGTTCGATTTCAAGCATTTGTTTGAAGTGTATACTGGATGAATGTCACGTGCGTGGCAACTGTTAAGGAGTCAGCGAACGCTTTGGTAATATATCTTCATCCAAAAGGATGCTATCGCTGTAAATAATTGGTTTGGCGCACGATACGACATATCAATCATTCAATTTCCCTGTGAGTTGGTATGCAATGCACATTTCCCATCGCGGTGTCGGAATAATCAATCAAGAGATATTATACATTACTGAAATTTCATGAGGCTGTAAGCAAATCCTACAGAATCAGCATTCGATCTAAGAATTTATTGAGATAGAAAATTACTTTAATGTTATTAAACGTTGCATAAACAACTCCAAATTATTATACTTACAATAAATTTCTACCATAAGATATTGTCTTCTAAAAAAATTAGATTCGGATAGAGTTTTGAAAACTTAACAGACTTATCAGACTGATTGTCAAACTAAGAGAAAAAAGTATTTCTCATTAGTTGATTATTTATTATTATAACTAAACGTAAAAAATATTTCCCTTTAGGACAAAAAGCGAGTTTGGCAAAATAACATTAAAAATAAATATAAAACAGGCAAAAGCAAAAAAAAAATATACGAAAATGGCCCAGCTCGTCGACCTCGTCAAAACAGTGATGAAAGTGTCCAGGTAAATAAACACAAGAAACGTGTAGACGAATCAACGCGGTATGAGCATATTTTGCACATAGTTGTTTTGTTTCATTTTTCAGTCGTGCATGAATATATTTGAGTAACGCGAAAATTAACAAAACAAGTTTCGATATTTTAACTGCCAAATTTCTAAGATAAAAATTCTTTACTTTGATGAATTCACAGACGATAAATATAAATGTATTAAGAATATACACTATAATTCAATTTTTGTATTAATTTGTGGCGAGTGGTGCATTTTTTATTGATTGGTTAAGTCTACTTGCATAATCTTAAATATTATGGAATTTATTTTATATTTGAATTTAAAAAATAGAAATGTATACGCATCTTCAATCTTTCATAAGACACGGTCTGATCCTCTGAAAGCAAATATATGTTATATGTACGTAATAGACGTGTATATCTAAGTCACAATAAATAGTCAATTGTTTCATATAATGAAGAAAAAATAAATAAAATGAGATGAAGCACTAATATTTCTTGCCTTTACTATTTCTTACTCACCTTGATATCCTTATAGATTATTTAAAAAGGATCATAGAATACATGTGAAAAAATTATTGTATTGTTTTATAAAAAAACATTATTTATTCAACGACTTTTAAAAAAAATCTAAATAGTATCCTAAATATCTTTCTACGAAGGTACATACATTATTACAGACTGAAAACTATTTCTTGTTTTTTGAAAATATTTTTATAGGGTCGTACAATCACTCACACAAAGAAAATGTATATAAAGATGGTAAATATTGAGATACAGATCTTAGAGAATAAGAAGAAATCTACACTAATAATCTTTATAATTATTTGTAAGTGTGCTTTAGACTGGATACGTATTGTTATTTACATTTTAACACAATATCAAGATTGCCTATGCTGGAAAAAAGTAACGATAATGACCACTTAAAGTTTTTAGTATTATATTATCAACAATTTCGAACCCATAATTAAAAATTTTCAAAATAATTAAGCTCTTATAATCACATTTCTAATTATGAGTATCGTTTTAAAAGAAATATTTCGTTATTTAAAATATATATCTTTAAATAATAGTATTGTAAAATTTTCATTCTCAAATTGTTAAATTTTACATCCCCATTTCAACTTCCAAATGATATTTTAAAATTTGTACAATACTCGTACAGTATAATATGAACTTTTGTTGCCTAGAATAGGATACACGATAAATGATTTAAATACTATTATACATACATAAATGGTTTAAAAAAGATAACAATATAACTCGTTTATAATATTTACTTCATCGAATGAAGAAAAATAATTCCTAACAAGTTTTTGGTGCTATGCACGAAAACATGAATGTATAAACGATTGTCAAATCTTTTACACTATACGTACACAATAATGGAGACCTTCTTTAACAGACTTAAAAATCTTCGATCGACGAAAATTGATAATATATTTATATATAATATATACTTTCATAAAATTCCTTATCTATTACAACAAGACGTATTTGAGATTCTTGAAGCTAAAAAATTAAATAAGAAACTTTATTAGCTGATTAATTCACAGCTTTGAATATCTATTTCCACAATTATTGTAATCTTTTTATTGATATTATCATAATTTTTCTTCTCATCATACTATCGATATAATATTTATACGACAATCATATCAATAAAGTTCAATAAAATTTATATTGCAGAAATAAATATTTCAAATTTATGTTAAAAACATTTGTTTTTTCAATTTAATAACAAATTAACTTTTAATATCTCTAAGTACTAAGTTTTCATGACTTTCAACTATAATAAGTATAATGAGCTTTTACAACAACTCACCATATTTCAATAGCCTAGATTTCTACAATTTTTATCCAACTTTTGTGATTTCTTACTGTTTCTATTAGTAAGTAACAAAACATTGAGGTTTTCACAGAGAGAATGTTAACAATTATTAATGGCATGAGTAGAACTTTTTTTACTCATGCATAATTGCAATACGCGTCGCACGTTTCTTATTAATTATTTTATACATCGAAACATATTGCGCAGCTAATTACTTTCAAAGTGTGTGTTTATCGTATATGCGATGGATCTATATATCTGATATTTCTTATTAACCCAATATGAAAACTGCTGTTTTTCCAAAGAACAAATTTCTCAGATTTTACCTCGTATTTTATATAAATCTTAAACCTTAAACTAACCAATGTTGAGCCTTCAAGATGAATAATAATTACGATAAACCTAATTTACGATGTTACGTTATGTAGGAATGCCGACGCAGAATTCAAGAGTCCCAATCGTTGTTTTTGCTTTCTTTGTTCCGTCATCTAAAAAATGCAGTTTGTTATGACAACAATTTGTGAAACTTTATGGCAATAAAAACAGTTGTAAATTTTCATTCTAGTATTTATTAAACATAACCGTCTATTTTCTGGTCTCACCTGATCTCTAAGTTCGGTTAATTGCTGGGATAAACACTTGATTAGTGATTGAGTCATCTCTAGCTGCGACTGAAGGCTCCTCAACTCCACCTGTTCGCCCTCACCTTCATCAGCAGCCAGCGATTTGGCTCTCAACCGTGGAAACCACTCTAGATTCCGATCCTGTAAAAGTACACCGAGCTTAGAGGTTGCCCGCACTCTCAATGTCCAATTAATCTTAAAATAATCCCTCCAAGCTCTATGAGCCCTTTACCTTGACCATCATGTAGACGTAGGATTCAGGTCCAGTGAATTCGGTCGGATCTTTCACTCGGACCAGGACGATAAAGTACAAATAATGCCACATGTTATGCTCGTGTTTGATATGTTCTTCGAAAGATACCGTCTTGTTATCAAAAGCTGAACGGTTCAAGCCACAGATAAAGCACGTGTTCTTTAGAATCAGTTCCTTTTGTTGTTTCTCGGAACGCAAATCGGCGAACGTATCAATGATGACACCAAAAATCAGGTTCAGAACAATAATGATGACAATAAAGAAGAAGAGTAGATCGTAAACTACTCGTGCGACGAATAGCGGCTCCTAAGTTAAACAATGATTTTTTGTGTTAGCTTTTTGTAGCGAATGTTAAAGTTATAAAAATTGTAGCCAAACTTACTGTGCTTGATGGCGCTCTTAAAATGTCACCTATTCCTCCACCGTTTCTCAAGCCTTGATTTAACGTAGTGATAATACACATTATAAGCGAATCGCAAGCTCGTTCTTTTAATTCTCCTCCAACATTGACTACTTCACCACTAGGAATCAAATCTGCATCATCTGTGTTAAAAAAATGTATTAATTTTCGAATACGAATAACAAAATCTAAAGATATAAATTTAGTATTGGTAAAATGAATACCTCGTTTAATCAATCTTGATATGGTTTCAGTAACATCGCAGCTTTGATTTTCGTTGGTACAACTACCCATCATTTCTTTTGCGGTCGATGCTACACAAACATCGATTTATCATTTTAGATGACAATAAACCACAAGTCAATCTTTGAAATATAATAGTGTAAATAATAAATATTTCACTTACATAAGATTTCTTCATCAACGCTGATCAAAAAGTCATCTTTGAAGAACATGTAGCCAATAATAGAAAACATGTATACCAAAATTAAAGCCAGGACCGCTGTGAGTATAATAGATCTTCCATTTCTAGTGACAGATCTTATGACATTTAATAATGTTTCTTCGCGATATACTACATCAAAAAGCTAAAACGAACAAATTTTGTATATCAAGGAAACGTAACGCTAGAATTATATAAACATATAATATAATTAAAAAGAGCTTACGAGAACTGAGAAGAAGAAAGGATGCATTAATATTCCTAGCACACAAAATATTAAATACAGTAGGTGGTAAAGTAACTCAACGTTCGTTACTATTTGTTCTAAATTTTTGGTCAGAGTACCCTGATTTCCTATTATACTAATGAGATGGACTACTTTAAAGGCGACCTAAGAGAACAAATAAAGAATTAAAGTCAAGTCGTTAAACTAAGGAAAAATAATTAATCTCTTAATCTATCTTACTGTGAGAAAACCAAGTAGCCATAATGTTGGTTCGGGACCCATCGAGAATATCAATCTTAATATCGTCGCCAGAACTAATGTGCGCACAGCTGATTCCCTGCCTAAACACAAAACTATGGCCGCTGACGAGACCATACATGTCCAAATGAGACCGGACACATGTGAATTGAGTTCTGCAAAAGAATTAAAAACGACATATTAACAATTAATATTCTAAGAAGTACAATATATTCAAATAATAGGTGAACTCTTACTTGGTACGTTGTCCGTGAAAGGATAGAAAAAAGCAACAATAACGTTGATAAGAACTGCACAGTTGAATAAAATGTTGCTCCACAGAGACATATAACTGCTAACCCAGAACAGCATAGGCTGGCCTCTGAGTTTCTTCTGCCATTTCATCTCATTAAACATGTCTTCCGTTCTTTCAAAGAAATCCGAAACTTTCGACCCTTGATCATCTCTCTCAGCCGTGTGGAGAACCCGAATTTTCGTATCGTGTGTGATGAGCTCGCAAATCTCCGGTATCGGAAATACAATTTGCTCCAAGGTCCTGTCGTGTCTCACAATCTAGAATGATTCCAGAATGAACCTCTCAATTCAAGCAATAACTCATTAACAAGCTAAAAAAAGTTTACTTCTATTTGTGCTGTGTGAGTTGCGTAGTACTGCAACGCCTTGTTGGTCTTGGCATCCGCGGAACTTTGCTCCGATGGTTTGAGCAATGACGCGAGCTCCTTATTATGCTGAGCGAGTTGATGGCACAGGATGTAGATATTGTGTCCAACCTATTGAACGTCAGAAATAATTAGTCTACCATTATATGAAGGAACTAGTAAAATTTATCAGAAGCATAAAAGTGGTACCTCTTTAGGTGAAACTGCATCGTCCCCGTCATTCGATGAGTCGTCGCCATCAGTATCATCGTCGAGCGATTCTTGATGGAATGCCGTACAAGCCACATCTACCAGCTGCTTTGGATTCATATTGTACAGTATCCTCTCGGCATTTTCGCTGTCACCTCTACTCTCCATGATGGCGAGCAGAAGTTTACTCGCGTTATTCTTTAGCTCGAGCACGAGGTCCATGCGGGACTTGCCCAGTGGGTTGATATCATTCAATATTAGAGCCGTGATAATGTCCAAACCATTCGACTCGTGTGTGGCTATGCAATTTTGATTATCATGACAGGGACCCTGGCAATACTCGGTGAGGGTCTCTAGTGTCTGGTTGATCAACGCGACATTATATTCGTTGATATAAAGCCCAAGGAGACCAAGACCACCGGTCGTCGATCCGCAGATACAATCGAGAAACATAAGCGTCTCCGAGACGAGATTAAAGTTGGTCTTGTTATTTTGATTTCGCAGGAAGTTCTGAAGTTCACGATTGTGGTTTTCACACAGCAGCTGAAGAAAACGGAGAATCGGCTGCATTACGAGAACCTTAGCGTTGAGCTGAGCCTCGTCACGTTCGGCACCGGAACCAGCTCGGTGTCTCTCTTGTTTCTCCGCAATCATGTCCTCGAGAGCGCTGTGCAGTGCCGGATTTCCGGCGATGTCCTCGACGGGGGCCAGGTTTCGCACCGCAGCGTATGCCTGGGCTGTCGAGGCACCCTCGACACTCAGCTCGTTGCGCAGCTCCTCTGTTATCACAATGCCGTTTGGTTTGCCTATTTTTCCCGAGGGTGAGCCATTTATGTGCAGAACCAAGGATTTTGCAGAAACGTAAATAAAAATGAAAATGCAAATAAGCAAATTATAACGTGTGTTAGTGTGCTAAAATTGTATTGTTGAAGAAATATGAAAAAACGAGGCAAATTAGAAGAAAGGAGCAAGTAATTGTGTTCGAAAATAATGGTGAAAATTTGCAGTTTTAAAAAACACAGCGATTATTTACCTGAAGCTCTTTTCTTAGAGAGCTTTTCAAGCTCCTTGCCTTCGTGAGCTTTGTCTTCATGAGCTTTCGCTGCCATGTCCGAGGTATTGACGGTGACTGTTGCTTTAATCTCTTGCTGAGAATCTCTCATTTTATCGTAAAATACCTGAAACATGAGAACAAAAGAATAAACGTAAAATCAAGCACATGTATACATGTACAAGAAATAGGTCGAACTTACCTTAAAAAACGATTGACTTAGATCGCCACCCATGAGTTTCGTAATCATGCTTTTTTGAATTATGGGATTTCCACCTTCCAACAGAGCGATTCCCAATTCCACAGCCTCGACGAATATGCTTGGTGAATGCACACTCTTAATGACCAGCTCCACAACGAGATCCGATGCTCCTTCCCGATCGAGATGACTCTGGACTTCGTGCAACGTTCGCCCAGCACGACTGAGCATTTTTGCTTGAAAATTGATGATTAGATTAGACGGTCATATTTTTTTACATTTAGAAATAAAAAAAGTAATTTTACCTCCTGGCCCATGTGTGACCGGCATTGTACAAGGTGCCCCGATATCCACATTTTCAGGTTTTTGCAGGAAGCTCTTGCCGAAGTATCGCGCCAGCAAATTACTTCGCAACGCGTCTCCCTATGAAAACACAAGTATCTTAGTTTTGTCTGCTAGCAAGTGTATTACTGTTTTGATGTACCAATCACACTGCTACAGTAAATCTGATATTTCGTTTATTTACAAGTAGGACGGGTTTTGATTTACGATTCTAGAAAAAAACTAGTTGGCTCAAAAATTCTAAAGTAAATTAATATGACATTGATATTTACAATTCGAGTAGCACTTTACGGCAATTTGCATAGCGATTTTTTAGTTAATTACGTTGAGCTTGTTTCACAATATCAATTAGTTGGAAAAAATGGGTCTATTAATTTGTTACTACTTTCAAAATGCATATTACTATTATGTACATGTGTGCGTATTAAAAAAGTATAGTTTTGTACTTTGGTCATGGAATAATGTAAGCTAGTACTTATAATACTCGGGGATGTACTTTTTTATACGTTATAAAATTTGTATGTTCTGTAAAATTTGTATGTAAAACAATAAAATGTTGCACAAAATTAAATTAAAGAAGAGTACACTGCTATACACACATGGCAAGTTATAGGCTAAAATAATTCTTATTTCATAAATTATATAGTTTACGGTTATAGTAATCTTCATTGTGTATTGGTACATCGTTAACTTACGTGTCAATAAACAATTATTTTTACGATTGCACACAGAAATGTTGACAAGGCATACATAAACGTACCTAGACACTTAGCTAATATCAGCCCTACGTTACATGCAAACTTAATTTTACAATGTAATGTCTTAAAAAAATTCAAATAAATTTATGCAGATTGAAAATGTTTTTGTGGGAAGTGGTTGTTTAAAGTGCGCCAAAATAAATCTTCACAAAAATTGTGCAAAAATGCAAAAGTAGTAAATTTAAAAATAAAAAAACACAATAAATACCCCAAAGAAATAATTACTCGTTAAGCTTATAAAAACATTAATGTTAATTCACGATTTAAAAAACGTGAATATTAAAGTAAAGTTATCATAAAACATGTTAGATTTCAAATAATTAGTAAAAAATTTAAGTTTGCTTATATTGCGAGATAGATATCAGAAAAGTAAATAAAAGAGTTTCACGAAAAAATTCATTGAAAATGGCCACTGATTATACACAGATTTTCGCACCAAAACATAATCAAACATGATTATACATAGCGAAGGGCGTAGGCAACTTTCAGCAGCTCCAAAGCGAGTTCTTACATGCACGTCTGAAATGAACTCTTGGAAAAATTCGCAGCTATACCATGAGAATGATAATAACGGGAAAAAAGGAAACAGAAAAAAACAGATGCTGACATACAGCGAATTTCGCAAATCACAGAAGAATACACGGCAAAGTGAGCTCGTATAATCGCTCTTCTTCGCGTCTACAGAGGTATACTCATTGAGCGGTATACCAATAAAAATCATCGAGCCAAAAAATGTACGACAATAAAAATAAGTACAAAATGACAAAAAACTGTACAGTCGAAATATATGCATCGTGCCTCACTTATGCGTATATAGGTAATATAGAGCGTACGTTCTTTTGTAATCGCAGTATTATATAGTAAAGATATTTTAAACATAATCAACTTTATCGACTGGAATTCTAGGCAGTTGTTGTTGTTGTTGTTGTTGTTGTTCCGTCAGTTGTGGCTGCTGCTGTAACTTGTTGATTACCCGTTGCTGCTGCTGTTGCTCGTCGCCAGTAACAGACCCTTCAGTACTAGTTCCGCCACCACCACTACCACCACCACCACTGTGACCAATAACCGGTGAAGAGTATCCGCTGTCGTTAGTCTCAGCTGTAATCTCTCGCGAAGTCTGTTCTTCCGACGCGATCGTCGAAGCCGATTCTGGCTCTGGCTGGACCGGCGGGGTCGGAGGCGCAGTTTTAGCAATATCGGAGCAGCACAGGCTGTCCTCGTTCTTTGCAGCATGAAAACACCTTTATCTACAAATCTAGCTCTACTGGTCCGCTACTCACCGCGGTCGCCCTCTCGGTATTTTTACGGTATTATAGTGGTGATATCATTTGAGTAACAAGAACAACGGGAACAATAACAGTGATAATCGAACGCCGGGACATAACAAGTTAATGCTGCTTGTCGATGCTTTAGCTTGACTTTTAAAGAACGTTATTATGTTAATGTTTTTCAGCCATGTAAAAGAAGAAAGTTTCGAACTCTATGTATATAAGATGCATTCTGATTTCGCCTAATAGTGGTGATAAATGGTGCCGAGCATTCGGTCTCTTTGCGCTCTTACGAAAATTATACAAATTTACTTTGCTCCGCGTACAATCATCTCATAATTACATGTGTGAGTACATTCATGTGGATATTTTAGACAGGACGTGTTGCGAGATGATGGTACGACCGCCGACACGATTATAAAAAGACCGAGTACTCCCTTTTGACTACGTATATGTATATGCAGTAATAATTCCCCTCTCAATGAGTCATAAATCGCTGATCGAATCAACTCAGCTTTCATGCATGCGCTTTAAGCTCGGCTACTGACCTTTTCTCCGTATTCCGGATCTATCGCCATCATCTCGCGCAAGGTTCGCAGCACCTTTACGCACAGCTTCTCCTCCTTCTCTTCCAGTAGCTTCTCCGTGTGCTTTATTAATCTGTGAATTGTTTTTAGATGATATTTTTTCTTGTCGAGTAAAAGCCTAAATGATAAATGCAATGCAAACAAAATAAATAAATAAAAAACTACTTAAAAAAAAATTAAAAAAAACATTGTTCATAAAAATTACTAGCCTTGTGCAAGCGGGGATATATATATACCTTCGTATGAAACCGCCGTTCTCGCATCGCTTTCGCGCGTCGGTCGCCACGGGAAAGAGCAACTCCGGCCTGTAGAGTATGTCTACCAGCAAAGACAGCTCCGACTGTACCAGCGGCTTAAGCTGTTCCTCTAGCAAAGACACGATGTCTTGCAATCCTTCGATGATGCTACGATCTAGTCGCATCAACTGACTTTGGCTTCGCTCGATCTTGGGCTGCTTCGCCGCCTGTAACCACTTGCTCGTCTGTCTGCTGAGCATCGCGGCCTTGTTGAACATCGAGGCGACCTGACTCTCCAGATCGGTAGGAATGGCGATGCCTCTTCCTTTGGCTAAACATGAACATAATTTTTAACATACGATTAAATCTTTGACGAATGAAAAATAAATGATAATACTAACCGACATCTGAGAGAGTACGGATGCAGTTCTCAACGCTGAATCGCTGACCTGCGTTCAGCCAGGCGCACTGGGATACTTTGAAAGCCGCGTGAAGAAGTTGAACGAAGATGGGCTGTCTTGTCTGTCGAGTGAAATAGAAGGAATGAAATTTTGTTTTTTTGTACGAGTAAACATATAATTTAAAAACCCTTGATACATGTATAATTATGTAAAGTTTTGAAGATCGAAAATTAATTCATTTTCCACCGAGAACATAGAGAACAGGTATTATTTTTGATTGATCAAAGAATATTACTTTTATTAGCTCCATTAAACCTATTAATAATCGCTATTATTTAATGTGCAAAACGATTCTTATTTTTAATTTGGTGTATGTACAAATTCCGTGAAATATCGAGACATACGACGAATTGCGTGTATTTTATAATTTCCATAAATCTTGAGATTGGCAAATTGTGTATTTACATTATCTGTGAAATATCGAAACTTGACAAGAAAAGCGTAATAAAGATTGTAGCGCAACTAATTGGAAAGACTCGTTGAATTTGCGCGCTACCATGAAATCTATAACAGTCATGCCATCCGTGCAAAATATATATATGTATAACTGTAGTTATAGATTCGTGTAATATAAGTGTATATGATAGTCTTCGTTCGCGGTGCATACTTACATAGTCAGTGAAATTAGTATCACTGCTACGGTCGTAATCCTTCATGTTCCAATAGAGCCTGGCTTCGTGCAGGTGTTTCTATCGAAACCCAACACCAGTATGTGTACCATTTTACAGAGCCAGCGATAGTAGTAGTGGTAGTAGTAGTAGTGGTAGTAGTCGAGGTATGAAAGTAAACGCCCGATGCGGACATGCCAAAAAAAAGACACACAGAACATGCTACTAGTGGGCTTCGCATTAACCAAGCGATCGTCCTTTCGAGGTGGTTAATCTTTATTGTTTTTTGTGTTTGTTAGAAAGGGTTTTATGATAATTTGTTAGTGATATGATATAGAATGTTAGGGGTGTAGAGATGTAGAATGTTATTTAATATATAGTTTGTTTGTCAGATTTATGTGAAGGATGGAAATCAATTAGTGAAGTGTTTTGATTTTCAAATGATAATAAGATACGCTCGATATTCTTTTTATTTAGTAACTAATTTATCAGCTACTTGTATATTTCATCCGATGTTAGCAGCGTTCAAAATAAGCATTATAATCTCTACAGATTTTAAAAGCAGAAGTGTATTGAGTATGATCAAACATATACGTGTGCATTGATAAAACCGCGCTTGCATTGTGGTGCGATATTTTTGCATGTGAATAAGGTGTACTTACACGCTTTTATCAATGCATATCACGTTTTAATTCTACATTACAATAGGAACTTCAATTATGCATGAAATATTCGGTTTCCTATGGCTAAATTAATTCAAGTTATGTATTTATTATGCCATATTATGTTAAATATGCTTGGTTAATGCGACGCATTCTCTCTCATATTTTCCATGCAAAGCGAAGAACCATGTGCCGCTGTACAAGTGTAATCTAATAAATTAGAAAGAAATTAATTTATGAATACATCCAAAATACCTATACGATCGATCAATTAACAATTATATTTAAAAGAGTCAGAAGCGCTATTATAAATTTGTTTGCGATAACGTAAGTAAGAACCATATATTTAGTGCAAATAAATACAATTACGGATCGACAATGTATAGAAACTAAATTTCACTTTTGTATGAAACATTTGCTAGTGCGATTACATCTTATATCTTAAATTTACTGCTGAACTGGCTAACATTAATCTATACCACTATTCGCTAATCTAACTCCACTCTTTTCCTTGGTTTCCAGTATAAAATTACCTCGAGTATGATGTACTTCGATTGTGAAGCAAGGCAAAATGCAAATTAAATTTCACATGTCATTAGAATGAATTATGTTATTTGTAATAATTATTGATTGATTATTGAACTTATTAAGTATGCAATGAAGTTGCTATTATTTACGGGTAACAGTTGCATGAATGACGTTAACATTTTTTGTGAATAGCAAATAATTTGATAGTTCAATTTTTTAATGAAAAATCTCAGTCGATCCCTAAAAAGTTTCTTTGAAAAATAATAAATAAATACCGGGAAATAAGTTTCTAATGCGATATCAGTATGTATAAAGCTTGTCTTGTACAGAAGAGGAATAATGAATACAGATCAAAGAATTGTAGGACAGTCAAACGAAATCAGAGAAATAGCATATTAACTGTAAAAGACAAGGCTAGTAGAAATATTTCGTCCAAATAACCAAAAATTATCGGCATTGAAATTTTTACCTGGACTGTAGTGCTCTGGTCAGAGAACGGACTGCTGAAGAATGTTGTGATAATACTCATGAGGCAGTTGGTAACGTAATTCTCAAGAGCAGTATCGGCATGGTCGCGGTCGTGGGTAGCGGTCGCTATGAGTCCCATGTCGACTATAAACGACTTTTCAAAGAGGGACCACATGTGATTCGACGTGTAGATCTCTTTCATTTCGACTTCCGTATCGATGTAACAATGATTCAAAAAATTTATATACGCTTCTTTCACCTGCGAAATATTTAGTAATTTTCATAATTGTTAATCATTGATGTAAATACAGAAAAGAATGTACAGAAAACAAACTGACCTCTGGTATGCAGTCTGGATGCGATACCATGGCAACGATGTCGTCCAGAGGTAGAAGACTATGGCACTTAATTTCAGTATTTACATTTTTACCCATCGTACAACACGCCAGTAATTTGACTAATTCAACGTGGTATTTCAGGGGACTACTTTCGTCCATTCGATGTCTCTCCGACCTCATCATCTCGACAAAGTGATTGAACGACGCTCTGTCATTGTAGAAAACTAGTACATCTTCACCCGCTTGGACCAACTAAGGACAAAAAAGGCAGCCCGTAAAAATCAATTTAAAGAAAAGTACTACGTAAGCGCTTTAAAAAATTACCTCCTGCATAACCAACTCTTGACACTTTCTGATGAACTGATTCTCCGCCTTAACAATCGTCTGAAGGAACTTGAGATATTGTACGTGTTTTCCATGAGTTTCGATACAGTGCACGAAGTGCTGTATAACTTTTGGGTTGACTTCATTGCAGAGGGTCGAGTTGTCCTGGAAGATGCTGCATACGGTCTGGGCCTCTCTGATGCCCGGATTCAGGAAAAGGTCGAGTTGTTTGTGCAACAGTGCCTGATTCTGCTGGTTGCCCAGACAGAAGTTTTGCAAGAAATCGTGGGCCAGTCGCATGAGCTCGATCATGCGGACATCTTCTTTGGAGTCGAATGGCACCTGCAGAAGATCCAGGACAATCGTATGTACGCCAACATTACGCAGAAGACGCTGCTCGTGTTTGCGCGGCTTCACTTGACCACCAGGTAACGTCTGGATGCAAAGCTTGTTCATGCGAATCAAGATCTGTTGGATCTTGCGATACTCCTCCGCCTGGTCGGCGTGTAACGGTGGGCCCACATCCAAATCTATCGCAGAACCTTTCTTTTCCATAGATGATAACTGCGGAGGTGTTTTTCTCGGAGTCGTACCTTCGTCCTCATCTTCTTTTTTACTTTTACTCTTCTTCTTGTTTGCGTGATCTTCTGTGGCTTTTGACTTGTAAACCCACAGTTCAGACTTTTCAACCGATTGGCGTAACACGTCTAAATCAGCCTTGATTTGTTTATAAGACTCGACATCACTGTCCGACACTAAAAGTTGAACCTGTAATACGCAAAGTCGATTGTAAATAAGCTATTTGGATTATTTATAAAGTTCTATCGAGTCTTCTGAATACCTGTTTGAATGCTTGCAAGACTTCCTGTCTCTGACTGAAATGTCTGAATAGAAGATGAAGTGCACCGGAAACCAAAGGTGGATAATCATGCATGGCCAGATGAAGCAAAACTCGTAAAAACGTTCGTCCACCGGTTCCGTCCAAATCCAATGCCGCGCACTCTTCACTGAAATTCAAACACATCCAACATAAATTATCATACGACCCGAACCTAGTGAACTTTCGTCTTTATCAACCACCGCCTGGTCCACAATGGATAGAGTGGGCAGCTCTCTTACCTGCTGCCGAAAATACCCTCGGCTTGCGTACCGATGGACTCGAGATCGATAGCTTTCTGGCTCACATCTCCTGATGCCCTCTCGGTCTCATCGAACTCCTTCTTGAAGATGCACAGGAGACAGGATATTCGGTAGTCCAGCCGAACATCCAGTATGAATTGCAGTATCTCGATTATCTTGAGCTTCGTGTCCATGACCAAAGGATATTCCTTCTTAGCCGAAGCGGCGGTTTTCGGCAGAGGTGACGAAGTTCCTGCTATGACCTGACCGGCTGGTCCTAACGTCAGATTCGTCATCACGGCACCCATATCACCGATGCAGCGAAGAACTCCACCCTCGGCTGTCGAAAAGATGCAATTTTAGTAAAGAGGCTGACAGTAAATGGTATTATAGACAGTACTCGTAAATTCGAATGTGGATCTAAAGCTTATTTTGAACAATAATATTTAACCCACTTTCGAGTACAGTAGATGCGAAATTTAAATACAATGCTCTAAGAAACATAACTCAAAAGAAATAATATGCTTAAAACTTCATTCACATCATTGTATTTACAGACATGTTTGAGGTTAACAAAACTTTGAAGGTTTCAGTCAAAGCGCTCTTTCTGCATCGTAATGTTATATAATACATTACAGAATTATTATT
Source organism: Muscidifurax raptorellus (assembly GCA_020010945.3). Taxonomy (NCBI): domain Eukaryota; kingdom Metazoa; phylum Arthropoda; class Insecta; order Hymenoptera; family Pteromalidae; genus Muscidifurax; species Muscidifurax raptorellus. Next base: position 12,125,296 of record CM052079.1, on the reverse strand, counting down.
TAGCGAAAGTTTTGAAAACGTGCTTAACTAAGGATGTTGCATACATAATAATAGATAGTTACAAACAATGTACAAAAAGAAAAAAAACAAGATTTCATTTATTTACAAAATTACCTGTATCCTCCGATTCCACAGATTCGGCTGAATGAAATGGTTTAAAACAGTTAAAGGACAAGAGTGGATTAAAATCTACTTTGGACGTATATACAATGGTATATTAAAATATTTTGGATTTGAAATAATTAGACGAGTATATATATATATATATATATATAATGAAATTATTTGAAGACAATATAGAAACATCTTTGAGATTTAAAAAGATACAGTAATTTATGTACATTTTATATATTTTTAATTATAAAAATGTAGTTTGTAAAAAATTAATAAATTATTACTTACAATCAATGTCGCCGGTCGGTACTTTTCTTTCGGAGGCTTCGTTCTCGGAGACGCAGTCCAAGATATTAAGTAACGTTTTCGTCAGCCTTAAAAGATCGCTAAAACTATAAAATCCAAAGTAAATCAAGTCTCGAGCCAATTTCACAACCTAAAAAGATTCATAAAGATATTAAAGCTTGTAAACCAAGTTCAACCAGTCGACTTAGTATAAACATTTCAACGGTGTGTATACCTCAAACGTGAGTTTGTTTTGCTCCTGATCGGCGAAAGACCACATTTTTGCTACTACGTTGCACAAATAATCTTCGACGAACATTATTGTAGAGCTAAATCTCGCTCTAACAGCCTCTTTGCTTTGATCCGGCATTTTATTGGTATCGTAACTGTAAGGTTGCAAGAATAACAATGAAACTATAAATTACGAAAAACTTAAGTAAAACGATATTTTTATAGACTTACTCGTTGATGCTCATTTTCGATGGTATTTCCGACCATAGGCGAGCGTACTTGACTGGTACAACTTGTTCTTGTGGGTCTCGATCAACGTGAAGGTGCAGCATCAATCTACAGAACGAAGCTCTGAGTTCGTAAGGTACAGTCTCATCCTCCATGCATCTGAAAAGTAATGACAATTTTAATTTTCATCCCGAAATATACTGATAACTCGTGACAAAAGTTTTTGCTGAATCAAGAAATTACTTTAGAATCAAGTCGATGTCCAAATGCGGCGAGAGGTTATTAAGTGCCAAATACTGCCTATTAAGACACATGTTACTAAATAAATTCAACTGGTGCCTGTAATAGTCTAATATCGCTGCGTCTTCGACATTGCCCATTTTTGCTCCCCTCGATAACTCATTCAAAGACATGGATCGCTGTAAAATAAAAAAATGTATTTCTTGGTTAAAAAAGAAACAGATTGTACGTTACGTGACCCGACTATCAACTAACATTTCCATCATGCCATATGAGAAACACTTCGAATTCCTCTATGATAGTGATGTGCGGCTCTTCGTCGTTCTCCTGCACGTCATCATTCATAACCACGGCTTCCAGCTCTACTTGAGTCTTGACCATGCTAAAAGAAAAATGCATTATTGCAATAGCAAAAACAATTTTCTATATCTTTGAGTATAATAAAACGAAATTTGACAAACCTAGTTTCAATTAATATATCTTTATTCTTTTCGCTAAGGACACTTTTACAAATCAATTCCTGAGTAACGGCTATTGCTTTTTTATTCGATATGCATAGATCAGACAGATAGTCTAAAAATCTCGACTCCCAGTTGTGCATGTTTTTTCGAACCAAACCAACGAACGTCTCAATTTCCGCAGCAGTAATGTGCTTTTCCAGTAGTTTTCTGTTATTGTGAAGAAGCGCAGTGATAGTGTCTTCGGCTAGTATATCGTAGCCTATTTGTTTTTGCATGAAAGCAAAGTGTTTGGCAATGTATTCCTAAGAAAAATGCAATTATTGTTAGACATTTATTTTCAAATAATCTGACCTCGAGCGTGCATATATTCACCTGATTTTTTCTATAGTCTTGTTGCGATAATCTAAGAATGCGATAACACAGTCGAAACATATATTTGTATGGAGCATGTCTTGGATCATTCAGTTCTTCGATTCTCAAAAACGGCCCCTCGCCTTCGGCTGATTCTAGAAATGGAGCCTGTAAAACATTTATATATTATTTTGAGCTTGTTGATAACTTTAAATAACGCATCAATTAATTTACAGAAGTATAACACGATTTTAATCATTCCTTTAATCAGTCCTGAAATGTCATCGTTCATATTATAACAATACAATTCGAAGTTACATGTTTTCGATGTAAAGCGTTTGATTAATAGACAAACAAAAAAATAAGTTATCATGACATAACCATACAGATACTCGAAGAATTTCAAAATTGGTACTTTGAAAATCTCATTTCAAATAGCATAAAAGGGTTAGTCAAAGAAAAAAGTATCGTTCCCACAAATCGTTAAAATTTCAAAATAACTGGTCGTCTAGTTTTACCTTTTCTAGATACCTAGACCCATCAACCTAGAAAAAATTTCACAAAATATCTTCTTTAAGAAAATTTAGCTTTTAAAAAACCGCTACGAAAATTATTATAATCCCTGGACCTCAAAAACACAAAACTCAACGAAACAACCACAAATCAACTCGCCTGTAGTATCTTAAACAGCTGTCCGAGTATATACTGCTCCCGAAGTAACTTCTGCCGGTCCCTCACGGGATTGGTGACGATGAGTTCGAGAGCCTCGGACTTATTCTGCTCGTTCTCTAGACCAGCGATAAAGTAGACTATGTCCTGCAGGAGACTTGTGACGGCGCGCCTCTCGTTGTGCGATATCGTGCCCTTCTCGAGCTTACCGCTGATCGATTCCAGAACCTTGCAGGCGTCGTTCGCGAAATCCAAGTCACGTACCTCGACCGGCGAAACCGAGCGCAGGGCGAACGCTTCCTTATCCTCTTTACTGATTGCACAGCCGACCTTAAATAATAAACAAGCGGTGAAATATGATCTTGGTAAATTCTTTTCCATCCAATCTTCTCCTCTGGAGGTATAATCTTTACCTTTGACATAACAGGCTTCTCGTCATCTTTGTCGATGGGCACGCTGGTCGAGTGCACCCAGGTGTTTGTGCAAATGTGATGCAGCCTTACGAAGGAAGATTGCGGCACTAAGCTATCGCCACGAGTGAGTGTCGTCGGGTCGAGTTCGAATAGCGAACTGATTTCGTTGCTGTGAGGAACCGAGACCAGACGGTAGACGGGTCCTGGTGGTTCTCGTTTGCCACCCTTAATAGTCTCGACCGGTTCGTCGGTATCGATCTCCGCTGCTAAGTACTGGCCTGTGGCTAAATGCTTAAACCTAAAGAGAGAATTCCAGTGACCAGCTCCTCCGCGACATGGGTCGTGCTGCACTACCTGTAATTAAATATTTTTGTTATATATGAGTGATATAGAGATAAATGTCGACGCGATTTTCTGCATTTCAATCACGACAGTTCGGATTCACTAGAATCGTTAATTGAATTCTACTGTTTACGTTCGCAGGTACCTAGTCGGACAAACGCCGGGTAATGACAAATTCAGCATTAGAAATGAGCAATCGGAGCTCGAATGGAGCGTCGAATGCAAAAGCAGTTCAGTTGATTGGAGTGACGTTAAGAGCCACACTTATGCTAGAACTCTGGCTTATACACTTTAATAATCGTTAATGATTTAAACCAACTTAACAGTTGAAAAGTGGGCGTTACTAAAATTAAATTAAGTTAATAAAACAAAAATTGAAATTAAAATTCTATTTCACCGAAAAGACAACCTTTTGTTCTAAATAGAATAGAAAAATAAAATGAGTGCCTTTAAAAACCACTGTTTAAAGTACACAATCATCGATCACACGATATGACATTTAACAATCACCTACTTAAAAGATAAAAAGCAACATAAATCATCAAGTAGTAATCTCCTCAACTAGTCAGACAAGCGCATAAGAGCTCGTTTGCCGATTAGATCACGAAGACAGCGTTATTAATATATCACTGCAGTGGACTTAAAGCATATAACTCTGCGAGCGCAATGCGATAAAAGCGTATGAAATTACCTCGACTTCCCATAGTGCTTTACTGCTCGTGGCAGCCGTCGCGCTCGTCCTGCCCGTAGTTCTGAGAAAAACGTGCTGCTTCTTTTTATACTCGTCCATCGTCAAGAACTTCTCCTGCTCGGCGTGAAATAATCTGTAGATCGATGAGTGATGGCATTATACAACTCAGTAACGTATACCGTTCAACAAAACGATTTCACAATAAAAACGCAACCGACCTCACGACATCCCCGCCCTTGAGTATCTCCTCCTGGTTCTCCCTGTGCTCCATAAAAAGGGTAACCTTCCAGGAAGTCGCCGCACTGGCGACGTTCACTTCCTTGCATCCAGGATTATCGCTGAGCTCGTAATTAGCCGCCACGTGTAGTCCCTGCCTTCCAGCGTTTACCGGCTCGAGGATAACCTTGTCCCCGACGACGACACTGTCGCCGTCGCTTCGTAGCTTGTAGAACGGCATTATGTACAGCCAGCTTCCCTCGTTTCCGTTGGCGTCCAGATAAACCCGCATCGCGTTTTTCTCCAGCAAAGCTGGCAGGCGCTTGTTCACCGTCAGGAACTTGTTTGACTTGAGGTGGAGTAGCTGCAAAAAAATAATAATATAATCGTTGCATTCATTACAGGCTATTCTCAGCTTTTAGCTGGGAAGCATATTGCATTATATATATAGCTAATCGCTTGGAAGGAAGAACGCGAGCGTTGAGAAAGTGCCAAAAGGGGCCGGGTGCATAAGTGCTTGTTTGGAGAACAAAAGTGGCAGGGCTTCCATGTGCACTTGCGGCCTAAGTGTTTGCAAATACGGGCTTTTATGTATATATACCTGTATATGCGTGAAAATAGAAATCTGCGCGTTTGGAAGATTAATGTAACGACAAACTGAAAATGACACATATGTGTGTTCAAAAACATCGTGACCCACATTCGGCCTAATTTATATTAACGCACGCGTGTCTGGGTCTATTTTTACAATTATATACAGTCGACAGAGTCCGCTCGAAAAAAAATACATGCATGATTCATCTCGTTATAGCGATACACTCGCCGGATACTCTTCTGTTTTCTTTACGACTTTCCTCGTAACAAATTACTTCTCTCGAATTTCGCGGATGCACCAAAGAATTGAAGCACTTGTAGCTCACAGGTACAGCGACTGCATAGTTAACGTCAAAATATAGGCCGCAGAGCTCGCGTCTAGGAGCAGCTGCAGATGGTACGTTACAACAGTAAGGATTTCTTGATCGCTAAGAAATCAGCATAAAAGAGAACGACATCACCGGAATTCGTTTCTTATCGTCTCTAGCCGAGGAGAGCGTCTTTTTTTCAATATATATATACTTGCTCAATGCGGCATGTAACGCGATTTGGCGTATTGAAAATCGCGAGCTATTCGAACGATGAGCCGTAGAACGCGGACGAGCCTCGCTGCTCCCATTCATTGAATCCTGGATCGTTTGCGCCTCGAGCTCTTGTTCTTCGTAATTGCGCGTGTTGTGTAGGGCAGTTTTCGAGTTCTAGTGTTGAACTAATTGAAAAACAAATGGGGTTGTTGAGCGTATACTTTTATAATATATTTCGATTGTGAAAAATTATATAGTCAAAATTCGTGAATTGTGCGTTGCCTCAAGAATGGAAGACGAGTGTATAGTTCGTGTTTGTAAATATAAGCTGTATTTTTAAATATTTCCTGTGTGTAATAACGATTGGTTATCTGTGGCTCCAGGGCAAAACAAGTAGAATCCATTTTTTGTGCTTTTGAGAAAAAAAGGATTTTAAAGTTCAAACTTATCAGTAGAACCGAAACAAACGAGATAATATAGGGTGCGAGGCGGTAGTATAGTCAATTGAAATATTTAACACAGATATGATCATGTTCTACTTTATGCAACGTCACAAAGATATGCCATTCTGTCGTTACTCTGGGAGCTGTGACTTATGGTAAGGTTCTCGCAGTTTATTTCCCGAGCCTATTTGTTAATGTAACGCACAGGTGAATGAGTATTCAAAACAAGTTCGCAATTGTACATTATCGTATGCATGTCTATGGCTACCAAACAAACAAAATGTCACAAGTCCGTGTTTCATCGTTTTTAGAGTATAAACTAATTGAAAGATCATCGGCTATAACTTTCGACAAACAACCTTTCAAATGTCTCAGATCAGGTTAAAAATAGCATTATATTGTGTATCAAAGGGCGGAAAGAAATTCTATCGCATCCTATATATAAATTACATCGAAACTTCTCGTATTTCGAAAAAAGCATAAAATCCTACAGGAAAAAACAGTATATCGCAGAAGCCGTTCTACAGATACCTATCCGCTCCCGTCATCGCTCCCTCCCTGTCGATCCAAGTCGCGCAGGAAGTACCTCATCGTGGGCGGTAATCGAGGCGAGATCGCGCCGCTCAATTATTCGACTTCGCCTATATCTCTCGAGCAAGATGACGGGCTCTAACGAGGTATCTATATATACATATACAAGTGCAGGTCGTGAGAAAAGTCGAGATTGCGGTTCGACGGACTTTTCTCGCTTCGAACGAGTCTCCGAGATTGACGCCGATAATACCTAGATATGCGCTGCTCATTTTGCTGGAGAGAAAGAATTGAGGAATCGCGTGTCTTTATTATTCAAATTTAAAGAGGCTTTTTTTCTTAAAATTAGATTTTCCTACAATTAATACAGTAAATTACACTCACCTGCACGACGTTTCCATACGACACGACGGTCCCGAGCAGCTTCTTGTTCTCCGTATCGTTCTGCTTCTTTTCGATCTCGGCCGCATGCTAAGAACAAAAAAAAAGCGTCGTTCGATACATTCAACAAATATAAAACATAAAATGAAGCCAAAATCGATAATTCAACATCTATATAGAAGATATAGATAAGGACACTCACGTGTAGCCTCTTGAGCAGCACTGCGTCTGTGGTGGATGTTGCGCTTTGCTTCGCGGCCTTCCAGAACTGCTTCTGGGCCGAGTACCGGTTCATAGGACATATTTTGAACAGGCAGTCTGCGCCAGAAAAATAAGAGAACAGAATAAACCGGAGTCGCGCGTTAGGCAGTCGGCCAGAGGCATGTTGCGGTTATCGGAGAATGAGAGAGAGAGAGAGAGAAAATATGAACTGACTGGTTTATTTTTTAGCTTCCGGGAGTGATATCCGAGGGTTTGCTATACATATTTTTGAAAGAAAGGATGTGTAAATTTGAATAATCTTGTTTGGGAGTTGGAAAAATCTGACAGCTGCAAGATAAGCTTCGAGTTGTGTGATGTATATATATGCGGGTTACCTCGGAACTTCTTTGGAGGATTGCTCAGGTCGCCAGCCTCTGGACACACGACGCATCGATCGTCGACCAACCTGAAAACAGAAAAGAAAAAATATGCTCATGAGAATGTTATAATCTGCAATGATCGATTCGATTCAACCTTGAATACAAATTTTCCCCCGATAATCCCGAAATCCATGTCAGAATATAAAGTGAAATCCTACGCAGAAGGTAACTTCATTTCAATCCGTCGACGATCAGCATCCGACGCTTCAATTTCATCCGAACCAAATCTCTCCAACTCCCTCAGGTATATTACATATACTTCCCTTCTCTCCCATCTATATCAATGAAGAAACCTATATATATGCATATATAGAGACAAATCAAGTAAATAGCATCCCCGCGGGATTCTCGCGAATCTCGCAGTTCGTTCACGTATATACAGAGGCACATCAGCTGTTCGACTCTCGATCAATAATCAAGCAGATGCGCTACACTGCGTCTCTGCATTTTCGGTGATGTGGCTGCTGCGGTGATCTTGGCGGACTTCCGAGTGTGTGGGTGACGCTTCGGTGCTGGATAAAGCCCGACCACGTTCGTTTGTGTGTGTGTGTGTGCGTGGCGAGGTGCCTGTCTAATGGGATTAACGTTTGTTTGGCGAGAAAGTTGAGAGAGACAGAGGGGAGTGAGTTTATTGGGTTATTAGGTTTTCGAGGGATATATGGCTGATCGTTTTGTCAAGAGTGACATTATAATTAAGCTGGAGTTTTATTTTGTTTTATGCTTTTGTTTCAGTTTGATTTATATGCCTTTGATTACAGAGCGTGAGAATACTCAATTTTTATCTGTTTTGATTTATTATGGGTAAACGTTTGCACGAGATAGGGTATAGTACAGCTTGGGTTTTAAATTTTTTGTTTCTTTTCCGTATATCTAAATATTACTTCTTTCCAAAATTTTATTTCGGATACAGTATATTAATGAGAGAATATTAATTTCCCAACGAATCATTGTGTTCATATGCGTTTATATAGAAAATCGATTTTCACATTGCCAGTTTCGTCACTTAGAGATAAAATAGTATAACGAGCTTTAGTTTTATTGCATAAACGGATTGCGTAAGAGAATGGCTAATCTATACACGCATACATTCTAGGCCTTAGCATATAATTTTCTTCTTATAGCCAGAGCCTTTTTTCTCAGGCTATTTTAAGAATCGTCAATTCACTCTGTACATTGACCGCATATAGTTATTCTATACAGCATATATACCGTATTTTGTGTATAGTTTATGCGAGTTTAACGAACTTATATATATAAATATATATAACATGGAGACTATATGCAACAAGCAATAAATAAACACGTATCAATATTTAAAATAGCGTCACGAATCAACTTTCATTTTAACAAAAAAAAAAACTGAAAAAGTCAGCAATAAAAATTGTCTTTATAAGGCGGTAGGAATAAATATTGGCAAGTTTCCACGCACTTTAAAATACTTCGTCTTCAAGAAAGCAATTAAGAACAGTTTGCAGCGAGTTCAAAGTGAACTCGAAAATTTTCTCATCAAAGCTCGAACTTGTTAGCTGCATGCTAATGCATACACCGTAACTCAATTTCTGTAAAAGTCATAGTTACCACACCCCTAAAAGCCCGAGGACATTTTTCCCTAATCTAGATTTATAAAAAATTTATTAAACAGCTCTCTCTCTCTACCTCTATCAAAATTTAAAAATCGCTCAGCGTCACTTAAGAATTCAGCGAAGCGCGGAATAAATTGTCCTGAGATATATACAATATAGTCATTGTGCATTCAAGCACCGGCTGAGAAAATGCAAATTTCGAAACTCTCTCTAATAACTAAAATTGGTCATATTACGCGCAAGCTCAATTTTAGAAAAAAGTAAGCTTTCATAATCACCGCAACGTTTACGCCCCCGTCGTTCTCCCTCCACATAATATCTCAAAAAGCTTCCGTCTCGACAACACCCCCGTCGAAGTAAAGAAAGCTTAAAGTCAACGGCCCGATACACCGACCGCAGAGAAAAGCTCCATTACACGCACACACACACACACACACACACACACCTACACACCTGCAGCTGAACTACGGGTCGATACCGCGCGCGTCGTCGCATATAGTTTCGCGAAGCGACTCTTCTCGGAGAGTATATGAGAAACACCCCCCCCCCCCCCACCTGATGCTCCCCCCTTACCTCTCGAGCTTTTCATCTTATGTTATTCGAATGAATGATGCAGTCGCGGGGTTCAAGGTTTTGTTTGTTCTGGGCTAAGTAAGCTTTACGTGCTTTCGATGAGTTTTCTGAAAAAATGCGCGCGCGAGAGAGCTGACTTGCACGAGGTATATATAGCGAAAATTTTTGTATATTTTTAACGATTCATAAAAGCGAGATATTGAATGAATTAAGATATTTTCGGAAGAGTCGCGTTGGGAATTTATTTCGAGTTGAGCGGCGGTGTTTTGAAAACATTTTTTTCTCCGGGAATCAATGACCGTTGAATGATGCTTTCGACGAGAAAAACGAAATGCAATTGTTTCGACGTAAGCTTGCAGCTTTCGTAGCTCAACTTTGAAAAGCTTCTCTCGGTGAAGCAATGTTTTTAGGTTACGTAGCGGCGACAACCTGAAACCTTAAAATTTTAAAACCGCGTCTTGAAGAAAAATGTGTAAGCTCGTTTACGTATTCTTCCGCAAACCTATATATATTCTATGAATTTCGAAAAATCGTGCTGGCGATATGAGCACGACTTTCAAGGTGTACAAGTAGTCGTGAAGAAGTGGACGATTGTGCTTCAAACGAAAACCGTAAAAATGCCGACTTAATTGACAAAGCTTCGCGCGAAAGGTTTCATCCGAATCAATTTGCAACGATCATCACAAGCTTATCGGATAGCTGCCGTTAGCTAATTGATGTTTACGAAATTCCAGTCTCTATCGTACTTTCGTATAAATCTCAACCCATATCCATTAGGAAATTTTTTTATTTCCAAGCACGCAATTTCAAATTTATATTTATTCCCCGCTAAATAAAATTTTAAAATATACCGTTATAAAATTTAAAATTGCGTCTCGTTCTACCTCGAAAGCACATCTGCAACGTCCTAAATCACTGAAGCCAGTATACATAGCACCTGTGCAGCCCTAAGCTTGAAAGCAAACCACTGCATTAGCCCAACGTGTTGCTCTCGCGGAGCTTTCCTTTATATATAATAAATATAGCTACTTAGCCAGTCGCGTGTGTACTTGCAGCGCAAGTTCAGGAGCGATAAATAAAGACGACGTGCCTCGCAGCCGTGAAAAAGCCGATATACGCGCCGTTATATTTCTGCCGCCTTGGGAGCTTTGTGTCGCTATATATACATGTATGTACGGGTAATGATTATGTGTGCTTGTATGCGAACGCAGGGAAATAGTGAGCGAAAGCTTGTGCGTGTGAAAATTGTCATAGACTCATTACTTGAGGTAAATAGGATTATAGTTTTCATATTCTTTCTGCAAATTGTATTTTTATTTTTGGTGCAATTTATTATCTTCTTAAGAAAAAAAAACATTAAAGGATTTATAAATCCGATAACACACATTAATACACTTTACACCAGCAATAAAAAACAATCTATTTTTCTCCGCAACCAAAGTAGATCATAAGCGTCGAAAAGAAATCAAAAATTCTCTCCGCGTCTCGAGTCTCAAAGAATGAAAATTGAATTTTCATAGAGTGGCGGTAAAGAAGGGTAATAACACCTGGGCATTCCTAGATATCTGCCTCTCGCCGGAAGTAGGGCGGAAGGAAGTCGGCAATTCGCCCCAAGCGCGCCGTTGAGATTTATACCGGCGTGCGTGCGACAACTCGGCTTTTATTGGCCGCAAACCGACGCCGTGTATGTACATATCTATATATATATACAGCAGCAGCAGCAGCACTAGCGCTAGCTTTGACCTATCTTTAGATTTATCAATTTTTGCCCCGTCGTATCGAGGCTACTCGCGATTTTTTCCTCCCCTCTCTTCCTCTTCTTTCTTTTTATAATTGACCGGCGTTTATTGCGCGATTAAGGACGTACAGTAGTTTCGACAGGCCGTGAGTAATATTTGAAAATCTATGTATCGAATCGCTGAAAATTCCTTCAATTGTGCGCATAGCGACAGAGCGTCGCCGCCGAGTGGGTCAATGAAAATTTACGTCGGTTCATTGAAACGTGACATGAGCGAAAACAAACAATCGCTTTATTATATCTCGGCCGGATTCTTTTACAGCGTCTAAAATTGACGGCTAACGCTAGCCGCCGCGAGAATAACTGGAGCAAACTAAAAGACTTGCGAGAGAGCGATGAAAGTGAGTAAAGACTACATATCGTTGACGTCGATGCAGGTCGACATGAAATATTCACCGAGACATTATTATACACTCGATTTTCTTTTTTTCTTTTCATTGTCGCGTGTATAGGTCTGATTTTACGGGCTGTTATAATAAGTGCAATTATTCGACTGAGGTGTTGATAAATCACTAATTCGTAGATTCTATTCTCGATTCTATTTTAAGAAGGAATACGATTAGGAAGCGGTCGTCTGCGCCGATTTCAAGGCGAAGAGAATTTTTGATGTAGTCGAAAGTGATGATAGCCAAGACGAGAGTGGTGTGAATTTATAAATGTAAAGCAGGCTTTTGATAACCGTTTCCGAAACTAAAATAACGTCGATATTCTCATTATACTTTGTCGCGCTAAGCACAGACGTGTGGGTCTTTATGTAGGTCAAGTGTGTAATTAATATGGATGTATGAACGATTTCGCAATTTCGGTTCTTGTTTGCTCGAATCAATCCGAAGGAAAAATTAATGAGAAACATGTGGCTCTGCCCGCCGAATGAATACACTCCACAACATTGTCATTCGAATTGCAAAGTTTTACTATTTATCCAAAATAATAATCAGCAGTCTTAAACTTGATATTCGCAAAATTAGAAGTTCAAATCTTACACCGTATCTCAACCACCTTACCTAACACACGGACAAAAAATTCTCCAAAGAAACCACACGCGACATATATATATATATATATATATATATATATATATATATATATATAGGCGGATAATGCCTCCAGAAATAACCAAATTGACAGCAATTAGAGCCTCGATTCTCAGCAAGTGGCAATCAGGCGGACGTCCGCGCTCGCGTGGATCGAGATAAAATCGCGGGAATAACGACGACGTCGATTCAATTGCCACCGGGCTGCGCGTCAGGTATACATCACGTGGACAGTTTTCATCGACGTTTGTGTGGATGTGTCTCTCGTGCTTCCTTTGTCGAATAGCGTGTGATATGTGCCGTGTGCAGTGTATATATGTATACCGACTCTCGTATCAAGATCGACGATTTCACGCGTTGCCGCTTTGTTTAATGGGAAAATAAATAGAGAAGGAAAAGACGTATAGAGGTTTGTTTCGCGTGAGCTTAGGCGATTAGCGTGGGAGTTTTGTTTTTGAGCTTGCGGCGTTTATTACTCGTTGTAGATTGTTAATCGAGTGATTTGGAATGATTAGGATCCTTGAGTGGTCTCTGTATATTTCGTTTACAGTCTGCACTAATTATTTTATGTCTACAATAATAAACTGATATATATATGGATAGTCAAAGATTTTAGAAGTCTAGCTAATCTCGTTAGCTCAGCATCACGGGCCATTTAATTACAAGCAAATAGTGTTGTACAACTGGGTGAAACAATTTCACGCAGCTGTTCTTAATGGAATTCTAAAATTCCCCGGAACAGCTCGCCAGCGCACCTAACAACTCTCCCCCAAGTCACTGCATATAAGCCCCGGAAGCAACATCTGTTTTATTACAACTTCTTCAATTTCCTCAAAAAAATTTTATTTCAATTCCAAAAATCCAAATACAATAACCACATCTCAAATAGAAAACCTCATCAGCCACGCGAGGCTATATAAAAAAGCTGACCGAAAAAAGTTTCTATCACAGCACAGCATCGCACACATTGCGTTCGAAGCAGTGCACTATACTGTGTGTATACATACAAGAGTCGTGTCGCACGATAACGTGTCCCTGCAGCTCGTTAAGCGCTCTTTCACGTCAATCATCGAGCTCTTCGATTTTGTGCCTCGTAGTCGCGTCTCTCTCGCTCTTTCTCTCTTATGTCTTTGCGCAATCGATGTCATTTGCAGGAGAGAAAAATTTGCTTGTTTCGACTGACGGATAGGACAATTTATTGGAAATTTAATTTCTTTAGACGCGCAGAGGTGCTGTTGGCATTCAACGTGTAGTCGAGCAACTTCTGGATTAATATAGATAAAGTATGCAACGCGCGCTAGTCCTATTGATTATATTATTAATAAATTCAAAGCAAGACTCGTAGAAAAAATGCTCAGCGATATGTGCCGGTTCTATCCGCGCTATTTCTCTTCCTTTATATGTCACCTCCTATTATTGATAACGAGAAATCAACGTGTTAAGCCTCATCTAATCAAGCCCTTGAACTTGAAGCGGCGCCGAGAGAAAGCGTCGCTTCCTCGAAATACGAAAATATAAAGCAAGCTCAAACGCTGCACAGGCAAATGCGCGGGAGTAGGACGCGGAGCTATACCGAAGCTCGAAATAGATTTAGTTCGAAAAAGCGAGTCCGTCGAAGGGAGAATTTTTTTAAAGCTTTTAAGAGATAAAAGAACGGGAGAGTAGAACTAGATGAAAAGAGGACAGTGGATGAAAGACTGACTCATTAAAGGAGAGCGACGTGGAGGAGGATTTGAACGTAGTGGAAAATTCGTGAATAGAGAGAACGACTGCGGTGCATCCGTTTAATATCGTTTGCATTCAGTGCTCAGATATGTTTTCGAGCGCGATTGTGCGAAACGACGTAATTCAACGTTTTTTTTATGTACGAAAAAAATATTGCAGAGCGAAACTAATTTTCCCTTGCCTTCAATCGTTATCCGCTCGAATAATCCCACGTACATATAAGTATACGAGTATGTATCCCTGATCCTAAATTGTCCAGTCGAATATCCGCGGATAACACGCGCGCCGATCCAAAGATAACAGCGTGTCCAATGCCTATATATATATACAGTCTCGCGATTTATCTATATATACTATACGGAGGCAGGAGTAGCGCAGCTCTCAAGGTACTGGAAAGAGAGAGAGTGAGAGAGCAGATCTATAATTTCTGTTCTGAGCGACGGCCTATTTTTATGCGAAAGGCCGCGCTACTCGCTCGTTATCGCGTTAATAAAGCGAGAAGGATGAGTCCCGGATAGTGTGCAGTGCTTGTACGATTTACGTTATACACGCGTATGTATAAGTATTATGTTTACCAAAATGAAAATATCGAGTGGTAATTATGTATAGAATGTTTTCACAACTTATGAAAGAAAAATCTGAACTTGATATAAAGTATTTCAGGCTTTTTTTTAATGAAACATAGTTTAGATAAAATAAATTATCATCAGCGTAATTTTGTACGCTGCATACAAAGGCTTGTTGCAAGCTCGTTAGCGGTTGGCCATCGTTATCATCGCTGATATTATCTATATGCAAACTATGTATAATTTTGATTGTAATCCAATGAAACGATTTGCTAGTAGCTACATAGAGTTTCAGGCAGTTACAGCATGAATGACCCAAAAAGCAGACCTGTCAAAAGGCGATAAAGGAAGTGAGAAAACGTTTATGCGCCACCTATATTCGTTGGCAAGAAACTAGGAGAGTTTAAGCAGTGGATGCGAGAGCCCAGTACAAAAGTACTGATGATATATCGCGGTAATTTTGATTTTCAATGCGCAAAATCTGGCAACAATAACAAAATTGTTATCATACTTTTAAAATTTTCACTTTTTGAAGTTAGGGGCTGATGCATTCGTGGAGTGAATGGAATAATAATTACGTCTTTTACAATAGGATTGCCAAGCAAAAAATGTTCAACCACCGCAGTCATACATATATGCGACAAATTTCTTATCACTTGAATTTATTACTTCTTCATATACATGTATATCGAGGATCTTATCTCAGACGTATAGTGGGATTAACTAATAAGTAGACTAATGTGTCTCAATTAAAACAACAAAACAGACGAATAATATATGTAAAAGGTCTTTCAATAAATAATTGTATCGTAGAGTATAGAGTATTGTAAATAATATATATATATAGAATCGATGTCAATTCCAAAACTGGCGTATGACCCCATATCACACGCAACGACCAATTGATTTTTATTGAACTGTTTACTATACTACACCCGTTACTCCATATGTACAATCAATATATATAAATAAAACAAATAGGCGTGCAGACACAGCGTAAATGTTGACAATGCACGCAACGACGTCGGACTTGTATTCTCCTCTCGGTAAACGTATGAATGAAGAATAAAAACAAAAAATTTAATTTAAAAAAATCCTCATTCTCTATTAACAAAGGGACCTTGAAACGAGAAACCCGCTAAAATTCCCGCAAGAAAAAGCTCTGGGAATATAGGTCAACCTGATACACACACACACAGAGCAGCAGCTCTCATTATCGCAAGCTCAACCCACCCCAAGACAAATCTCTCCCAAATAAAGAATACATATCCCCATTGTTAGTTTTCGAAAAAGACAAAAAAAGAAGTAAACTCACCCTAGCGTCGAGAGAAAGCCGGAGGCATTTCCCTCGGCGTAAAGGCTGACGATGTCGCCGAGGTGGAGGAAACTCGCCGAGCCCAGGATTTCGCCCATCTTGAAGGTCGGCGCGCCTCCGGTCAGCAGAAACGGCTCCTCGAAGTCAACGTGGATCGGTAGTCATGACTGCCAACACCAGCCTCGCTCTGTAAAGAAAAAATTTGTTACCCATGGATTTTAGCTGTATCTTATATAAGGATTATTGTAGATGATTGTCGCAGATCCCCGCGATTGATTGTTTGACTTTTTGTAACGGAGATAAAACTGTTTTTTGGCAAGTTCAGTGCAACAATCGCCAACCGCCACGCTAAGGCGAGGTTAATTTTTCAACGGAAATAAATAAGATAATCGATTGTGTCCCTTTCTTTATTGCTAATATACGATTTGCACTTAAAACCGCAGTTTTCATATTCTCCGATGAGCAAAAAAATTGCAAGTGGTATATTATTATAGAAGTAGTTTCATTTTTTACGCAATACAGCGATTAATTTAAAAAATGTCTCTCATCACACGACTGCATAATGTAATTTACGTCACAAGCTTACGATAAACTTAATCAAGCTCACATATTCTCTTCTCGACAACCTATAACTCTCTTATGTCAAATTAACATCATCGGTTGAACGAACCGCGTACACAACATGGCTCATAACTTTATGCGACGTCCACCTGTATATGCAACAAATTCAATTGGCGCGCGAAAGAATCCCTAAATCAAGTTCCGCGACTCATTCCAAAGTTCGGGCTTCGCCTAGCGTGAAAAAACGCGATGAGTAATAATATATCAGATTTTCCATGGACGCGTATAATGTTTCGCGCACCGTGCCGCGCGTTGTTTAGATATATATGCGTGGATATGAGTATTCCTCGTTCCCCTGCAGAATATAATGCTCGTCGTGAGATATATTAGGTTTCATGTGTGCGTCGAGTCGTGCTGGACAGAGAATGCGCGCAATAAAAATACTTAGTCTATTGGTTTTTTTTTATTTTTAGGTTGAAGTGTGGTGGTTTTTTTATTCTTTGTACGTGTGAGAGAGAATTGATTTTTTCATTGTAGGGCAGAGAAAGAGCGAAGAAAAATTATAAGCTAAAAACTATTATTATATATGTTTGTAATATTTGAATGATTTAAGAGAAGAGACGAAATTCAGTCCAAGGAATGTGGAGTGTGAGATTGAACCAGCTGACGATGACCGAGATAAATGTTCTGTTAATCGCTGCGGTGATGAAACGCTTCTTTCCCCCCACTTATCTGCGATCGTTTAATGAAGTGTTAAGTTGCCCAAGCCCAACATGTTTCGTATAAATTTTCTCCATATCAATGAATTCTACAATTGAAGACTTTTCTCATACGCTGCTGTACATCCATTTGCCTTGTGCTATGTATAGAAAAAACTCGATAATTTCAAAAATACCGCCACGATTTGCATTCAAAAAGCAACCTGAAAGCTCAGTCCTCTAAACCAGAGGAAAAAGAGAATTCCGAGCATCAATGTGTACTCATCTCACGGTATGGTAATCATGAATAGAGCGAAAAGAACTTTTGATTGACCTAATTCGAAATCCTATTACGGTCCGCTTGAGAAACTCGCTCAAACTCACACAAACGTAGAGCTTGCAAGTTCACTATGATCAAATAAATTCTTCAAATTGGGCTATATACCGCAAGAAATACAATGATCAGTCGAAGAAACTCCACCTTTACTCTGAATAAATATAATAAAATCATCGACGTTCGTTATCGTATTAAAACACTTGTATACCTATATATGAACGCCACGTGCGCGAATTTCGCAGGTATATATATAGAGCTAAGCAATCGCCGTAGCATGTCTAAAAGCTTTCACGATTGCTCCTGGACCGCTGCGCGTTATTCAGAAGCGAAAATATGATACTTCAAGTACTTTTCGCGTGTTGTATTCTAGACACACCTACTGTTGTAAATATATAATATATATTATGACTCGGTGAATTTCAATGGGTCGGTGTGAGCAGAACTGTTGTGTTATTTTTCGCCTGACACTCGCGTCGTTGTCGATTGCATGATACGTACAAACGGTTTGGGTACGAACAGCGATTTTCTTTTGTTTGTACGTTTATGGTCTGTAACTGCAGTAAGGGGAAAAATTGATTTCGACTTGCGTGGTACGTGATAAGTTCCGCCGCAAAAAGTAGCCATTGCTTTTTGAATTTCAAAATGGCTGAATAAATGGAGAGATTTATCTAGCTCGTTTCGAACTCCAGGTAAACTGTTTCACGTGAAAACACATTCAATTGCATCAAGAATCTCTATGTACCAAAACGTTACTTTACTGTGCCGATTGCGACAGGCTGATATAAATTTACTATTAGCACGAATTCGCGTCACTTACTCTCCGCGCATTTCAAGCTTTAAAATATTCTGACATTTTTGTAAGTTTCGCAAGCAATGCGCCTCCAGCAAAGCCTTGGAGTATATTAACACAAGGCAATTAGGTCAGTTCTCAAAACTACGACTCTGCACTGCGTTAGCCGCATTGCAATTTTCTAGGTTTGCTTTGCAGACGAAAAATCTCATAATATACGTTCACAAACGTGTATTACAGGTTAGAAAAATGAAAAATTGGTTATCGCCGATGCTGCGTAACGCGCTATCGAACAAGTGAACAAGACGTCAGAGATGAATATCTTGTATCACACTTCTTGTAGATAAGTCAATTTAAAGTGCTTGAAATGGCAGCATTTGTGTTTTGACCAATAACTTTGATGTTAGAGCAGCGTAAATATCGAAAACAATATCCTATCGACGTAAATGTCTTATCTAAGGAAAGCTATGATTATACTTGAAAAGATTAAGAAAAATGTCTGAAGCTTTCTTCATTTAGGGTATGCCATAAGTCATTGAGATACTCAAAAACGAATTTAGCTGAAATATGTACTGCGTAAGTATAGGGTTTTTTAATATTTAAGGTTTTTAATTATCTCTAAATCTCATAATGAAAAAGTTGTTAATCTCAAACTTTACTTTCAAAGCTGCGATCCTAACTAAGTTATTAGCGGGCTTTTAAAAAGCTGGTAAAAAGAGTCTTATTATATACTTCTGTAATAATAAATATTTTCTAAATGTTTATAGTATAGTTTGATATCATTGTACCATTATATGTAAAATGTCTATATAAAAAAGTAAGAGTAATTCTGATGAACCCAACAATCAGTAACTAATTAAATACAGCTAAAGAAAAAAAATTGTATACTATTAGACTGCACGTTTTGTATCTCACACATCCATTACTGAATACAAAAGCTCTACGTTTGCGCCTACAATCACTTGCTATATATATATACTCTCCCATTATGTCTTCGTTAAACGACTCGATTATCACTTCCAAACATATTATTCTCTTCTATATATTTTTACCGAAATGCATATGCCCCATTATTTACAAATACAATATTAGAAGCAGGTTCGTGAGGTTCGTGAAATTTATTCTTTATAACAATTTTGAAAGTTTAATGAAAATGATAAATAAATTCAAAATATAAACTCATTTATACGTAAACTACGTTTACGATTATATTGACATATGCATCTGCGAGCATTTCCACTTTCTATGTATCTGTTTCTCTCAACTATACAAATGCCGACTAGATATAAAACGAAATCCTCAAGCTGTTAAAGAGAGTCTCTTGCGCGTCACAAACAAAAATGCATATAACACTTCCCGCCCCGGGCCACTTTTTTTTCATCGATCGAGGCAAGAGGCACGTTTTCTATGCAGCTCCTCGTTAATCCACATAATCTCTTACTCTTTGAGCTCGAAGACGACGACGTGTCAGAGTAAAAAGCGCCGGCGCAAGTGCTTTTAATTGGTCTTTCGCGTGAATCGCTTAAGTAATCCTTTACTCAATTTCTTTGACATTAATTTCATCCGCGTGAGAGATACGCGACTATAAAACCGTTAGAGAAGATGCGTGTAGGATTTTCCTGGTATATACGTATTATGCATGCGAAGAAGAAAAAAAACTCATGTGGTTGTTTTTTTTTAATAGAATCAAAAGCTCGACAGGGAGATATGATAATGAGCGCATAATAATTTTTTGTTTATCGGTGCATTATATTAATTATTTATAATAGATAATAGCGCTTGTCCACGTAGACAACGTGAACTGTAGCTGAATAGACTCGTATACTGAATCCGAAAATAAATAGAGGAGGAAAAATGCTGTATTATCTACTCGAGATAGGAAACGGCAAACCGTTTTCCTTTCTCCCTTGATATTTGAGGGCTCGAAGTGTCAACTGACCTACTCCTTTGGGACCTTCGTTTAATTATCCGTCTCAACTATACGTTTACAGGGAAGCGACGCTTACTTCTCGACCGTGGAAAATTCCGGAATACCTCCCACAGTATTAGAACATATTATAATTAAAATGTGTTTTACAGTGAGAACAAAAATATAATGGCTATACATATATATAATTATCGCTCTTCCAAGTGCAATAATTGTAACTTTTACGCGAACGATATCTCGATAACTTTACTATCACACAACGAGAGAGCAGAAATCGTTTTAAAAACTACTATATAACGGCACACACAGTATACATATAGCATCGAACAAAACAGCCGAGAGTTAGAGAAACTAGAGTCAGCACATATGATATTTCGATTCCACGTCAATCATTTCCTCCCGGAATATTCGACGAAATTTAAAAATAAGTTCCCCACCGTTTGCCAACAGCTTCTCTAGCATATATCCATTCCCCTTCAAGTTTAGACTCGGCGCTTCTCACTGTAAAATCGGTATACGTAAATAACGATTTATAAAACATCTCTTACCGGTATTCCCCAGCTCGAAAAAAGTATATACACGCGAACCGGATAGAGAGCGATTTTCTCGGTATAAAACGCACACACAGATTCGTATATAGTCACCGACCTTCATGAATGAAAATAAGCGAATAGCGATCGGCTTTTTCTCGGAGAGACACCTACGGAAGGAGGAACGTCGTCTGCTGCCAAGAAAAACGAGGAGAACGAGAAAAAAACGAGAGAAAAATTCACCGGCTGCTGCTGCTGCTGTGATGACGACAACGACGCTGACAACGAATTAGCGCGCGAAAATAACGTGCCTTTTTCTCGCTTTGTCACATATACAGAAAAAAAAGAAGTATTTTCGGCAGTCGATTTTTCACGCGGTTTGTGTTCCTAAATCTATTGTAGAGACACGTATTAGTTTTGACTTCCGGATTAAAATAAAATGAATAGATATATAAGTATAGTCTCTTTCAATGAGAACGACTTATAAAAGACATCAATTTTTTGCTAGAAAACACGAGGACAGTAGCTCGTTTGAAATTTTCGGAATCGTTTGCCTCCAAGTGTTTACTTTCGGCATCGGCGCGCTCGTATTATCGGAAGGAAAAAATAATAAAGCGATTGAAGTTAGAAAAAAAGGCGTATCGCACTGCACGTGTCGCGAGGGTTATGCAATCCACGAGGAATATCATGCTAATATTACACACTCCGTTAATAAAGTTGAACTCCTTAACGACGAAAAAATCGCTCGTCTATTTCTGGATCGTCTCTTTCGAAATTCCATCACGTTCGAGCTCATTATTATCTCGTTTATTTACATCTACAGAGCAAAATGCTGCTCTATACCAGTGCGAAAATTCTTCGTCCCAATTGCTTACGTGGGCGTGTTTTTTATTCGCCGCTCGCGTCTCCAGAGAGTTTAAAAGTCGATCTCAGATCTATTAAGTATATCGCAGCAAAGTCAGCTGTTGCTCCAGAAGTATGTACAGTCGTACTATACAGAGACTTATTCGAATCGCAAACTTCGCACAAGTCAGCGCAGAAAAAAAAAGACGGTCCACCCGAGGAAGATCAACGCTCTCCTCGTCCAATCGTCAAAGTCATTAAACTCGAGAAAGAAAAAGAGAGAGAGAGAGAGAGAGAGAGATATCCGGCGGCGCGGCGCGTGTGGAATTGTTAACCTCGAAAAGTCACGACTAGTGTGTCAGTGGAGTATAAGCACATCAGAGAGCAGCAACGAAGACTGGAAGAGGAGGAGGAGGCAACGTCGCGCCTGCATGTGTGTGTCTGCCTCTCTCTCTCTCTCACTGGCGGCCGCTTTTTTTCCTCCATCGAGTCCAGCAGTTATATAGCTTATAATACTCGCAACTCGTTTTGTTTATAACGTGTAGGTAAGTGTTATGCGTGCGTGTACCTCCGGAGACGACGGCCTGTTGCTCTTGAGAGTTTTTCCCTCGATGCTGCGTTGCTGCTGCTGCTGCTTTCTTCCTCGGCGCGTCTCCCGCGCTGCAGATGTGTGTATACGTATGTATATATAGCGTGCACAGGTATCCTATATAAGCCAGTGAAGCTCTCACAACATGTATATATACGTACAATGCAATACACACTCGCGATCACTCACTGCACTGCTGACTCGAGCGTTTACGATGCTCTATGCGCACTAAACGCGTACGCACGTAAAGTATTTTATATCTTATAACAAACTGCAGTGACAGAGTGTCCGGGTTGCTAGAAGATATACATATATATATAAGCGTACACGCCGGAGGTGAGCAGCGGAGCCCAGCGGCCGCGACGAGACTGCCGCGCGAGTCTACGCGCCGCCTGGACGGCGAGGCAGCAGCGCCGCTTTTTTTTCAAAGTACCTATATAGGAGTCTAGCTGATACTAAAGTGCGAGGGAGGGAGGAGAGATATGAGGAGTCCGCGCGGTATATAGCGACTATAGCGAGTGTTATGTACCGACGACTGGAGAACGAAGCTGGAACTGTCGGTAAGCGTGGGAGGCCGATTGTCGATCGTTGATGTGCAGGTCGACGGTTTATCTTTATTTTTTTTTGGAGGTGGGTGTGCGTTTTTTTGACTGTTTTTTTAGTTATACTTAATTTATGTTTGTTTTATTGAAATTGGTTGAATATTTAGACTTATAATTATGCCTTTATTGTACAAGCATGCTATATTGACAAAATAAATGAATACTCAAGTTTGATTTGCTGTGATGCGTATACTTGATTGCGTTTGCGTTGTAAAATTTGAACTAAATTCATTATTCATCGATGCGTCCCCGCATCCACTCGATACAGAAAAACTACATCACCAACTATATTATAATTCAGAATATTAAGCGTTTCATATATAATGTATATTAATTCATTAAACCTGCGGTATAAGGAGTGTGACGACAATTCGTTTAAAAGTTTCAAAACCTGCATTAAATTATTTAAAAAATTTTTTTCATTAAAAATTAATAGCAATATAATACAATATATATGGGCGTAAATTTGTATGCGAAGAGCATAGCTGATTCGAACAAAATTTCTAATATGCCACCTTGGTATACCGTCTCTTGTCGGCTTATTGAGCGCTTATTGATGCAGAATTGACAGTACTTATTCATATAAAATGACAATTGCTAGAATAACAGTTAGGCTTTTTATGCAAATTTGTTCTTCAGTAATATATCAAATGTGAAAAAAATGGTAAAAACTTTTTTTACTGTTATTGGGTTATTGGGTTACTATATGAGCGTCTTTTAAAAAAAGGGATTTACTGTTTTACAGAAAATTCTCCTATTGTTGCTAAGTAGTTTTGCTGTAAAAATATATCAACTTTTAGCTCAGGTAAGTCGATGTCCTACCGTCGGTCCTACGTATCATCTATCATTCAAGCATATAGGTGTATAGTCAAACGATGTTTCTATTACTATACTTGAAAATAAAATTCACACGAGAAAAAAAATGCAAACTCGAAACGCGGTAACATATATAACAATAATAAATCAAAATTCACACGTCATAAAGATCTCCGCATTGGAAAATTAACTACCAATTGCACTACTTGAGTTCAATAACGCCGGTACTTTACCTATACGGTGCAACGCAACGCGTGTATATAGTTGAACATTTCCAAGACGCATCGCAGCTTCAAGTGACCGCTGCTTCGGTCAGTTCCAGTTCATCATTCAAGACGCGAACAACAACAATGGGTCGGTTGGGTTTCAATATCGCGGCGAAAGCTCCGGTGCAGCAAGACGCCGAAATCGCCGCACCAGGAGTCGAACCGAAGAGCCAGACCATTAAGACTGCTGAGATTTATTTCAACGAGGGAACGGACAGCAAGTTTAAAACTGTGAGTTATGTTTTATTTTTCTGGGTACCCGCGAATTAAAATTGAGGTTTAATTATTTTATTCTTTAAATTACGAGGATGCATTGATCTTGCTCTGATGATATGTACGATGTGCTATAGGGTGTATTATATACGTTTTAGAGGTGTTTGAAATTTATTTCTTTTTTTATATTTTCAAATAAAATACTTGCAGATGCGTCTATTAGTGCTGGCTTTACTAGTGACGTGTATATTCGTGAGCGCATTCATCGCATTGCCGCAATTGACAAGATTATGTCAAATAGATTCCAACTTGGATGTCAATTATAAAGGTATTGTGTAACACACGCTACAAAAAATGGTAAAAATGCATTTAAAATGTTTCATTTTTTCTAGTTTATCAATTAAATATTACTAGACTGATCGAATCCAATCAAGAATGCTCGGATAAGGTAAACAGCTTGTTGTTGCAATTACAAGGTAATTTTGATACGTGTATATCGTTTACAATTTTAATTTAAAAAAAAAACTCAAATGCGATTTTGATTTTTTGTAGCGGCTAATGAGAGAAAAGATAAGCTTGAAGACATCCCAGGAAGTAGCGAATCAGTGATCGACTCTATCGGAGATAGTTATAGTCCAATACCGATTCCTAACAGCCAAAATAGCATCAATATCAATAACTTACTCCCAGTTATCGATGCCATGCTTGAGGACGAAAATTCATACAGTATTCCAAGCTTGGAAGATGATGAACCGGCAATAGATATGGACGACAATGAATATAAATAACTTGTATTTAATTTTTATAAAAGAGCAAAGAAATAAAGTGTAATTATTTGAATTTGAACTGTACCGCAGTAGAGTTTAAATAATTTAAACCTTTAGGAACAACGTATACTATGTATATACAAATGATGCCTCGAACGATCATTCACTGTGATGAGGAAAATTCGCGGAATACGAACTTTCATTACACACGATATCGGATCCACGAAGCCAAACATTCACATTCAGTTTCTATCCGTCGGCATCTTTGACAACAAGTACCTGACTACGAAATGCTTATAATTTTTATATATTAATTTTTAATTGCGTTGACTATATTATTTTCATCAAGTTTTCAATCATCAGAATATTCAAAGAACTTTTTCGTATCGTAAATAAATTCGGCGCAAAAATTTGAAGTATACACCGACAATATGGAAAACAACGATTCATCCTCGTCTTCGGAAGGGAAACTTAAGACCATCTTTAAGTCGAAGGCTTTGGACGTCTACCTCAACTGCAGTTCTGATTCCATGAACAGTGAATCGGAACCCAAGGAAACGAGTTCTCCTTCTGCGGCTAGCAAAAAATCAGAGTCTGAGAAAGAGAAAAAGGAGCTCGACTTTAGCTGCTCTGATTACGCCAAAGAAATTGCAGCCTTGTTATCCGCGCGTACTTCTATGTATAACAGGGTTGTGGTGCTCAACTTCACTAACAACGATGTAATAGATGCCATCGTCCTTGGCCAGAAAAATATGTGAGTATCACACAATTTCTGTGAAAAAACGTCCTCACAATTGCGTTTCAAAGTCCTCATGCCTTATCCCAGAGAGATAGTTGGCTACGTCGACGACATCGATTTCGACGCCACGAGCGATCCCCGCTCCAAAAGATGTCGATTTTACAAAATCATTGTGAACAACGGTGAAGGTAGACGTGTCCAGGTTACCGGCTGGAACGAACGTACCGCCAAGATTTATCAAATTGATCGACTGTACTCGGTAAGGAATGATGATCGAGTTGTAATTGTGGAAAGGCGAATAAGGATGTAACGAAACTCGAAATTTCAGATGGTACACTTGAGATACCTAAAGGCCGAATCGGTGCATAAGATGTATAACCTGGGCAACGTCGACTTTGAATTGCTGGTACAGGATCACACGGAGTTCACCACTTACGGCATATACGATGACCACGAGATTCAGCTGTGCAACATTTATCAAGCGATGAAGAAAGTCGGTTCCAAGATCAGTGAGTACATCATCGCGCGTATCATTTATATTTACCGATCTCTCATTGCCGATCTTTTCCAGGAATGGAGGGCTACATCGACTCGGAGTTGAAGAAATGCGAGGCTAAATCTTCGAAGACGGGAAAAATGGAGACGTACTGTATGACCTCTATAACCGACGGCACCAACACCATCAACCTGAGGCTACCAGCTGATGTCGAGAACATGGAGCTTAAAGTTTGTCAACCCGTGAGCGTTATCGGTGTGGTACTCGAGGATAATATGAAACCGGCAACCTTGTGTGTCAAGAATCTAGAGGACGTGAAAAGAATACCAGACAGAAAAGATATGCCGGCAGAGATCGTTAATCTTGGCAACAAGTATCTGAATCGCGCTCTATGGTGATGATTTATTCGCGTTCTATGATTCATCGTTCCGATGTACAACGTAGCGTAATGCTTATGCTTGCGTGATAGTTTTTCAATTATGTAGACTGATGAGCACATACTTTTAACAAATTTTTTTAATGACTTAAATTTTAATTGCTATTATTTGTTTTTTTTTTGTCAAACTAATATTACTTGCAACAAAATTACTAAATTTCCATGCTAGTGCGAGAATATGATAGTAGACATTATTGTGATTCTTAATGATTGATAATTATAATTGTGCTTATAAATTTTAATCATATTTTTTTACTATTTACCCTACTTCGGTTCCGTACACGATTACGGTCTGTCTCCAGAACGACACTGAAAAGTCCCAAGTTTCTGGGTAACCATTTGTTTGATAACTTTGATAAAACGAGGTTCGATCGTTAAATACGTGCAATAGAAATATTTTTTATTGTAATTCCTCATCGATAATTATAATCGTGCTTATAAATTATTGGTATACTTTCTTACTATTTGGCCTATTATATTACCGAACGTAGTTGCCATTTCTGTGGTAGCATCAATGGTATCTTTTTTCTGAGTACCACAACGAAATGAGTCCATTTTCAAGGAAACCATTTTCTTGATAACTTGATACAAATTCTCCGTTATTAACTTGTAGACCACTTTATGAACTTTGTAAGTAGACATCCTTTCGTACCACACAAGACCCTCCGATATCTCGTGAGTTATCTGGTTCTCCAAATCGCCCATGTTCAAAATGCGAAAGATATCCAGTTTGGCTTGGCAGATTGTATAATCGAAGGTCATTTTGGCGCTAAATACTATTTTCGAGATGTTCACATCGATTCGGCCTAAGTACGATCTATCGCTCAACTGCGCAGAAAAGGGAACATTAAAATCATAAGAGAACGTGACGGTTTTTGCCAAAATGAAAAAAACTATACCTGGAATAAAAAGTTCATATTGATGTCGCGTAAACGATAAGCAACGTCAACTTCCACTCCGTTTTTGTTATTTTCAATTAAATGAGTGTTCATCAGCCTGTCGATATGAGGAGTATTGCTGTAATGCAATATTAATTAATTTTATGTGGATGATATTTCAGAGCTTATCTTAAAGTTGATATCGAAAACTTACTAAAAGAACCCCTCGAAAACTGTGTAATTAACTGAGTATCCCAATACAGGATAAAATAAACTGCCATTGAGCTTAGGGATTTTCGCATATTTATTTGTGAGGGAGTACACGATTTTTGATAAGATGAAATCTGCAATGACGTTGACGGTATCCTGAAAAAAATATACGATTTAACTGGTAGAACAAATTTAAAAATAAAAATTACAATCAAAAGAATTCACTTGTAATTTTTGTTGAGCTATTGCCGAATCAGCCCTATATTTCATGTTTTGAACAACACCCTTTGCATCGATTGGATTTCTAGTCTCGCACAACTCAGACTGAAAAGCGGATAACATCATTTTTCTCATTTCGGCTTCTACCTCCTTGTGCATCGCTACTCTGTAACGGATTTTTTTACAAAATACATATCACCTTTACACAAACAGCAAATACTTTTTTAGAGTTTACCTCTTGCTTGGCTCCTGCACGAAAGTAACGCTACAGTACTGTCTTTCATCGATGAGCTCGTAGTATTCCTGCCAAGTGTATGTATAGAATTTAAATAATATTACGAAAAAAGTATGAGAAAAATAATCATGATTAATACTAACCACGTCACTAGCAGCGCGAAGTTCTTTTATATTTGAAAATTTGGCAAGTGTTCTCGTGTACGGTTGATTTGGCTCTTGTTTTATTAAAGCTTAAATCAATTCGTTAGTTTATCATTGTATGTATAAGTATTATATATAATTTAATGTAGCGTATAAAGACGAATTATTTTTACCTGTAAAAAACGCGTTGCGGACGTAAGAAGTAGTTCTATTTGTATATTTTTCAATGTGGTTGTCATATTCAAACTTGGCTATTGAATTCTGGAGTAACAGTGTGTTATTGTTACTCAATTGAACCTCGACGTTTTCGTCAAATCTGCATACTGTAGGTATATGAATCACAATGAACATTAAAAAAAAATACTTACTTTAAATATAAATAATTAAATTTTTGCAATGTATCTTACCTATTTCGTCTGCAAATACGAAGATGTCGTAAAAACAAAGCGACAGTAATATACAGTAAAAACTTGACATCATTTTTCGTTAATTTTTCTTTGAGCATTCAATTACGACAGGCAGAGAAGGAAACGTGGCGACGACAAGAAGACAATAAAATATTTTTATATAGGAAAACAATAAATTTAATAACCGTCGTTACACGTAATTTTCTC
The DNA here is from genome assembly GCA_020010945.3 of Muscidifurax raptorellus. Lineage (NCBI taxonomy): Eukaryota > Metazoa > Arthropoda > Insecta > Hymenoptera > Pteromalidae > Muscidifurax > Muscidifurax raptorellus. Next base: position 12,096,438 of record CM052079.1, on the reverse strand, counting down.
CATCGCAAATGATATAACATTTTCTCAACTTGTGGATGCTCATACAAAATTTTTAGATCCATTTTGTATAAAATGCTTCTGTTTTGACAACTAAATTGTAAACACAATTATTATATCATAATCTACAGTTATATATATATATATATATAGATATATATATATATATATATGCTAGAAAATTTAATTAAAAAATCGTGACTAACGCGATATGTGGCTTACGTATTAGTTAAAAACTATTATATTTGTGTGTCGTACGTACCTAGGCTAAAACGAACTATCTTATGCAGAATTGTACTCGTCCGATCTCAAAATTTCGATTAAAAATGAAATTCGTAAAAATAATTTATTTAACGATAGTCCTATCGATTATTATTATTTCGCAATCAACATTGGTGTCATCGAGAGTTAGAAATTTTATGTGTAAGTCTCTTTTCTAATATTATGTATGTAAAGTTTGATTCTCTATACGTTGATAATATATATATACGTATACAGCCTGTGAACCGCAAGGAAACATCAAAGTTGTAAACAAAAATAACGAAATGTTTAACATTTACGGCGTGAAAATTGATGCTAATTTTAATGACAACAAAGAGATAGTTGCCAAGAATGATCCTGATTATTATTCTTTTAACATGAATACACCTGGGATAGATTACAATATTATGAAACAACCGGTACAAGTGGAATTTACGATAAATCATGTGAGATTCACAGGTACGTAAAAATTGATCAATCGTAAAACAATGCTTATAATAATTAAGTATTACATTTGAGAATAGGCTTCGTCAGACCCGAGAATACAATAGTGGAAGAAAAAAAATACGCAGAGTACATTACTTACGTGTCAGCGGCAGCACAATATATAAAAGTAAAGCACTTCTGATAATTTTAAGCGAACAACAATTTCATTTCCATACTTGCTTTAATTTCAATTAAAAATCGCTCTTGACTTTCTTTTCCAGAATACTGACAGTTTTATTATGGATGGTGTGCCAACGGATCTTCATTACAACAAACGTCGCTGTAGCGTTGGATTTTTACGACAAAACAACGTACTGCAAGAGTAAGTTTTCCTTTACCGATGTTGCCTTCTATAATATATTTATCATTTAACAAGCATATTATATTGATCCTTTCACAGACAATATTTTACCGATGACGAGATTGAAAAAGTAGTATTAGATCTGATTGAATCGTGTATAGTGTCTCATGTTTGTGACAACATCGATCGCGATGACGATTTATTGAAATATGGAGATTATTACAAAATTCAAGTAAGCGTTAACAAGATTCTAAGATAATAATCTTTTTATATATGATTGAATTGTAAAATAATGTTCTCTAGAATTCCATTAATGAGATTGCCGACAAAGTGGCTCCATCGTTGATTCAAACTTTGATTAAACCAAACACCAGATTGCCGGATATCAGTGGATCATATAGCGCGCTTGTTACTGCAAATTTCCAGGGTATAAATGTATCAATTATGTACGTCAATGCATAGGTACACTTTGGCACATGCGTTTTATGAAAAAAAACCAACATTATAATTTGAGTTTAATTTTTGCAGTAACACGCCTGATATCGAAAGAGCGTCAGACATAAAATTAACTCAAAATGGATCTAAGTTCACTATTGGAGGCGATTTTAGATTTCATAGACTGAATTTTCATTTGGACGATTTCAAGGTTTATTGTTTCTCACTATTTTTAACAATGACAAATACTCAGATTAAAAAAATATCTTATAGTTGAATTTAAAAAATCATCATCGTATAACAATCTTTTTTTAGGTAAGTGTACCCTCTACTGAAAGTTCGGGAGCCACTGATTTATATTTCAGCAGAGTGACAGTCGCCGTAAAAGTAGAATTTGATTATTCCGATTCGCAATGTAAAACGAGCTTAAAGGATCTTGACATTTACGATTACGGAACGATAACGGTAAATAGACCTGACAGCAAAGAAGATTCATATGTGCCAGCATTTCTTTTACCGAACTTTGCAATGAAGAACATATCGTCACCTTTTGTTAATTCTATTATAATAGCTAAAGCACACAATATTACCACACAAATTCTGTCCGATACTCTGAATAACATAGACTGTAATGACTTTGGTTTATTTGTTCCCAGTCCAGATGCAATCCAAATACTATGGGATACTATAATAAATACTGTACAATCTTAGCGAGGATACTCCTAATTTATAATAAAATATACTAATGTAATGCATCTAAAAGAATAGTGCAAATGTAATGAATCTAATAACAGAGTCTTTAATCAATGACTGGAACATTTCTACCCTTCATTACACGTCATACGAGCTCATAAAGTGCTTTTTTGTGCATGCTTGTTGAAAGCTCTTTAAAAATGATAAAATTTGTAAAAATCTGAAAAACGGATAAGAATCAATAGCGAGAAATGCCTTTTTATCTGTTTGATTTTCTACGCTACTTTCAAGAATAAAAAAGGGCCTTTTTCATGTGCGTGTTGGGAAAATGAATATTGTGCATATTTACAGTACGCTAAAAAGACCATGCTTCGAGTAATTCTACAGGAAATCGGATAATTCTTAGTTCTATGTGCCAACAATTTGCCGTTAGTCATATATCAATTTATATTTTAGTACGTAGAGGGAAAATATTGAGAATAGTAGAAGACAAGGCCGTCTGATTTCAGTAAAAACAAGCAAACATGTAACTTGACGCTTTATTTATATTCCATATTTTTCTTTATATTATAGGTTTATTTAAGTTCATTTGCTATACATAAAGAATTATAAAAAAAATACAATAGGTCATTTTACACAATTATATTATTTACACGCACCTCACAAGTCGCAAACACAAATCAATTTTTCTATGTGCAATTCACTTCTTTCTTCCACCTCTCTCTTTAGGCAACAAATTGATCAGGTTTCCTGATGTCAAATTATAATACGCTATCGAGTTTGAATCTTTAAAAAACATGCCCTGTGAACAGAAATTTTAATTTATTCATTGTACAATGTCTTTGCTGGAATATTTATAGAAATACAGTTTTTTAAAGTACATACCTCATACTGCAACTTTTGTTTGCCAGGCGGCATACCCGTCTGCTCATGAATACGAGCCTTCATCGTAGACACAGAATCTGTGATTTGTAAAGTAATCTGTAACATTTGACCATTGAGTTTCCATTCGGTCTTCTCCGTCATCACTGGAACTGCGATATTCAGTTGTACTGGACCCTGTAAGTGATTCAAGTTATTAATTTTAATAGACCTGTCCATCGTGAATATTGATCATTTATTTTCACGTATTGCTTCTTACCTTATTTCTAGCCAAAAATTGTTGTTCTGGAATTAATGAGTCTTCGGTACGAAGTTTCTTTTGTTGTGGTTCATCTTCCATGCCTCCTTCTGCGGGATGTTTCATACCCATCTACAAATAAGTAACAATTTTGTTAACAAAGAAAAGCAGACAAACGATTTGACGATATCAAACTTTTATAAAATATCTTACTGGTGGGGGCATTGGTGGCTGCATCGGAGGTGGTTGCGGCATGAAAGGTGACATAGGTGGCGCTGAAAATGATAACAATTAATTAATATTGGACTATTAATTATTATTCTTTATAGAAATAGGTAAATTAAACAATAAAAAAACTCCTATTATACCAAGTAATGGAGGTGGTCTTATAGGTGGCATGGGCGCCATCATCATCATTGGTTGCGGCATCATAGGTTGTGGCATCGCCATCGGCGGAAGGGTCATCTGAGGTGGCGGAGGCGGTTGTGTTGGCTGCGGTTGTGGAATCGGCTTTGGCGCCGGAGGCTTTGGCGGTGCCTTCAATGTAGCTTGAGGCTTCGATGCAGCCGCTGCCATGTGCGACAGTTCTGCTGCTCGACTCGCGGGTTTCGGACCAATTTTCTCCTTCTCCTCGTCGGGCAGCAAACCTTTCACTTTGTGGATCTGATGAATTTGTTCTTCCAGGGTGATGTTTGCTCTGGCTGCTCTTGTAGCTGCTTCTACGCTGGACGTGTGTCCATCCCACGTCACTTTGTCGTCTTTCTTTTTGTCTTCTTCACCAATCTTCTTTCCAATGGCTGTCTCCTCGTCACCAACACCGAAGATGTCAGTACGCCTTTCAGCCAACTGCTTCAGACTAGCCTCAATAGCAGTACCCGGTGCGAAGACAGTTTCTTGCGCAAGTTTGTCCAAATGTTTATCGCGTTGCTCGACCCAGCGAGGATCCAACAAACCAATGCGCATATGTTCCTGTACTTGGCTGGCGGGAATGCGTTCACCAGTGATAGGCGAGACAAGGTATTCATCCGGTGCAACTGGTCTTGCTGCTTTCGCCGCTAAAAATCATAACATGACGTTCATTATGAGACCATAGTATTCGGATAGGACAGAAAAGGTACCAAGTTATTTACCGTGTTGTTTTGGATCATAGCCCTTTTTAACCACCACATTGCCGGGAGTAGGCGGTAGCGGAGGTGGTTGCATGCTTTCAGGTGCTTTATTTTTCTTTTGCGACTCGCCGGGTGGCGCGATTTCATCATCACCGCTTGAATCTTCCTCCATATCCTGCACTTGGTTGTTATCTTTGGCACGATCTTTTTCGTTGATCGCCATTCGCGACAGCATTTCATCCTCGCCATCACTTTCGATCTGCATCTCAACTTCTCCATCCTCAATACGCTCCTGAATAACGAATCGAATGATTAGTTATTATTATTATGAAAGTGACAAAATGAAAATTCAAATACTGTACCTGCATCAAAACTCTTGCGCCGACTTCTTCAGGTGTCGTAGGTGCTGGGAAATTTCCGACTTCAAATTGCTGATAATCCACCGTTTCTACAGTCACAAAATCATGCCAATCGATCTGTGCATAAGCAACCCTTTCGCGTTCTAGCTCTTCTTCCTCTTTTCTTTTTTGGGCATCTTGATACTTCAACCATTCTGAACGATATTTAACTTGGTCAAGAATTTTATCTCTGTTATAAGATTCCTTTTTCAATTTAGGAGGTAAATCTTTGGCTGGAATCAAAACCTAAACAGAGATATCATTAAAAAATGATGAGTAGTAGAAAACAAATCTCTATACTATTAATTAAAAAAACATACCTTTGTATATTGTTCCAATAATTTTGTGAAATATTGAAACAGAGAATGTTGAGGTCGTAAAAAGTCAAATTGAAAGTTCCTTTGTTCTCTGTTCATAAGATTTGTCAAGAATTGCCTACCATTACGTGCAACAAATTGAGCAGTCAACTTTACAATATCTCTGTAAATTAAAGGAATTTATAATGTTATGACGATTACAATTAATCAGAATTAATTTATTATTTTAAACCCACAAATCTAATGCAGAAATGGATGGTGGATCAGCAACGAATTCAAATTCTGGAGGCGGTTCCTTTGGAATGAAAGGCTGCTCAACTTGTTTAAGAATTTCTTGTTGCTTTTGATGAGCACTTAAATTTACTCCTTTAGGAGCACCAATAGTTGGTTCTTGTCCTCTACCTTCCTTAAATTCTTTAACTTTATGCTGATAATACGAGTGATATGGATCCCCTACATTTAAGAAATTAAATTTTGGATTCCCCAATTCATTTTGACGAATCCTGGACTCAAATTCTGGTCCATTTCTAGCAACAAAACTAGCAGTCTTGTCCACAATGTCTGTTTATTGCTCATAAGGAAAATAAGTATTTACTTATGAATAAACTATATAGTATATTTTGGAAAATTACTAGTACCCACAAATTGAATGCCAGTAATCTTGCACAGACTGTTGATTGACTACAAAATAAAAATCATACTCTGTGACACATGAATAGGTGTAATTTTTTCGACAAAAATAATACAATTGACTAAATTATATTAATAAATAATGTTTAGAGGGTCCACCAGTTGTTGTTCACAGACAGTACATCATATATAAATAGTATGACAGCATCCAGTTTGGAGCAACGATTGACCTATCTAATATATAGCTGTTTAAATCAAATGCAGTTGTGCTGTTTACAATGTACAATGTATATACCATATAACAAGTTCAACGAGTGCTATCTCATAAATATGAGGCAGTAATAATAAAGTATATCAGTAACTGAGTGTACGTTCGTGAACTTACATCTTGTATTTCTTTTAAAAACTCACATCACTAATAACAAAATGTATAAATGATACAATACAATAAAATCAATAAAAAATCAAGATACATAGCCCTCAACGTCAGTTTGTAGCCACAAAATAAAACTATGAAAAAGGATACTTCTAACCTCCGGCGGAGGATAAATGATGCCGACAACGGGCTGCGATGACGGCCCGTTATCCTCCGACTCTTGAGCCGGGGGTTGGACGACGTCGATTTCCTGGGCCGGCATTGTAACAATTCCTGGCTTATTTCCCTCAGTACTGCTATATGTATAGTTATCACTATATGGTTTGTCTAAGTTTGGAAAAACACAGAGGAAAAACACAAACCGACGCCACTCACTCTCGCGTCGTTCTTGACGTGTGGTACGAATAATGTTGTGTGTTGACGTAAGTATTCGAAAATTTGTAGGTTAGGTTATACAAATTTTCCGAGCTGGCGCATGCGTCATCAGTCGCGAACCTGATTCGCGAAGTCAGTCCGGATGTTTGAAGGTTATGTTGTTATTTATTCGGCTGCTGTATATTTTTTAGCTCAGTCGTAGTTCATCAGCTGGACTTATTCCTAAAGGGTTGACTTGACCGGCAGATGTTGCTTGTTTATTGTTGGAATTATTAATAAATAGTAAACAATAGGAGGAAATTTGATCATTGTAATTTGATGCAGTATATCGATAAAAATATGAAAAAATACTTAAAAAAAGAAAAATACCAGTAATTTTTCAAATTTTCAAATTGTTTTATCTGAATGCCATCTATGTAACTAGCTTGTCACATAGGCTTGCGCATATTGTATATTTACAATTGATTATCACTTTAATTACTGTAAAATATATTCATTGCAGTGCCTGAATTACCAATAAACAACACCATGAATATAGTCAAACCAGTTATTCAAAAAATACCAGGTGAGATACCTCCAGAGCCCAAAAAAGCCAAACAAGGCTATATCGATGACCTGGGAAAAAAGCAAAAATTCGAACTAATAGAACTTTTAGAAAGACAAGAAAAACTACTAGCCAATAAGTATGTTCCGCATCCTACATTCTTATCTATTTTTGATAGGTTTTCTTATAAACAATAAGTATAATTTTGTATGCTTCAGGAGATTTGTATCAAAACTACCAGATAAAGGAGCTAAAATTTTGGAATTCAAAAATAAAATTGTTCACGAACTTGAAACTAGAAATAAGATTGAAGATGCTGCTCAATTGTTGTCAAGACTTAATATTGCATCGGAAGGAAAGGCAGCAATGAGTGAAATGGAATGGACTGGAAAATACAGTGATAAACCTAAGGATAACCATGATAAAATTGTTGAACTTGATAGTGATGATGAAGAAGATCCATTAAAAATACTTGCCCAGGTTTATACCTAACAATTTTAATGTTCTTTAATATTTTAATTCAAAATTCAAATCATCACTATTAATTAATATTCAATTTATTTAGCCAACTGGCAGTGGTGCACATAAAAAGAAAATTATTTATCTTGCACCAGAGGAGAGTTTAATAAAACCAGAAGACTTGGAAGAAATTAAATCATTTAAAACATTGGATCCTTTAGAATCAGAGCACGTTAAATATATTGTAGACAAAGTCGAAAATAATGAGAACAAGGAGCAAAGGGAATCGTATAAACCTTATAAAACGACAAAATCCAATGTTCATGATCCTGCAAAAGATATACAGAGAGAAAGTAAAAAAGACAAACATTGGGAAGTAACTGCAGCAACTCCACCATTTGTTCACAGAGTTGCTAAAATAGTAGATCTCAATGAGTCCTTGAGACTTCAAAAGGAACAAGCTATCAAACTACAAGTAATAATAGTTTTCATAAAAATTTACGCGATTTTTTTGTGTATTTTTTTGTTTAATTACATTTTTATTCGTTTTAGGAAATTCAAGCAAAGCATGCTATAGAGCGCTTAACCCAGCAACTTGGGAACCACAAAATTGGTGCCTTACCACGCAATGTCGGCAACTATCGTACTACTAATAAAGATAATTCTGATTCATCTAGCTCTGAAGATGAAGAAAACTACCAAGAAGTTCATGATGAAGAAGACAATGACAAACGCGGAACAGTCACTTTTATGGTTGATAGCATAGATCTAGAAAGTTAGAATTAATAAGATTTTAATTAATTTATATTATGTATGTAAGTTTTATCATTAAAGTCATTTGTAAAAAGTTCTGGATCACCATACTACTCTAAATCTATTTTTTAATGCTTTAAACAATTCATTCATTAATCTCTGTATGAATGATCATTATCATAGGTACTACTTGTAAATAAAATGTGCAAATGTCACTTAGATATCTTTCTAAAAATACTTTATGGAAATAAAAAAAATCACATTTATAAAGTTTATAAGGCTTTTTATTATCCTTATAACAAAGGTCTTAATTGTATCCAAAGCTGTTAATAATCTGTGTGTAGGGCGCCGTCTGTTTTGCAACTGCTTCACCAGCCTGCTTGGTAAGTTTCTGTAAAAATGTAATAATACATTTATTAGTATATTATGATAATGACAAATAGCAGAAAGAAAATGATTTGAACAAAAAATTCATTCATATACCTTGAGTTTGTCCCTCTTTTGTACTTCAATGATGGACTTGACGCGCCTCTTGTTTTCAAGGGTACGAACCACTGCCTTGTATTTCCATCCAACCTCATGTGAAAGACGTCCAACGTGACAGTACTGGAAATATAAAACATTAATTAATACATGCAAAAATATTTAATCTTGGTAATAATTCTTTTTAAAACATTAACTCAGCTTAAATTGTCATCAATATTGAACATTGTCAATAATCAGGCGCAAATTACCAAGACATCATTGTAAAAAATGTCATAAGTATAAATATTAGAAATGATTAAAAGAAGTAGTCATACCTTCCTGCCTGGTTTCAGGCACATGACTCTCATTGCTCCGGGAACAACGACACGTTTTCTCCTGTCATAAGGTGGAGGGCAGCCTTCATACGTCTTTAGTCTCCTGAGAGCATCCTTACCTCTCTGTGTTTTGTGTGGGATCATTCCTGTAAAGACAATTGAATCAAGTAACTCTTTCTGGTTTAACTGACATGTTATATATAATTTTATTAGTCCACTCTCATTTAAAATTTGTTTTCACATAGCAGTCAAATAATGTAGGTAATAACGTAATCACTGAATAATTTTGTATTTAAACTATGAGAAAATATATATTTAAAAAAACATACCACGAACGGTCTTCCATAGGATCTTGCTGGGAGCACGGAAGTGGAACGGTCCACGTGCAGGATTTACATTACACCTCTTACGAAGGAATGACATAAACTTCAGCTTGTTCCTGAAATTAAAGAGAAACGATTGAAAATATATTCACATTCACTGGATTCAATATGATGATAAGAAAATAACTTCATACAATGTGTTTGTTTCACAAAGACTCAAATAATGTAGGTAAGAATTGTAATAATCATATGCATTATGTTTTCAATCTCATGGCTCTATTGCAAAAGCTATCGAATCTAAAATTCTTTACAATATCTCAGTAACTAAAGCGCAAGCCATATAACTGAAAATCCAGTAAAATTTGTAAAAAATTATAGTAGATATGAGATCATCACCTGAAGAAGTTACCAGAGATGTTGAGCTGCTCGCATCGAACAACAATAACTCTGTTTCCTTCCAGGATTGTCTTGGCAATGATAGCTGCCAGGCGACCAAGAAGGTGGCCACGGCCATCGATGAGGATTGGCTGCAAGATGAAAAAAAAGCATATTACATTAATCCATTTACAAATGTTGGAATATATTGCAACTATTATTTGCTAAGCAGATACATTGTTGATCCACTTCAGAACTAGAAGTAAATAACAATTGGGCAACTATAACCACGTGTAATCCGCAACGTCAATAATACCGAATAAGGTTATTATTTCAAAAACAACAATAATTACAATAAAAACCGTCGAAATGGCGTAAAATTCATTAAGAAAACTGAGACAAGCGGTTTCGGTAAACCTAACCGAAAACGTTGAAAGCTGCTGGCAAACACGTGTGCAACAACGGCGAATCAACAGTCGACCGTTATTTACGTTTTTCTCAGCTCTTACACTTAATCGGGCGGCGAAATAAAATGCGAATTTTTGCGCGTCGACGTTGAAACGTAGTTTTGCAAACTTTTTGACGGCAGTGTTCGGCTAAACAACGAAAATTAACGAAAGTTTCGCTACAAACCTTTTCACTGAAGCCAGTCATTTTGTCCCCCTAACCGGAAAAGAGTCCATTGAGGCTGAGAACGAACCAAGTGCTGCCGGAAGACACCGACGCTAACTCGCGGCGGATTCTGCAGTTTCGTAGTCAGTGGCGGGAATTTTTGAATTTTACAAACACTCTTTTGACTATCGTTGAAGTATAGCAACAGTATTTTCATCAACTCTTATTATTACCCTTATTTATGGATATTATTAAAGTTATGATCAATATTTCTGTATATACTATTATATTCGATCATTCTGATGGGAGATGCATTTGTTTCACCGCAACGATGGTAAAGCAGTTAAACTACATTACCGCGAGACGATAAAAAATCAACTTATCAAATTCACCCATAGATGCACACTTGTTGCTTCCAGAAATGAAAGCAAATGTGGCAGGTACTTATACATTTATACACATGCATTAATTCTGCTTTGGAGATATTTAATGAATCGATGCGAATATGCGTAGTTTGGTACGTGAGAACCAAAAATTAATTGATTCAGAACGTAAAATATGCATAAAATAGCAATATCCATATCTACATATTTCCATAATCTGAATATATAATCTTTTGCCATAATCAAAAAATCGAAACCCTCGCAAATATCAATAATAATGGTCGACCTACAAATTCCAAGCATACAACAATCATATTCCGAGTGAAATCGTAAAATCGATCGGCGTATAAAATTAGCTACTATATGCCTATTGTAGAAAAAAGCAAAGCAGCGCAATATAAAGCTCTGGTAACTTTTGAAAAATATTACCTTGATGTATATATTACATAGGGGAGAATAAAAAAAATCTTCTCGTGGACACGAGCGCTCTCTAAACATTTGCTCGCACATGGCCTCTTCTTATAATTATATTTTACCTACGTAAGTTTTGGCCTATATATATATATATATATATATATATATATATATATATATATACATACATGTATTATTATCTAGCTGTGAGTAGTGTTTTTAACATTATAATTCATCTGCAATTTTTTTTATGTTTTACTCATCAATGCGTAAATAAACGCATTTACCGACAAACAAAACAATTCCCTATACATATACTATACGCACCCTTCAAAATCCCAAAAAAGCCGGTCGACATGAAGTAAATAAAGAATAAATATACAGATATAGACGCAAACCATATATACACAACTTTGATCCCGATATACATATATTTCTCCTCATCACAAACCCAAAGTCTAAATCATCACAAAGGGGGGAAGCCCCGCATCCGCCGACTAAAATAGAATGAGAAAAACAGCGTATAATACGTCGCGGTAAGGGGCAGAAAGTGCATCGTAATAACCCTTATTCCGATTTCCATATAGAGTCGCGGGGCAACGCGCGAGACGAGAATGCAAATTCGTTTTCTATAAGCGCGTACGCGTATGTATACGCGCTCATATAGAGGAAACGTGTCGGCTTGCATTTTCGATGACTTCTGCGGGTATATATATGTAAGTATACGTGGTGTGCACCGCGTTTATCTATGGCGAACGGTTTCTGGTGTCTCTCCGTTATAAAATAGTGGAAACGCAAAGTTTTTGAGCTTGGACTCGATGTAATGTTAAATCCATCGGTTTGTAACGCAGCTGGAAAGAGCAGCTATGTTGAAACAAAATTCGGAAGAAAAAGCTTGATGAGTGGGAGTGTTGAAACTTTGATAAAGAAATCCACACTACAAGCTGACTCTAATAAAAAAATTTGATACCCGCACGCTTTTGTAATTTCACACCGGAAGGACTTGTCATAGCAAAGGATATACATATAGGAAGCAAATTTCAGTGATATTTAAAAAAAATATGATTTTCTTTAAAAATCATCGGTATAATATACACACATTCACGCGAAAACCGATGAAACTAATTGAGAAAATATAAACACAGAGTATAGATCATTGCACATCAACGACTTTATACTATCCCGGTCAGATGCACGACGACGATTAGCCTGACTCAGGCGGGCTCATTATGTGCTGATTCCGTCGGATTACAGGGCAGTTTTATATATATATGTATATAGTCGCCAAAGCGCGCGCACTTCGAAATGATTGGCTTCGCGGTTTTCGCTCGGCTAGTATTATTTTTCCAATCCGCGTGTACGATGACCCCGTTTCTCTTTTTCCTCCTCCAGTATATATTTTCGAGACTGTACTTTGCTCTTTGACTCGCTGGTATATAGCTGTTTTTGTTCTTAGTCAGCTGATCGGGATTTTTTGTTTCTCAATAAACTCGTGCCGGTGAATCTATAAAGTGGTTCAATTGCTAAGCTGCGATTTCGGATGATAATATCAAATATTCTGATAACGTCGCTGTTTTATAATTGTCCCATTGACGTGTGAATTAATGATTCGAATATATATTAATATAATTGTATTGCCGCGAAACGCATCTGTATCGTACGTTTCGGCTAACTTAGACAATACTTTGTGTACTGGCTTTCTTCAGGAGACAAATGAAAATTTTTTCCTAACATATTACAAAAAAGAATCCTTTCAATATAAATAATAAAGTCATATTATAAATTTAAAAAACGAATATACAGAACGATCATGTAATAATAAAAATAATAATGAAAACGTGTATGTTCGAATTAATCCTTCTAGAAATCACAATACAAAAAAATGTAATGAATCACGATCGATAAGTTTCGTATGACCTAACAGTGTATAAGAGTCAGACTCTACTGACGTAAGATAATATACGATTAATAAAACTTCGACAATAATAACCCAATCCATTAACGGAAACTTACCGTATTCATACTATACAGCACTCAAAAACTCCTTTTTAAAATAAATATTGAAAAACAAAAATTCGCTCCCTCCAACTGCCAAACTCCGCAGCGTCTATCGCGTAAATCGAGCGTAAATTTATTTCGGTATATACGCTCGTTAAAGTGCGTTCTTTCGATGCGAGCTGCGGCCTCCTCTCCAGCATACATACGAGTACCTTATACACGTATATACGCACCGAGCGAGTCGGATAGAGAAACGGACCGATCCATTGAGTCATCGATGAATCGCGAAGGTCGATCGTGACCGATTTCCTGCGCGCCCGTATTTATTTGACACAGATGCGCGACGGCGGTGGTTCTGATACGGTGAATCAGAGACGCGGAGAGAATAAACGCGCCGAAGGGCAACTTTTTCGGCGCGGAAAGAGAGAGAGGGAGAAACTGCCAGTTCTGGATTACGAAAATCCAGCGCTTTATATGGCCAGAATTTCTCGCTGACGCGTGAACCGAAAGCTTTCAAAATTTTAACGTGATTTCGATTAATAAAGCTCTCTGCTTGATGTAAAGACATACTCTCGATGTCTTGAACAACTACTTGTAGATATTATACACGCAATTTTAAAAAAATCTATATATATATAGTATCAAAATTTCTCTTTAATTCAAAGTCCTTATTCGACGCGCGTATATTCATGCAGATGAATCAGTGATTGCCGAAATACTGCATCGCGGCCTCGTTTTCGTGTCAAAATATCGAGCTGAATGCAAACACGCGTAAAAGGCCCTCTTGCATATGTATATATAGGTATACAACAAACATCCGACAGGATTTCAGCGGTGCAGAAATGAAAGTCGAGTGTGTATATATATATATGCAGCGCGTCAATATTCATAATGCGCGAGTGTAACTATGATTAATTTGGTGCTATATCCGCGAGTCGAAGTACAACTGATGCACAACGACGAGTTGCATGTAACGCTGGAAGGCATATTTCAGTCGCGGATATAACGGCGAACGTTATATGCAAATATGTTGCCTGTAATTTTGCCATCACTGCGAGGAGAAGATTGTGATACCGATGAACGTGAAAAGTCCTTGTGAAAGAGTATATAAAAAATGTTTGAGTGATGTTGCTGTATATTATTATTATGTACGTTTCAAAAATAGCTCCGCGCACGGACGGGTATAAAGTCGTTTTCTGCAGTTGAAGAAAATGCGTTGATGTATATTGAACGAGTCAGTCTGCATTAAACTTCTATATATAGTTTATATTAAGTGGAGAGCTTAATTGTAGCCTAGAAATACGCTTTGAAATTAAACGTGATCATCGCGTATATATCTATAGTCAATACCAAAATATTTTTGTATCGTTATATAAATAAAGCTCGATTAATTTAAATATATATTCAACGCTTATTCGATTCTCAAAATTAATTATTCAAGCAAAGCGTTCATCCTAATGACTCCCAAACTCAAGAATAACAAGCCGCGATTCATCTACGCGGCAAGAGAAGCTTCTCCGGTCCTGTTATCAGAGACAAATTCCTAACGTGCCTCCACCTCTTTCGCGAATGCGTATGCATGCATATATCTACAATATATGTATATACATATACCAGCTGTGCTTGCATTGCTCGCGGTTATAGCTCGATTTAACGCCAGCCGAGCGTGACGTCTATATATACAGAGGGTATATATATATATCTCTCACTCTTGGTTCTCAGGACTCGTGTTCTCAGCCGGAAAAAGACCCGAGGATTCTTCTCTGTAACGTCGAGGTCACGCGTTTGCTGGGTTTCCAGGGTGTTTATATATACAAAACGACGGCAGGATGTGTTCTTTTGTCGGTGGGATGTGCGCGATCTTATATATACTGCTGTTCTCGCGAGGGCGATGATGATGACTTGGAATGTGATACGCGAGAGCTTTAATTAATGTGCTACGCTATGATGATGTGTGTACAGGAGAAAAGAAGTCGTACTTTTGTTGCCATGATTCCGAGAGGATTTTTTTCTTCTACACAATTATATTATATAGACAGAACTGCAACGGAGAACGTTTGCAAAAACATATTATATATATATGTATAGTGGCAGGATTCGATTTCAATGTATAATTATTTTTACACTCATACGACACATGAATTTCTCTCGGGATATAAGTGCCCACAAAAATGAATCAAGTTTAGATGAACCGCATTTCGAATTATAGACACGCGATAATCTAAGAATCGCCTGCAGTGCGGTAGTTTGAGCTTCCTTTTACCTATTTTACTGTGCACACTGCGGCTTGAGAGAGCGACAGCTGTTTTCATTATACTTATAATAATGCGATATA
Organism: Muscidifurax raptorellus; assembly: GCA_020010945.3. Lineage (NCBI taxonomy): Eukaryota > Metazoa > Arthropoda > Insecta > Hymenoptera > Pteromalidae > Muscidifurax > Muscidifurax raptorellus. The sequence goes on along the minus strand of CM052079.1, from coordinate 12,080,944 downwards.
TATTACTTTTACGCCTATATACTATATTATTTGACGGATCGCGTGACGCGAGCTGCAGGGAAAGTGTTGAAAATTAATAGCGTATATGCTCTTAACTCGCCAACGATGACCGGTCGACTTATTGACGAAATCGCTTTATTCAAGAATCATCACTTTTATCGGCATATAACAGTCGTTATTTCTTTTATTACGCTTATCCATCTCAATATAAATAACGATCTAACCTACAACGTCCAATTTTGATTTTACACGCGCAGTCCTCCCCTGATACTCCCACTCCAAGTAAGTATATTGATCAATCAGCAAATTTTAACCGATTCGATCGCTACTCAAAAAGGATACACGTATATATAACATACACACGCACCTCCAGATAAAGCACACACACATCCCGAGAGAGTACAAGATAGAGGGAGCCTGGAGCCGCAAAGAGAGGGAGAAAAAGTGTCGGGGGGCCTGGAGTCCGACGGTCGGACGCCGGCTGAACAGTCGAAGCGCGAACGTCCGCAAGTGCATACCTCGTCGGTCTCTTGTGTACATATACATATATACTAAATACTCGCTCTCACCCTCCGATTGTATACGCGCAGAAAGATCTCTCTCGCGTTTATAATATCTTATTAACTCACGTGTTGACTTGTGAACGACGAGAAGAGGAATAAACATGGCTTGCAACAGGGCAACCAAGTCTGGATTCGCCGCAGACGCACAGCGAAAGGTTAGTGGAACCTTCCGCGGGGGGATGTATATGTTTGTGCATGTGACCTAATTCCCGGAAGGAGGGGCGGATACGAAATAGGTCACATGCTGTATTATAGCGATGATTTTTATTCTCGGATATATCGCCGGTTATAAAAGAGTGTGCGAATCATTGGGTGCCTGTGTGAGCGTTTAAAGCGGCTTTATTATCGCAAAGTAATAAATGCGCCGTTTCCGCGAATAACGTGTATTTACATACCTGCGCGTATACCTTCTCGGCGCTTGCAGTGTTTTAACAGACGCCTGCGATGTGCGAGAATAAATAATTGCAACGTCGCGTACGTATAAGTACCTACGTATAAACGTCATATTTTCCGCCGAGCTTTCAGAGTGCATCATTGCACACGCGTACACTTCCTTCGAGATCCTTCGAAAAATCAATATCCTCTCTCGTCGTCCACGTTGGCTACTTATAAATTTTGCAAAAACGACCCACTTTCATTTCTCTTTCTCTCTCATTCGCGATAAGAAGGCGACATCGCCGCGAGAGGTTATTAACGGTTATCTGACGCAGATAGCCACGACGGGGGGTGCAGAACGCGAAGAGCAAAGCGAAACGGAGAAGAGGATTATACCTGTTGCGAGAGTTTTTCTTCCTCGGAATGCAGCCGCACTTGCTGCGCCTGATGCTTTTGGGTCAAGGTTCTCTCTCGGGCTGACGTTTTTTTTGGATGCGCGCGCTTTCTCCTTTAATTTTCGGCGGGAATTCAAGTGCGTAACCGTGTAAGATTAAAAAAAAATTTTTATTATAGGTGACGGGAACGGTTTATACGAGCACTGCGAATTTCGAATTAACCGCTTGGTGTATTATGTATGTGAGTGTGTAAATGCAACGGAACAGCTTAGGAGCGGTTCTCACGACCATTAGGCGAATTAACATCCATCGGGCGAATTCCCGCGGAGAAACAACGCGAAATGAATTATTCCGAAATGACCGGCCTGTGTGTGCTTAATTCGCAATTCGTGCTTTTCCATCGAAGCCATTCGCGTGTAGTTTACGAAACCGAGATTCTAATCCTTCCTCGCGCATACGTATATACGGTTCGAGCGTATACATATATACGCATAATTGTAATAACGAAAGAGTTTTTTTTAAACCTCTTTGCTTAAGTAATGAATCCAGCGCGTGATGAGCAGAATATTTGCTTTAGAGACAACGAAATTGTTGATCGTGTATTACTCAAACGCACAACGTATACGAAATTCCTTCGTTATGACTCAGAATTAATAAAAAAAAAATGACAAAGAAGCTTCGCGCCCAGCTATGCATACAAAAATATACACACATCTAAAACTCAAACCCCTCGATCCTCGATGACTCACATCACTCGCAGCTGTTTCCTGGACTCTAAATTCGACTGCACCCTCAGAAGAGAGTGAGAGAGAACAAAATTCAGACGCGTATATAAGCGAATCCCGCTGGCCATGATACACTTCATCGCGGGTGCCTTTGAACCATACACGCGCATAAGGCGCCGTTCTCTCTCTGTCTCTCTTTGGTATTAAGGATATATAGCCGTAAAAAGGTCGCGCTTGCGTCACGATTTCAGGTCTAAAAGAGCGATCTCTGCGCGTCTGGTTATTATTAGCCCGTTCCTATTTTGTTCTCCTTCTATACTTCTTTCTCCGATCTCTAGTGCCATAGAGCATAGAAAAAACTGCGCAAATTGAGTTTTACTCCTGAGATTGTATGCGTATATTTATGTAGTGAAAAAAAAAACATTATAGTGTATATATTTATCACGATTGAAAAAAGGTCAATAAATTGGCGATTAGTTAGCAGGAGTCGAAACTCAATGTGAGTTTGCTCGGCCGACGACCGGTCATTAATGAAAGTCGATCGCGCATTCCATTGTCCGCCGCGCTTTGTTTATCGCCCGGCGACTCCCGCTCACATATGTGTGCGTGTGTCTTACTAATAGTGTCTTTCTCCCTCTCGCTCTCTTTCTCCGTATTATCTTCCCTGAAAATATTCTAGGAAGTATAAGATACTCTGTCGAGACCAGGTGCGCTTATGCTATAAACTTTATCAGTTAAACGGTGGTATATATATAAGCCTAATGACTTCTTTTTTTCTTAAAAGAAGGTTAGAGGCAATAAAATGATTTACGAAATTTTTACGGGCTGCAGTGGTTTGTCGTAGCTTGTTATTGTTTTAAATTTTATAATTATCTCGTATAGAGCGTATATTTAGTATACAGGGGAAAGAGAGTTTGTCGAGAGTAAAGTAGTGCAGCGGTAGAGAGACAATGCCGTTAGGTATTTTATCTGAAAACGCTTTAAATCTACGCTGAGGTTATTAAACATTATATATTGCAATATTGTGGCAGGATGTTGTATAACCAAGACTTTCCTAACTTTGGTACACCAAAGCCGTTTAAATTCATGCCGTAAAAGTATGACGAACATATAAATAAAGTAAAATTAAATATATAGTTTGCAGCTATACATCGACGATAATATTCCCCAAATCCTCATTACTATATAGTAAAAAATGAACGACAAAAAAATCAAGTATAAGATCATCCTCCAATATAAAAATGATATAAGCCAAAGAGCGCGGCAAAGCTCAAAGGACATCAAAAGGCTCACGAGCTGCTCGCGGGGCAATGGCATAATAATATAAAAAAGACTTCGTGAGCTTCTCTCACTGGTATATGTATATGTACTGTCTACGTTAATTCCGCCACCAATGGCCTGCGGTGCTGTACATTCGGAGGTTGTGAATAGTTCTGCGCCGAGTATGATTTCGAGAGACGCGCGGGATGATTAACGCTACAAGAATCATATACGAAGTGATTTATCGCTCGACTGCTGATGCGAAAGAATTTCGCGTGCGTTTTGACTATTTGAAAATAGTTTTTTTTTCGTTTCAATTTTGTACAATAGGAATGTTTGATTAACCCTTGGCGATAGATAAGAAATTCATCCGGTCGGTTAATTAATATTAATCGGGAGCATGCGCAGCTCCGCTTCATCAATGATATGTAGAGCGACCTCGAAATCAATGATAATACCGTTAGTTTCGTGTGTCGCGCGCACGTCTGATAGATACGGATAAATATGTTTATTTTGTACAAGGTCTCGTTCCGAAGGTTTTATTTTTGTTTTGTCGTCTCGTCTCTGTAAGTATAATGCGATCATGAGTTAATATTAGCGTTGAATCATCATCGAAATTTAATTAGATGAGAAAAAGCATCGAGATGTTCGCAAACAATAACAATATCGCGTTGTTCGACAGCGTTGTTTGCTATTCAACGTGTATGAGTCCACTCCTTTTTTTTCGAAATATTTAACAGCGGTCAAGTGTTCAGAAAACTGTTCGGTTCATTAAGATTCAAACCGCGGCTGCTCGGCGAAATTCTATATACAGAGAATCTAATGAATGACATCAGCTACTGGAAAAAAATGAAAGAAACATGACGCGATGAGCGTCGAGCGCTAAAAAAGAGAAAAAGCGCGCGTGTCTGTATATTACAGAAGATTTGAAAGTTGAATCATGGTAAATTTTTTAAAAATGCATTTTGGTTTTTCTATTGAGGATTCATTTATTACACACAGTGATTTGTTTTATGAGATTCTTTAATCAACGCAGTGCGCTCTCTGAAAATAAATATATATTCAGCATAATTACTTTCATCTATGTTTATGATCGACATTCTTGCGAAATTTAATAATAGCTTTTATTATATGGTTACAATTTTTTACTTTTCTAATGAATATTTCAATACATAATACAATGATTCCTAGTATCCAAGCTACCATCAAAATTAAATAGAGAGCAGTAAATTCTTTGTTTTGCGCTTTTACGAAATGATTACCATTATAATTATGTATTGTGTTATTAGTACTCCTTTTATTGAAAAATGACTTTATTAAACCTCCTTCATTCATCATCATTAAGAACATCTGAAACTTAGAAACTAAAGGTGACTCTTCCTTCAATATCATCGCTAAAGATCTAGCAGTGAAAATATTTTCTTTGGACACGCGAATAAAGGCACTCTTTTTCATAAATTTATTTGCGTCCATTTCAGGAACTAGACATATTATGTGTTCGCCTTCTAAAAGACGATTTAAACACGTTACAGGATCGGTTATCGGTAAAAAACGATGTTTAATTTTTTCAAATATATATTTCGAGATCAAATCTTTATGACTAGTGAATCCATAAATTTTTAAATCAGAATTAAGCAAGTCGGCTATTGTTTTTATAGATGGAAACTGACCAATCTTTGTCTTTATTACAGTTAAACAGCTGTGTATAGAAGAGGAATATACGAATGCAACGCAGATGCATGTAATAAAAAGCAGTTTTTCCATGGCTGAATTCCATGGCTCTTTTGAAAGAGACTGGTTGAAAAATATTCTTATGATATTTAAAGCACTCACGGGTACAGATTGTCTGAGAAATATTTTTGGAATTATAGTAAAAATTAGACAAACGATAAAAAGTAAACCCCATGTTTCCAGGATAAACTTTGCATTTAATTTTGACGCTGATTTTAAATCCCTTAGCGATACAAATTTCCAGTTACTAAAAAAAAACGAATGAGCTTGCATTCTCCAAAAATCACGCAACAAATAAAACTCCATTGAAAGATCAACTTCGCCTGATGACAAATCTTTCAATGGACCAATAGCCTCGCCAAGTTCATTGATGCTATGAATATTAAGCATAGTTTGTTTTACTGTTACCGTTGCATTTATCCGATTTAAAATAATGAATATTATTTGAAATGCACCATTTTGAAATCCATTGTAACCTGATTTTATTTTTTTCTTTAAATCTGTATCCGACTCGATGGGTAATACTGCTTTCAAATTATAACCGTTAAAATTATTTGATTTGTCGAAAAATAAATCGCACTGGCGAAGCGTAGCATCACCTAGTTAACAATAACAATAAATATAGAGAGTATTGTTAATTTCATTTTAATAAATATTATACATACCATGCATCAATGAGTCAAAATATTTAGTAGTTAATCGGAACAGCGTCCAATGTGAACTAGTAATTGTACTTATATTATAAACTTTATTCCAAAATTTTGGTGCTAAATTTGCATAGGGATTAAATGTGTACAGTTGCGTTTCATTATTTGATTTAAGACACAAATATATTGCAAATAAGATGTTAAAGGCCCAAACAATATTTAAAAATTCGTCTGCCGTCTGACAGCTATTTTTATAATTTCTATTAATGATCAATAAATATGCTTGGTTGTTCCACCAAATGGAATTTCGTAAATCCGTTAATAGTTTAAAAAATATCGTAGTGTTTGATTCTACAATCGTAGCGCTAGTTATAGGATAATTTATTTTTTGCACATGTGATTCCTTCAATTTGTAGTATACAAAACGTTTATGTTTTTTAAAAATATCTTTTTGTTCGTTTTGAAATAAATACAGTGGAACGTATTCAGCGAAAAAGACATTGAAAATAACTGAACTTTCTTCCTCGTCGTTGATAAGAAGAATACTGTTCTTTTTCCTGCCTTCAAAACAATGTAGAAGTTTATCCTGAAAATGTATATATATTTTAACGACTATAAAACTGATATTTGCATATAAATATAAAATATGAAAAGAGTCCTTACAATTACTGGAAGTAAATTATTTGATGTTTCTTGAATTGGAATGTGTTTTGCCAATTCAGCTTTAACGTATTTTTCCATTGATAACAGCGTACCAACGTAGAACAAAATTGCTTTAATAGTCATTTTCATAATGCTATAAACAACTTATATTCGTACATACAGTCCAAAGATAAAATATTTGTTCTTAACCTTACTGTCTTACTTTTCACAATATCGAAGCTTACGGCATTACTTGACAAAACTATAGATATGTTCATACATATAGCTAATTTTTCACACTTTTCTTTTATTCCCCGCAAGCAATCAATATAATTTTAGCTCGATTGATTTTTCTCTAGTTAGTCCTAGTACGCTTTAAAAATAATTTACAACGGATATGTAATGAAGTAGTTTTCATCAGATACATATTTAATTTTGTTGACGTTTACAAAATTTCGTAACTTTACTTCTACTGCACTGACGACGAATTATTTAAAATTTATTTAATATAGTTATTTCGTAGCCATAAATTTATGTAGCCATAAATCTTTTGTTTTCGAGATTAATAAAATAAGCGTACCGAGGATCACATATTTCTAGAAATAAAATGTTTGTAATTATCAATGTCTTTCGTCCTCAACGCAACACACATACCAAAAGACGCTCAAAACGGTATACTAGTACAATGAAATAAGTTTCAAGAATGCAAACAGCAATACATAACTAATCGTTTAAAATTTTCCCTCATTTTGACGTAAGTAAAGTCAATAAAATTTTAGCTCGATCGATTTTCACACAAAACTAAATCGATCGCCCCGAAGAAACAAAGACGTTCAATCATACAAAGTAATATTTGCCATCAATGATTGATCATCCGCGCGCCTCTGACTTCTGTTTTCACAGTGCATACTTGGCGCGTTTAAACAAACACACATCTTCTCACTCCCCAAAAATTTAAGCGCGTATATAACTCAATCTCCCGCTCTCGGCTTATATATATCGATAAGGCGCGCCTGCTGAGGTCGAATAAAAATCGGTCAAAGGAAAGCCCAAGTTCGCATTCCAAGACGACGTGTTTACCCGCGTGCGGCTCATCGTCGCCTCGAAGAGGGTAAGAGCGAATGGAACGATCTTATAAAGCACTTGAGTAAGCACTGTATCGCGACTCGAGAGGCACTTTACGACTTCGACGAACGTATGTTGCGCGCCTGGGATGTAGCACTTGCGATTTATCGAAATTCCGGATGTCGGGAATTTCTGCGAAGTGTCGCTTTCAAGAGTGTACGTACGGAGAAAGTTTTATATAAATGTTGTAAAAGTTTCGACTATAATAAATTGTGAAGCTTATGTGTGAAAATACGTTAGTTATATGGATATATCGACGCTCTATTTTCAGCCTATTTTTACTCTTCATTTTCAAAGTTCCTAAAGAGGAAAAATTAAATTCTTCAAGGTCATATTACAAACTCGGGCTCTATTATCTATGTGATACCTCGAGTTTTATCAAAGCGTGGGTACTTTTATTTACAGTAGTATTCTAAAAATGTCAGATTAAAGTAGTTTTTTCGTGAAATATGCTTTAATCTTCGTTATATTAGGAGTGACGGATATATAATGTAAAATCGGTATGTGGGTCAAATGCATCACACATGATAGAAATCGAATCCACTGCTGACGAGCTCGAGAGAATTTCCCTTTTTCTTCCTGTATAGTATTATATCCCTCTCTCGAGAACACTAAAAGTCTTTTAGCGCTGCAGTGACTCTTCGATGAGATATGCGCGCGTTTCGGAGCGCTATATTTGCCGAAGGTGAGATAAGGCACGCGATGTCGATGCTTTTTATCTCCTATACATACTGGGTTTTTCTAATTCTCTCTACAACACTTGGAGAAGATTTTTCCGCCGCGTATAGCTATATAGCCCTATTAATTTTTATTGTTTTAGTCATACCATATTCTCGCGTTGTAAAATTCAACGCGTCATTTCGAAAAATTTCTTCCACCTATATATTATAATACGTTGTCTTTTATCGCAGCAGGACTCAAAGTGAAAAAAAAATCGTCGTGACGCACGGTTAGTGTGTTGTGACCCGACTTTCTTTCTCCAAAAAGTCAAACAACGCATACCTCTCATCCTATATATATATCGAGAAACCATAATATGAGAGTAGAGAGAAAGAGAGTCCCCTGCTCTCAAAACGGAATTAATGATCGCTTACGTCAGGAGAGAAGAAAGCGAAAACGATTTCTGCGACTTGGCCTTATATAGGGGCAGCCTTACGCGCTTGGTGGTTGCAGTGCGTTGTACGTATAGCTTTTACGCGGATAGCAAGTATGTGTGTATGTATATATAGGGCCGAGTGACTCATGTTTAGCGCATAACTTTTTCGTTATGTCATTCGAGAGGCGTACTTATGGATCTACGCACTTTTGATATTTTTTGGTACTTTCTGGGTCACGGTTGGAGTATGTTTTATGCGTTACTATATGTACATGTATATATACGGGGTTTAACAGATTTCGGTATATGGAAAATCAGTGTGTTTATAGACACGTAAGAATTGGCCTTGCACAGTGAGTTTGTTTTTCCACTCAGCAGCATCTTTTTACCTAACGGTTTCTGATGGCATGACTTATATACGTATCTTCAGATTCGTATCTACCAAATCTCGCTTCCATATGTCATACAGGGATGCGCTTAACACTCGCTGTATCTATTTACGATCAGATTATGTGAATATATCAAAAACGAAGATCATCAATCACATTGTACAAAATGATCGGTATACTTTAATATTATGCAGAAACCATCGCAAACAAGACCGAAAAAATTCCAGCCTGCAGTGTGTGTATAACAGTACACAGCTGCACTTCTTATCGCCTGCAACAACGGCACCTTTTATACACGCATAAACTTTTTTCCTTCTCTCAGCCGAAAAAGTCGTGCGGAGCCGACGACCACTCCCTGATGTCTTGTCCGGCTCGCCTTGACTCTCTCTCGGTGATTTTTCTCTCTTTCTTATTTCGTGCTTCTCCTTTTACCGATGAGGAGAGACAATGCGAGGATACATGTGTATAGCAGAGGATATTATACAGTATGTCCGAATAGTCTTCTAATTGAGCGTATGATATTTCCGAAAATCGATGGATCGTTTCTAAAACTGAACGTTGACAATCTAAAAATTCATTTCACGATAATCGTTATAGTCGAAACAAAACCATCCCTCTCCTTCGATTCCTCAAACTTCAGGTCGGCACACAGTACATATATGTATATAGAAGATACACTGCTGCTATGCGCGCGAAGTATAAAGTCGCGTTCAAGGTCTCTCCCGAGTATAGCGTATATAGAGCCGGCCATGGATCCCATGTACAGGCACGTGGCCTTGGAGATTCTATACTCGCCGGCCGGCGTTAACGGGTCGGACTGCTCTTCCAGGATTCAACCTTATCGCGATTCGCTGCAGTAATAGACGACTGCTACAGCGTATATATATATACGTGGGAGTGTAATGGATTGATGTGCCTCTTATATATAGTCTCGCTGTCTGTCTCTGATGGTAATGTGCACTTATGTTCGAGGAAAGAGATGGAATGCGACTCTGGTTATGATTATTGGGTAATGGATTTTTATGAGATACTCTGATTTGACGATGGTTATGTGCGGCATATTTTCATATACTATTATTTTCGTTCGCTCGACTGAAAGACGGCACTGACGAGACACAGAAATGCCTGTGTTTATAGATATATATATATATATATACATTTGAGATATAAGGGACATTTTACTGCGATGGAAAATCTGAAGTTTAACAGCGGCGTAACGAAAATTCGATATAGTTGTGTGTATAAGCTAGACGGTAAAATAGGCGAATTCTGAAGTCCTCCTCAAACATGAAATAGGGGAAAAAAATTAAATACACAATTTCTCTGTGTACTTTCGGTTAAAACACTCGAGAAATACGTTAATTGCCGAGTAAATAGCCCGCAGAAAAAGTTTCTCACAAAATCATGTCCCAATGGCTTACAGTACAATACCCGACGCGCTATATACACTTCCATAAAAACCACGAAACGAAAAAACAACCTAGTCGGCGCCAAAAATCACGCGTCCCGCATTTCAATCAAAAACGTCGCCCACTTCGTCGTTCATTCAGCTCTTTACAGCAGTTTGAAGAAGAAAAAAAGAAGAGAATCGTGTCGGCGCTTGAACTACTTTAAAACTCAACTCGAAAGGATCGATGATATGAATTCGGCCTTATAAGGCCGCGGCCTTCTCGCATCAGTTGCATAAGGAGCTCGTTATTCGCGGACCTTGATGAACGATTTTTCACCTTTTTCGGCGCTAATATGCTCGCGTACGTGTCCCCAGCACTTGAAGAATAATCCTAAGTTTGAATCAACCTACAATGTTTACAGATATACAAGAATATAAGATGTTCTCGAAAAAGAAGAAGAAGAAGCAGCTCCGATAATTTTTAACAGTCTCTCGAGTGTGTATATATAGATACGAGACACGACCTGGAAAAAAAGCGCGACATTCACCCGATGTGCTGCCGACAACCTAAAAAAATACGCACAGCACACTACCGCGCCTTCGTTGCCTTATAAGGACCAAAGTGCACCACGGAGAGCGAAAATACGTTTCGCGAACGGCTATGTGTGTGTGTGTAATGTGCGGCCGATTTCTTTTAATAACGGCGCAACGAGTCGCCGATGCCGATATGTAGGTTGAGGCGGTTTTTGGATTCGCTCGTGTGTTAACGGCTGCATACTTCTTTTTTTTGTGTTCTTTATTGACGGAAACATTTAAAAATCGAGCGTAGTATTTATGGCAATATATACATCGAAAATCGATGGATATAGAGAATAAGAAACTGATAACGGATCATCTCGAGAGTACTTATTATACACGGCTCGAGTACTTTGCGTCCGGAGAACGAGTATTGCCTTTTCTTCAGAAACATGTCTCGGACAATGGTAGCACGTTTGAGTGAGGACATCGCGACGTACAAGATGTTCGGCTGGTGGACTTAGTTGTTAAGTGCATGAGTTCGTATTAAATTTTTATATAGACGGATGATGCGATGTCGATATATGACGTCAGGTATTTCTATCATTTTGATAGGAATATATAGGATAAAATTTTGCTTGAAAATAGATTTACTTCCTGTGTATACTGACTCATCGACAACGATTGGGTTAATATGCAAATATGTGCAGTGATGTCATGGCGGACACGTGCGTTGTGGCCATTATTGATCTAAAACTGGCATCGCGAGATATGACCAATCAAAATACATCGCGCGAGATACTCATCGAAATATTATCCCGCAGTTATGAATTTTCTTCGGTTATAATCCAGAAAAACTCGACATCAAAAAGATCCGCATAATTTCACCGCGTACATTATTAGCCCATATATATATATAGCTATCAATAAAAAGGAAGAATAGCCCGCAGCTGATTATCCTATAAGAATTAACCCGATCGATATATACAACGTATATTGTACGCTCGAATTGTATCGACGAATCGGCATTTTCCATAACAAGCGATACACATTTTTATCTTTGTCAATAATAGCGACAATCGGTACATAAAGCTATACACAATGTATATAATACAGGTTTGCGTATAGGATAATAATATAGATATATATGTAGTAGGGAAATCGGTTTCCTTGCGGTGCAGCGAAAGTATCCGATAGACCAATATAATCGATTTAGATTGTATAACAGCTAGGTAGGACAGGACTATAATTCAATATATATATTTAACTCGCATTAGATTAAAATACAATCCAAAAATATATTAGTTTTAAATAATATAAGAGATATATATTATAAATACATCGTAAAATATATGTAATTGGAATGTATTTAAAAATACATTATTTTAAATACATATATGTATAATTTAAAATGTATATTAAAAAATACATGATTTTAAATGCATGTAATTTAAAATACATTTTGATTATAGTTTGAAAAACGACAAGATAATAGGTTGAATTTGCTCAGTAAATATGAAACGTTCTATCCTAATGCAAACAAAGAAAAATATAATAATTTACTATTATAATTAAACATATATATAAAGTATAAATATTATATTTAAGTTGTGTTTATTCAAAATACACATATCAACAAATATCTGCGTTTAAAAGAATGCCCACAGCCCTTTCGCATCAGGAGCGCTTTTATTATTTTTATATAGTAAAAGCACCGCGGGGGAGCTCGGTGAGAATTGTTCGGTCATAATTATTAGATTGAGACGCGTTCATATAAGACAACCGCGCATGAAATGGAGGCAAATTAGCGCGTAATTAACGTTCTTATTTGGAAGGATATAGAGCGAATGATCTATTCCACAGAAATATTTTCGATAAGTATACCATCACATATATGTATCTATATATGATAATTATATAGATATTGTGTTTTTATCGCGACTCTTAATTGGCGTCTGAAAATGACGATATATACAAGCGATAGCGCCCAGTGAAGTAATGGCTTTTTGTCATAATTATTTTGGGTATAGAGCTTAAGTTGAGAGAACTTTGATGGTCCTTATATAGTTGTGCGATGTACGAACGAAGAATTTTATTAATCAACTATTCCATATACGCAAACGTTATTTTATCATTTGTCATTTGCATAATGCAGACCATTGCAGTATGTGCATATAATACATATGATTATTTTTTAATTAAGAATATTCATAGATAAAAAAATTTTGATACACATTATCAGTTCGTTGTTCAATAACTATATACATATATATATATATACACGCCTCTATACATTTCCGTATAATCAAAGTCGTACACAGCGCATAAATCATCCAATCACCCGTGTCAGAGAGTATATATAACCGTCGAAAAGATCAGAGTGAAATTCGCGAAATTCGTTCCGGAAATCAGGCCGACCGCCGCGCTATATACTTTATCATTCACAGCTTCCTCTTATTGTCGCCTTGCGCATGTGTGTATATAACACACCATATGACCGCTGACACCAGCAGCAGCTGTCATGACGCAATTATCGTACACGTCCAAAAAAAAAAAAGAAGAAGCGCTAGATTGGCTATTCCGCGAAACCCACGCAAAGCGTTAAGAAGAGAAATTTCTCGTCTGGTATAATATATCATAGAGTATAGAGAGGACGTCGTCGTTCCTGCCAATGTCGTGGTTGCACACAAGGAAATCCGCTTCGCGTCGACGCGACGGCGATGAGTCACTTTTTATATTTTCTTTCTATTTTCGAGTCCTGTGTCATGCTGCACACGTCTCGTTACGTAAATGACGAGGCGCTCGGGAAGGATTATTAGAAGAAGAAAAAAAACTTGACGCTGTCCCTGTGCGGGGGCGTGGCTGTGGACACGTCGAATCGTTTGATTCTTTTTTTTTGTTATTATGTACTAGTCGAAGATAGATAATATACATTATTCCTGAAAGAGAGTCGCAATAGGTATAATCGGAATTACCAACGCTTATCTGCGCTGATATATACTATTGATCTGTGATAAGAAGTGTGTACTGAAAAATAATCCTGATGCCTATATAATGAAAGCTTAATTTATACTTTATTTTTCTTGGATTTTATAAAAGTCAGCTCTAACGAGGAATATTCATATTTCTTTCGAAAAATCCCACTCGCTGTGTGCGCGTATAATGATAATAAACGAAAAAAAAAATAAATAACTCGTAAATTCTCAAGCGGCCAAACCAGAATTCCAGGGCCCACGACAAACTGTACTGTATAAATACGCGACAGCTTCGCTGAAGGAAACTGCTCGACTGGCAGATTCTTATCGGTGTGTGTGTGTGTATATAGGGGGCAATAATCGGCAAGGAATTTTTTCGTTTTTCTTCGATGCAACGCGTGGGGCTATAATATACGCGGATTATTAAGCGGTTTCTACGCGACACCGTGTTGCAATGCGAGATTTTTCAAAAATTCTCTTATACTGAATAATACGAAACCTTGTTATTATTATATATATAATACAAAACCTTATTTTGCGTAACTCTAGCATATTATAGATCGAAATAATTATCACGATAAATTCAACGAATAAACCGATTGTTACAGATCAACAGCAAGTACAGTGAGGAGCTTGCGCAGGAGAGCCTCGAGTGGATCAAGGCGATCACCGGCGAGAACATCAACACGAGCGGCGACATGGAGAACTTCTACGAGACTCTCAAGGATGGAACGCTGCTCTGCAAGTATATATTACCTCCCGATTGATAATAACTTTACGGGTTATTACTAAAGCAAAATGAGGATGACTAAATTTGAATTTTTGCACAGGCTGGCCAACTCTATCCAGGAGAACTCTGTGAAGAAGATCAACCAGTCGACGATGGCGTTCAAATGCATGGAGAACATCGGCGCCTTCCTCGACGCCGCTCGTGCTTTTGGTGTACCCGCACAGGAGGTCTTCCAGACCGTGGACCTCTGGGAGAAGCAGAACCTCAACTCCGTTGTCATATGCCTCCAGTCGCTCGGCAGAAAGGTATAATATACACTGAAATCGATAAAAATTTATAAATTTCAATAAATTCTTAAAGTAGACTACCCCCGCCCCCCCGCTATATTAAAAATCCTAAAATTAGCTCTCACTAATGAACCATTTTAATTCCAGGCGGGCACCTACGGCAAGCCGAGTATCGGACCCAAGGAGGCCGACAAGAACGTGCGCCACTTCACGGAAGAGCAGCTGAAGGCGGGCCAGGGTGTCATCAGTCTTCAGTATGGCAGCAACAAAGGCGCCAACCAGAGCGGCATCAACTTTGGCAACACTCGGCACATGTAAAAAAAATCGCCGACCAAATCAAGCGACCACATACATATACACAGACACGCCGACGATACTCGTTAATCTATATATGTATACGCGTACATAATGTGTTATTATTATACATGTAATAATATCGACGTCGAGCTCGATAGATTATTATATATATGACGGAGAGAAGACAAACGTATATATGTATTACGCAGTCCTGGATACGTATAATATATGCGAGAGACACATGACTTGTACTTTGCAACGAGGAGTATATTATATACATAACTTACTAAAAAAAGCATACGTATCGCAGGACTTTCCAGGGTCCATATGATTCGTGTCGATAGCTGCTGTTGATCAGAGTTGGGGCACATTTCGTTTTGTTTCATTCCTTCCTCTTCGTGAGATTTATATTGTGAATTTATTTTTCCTCACAAATATTTGAACATTCGAGTACGATTATATTTTTTTATTTTACTTTTGTTGAATCAAGCAATTCTTTTCTTTATTTTGTTTTATACCCAACGCTGATGTAGACGAAATCAAATCAAATCTAATGACGTTTCTTCTCGAGCATTGTCGATTTAGCTATAAAGCACAGATAGTACGTATTTTGTTTCTATTTTATAATTTTTTTTTACATTAAATTCATCGATTGCTGAGTACAGGTTGTACATACTGAAAACGGAGAGCCGAGAGTATAGTTTGGTATTGCATGTTTACTATTTTCAAAATTGCAGCACGATTTCGTTTACAAGCGCGGAAATTTGTGAGAAATTACTTTGCGGTCGCTAGCGCGTATACTTATATATTTCAGTATTTAGAATAGTAGAGTATTTTTTTGACTATTTTTACAATTATTATACTCTGAACGAACTGTGAACCAAAAGTGTCAATTCTGGCAAACGCAAATTATCAAAAATTATAATACGCGGACATTTGAAATAAAAGTTGCAACTTTTCCAATATATTTTATAAAAACTGTGAAAGCATTTAACATGTAAACAGGTGGCATTTCAATAATCTACAGAAAAATAATAGAAATTTTGTATGTACCCATGAACAATCATAAAAAGTATATATTATATATTACTACTCTATACTTGTTTTTTACGAAAGTCGCACATATATTCAAACAAAAATTCTTTGCAAGACCATGTTGTGCGTGAGATTTACAATTATTTTATCGACAATGAATTATAAAATATTATATTATTTATGTAAGTATTTTGTACAAATAACTTTTGACAGTTAAAATTTGAAAGAATTTAATTGGTTAAGAAATTATTGTGAAAAAACATTTGAAAAGATTATATAAGATCTAATAAATGTGTCACTTAGCGGCACAGAAAAAAAATCGCCTTTCTCACCTTTATCCTACCATCATTGCGTTTCTGCAAAATTGTGTTAAATACAAATTTTAATATTCAAAAGGTCTTGTTATTATCTTTGTAAAATTTTATTATTCTACTATATAATATATACAAAACTTTTGACAAAAAAAGCATGACATTTTGATTGACCTATCTTTGGAATGGATAGTAATCCAATCCTGTATTAAACTTGAACTTTTTCTTTTCTTTTCTGAGTCTTTGCTTCTCTCCAATGGCCAGCATTTCCTGGACTTGAGGCCTATAAATATAAAACAGTGATAGTTGTTAAAATCCTAATAATAGTTTAAACAATACAATGTAGTTTTCTGTACCTATATGCTGGAGGTAGTAATTCTTCGTGTAAAGTACATTCAACCTTTTCATCGTAACAATTTTTGTTGTATATTCTGCATCTAATAATATCAATGTCTCGTTGACACTCTTCATTGAGGCTATGCAATTTTGTTGGTGCCACATCAAAGTGAATGATAAAGTAGCTTTAAAAATAGAAACTTATTAAGAGACTATAACTTGTAATTAATGCATATAATAAAACTCGAATTAAATTAAAAGTGGAGATGAAATATTCATTTATTTATTATTTTAATTAAATACTTACTTGGCTTCTTTGTGAGTTTGATTATTAGCTGTCATTTTATAGGGTGTTACTTGTTTTCCTAAATTATCAATTTTCCTGATAAATCCACCTTTTTGAAAAATAGATTCTGCTGTTCTTTTCAAAGTGACAACCAGCTCTGGCTGAAAATTTGATTGAATAAATGCATCACATTTATTATGGTAAATGTTAAAGACAATATAAGTAATAGCAATGTCTTATAATCTGATCAGATATACATACCTTTGACATGATTTTCAACAAAAGTGGCATTTCGTAGGACGGCATTTTTCTGTAAAATTGATTGTTCTCAGCAGACTTAACTGAACTTTGCTGAATAACAATTTATACTGTTATATTTTCAACACGAATTTATTTTTATTGAAACTAAAGTTCAAGAAACATGACAATAACCTAACCTAATATTCCATCATTCGCACATCGATTTGATATTTTTCAGATGGCGCGACGATCGAAGGAACAGCATATATAGAGTCCATATTATATAAAGTTTCGTTAAACTCCAATTCAACCATTGTTGATTTAAAAAAAAACAAATACCTACTAATAATAAAATTTATTTCTACAAAACATATTGTTCAATAACACAATAAAATATCTTGTTTAAAAATGAGAAGCGGTAAAACTCAACAATAACAAAATAGTTTAAAAACTTGAATTATTTCGAAAAAAATATGGCGTAAATTAGAATTTATTAGAACCAATCAAACGATCACTATTGCTACGGGCCAGTTTAACCTCTTCATTGCTTGAAAAAAGCTTCTGCGTCAGTTTGTCTAGAACTATGATTATTAGAAATTATTGACAAAAAAATGGAGATTAACAAAATATTCACACGTGGAACGTAGATTTAGTGCAATGTCGGACGATTCGGATTACGATGCGGAACAAGAAGAAATCGATGTCTACAAAAGAAAATACCAATTACTTGCCGAAAGATGCGAAGTTTTGCAACAAGTTTGTTTTGTGTTTATTCTTGTTTTTTCATTCATTAACTGTGAATTGATTATTGCTGAACCACCTTATTTTTTTAATTTTAGGATAATGAAAGGCTAGTCCACCGAATTCAGCAAGCTAGAAAATTACTAAAGCGTACAAAAAAAGAGAAAAAGTGAGTAACGCAGAGGTTAGCATTTTGTTGTAGTAGTTTATACAGTGTAGGTATTACTAATTGCCAATAGTATACAGTTTTAGACTGTCAAAAAGAATAAATATTTTTAAAATATCTTCATGCAAAATATATTTGTATTTAGTTATTGTTTATTATTGAATTATATGGGATTATTCAAGATGAATGTAGTAAAATCAAATTGAAAATATTATTTTATTACAGATATTTAATTAACCGTCTTGACCAACATGGAGATAATTGGAGAGAAGCACCAATGGGAGTTTTGGAAGAGAACAGTATCTTTCAAAGTACTCCAAAGCAAGAAAAAGGCTCTAAATCAGTTGTAAATAATGTTAAAGAAGAGAAGCCAAAAAAAGGGACCAAAAGGAAAGCAGGAAAAGCTGATCCTAATGCTCCAAAACGACCTGCCAATCCATTTTTCCAGTTCTGTCAAGAACAGAGGCCACGAGTAATGGAAAGATTAGCTGGAGAGCCTGAACCGAGTAAACAAGAACTCACGAGACAATTAGCGACCACATGGAAGTCTCTCAGTTCTGAAGATAAAAAGGTACTGGCAATGTATATATATGAATTGAAAGTATGATGGATCATTTGTTGAAAAAATAAACAAATATAACAATGCATTTTCTTTTTCCAGGTGTATTATGATATGTATGAGCGGTCAAAAGAAAAATATGTGGCTGAAATGCAAATCTACAATAAAAAAGCAGAAGATGCACCACCACAAATGTCGATGAATGTATCTTAATGTGTAATATAAGACTGTAAATAATAAACTTTTAATTTTCATAAAAAGCTATAGTAAATTATTTTATGCACCAATAATAATTGTATACTATTCCTGTATATTTTTTCAAATTTGAGATTAAGCTCAAGTAAAAAAAATCTGGTTTTGCTAAACATTTCATTTTTTTTTAAATTAACTGAAATGTAATAATCAGAAATTTTGCTGATTTAATTAAATATATTACAAATATTAAATTGGCAATGAAAATAGCTAATACAAAGTATAATTATAGTTAACATATTATACCTATGAACATGTACAATATACTTACATATATATATATACATATCAACATACATCATATTAGGATGTCTGGATATGTACAGTACAGCATCTAGTCGTCAGTCGAGCGCTACTTCTGCATTACAGCAAACATGGCGCGCGGCAGTAGCGCTGGTTTTGACAGGCATATTACGATTTTTTCGCCGGAAGGCCGTCTCTATCAAGTAGGCAAGTACAAAAATCATTATCTTCGGTTTCTGAGCTTTCCAACGATACCCTACATCCGATTTTTCTGAGTTTACTATCGGGAGAAAAAAGCCTTTACCGAGGCGCCGAGATCTGCATGACACGGCGTGATCTGCACTTTTTTGAACCTGTGCTTATTCGCGAATTTCATCTTAACCACGATCTTTCTTTTGCAGAATATGCCTTCAAAGCAATCAACCAGGGTGGACTTACTTCGGTCGCCGTCAAGGGTGTCGACACTGTCGTTTTCGCGACACAGAAGAAAGTGCCCGTGAGTTTGTTTGTCGCTATAACCTCACTTTTTTGAATTTCGCAAAGAAATGGTTTTGCTGATGAAAATGTTGTTTGTTCTAGGACAAGCTTCTCGATGCATCTAGTGTTACCCACGTCTTTCGAATCACGGATAACATTGGCTGTGTTATGACTGGAATGATAGGTATACCATGGCATCTTTATGTTTGTTTGCAAGTGCTAATGTTGCTCCGATTGATTTGTTTCTAACTTTTACTTATACTTTACAGCTGATAGCAAATCCCAGGTTCAAAGAGCACGTTATGAAGCCGCACATTTCAAGTACAAGTTTGGATATGAGATCCCAGTTGATACCTTATGCAGAAGGGTAGCAGATATCAGTCAAGTTTACACGCAAAATGCTGAGATGAGACCTCTTGGCTGTTCAATGATACTGATTGCTTATGATAGTGAAAAAGGGCCATGCATTTACAAGGCTGATCCAGCTGGATACTTCTGTGGTTACAGAGCAGTGTCTGCGGGTGCCAAGCAAACTGAAGCCAATTCTTACCTTGAAAAGAAATTGAAGAAGAAGCAAAACTTTGATTTTGATGAAACTGTTCAACTTGCTATTACTTGCCTGTCGACAGTTTTGTCTGTTGATTTTAAACCTACTGAACTGGAAATTGGTGTAGTCTCAAAGGATAATCCCAAATTCAGGTATATAGTTGCTAATTAATTTTCATTTGAAAACAGATAAATTGAAAAACACTTGTGACCTATTATTATTTTTATAATTTCAGAGTCTTGACAGAACAAGAAATTGATAAGCATCTCACTGCTATTGCAGAAAAGGATTGAAGTAAAATGCATTAAATTAACAAAAATGTACTGCTATGTGGAATTTTTATACACTTATTATTAGCTCCTATTACCTATTAAATATATAATTTCATGTTGGAAACTGAATAAAAACAACATTTTTGTGAATGTTTTAGAATTTATTTAGATTTAGAAAATCTTACTTAAGCCTATTTTTTTTCTTATTTAAATTTTAATTTATTATTTATTTGAGTTATTTTCCTGATGCTGTGGCCAAGGGATTTCGCACAACCAGAATAACTGAATCTCCTCGCAAGAACATTTTGGATATAAATCTGTCTTTGTTAACTGGCTTTGCCTGAAATACAAACAAATCAATTTAATTTATTAAACATTATAGTGACATCTATTCCAATTTATTTGTAAGCCATTCTCAATTTTGCAGTGCAACAAACAGAAGTCACAAATACATACTTTCTTTTTTCCTTTGCCTGTTCTTGGAAGTTCCGTCCACATTTCTTTGACATTTTCCAGAACCATGTTACAGTGCCTATCAAAAGCTTTGACACGACCGAGTAACTTCTTGTTGTTCCTGCAGTTTATCAAAACTTGTGTATTGTTTTTCACTGATTGTGTGAGAACGGATAGTGGTCCTGTGTTGAATTCCTCCTCTTCCCTCTTGGCTAATTCTTCAGGTGTCATTTCTGACTTTGGTTTCGTTAACGCACTCCTGTATAAATAAATTAATGTTATTTCTCACTCAATAGATTCATCTACATATATTGCAAAAGCCGGAATTCGGGGAGTACGAATTTTCGTTTAGTGTAAACAATCTATGAATAAACACAGAATCTAGAGTAAAATAAAACAAAATTATACTTACATGTTGCTGTGTTTGTAAATTGACTAATTGGCAGTAAATGAGTAAATAGCAATTATGACTCCAAAAAATATCGCAGTAGTAACAAGGCTAGATGTGAGGTTAAGCCGCCGACTCAACGCGCGTCCTCCACAACACGGAACAAATTTTGTAGCGAGTACGCAGACGATAGAGCGAAAAAATATGCAGTGTGTTAGCTTAAATCCCGCTAGTGACGCTAGTGTTGTCAAGCGTTGAATTTAAATTAAGGAAATTGATAAACTCGATCTGCAATCAGCAAACATATTTTATATAAATACTAATAAAGCGAATAACGCATACACGGTCCCGGGTTCATAAGTATAAATAAAAACTTTATTAACATATAGATTTTAGATAATTAGAATTGCGATTCCGATAGCTTCGCTACTTTTTGCTGAGAGGGCGTCCGAGTCGCTTTAAACATATATGCACTATATTCAAACCATCAGTATGACAACTATCTTAGTTTCATAACCTAAAATTCCTAAAGTGCATGCTTAGGCTGGGCGATACCTATCATTCTCTGAAACATGTCTGAAACCAACGCTAAAACATAATTGTAGACGCAGCAGTCACTCTGCTATATTCCAAACTTTTAAAAACTCTTACTAAAGACGAGTAAAAACAGGTGTTGAGGACAACGAGATCGGAATCATTACGATGCCGACTCAGGAACTCGCCGTCGCCCCTCAACCTCCAGCTCAGGAGTCGGAGGATAACGGGCCATCATCCCAGCCCGTCGTTGGCATTATTTACCCTCCGCCGGAGGTTAGAAGTATCCTTTTTCATAGTTTTGTTTTAGGGTTGAGCTGATATAGACTGATAAGTATGTTGATTTTTTATTGATCTACTTGTTATTTTACTGGATTCTTTCTTATTTGGTGATTATTTCATTATAGGCCATTGTTATTAGTTTATGAGTGTTCGAAGCGACGTACATACATACAAGATGTACTAGTATTGCTGAAATAAGATCAAATTTTGCAGCTTCAGCGTGAAATTCATAATTTGGTAGAACTTAATCATTTAGATAATGAATATTTTAAAGAGGCTGTCTAGGATAAAGCTGCCATCCACTATGTAAGAGATTTTTCTCAACGTATAAACTTAATGCCCTTGATGGTTGAGTTAAGTTAAAATAATTTTCATTGATGATAGTGCAACCTTGTTGAGATATTCTGATCACTTTTTTGTGGTTGTTTGAATCATTTTTGTTTCAAGATATCTTATTGCTTGTAAGAAGATCATTCAGAAATTTGTCTAAATTTTCTATATTATTGAAAGAAAAAAAGTATGTCCAAGTTATTTTAACTTATAATGATCATTAAAGAAATGTAAACATTTTAGAAGGTGAAATAGTGAGGAAAATGAAAAAAAAATCTATCCTTTTATTCACCATGCACAGTCTCTGGACAAAAAAACTTTGAATATTTGGAAAGTCAGCTGTGAGACCTTCCCATAAGAAAAACATGAGAAACATGTTTTTCTTATTGGCTGACATTCAAAATATTTTTTTTGTCTGGCGACCATACCATCAATATCATACATAGTCAGTGGCTGTTGTTACCTTATACAGTGCTCATTTAATAAGATATTTTATTGAAATAATATAACCAACCATGGTTTTGTATTGTAGAAAAATGTATACACTTTTAAAGGATCAAGAATTAAGATTACAATTTTATAGTCACTCAATGGTGAGTCCAAGATCAGAAACATTCAATTTGTAGGTAGTATCATTTTTTTAAAAAATGCTATATAGTTCATTCATAAGTAAATACTTATTTTCCTTATGAGCAATAAACAGACATTGTGGACAAGACTGCTAGTTTTGTTGCTAGAAATGGACCTGAATTTGAGTCCAGGATTCGTCAAAATGAATTGGGGAATCCAAAATTTAATTTCTTAAATGTAGGTGATCCATATCACTCGTATTATCAGCATAAAGTTAAAGAATTTAAGGAAGGTAGAGGACAAGAACCAACTATTGGTGCTCCTAAAGGAGTAAATTTAAGTGCTCATCAAAAGCAACAAGAAATTCTTAAACAAGTTGAGCAGCCTTTCATTCCAAAGGATCCACCTCCAGAATTTGAATTTGTTGCTGATCCACCATCCATTTCTGCATTAGATTTGTGGGTTTAAAATAATAAATTAATTCTGATTAATTGTAAACGTCATAACATTATAAATTCCTTTAATTTACAGAGATATTGTAAAGCTGACTGCTCAATTTGTTGCACGTAATGGTAGGCAATTCTTGACAAATCTTATGAACAGAGAACAAAGGAACTTTCAATTTGACTTTTTACGACCTCAACATTCTCTGTTTCAATATTTTACAAAATTATTGGAACAATATACAAAGGTATGTTTTTTTAATCAATAATATAACCGCGTGAAAATTTCTACTACTCATAATTTTTTAATGATATCTCTGTTTAGGTTTTAATTCCAGCCAAAGATTTACCTCCTAAATTGAAAAAGGAATCTTATAACAGAGATAAAATTCTTGACCAAGTTAAATATCGTTCAGAATGGTTGAAATATCAAGATGCCCAAAAAAGAAAAGAGGAAGAAGAGCTAGAGCGCGAAAGGGTTGCTTATGCACAGATCGATTGGCATGATTTTGTGACTGTAGAAACGGTGGATTATCAGCAATTTGAAGTCGGAAATTTCCCAGCACCTACGACACCTGAAGAAGTCGGCGCAAGAGTTTTGATGCAGGTACAGTATTTGAATTTTCATTTTGTCACTTTCATAATAATAATAACTAATCATTCGATTCGCTATTCAGGAGCGTATTGAGGATGGAGAAGTTGAGATGCAGATCGAAAGTGATGGCGAGGATGAAATGCTGTCGCGAATGGCGATCAACGAAAAAGATCGTGCCAAAGATAACAACCAAGTGCAGGATATGGAGGAAGATTCAAGCGGTGATGATGAAATCGCGCCACCCGGCGAGTCGCAAAAGAAAAATAAAGCACCTGAAAGCATGCAACCACCTCCCCTGCCGCCTACTCCCGGCAATGTGGTGGTTAAAAAGGGCTATGATCCAAAACAACACGGTAAATAACTTGGTACCTTTTCTGTCCTATCCGACTACTATGTTCTCATAATGAACGTCATGTTATGATTTTTAGCGGCGAAAGCAGCAAGACCAGTTGCACCAGATGAATACCTTGTCTCGCCTATCACTGGTGAACGCATACCCGCCAGCCAAGTACAGGAACATATGCGCATTGGTTTGTTGGATCCTCGCTGGGTCGAGCAACGCGATAAACATCTGGACAAACTTGCGCAAGAAACTGTCTTCGCACCGGGTACTGCTATTGAGGCTAGTCTGAAGCAGTTGGCTGAAAGGCGTACTGACATCTTCGGTGTTGGTGACGAGGAGACAGCCATTGGAAAGAAGATTGGTGAAGAAGACAAAAAGAAAGACGACAAAGTGACGTGGGATGGACACACGTCCAGCGTAGAAGCAGCCACAAGAGCAGCCAGAGCAAACATCACCCTGGAAGAACAAATTCATCAGATCCACAAAGTGAAAGGTTTGCTGCCCGACGAAGAGAAAGAGAAAATTGGGCCGAAACCCGCGAGTCGAGCAGCAGAACTGTCGCACATGGCAGCGGCTGCATCGAAGCCTCAAGCTACATTGAAGGCACCGCCAAAGCCTCCGGCGCCAAAGCCGATTCCTCAACCGCAGCCAACACAACCGCCTCCGCCACCTCAGATGACCCTTCCTCCGATGGCGATGCCACAACCTATGATGCCGCAACCAATGATGATGATGGCGCCCATGCCACCTATAAGACCACCTCCATTACTTGGTATAATAGAAGTGTTTTTTTATTGTTTAATTTACCTATTTCTATAAAACAAAGTCTAATAATAATTAATTGTTATCATTTTCAGCGCCACCTATGTCACCTTTTATGCCGCAACCACCTCCGATGCAGCCGCCAATGCCCCCACCAGTAAGATATTTCATAAAAATTTGACATCCTCAAATCGTTTGTCTGCCTTTCTTTGTTAACAAAATTGATACTTATTTGTAGATGGGTATGAAACATCCCGCAGAAGGCGGTATGGAAGATGAACCACAACAAAAGAAACTTCGTACTGAAGACTCATTAATTCCAGAACAACAATTTTTGGCTAGAAATCAGGTAAGAAATAATACGTAAAAATAAATTATTTATTTTCACTATTGACAATTTCATTCAAATCAATCACTCAACTCATTCACAGGGTCCAGTACAATTGAATATCGCAGTTCCAATGATGATGGAGAAGACCGAATGGAAACTCAATGGTCAAACGTTACAGATTACTTTACAAATCACCGATTCCGTGTCTACAATGAAGGCTCGAATCCATGAGCAAACTGGCATGCCTCCTGGTAAACAGAAGTTGCAGTATGAAGTATGTACTTTTAAAACGATTTGTTACTATAAATATCTTAGCGTGTACAATGAATTAATTGAATTTTCTGTTTGCAGGGTATGTTTTTCAAAGACTCAAATTCGTTAGCGTATTATAATCTGACATCAGGGAGTGTCGTCAATCTTTTGCCTAAAGAGAGAGGTGGAAGAAAGAAGTAAATAATATAATGAGAAATAAATTTATTTTACGCAAATAAATACGCAAATAAAATTAAGTAATTATGTACATATTATTATTGCTTTTTTATGATTACATACTATTATTAAATATGTATACTTTATCAACTTCAATGACGCAATAAAAAAATTAATATGAAAAGTCAAAATATAATCTTATTGTATGCTGTATACAAGATACAAAAAGAAAGATGCGAAAGTGATCATTTCACTCTCCTTTTTTGATAAGCTCACAAAACGCTATTTCCATTCTACTTTATTGGCACCGAGAAGGAGCTTTTTTTATGTACGTGTTATAAAAAAGATCTACATTATATTAATTTGCTTATTAAAATTTACTTTTGCGTTTTTCGGGCTGTGCGTCGTTTGTTTTCAACTTGTCCGAACTTTACTTTGAATACATCGTGTGTTTTAATTATAACGAGTGAGTGATTATGGAGCGAGTTTCTTTTCTAATCATTTATTATTTTAGTTTTGACATGCATGAAATTTACGAAAATCTATATTGAACTTATATTCAACCTGCCATGTAGTATTTAAAAAAAATACAGTTACCTAAATGAAACATTATTGCGTGAGACTTGTTTTTTCACATTATTTGCAGAGAAATCATTACTCCACAATTTGTTAAAAATTTAAAAATCACGCCGTACAAATAGCTCTTTATATAAACTTCTCGAAAAAAGTGCGGTACACAGGAAGAGGGTAGATAACTTCTAGCTCAGGTGATGATTTTAGCACGTGTTTGCGTCTCGGGTTAACTCGTGCTAAATCATCTCACCCTCACCAGAAATATAGCCTTATTGTAGCACAATATACCAGTTAATGCATTGCGTTTATCCTTCAAATCAATCTATATTTTATACTTTCAATTTTTTTACGCTAAATAAGCATAATGTACGCTCTCAAATTTGAGCAGCTTGTACTTAATTCGTCTTTTTCAGAAAACGATGATTTCCAGCATAAGTTACAAGTATAACAAATGCCGATGTCTCAGTGCATCGGCAGCAGGGAAATCAGCGTCATGTATCAAGTATTTCAGGGCATCTACAATGCGAAGCTCGAATCGAGCGTCTTCACATATCAGCTGCTGCCGATAATGCTGTGTTTAATCCCGATCGGACGACTACTCATATTATACTTATACCTGAAGGATCAGAGGGACGCTGTGACGTAGGAGGCATATCAAGTTTAGTCTGGCCTGAGCTCCGCTTTAATGCATCGCAGAAAATAGTTCTGAGAACACTATAAGATATTAACATAAGAAAATGAGAAATTCAACGCACCTGCTTAGAAACAAGTTATAAATAGATAAGTATTTCTTATCGTAAATTAGTTGAATCATCCTATTTCAAGATCTATGGTCAATTATAAACAACATCATAACAGAAGATCGGCAAGAATCGGTCCATAAGTTTCGTCGACTTCAGTGAAATATAGTTTCTTGATACTCGTATCTTTTTGCGAATTTTTCGAAGCTTGTTTTTTGGGTACATGCATATATATATGTATACGTAAAAAACAATAATAGTATATCGCGCCACTGTGAGATACGGGTATATTTACGTCAGTAGTGTTCAGTTTGATTATTCAAATATCCAGTGTATCGTCGCGTCGCTTTCGTGTAAAGTCATTGCATAATTAAGTATAATAAGTAAGTATATACAGCAGTGTGTAATCGCTGACGTTGTGAAGTTCGAGAGGCGATATTATAACCTCTTAAAAGTCCCAAGTAACGTTTACATACTGATACTCTTAAAATGTATTTCTACGATATCTACTTGTATTAAAATAAAGTCTCATACTTTGTCAATCGATAACATAGTGCGGTTATAATTAAATCATCACGTTTTCGTGAATCATGTATCTGTCCACGATGTTTCGTAAGGTATCAGTGAAGATTCTAACAAAATCGTGTATTCCACGACAAGAGTGCCGTCGAAGTTATTCAGTTCCCAAAACTTTGTTCACAAGTAAACTGTCGTTCATCAATGATTCGAAAGCTGTGATCCCTACGTATCGAGTGATGAACAACGATGACCTTCACGGAGGACAGGATTTGAAAATAAACAACGATGCACTGGTAAAAGCGTACAAAACCATGCTGCAACTCAACACGATGGACACGATTCTGTACGAATCTCAGCGCCAGGGACGCATATCCTTCTACATGACGAATTTCGGGGAAGAAGCAGTCCAAATCGGATCCGCCGCAGCACTCGACGCCGAGGATCTAATTTACGCTCAATATCGCGAGGCTGGCATCCTGCTCTGGAGGGACTTTCGCATCTCGGATTTCGTGAATCAGTGCTACGGGAATATCGAGGACGTGAACAAAGGGCGACAGATGCCGGTCCATTACGGCTCGAAAGCGCTGAACTTCATGACCATCTCATCACCCTTGACGACTCAGCTTCCCCAAGCTGCCGGCGCTGCCTACGGTTTCAAGCATCTCGGGAAGAAGGCTTGCGTCGCCTGTTACTTCGGCGAAGGCGCAGCCAGCGAAGGCGACGCTCACGCGGCCTTGAATTTCGCTGCGACCCTGTCCTGTCCGGTTGTCTTCATCTGCCGGAATAACGGCTACGCCATATCCACTCCTAGTCATCAACAATACAACGGAGATGGAATAGCAGCGAAGGGACCTGCTTATGGAATAAGCACGATCAGAGTCGACGGCAACGACACTATCGCGGTGTTCAACGCCACGAGATATGCTCGGGATTACGCCGTGGAAAAGAAGAAACCTGTGCTCATCGAGGCTATGACTTATCGCGTTGGACATCACAGCACGTCCGACGATAGCACCGCTTATAGATCGAACAGCGAGATCAACTCACGTGCCAATGCAAGTCCCATACGACGATTGAGGAGTTACTTGGAGTCCCGAAAGCTCTGGGATCAAGCGAGAGAAGAAGCATCGCTGAAGGAGAATAAACAACTGGTGATCGATGCCATCGCGGCCGCGGAGACCAAGCTGAAACCTGGGTGGAGAGATATGTTCTCCGACGTTTATTACGAGATACCGGGGCATGTGAAAAAGCAGATTAAGATCATGGAAAACCATGTTGCAAAGTATGGGGAGAAATATCCGATGTCTAAATATGTTCAAGAGTAGTTGGTGTGTAGTTGAGGGACGGATATTTTTTATATATGGTCTGAGAAGTACTGGCAGTTTGTATGTTGTGTAAAGTTGATGAAATAATGTGTACTATGTATTTCATTATTTTCTATATTGTTAGACGACTTTACTGAAGAGATGAAATCCCTTTATAAATTGTTAAATGAGCTTCGTATATTTTTATGTTGTTATATGATTTTTTGTAATCTAAGGTATAATAAGATTTACCTCTACGGGAATAAATTTTGTAACGCCTTATATATTTTATGATATACGTATACTATTTGGTTTTAAAATAAATTAATGTTTTCGTTATATTTTTGCATAAAGACTTACTTTTTAGGAAATCTTATTTTCCATTTTCCTGAATCAAGTATGTCTATTGGCAATCGTAATTCAATATATAAAATAATAATAATAAAACGAAGAGGAAGTGATGCTGATTCAACTACTCGTCTAGTCAAGAAAAAAATAAAAATTCGACATTAAACTCTAAGAAGCTATAATTTGGTGAATAAGTCAATTTATTAAAGTTACAACATAAACGAAATATGCCTCATTTATATACTCCAACTATACTCAAACACATCTACAGTTATCTCGTGAATATACCATATCGGTAAGATAATGAAACTACAGGAGGAAAAGATTCTTTTAGTCGACAGCAGTAAAATTTTTAATTTCCACCAGCTATACTAATATGAAGAAACGCGCAGCACATAACGATTTTTTTATATGAGCAACTCTTTAAATTTTTCAGATTTAAGGGTAAATAAATGTAAAAAGTGGCTATTGTTCAACAGAAACTGCGCAAAAAATCACGAAAAAAGAGACATATTACTTGATTTCGCTATTTTCAACTGTAGACAATTTTTTATCTAGGAGACCATTTTCAACGTTTTTTTTTCACATTGAAGCTCTCTTTCCGAACTTATTAATCTCATATAAGTATGCATTTTTCGTTAGCATCTTCAAAAACTGAGAACATGCCGTTGAAATAATGGCTACTTTTCGTGTAATTTGAATAAACAGCATCACAAAGAACTTTTTTCTCATTCTACTATTTTCGTTGTGTATACATACATACATACATACGTTCACATAAACGATGAACTGAGGCAAAAATAAAATTCCTCCACTTTCAAAAATTTTCCAGTTGCCTACCTCTAGAACTGGCGAATTTAAAAAGATTCCTTCATATTACATTTTGATAATATACTCACGAAAATTAGTATGAGTATTATGTCAACAAATGCGAGTCGCGCGAATATACACGTGCCAATTGATAACAACAAAAATTAAAGCCTCTCTACATATACCTTGTCTCTCACAAATGTGTATAAGTAAAATATAAATCGTACGCGTGTTTCTTTTAATCCAGAAAACAGCGTAGAAACGCCTGAAAACTTTCATTATCGGTATCGATCAAACGCTCGGCGCAAGCCTAAAAGAAAGAAAAACCGTTCCATAACGACCTCGAGCGCAGCTCGCGATGAAGTAATATAATTTCCACACTCTTCTGAGCACGCGGCTGCAGAAACGGTTACTAATCGCACAATAAACCGTCGGCACTCGCCACCGAAACAGCGGTCTATATATATATATATCTACATATATCTATACATATAGGCATTCATACATAAGCCCCAACCATCTGGCGAGTGGCGAGGAAGAGCACAGAGGAGTAGAGGGGAGAGTCGTGTGCAGACGCGAGAGAGCGAAAAGTCGTTGAATGAAAGATGGCGGCCAACGTGAGAACAGGTGAGACGTCGCTGGGCCTTTAAACGGCTCTCGTATACATAATAACTGTGTATATACCAAGCCCTTCGACCGAGTTACTCGTCGTTGAGCTGTTATTGCTCGACGAACATAATATACCTGCGGACACTTGTCGCTCGCGCGCGATACATATAAGTAGTATACACGGCTCTCCGCTCTTTCTTGTTTGCAGCAGCTCCGTTTATCGTCGGCCTGTCAATTGACGCTCGCGCTCGTGTGTGCGTGTGTTATTTCCCGATTGTGCGGCCTGTGTGCTGATATATGTAGAAGCAGTGTACAGTGTGCGAGAGAGTCCACTTTCTGACGTATTTCCCCGTCGACGTCGGTGGGCGGTTTATACACGCGCAGCGACGGGGACGAGTTCTCTGCGCTATACTCGCGCGACGCAGTATACCAGTCGCGGATCTCTCGGCAGTCCTTTCTCCACGCGCGCTTTGTGTCAATATAGTGTGTATGTATTGTGTGTTCTCTTCAACTTATATACGTACAACGTATATATCGCTGGCTTATCTCTGCTGCGTGCGATGTTGTCCGCGCGCGGCCGCCCACTAATAGTGCTTCTCGACTATTCGCCGCGAAATCCAAGCATAGCGCGCACGTTTTTCGTGTCTCTCCGACGTAGCAAACAGTTGTGCTCGTTTACTTTTCTTTCCGCAAAGTTCAAAGGGCCTTCCTAACCTCACAAATACGAGCCTCCTCTATTTATAATACATACACATATATAGACAGAGCAGATCACCTGTGCGTACAGCAGCTGACGAGTATCGGCTTACATCCTATAAGTAATATGGACTTGCTTACAGAGATGAGGGTGCCGACGAGAGCGGCACCGAGGCCGCCACCATCAGGGAACAGCGCTTTGTCCAGAAGCTCGTCTACGTCGAGCAGTAGCAACAACCTTTGGGGCAGCAGGTGAGTTTTTTTGACATCGCATATCCTTTGTTGGCTCGGCGCGAGAGATCTCCACTTTTGGCAAACGACACCATCGCATATAAGTATATTGTGTCTACAGGTACTTATGCACGAGTGGTGCATCGTTCATTTCTTTTTCTTCTCGCAGCATCCGGGTGCGAGACTTTGGCTTTTGACCTTCCTGCGTTCTTTTTGATTCTGCATGTACGAGTAACGCAGGCTCTTTATCTTCCGCGCGGCGATTATTTCTTTTTCTCGTCCGTTCATTGATGCGCTCCGAGAATAGTTTCGCGTGTTTTTCTCGTTTCCATTGAGAGCCGAGTTACTTTAACGTCCTTATTGAGCAACGTCAAGCGCACTGCCAATTTACGCTTTAGTGGAATTTCATCACGGACTCGCGTTTAAAGAGCAACGTCGATTTTTGCGCTGCATACGCGAGTGTCAAGGTCGTGTTTGCATTTCTCGAAAAATCGGAGCTAAGCAGAAATTCCCGCACGAGGGTTCTTCTTTTTTTGTTGCGTACGAGTTTGGGATTATTTAATATGTATAGAAACACGTTGCTTTTTATCGTTATTATTGCGTCGCTTACTTTTGCGTGATTTCTTTATCATGTTTCGCAATGAGTGTTTCCATCTTGAGATCAGCTGCGTGCTTTATTTGTTTTTTTTTTCTTTATGATAGTTTGTTTGCTTTTTGATATGAAATTGCGTCCTTTATTCTGTTTTAGTAATGATCTTTTTGGTTCCTCGCTCCAAGTACCACAGAAAAAGAAACCTCCTCCTAGGCCACCACCCCCCAAGTTTCCAGCAAATAGTGTATATAATCAAGAAAAACCAAAGAAACCAGTGAGTATCATCATATGCTCATTTTCCAAAAGTACTTCAATATCAATTTAATGATTTTTTTAAGGCAAGGCCTACAGAACTATTGACAAATCTCTTTGGGAGAAGAGGTTCCAAGCAGCATAATCAGCAAATCACAGTGAGCAATACCACTACATCGAGTACCATGTACTCCACTAGTCGCACTACCAACACAACATTCCAGCTGCCTCCACCCAAGACAGATGGAAACAGTATGTGTCTCATAGATCTGAGTCCACCTGGCTCTCCTACTTTTACAACTCGCTCTAGTAGCGATGGAGTCAGTGTGGATAGTTTTGGCAGTGATGGAAATTCCAATCCATCTGTATTCACTAGCAGCGGTAGCACCTCTCAGACTGAAAGTGCCTTCGAAGATGATTTTGACTTCTTTGGCAGTATGTCCAGCAATAAAAAAAACGTCGTAAACGATCCTTGGAAGGTCAGTTGTAGTCAGGATCCTTTTGGTTCATTAGAGAGCAACGCGTTTAGCAAAGCCAGTAGTCAACAGGTAATCAAGTGTATTTTTACTCATGCAAATAACTTTTACTAGCACACTTGAGAATTCTATCTATGTTTAGACTAATTATGCAATTATACTGCATATAATTGTACAATTAAAATGCAACTTTTTTCTTACATCAAACAATAATATGCACAATCCATGCATGTGCGGAAATCGACCTTAACACATAATTTTCTTTTCCACGTCCGACTTATGTAACCAATGAATTAAAAGCAATTTTCATTGTGATTACTTTTCTTGCAAGGATCATAACCGTACGAACAAATCTAGTAGACTACAGAGTCAGACCTAAAATACAGATTATTGCATAATAGATCCCAAATCTTTTCTCATAATCTTTGAAATATCCTGTGAATCACGCAGTGGTCTACGTCAGCGTCGAGTCAACAGCAGGAGATTAAGGAAATCGGCGATTCCAACTTCTTCGCGTTCAATGACACGAGCCCGTTCGACCAATCAGCGCAAGTGCCTCCGGCGAAGCCGTTCTCCATGCCCACTATAATTCGACCAGCAAAGCCTCGCAAGGCTGCAGCGCCGCAGCCTAAGATCAGCACGGTCGCCAATACCAGCAACAGCGGTATCTACTCGACGACCAGGTCGACCTACGCGACCAACAATTATTCGTCGGCGCCACGGCTCACTCCTAAAGAGCCGACCAGCTGGGATGACGATCCACCCATGCCCGCTCAACCGCCTCCACCTCCGCCACCAGAGTACATTGCTGGATTAGAGGATGGTTTAGTGGTAGGAAGTTTTTAAGAAAAACATTCTTTCTTTAAATATAATTTATTCAATTATTAAGCGTTTATTAAGAGGTGATTCATCAACAGCTCATGAATATTCAATTTGTTTTCGATATACGAAAATCGAGACAGATCGCGGGTATCTCGTGTAGTGTGCAAATGACGATTGGAAATATTCAATATTGAGAAACGGCCTCTAAGCGCGTTGCTGCAGCGTTTTGAACTTAATGTTAAAATACATATAAAAAACTGATAAGATATATGGCAAACGTGCTTAATTTCAATACTCCGATAAAAGCGGTACTTAATTGGCATACGCCTGTCACGGTTTACGTCAACGAAAATTGTTCATTTTTGATTTTTCCTGTTCAGGAAAACTCAGCAAGGCCATATGGAGTAGCGCTTTACGATTTTCCGGCCTCTCAGCCTGGTGACTTGGATCTGAAAGAAGGTGACGTTGTTTATTTGACGAAATTGATCAATGACAGTTGGATGGAGGGTCGAGTGGGAAGTCGAGAGGGAATGTTTCCTGTCAACTTTGTCGATGTTAAAATTCCACTTCCTGGTTTAGATACGAACGTAGTCAATGCTTTATATACTTTTAAAGCTGAAACTAGCGATGATTTATCTTTTGAGGTGCATATCAATACTTTTACTATTTTATTTAATGTATTGTTTTGAAGGCTATATATGTCATCTTTTTTTTCATTTTCTGTAGGAAGGAGCAAGGATTAAAGTCTTGTCAAGGATATCCGATGATTGGTTGTACGGAGAATACAATGGTAGAAAAGGGCAGTTTCCAGCAAATTTCGTGGACAAGGTTCCGACTGATCTCCCTTTGAAACATTTATGAATAATAATTATTTAGCAATTTACGGTCTAAAAACGACTTAAAAGTCGATCAGGACTGTTGCGCTTTATAAACTAAGTAGTTATTGTCAGAACGTGACATATTATATAATTGCGAGAATGTTTGTATAAAAAAAGCTCGATATTTGAAAAGTCGCACCTTCGCGACTTTGTCATATCTTTAGCCCACAACTAAATTCTCGTATACGAAAAGATATTATTTAGAAAGTAACCGGCATGAAAGTACTGAAATTGATAATTGTAAATATGGATATGCTTTGTGAAATTTTGTTGAGCTTGAAGTAAACCAATTGATTAATGAAAGTCATTATAATTAACTATTATTTTAGAATTGCTCAATTATTGGTGATCGGTATTGTCTTTCAAACCGTATTCAAAGCTATTAATTAACTAGAAAATTTTGTAATGTAACTTTTTAGTAGCGAGAATAACGGACGATACGTTTGTAAATATTTTCTCATTATTTAAAATCTTTGTAAGTAATTTTATTAGTAAAAAAAAAACAATATATGATAAGGTGCTTCGTTATATTGAATGTAATGCTTTCATGCAGTAACGCGTGATTATTAATGTTTGAAAATATTCGTTTTGTAATTTGAGACGTCTCACATCCCAGCGAGATTATTCGATATCATTACAAATTAATTGTACCAGCCATGTGTTTTTCACTGGTTAAAATGCAGTGCTTCGCAGCAAATGTACTGATTTACACTGACTATTGATTACTTGTGTATTTGTTTGCAGTATTAGAAATAAGATGTTGGCAATATTTTGTAAAGAAAATCGAGAATGGGACCAAAATTCATTTTCAAAAGAAAAATTTTACTTCCAGCGTTAACTAAAACAATGATAGTTATTATTGATGTAGAAAATTTGTATATTCTAAGTAATTAATTAATTTTATCTTTTTGATAACAATAACATAAATTGTGATATTTTAATTTGATACATATACTATTAAAATACTTATATTTACAATTTGTCAAGGTTTTAATCAAATATACCTACTACTATTATTTGAAATCTCTTATAGTCTACTTTTATTTTCCATTAAGTTTGATAAAACGTTCAGAGAGTAGTTTCTTTTTTAACGCTGCAATGATTGCTTATGGTAAAAACACAGACCAAATTGTTTTTGGTCAAACTCATATTTTTTTCACAGTGCATTTTCACTTTAAAACATGTCCATTGTTTTAAAGTTGCCAGTGCGCTATTGCGAAATTTCTTACCCGTCAAATAATACAAAAAGAAATTTATCGCAAAGTTCCAGTGATACAAGTGAAAGCACAAACCTCGACACCATTTCAATAGCAACTTCTCTTGCAACCTGTAAAAGAAAAAGGATTATCTGCATCATCAAATTAAAATTGTTGGTCGTTATAAAGTTTACATACCAATGAACATAAAGCTCATTTTGCTGCTCATCCAACGATGGATACCTCACCAGGACAACGTCCCAGTACAGTTCAATCGTCTCAACGGCACCGAGCGGCAGCAGTAAAATCAAGTGAACCAAGGAAACGGCAAGCAACGTCCTATTCAGCTTCAAAGCGCTAGCTGCACTTTCTTTTCCGCAATTCAAGAATCATCAATTTATATAAAAAATTCCAAATCAACCAATAAAAAAAACCTACGCGTCAGACGATTCCGTATCATGGTAGTTCTCTTCATACAGATAATAAGCAGTACGTTTCCGAAAAATATGAATATCAAGGGCAACCACGTTGAAAGAGCGATGTAGAGGTGCATTGCACTCGCCCAAGGTTTCGGCTTTCTGCGACACGGCGCGAACTCGAACACGCTATCAGCCTCGTATCCTGCTGAATACAAATTATCATATATCTCTGGCAGAACAGGAAGTACATACATACACGGATGTTATCTGAAATTCAACGTTTTCTTCTGGATGTGTTATTTTGTATTTATATAACGGAAAATTTATGTCGTACCTCCGACGTATAGTTTGGTGAGAGAAATCGTGAGACTAACGATTACAAGGACGATGATTAACGTGAGGGTTGACAATGTGGAGCGATGTTTGCGTTTTTCGAGAGGGTAAGCCACTGCGAATAGTCGTGCCCATGTTAGGCAGACGATCAGCCAAGTGGACGTGAATTGAAAAAGTTCCATTGTGACTGCGTTTGTGTCGCAAAGAAATTTGCTGTCCTAAAAGACTTCGTCGTTATAATACCGATCTCTCTATTTCTATCTAGATCAAAAACTGAAAATAATTAATCTCACCATAAATAACCAGTTGATTTCTTCCGAATGCGATCTTGCGATACTCGTAGCATAATTAAACACCAAAGCACCGATATCCGAAATCGCCAAAGCCCTGAGATAGATCGATAGACTCAAATCGTTGATGACCGGTGAACTCAAAACTACAAACGATAGCAGGTTTAGCGTCACACCTGTGATCATTAAAGAACGATTCATTCATAACAAACACACATCTATATATAACAAAAACAACGTCATTTCGTTATCTTATCGGTCGGTCAGAGCCGCTCTAGAAGTTTCGCAAATATTATATACATAAGTATTCATATATATATATATTGCACATATACCAGTAATGATGATGAATGAAGTGACGTAAAGCAGAAGCGCGCGAACCACGTTGACAAACGGTTGTAGATGTAGCCAATACCATCGGACCTCATAGGGCCAGTCATCGTCGGGTCTGAAATTTCAAGATACACGATGACTATCGTTGAAGAAATCGCTTTCTTTTTCGCGTAAGTGGATTTCAGCGGTTCCGGCTGATTATTCGCATAATAGCGTGTGCATAACTTTCACGCGGTTGTGCAAACGGGGAAACTTCCGTAGCTTATTTATTATTGGGAGTTTTCGATTGTTGCGAGAATTCGATGTTTCGTCAGTGAAATCGCCGGCTCATGTGGTGGGTTAAATATAAATATTTTGTGGTTTCAGGCAATAAATAAATTATGTTGTAAAAATATTTCCTTATATAAAGATAAGTTATAAATAAAGCGTTTATAGATTGATCTTATACGTAGAATTCTTAATCTTGATCAGAAATCGATTTATCGGTGGGTGAGCGCATTATATTGTGTCAGTATCGAGGGACGTTAATATTAACGTTAATATTATAATAGCAGATTGTTTTACTTGAAAAAATCCAATGAAATATTGCTCCAATTTCGTACTTCTGGAAAAACACTCATTTTATTCCCCTTCCTAATCGCCTAAAAGGAACTATATGAACTGTACAAAATAATGACACCTTAGAGCTATGAGGCTGTGCGTTATATTGTTATAAAATAAACTGCACTGCCGAGTTTTCCGCGCCAAGAAGATCCACGCTTAGATACTGCATCTTGTTCGGTATGTGGTTTTGCGTGACTTGTTCCTATATACGGATATTTGCTACTAGAAATCATATATGTGTAATAGATTTATGTATGTGACTTGGTGTGACACGTGTTGAATGTTGATTCTTCCCATTAGTACTTACGAGGCAGTATTTGCCTGAGAAAAGACAGTAGGTATGGTTGAAAGTGTTGAATGTATACCGTCATTGCTGCAAAGACTTTTTACGATTGAATATTGTGCAATGCTTCCAGGAATATAAAATTTGTACATTTATAGATGTAAGAAAAAGTATAATTGCATTTAGTAATATACATTATTTTACTTTTATTCTTCTCTCAACACTGTACATTGTATACATAGTTCAAGTGATTTTCGTGGCTTAAATTAATGC
This sequence comes from Muscidifurax raptorellus, assembly GCA_020010945.3. Lineage (NCBI taxonomy): Eukaryota > Metazoa > Arthropoda > Insecta > Hymenoptera > Pteromalidae > Muscidifurax > Muscidifurax raptorellus. The sequence continues at coordinate 12,042,296 of CM052079.1, read as the reverse complement.
ATATATATATCCTTTTATCGTTATATTATTCATATATTCACTTGCGCTGCGACTCTCAGCAAGCTTTAGAATCTATGTGATGATATGATATTTTTGTTGTTTATTCTCGTTATTCTTCGCAGGATTCATGCAGTACAATAAACATAATATTGTTTTATTCTAATAGCAGCCTTACAAGTCTTTTCACATATTCAAATCAAGTGTCTCCTAAAATATATCATCATATTATCGTCTCGTAAATTCATCGACATGACGATGATAAATAATTTCTGAATTGTCTAAAATATATGGTATTATATATTCACAATTATATAACTATTGCTTATGATGTAGAGTGTACAATTTTCTTTAGTTACAGTTTGATAAATTTATATATATATATAAACACAACTGTTGCAGTACTTAGCAAACGGAAAAGTAGCTTTTATTAACTAATGTTGTATTATTTGCTCTGTTGATAAATTGCATGCACAACTTTAAAATGCTAAAAATGTTCTCTATGCTGACAAATTAACCAGCGAAAAGGCACATGTCGAAACTAATATCTAATATGTAATGTTATACTTACAACGGCAAACATGATATTTCTTTTAAATTTAAATACACTAGGCAAAATCTTCACTTAAATAGTGTACGCAATATTAATATCTCTGAGGCAATTTTTATAGGTCCTGAATTAAATATTAATATATCGGTTTGCGGAATTGAATACTTTCTATCAATTAAACTAATTTAAATAAGCATTATAGTAGCACGTCTGCACTTGATTCGTTAGTCCTGAATGTCTCTAATTGCCATTAAAGATATTAATTGAAAAACTTATATAAGAAAGTTTATTCTTTCTTATGGCAGTGCTGCAGTAAACAATAGAATGGATAACAAAAAAGGGGCTTTTGCAATGTTAATTTATTCCTGCTTATCACTGCATACTTGCATCGCACTGACAAATCATTTTACTACATTTAGTGATTAAATTAATGTTGTTATAGTTATGTAACGAACAAGTTTTTTTTTTAATTTTTAGTAAATATCGGTAGCTGCATCGAATAAATATCATAAATTCTTGCATAGTTATATATTGCAAAGTACTTGCTTAAGTTCCCTCCCTGGATATCTATAATATGTCATACCGATATATATATATATAGCAGACGAGAAAACTTGCAACCATCCTTGCACAGATAGTTAGTTCAAACGGAATAACGATATATATGCTTTGAAAAAATTATTGCACTAAATTTTAACTTCACGACTCTAAGACACATGATCTTATGTGCTTCCAATTAAAGTGCTACGTAAATCTACGTGAAATTCTAAGATGAAGTTATTTTTGGAGCGTCGTAATTATATGGATTTTTGTGCAAATAGATACACTATTACAAAACATATAACACAAGAATTTTGCAAAGCATATTTTGATTCCGTTACACAAACCATATGCGCAAAGATCGGTACGATTTTCTTGTACTACATATATCGGCATGACATAGATTCCTAGTGACGGACCTTAATTGTATCAATTATAAGCCGATTATTTTTGACAATAAAATAATACTATTAAATAATAACAATTACTTTTATTTAAATATTTTTATCAATGTCTTGAAAAGAAATACAAAATTCCAATTATTACTTGTAAATGCTTTAAATTCATTGGTTATATAAAATGTGCGAAATTCGTTTTCTAATACATATATCTTTCAATAATTGTCATAATGGCAATTACGTAATATATTTTAAAAAATTTTAAAAAAAGTATCGCAAAAAAATTAAATTTTTTTTTATAGTGAATACTAAAGCGACATCGACAAATTTGTCTTTCGTACATTCAATATATAGCAAACTCATCTGTAAGGCAATGTATATACTTAACTCTTCTTTTGCAGTTCCTACATGCAAAAACCTTAACAACTTCGATGTTTAGATTATGTCACAGACAGGTTTATTTTCTTATATAAAATTTCTTGCAATAACGTAAAGTTTTAGCCATCGCACTGTATTCCATTATTTGTTAATATCACCGTGGTAAGTGTATATAATCAGCTCAAGGCTATAATTTGGAGTTTCGGTTGCTGTATACATATTTACATACATCTTATTCTTACATAGCTAATTATAAACTTTATTTTTAACTATCACTGAGACTCAAGTGTCTCTTAGTATATGTCAAAGTACCATGTTAAATTACCGTCTACCGGAGACTTTTGATAAAAATTGATTAAGCAAAGCATTTTGCATATTGCATGATTGAATTTGTTATAAAGGTACTTTAATGCACAATTAGAATCGAGTTCTTAAACGATTAACACAGATTTATCAGAATCAATTTTTTAAATAATTTGATATAAATTAACAAAATTGTCTATGATTATTTTGAAAATAATAATCTTTACTGTAACGAGATCAACAAATATACATATTTATAAAAAATTGCTATCACTGCCAATATTAATCAGTAATTATGCATAAACTATTGCTATCAACTATTTCTCTATACAATTATTGTACTAAGCTTAGGTATATATTGTATTTACAAAAATATGCATTTTATACAAATGTTTACATCACCAAATGCATATTACTGATGTTAACGTAAAATCGAAAGTTAATCTTCACAATACGCATTTGTCAATGTAACATACAACACAGACAATAATATTTTAAACCATTCCCTTAACTGCCTAAAAAGAACCCACTAGTTTTTTAGTCCGGTCTATAAATTGGTATTTTTGGAATAAATTCAATTAGTAATACCTGAAACAAACAAGAAAAAGTTAATTTGATATGCTCTATATATTTAGTGGGTTAGCATAAGCAAAGAACTGAATATTAAATCAATCGTATTAACTTACATATTCCATCATTGAAGAGCTATCGCACCTTTGTTTTGTCAGTCTCCAATGCAAACCTAATTTGTGATAAAGCCTACTGTTTTCCCATTCCAATAATTTGTTCAATGAGTGTTGAGTCTAAAATAAAGACATTGCACAATTGTTAACAAACTTTTTTTAAACCTCCAGGAAAAAATAAGCCAATAATTTATATTTATGAATAAAAAAGTTTTCAAAAGCATACGAGTATACAAATATTTACCCTTTTACTGAGGCAAATAACTGGCCACAGAGAACATCCTAGTGTGCAGCAACAGCAGACACAGCCACAAAACAGCCATTTCACATTGACAGGAAGAGTCTTCTTTAAGACACCGTTGATTCTTAAGATTGTTGCTTTATATTCTTCAGGTGCAACACGAGAGACCAAGCCATTGGGGAACTCTGATTCAAATCTATTACTCAGGCCAAATCTGAAAAAATAAGTTGAATGTAACACTCGGATGTCTCCCCTAAAGCTTTGTTCTTTTGTACAGTAATTTAAAGTATATCAAAGCATGTGCAATGAAAGCACAGCGCTCCTTTGCTCTTGAAAGTGTTATTTAAATCTTGCAGAAAAGAACAGAATAAAAATACAAAGTAAACATTCCATCCTTCAGATAGCAAGCTATCTATGAAAAATTATAGACATTACCACTACTTCCTCGATATCTAATAGAAATGGAAACTAGACTTATCTGTTACATTAAGAATATGAATCGTATTGTTTCATACTGAATGTTGACAGAAGATTATGATAAATCTAACTGGAGTAGCCTCAGAAAAAAAATTATATCACTGTTTATGAATTTGAACAGAGATATGCCTTGGAGAGAATTTTAATGTCAAGATCGTTATAATATAAATTAGTCATTTAAAAAATTTTTCCATGATTGCCTGGTGCATTCTTGCTATTTACATAAAGAATTCACAAATAACTCAACTCTATCCGCTAATAACAATAACTACATAAAACTGTGAAAACTTGAAAGACAAACATCCACAAAGTAAGGCAGATCATCAATCACTATCTAAAAAAGCATAAACATTCGGCATAAAGGGTGCAGAAGAAGCGATATGTAGGAGGAAACGACCGTCGAGAGGCGATAAAGAAACCGGAGCAAAATAAACAGCATCTTCATATCCAAGCGTATTTTCCCGCACAAAGCGCGCAGTACCAAAAACTCGGCTCCAAAATTGCCGAGAGACGACGCGAGCCGATTATAAGAGGCAGCTCGCACATTAATTCGGTCGACCCGTGCGCAGGCCGCAGGGGGGTGACGACTCTTTGTTGTCTCAAACAGGTCCCTCCTCGCGTTTCAACGCACACATACTTACGGAGAAAGAAACGTATATATACTTGTGCGAGAAAGAGACACACAGAGGGAAAAGAGAGAGACGGAGAGGATAGTAGCCGCGAGTCACGAGAAAGAGGGAAACGACATCGCGAACAAAGACGTGCTCGGAAAATAAACTTTAGCTCGAGACTACATTGCATAGTGGGCTATTATACAGCCACGCAATATATACCCTCGCATGCAGGTTAGGTTTTCCTCGAGGCAAAACTACATTTAAGCTAAATTCTATGCATCGATTCGCGCGAGAATCTTTATGTAACTCAGCACGGAGCTGCTCCACTTGGAAACAACTTGCATATTATATCTTACACAGTCATGTTGCCAGCGCCGCGGACAATGATAGGATCGGGCACGATAGTCACGTAGTGCTCCTCCTGATTCTGCTCAGGTTCCTCCTCCTCCTCGTAGATCGCATCGAAGTCTGCCATCCTTACGACGATTCAGCTGTTCTCCTAGATACTCAGTGCTTCTCCGAGCGCACAACGCACTCCGTCAAAATATAACCTTGCACTCTTGTTTTGAATCTCTCACTTCTTATCTCACGCACGCGACTATCGCCGTCAACTCGTTCTACTCGGCATTATTATTAATCTGCAGCACTGGTATTTAAGTACCTTGTTTATTATTATGTATAGTAACGCTGTACGTGAGAGCTTGGCGAATCTCAAGAGGAGTATTATAATGACACGACGAATAATTATTACATACGAGCTGACTTCGCGATCTCAGAGCGAGGACACGACTACCTAACTGCCGCGCGATCGCGCACTGCGGATGGATGGATTGGCTTGGCTTGGCTTGGCTTGGCCCTCCTCGCAACGAGCTGCACACATGTGCTCCCCGCTTTTGACTGTCCTCTCCTCTCCTCTCTCTTTTGTGTTTACGTTTGCGCAGCTGTGTGGGTGCGCGAGACTCGCCAGTCGGTAATCCCGGCATCTGCTTTACCAATCCCATATGTCAATATATAGGTAGTGTGATATCTATACATGCATGTACGCGTACTTTTATATATATATGTATAATAGGAGTATACATCTGTCAATTACAGCGCGCAAGGAGACGGCTCTCTAGACAGACTTCGCCAAAGTGCTGCTGCCGTGTACGAGTACCTCGGATGAGTCAGTTGCTACAGCTTTTCCGAGATAAGCCGCGTGTGGTGAAACATTGTCGTACAAGTACATTATATCTATATATTAGAACAGCAGCGGCAGGTAATTGTGTATGATATCAAAGCGGGCCGTATAGGCGCGAATCGATAAAGTCGTCCATCGCGCGCTGCTGCTCTCTCTCATACACGTCTGCTCTCTTCTTCATCGTCTCGTGAATACGTAAACAAGTTACATCAGAATAGGATGACGACTTCGGCGATGTCCAACGCGAAGCTCCAGGATGACATCAACAGCATCCCCTTGGCCGACGACGATCCACAAGGTGAGTACCGTAGTTGTTACAGATGACCCAGTTGCCAAGGCGCGAGTCTCATTGGCAAGCGTGCAATTTGTTTAGTGATTATACCCGAGGAGGAGAACAACACCGAGAACAACTCCCGGACGTCGGAAGCTCTGAATCATGGGCAAAGCATGGACTCGCTTCTGTCCGGCTTCACCAACAGCAGCTGCAGTCCTAACAGTAAGTTGGCGTTGTCGAGCTGTGCTCTCATTGCGAAATCATGATACATGCTCATTTTAACATTTAGCTGGCTATGTTACAGAGCGTCACTAGGAATTTGTGTTTGCTCGGAGCAGATGACAGAGTATCAATCGATGGAATTTGGTTGAACATTGCTGATCTTTATTACATGTTATAGTTGATACTTTGTCTCTGTGCTCTGTGTTTGATTTATTAGATCATTTTGTTTGTTTTATTACTTGACTCTGACAATGTCGACTTATTGACATGAGAAGTATAATATGAGGTCATGCAATATTACTTAGAATCCTAAGATTGGTCATCATGTAGCTTTTACTGTCTTTCTTGACTTTTGATCCACCTCGTAAATCATTGGAATCATTGTGGTAATCACTTGCTGTCATTTACACACCATTGGTGACAATGGGTGGCTCCTCGTCAACTAAAAATTTGTTCATAGGTACTATGTTCTATGTAGGATGTCTTCTAGGTTTGGACCCTGACATAAGTCCAGATGAACAGCAAGAGAAAGCAAGACTAATAGCACAAGTGTTAGAACTTCAAAATACTCTTGATGGTAAGCTTACGTTGAAATTATTAATACCATTTTTTTTATATATATATTTATAAAAACTTTTTATTTTAGATTTATCACAGAGAGTAGATGGAGTTAAAGAAGAAAATTTGAAGCTGAAGAGCGAGAATCAAGTGTTAGGCCAGTACATAGAAAATTTGATGTCAGCATCCAGTGTTTTCCAATCAACGAGTCCTAAAACTAAAAAGTAATCAGTCCATTGGAGCTTCGATCCCTTTACGGTTGAAACTGAGCTGATTGGAAATTTTAAAAATGTTAAAATTTTATACATGTGAAAGTATGTGCAAGCTTTTAAGGAGGCATTATGTTTCTATCTATTATTTTTAAGCTATACATGACATGCCATTTTTAATTTTACTGTAAGGAAAAACTTAATCATCTACACATAAAAAATCTCTGACATATACCAAAGATCAGTTAGATTATAGTATGGGAGGATAAAGATGACTGCTTTTTTACTTTTTTCTAATATTGTTTTACTATACAATAAAAAAATTGTTGAATATGAAATATCAATTGAAAAATAACTTTGAAGCTTATATTATATAAGAACAAATTAGAAATCATTCGAAAATTTAGTAACAAATATATAAAACTTATACTATTGTGAAAAATGTTCCAACACCATTGATCATTGAACCATATTTTAAATGCAATCTTGACAATTAAAGATGCTTTGTTTCTTATACATAATTGAGCTGTTTAAAATTTAATGTCAATTCTTTAGGAAGCCTTTGTAGAGAATTTCAAAGTCACTAGCTAATCTTCAGACTGAATGAATTCCATTTATTCAGTTTTGGTTTTGCACTGCATACTGCCAAGTGTGCCGGAAAGCTTGTCGTGCGAGTATGGTTAAGCGAACGCAGTGTTAGATAAGAAAAATTGTATGTATTGTTTGACGGGAGCATTCTGTATCTCGCATATACGAATTCTACTTTTGTATCTCTATCGCAAGTACCAATGTAATATTGATATAATTATTAAGATTGAATGCATTTGCCTTTGGTGTTCTTTAGCGAACTATACATAGCTTGGGCTCATTTATAGAGTCTATCAGCTGCATTAGCGAACTACGAGTAGCTTATTGGACTCGTCCATTGAGTCTATCAGCATTAGAGTGTAATTTATTTTTTTATAAAAACTCTCTTGTACAGTCGATAGATCTGTATAGTATTAAAAAGAATCTCATTTTTAAACTTATGTACCCTATCAGATATTCCAGTTACGGTTTATTTACAATTATCCGTGCAGTTTTAGGATGAAGTGGAGGCGTTTATAAAATAACGTTAACTCGTATAATTAATTACTCCACGAAGGAGAGAATGAATTTAAACTTGCATAATTGTTGTTACACGGCTTTGTTATATTCAAGACGGCAAGCATTTTCATATGTACCAAAAAATAGCGCAAGATAAAGAAACTATTTATAAGTACCGATAATTATACAGGTGATATTTGTGAGAGGAAAATTTCATTATACATTGAGTGAATTTTATCAATTGCAAGTCATCAGGGGGATGAAAACAACTGTAAACAATGAATTTATTTACTGTGCGTAGATAATTTAATTATATATATATTATGAATTCCATGAGCAAACATTGTAACTAACGAAAATAATGTAATTGAGCTCATGGGCACAAGGCAATGCACAATATCTTAAAGTTTCGTTTATAACATGACATATAATTATAATAAAATTTATTCTGTGGGAAGATTATTATGTTTTAATTATATTCAACACTGCGTTACATCTTTTACTTCTACGAGTTTATTTTATATTAAAAACCAAAACATTACTATCGTACAAATATTTGCGACTCGAGCATATTTGAACATTTTACAGAGAGTATAATTTAAAAAAATATATATATTCATATATGTCATTAGCGTTCATAAGTCTGCACGAAGAGGCGCAGCCGAGCCCTAATGACGGTCCGGAGTAATTTGTATACGACGGGCCCGTTCCCCCTCCCTACAACCCCCTACTTCCCTCTTCTGGAGTAATCCGTACGACGGGCCCGTTTCCCCTCCCTACAACCCCCTACTTCCCTCTTCTGGAGTAATCCGTACGACGGTCCCGTTTTCCCTCTCTTCAACCCCGTACTTCCCTCTTCAGGAACGAGCAGGACTGTCTGTTGCTCGAGGAGAAAATCGAGGCAGTTCAGTCGTGGTCTAGTCACAGGTCCGGTAAGTCGAGGTCGGAGCGAACGTCCAAAGGAAAAGTATACACGGATTTGGAAGTTGTAGAGGAAGGACAAAATCTTCATTGGGTTTTCCAACTCCACACAGTCACACCGAAGCTTACCACTAGCCAAGCTTACCATACTGATATATTTGTTAGTAATATACTGAAGTGAAGGAAGTTTGGATATCATCTTCGTCAGTTTGGAAAAATCGACGATCTCCGACTAGGGTAAGTAAAAGTGTTATTGAGACTCGCCACTGACACTCGAAAAACCGACGCCGGGTGCCCACGCAGTTTTCCTCCCTGAATTTACAGATTAGCACTCGTTTTGGAAAAAAGTTTTTAGATACAAGTTATTCGTTGTTAAATTATCTTGAATAAGAAGCCGCTGGCAGGAAATTTTTTTGGATAGTTTTCTTACAAAAATAGTTAGAAGTATGGAAATAAACTATTTGTCCGTGTTCGCCACCCTCCATAGCATTGTCGTACGTGAAAAATGAGTGTTGGAAAAATATAGTGCCTCTATACATGGTGTAGTTTTTGCCGGATTTATACACCACCACTCGTGCTCCGATATCAAATTTTTGTTACACACCGTGTTTTTTGCGATGAAGTTATATAAAATATTTAGACCTTTTCAATTGTTTTATTTAACAGTAATATTTTCTCAAATATTACACCCATAGAGAATTTGTAAAATGTGAGCAATTTCTATAATATATTAGCCGGTATATTGCAAAAAATATTTAAAAATTAAGCTGACTTGAATTTTAAAAATTTTTTGAAAAATTTGAATTAATCATGTTTTTATTGTCGATTAAACATATAAATTTTTTGGTTGATTTTAGTGGTAACTATTTATTTACAATATTTTGGCTAATATATTATAAAAATTGCTCAAATTTTACAAATCTTCCTTTTTTTTTGTGCCAAATGTGAGTGTAAAGTTGGCTTCTCCTAATAAGGGCTCTTTTTCGTTGATAGAAAACAAATATTAAATTGATTTGCACACCAATAAAAATTTTTTTGCCTCATACCGAAAAGGCGAGTTACTCAAATATGCATTCTGCGACTAGGGTGAAAATTGACTTTTTTTAGCAAGTATGATGTTTGAGCACAAGTGAAGGTAGTCGAGGGCGTCGTACAGGCCCTCGAGACGGACAAGAGTGTGCTCAAACATCATCCGAGACGAATGAGCCACTTCTTCCCTTATTGCACTACATCGAGCTTTTTTATGATAAGGACACGAATAGGCCCTTCTTTATGCATGGCAAAGGTATAGAAAAACTTGAAAACTTTTCAAGTGAATATTAAAAATCCCCAATATTTTTACGGAAAAAAACTTTCAATACGCAAAAAGCCCCGATTTTTCATTTATTTTTCATGCATAGAAAACCGCTTTCTTCAGTCGGGCATTCAAACAAAGTATTTATATTTTTAACCAAACTCGTTAGCACATATACATCTTTCATTTTTCATCAGGATATCATCAGGCCTAAAGTAGCCGAGGACTACGAGCTATTTCTAAACGACGAGAAGATCCTATATACTACAAACTTCAAAATGGCAGATAAGGTAAGGAAATGTATACAATCGTATACAAAAACGTAAAATATCGTAGTAAAATGAAATATAAAAAATTGTAACATTTCGTTGGATTTTTTTAATTGCGTTTAATTACATTCTCAATTTCTCACGACACTTTTTTACATTTCCTCGCGTTTCTTATTTTCATTACAGAGACCATCCAACCGCCACGTATCAGCTCTTATAGGAAACCACGCATATTTCCCACCCTCTCGTAATGACAATTATTGGGTGTGTCCAATCCTACCACCAAATAAAACAGTGGAAGTGAAAATAAAAAACTACGATCGCATAATATGCGAGCTGTTGAGGAAGAAACCGCGGCTCGCCGCGAAGGACCTTATTGCCAACTATGCCTGGCGGGAACCGATGCTCACCGTGGTTTATACGCCAAAACAGTTTACAATGTTCTCGCTCTTGTGGATCGCCGTGTTGGGCTGCTACGACGAGTCCCTCCAGCTGTTGGTGCATTTCGGTGCCGACGTAAATGAGCCCTTCGGTATTCATAATCCTCAGCTGGTCGACGAGAAGTGGACCATCCTCCAGGTGCTGCTTCAGATGGAGAACACAAAGGAGAACGAGGAGCTCATCAATCTGGTAATACAGCACGGAGCCGACTTGGACGTTTGCGACTCCAAAGGAGAAAGCCTTCTCCACTTGGCGGTGCTGCAAATGCGAGCCCTGGAGACCGAGACCTTACTCAAGAAAGGTGTCAACGTCAATGTTCGCGACGTGAACGGCAGGACACCGCTACTCGCCGCAGCCTGTAACGCCGGAAGTCACATATTGATACCGTTGTTGATCCAATACAAAGCCGACGTTAAAGCCAGAGATAACTACGGCAGTAACGCCTTGAGCTGTTTGAGTCACCTTGCGAGCGGAAGGATCTCGACATACATCAATCTCGCTAAATTCATGGTCAGTAGGGGCGTTGAGATAGACGATAAGGACTGCTACTCCAATTACGAGCTGATGAGGGGATCCATCATGTACGGAAGCTTTGATACGGTAATAGCAAAAGACTTTTTCGTAGCTAATTTGGGCATAGTTTTTTGTTTACGACACAATTTTCGAGGTTTCAAAAATTGTCTTTTTTTTGAGCTTTTTGAGCTCGAAATGAAATGTAACGAGTTTCGAAAGCTTTCATCAAATATCAATATTCGCTCGCAATGACGCGAATTGCCTCTCTATCTTTTGAAAGATGTCGTAAACTCAAAAATAGCTCCATACTGCAAGCTGTTTGATTCGATCTCGATCGATTTGGCTAATCAATGAAAATTATTTATTTCCAGGTGAAGTTCTTCCTAGAGCACGGCGCAGACGCTAACGCGCGAGGTCCCGACGGCCAATTTCCGCTGTACCACGCGGTCCAGAAATCCGGTCATAACACGATACCGATGATACTGATGTTATTGAAACACGGCGCGAAAATACAGCAGAAAACGGATGACGGATGTACCGCGTTGCACGCCGCCTGCGAAAATGAGAAGCATTGCTTCTGCCCGAAGGACACGATGATCAAGCTGCTCCTGCGCGCGGGCGCGGATTTGTTCGCCGAGGATAATAACGGCCACACGCCTTTCTCTTTGCTGAATTACGATAGTATACTCGACATGTCAAGTATCTTCATGTTGATCAAGCTGATCGCGCTGAAGAGAGTCATAGAGCCTTTCAAACCGCTTAAGGACGAGAAAGTCATCGAGAAGATCCCGGAGCTGCAAAAATTTTATGAACGATGTATCGTGGTTTGCCTGAGGATGGAGAACACGAAGTTCATCGAGACGTGCTCATTTTTACAGCTCCTCACCGAGAATCACTGCAAGATCGCCGAGCTTATGCGCAATGTCAACTTCGAGCCTAATTTCAAATCGCACGACGTACGTCGTGATTTTTTCGTGTACGCAGAAGCCATAGAAGAAGCTTTCGCAAACGCGAAAATTCACTATGACGCTATGATCGACCACGAGAAAATATTCATTGAGGCTACTTATGATATATTTCCTTATGAGATTGTGAGGAAGGTGGTTCAGAACCTAACGTTCACTGACTGCTGCGATTTCCAATGGCGTAGTGTAATTATGTAAATATATATAGTGCTTTGTAAATATATCGTGTAATATTAAACATTCCACATATTACATTCTCACTATATCTTTACACATCTTTGATTCAAAGAAACAAAGTATTATACCTGTATCAATATTGTAAGATTTGACTGTCAAATAAACCATATGAAATTAATATTATTTTTCAGTTCATTCTGTAGCAATAAAAACAAATGAGACCCTTTCTTTTCCATTACAAGAAGGCCAATAGTCTATATATACCTATATTTCCTAAAATTAACCGTCCGAGGGCCGTAGAGCACGACAATCTTATGAGTATCATTTATGATTGCATGGCTAAACTTTATAACTATATAGGGTAAATGATCGGGCCCGATCCGAGATTATCAATATATATGACCGTTCAGGTAGCAGACTTTATTAGAGAATTTCAGGCCGTTTACCGATGGAGCCCCTGCGGCGAAACTCAGCCACGATGGCCTTTATAATGCAACGCTGCTTTCTGCAAGCGAGAGTATTATAGAAAGAAAAATATTATACTGTAGTTTAAACAAAATATGACGAAACAAAGGTTAATGTCTTTCAACTGGGTGCACGTGTAAATACGATATTATAATACAATACATGAGTATTTTCACAGATGATATTTTTATTGCAATTGCAATATCAAATAAAATGAAGACGATTCTTCTTTAATTTTTACAATTCGCTCTTTTGCATTTATTAGCTGAATTCAAAATTCCTCGTAAAATTCACTCCCCTCGAATACCAATTCAAATTTCGTGATCGCCGAGGTGGACGCGCTTTACGCGTATGATTCCTGACCGAGTCTGGGACGTCACAGAATAGACACGAATCTCGTGGCATGATTGGCCAAAGTAGATTCGTCTCAATGAATTTCGTTCTTTGAAATGACACCCTGATCTAGTCAGGCTCAATGAAAAGTGCATAATAATTGTGTTGACGCCTAGTATATAGTTAGTATTATCTGAGACGATATCGCAGACGGTCAAAGTTCTCCAGACGGAAACAAGTACTTTCAACCCGATATGTTAGGTAACAATTACAAATTTTTATTTAATACAGTGCTATATCGAATATAATATCGCCTCATTTTATTCAGGAATCAGTAGATCGTTCCTCCGAATATGTGGTCGTCGAAGCATCGCATCTCTGGCATCTCTGTCGGAAACTCACCAAATGCTACAGAAAACTTGCAGGTGCCTATACCTATATATTTCAACTTTTCGATTGTCTTCATTTCGATTGCAGCAATAATGCAAGTCTCGTTAAAAACAATGAGATTAATTGTTTGTAAAAATATTTAATTTTCGAGTATAACCATCAAATTAATTCTCAATTAAAGAGACTTTGCAGAAGCCGAGCTGAAGCCCATAGCCGGAAAAATCGACCAAGGTCACCACTACCCCAAAGACCAAGTAAAAAAGATGGGGGAGCTCGGTTTGTTAGCGATGGCAGTGCCGGAATCGCTTGGCGGTACCGGATTCGACTACCTTGCCTACGCCATAGCCATGGAGGAGATCTCGAGGGGTTGCGCCAGTGCAGGCGTCATCATGAGCGTAAACAACTCCTTGTACCTTGGACCCCTGGAAAAGTTCGGTAACCAGAAGCAAAAGGAAAAGTACATCACGCCGTTTACCAATGGCGACAGGGTCGGCTGCTTTGCCCTCAGCGAGCCGGGAAACGGCTCGGATGCAGGAGCCGCCTCGACCACAGCCAAGGGGTCCCGCTCGGATGGCTACTTGCTTAATGGTACCAAGTGCTGGATAACGAACGCTTACGAAGCCGAGGGTATCGTGGTGTTCGCTACGACCGACAAGGCGAAGAAGCACAAGGGAATCAGCGCATTCATCGTCGACAAACCGACAGCTGGCCTGTCGTTAGGAAAGAAGGAGGATAAGCTGGGGATCAGGGGTAGCAGTACGTGTTCCCTCATATTCGAGGATTGTAGAGTACCCGAGGAGAATTTGCTCGGCGAGCCTGGGCAGGGTTTCAAAATTGCCATGATGACGTTGGGTGGGTATATAAGCTTAAATTATGATTTACGGTAATTTATAATGATAATTATACTATAATTGCGAGTACGACAATATGAAATTTATGGCGCAGACGCTGGAAGAATTGGAATAGCTTCCCAGGCTCTTGGAATAGCACAGGCTTCACTGGATTGCGCGGTGGAGTATGCCAGCAAGAGAATAGCTTTTGGCCAAGCCATCGTTAAGCTACAAGCCATCCAAATGAAAATTGCGGATATGGCGATGAGACTCGAGGCTTCCAGGCTTCTGACCTGGAGAGCCGCTTATTTGAAGGACAATGGAAACCCTTACACAAAGGTATATACACGATTGATTATAGCATTATATGTCGATATATGACAGTTGGTTTTTATTTAGGAAGCGGCAATGGCAAAGCTGTCGGCATCCGAAACGGCCACATTTTGCTCGCATCAAGCAATTCAGATTTTAGGAGGAATGGGATACGTTACGGACATGCCTGCCGAACGCCATTACAGGGACGCTCGTATAACAGAGATATACGAGGGCACCTCGGAGATTCAAAGACTGGTTATAGCGGGCAATCTTCTGAAGGAGTACAGCCTGTGAAATTCTATTTAAAGAATGTTTTATCAATGCAAGACTAACGAGTTGTTTGTTTCTTTTTTATAATCAATGCAGAATAATACCCGTGAATTGATTTTATAATCGGGTGGAGTATAACGCGTGATGTTATATTGAAATATACATCGTCTATTTTTTATATAAGCACGAATGCAAAGAATTTTTGTACTATATTTTTAACTAGGTCTATTATATACAAGGAATTAATAAAATTTTATATGTTATTATCTTATGGCTTTATTATCTTTTTAACCTTATGACTGACATATGTATACTTTGGATCTTGTATATACATATACATATTTTTCTCACAGACGTATATATACACGTATGCCCCTTGAAATATATATATGTCTCGACTGCACATACGTTTACATATGCGTAGGTTGAAATTCTTTCCTCTATTAATCAGCCCTTTGGCAGCGCTACAGGGTTTTCGGCCCTGCGTAATACGAGGAACAACTAATTTAATTTAACTAAATCATATAGCGTTCGATAGGATAAAAGGTATTTGTTTTTTTCCTTTTTTTGAAATACACATACAATGAAATTCGGTTGGAGAGCGTGCATACGAGCATATGTGTACATCAAGAAATTAGATTATCAACATTATAGAGATATCAACTTTGACACTTGATAATGCAGAAGCTACTACACATTTTTTTACTTAACTCACTGCCAAAACATTTATTTCTACTACTCTCTCTCTCTCTCTCTCTCTCTCTCTCTCTCTCTCTCTCTCTCTCTCTCTCTCTCTCTCTCTCTCTCTCTCTCTGTTTGTGCAAATGACAATTTTTCTCAACTGCTCCAAAATATAACGAGATCATTGTAATGTTGATTTCACATATTTCCTTTAACGGGAAAAAAAATCATACAAATGCTCCAGAAAATTCATTGCTATTGCATGTAGATACATATTAGCATATGTATGCTTGTCAATTGACAGATGCAACGTTAACTACGATATTTATAGATTTGTGAATGTTGAAGTAATTTCGCCAATACTTCTATATAATTTTCGTCTCAAACACTCACAATTCAATTATGATATAATAAAAACGAATCACCAAATGAAAACAATAGCGCTTTGCAATTGTAAAAAATCATAGTCAACTGCCTAGTATATTATAATGTAAAACATTCAATCTTTTCGAATTATATATAACGGAATACTTGTAACATGCAAAAATAAATTAGAATTTCATTGTATGCTTGCTTTATGTACATTTAACACATCCTAAGTCATTGACGCCCAAATTTCGTTAAAATTCAAGGATAGCACATTTTCTACACGTACGCCTATGTCATACCATAATCACTTTATTACAGGGAGCAGTTTAAATCTGCTATCCCACTAGAAGTGAGATTTCAGTTTTGCTCAAATACTGAGGCTTAACATTTTTTCAATTAAAATGACAGACGCTTAGTCAAAAGTAAAACTTGTCCACTGGACAAAGCCACTTTTAAAATCCACGAACTGGTGGAGAAGCGTAAGGCGAGTAAATCGCTTAAACTTGTAAATATCACGTCGATAGAACTTTGACTGAAACTGATATATAATATAGATAATTGCCTCAATGCTCATAGTTAACTGGAGTTTTATCTGTCTTATTTATTTAAAAAAATAATAAGCTGCTTTCTAAGGACGTGGCGAGAAATATTTAATAAATTAAGTGCTTTCATTTAATTATGTTATCATTTCTTTTTTGTCTTGTATTACCTTTAGTTTGTAACTTTGTTGCATATCACACATTAGCACTTTCGGAATTCACATAGCAGTTTCTTTACGTTAAGTTGAGATAACGATATGGGCTCTAGGAATAACCACTCATCCATAGTCACTTATGCGTTTGCAGCAAGCAAGTTTTGTTTGCTTGTTAACAACTGTAATTACCTAATATCATCGACTAACTTTTTTCTATGAATTAATTAATTATTCAAATATTTTTAAATTATCTAGACTGCATTTTCACTTTACTCCCCCTCCCCTCATTTTATTTGTATTTTAATATGCTGTGCTAAATCTTTCAAAAAACATACTATTCATTTCAAATATCTGCTTCGGCTTTTCCATTATTTTTTTTTTGCTTTATCAATAATAATACAATAACGTTACTCTTTGACTGTAGATACATTTATCTAAAATGTTTGTAGATGTAAATAAATTAAAATTGTAAGTAATTAGAGTAGACACTGATTCTAGACAGATAAACTCTGGAAACTGCCCCGATCCGGCAGGACCGCAAATGGCTTTGAGTGTATGCATATGTGTGTATAAGTGTAAGTCTGGCGCTCGTATTACTTGTAGGGGAAATCCATTTAACCTTATTACACTGTACTTATTAAAGCCTCAATCATCAGCACGCATTCCTCGTACTTCTCCTTTCTGTCTTTGCTGCAAGTCAAACAAAATTTTCGAGTATTATAAAATGTGACAAAGACCTCCACGAATTGCAGAAACGATAAGATAAAAAAATTTGCTTACTTTATCTAGTTCCTCCTTTGTTTTATCTTCAATTGCTCGAATGTCCTCCATTGTGAGGCCGTGCCAGCGGTCCATCCAGCAAAACACTTGCCGGTGGAAATTGGTGAAGAGACGCCTCTCAGCTTTCTGGATGAAACTCTCCACGCGCGTTTGCAGGCCAAACCATTTGAACTCACAGGTAACAAGTTTGTAGCAGGTCATCACCGGATCAACGTGATGTTTCCAGTCTTTGCCGACCAGCGGACCTCGACCAGTTTTTTCAGACTTGAACTTGCTTGGATCTTCATCCTCTTTGTAATCCGCACTAGTGATCGGGTCATTGGATATATCTATGTGTACTACTTCTCTGATTTTAAGCTTGTCGGGCGGCAATTCGTGAACCTGGAATCAAATCGATGTCATCAAAATAAAACTTGTATCATCTCATACTCAGCAAGTCATTAATATAGATATATCCTCACATTTTCCTGGTCTCCAACATCCCCGATGTGGTAAGATTCTATGACGATAATAAAGTTCTCTTTCATATAACCAGGATTCTGTAAAATGGTAAAGAGCATCAGAACAAGTGTCATGCACAACGTTATTGATAAAAAAAATCCATAAGATGCTTACGCTTATGACAGTTTTGCAGTAGGGGTAGGCATTCCATGCTTCTTCATGGATCTCCAAGGAGTTCTTGGGTAGTAGTATGCGAATAAAAGCAGGCACTTTACTCGCTAAGTGGTAAATCTTGTATGTATACTGGCCAGAGGAATACTTTCCTCCGAGTAAAGGGTAGTCTGTGAAGGGTTCATTCTTCAAAACTTCAATACCCTCACCTCCACCGGTATTATTTTTACTTGCCTCTGCTACAGAGTACAGTTGGGCTACTTGATACTGGAAAACAACGGAAAGCATTATAATTTATACAAATCAAACACAGCTGTCTCGAGTATAATTAGCACACCGGTAAAAGAAGAAGAATTTGAAAGTAATATCAAATTGCCAGGGAGGAAAGAGGGAGACAAGAACTCTGTCATGGAGTAATGAATGCTAGGTAGTACCAAGAGTGCTAATTATTTTCGACTTATAAACAGTGGTCAAATGAATTGCAGGATGCCACAAAGTGCATTATCATCGGTAAGAACCAACATCCTGCGGCTTGAATCCCCCAGCTCGGTCAGCTTATACATGCATATACACATACCTCTTCGACAGTGAGGGGCAGAGTCACACGGCTGTAAGAAAAAAGGATACAATGTTATAGACAAAAAAATTGCCAAGTGTCAGCAAAGATTGACAGAATATAATATAACATAATATAATATAGCGGAGCGGTAGCGCTTGTGATTCAAGGCTGCGTGTTTATACGTCTGCGCGCATGGCCTTGAAGCCAAGAGCGCCCGCTCCAAAATCCTACGGCTCAATCAATCAATTCCCGAGTCTCTTCGACTGCAGCCCGAGCGATTCTATTATTCATCCGCGAGTTTCGTACAGCTGTGAGCTGCCGAGACGCGATGAGAGAAAGAAAGAAATAAGTAACAACGCTGATGCACATGCGAGAGAAAAAATCAATTTCGATAAAAGAAAAAAAGGGAGGGGTGTAAGGGTGCTGATGTAGGTATAAGGCTAGTGTAATATAGTTGCGGAGCTGTAGCATCGGGCAACCTCGAAATCCATAATGGTCACGCGTATGCGTGGGCGGCCAATGATCGAAGGTGTTTCACACAAGAAACGAAATCGAGAGTGCGAAAGAGCGTATGGTTATAGGTTAGCACCCGGAGTAAAGATTTCGGAGTATATAACGATCGTACATTAGGCTGGACATCACACACACACACGCGCGCGCGCGCAAGGGTGCGAA
This sequence comes from Muscidifurax raptorellus, assembly GCA_020010945.3. NCBI lineage: Eukaryota > Metazoa > Arthropoda > Insecta > Hymenoptera > Pteromalidae > Muscidifurax > Muscidifurax raptorellus. The sequence goes on along the minus strand of CM052079.1, from coordinate 12,023,033 downwards.
TATAAATATATGCCTCCCAACGCGGAACCTTGGCTTGCACTCGATTATATATAGAGAATAGATAGAAATTACTCACAATTCCTTGATGAGCATCTTTCAAGGTGCGCTGGTGCACATGGGCAGAGCAGGAGGAGATGACGAGGTCCACGTCCGCACACGCGCAGGGGGGAACAACGTCGTCGTCGGCGGCGGCGGCGGCGGCGACGGCGGTAGTGTTTAAGAGGCTACACGGAGACTCGAGATAGAGACTCACGAGCGAATAAGAGAGAGATCGAGCGAGTCACACGTCACGACGCGTGCGTAAGTGTGCGGCGCGCGACTCTCTTTCTCGCACTATACTGTCTATATAACACACTACTGCAGGGGCTAGGCCTATAGATACGTGCTATATAGCTTTCTCTCTCTTTCTCCTTTTATCGTCGGGCGACGACGAGAGACAAGTCGTCGTGGGCACGGTGCCACGGTCACGCACGAGTAGCTGGCTATATATACCTATATATACACATATAGCAGCAGCTCGCAACTTTGCACACTAGCGCGCTCTGTGCGGCCGTCTTTTTCTCTCGCTTTTACGGCTCTCGTTCGATCGCGCTCGCGGTCGTCCCTCAATACACACACACACGCGCGCGCGCGCGTTTGTATGTATATAGTTATAACGACTAATATATATAGGTGAGTGTATGCTACGAATCTTCAGAAGTCCCTTTAAGATTCGAGAGAGTGGGCTACTTAAGTATAAGTACTGCCGAGGCAAACGTCAAAATAAAACTACTGTGCGCGAGGAGTCGTCCGTCGGCACTTATACTCCCTGGCCTGCCTCCTATAAGCGACTAACTATCGCGGCGCACATGTGCACAGCGTATTACACACGTCATGCCTGCGTGTGTATACATGCACACGTAGGTATATCCTTTTGCGCTAATGCTAGATCCCCTTCCAGTTTACCACCCCCTGATTTGCATAACCTCAAAATTTTTGTTATTTTATGTTGATCGAAATCGACGTTATTTTTCGCGACCTTTCCTCGGTTCCTGTATATAAGTACGTGGGCTTTTTTGCATACGTCGATAGCGCAGTAGTCCAGTATTTTTGGCATATCAGCTCACACGGCCTTTTGTAATAGCCGCCCCAACGACTCGCAGCCTTCCCGACTTTAACTCAGATCGCTTTACTTGATCTTTAGAATCTTAAAAGAGTAGATATATATAAGTTGTAGATGTAGATTATTATATCCGCTGACGTCAGTCTTGAGCCGTCGCAGGTGTCTGTTATACAGGTTTGCCAAAACACGGGTATAACGTACGTTTTCAGGCTTGCATTTACTCTAGAATTATGTTTAAAATTGTGTGTTCCATACACTTTTTTACATTCTACATACTAACGTTTCAAAAAAGTTCTATTTTACTTTGATATTTTTAGGGTATTGTATACCAAAGCAAAGTATATAATTGCGAATGAATTAAGATACAAGCCTTTTTGGAATAGGAACTTTATCGTTCCATTTTTTTTATCTTTTGAAATTAGACGCATCGAATATTCAACGGATTTTTCGCTACAATTGTACAACAGCTATACTATATTATCAAATGCAAGTGATAAGCAATATATAATATAACGATTAATTATTAAAGTGACAGCGTGTTTTCGAGATATAATTTTCCGGCCTGCAATTATTAACACAGTAGTAATGGGCTATGCAAGAAAATCCGATAATGCTGACTGTCGCGCACACCGGTCGTGTGTAGCGCGTGTGGCATTGCGTGAAGCGTAAATCTAAAAGTCACTTTATACTCGCATGTTCAAAAAATAAGCGATGTTATAAAATCCAAGTTTTTAGGCTGACCTTATTAGATAATTCTCGAATTCTTATCGTGAATATATTACGTAATGTACGCATATAGCGTTTAATTTTGGAATTTGCTTCTTTTATATATCGATAATGTAAAAGTAAACAGTATGGCTATTAGCGTAATGTTTTTATTTATCATTTTTGTGATAAAATGAAGTGAAATTCTTGACTGCACAATTGTCGTCTTATTCTTTCAAATGTAAAAATATACAAACTATACTCAAAAATTTTAGAGACGTTAAATCAATTTTTTCTAGACATTTTTAATTCATGTTTCTCAAGTCTCCAGTATCTTTATTACGCTATTCGACTCCATCATCGCTAAATATTGCAATGCATCAAGTAGCTTTTCTATACGATGCTAGTCATTCTGCAACTATGTAAAAGTCAGTCTTAATACGTTTCTTTCGTATTGAAGATTGCGCAGATATTTGAATTTATCTGTTGATACTTCCTAGATTACCTTTCCACGGTAACGTATAATAAGTCATCTATGCTCCGTATCGGCTGGGATAACTCAAGAATGCCTTGATAAGAATGAAATCTATACCTTCATTTTGCAATTCGATTTTTTGAATTCAGCACGAATTATAATTGCATACTCATACGCTTTCCTCAATGGAATAATTGTTAAAAAATAAGTGCTATTGTCTCTATTCGCGTAGCACACATACAGCTAATTGCAACTTGCCAATTGCTCAAGTTTTGCTTAACGCGATTGCAAAAGTGCATATATATGCCACCGCGCCGCTTTGTACGGATTCGATTCCCATGAATTTCGTTCGGCGCACGAGGTCTTCTATATAGTTAACGAATTTGCAAGTATTATTAACAATAACAAAAGAGAAACACGTTCTTTTGCAATCGGTATAAAAAAATGCACATTTAAAAACCGACATAATAATATGTATTTACACTCTGCTGTAGCATCCTTGATTTAACATCTATTATCGTGACTTTCCGTTTCACCCATAAATTATCCCCCCGAAATTTCGTGTCTATAATAAGTCTCGAGATGACTCCATAAATCCTCTGCAGTTTCCCTTTTTTACGAAACCATCAGACTACACCTATATATATACATAAAAGGTCGACGACACTCGAAATTTCCATAAAACCCCATGCGTCTAATAACGCACTAGAAGAATCCAATATCGGAAAAGCTGCGCGCATACTATATACACACCGCCGCGTCGATTTCAATCAGCGAAGGAGCTGCATATTGAGCAACTCAGTATTTTTTTTTGTCGTGCAACCCATCAATCACACACGAGACCCAATTTTATTATAAAACAGAATCACAGGGAGACGCGGTGTAAGTACACAAGTTCGCGATATAATAATATTATCTCCGCTGCGCGCGCAGTATTCCCTTTCAGCGGTTCTCCCACGAGAGCATATGCGCGACACAGAGTGTCCGCAGAGCGGGGGCCTTGGCGAAAGGGAAAATGCCCAGAGTAGCCGCCTGTTTCCCTCTCGCGCTGCCCCGTTTTTTGACTTTACCTCCTCTCGATTGGGTTTCCGCGCGCCGGCCGCGCGCTATACACGCCCGAGACTCTTCGACACTTTGACGTCGAGCGATCGCCGAGTTGTATCCTGTAAATAGTATAAGCAGAGTTCTTGTATATAGTTGTGCTGAGATCATTGTTTTTTCTTCGTTCGCTCGAGTTTATTGCTAACTTTTGCGCGTCCGTGGAATCGTTTAATTTTTTATCGGCAGAGATTTTCGGGTTTGAAGAAATTTCTTTTTTTTTTCGTCGGTATAGAAGTGAAAAAGTGACGATCGTTAATCTCATCATCGCTTATTGCTTTGCAACAAGTGAATCGATACGAATATAGTATAGAAGTAGTTAATTTTGAATTTCCGCTGTGATTGCAATAGTGAACGCGAGAGTATACCGCGCTGTATCCACAAATGACACCTGCGATCATTTCTGCGATACAGCTGGCGCTTTAAATTTTCAACAACTCTGTTATAAAAATTATTCTCGTTAATCAGTACAAGACAAGCCCATGGACGGCAATTTATCGTGCAAACCCCAAGTGTGTGGCCCGATTGTTTTGCCTCGATTCGCTGGACTTTGGCGAACCTGCGAGTGATCTGTGATGTACGACAGGCCGAGATAGAACGCTTTCGACAGGTGAGAATTATTCTTTAAAATTTAAACGTTGCTATAATAATCCAAGCGAGTAAATAAATCAGACGTCAATGCACTTCTAGAGTAGAAAGTTCCTGCATAACGCGCGCCATAACGAAATCGGTAAATATCGACTTAAGAGCGCGGAGAGCAAATATAACCAGGTCATTTTTATTTGTTTGCTAGAAAAACCTGTTGAAGTATCCGCCGAACGGCGCGGCTGTAATTTAACGTTCATGGAAGTGTATATATACACACACAACACACTGTATGTTCGTTACGCGTTGGTCGTAATTATAAAATTGCCGCAATATGGGGTTGTATAGATATACATTTTCCAATGAATAATCTTTTTTTTCCCCACCTTCGTGATGAAACCTCGCACTCGATCCTGCGATTCTAATTATCCCAGGAATTTATGCCTATATATATAAATCGCTCGAGCAATTCAAGAATCGCCTACGTATCGAAAGAAAAAAATCGAATCGGTAATTCGCACATCATCGAACAGCTCTGCGCACCTGTCTATCGCTCTCCTGTGCATAGAAAAGTGTCCATAGAGCGACCGGTGAAAAATAACTCAATAGCCAATAATTACAGCCTTCACTGACCACAGCGCTCTCGGAATCTCGGTTCACCGAGACAGACGCTCGACTTTAAGGACTCGCGGAGCGATCGTGTGGCCACTTTCTCGCGCATATAACGGAAAGCGCAGCAGCTGTCGATGATTAGCGCACTCGAGCTCCTGCAGCTTACGTAAAATTTTTCACTCAACTCTGAGAGAGAGAGAGAGAGAGAGATGGAGTTTTAAAGGACGTGTGGCGAAAATTCTTGCTGACATCGCGTTTCTAAACTGTTGATGGATGTATCGAAAAAAACGTTGTTAGAGGAGGTAGCGTTGCGCTGTTTGTGTGTGTGTATAGACTGCAGCGGGTCAGTTTTTGCGCTAAATTAATTTCTCGAAAGCGCATATTATAGCGAGCGCGCGGGCCGAAGAGCGAAAGGCGAACTTTCGAGCGACCTCGAGTTCATTAATTCGCATTATGTCCTTGAATTTTATAGAGATAATGTGTATACCGGAGCGTGAAAGTGGTTTTGTTATTAGCATCCTTTTAGGCATCGCTGAGTATCTTCTCTATATCTATAATATATATTATAATAAGCTGAAAGTGCAGGTATAAAATTTCGACGATACTAATATATATCGGATGTGCGCCATGTGTCATATGACTTTCACGTGATTAGTCGAGATTAAGCGTCATCCTGTTGAAAGATTATTTATTATACTCTTGATTGAAACACTCGGATTTTTTTCTTACTATATACAGACGCGATTCGCTGTACTTTACTCTGATATAGAATAATTCTATATCTATATACCCAGGACAATAATTACGACGATAATAATACCGATGAAAGAAAGAAGAAATTACCGTGTCATTTGTAAATTCGAAAATCCGTTCATTCTTTTTTTGTCGCGAGGAAAGGATACTTGGATATGTATAATGTTACAAATTACATTGTGGCCGCGTACGATATACAGATATACAATTTATTTTATATAAGCCCGTACTAATTTAGTGGATCACGCATTTTTACGCTTTGATGAATACTATAACTTTTCTCTTCGAGAAAGTAAAGCCGTTCAACTCGCGGCGCGCGCGGGTATCGTGACTATAGCATTTGACTAAATACTACGGATAATTCGTGCTTTTCGAGCCGACGTTATTATTACATTTTTTTTTGTACATAGCGACGTGTAATTGGACCGATGGTCGGAAAGCCTGTGATGGTTGTAATATAACGAGCTGTGTAATGTATAGGTGAAAAGTAATTTTTCTATTATATATATATATGTGCGCCGTTATGAAAAAAGTGTAAATTTCGCAATTATACATGCAGAAAATTTAATGCGCTCTTTTACGCCGACGTAAAAACGTAATTTTCCTTTCAGAATGGAGCTGAAATGTCTGAAATGGGCGCTGTTCCTGCTATACTTGTTAATCATCACAACAGAAGGACTTCAAGGTTCCGCGTTAAAAGTGAGCATTTTCTTTCTTCGCCATATAATAACATTAAGTATCAATTCGCGAATTTTCGTAATAGGCTATATATATATATATATATATATATATATATATATATAGGTTTCCGGAATAATTGGCCTATAGGCAATTGTTCTTTGTCTGCTCGGGCATTGCTTCCGAACGCGCATCGCCGGCCTCTCCTATTTCCAGAAACTATAATTTATTCCTTTTACCGCATACATCCGTGTCTGTGTATATATATAGATTTCTTAATCGCTGCAGGGATATTTTATTCACTCTCCTGAGCGGATCAATTAGTCGCTGCAAGGTGAATATATAGATCTCTCTCGTTTATTTAAATTAATTTAAAAATAGCGTCCAAAAAGTTTTAACGATTTTTCCCACGTGCGCCGAGCGTTCCAAAAATTCAAAATCTGGTTTCAGAAGTGAGAGTAGAGCTGCGCTCGACCTGGAATCAAAAAAGAAAAGAACTTAGTAAAACGCTTTTTTGCCAGTCGTAATCTGACATTCTAGACTATATACGCCGCAGTCGTGCGCGTTTCGCAAATATATATATCGTTTATCCTTTATGCGCGACGACTGGCTCGATGGTTATTTTAAATTAAATTCTCCCTCGCGACTGTTTCTGTTTTTTTGCTTTTCAATTCCTCGATACAATTTTTATGTAACTGCTGCATATATACACATCGACGCAGATGAGGAATTTGCATAAAGCCGAGCGTTTATCTAAATAGTCTATCACCAATAGCTACAACCAGATGACCTCGAATACACAGCTCTAGAAAGTTTGAGACGAGTTTTCAAAATCCTTCGCATCAATTCCATAACGTCGCGTCTGTATAGAGAAATGCTGATTTCTTATATATATACATATATACACGAAGCCACGTTTATATGGATCAATTGCCGATGGAATGTTACCGGCTTCGAGTTATATTCCTCAAGCCGCGGATTTCATAACTGTATAACTCATGTATATACATATATAAATTCTCTTTCTCCCTATATGTCTTTCGCGCATTTTGATAGCCTCGCGAATCGGCACACCGGAAGCGCTATTACGATTTACTACTATACGCTTTTATAATGTACACAGCCAATACAACGCTTTATATATATATATACATATATATACTTCACGCAAAGCAGTTACAAACAAAAGCGGCATTAACTTTCTCGTCAACGCACACAAGAACCGGGCGCAACGACGACGACACAGAATAGCTCTATGCGTTTATTGTCATTTCCAGTTCTAAAACATTTATCTCTCCCGTAACAAGTGGCACAGCGGATGAAAAAGTCTTTCGCGAATTTTCGAGAGCTATGACAGTTAACGACTATCGCGGATTACATCAGAGTCAGACACACAAGAGGGACCGGTTTGGCTCGAGCGATTCCTTTAATCGCGTGTCTCGGCTCGGAAAAACAGCCAAGTGCGTGGAAAGCCGTGTGCGTTGCAGTTGTGCCGTGCGTGACTGCATCGTGTGGGTAATTGAGGGATATATACCGATCAGCCGAGAAATCATTTCCCTAAACGTCGCTTTCGGATATAATTTATGATTTTCTATCTTGAAATTTTGTTGCGGATGAGAGGTGCCGGTTTCGTCATTTTTAATGTTCTGACACGGCGCTTTGATGGGGATCGTGTGTATAGATAGTCTTGGCTAATGACGATGCACTATTTATGCGTACTTCCTGACTCTTTGATTTTCTCCGAGCTTTCAATCAAAGTTTATCGCGTTGTTGCTGGCGTTTGTAAAAAGTTATATTTATGCATTCTCTGACGTATCTTAATTAACTTCTGGTATACACATATATAGATCATTAGCTGCATCTATATAAAAAAGAATTTCTCAAATCACATCGTTAGAATCGTTTCTGAAATTAATTAACGGGGAAAAACTACACGACGTCGCTGCTGTACATTTGCGAGTAGCGATTTGCGCAAGAAAAATGCAAATCTGGTTTTCCGATGCGGAGTGAAAGTGCCGTGCCATAAATGCGTCCTGTATGAATAAGAATTTTCTAATTATTTCTATATGCGTTATACTTTGCACTGGAGTTCGCATATGTACGTGTATCGAAATCAATATAAAAAAAAGCTCGTGCTTTTACGTAACATTATCGCGAGTTTGTTCTTACGACTAACAATTTCATTCCTGTATATATACAGTGCAAAAATCGCAATGAAAGTAACAATTACTTAACGCTCTGTACGACAAGTTGAGAAATCCGCGGATAAATAAATTACAGATTTCGATTAATACCTTTCCACTATACGTAAATATATATATACATACACTTATATATCGAGTCACACTACTCGATCCCCCATATATAATACGCGCGCATTACCTTGTCTTCTTGAGAAATCCAGAGAGCAGAGTTATGAGGTCTAGAGCTTTTACGAGCATTTAAATTTAATACCACGATCGCATAGCTTAAGCACACGAGACCCTACATATGAAAACAATTTACGTAATCACGTGTATACACCCTCTCCGCAGCGGAAGACCGTAGCGTACAATACCGATCTCCCTCGTCAAAAAATTTACCAAAAATATTATCCTTAATACTCGTAATAAATACTCGTACACCATACATACACTTCCTTCCCGTGACGCTCATATATACCTTACATAGAATGTAAATATTCCGGCGCAGAAAGTACGCCGCAGTTGCGGCACACAGCGTTCCCGCAACTAGAAAATCTATTTGCGCGCGCTCATGAGCGTGGCAAAGTGCGCGATAGTAGCGGCTATCGCTCTCGCTATATGCACAGCGCCGGTGTTATGCAGATACAAACCTTGGCTTGTCCGCTAGCTATTATGCCGCCGCTACTTATATATATATATATATATATATATATATATATATATATCCACTGCAGTATACGTGCTGCAGTAGGATATATAGGATAGACGTGTATACGCGCGGCCTATAGCTTATAACGTAATGTGTAACACCCGAGTCTCGGTGCATGGGATACTTTTACTTTCGATATCGGCATTGAGGTAAAACGCATACATATATATATTGCACCGCGGCGGGACACGCGGCTGTTTAGAAAATGCATATATCCGCCGATTTTTACGCGGCCCTCGAGCTTTCGATCGGTGCGTGCGAGAATGATACATAATAGCTTGTGGATCTTGAAACCGTGCGCCGTTGGTGCTCGGTGCACAAAGGGCACTTTTCAAAAATCCCAATAACGCTTTCTTGTGCAGTATATAGATATATATACGTGTGTGCGGTGTTGGTACCCGCAGTATATAGTAGCGTGTGCGATTACGAAGTGAGAGGGACCGCAAACCGGTCGTCCGCCACACGGTCTACCTTACAGATCCGCTTGCGATGTTTTAAAATTTCGGCTCTCATACTCCCCTCGCGTGATAATCAATAAGAGAATAAATAAAAGCCGCCGCCGGGTCACCTTGCAGCGAAGAGGAAAGTATTGTAGCCAACCGGGAATAAAGAGAAATCTCCTATATATTTCGATCCTCTCGCTTCCGAAGGATGTGGACGACGCCGTCGCAGCGCAAGTAGAACAAAATACTCTATTACAAGCGAGAACGAGTGAGAGAGAGAGAGAAACAGAACTGACAGTTTTGTAAGAAACCGCGAGAGGAGAACACGGTCTCTATATACGCTGCGAGTATATATACGTTTCCTCGGGCGCCACATAGCTCTCCTTTCGAAATTCAGACGAATGCACGCGCGAATGCGAGCATTCGTGGATCTATATACATATATACCATGTTCAGTCTCTGAGCGATAGCTATAGCGCGGGAGAGATAAATTGGATGGATTTTTGCGCGAGCGATTTCTTTGTCGCTGGACCGCGCGGATTATTACGCAATATAAACGAGAGATCTATATATATAAGTTAGCTTGAAATAATACATAATCTCTCTCTCTCTTTTACATTTTTATGCGAGAAATATGTATCTAGTATTAGCTCTTGTTACCCGATTCCGGTAATGTATAGAAATGTGAATAAATATTACATATACGAATTGCGAAATGTTCCCAGCACCTCGACGATCCGACTGACCATATATTATCCTTCCTATAACGACATCCATTGGAAACCAATGCGAATCGAACACATTCTTCACGCTTCGATGATTTCGCGCACAGACGCGCGTTCATCCAGATATGCAGGAAAAAAGCCGTTATTTATGCGAAAAGCTCAGCGCAATAAGACATTTCCGTTTTTCTCTTGTTTCAGAGAGGTGAAAAGAAAACCGAAGTGTCGCGAACTCGTGGTTCGGCTCGACATGGCTCGAGATTCGCAACCTCTACGAGCGCGCCTGCGGAACCGAAAGTCGAAGTGAGCAGCAAATACGCGCAGAAGCCGCGCAACCACGATCCTACGAGATTCTCATCTCGTAAACTAGCTTCGAAAGCCCATAATTCCGAGGTGAAAAAGGCCGACGACAGTAGCGCCGGCAGTACTCAAGGCAAGGCCTACCTGCCCGAACCCTCGGCCGATTTTCGTAGAACCGGACGAGTACTGAAGGACAAGGACAATGTCCAGAACATCGAGCCACCTAAGGTTGAGTCTAGGTCGACCGGTAGGAGAGGACCGTCCAGGTTCAGCAGGGATAGATCGAAAGCGAAAAGCGAGACGAAGGAGGAAAGCAGTACTGGACCCTCGGTTTTTCATCCTCACCAAACTGAGAACACGAGATCGAGAACCGGAAGGAAGATCCAGAGCAACACAGTACTGACCGGTAGACAGCTCAAGAGCAGTGTCCCGTCGAGCTCGAGGTATTCACGAGTTGACTCGAGTGACAAGTCCGAGTTAAAGCCAGCCGAGAGTGTGAGAAGCAATCGTAGGAGCTTCAACACAAAACCCGATCCAGAAGACAGTCGTCAGGATAATTCTCGTCTGAGGTACGACATCGCTGCATCAGGTTCCGAGAGCGTCCGCATCAACATCCCTCTGAACTTTCCGGTTGACTCGGAGTCAAGTACGTCAACCGAGTCTTCCAGACGATCTACCGGCTCGCGTTACAAGTTACGCGGTAGACAGGAAGCTTCCAACGACCACAAACCTGAGGTGGAGATCAACACGGCCAGCAATCGAGGTATCTCCAGGAGATTCGAGAGTACCCCGAGCAGCACAACAACCGAAGCTAGCAGCTCTCGTGGCCGTGGGAGGAACTACGCCAGTAGAAAGAGTAACACCGTGCCAATTGAGACTAGTTCCACGACGACGGCAGCGCCGGATCAACGGCGAAGGAACTTCAACGGCAAGTCAACGCCCAGAGGTTTCGAAGCTCCTAAGGGACAGACTAACAAGCTAACAGAAGCCAAAGCTCAGAGTCTCGAGAACAAGAGATCTAACCGACCCAGAGGTCGGTACAGGGTGGAATCGAGCAGTCCCAACACCTTGGTTCCAGTTAGCAGCACTGTGACACCAGCTGTTGAGTCAGAGGTGACAGCAACGCCAACTCAACCGACCGTTACGAGTACAACGGGAAAGACTTCAAGAGTGCCATTGCAAACCGTGACATTCGTTGCGCCGTCAACGTCTGATGTGCAAATCACGAAAAGACAGAATAACTTTGGGAACAGACCACAGCAGAATGCTGGTCAAGGCAGAAGAGGATCCAAGGAGGACTTCTTCAACCATGGGCTGGGATTCAGGGGGCGAAGACCACCTGGTCCGAATGACGGTATGATCACAATTGTTCATTGTACTCTAGCACATGACGAGATGTATATTTCTTGAACTTTTCGTAACCTCGATAGCGCCAACAGTGCCACTGCCAATCACGACGACAACAGCTGCTTCAGCCACGACAGCTGCACCTCCGGCTGATACTACAGGTCGAGGTAATCCGGGCTGGACTCTCAGACGTCGTCCTGGACATTGGCAAGACGGGAATCCACCAGGAAATCCGGGCGATCCAACGGCTCCTGTTGATCAGGAGAGAACTACTACGTCTAGTCCTGGGGTCGCGACAAAAGGGGGTAGAAGAGGCAACAAAACTTTTGTCAAGGAGCAAGGGGGAACTGGAAATCAGCAGATAAGCGAAGACGATAATTATCCACCAGACTTCAAAGCTAGGCTTGCGCTATTGGTGAGTTACCTTCTTAATCTCGCGGGGATTCGCTTGCACTAAAGCAATTTATATCTTATTGTAAATCTTATTGTAATAAGTACATGCACTATGGACTCGATCGAATTTTACTTTTCAAACAATATGTTTACAGTGAAAAGTTCGCGAAATGAATGTTTATTTTTGCCCTTAGATTCAGCAGAAAGGGGCTGGGCTAACGAGAACGCCGTTAGAGGTAAGTTCGGAAGTTTTCGAAAACCTTGCTTAATCTCGTTTCCAATTTCCTCTACTACACTTTTATTTACTAAGACTAATTGACATAAGGGTTGACAGTATAATATACTCTTCTTTCCACTACTATCGCTCTAACGAGTTATGCTCGGGTTCATGAGACACTAATAAAGTGACTACTTAACGATGACTGCTTTAATGCTCATCTTTCAGGCCGTATATGTCCATTTGAGAGCAACCTGGTAAAGTGGATTTTCCAGGAAATCGATCATAACGCGTAGTGTAGTGTTTCGCGTTGAGACATCAAAAACGTGCGAAAAACCATTTTTTTTTCTTCATTTTATTATTTTTTTGTAATTTTCATTGAGGAAGTACCTATGTAGAATTTGTTGTATTCGCAAGAAAGGCTTGAGAAACAAAGGTAGTATATATGTTTGAATTATTATTTTTTACTTAAATTTGACATTTACATTACACTGAAAAAATGCTAAAGTTTTTGTTCTATACGTCTGTAATCATTGTATAGCTCCCGTATAAAATGATGCTTTATTTAGGAGCAGCGATTGCATAGCAGCTCGAATGTGATCGATACAGCAAATACAGATCTCGATCTTGCCGCCTCCGATAATGCATACAAAGTCGTTATTGCCCAATCAGCCTACCCTATTGAGCAGCAAGTAAGAAAAACAAACAAAAAGAGAAATCAAAAATTCACAAAATCATCGCTTTTTGTGTCGAACTCAGTGTGTAGATAAAATCGCTCTTCATTATATCATTGATTGTTTTCGATCATTATTATACTCGCTCGTTCACTTCCTCTGTACAAAAAAAAAGAAAACAACATCAGCTATACATTTTTTGGTAAAAAATCGTTGTGCCACACAGTATTATTATACGATTAGCATAACAAAAAAAACACGACTGGCATCAACCATCACAAGCATCAAAGGCCATCAGAAAAGCTATATATCGAACGTTACTTTCACATAAAGCTCCTGCAGTATATAAGCCAATCGATCAATATATATGTAAAATCAACCGATTAGTGTCTTTCTGCATGCTCACATATATAAAGCTGTCTTCTATATAGCACAATAAGGAATGAAAAAAAAAATAATAAACAAGCATCACACATCCATCATCACGCTTTATATACCAGATGTCTCTACCGCCATTAAAGACTGGCCATCGACATTGTCGCTTATATATACGTTTGACAAAAGCCTAATAACAAGCATTGTATCTACAAGGACTCGACGACGTTCTGCGCAAACGACTCGCTCTCGCGCGGCGCGATTTCCGTCCGGTCAATTTTAAATACATACATTTAGCATCGTTATCCAACCTATATATATGCTCTGGATATAAGGAAAAGGCGGCAGACAGACAACGGAAAAGTTAAAATTATACACACACACACGCGAGCGCGCGGAGTCGCATGTGGGTATGCGTGTGTATCTTTCGCGTTCGCAAACCGGTTGGCCGTTCACTCTTGATTTCGTGTTCCTCGCGGTCTCTGGACGTTCTATATAGCTATATAATATAATACGGGAGAAAGTAAGCGCGCCGTATGGTCATGCACTGGCTATCTGTGTGTGTGTCAGTATCATGCCTACCCATAGGCGTGGTACCCCTACGGGCGATATTGCGCGCTCGACATTAAAATCCGAGCACATATGCGGCTCGCTCTCGCTCTCTGCTCTGTTATCATCGAGATCGAGATCGAGAGAGAGAGAGGTTCCGAACGATTGTCAATTATTTTTTGGTAGACTGTGTGCGTGCGTGTATGTGTGTGACATACTTATATATAAGCAATTTCTCAGCCGCAAAAAAATAATTGCGATTGAAAGGTTGGTTATGATGAAAAAAAAGTCGCGCTCTTACAAACGATCGCTAATTGAACTTTCAGTTTCTGTCGACTGCAGCGAATACGTGGCTCGAGCGCGTTAGGCAGCGCCTTGTCTCATGGACCGCTGCTCTTCTGCGCTTCGTCGGTTCTCTCTTCGCTCCCAGTGACTTGAGATACCCGTAAAAATATAAACAAAACTAATCATCGAAAAGAGACAGACTCTTGAGTGCGGGAAAAACAGCACACGAACTCTTGAATCCATGAAATTAAACGCGGGCTCTTTGAACAAAATATGTACATACACATCGATCACGAATGAATATATATATATATGTTGCTATTTATTGTACACATGTAAACTACGTACATCGTATTATCTCAAAACTCCGATCTTTCGTGCAAAAAGTCTCCGTAGATTATATATAGATCGTGAAGCGATTATCTTGAAAGAAAAAGAGAGAGAGAGAGAAAGTGAAAATATCTCTAGATATGTATAACGAGTCTATGTCAGGAAGTACTAACAAAAATATATATACTTCATCACTCTTCCTCTTATAAATTCTTCTCTTCTTCTACTTTTTCTACTTCTACCGCCGCATATACATGTGCTTCGGGATATATGGGCAAGCTAAACCAAGCAAACAAAAAAACCAAGGTGTGGCTATATATAGATAAATGTTTTGATGAGCAAACAAACAAAATTTGGGCTGATGGTGCTTATAAGAGCCTCTGCGGGTGATTGTCCTGGTTAAAGAAAAAAAAGTATATAACAAACGCAACGGATGAGAGACACGCTGAAGGAACGGAATTTTCAGGCCAGCAAGATGTCGACCGCCGAGCTTTTCGCAGCCCGTTCACGTGTTAAGCTGGAAAATGCCCGAAAACTGGTGAAACCCGAATTGAACATTGACGAGACGAGTTCGCGGCCGGTTATCGTCGATCCCACAGGACAGAGCAAAGACGACAAGCCAACCGATGACTCAGCGGTTGACGAGGGTCAGAAGGTCTTTAAAATCGCGAGAAAATCGAGCGCGTCGATGATCGCGCCGCCGACCGAGTCCGCCCAGAAGATCACCACGAAATCCGACTGGAAACCCGCCACTAAGTTGAGGAAACACTTCAAGGAGAATCAGCAGGCGAGAACGTCGAGGTACAAGCAAGGAAATAACTCGTACACGGCGAAACCAAAGTCGTCGTCGTCGTCGTCGTCGTCGTCATTGAGGAGCACGCTGACCAAGAAGAGTAACGAAACGGAAAGTGAAGGGGATAAGAGCAAACAGAGCAGAGCGACAGGTAGGTATCAACATCAGGAGTACAAGTACAAGTTTGTCCCGAAGAACAGAGGAAGCAAACTCCGGGGACCGGTAGCCTCGCACGAAGGAGTAGCCGCTGTGGTCCACGAGGAGAACTCCATCCCCAGCACCAAGTCACCCCTGATCGAGAAGTCCCGCAAGATGTTCACCGCGAGAAAGAACGACAAGAGCTCCGTGGAAGATATCAAGGCCGTAGCTCTGAAGCTGCGGAAAACCCTGGAAAGCATGGAGAGGATCAACCAGACCCCCAGACCACCGAGACGATCCGATTCCTCGGAAGGCTCGACCACCTTGCTGACGACCATGAGAACCGTCAAGTCATTCTCATTCTCGACGCGTCTTGTCAAAGACGACGGCGAGGCGCTCGCATCCTCGACTCAGAAGATGAGCGAGGATGAGCCCACGACCCTCGCGCCGACCACCACCCAATCGACCAGCACCACGAGCTTTTTCGTCGCCACGCAACAACCGACCACCGAGACCAGTTCGACCCTCTCGGCATCCGACGACCTCATCAACGAGATCGAAAACTCGGGAGTGTCGAGCACGACCGACAGCACCAACGAGGTACTATCCGCCAAAAGCACTCTAAGCCCCGATGACGATTTCGAGCCTCGAAACGCAGCGCTGACGAACGATACCGGCTCGCCGGTCTATGTGGTCTATCCGTCGGCAACGGAGAAACCGCTGAGCGTCGCTATCACTCCCAAGGTCTATCGGTACCACGCGACCGTTAAGCCCGACGACGAACTGCTGGGACAACCACTGGCTTTGCAGCAGTCGGTAATGCAGGAACCGATCATCAGTGTGAGAGTATCCAGCGGAGACCGATCGGCTGATAACTCGATCGTCGTCGATTCCAACTCGAATATCTTCAATCCGGCTCAGAGCGCGAAGATTTTGGAGACCGGTAACGCGACGATTTTGGAACAACTCAGGAGCACCGTTGCACCACTGCTCAGCACCCTCGGCGCCAAGTCGCCCGTTTTCCAAAGTGTTTACAAAAACACCAACAGTGCGGTAAGTAGCTCTCGTTCCTATATACATGAAATTTTTTTTTTTTGTATTAGATACATGCATATACCGTTTTGCAAGGTAATGTAAACTTGTGTGTGGCTTGATTAATCGAAAGTCGAAATGCACTTTCAGTCTTTAAGCTCTTATTTAACGATCGTGTTTCGCTAATCGATCGCCGCGTAATCGGTGAAACGATCGTATAGCGTAATTTGAATTATCGAAAGGCTAATACGAAATTAAAACTGCGAGTGTGAGCGGCTGTTGCATAAAGTTTACTTAATACATTATACTAACGGTCGCTTTAATCATTATGCAATGAGGATTTTATTCTCCGAGCTATGTGAAAAACAATTCTTCCAGTGACAAGATTCTCTAATTGTAGGCAATTATTGTAAATCACAGAAGTATCGTTTTTCAATCAACGTAAATTAGTTGTAATTATTTTGTATGTACAAATAGCATTTCTCACTGTATATTTCATTTTGTTAAACTAATTTTTTATAAAACAGAACTCTCTGCCAAGAGTGACTCCAAGCGGTGCTCCTCCGCGATTCAGCGCAAGATACAGAGGCGCTGAACTCTTTGTAAGAAGACCAACACCTCCGACCAATTCTCTGCCATCGGTAAGACAATTTTTCTCTTCATATTTCTGATTGAATCGATGTTGTCTTTATAAATATATTCGAAATCATTTGGTTTGCACACCTGTATATAATACGCATCGTTTATGAAAACATTAAAGAGATTTCTTTAACAGGATTTAAATATTTAATTAGGAAAATTATTTTTTTATGTAGAATGTGAGACATGCAAGTCGGTATTTCACGCACTATCTAATGGGATTTCTGAGTATGCAAAATTTTGAGATGCAATAAAAATTGTTGCATGAGAGTAAAATTCACGAATTTTTCGGCTTTTTTAAAACGGTTAAAAAAACTACAAACAGTCCAAGACAGCTTGAGTGAAATGGGTAATAAATACAATATGGTAAATTTCATTATACAAATTTTCACCTGTTAACTAGTGCAAGGCTCATTTGTATGCCAAGTGAAAATTGCCTGTAATAAGTAGGAGGAACGTAGCATATTTACACGCGGAACTTTGTATTATCCTCGAAACTGTTCACGACTTTTTGTAGAATTGTTTGGATTTTTGTGCAACGTTATTAACGCACTGTATATATAACACCTGTACAGCACACAAAAGGCACAATCATTTTTTGATTGCAGAATGGTAAAGATGCGCTGAACATTGATGTGTCAAGTCCTGGAGAACCAAAAGTCTTAACGTATTACCAAGCTGTCGAGACTGCCAGCATTAACAACGAACAGACAGACGTACGTCACTTATGGCAGCTCGGTAAAGCTGACCAAATAGAGAGTCCTACTAAAAACAGTTCTAACAGTGACTTGCCAAATGTAATACCAATAACCGTAACAAATACCATTAACGACGCTGGTCCTTCACCTGGTATTAATGCCACGACTGCTCCCACGACTGACACAACAATGATCACCACTACTAAAACAAATGACAATCTCGAAATGACACAACAACAGCCAAGCCAGACAACCTTAAAGAGCGACGAAGCTCTGATAATGACAACTGGTTCCACCACCTCGCTAATGGATTCTCCCGATGCAGCGGACCTTAAACTAGTAACTCCAGTAGAGTCCACCACTACTAATAGGCCTACTTCTACTAGCACCGAGTTGATTACAGAAGTATCGGTCTCGATCGGCGATAGAGTGAATTCAATCACTGAATTCACTACTAGCTCTCCAACAACGACTTCGGATCCCAAAGCTTCCTTGATATTAACCACGACGACTGAAACGGTAGATGGGTTTTCGAGCGAAAGTTCCACAGATATGCCGACGACTTTGCCAACTTTGATAGAAAAGTCCGTCGTTACCACTGAAAGCATAGCTAGCTCTTCGGTGGTCTCCACAAGCACTGAAGAAACGACTTCTCAAATGCTCGAGAAGTTGGATTATTCAAGTACGATACAACCTACAGTAAGTAGTTCGCCATTTGACGTTACTTTACCTGAAAGTAATAATGAAACAACAATAACACCTCCTGCAAAGAACGAAATAGAGCCGGGACATTCGAAAATTGCAAAATTGCAAATATTAGCCCAAGTTAAAGCAGGCTTTATGAACGATGTATCCAGTACACCAAATTCCACTCCAGAGTATACTACTGAAACTATAGAAGTCCTAGAATCATCTTCGAATTCACCGATGCAAGAGATAACCAATGCTCCGCTTACAATCGAAATGAGCATTACGACGTCTACTGGTACTTCGACGACCAATGAAGCAGTAGTCGAGACTACGTCAGCAAATGTAGTCGATACGTCGTCGAGTACGACTTCCCAAACGACCGTTCAGACGGTCGAGGATGGTCATGAAATGGTTACGATTCAAGTGCAAAGTTTAATGTCTGATGAAGAGAATGACACTACTGCTAAGAACAATACTTTGAATGTAAAAATACTGCTCTACAAGATAATGAATGAGACGGTTCCCGCAGGTACTGAAAAATTAGATCTTATGAGAGATTTGTTCAGTGATCAGAATATCCAATCGGCTTTAGAAAAGAACTTATTGTCAGCTTTGAATTCAAACGAGAAAATAACATCTAACAATTTGTCTTCTTCTTCTTCTTTCGATAATCGTCTTATTGCTGAATTAATGAAGATTTCTGAAAGAGTCTCGGTTAATTCGACGGGTACATCTGAATCGTCACTAAATTTTGACAAAAACAATATGGACAATTCGCCTGATGGGCTTCCTCAGCTTTTGGGAGGTTTCTTAGATAATACCAATAAAACTCAACCTGTGACTAATGATAATAGCACAGTAGTAGACGCCAATAATGAGACTTCAGTAGTTGCTCAAATGACGAATATGCTATCTGCCACTACATTATCTTCAGTCATACAAGCCACCAATTCAACAAACATTGACACGAATACCGATATAGTCACTCCCGAGTCTTTCTCTACCACACAAATAGACAATGAGATACTTGAAACTACAACAACTCTCAGTAACTCAGTAACTAACCCCCCGAACTTTGATAACAACAACAACAACAACAACAACAACAAAGTAGCGAGTAATCTAACAAACGAATTAACAAACTTAGTAGATTCACCAATCATGGCCCGCATGCTGCAAATCTTTTCAAAACTACTTCATGCAGAAAAGTCACTGGATAACGGCATACCAAATAATGCACCCGAAACTCATGATTCAAATTCACTAACTTCTTCCGATTCGACAGAACCGCTACCGATTGTCGATGATGTGACTAATACCGTACTAATAACGGATCTCTCCACTAATCCAGAGTCCACAACTCTGCCTACCGAACCCCAAACTAGCGCTGGTCTTACAACTGTTTCTCCAACTGTTATTGCCCATTTCCAGGATACTACGCCAGCAACCGCCCAAAGGACGGCAGGTACAACCTTCAGTACACCAAGCTCTATCATCAAATCCCTATTGTCATCCAAATCCTCCTCAAGCATCGATAATACCAATCATATACCCACCACAAATCCAAAATCATCATACGTCCCAACCACGGCGACGGCCTATCTGGACCAGAGTACGGGCTACTACCTACCAACTTCGCCCACAACAGCAAAGTTTTCACCAGTGATAGCAACGAGTTTTAACCCAGCAGCGAGTCAACCACAACCGCCGAGCACAACGGCCTCCAGTCGTTTTGGCAGCAGCAGACTCACCCCAGCGCCCAAGTTCAGCTCTAGCAGCTCGACTACTGCTCCGCTCAGAGATTATCTGATTTACGGAATCTACCCCAACAAGACCATTGTTAGAAAGCGCCCGGAAGACAATCTCATCGATCCCAGAAACGTAGACAGCCCCTACGTGATATTTGGAATTTATCCAGATGGAAAACTTGTCCGCAAGTTCCCTAACGGCACGGTAATACCGGACCCACCCAGCAATCCGGTAGAAGTTGTATTCTCCCTTAGTACAACTACTACCACCACCACCACCACTAACCGGCCCGGATTACGCGATAACCAGATTATTAATCAGGGCATGCCTAACCAGAAGTTCGATTTCTTCTTTAATAACCGTAGTCCCGTTGATGATGGATTTACTCAGAAAGCTTTCTACGCCCCCAACGATGTTGACAATGCACTCGGTTACAGTGGACCCACCGGTTTTGATCTCCCGATTGGTAGTGTTGGTAGCGACACTAAAGATACGGTATATCATGCTCACTTTTCATCTTACTTCTTTTTAAAGAACAAAGTACGACATTTTTCTTCGATTAATTCATAATATTGGCTTTATGACCTTGTTTTACGTATTAATTTCGATCGGTTTAACATTCTGGTTAAGGGAGTTCTAACATAATATACGTTGCTTTTTTACAAAACAAAATTCCTGTGTAATCTTGTACATATATAACATAATGCGCAGCTGGTTTAGCTGTATGCTTGTTTAGGCGATATGCAAAATATCGATAGGATTGTCAATTTTTCCACCTATACAGAACTTCCTTAAATATCGTTCATAAAAAACAAACAATGTCTTACTTTGGTTTACAAATCTATTTCTTCACTAGAAATCTCTACTGTAAGTTGTTTCATTCTTGCTTTAGTTTTATTTATTATTTATAATATGTGTACATAATATCTATTAATTTTAAATTTAAGAAGTTACAAATAATGTTAAAATATAATTTAAGGAAATCCTTACCGATGATCTCGAAATTAAGCCATTCTCAAAGTTACTCGTAAAATCTGTGATATTTTAAGAAAAGAACTGATTACATTTAAAAACTCAGAAATAGGCAAAGATTTCCTTCATGTGACTTATACTTTAACTAATATTAACATTGTAATAATTTAAAAATGCTTTTATGAGTAATGTCATTTTTGTATATAGTTTCTTTTTTCAATTTTTTTTTTATTAAATCAATGACCTTGGTCGAAACAAAGGGTTTCAAAATATCAGATAAAAATAGTTATTGATTTGATTTATTTGTACATAGACTGAATTTATCTATTTTTTACAATATAGAATTATGCACATTATTAGGTAATCTTTTATTTCGAGGGAGAAAGCACTGCTTCATTGCTTACTTTCAATAATGTTGATTCACAAGTTTTTTCAAATTTATCAAAAATGTGTACATATCTTAGAGTAGAAAAAAGCACAAAATTGATTAGTTTGCAAAAGTTATATTTTTCAAACTAAAAGAGCCTCTTTTCCTTTCTAATCGAACGTTCTTCTCTAATCTTCTTCTCAGACAGAGAAGAGAAGACGTTCTAAATAAGTAACTTAATTTTATCTCGGTTTCGCAGATTTTACCAGCTGAAGGTGTTGTAGTAAATGGCAATCGATCGAACGGTCGCATTATTCTTGATCGTGAGAGGAACGAAGCAACGAAGACAAATCAAGATGAAGGTCAACGTAACTCTGTATTTATAGGACAGGTATATTAAAAGTACTCTGATTGTACTTTTTGGTAACGCTCCTTAATGTTGCAAAAAAAAATAAAAAATAAACGTTGTTATAGAAACTCCCGTAATAATTTAAAATTCACATATTTTTACACCATTCAAGGATAAATTCGTTAACTACTGGACCAATGGACAGCCCAACTCTCCACCTGCTGTCCTCAATGTCAATATAAAATCTACTGCTGTAAGTTGCAACGTATAAACAATGAGTAATTTCAATTAAATCTATTAAAACTCGGAAATTTAATCTTGAATCGCTCGAATGTTTACTGCAGACTGCTGCTAGTGAAGGTCCCCTATCGGTGCCTGGTCGACCCCTTAATTTGGACATACTGCCGAACAAGTCGATCGGTAAAAGCGTAACAGCACCTCCCGGTTTTCCATGGAGGGATCCTCTGGATCAAATTTTCGGCATTACAACCACCCCGGGAACTCCCATCACTGCGTCGGTGGCTTCAAATACTATAGTAAAGCTTGTAGTGCCTAATATTAAAAAATCGTTTCTTCAAATTTTGACTTTTAATTTTTCCTCTTTTGGCTTATTTTCTTTCGAAGGACGATTCAACTGGAGACAACGCAGCAATCTCTGCACGTCCGATAAACAATCTCGTGGAAATCTTCAGTCCAGTATCGAGTACTATAGAGTCTTTAATAAACACTCCGACGAAAGCTACAACTCTACCGCCGGAAACTACGACAACCACTCCGACAGCGATTCCTGTACTTTCTTCGACCACCGATAAGCCGCTTACGATGAATCCAAATGCCTTCGGTACGACTTTCGATGATCTTGCTTTCTTGAATGCATTGGTAAGCTCGTAATTTGTATTTTTATTTATATATGCATGGAAGTGCGTGTTTAATCATTTTTAATGTTTACTTTTATAGTTGGAAAAAACAGCTTCAAATAAGGGGACACCGAAGACGCTGACGGAAGTGGAACAGTTACTGGCAAATAAGGTAAAAAAAATTACGTGTACAAAAGTATACATAAATAGAAAATCCAGTCTCTTAATATAATTGTAACATGACGCGTAATGTGCTAAAACGGAAAGAATCGTATATGCCTATATGTATATATATAGAAGCGCAGAGGTCGTTGCACCAGTTAGCGCGAGAGATTGCTTTCGGAGCGCTTTAAATGAAGACGCGCTCGTTGTTTCTTATTTCACGCTCGAAACGCTTCCCTTATTAATTGTTTTGGTACATGCGCCGGGAGCGTGAACGATTTTCAACGCCTATATAACGTTGAAAGAAAAAGAGCATAAAAAGTAGATTTTTCGTCTTAATTGCGCCGAAGAAAATTCTTTTTCATGCGAATCAACGTTCGCGATCGATATAAATTTTATGCTTTTAGATTTTATCGCTCGCCCTCGGAAGGCCCTTGACGAACGACGGGCCAACACGTTCTCCAAAGGCCATCCATCCATCCAACGCATCGCCGAATTCCGTCGGTGGAAGCGATGACTCGAAGTTCTCGACTCCGTTGCCTACTTCCACAGCGTCGTCGTCATTACCGATAGTCATTAATTTGCACCCGACAACAACAGCCAAGCCATCGACAACCACAGCTTTCACGTGGAAACCCATCAAGACCTTCTCCAGCTACGACGATTTCACTACACCGTCGACAAGCACGACTAGCACGACGGTGAGGCCTACGACTACCACCACCACCAGCACCACCACTACGACTACTACACCTGCTACGACTACAACGACGACAACGAGGACTACGACTCAAAGACCCACAACCAGGCAACCCGTTATTATCACCGCCAAGCCGGTGACTACCAGAAGGCCGAGGCCAAGGCCGACTACACCTCCTCCTCCCGCTGGACCTTTCGGTTGGTTTCTCGTTCTTCTTTCTCTCGACTGTACTTTTGCATTAAAGTTACTTACTGATCATAAACCTCTGTGTAATTGTTCCCCAGCCTTTGCAGTGAATTTCTTCCAATCGCTCTTCGGACGGCCCACAACGACTCCAAGGCCTGTGGTTAGGAGACCCGCTCCAACCGCCAGAAAAGTCGTCCCGACAACGCAAAGGGTGACAACGAGCAGTTACAAGCCGACGGAAGTAGCCTCGAAGGCACCGAGTCTCTCGACAACATTCTCTCCCGAAGACGATGCTAAATTCTTGGCCGCTTTGCTGGACGTGGCTCGTAATACAAACGGTGAGGCTTTATGATTTTTGCCTCTCCTAATAACGTTCTCGAAGAAGCTCATACTTAAATCGGGATTTTCAGCTGGAGATAAAAGATCGCTGGCCTCGTCATCGCAGCAAGTTCTCAACGCCGACGACGAGGAATTCCTCCGCGCGATTCTCAACGGAGAGGGAGCTAAAATCAAGCCGCTGTCCACTGTTGGCGGCGATGATCAGAAAGACGCGGCTCTGCTCGCAGCCTTCCTCAAAGCTCAGGGCATAGAACCCTCCACACCTTCTGTAAGTAGACGTCACTAACTATCTTCTTCTTTTCTCGAACGATCCAAAATTGATGAAATGTAGGAAACGGACACTATGGTCGATTCTCTTTTCATTAAATATATCTGTGCCATATATTAAAGACACTGTGGTATGAGTACAGAGAATTCATATATAAGCGAGCTGCAGAAAAGCAATTTTCATGAATAATCCTGAAAACACAAGCGATATAAACATTTTTGCTTACACGTGTAGAGTCTCGGTAAACTGACCTCGACAACGACGACGAAAACGACGACGACGACGACGACGACGACGCTTAGGACGACGACACGACGAAGGCCACCTCCGGCCTCGACATACCCCCCTCCGCTGTTCAGCAACTTCGGCATACTCAGCAGTGGCAGTGGCGGTGGTTTTGGCAGTGGTGCCGGCGACGTTGCTTCCTCCTCCGGGGGTGAGGGCACGGTGCGCAGTCAAGTAGTCAACGCCGCGATCGGCATGACCCGAGCTTTCGGTCAGTTCATTGGCGCTGCCATCACGGTCAGTTTTTTTTTCATTGTTATTTTTTTATTCATATACGAAACTTTTGTTTGCTGCTGTAAACATATTGGTCGCACGCCTGTCTGTGTGTGTGTGGGTGTGTAAATGCCACCAGCACTGTTATATTAACTTGGAAATATTGAATTGTACATAGATCATTCATTTGTGTATGTATATATACATGTAATAGGAACAGAGGAGGCGATTTCCCTTGCATTTGTTGTTCGTAACTTTTGTATTCTCAACGCATGGACAACTTTGTATTGCAGATTCATGATATATTGTGTATGTATAGGTGCAGGAGTATTTAACTGTTTTTACATCATGCAATTATTAAACAAATTTATTACTAACGTTACCTATATAAATCGTTATTGGGACACCAAAGGACACCAAAGGATTAATACGCTTGGAATTAAAAGTGACCCCGGCGAAACCCTATTCATCATTGTTTTAAACTTCCCTCATGCCAATATGGTTCTAAAAAATTCGATGTTAGCAATAAATATGAGTTTTTGATTTCAGGTGCCTTGGAATAGAATATCATCGTTAATCAATCGTTTTAATTCATATATTTTAATTTTAGGGTGCAGCTCAGTCGTTCCAGTCATTCGTTAAAAACGGAACATCACTATGGGGTTAAACCAACAATTTTTGTACTCCTCGAGGGAGCGCATATCACTATACAACGTCAGTCGTCTAAGAAGAAGAACAAACCTTAAGGGAGAAAGATTAAAGTCACAAATAATATGTAAAAACCTGTAAACCTTATACATTATATATATATATATATATATTTAATAGGATAGTTTTTTCATTGCTCTCTTTTTTCTAAAATTTTTTTGCATCTAAGTTGAAAATGATCAAAAAATTTGTAAAAAAAGCCATAAAATTTTCAAAACCTATTCAGATTGCATACGATACACTTTTTATACGTACAGACGATATTATCTTCTAGATTATAGAACATGATGTTGAAATAGTTACTTTCACGGTGGGATAACGTTAAAACGATAATATTGAAAAACGCTTTGCAAACGTTTCTAGGGTAAGCCTCCTCAACATGTGATTTTTAATGCGTATTCTTTCGAGAATACGCCTATCTAATAAGGAAACAAAATGCTATCACTAACTATTTTTATTTAAAAAATAAAATGAAGATTATTGTTTCGAACTGTTTTTTAGTGATAACTTGAAGTCAATGTTGTTTGATTTGGTTTTAGCACTGCAAAATCATGATATTGAATTATTTATAATAAGATTGTTAAAAGATGATTTTCGGCAACGATGAGCTAAAATGAATGAGGTATGCCTATATGGGAGTACTCGTGAAACATTTGTAACGTCGGATGCGAATTACGAAGTAAGTAATAAAAAAAAGTGTAGCACATAAGCATCGTGGTGGTGATGTGTACCTTTTTCGTTCATCGCTAAATTTTTCGTAATGTTGAATTTTCTCACACATTACTATCAATGATGATAAGGATGGTTCTGTACATCAGACTGCGTTTACTTTTAATGATCGACGAGGAAGGAGTTTTGTTTTAATATATATGTTTTGTACAGCATTTTTTTGTGTATGTTTATTTGTATTTGTAGTCTATTTGTAGCGTGATATGTTTTGTACAATAAAGTGGATTTGTGAATAGTTAAACCCATTCGTTTTCTTTACTATTCCCGCACGAGTAGGCTGAATAAAAAGAAAAACATAAAAAAAATAATTTATCCAAATCCCAATCCCAAAACTCTACTGCTGGCCGAGTATAAATCACTCGAACGTTTCGGCAATAAGCGCTTGAAAAGTTGAGCATGCATGTATGTACGTATAATACAACAAGCAGGTTAAACGCTCTGAATCATATGAACTTGTTTCCTTTAATCACGCTAAGCAGACTGCAGAACCAAGAGCATGCCTGTACACAGCGGATCATCGTTCGCAGTGAGCGCTTCAGAAAATAATACAGCGCATTCTCGCGTATTTCTGCCAATTATAATTATAAGCGAGTACGTATCAACTCCGAGAAGTTTTATAATGTCTATACGTGGCAGGCTAGATTGTATTTAATTTTTAATTGTAAGAAAAAGTTAAATAAATGCAGTTAATTCAATTTTGTTAAGCGTACGATCTTTCAGTGGAAATGTAAGAATTTACTTGTATATTTGTTTTGAAAGTATGGGAAACAGATTGTGCGTATCTGCAGACACGATGCAAACAAAAAATGCGTAAATTCTTGAGAAAGAAAAGTGATCATATAAAGTTACCATAAATAATTCGTATATTCGCAACATATATGCTCGGGATTTCCGTGTTTTTTTTTCGTATGTATACAGACGAAAGACCAAACCACTTTGAGTTTGGTCTTTTTGTCGGATATGAGAACAGCTTTTTCAATCGGCTAACAAAAGTGAATGTCTGCCTCACTGATTATTTATTACTTTTTGGCTTCTAAATGAATGTTTCAAATTATTAGATGTTGCAAATATACTGCCAAATTTTATATTATAAGGAGTATTTTTTCAGCAAACGTTTTAACAAGATTTATCATGTGTTGGAGAATGCTATAGATATAAGAAATGATAGCGAAGACCTTCACAAGATAACCTTGCAGATCTTTCGGCTCCTTTCTACCTTCCTTGTTCTCTCGCTATATATACATGCACAAGCGCTTAAGAATATTTAACCGATAATAGTAAAAGTTCAGGCGCAATAATATATTCCTGAACCAATTATTAAGAGGAAATAGTTTTGCAAATGTTTCTTACATAAATTTAAATATTTTATTGGTTTATCGGTGTATTTATATCTGTATAGATTTAGGATATTAAATAATATTTCCCAGTATAAAGTTTAATATTTTATAACTACTTTCGTTATCGATACGAATTATCTTGCTACAGCAAATATAGCAGTAACATTATGCCATAAAATTCTCAATCAAGCTAGAAACACTTTACACATATACTACTCGGGAAACGTAAGTGTAACATTAAACGAATTTTCGCAACATTAATTATCTTTAGCTATACATAAACACACACACACACACACACACACACACACACATGTATATATATATATATATATATATATATATACGCTTTTCATTTACGAATGTTTATGCAGTGCTCTTGTCAGCCCTCCGCCCCACACTCACTCCTGCCCGGTTGATCAAATCGACGCTGAGGTGAACGGCAGGATATTTGATTCGCCCGGTTTAATCGTAAAAGCAACAAAGAAGTGTAGTAAGAAGAGCCCCGAACAGCCTTGGAGAGAGAAAGTAAACGAGACAGTGGAATACTGCGCTTTTAGAGATACAAAGGTGGAACAGAAGAGTGAGTAGGTGGCATACGTGCCACGCGGGTTACTCGTGCAGTGGCTCCTTTCAGCAGATTAAAAAATATGCAACTAGTATCGAGTTTCGGCTTTTCGCAGGAGTGGAAGCAGAGCGTAGAGAGATTTTGCTGTGAGAGCTTATTATAAAAGCTGCCTGTAATGCATGATTTTATTTTTGTAATGTTACCCGTACTCCAGATGCAAAGCACAAGCTTAACGACATTCGTAAAAACGAAACAACAAATATAAAAGAAAAGAGTGAAAGAATGCAAGGAAATTAATTATTTGTAATGACGCAAAAGTACCGATTTTTTGGTTCATTTCTCGGCGGTGTATTGCTCTTCCGAGTCTTTGCAAGGCTTCGCGTACACTCGAGCATTTTTAACGCCCATCCAAGGCTGTCTTATATGCCAAGCAAACTTTCACTCTTCTGTAAATGTGATTTGCAAGCAGGTAATCAGATATGTGCGGATTGCATTTGTTCGAAAATATGTTTAATCAATAATACGGGCAGCTATGTATACATGTTGCTTTTTTTTATTGGTTAAATATTTTCTTTTTTTGTAAAGAGAAGGGAGAGAGTGACTGGTATGTTTGGCTCGTCGAATGAAATGTAAATGTAACCATTAAAACCGTTACATTATTTGTAATACCGTTATACCGTTAGTCTAAATTATTTTTGAATTTCGACTTGCCGAATACGAAAATGTCGCATTATATCATTTTAGAAATTAGATTAAATAAGTAACTATCTCCTTACATCATGAACTGAGTTTATGTCACTTTGTAACGAGTATATAAAAGTGTATTTTTACCACCTGAGAACTAGCGGTCTGTAAAAACGCTAATATTTTCTTTGTAATACCAAGTACAATTAAATTGACTTTTTTGTAAAAGAAATTTACAAAAAAGGTACAACAAGGGTGGAACTTTTCTGGATTTATGATCAGATCGCAGGTTCGACCTCATTAAGACAATGAGAAAGAAGCTCGTGGGAGCACCATTATCGCGAAACGTACAAAAAGAATCACAGAGGCAAGTTTGCTCAGCAGCCCAAAAGAAAGAAGCATAGGCAAGATTTATTACACGATTATTTTTTAAATGCCTGTCATTAATTTTAAAGTCTTCGATCTGAACTTGTTTTTTTTTCATCAGCGAAAGCTTAAAAACCGTATAATATTTATAACGTTTTCAAATGCAAATGTATTTTTTCGGCAGTCATATCTCGAATCTATTTCCCTATGCTGTGTTGTATATCAGTTTATAAACCTCTCGTTTATTTACTGTAACAAATGCTCAACGACTGCAATAAAAGGCCATGAAACTGTACAGCGAAGAATAGAGATATAAGAGACGGGAGAGAACGTTGGAGAGAGAGAGAGAGAAAGGGGAAGAAAGGTCGTGAGAGGATGAACTGGATAGCGATCGAAAAAGTTAATTAGAAAATAAACTAGAAAAACAAATCAGAACAAATTGGAAGAGTCAACGAAAAAGTTTTTCAAGTGATTGTGGCCGCTCGAATAAAACATTGGAATTCAAGAGAAGAGTATACACATCAGAGTAAAAGGCGTTTTTTACGTCTTATTTGCAGTGATCGAGCGTTTGTCCAAACCAAAGACAGCGCGGTAAAAAATAATTGTTACAAATTAAGTGATTTATTAGGCAGTTATTGCGGTTAAGCAAGCTCAGCTGAAGATAATTTTGACATAGTTGCAGACGTACTGCTATACACATGCGAACTGGACTCACTACTGATAACGATGATAAGAAACTATCTTCGCTGGCCAGAGACCCGAAGCGTTTAAGCGGTGGTGGTCGAGGCAGTTCGAAACTGCTTCGTTTTACAATGTGTAAGCGCAAATCGATATTCCAAAAAATACCAGTTTTACGTTGCTCGTTTTGGAGCAATTTGAGACAATATAATAATGTTTGCGGCCGAACCGATCGTCACTCGATCAACAATCGACATCCCCCTTGCATCGGCGAAGAAAATTCTTTTCAAAGGGAGTTATGAATTATTACAACTCTCTCTCTCTCTCGCGCGCGCGGAGCAATTGCGCTTAATCCCGGATAAGATCGTTAAATGAATATAAAAGCACGAATGCACGCAGCTTCGCGAGCCGAGTTTAGACCTCACTAACGTGAAATTTACAGCAGCCATTACACGACTGACATTCTTTGTCTTGTCGCTCAGAGACGTACCCTGCTTTTACCTTGTACTCCCGCTCTCGCTTATATATATATATATATATATATATACTACTCTGCCCCGGCCAGGTTGTGCTCATCTTGAAACTTGCGCTGAACTCTATACTCTATACGCAGAAAGAAACAAACAAGAAGTGAGAGAGGGGCGGAGGGCTCTGGGAGATTTGCTCTTGCAAAATCATCTTTACTGTCTTTCGTTTGTTCTCCCTCTCTTTCTATCTCTCTCTCTCTCTCTCTCTTACTACCTTCATCGTTCTTGCGGATATACTTTTTTATTTCACCGCGCGATTATGTATACGTTTTTTTTATTATGGGTTTTGAAGAAGAATAAAATGTATTTACGATGTGCCGTTCGAGGGCTGTGGAATGTTTCTCCTTCTCGATGCGCTAATAGTTATTATTGGGTAAATATAATTGCATCACCAGGTGCACATGTGTAAGTATGCAAATATAAATTTACCGTTAGTTGCCTCTTCATTACGTGCTTGAAACATAGGCTTTGTATATGGAGAGTCGAAACGAATGTACGATGCAGAGTAATATATTATTGGGATAAAGCGACTGCATCGTAACTTTGGTGTACCACGTCTTATTCAGAATTTTTTTCGCGGGTATCGTAATATACGTTGCTTATCGGACTTATCCACAAAGCCGAAAACACGGAAAGTTCCCAAAGTTCCAGTATATGCAAACACGTATAATGCCATTTTTTGCTATCTCGTCAAGTGTCGTAGCTTCTCGATCGGTTATGTTTATACATATATTTATGCTCGCACGAAATTTCGCCTCTCTATTTTGACTTACCGCGAAACACTTCGTTGTAAATTATCCAGTCGATTAAAACTTCTTATCATCAGCCCTGTATATACATTCAAATTGACCCGTATATTGGCTTTCGATCGTAAACATAATTTCCTCGGTATACACCGCTCCTATTCAACTCAATTTTATCGTTCGTAAGCACATTATCTTTTCAACTTCAAAGGTTAGCAAAGCCTATATATATATATTCATAATTTCTTTTCATACATTATTTGATCTTTCGCGCGAGATGCCTGCCTGCATCCGCAGAGCGTCGGCAAAAAGATTTTACCTTCTTAAAAGCATTTCTCGAGCACAAAGAAGCATCGGCGCCTCGGTGCTTTTATATAAGAGATCTAGCGTAGGTATAACACCGCGAAGTATAAGTATATATATAGTTTGAAACTAGCAGTACCCGTAGCACCATTACGAAGATCCCGCTGGATAGAAACGAAATCGGATTCAGCTGCGCTTCCATTACCATAAACTTGAAACATTCATCAAGGTGTTGGTGTGAACCAAAACAATCGATGGCATCCCCAACATGCTCGTAAATGAAAGATGAAGAGAAAGATAAGAATAAGGAAACAGGAAAAGAAAAGAGCAGGAGGGGTTTATAAGAGAGAGAGAGAGAGAGATAAGAGGAGAAAAGAGAAGTGCAAGAGAATTTCATTTGAATAGAATAGGTAGGTGGTGATTTATGAATCTTCTGACTCTGATCGCCGGCGTGCGTGACTGTTGCCTGCCTTTGAACTGTCATTGTGTTTTTTCCCTTAATTTATTCAGGATTATGCTTTATCTATATATATATTTATGCACTTTGACGATCAATTTTTGCAAACTACACACGGAAAATGGTAGTATATAAAGTGAGCGCATCGCGACTGATACCGCCGGCTAAACAAGCTGAATCAAGGTGAACCGAAATTTTACACTCCAGCTACCTTCATCTCTTTATCTATATATCTATCTCGCGAGAGAAAAAAGTGCGAGCATTGGTGTACATATATACAGAGGCTTCCGAGAATGGCAGGCCATTACCCAGTCGCTGGGACGCACACACACTGATATCTCAATACAGACCCCTTAGCTTGAATTCATTAAATTGTACCGAAGGCTGTGGCAAAAGAGCGGGATGATTGTGAGCTCCAATACCACATCTCTTCTGTTCACGAAAGCTTCTCGCTTGTATATGCAGCCGGTGTATATAAATCGGTCACGAATTGCATTCATTTGTTTTTGTATTTTTAACGTTTCTACAATACGCGAGTGCATCCAAAGGAAACATCAATTTTTTGCATAATGTGGACCTTTAAAGAACCTGGTGAAGGAGAAAGTAGAAGAAAGGAGGTGGTTATTCCTTGATTCATTTGCACGCTACAACGTCGGTCCAGACCCAAATAGCAATTCGTCTTTTTACAAAATAATTTGCTTAAAAACACCCACCATACGCCCCGCTCCTTTCCTATAACTCATACATCATCACCACACAACTCTCTCGGTTCTCCAGCATCCACCCAAGGAAATCAGTCGAGAACCTGATATACGATGAATCAATATCAGGGCTTTTCCTCTCGCGACCTAAAGCTCACTCTCAAGAGTAAAAGAGCCGAGATGTCCGCATATATAGCTACATTATACGATATCTGCTCGCGAGGATAAAAGCCCACTAAATAGCTTCTTTCTCTATCTCTCTCTGTCTCTCTCTTTCGACTCGCTGCTGCTGCTACGACTCGAGACACAAGAAGCGAAAGGTAGAGCTCGTACCAGCAGCAGCAGCAGCAGCAGAGTGGAGGAAAAGTGAACTGGAAGGAGGTGACAGCAGAGGTGGCAGAGTGGCTCTGGCAGTCTCGCGGTCAGTCCCGCAGCAGCACCAGAGGATGAGCATTAGCGCGGTAGCCGTTCTTGCTCTCATTCTTCCAGTACAGCAGGAGGAGAGAAGGAATATCGTTATTGCCGCAAACGACGACCTACGCAGCCCGTTTACCGTCATGCTTGGACCACGTGACTCGCGGTTAACGGCCGGTTCTTTTCGCGCTTCATTGTAGTACTTACTCGTGTGTGTGTATGTATACATATATATATATGTAACTGCATTCCTTCGCGACTTTGCCCCCGAGTGTTGTTTTTTTTTTAACTGGAAAGTGAGATTTTGCATGTACAGTTTGTGTTGTAACGTTTTTTGTGCTGTTCTTTCTTCTTCTTTGGTGCGATTGTGCTGCTCGGGGATTTGCGCTAGTGTGTTCTGTGATTCGTCGTGAGGAAAACATACAGGAGGATTTAGACAGCAAAGTAAGTTTTCAGATTGATTACTATGGATTTTAGAAAGGGATATAATGTTGAGAAAATCTTGACGTCTAGAGATCGGTAAATCGGTCGGGGCATCGGTTCGTAATATAATTTTAAGATGTTCGTTCTTTTTGATTTTTAATTTGTTGATGCGATTATCCTATACCCGAATTTGAACTTAACGCGCGAACAGACTGATGCAAGAAAAAAAATATCAGGAAAAACATATTTCCTTTAAGAGCATAACATGTTTTCAAGTCAAATATCTTTCCCGCCTATAAACTTTCTCTTGCAGTAGCTCGCTGTTTTTATTTTCGTTGTAGGCCCGAGTTTCAAGTTCGTGAAATCTTTGGAACGTCAAAATTGCGCTGTTTCAAAGAATTTGTGAACACGATTAAACTGGATAGTTCTGGCTTGATATCAAACGCGTAATTTCAAGAATAATCGCGTTTGAAAAAAGAAAACGCGTTTAGAGTTTTACCATCTGCTGATATCCGTGCGACTCAATATGCAATTTTGCAATTCATTATTACTTTTTTTACAATAATTTTGTATTACAGAAAGGTCGTTGGTTTAAAAGACGACGAAATTGCAAAACTTTTCACGGCAACGATAAATCTATTTATATTATATTCATATACGCCCGAACCCCGATGATATACAAAAGTGGCGAAAGAATTAAGATTATAGATACACTCTTATAAATTTCTACGTACATCAACGTTTTTAAAGCTTTTAAAATAGCCTGTTATTCTCTCAAGAAAAAAGTCACTATAAATTATACAATAATATATCGGCTACTTTTCTACATTAGGCACTCAACCCGAGCCTGATTTTTAAAAGGCTGTAAACTTGTATCTATTAACTTTATGAATCTCGAGTAAAACAGCGAATATATATATAGCTCTTCACGCGCGCGCGTGTATTATATATATATACCTGCCGCGCGCGTCCTAACAGACAAAGACTTGCTTTAAATCGAAATTAGAAAGGATTGCTTCTTAGCCTATGCGATGACGTCAGCTGTGATTAGAATCAAGAGCGTTGCAAAGTCTTGTACCGAGCAACGCACACGTTATTAGAAATTAGTCCTTGAACCTCCGCATTTCCATTTGGTTACAATTTCAAAAAGCTATAGACATTTTCCTGCAATTGTCGACGATACGAAGCGCGAGAATTTTAATGCGATACAGTAGGCGCATGTTCTATGCTCGCAACGATATATAATTGTTTTAGAGATATAGGCGCACGTATGCGCTATTATACCGATGCTAACGTCGTTGATTGACTCGTAAAACGGCTATGAAAGCTAACAGTTTAGCGATTTTTTAAAATCACTTAAACCGCGCGGGGATAATTGCGCGTTTCGTTGAACGGTTCTCGTTCGCAATGAAATTCAGATTCGCGCATTCTCGTTTTTCAATGGAAACACATATATATACAGTTAAAATCGGCGAGCGGAAACGGCAAAGTCCTATTCCGAGAGAAAAATAAACAGAGATCTGTCCAGCAGCCGGGAATTAATAGCCCAAGACACAGGGCATTTTTAGCTCAAAGTCAAGTTTCGATCCAGCGTAAACACAAACATCTCTCGCGCAATCATATAACGCAATTGCCGACGTCTGAATTACAGATGCCGCAAACGGTTCCGACGGCCACGAGCTTTTCGCCGTCGTTCGACTACAGCACGTTTCAGTTCGACCTTTCCCTCCTGTCGGACGATTATACCACATCGACGACAACAACGACCAACAGCGCAAACCTAGCGGTATCCATTCAGCCGCAGGATACCTGCGCTATCGGCCTCAAGGCCATCAAGCAAGAGGTGCAATCACCCGGCTCACCCAGCTGCAACACCAGTCCACCCTATGCCTACCTTCCCGACGAGCTTTCGCCCAACTATTCCCGCGACGCCTCGCCGACATACCCACTGAGCCCCTACTACGTGCCCCAGAGCCCTCAAAGTGCTCAGTTGTACCCCACGAGTCCTGAATCCGGTAGCATGACGAGCAAGAAGCAGCCGGTCAAGAGGGAGAAGAGTTTCGATCTGCTGGCGATACTCCACGAGTCTAGGTGAGAAATCGGTTGTCGTTGTGAACATTCAAAAGGTGTATGTCTCAGGCTGCAGGTTACACGCAAATCCGTTGGTTCCAGGCTCTTGGCGGAGAGTCTAGGCTACAAGGAGGATTCGACGGACTGTACGGTACCCTGTACCCCACCTCCCACGGAGGAGGACATCTACAACAGTCTCGATACCGATTTCTTCCCGAAGAAGGACGAGTCCAATCCACTGCTCAAGGAGATCCTCTTCAAAGACGACGCCTGCCCGTCCCCGACATCGTCCATTCGATCCTCGGTAACATCCTCACCAGGTTCCACGTCTCTGGAGCCCCACGAGAACCGATCGTCCCTCCGCGATCTGCTCTTCCGCAACACCGGCAAGGAATCCATCAACAGCCTCGTCAAACTCGACGCGAAAACCGATCAGTCCAAGCAGTCGGATCACCAGCTTCTGAGGGAGGTGTTGAGAGACACCAGTTTCCAGCGCAGGTACAACCTGAAACCGGTGGATTTGGGCGCAGTGGCTACCGGTTTCGTCGAGGACATGGTCCAGTCCGGCGAGTGCGTCGGAGATCTGGCTCGCGAACAGATCGAGCCGGTCCTCAGTCTGGCCATACAGCAACTTCAGAAGGACTTTGACAACACCTGCGTCGCTCTTGGCATACACCCTGGTGAGTTACGTCGCGCAATATTTAACGCGTCGCGTGTATATAAGAGCCTCGGAGAAATCGGACTTCGCTATCTTTCCGTATGGACAAACAACCGTAGACCGGTCTTCTCGCGCAAAAAAACGTGCCTCCGCCATCGATCTCGCTTTCTCGGTTCTTTTGCTATTTCTCTCTCTCTCTCTCTCTCTCTCTCTCTCTCTCTCTCTCTCTCTCTCTCTCTCTCTCTCGCTCTATCTCTCTGCTTCTCTGTCTTACGAAAGTAGTTACGAAAGGCTACGCCCAAAGAGCCATTGGCTTTTATCTGTCAAGGTCATCCGATTTTTTTGTGTTTTCTCGTCCGAGCGCGCTGTGATAGCCGAGAATGTGCTTGTATATT
This sequence comes from Muscidifurax raptorellus, assembly GCA_020010945.3. Taxonomy (NCBI): domain Eukaryota; kingdom Metazoa; phylum Arthropoda; class Insecta; order Hymenoptera; family Pteromalidae; genus Muscidifurax; species Muscidifurax raptorellus. The sequence goes on along the minus strand of CM052079.1, from coordinate 11,986,300 downwards.
TATACACCGATTTGCATCAGCCTATAAATCTAGTCGAAAACGTGGATGACGTTGAATTTTTTGCTCGACGATAAACGATCGCCGGTGTGAAAACTGCCGCGGATACCGGGAATCTGTTGGCGATCGAATTTTCAAAAAAATTCACATTTTCCCAGAACCACGTCGCTGGAGCACAGCCGACGTAGCCGCATGGGTGCAGTGGGCGAAAAGGCAGCTGCAATTGCCAACGGTGCCGTTAGAGTGTTTCAACATCGACGGCGTCACTCTGGTCTCCCTCACCGAGGAGGAATTCTGTCAAAGAGCTCCGCAGGTAAACGCAATATCACGCAAGCCTATATAATATATACGCGCTCCGAAATTTATATTCCGAATATAATCGTGCGCGCATGCGCGACTATATACGTATACATCGTATAGTTTGCGTAAGTGTATATTCGTTCTGGAGCAGTATACGCTCTCTGTGTAGTACAAGTATATACGCAGACACTCGAACGATCACCAGGTGAAAGTAAGTTTCCGGGAAGCCAATGGCCGCGTATGACGTCTTTCCTTGCGACAGCAACAGCCTCATGTACAGTATTGGTTGCGGTTATAGGAGACGCGGATCTTGTCATTCGCGTCATCAGAATTACGCGCGTTCGTACGAAATTTCGAAATCGGGATATTCCTCGTTTCATATTCGCTCTCCGAACAATTCCCCCGAATGCGTATATATATAATACAGGTGTATTGAAATTAAGCTGGAAAAAAGCGCGCGTCGATTAGCGCGCCAATTTCAAAATCCATTCCGCGAGTTTCTCCTCGCGCGTATAAAGTCAAGGCTCCGGCGCGTATATTAGCGGGCTTTTAAACGCCTCTCGGAGATCTCTCGGGCTAGGATTGATCGAAAATCCCGGCGCTGTGGCTTTATACACACTTTTATATATATATATATATATATGTATACTCGGCAAGAAGGCGCGAGAGCAGCAGCAGCAGCAGGCAGGCATAGATGAAAGTGGGTCAGCGATGCCGCGCGATATCGCGTACGCGACGTTCTGCTTTCTCTTGGCAGCATGCCGGCGCATATATAGGTACGGCTTGATCGTGAAATTCTAGTGCTTATACGTATATATAGGCTCTCTCTCTCTCTCTCTCTCTGTCTTTCTAATGCATCTTTCTTATGTGACACGACGTGTCTATCCGTTGTTATATTGACGAATTTTGGAGAAACGTTTTTCTGGAGTATGTAGTCTTTGATTTTTCTTTTGCTGTTATAAATCGGCTGGAGTGTATATTGAAAAACTTGTTGTGAGCTTATATATATATATATTAGCGAATATACGTTTTAACAACGCAGTTACACTGATAAATATGGATGTTGATTGGTACAGACCAACGAAATGGCATACGGTTTTAACGGTAATCCGATGCTCGAACAAATTTCTGCGCGCAATACCATTCGATTTCTAGTCCAATTCGTATAAACTATTAATTAGCATGACATGAAACAGGACGTTATCCGTGCATGCAACCGGTATATATATAATATATATACAACACCAGAGAGATACGGCGAGTTTGGAATTTCAAAAAAACCTGACGGAATCTAGTCTTTCGCGTTAGCTGTATGATTTTACCTCATATATATATAAAATTATCTTTATTCAATAATACAACAAAATCGCTCTATAACGATCCCTCTTCCTCCACAGTGTGGCAGTATGCTACACGCTCAACTGGAGATCTGGAAAGCAGCGGTCGAAGATTCGCCCAGAAATACAGCGGCGACCAGCTGGACACCATCCGTACAGTCTCCCGACGACAAGAGCAGCGTTCCCTCGGTCGCTTCCGTCTGCGTCAAGGATACCCTCGATATGGACTACTCCGATGGTGCGTTCCCGAATCCGAACGATCGCCTCGACGAAAATCGCACCGAGAAAAAGTAACAAAAATATTTTTTTTCCACAGACGAGGACGAGGACGCGAGCTCGATCGACGCGAAAACCGGCAGCGGCGCTTCCGTCGGCAAGATCCGCAGCAGCGGCTCCCACATTCATCTCTGGCAGTTCCTCAAGGAGCTGCTCCAGTCGCCCGGTAGTCACGGCTCGTGTATACGTTGGCTCGACCGCAACAAGGGCGTCTTCAAGATCGAGGACTCGGTTCGCGTCGCCCGGCTCTGGGGCAAGAGGAAAAATCGACCGGCCATGAATTACGACAAACTCAGCAGGAGCATACGGCAGTACTACAAGAAGGGAATCATGAAGAAGACCGAACGGAGCCAGAGGTTAGTCTATCAGTTCTGTCATCCGTATTGTCTGTGAAGAGATTCGATGTGTACGGTGTGGATTACGCGATATCTGTTTTTTTTTTTCAATGGATCGTGGATAGTTGCTATGGATAGAGGCGAATCGCTGCTATTTTTTTTCTACATCCTTTACAAAACTATTTAAGTATACTCGTATATATATATAAGACACACGATCCGTCGTACAGCTGTCGCTGCACGAACGGGTCCGATAAGTACGCCTATGTGGGCATCTATATGTAATAATTATTCTCTATACACACATCTATTTTTTATATACTCGCTATATGTATCGATACATATATATTGTACGTAAAACGATCGCGAGGAAGGTTCGATCGAATGATTCGCTCGAGAGGTACGTCTCGATTGTTCCGTCCCTTCCTCGCTGAATTTATATATAATGCGCGTATCCGTTTCATTATTAAGTTTTTTGTTGAACAAAAAATAAAAAAACGATACAAAAAAATAAATAAATGAATAAACGAGGAGAAGAAGAAAACGAAGCGGGCGGAAACAGCCGACGCCTTGTCTACTTACTGGTCCCATCGGTTGCCAGAGCCACACGTCGGGTATGACCTTAGCGCGCGGAACTATTCGCTGCTGCTTGGTCGTCGCGTTGACGAGTGAAGTGCGGCTCTTTGGTGAAATCTGATGGGACTGGTGATTTTGGTCCCATATATCTATGATATATTAAACTTGTATGTTCCATGAACGATTAGTTGTTAAGCCATTTTTAGCTGTAGATTATATTATGTACAGACTCTTGCGTGTGCAGAGCCACTGTATACTGTAATATGCCGATATTTAAAGCTTTACTCGCGTCGGTTATAAGTTTCTTTTCTACTCGAATACGTACTCCGTTTTGTAATTTAATATATATATATATTATATGTATACTTTTTAAGATTTTTATATACAGGCAGTAAGCCGCTTATTTTTACAAACGAAGTGCGTATATAGTAATTAAGCAGCGACTGGCAATATGTTTTGCGCTATTTCATATACATCAGTATAGGATTATATTGAGTAAAAGATATAAGCTTTTAATACTCTACCAATAAAAACCTTGTATACTCGACTTGTTGCTTTTATCTTATGTAAGGAATATATTTTATAGCCGCCACAATCTTTTTGTACAAAGACAAAGCTTCGAATGTTCGAAGAGAATTGTTCACAATTTGTAACACACGATTCACGAGAATAATCAAAAATAAAAACGTTCAGACCTATATATCCTTTGAATAATCATTGACTATTATCTATTCTTTTACATCTATCGTGATAGACATGATTTAATTTTATTGTAATTTTAGGTATGATAATACAGCTCTGCAATATACAGTGAAAGCATCTCATATTTATGTGCACTTGGCTCAAGGACGACAGCATTCTCTCTCTCTATACATACATATATATATATATGCACAAAACTCATTGTCCTCTTAAAATGTGTATATAAGCTTTCCTTCTCGCGAACAAAGAATGCTTGATATTTGTATGATAAATATTCCTTCCTTTCTTTTCCTTTCCATATGCACAAATGCATCTGCAGCGTATACTTCAAAACCCTTTTATTTTTGCCGACCGAAAAATTTGGGAAACAGCCTTATTTTCACGCCGAAGAGAAATAATACACCGCGCACACGAGTATATAAAGAAAATAGCTTCCAAGTAGGTATATATCGAGGAGGACGAGTCTGGACGTGCGAATGAGAACATAAATCCAAATTAGCGTGCGATGTAATTCGCTTCGTGTCTCGGTATAAAGCGCGCGCGAGAGACCGAAAAGAGAATGGAGTGAGTATATGTGTGTGTGTGTGTGTGTATATACATATATATAGACGAGGAGAAAAAATCGACTCAGCTTGTTAGTGGTTGGTATCAGTGACAAGAATCGCGGCTGAGCTGGCGAGTCTCTCGCTCTCTTGCACCCCTGCTCTTAAATGCATCTCCTTCGCTCCCTCTCATCTCTTTCTCTCTCACTCGATACCCTTTAAGTAAGTAGAAATTCAGTGTGGCGCGTATACCTGATTTTATCATTTGGTCTGAATACGAGTTGATACGGTTGATTGGATGTGTAATGGGATGGAAATAAGGCATGGATTGGTCAGACTAAGTTTGGGGGTCATTCTGATTAGCGAATGTGTATAGATATACGTAGCCTGAGGAGCTTGAACCCTTAATATAGTTGATTAATTTTTTTTTCTTTCTATATAATACTGTCGCAATTTACTATGGATACTTTGCGTATAACTTGAATGCACGAGAAAACAGTGTTACAAAGCCATTTTCTCGTATTCTACCGATTTTTTGTAGATTGTATAATATACATACAGAACGAAATAAATCAATGATGTGCTTTCATTTTGAAAAAATGCCATTTCCCGATCCCTTAAAACTGGCTAATTTAAGAATAATATCTACAATTATACTTTATTTTTTATTGTAGGTCGCGTAATATACTATCTTTTAAAAATACGGGGCGATCAAGAGTTCAATAGATTTTGCCCTCTTTTTTCAAGCTGATTTTTTAAAAGGGTTATTATTTTTAAGGATCTAAATAACACAGAAATCAAAAAGCTTTAGCTGCATTTTTGTTATTTTACATTTTAATTAAAACTGAATTTAGATAAAGGTGTATGCGTGCTGTATCCTTAATACAAATATTGTGTCAATATGATAAACATATACCATGATATTCAAGAAATGTGTAAAAAAGATTTGATCTTCATCAGGATGATATCATTTGAATAAAGTTCACTGTCAACTAAGAGATGAAATCCTGGTAATGCGTATAATGGCAATCCAGACATAGTCGGCGAAAATTCTTCATTTCCGTACACACCCTAAACTCAAAAAAGTGATGACGGTTGAAAAAAATGCACAAGTCTATCAAGTGACATTAATCACAAACCTTTTTAGGAGGACATTCTGTAACCCCAATACTTAATAATACTTGTTCCAAAAAAAACTTTTTTAATTGGCCGTCGCATATATTAATATCTACTGATATACCGGTTGGAACCTTGTATTGGCCAAAAGTTCGCCCCAATACTTTTATTTTTATCTTGAATTTAAAAAATTCAGTTAGCGAATAAAATAATAATCGATGAATCAATTTCATATATAATGTTTCTCACAAAAATTTCAGGAGGAAGCTCGTGAATAACTTCAAATCGAATTCTCATTGTATTGTCAGAGTCAGTATTGTATATAATAGAAATATCAAATGTATCTTCATCAAAGTAAGTGGTATTCACATAATCAACTATGATATCTTCAAGTTTGACCGCGTTACTGTTTTCCTACATTATTATTAAAAAAGTATATTAAAAATATAATAAAGATAAGTATAATAAGTAGCTGTTATAATATATTAAACTTACAGCACATTTCACACCAAGAAGTTTTAACATAAAATAAAATAACAAAACTAATAAAGAATAATGGTATTTTAGCATTATTATTTATAATCCAAAGAAAAATCTATGTTTCGAAACTGGAAAACTATTGAAGAAGTGCTTTGACTGCTGTCAAAATGCAACTCTGCTTTCAAAACCAACATTATTATTCGCGAGAATATGAATGCACGGCGACGTTGATTTCGTGTACGCGTATATGATTTTTTAACTATCAAGTACGTAGCGTCGACGTAACTTCATTAACATCGTATTGTATATAATTCATGATGTTTACGATGCAAACTTCCATCACATATTCTATTATTTTGAACAATTCATTGTTTACGAACAAAAAAAAATAAAATACTTTGTTTGTAGATATATTTTTTTATTAAAGAAGTGCTCGACGGATGATAGCGATAACTAACAAAATATATCTTTATTTTTTTATACTCATTTACAATCTTCAATTTTCTGATTCTCTTGACATTTCTATTTATGTTTGTTTTTTTTTATATACCAAAATTACCCATCATTCTTGGTGCACAACATAAAGAATGTTTTTATAATCTACTCTATTAACTCAAAAAATTGTATAGAAAACTCATAAACCGTTAATTATTTCAAGCTTTCTTAACTGTTTAATTGGGTTATATGTATTTCATTATACATACATTCGATTGAGCTCAATGATGGAAATGGGGTCCGGTTGTGTTGTCACAAACAAACTCAAGCGCGTTGCTAAGGACGCATTCGTTGCTTTCGCGATATCGTATACAGTAAGTCACTGGATACAGTTAAAACCTGTGCCAAACATTTTACCGACCATAATTAGTTTTCTTTTATTTACTTACTATAGTTCTATAAAGCTATGAATTCGATTAGTTCAATTTAAGTTAAAATGATTGTAAATTGTGGGCCTAATACAACATAACCTATACTTATTTATTAAGGTGTTTTCAAAAATTGCATTAGTAACTAATTCTACTTCTTTCTTCATAATTCATAATTCTTTGATAATAAAAAAAAAACAAGAAATGCGATCTAGAAAAGAATCAAAGAACCAAAGTGCCATTCGAAGGCCCAGACATGCCGATAGTGAGACCAACGATGGGGATGAAGCTTCGAGTCAAAGCTCGACCGGTGATATGGAAGATTACTCGCGCGAATCCTCTAAAGTAAGTTTAATCATGTTACTTATCCAGAAAAATTAAATACCTATATTGTTTTAATATATAAGCGCATCTTAAACAAATCTTAGGTAGAACGAGTGACCTCGGATTCGTCGAAAAAGAAACGTCGAAAGAGCGACGATAACCAAAACTATTATACCTACGAGAGGCAGAAGACAGAAATACGAAGAAAAAAAGACGGGAAATTGTCCTACGAAGATTACGAGGAAGAGGATATTTCAGTGCGTAAGCACAATAAGAAACGTCGAAAATCCGAGAGAGGAAACAATTCATCTAATGGAAGTATTGACAACAGCAGTGTATCGATCAAAAAGAAGACCCAGCAGAAAAGTAAAAGACGCTCTAAGCAAGGTATAAATCGCCTGTCTGACATAAAAGTTTGCAAATTTTGAATTCTTTTTTCTCTCACTGTATGTCACAGAAAAATCAGACGAATTGCCAATCGCCGAAATTCTAAAAAAAGCTCAAGAGCAGCAACGCACGAAATACGAGGATCCCGTGCCTCTGCCAAAACTCACAACGGATACCATTTACGTCCAAGGAAGAAATGGTTTTAATCCCGTAAAAATTATAAGCAATAGCAGGAACAGCCGGCAGAGTTCAAATATGGCACATCCATCATCAAGATCTAGGCCGATCAGAATCGCAGTGATTTTTCAACAAATTTGGCGCGCAGTTGGTTCTATTTGCCAGGGTTTACTCGGAGGAATCGCTTTGTTGCATTTCATTTTTGTAAGATTTATTATTTACATTATATTCAGGCTTCGCGTAGCAACAATCTTTAATCATTGCATTATCACTTTACAGATAAAAATTTACTTCAAGGACACCGATGAGTTTGTAAATGATTACTCGATATTTTCGCAGATACACACGAGTATATTTTCATTTCTAATGGCTATAGCTATAATTGGAACTTTCGACAAGTATGCATATTTTGTAAAGCTAATGATAACGTAATTCATTGTATTAAAAGTTATGAAACAATGGAATCTTCGCAGATTTGATTTGGGTCACGTCGGTGAAAAGCATTGGCTAGACATTTTCAAGAAACGCTTTAAATCGATTCTGGCGGTGCCGTTATACATAACTGCATTCGTTCTACACCAAATGACGGCAAAAGTCGATGATAAACTGATGCTGGTTCGCTATAACTCTAGCAACATCACGTATCATTATCCAGTAGATATTTTCAACGTAAGTATTCGAACTTCGTATGGTATGCAGAAGATGAAATACTGTGACTTTAGACTTGTACATTGTTTTTTACTTATTCTCTGATAGGAAACTGTCGACTTTAAGCCTGAGGAGCTACAAATTTGGCATAAATTAACGTTATCGAAGGATGTTATAGCTGTACTGGGTTGGATATTCGCCTCAGTTGACAGTCAGAAGGATATGTTTTTAAGACATCTTGAAGAAATGCATAGTTATGCAGAGAACGTAAATATGCCAATGTAATGAACAAATTCGCTAATTTATCAGTTTGATACTAAGGTCTATCAATATTAATTACTGGTGATATATTGTTTGAAAATGTACATATATGCGGTTGTAAATATTTTGTGTAGATGCAATAAAAATTTATTGATTCATCATACAAACCAATGCTTATTTTGACTTAATTTTTTGTAATAGTCATATTATTTTGAAAATACGCAAAGTGCTGTACTTTTACTATATGAAATGCATTTGTCAATTCAAAGAGTAATAATATGTAATAAAAATTTAATTATCTTTATTTGTTACAATTAAATAAATTGATATTTATTTCGTTCACAATATTTTCGCTAGTTTACAGATAATGTATATTTTTAATATGCCAAAACTATTATATAATTACAGAAATAAGACATGCATAGTCTTGATGATCAGACCATCAATATATTTTATATGTTTGTTTATATTTACTATTATTTCAATACTGACAATAAGAATTTTAATTCTAATACTTTTTTACATCGAATTATTCATTGTAACTATATATTCATCTTTACTACAATTAATAGATTCTTAATAATTATGAAGGCACAGTTCATCAAAGCTTTAAACTTTGTTGCTATACATTTATAACTTTTCGTTTTCACATTTTTGTAAAGAGACACTTTTTCGTTTGCTTATTTGGTATAAAAAGTTAGTCACATTGTATAAGTATAATAAAATTTGTCTGTATTTGAATAAAGATTTGTATTTTCGATAGATGGTTTAAGAAAATTAATAGTCATAAATTGGTAAAAAATGATTTAATAAGTAAACAATTAAGTAATTAATTCTTAATTCGTTTCCCAATATATTCCAGGTACACAAAATCGACAGATATTTTTTATTTTTGTAAATTTACCCTTACATTGACTAGTGTGCGTTTTTTGTGATAACTTTATACTCAGTTTCATACTTTCTGTTTTTATAACAAAAAGTCAACGCAAATATTGTACATTCATCATTAATAACCTTTTTCAAAGACTTCATACAGTTTTCATACTTCATCAAATTTCAATGTTTAGAAATACAGTCAAATGTAAATAGTTTGATCAAAATTACTTGTTGGTACAGCAGCCACTATTTGCAATTCGTCATTATTATATGCAACCGTGATATTATCTCTATACAAAAGTATAAATCTACTATAAATGTCTTTGTGCATTGAAAATGCAGTACATACAGCTACAGCTCAGAAATATTTTTTTTTTTTCGATACGTTCACTTTGTAAAATCAGACTACTTCTTTAAAGTATTTTATTGTGCTATCATTATACGTTTATACACGTCGTGCTGTAGCGAGATTGAAAAATTAGCTTTAGCACTAGTAGAGAAGCATAAACTTGGCAGTATTAGTATATTTTGAAGAACATAAGATTCCCGCGCGGGCTTTGATACAAGTGACAATTTACAAAATCGAAAGCCATTTATCCAGTTTATCGGTATATACTATACATCTTGTTTTGTATATCGTTTAGAATATATTCGATACATGGCTTTTTATCCTGTTTTAAAATGCAATTATGCTTTTTAAGTATACTATCTGAATACACTTTGTAACAGTTATAACTATGATGCATTTTGATAAGAAAAACTAATTAATGATTTTTAGGCAGGTATCTATTAAAACATTGAAGTATACCGACGTACCAACAACTTTTTAAAACTTTCCCAAACTTCTTTTGTTATAATATTCTAATCCGTAGATGATTAATATCGTTCTTCTTATAGTCTACTTCGAGATAAAGTTTGCTAAACCTTAAAGATAAATTTGACTGAATAAATACATAAATAAAGTTCTTTAAAATTTTTCTTAAATAAACGGTAACGCAGCTACTTTTTTTCCTACTTTTTATATTCGCAATCATAAAAGTATAACATCGTAATGTCGCATAAAACAGTATCGTTCGGCGCCAACGTCCTGACACTCTTCTCACATTCGATGTTTTAGGTGCATTGCGTTCGCTCGGTCGACATCACATTCCCGTGAATATATCAATCGATCAATCGTTACTATCCTTATTCGGAGAGCACTTAGAATCGTACTCTTTTCGGACATTCTATTAAACAGGACCCTGATAGCGATGACACTAGGAATATTCGTAGTTATTGTTCGTCTCTACGTAAAGCAAACCTCAGTCGTCGAAGTCGTGCCTGAGTTTGATGTAGAGACAGGAGCCAAGAATGATACCAAAGACCTCCAGAACGGAAAGCCCAAGACCCACCGCTCCCAAGATTATCAGATGGTCCTTTGTCGTCTCCAGGAACTTGTATATGCAGCCCTGTATACGAAAGTTACTCATGATTCATGCGAGCTTACATTATTGTAGAAAAATTCCAACAATAAATACGTACCGTGTACTGGATATTGGAAGGATGATCACGTTTACCGCAAAGGAAACTTGGTGTCTTACAGCAACTATCAGGTACTAGATTTCCATTCTTCTGCACTTCCTCGTCTTTGAACCACTCACTCTGCAGCCAATCCTCGAATCTAATAGCACCACAGCATTTGAACTATACGAAAGAAGAGAAAAAATTGTATGAATTTCCTGTACAACGATATAAAAATTCTATATATTTTTATCTCTGTTATTATTTCCGCTATGCGTAATAGATAATATATAATAGATTTATATATATATAAGCTTACTTCTTTCTGCATTTGGTCGATGGCGGCCGTTTCCCTAGACTTCAAAGAATACGTCTCTAGGAAAGTGCGATTCAGATTAATTCGAAGTTCCGGCCCGACTTGTTCTTCGTACAGACGTGCCAGAACTCCGACTCCAGCTTCCAGTACGAGAACTCCCATCACGACGAAAATGTACTGTGAAAAACAAACCCGAGTATTAGCCTTACATAATACTCCTATATCGTGCAGGTGAGTTATTTATAGAAAATAAAGAATTTCAACATAATCGCTACTGTAAACACTCCATTAAATATAACATCAAGAGCGAAAGACTTACGAGAAGTATGACGCATCTATTTTCAGACGTAACGCCTCCACAGCCAAGCCAACTTCCAATAATTGCTAAAGCGCCGGCGACGATAAGCGCATAGGCCAATATCGGGTAAATCGAGGTTGCCATTAGCGATATGTAGCTGTGCTTCGCTACCACTGTCCAGATACCGATTCCGCCTACCACCAGACCGGAAAGCTGAAACATACACACATCAATCAATGCGATTGTCTTGTTATATATGCAATTTTTCATGCGCTATCTTTATTGTGCAACAACTTACAAACAACACGACGTTGTAAATGTGAAGAACGTATTTGAGAAAATTGACAGAGCAACAGCCGTCATCTCGAGTTCGTATCCTGGTATTGGTACCAGGTAGTCTCTCTGTGCCTTTGGCCATTTTTCCTATGGTGTGTCTATCTGTGGCTCCGGCTGCTGAGGTGACAACTGCTAACCGCGCAGGGACTTCCTCTTGCTGCCGTACCACGTTGTCACCTTACCATAACTTTCTGAAAACAAGATAAGTCAAAGTTATTTTGAAATTCTCATATATTTTTTTAATTTATAAGGGGGTTAGTATTATCGACCGTACACGCGGGATAATAAAATTTAGGAATAAACTACAAGCAAACCCACTTCCCCATAACAAACACGTTATGGATCGCTCGTTGATCGAATTCTGATACCTTTTAAAGTAATTCAAGCGGAAATATAACGCGGGCTTCTTTCACAAATACAGATATCTAGGTCGATAAAACAGTTTCAGACCCCCTTAAAATTACTCGCATATACATTCACACCAGGGAAATTTTCATGCACAACACTCATCGCAAAAAGCCTTTGTATATAGAACGTCAGATATTAGCCACTTTTAATTACCAATTTTAACGGGTCTCACCCCCCCAATCTCGCGCATCATTGCCGCTGCAGTATAACAATTTGCAGCGTCACGTTCCAGAGAGCCCGGAGTGTATATACACACACACGCACGCACACATAGCCAGAAGGGGCATATCCTCATTTATTCAATGCTCTATTCCCAACGACCAATTTGCCAATCGAGCCAATCATCCGATCTCATTAACCTTGCTGATCTATTCAGCAGCACAAATTCTCCACTGCCGGTATTACTCTCATTGGTCGGTTCCTGCGCTGACCACCAACGAGCTTGTAAACGTGCGGTTGCGCCGCTTAAAAAAAATGCGAAACTATTTATTTAATTGTGCGTCGTATAACAAGTCTGTCTTTTTTAATTAGCTCATTATTATTCTCTTTTTTTGTACCTTCAAATGCTTCTTCTTAATTCATGTGTGTGTTTCTCGTATAATAGAACGCTGTATCATAGATACATTATAGGTATAGTAAAAATGTCTGTCAAAGTATTATTTCTATATTTATTACCCTGAAAATGATCGTAATACGTTACGCAAACGGTGCGGAAGCGACATTATACCGATAAGTGGGATGTCTGAACGAAGCGCGATGGCAACAATCAAATGAGTCGGGATCACCTGGATGCACGATACACACACAGTTATTTTGCAGACATCGTATGGAAATTTTGCAGATCATTGAACGAAATATGTTTTTTTTTTTTACACAAAACACTCGCAGCTCTCGATGTACACGGTATAATTATAATGGAGAAATACTCTGAAATGATGATTAGCCGCAGAGTAACGTGCAAATTACAGTACAAGCTCTCCGCAACTGCAATTTAGGCACTCCCTCTGCGCTGTCCTGCGGTACCAGTAGTAAAATGAAGTCAGTCGCGTGCATTAATTTATGCACTAATAGTGTCAACGGTAATGAGGACGTTAAAAGCGTGTGACTTGGTTTAAAAGATACCTCGCACGATCTATTTAATTATACTCCGCCGTGTGCCGCAGGATAAAGTATTATTGATATTTAGTATAATTTTTAGGAGACAAAATTTAACGTTGTCGTGTAAACAATTGATTTCGTTTGGCTAATTTTTCGGACGCGTGTTTCTAGCTCAGAACAATGACTGTTTTGTTTTGCGAATTCAAGAATCTCCATTTACTCTACGCTTGTAATGCAACACACGTCGCAGTGTAAGAACAACACGAGTTTCCGCATCCATATATGACATCATACAAGTGCATGTGTTATAGCGGATTGCAAGAAAGGGTGTATATAGGTAACCTTGCCATAACGCGTGTGTACCGGTGAACAGGTAGATACAGTGACATCAAAACAGAGTGTGTATTTTTTTTCGCGTTATGTAATAATTCCATTATCGCTGTATCACTTATATGCAATGTTTATTAATTAAGGTATTATACGGGTCTTCGGGTAATTTTAAATCGCAGTCGTGAGTATTAAGGCTGTAGGAGAATGTATATATATATACAACGTATCCCGCTGTGTAATGTAAAAATAATTGCATTCCATCACGCACACACTTTGGAGGGAATTTTAATTTTGCCTCGGATAAATATTCCAACGATAAAATGAGTGCACACATACACGTAGTCGCGAGCAGATTCTTTCATACGTACACCCACATCCACACGTGTGTACGTATGAACGTGACCTGGTGGAGTTTATCCATATGTGCAGTTGTGTAAACGATACCTAGTTCTATGTTATTGTTGCGTATACAGTTTGCCATATAACACATCCAGCACAATTAAATTTTTCGCGTTTAGATATACTCTCTTGTGATGGCTCAATTATGAAATATAACCTTCATATTTTTTTTTAAATTATACAGAATGCAATTTTCATTACGTCAACTTTTTTAATAGCAGTCTTAATTACAAACAGGTTGGTATATACGGTAAGAAATCAATTTGAAATTCCTTCGAGACGCATATATTAAAATTATATTTATATGCCTTTTTAATTTAATTATCATAATGTGCGTGTGTCAATAAATCCCAATGATGGTCCTTTTTCGTTACATCATTCCTATATATCCTGACCACCCGTGCATTCAAAACAACACGCGATAACAACATGAAGTATACAAAATAGAACGGGCACCCCGCCGTCGTCATGCCTTGGGTTCTCCAGCCTAATAAATCTTTATTACATTGAATGTATTCTGGGATACACGCATAGACGGTCGATTTTTAATTCGGCTTTTCTCACGTTGGGTCAATCAATTTTTAAAAATAGCTCTATATGTAAGAAAATTATGTCAGAGAGATTTTAGAAACTTGCCGACAGTGAGTATATATAACGTTAATCAAAAATTTTCAAAGCTCATGAATTTTCATGATTCAAAGCGTATTCGATGAACATCGAGAGAAAACCCATGACTGTATGCTATTTCTATTCTCACTATTGTTCAGATGACATTCCCAAACAAAGGGTATTTTTAGAATCCCAGAAACGAGCAATAGTTTGAATCATTTTCCAAAATAACGCCTCCAACAAAATCTGTCAAAACTCAACACGCACTTACACACAGTCTAAAATTAAGTAATCGTGACTTTCCTGCCCATTAGTACAATGAAGCAACAGTGTCCAACTCACCCCGAATCACGGCCCCGACAATCACTCTCGAGAACAGCTACTGTCGAGAGAGAAGCAAAAAAAGGTATAAGAAATGATTTTAAACCACTTCAATAAAAACACACAGATCAAAGAGGGAGCACAATTAGTTTAATTCGTACGAGAAAGAGCTGTTGTAGACGCACCTTTAAAAAAACGCGTACAGCAGCGGAGAAGAATGAACGAACACTTTAGCTTCTCAAAGCTGAATAAACGAGAGAGTCGTCTAGCTTATAGCAAGCGGCTCGCCCCACGCCATCCGCTTCGGCGATCGGCGCAATTGCAGCAGCATTTTCTACGTCATGAGCGTCATGCTGGTAAAATTGGATGCTACGCTCTCTCTCTCTAGCCGCGAGAGAGCTGTATGCAAAAACAGCTCGAGCTATATATATATACCGAACGATCACGGTATAGTTTTATAATGAGCTAGTGTATATTATGGGTGTGTGGTTTGGATTTTCGGATCTCAATGAAACAGCGTGCAAATATATATAAAAATAGCGTAGCTCGATCGTGAGAAGCGTATATATTTTTAGAGAAATTTTCAGAGAAGCTATTGACCCAAATTCTATTACCTAAATATGCTAAGGACATGTTATAGGTGGGCTGCTGCTCTGAGCGAGTGTTTGGCAAAATTCCTGAAGCGTGATTTATTTCTTCTGGAAGACGGAGAGAGACAAAAAAAAGTACACCACTCATTGCGAAAATATAGACGGAGTATAATCGCTGTATGAAATTTGAAAGCTTCCCGCCCTTTTTAGCCTCGCCGTCTGTGCAACTACTGCGATGGTTTGAGTATAAGCGACGAGAGAGCTTTTCAGCGTAAGATAACGTAAGAAGCTCAAAGCTACAGACTCTCGAAGCTCCGCCAACTACTACGTCGTTCGCGTCGGGGTCTTGTGCAAATTTGCCCAATGTAGATTACCTTTTTCATACACTTCGTGCTGCACCTCTAGAGTGTGTATGTATACCGCTTCTATATGGACTTTCTATTCAGCAATAATTATTTACTTCAGGTCGAAGAATATACTTTCTTGTTAAAATAATTGGTGTCCGATTACGGCCCCCTTTTCTTCTATATACCTGCGGATACAGGAGAAGCGTCTGGATACAAAGCTGACGAGAGTTGAGAAGAGAAAAAAAACGAAGCGCGGGAATAAAAAGTAAAGATATGAAAGTACATTAAATTGACGCGCTGAGCAATTTTCTTATTAACCTAAAAAACCTATTATCCCGCGCGCTAGAGTCATCGTAGAGATAAACGAATCTGATCGAGTTATATCGCTGCTGACAATAATACTCTCTTACTATATAAACTGTTCTCTCTACGTTCCATTTCTCTCTTTCTTTCCTCGTCTGCTCTTTCTTCTTCTTTAATGCGCAGCATTGATGAATCAATAATAAACCGTTTAACTAATCACGCGCCTGTCATAAATGCTACTTGTTAAATATTTATTTTTATTTTGTGCATGCAATTTATATTTTCCAATTATTCGCTATACATATTAATGATCATAAGGTACTGCACTCGACACGTTAATTGTATACGTAATAACCCGACGAATATATATATATACTTTCATAAATATTTATGATCACTAATGAGAGGATAAAAACTTTATATTTTTGACATCGATGCTTTCCAACTATTAAAAGTATGTACAACAATTAGCTGCGTATTCATAACAATCCAATAAGATAACGGACAATAATAAACAATGATGCAAAATCTCTCAATTATATATATATATATCCATCCTCTACAAGTGTGTCCTGTTACAAAATTAATCACATAACGCAAAATCATCGTCCAAATAAGATTTGAACGCAAAGATCCAAAGTGAAGGCGCGCAGATTTCTGCGCTTGGACGCGTATATATACAGTGAAAGTTAGCGAAAGAGAGCCGCGCGCAGGGGCTCGTTAAGGGCTTCTGAATAAGGAGTGTTTTAATTGGTGGTCGGCGGCGGCCGAAACACGCGCTCGTACAACGAGTGCCCCGCCGCTATAATCGAAGCAAAAGCCGCTTTATTTATTCCGCAATTGGGGGCTCGCAATGCGGATTCACGCTCCCGCGTGTGTGTGTGCGTATACAGGATTTCACGAGGCAGGATGCAAGGCACAAAAGTCCTTATTTGGCAAGCATCCTGTGAGTGTGTGTGTGTGTGTGTGTGTCTCTTTCCCTCCTGCAAATAAAAACTTAGGAACCTGTCGAAAAGTCGTTTTTTCTTGTTGATTAATGTATATAAATCGTGAGGTGGAATTTCGGTCGCGGAATTTTACCGCGGGATTATGTTTTTTTTATTTCCGCGTGGGATGAAAAATTACACGCTCTCTTCCTCGTGGTTTTTAAGGAGGCATAAGGCTGATTTACGTTTATTTTTTCCCCGCGTCTGCAGTTATGTGGAATTAAATATATGAAAGTACAAGAGAAATTGGCTCGGGTATCCGTAAACACGTCGTGCACAATCCAAATGAGTGTGCTGGGTAATCAGTACCGTTTGCCGCATACTTCAAGACATTAACCACAATTTACCGCGGATATTTTGTTTCTTCGCTTTTTGTTATCGTTTCTAGAAAAAAAAATTGCGCGTTGTGATAATTTTTACCGTTTATCATAACGAGTCGAGCTCGTAAAGCAACTTTGTAACATAAAATACCGAGATTCCTGTATATATCACGGTTTCTTAAATATGCTAGATGAGAAGGAAAGCCTTGCCTAAAAAGGGCATGCTTCTGAAGAGGAAAGTGCTCGATCATCGATCAGTAATTTTAATATTCGGTTTCAGTGTCTTGCGTATCGATATTTATAACTAGCGAAGATTTGTTTTTGAATAATTTTACTTGATTAATCTATTATTGTTTAATTTTAGCAGTAGCTTTTCCTGTTTTCTTTTTTTTAATTTTTTTCGCTCGACCACTGATTGACTCCCAATGAAAGCAATAAATTAGAAAGTTTCTTAGAAGTAAATTCGAGTTTTCTGTCGAACAAGTCCGACTAGCGCCAGATTAAGCCATATCACAATTATTGATAAATGCAAAGTGGCAATTACTGTCTGAATCGTGTTATGGAAAATGGCAGTTCACCTAGAATTATAAAATATGCAATGCGACACTCGTACCGCACTCAGTCAGTATACTGACAAAAAAAGAATTAATTTGTCAAAGAAATAAAAAAATGCGACCGGATTCTCGCTAAAATAACGAATATTCCAACGGCAAAGAAGCAAAAAAGAAGTCTCCACGCACAACCGATAACCGGTCGATCCACGCCTATATGTACGCCCTCGGTGCGCTCTGGAAGGTGAGAAATTTTTGTAAACACGAAAGTCTAACTTTACGCGCACGGCGCGCTACACAGGTAGGCGTCTAGGTACATAAGAAAGCACCGTAGCAGGAATTGTGGAGTATAGTCGTGAGCTGCGGCGGCGACGGCGTTATATACCGGACGTCAAAACCGGTATGACCGAGAGAGCGCGCGCGCGCGCGCGGGCGTGCGAGGGCGTCGAGCTAAGAAAACTAATGCCCATAGCTATAGGTATACACGTTCACACAGACACACAGCGCACACCTCTGCACGCCGGAGAGAGAGATGCTGCGGTAAAAGAGGAAGAAACACTCACCCGCTGAATATAAACCTGATAGTCACTGCACGCGCGCGAGATAATTCCTCTTCTTCTCTCCTCCCAGTGCGGTATAACGCGGCTGTTATATATACAGTCGCCTGTTGTATATTCGCACGGAATATATGCACGAGATTATAAGCGTCGCTTTAACCTAATTTTCCACTAGCACCAGCGCGAACCTCTCCGAGTCTTTATTCTCTTGCCGGTGACAGCATCGTCGCGCAAATCGAACGACGCACGCGTCAAATCCGGAACACCGATTGCCGTTTCTCTCGTGTCCGTCCAATGTAAACAACGCAGAAGAAGCAGCTCGCGCGCGAAGCGACCTTCGCGATTGCCGGCACGAAACTGAAGGCGTGCGCTAGCTAATAAAACGCGCAAAGGTCGAGCTGTCGAGCAAGAGGGAGAGGTCTGTTGAGTGCAGCGGCCGCAAAGGAGATAGAGAGAGAGAGACTAGAGACCCCCTCTACTCTTGGAAACTTCTCCCACTCTATTACATAGCTGCTGCTGCTGCTGCTGCGCTCGACGCTGTACATGCACGATGTGTATACATAGATACTCACGATGCAGATTGCTGCTGCAGATCCTTCCGTCGAGCGGACTGACGAACGTCTTGTGTGGAGTGTCTTCGTCCGGTATATAGTATATGTATGCGCGGTTATGTATGGATGGAGTCTTAGGCTGATTTAACGAGGATTTACGGAGATAAGGTATATTCTTGGATTGTTTATGTTTTTCATGTTTTCAGTGAACTAACATCTATAACTACTGTTATGTTTTAAAATTGTTCAAGTTTCAACATATTAAATATTTGACCGGTTTCCATATCTTTGTTTTATTGAGATATAGTTTATTACAGTATTTTTCATGCGAGAGAGAAATGGTAATGATAGGGTCGATCAAGATTCTAAAATTGTTAGTTTGATGTTTTACAATTCTGGATTCTCTTATATGGATCTTCATTTTGCTGGGAACCTCAATGTTCGTGAAGCTCAACAGTAGCATCAGCGCATTTTTACGATCAACTCTATTAGCCGTTTCTCATTTTTCTCATAAAACGGTTCGTGTCGAAAACCCATGGTTTAAGGATTATCCTAGCACAAAGCTACACAACTTTCGAACCATAAAGCCATTAGCCATCGCCTTCGCGTATAAATAACCCTCCGCCCCCGATGTATTATACACATTTACAACCTCTGTCCAGAAAATACTTTACAATAAATGTATAAAATGACGCTTGCGCCCGACACTGGAGCCTCGAAATCGTACCTCCTATTTTCTCAATGGACGAGTAACGCATTTATTATTCATTTTTGAAAAAACTCTTTATCACCGAACTGAGGTACGAATATCGTCGATCGGGAAGACACAGCTTACTGAAATCTCAACGGTAAAGATTTATTACAGTAAATTTTCATCTGTGAACATACTTGTTGCTGTCAGCTCGATAAATAATTTAATATTGTCAAAGTTTGACAAATTAAATGTTATTACCGTTTTTCTTCTATATATAGTATGTTATAATATTCGCGGAAATAAGATCCAGTTGGTTTGTTTTTATTTTTCAACGATTTAATAAATAAACATTAATTACAGTGATTTTTTGTGAGAGCGCATGTGTATTAAATGAACAGATCGATGAATGTTTCGAAACAGTCAAAATTTCACGTAAGAAAAAAGTAATCGTAAATGGCATATATATGATGACGATAAATAATTGACAAATTTTCACGTTACAAATTAAACGTCGAGAGTACAAACGAATGGAGCCGCATATGTGTATATATGTAAAAATTCAAATTTTTATTCATCCTATAAGTTTAACAATTAAATTTAATCCATATGTATATTGTTATAAGTAAATATCGATGTGCCAGTATGGTTTCCTCAGCTCGAATGAAAGTCGACAGTTGCCGAGCCGGGAACTATGATAATCGGTGTTTATACCTATACGAGAGAGTCATCGGACGAGGATTACGCAGCAGCTGCGGACAGAGTACAAAAATAGATATATATATATATATCAAACATTCGAGATAATACACACTCTATATCCTTATCTGTGGTAGTAGGTATAACCGCGCGCGCGTGTATTTTTTTTTAACCAACTCACCTTCAACGACCGGCGCAGCCTCGGGTGCCGGTGCATCGGCGGGGGCCGGTTCGCCCTCCGTAGGCGCGGCTGCACCTTCCGCGGGAGCAGCCTCGCCACCTTCGGTTGGCGCTGCTGCCTCGCCGCCTTCCGCTGGCGCTGCATCGCCACCCTCGGCTGGTGCTGCAGCTTCGCCTCCTTCCGCTGGCGCTTCACCTTCGGCCGGTGGCGCGGCTTCATCGGCTGGTGGCGCTGCAGCTGCAATTTCACGGTTACTCGTGCAGATATAAAGATCTTGCATGTGGTTGGGGAGAGCGCTCGATTATTAGGGATCGGGAATTTTATTTTTCGAATTGTCAGAGGTGTGATGGGCTTTACGCTCGTTTACTAGACTTAGATAGAGATTATGTATATAGTGACATTGAAATCGTATATAAAATGATGTAGACGAAAGTTTTTAACATTTTGGTATAGAATTTCTCGATCTCCTCGAAGCAAAAAGTTTATAAAGTTATACTGTATAATGCTTAATTTGATATACGCTTGATAAGTACTGCTGCCAATTTCATTCCTGATGCAATCAAATTAGAAGATTGACGGACAAAACACTATAAACATTCACGCGTGTAAATATATCTTTGAAAGTATACACTGAAATGCACGATGGAATGATCGCCACTCGTGGAATGTAGGAAGGCAAAAAGAAGCAGCATTCCGACATAAAAATAGCGCTCAGAGATGCTATTTGAAGTGTTATTGAAAAAAATGTTTATGCAAGTAAATTCCGTTCTATATATATTATTACTCTGAATATTAATAATAATTTCAAAAGAAACTCAAAAGATCGTTCCGGTATTAAGTCGAAGACAAATAAATTATTATATATTTATAGGTAATTGATCGATCTACTTACATGGATTTAAAATGAAGTAAATCTTGTTACAGAGCTCTACATCGACTTCTGTGACTTCTCCTGTAGAGTCTGTCGTTTCCATTGCCTTGAGTTTCGAAAGAAGTAAGTTGAGGACGTTCAATGGATTTGGTGGTGGTGGTTCTAAAAATATGATTAAAATTAATTATTGCTTATCAATTTATTAATTAATAATAATATGCAAAAAAACTACCTACAAACCTTCCAAGACTATGAAAATATTAAAAAGTCTCGAAATAAATGATTTTTTATAATAAACAAAATAACAAGTGGTGATGTGTAAAATTAATTGATATAAACTTATATTCATAGATGATGTATCTGTGTAAAAATATACTATAGGTGAATTAATGATAAAATACAATTATTTTTATAATGTTAGTTATAACATTGTTAAGACTTGGACACAAATTATGAAATAATCGAATAAATAATTCTGTTGTTATTATCATAAATATAGAACATTAATACATAAGGTGTTAAAATTAAAGACAGGGTATAGGTTGAAACTTACGGTTATCCTTTTCAAGTGGTGGCAGTGTGATAGTCATTTTGATAATGTGCTTACAAAGAGTACGATTTCAAAAGTATAATGGAAATTGATAAATTGTCTCTAATCACAACACCCCTTTTGAAGCTGCGCCTTATCCGTTGGATCTCTCGCGCGAGAATGAGCCTGAGCGCACGTAGCCTGAGCAATTAAGTTGTGCAATGATGGCAGTGACGTAATGATGATGCAATTAGCTCAGAGAAATGGTAGGGTTGAACGCTCAATATAGTAGGAGTAAATTAAGCGAATTAGAATTTTAAAGATGACCTCTGAACCGAGGTTGCTGACCGCGAGCTTTAACTCTTAAATTATCCACGTATACAGTATTTATAGATCGAATCAACAGGAATAATAAAAAAATGATCGTGTCCGGTACAAATTAAAGTTTGAAGCGTTTGTTTTGTGTATTCCACGCGTTACATAGGATTTGATACTGAATCATTGTCACAATAAGGCGATTCAAGACTATAACGCGCCGAAATGAGGGAACGAATTTTTTGTAATAGCACAAGCATTACCGCCTGAAATTTAAATTGATTTCAGTTATTCATGAACTGCAACTAAATTTATGACTCGGTAAGAATATAAAAATTACGTTTGCATAAAATCATTAACAAATTAATTATTTTGACAGTTATTGGTACTTAGACGTATAGAGAAGATTTACCTAACATTGTTTATTAATTAATAGCCAAATACTGTAGAGTGTTAGGAGTAGTTATCTTATGAATCGATTTGTAAATAATCTTCTCTATATATTATTCATACATAAAGTAAACATAAAGTAAACACTCGAATGATACACTTATAGAGCTTAGAGTAAGTAAAAGATTATTATATTTCACAGAAACATATATACATATATGCTCGAAATATTGGTATACAAAAATTTATATATAAAACTTGTACAAATATAAAAACACGACAAACATTATAATTATAAAATAAGGAAGATTTTTTGTTAGATTACATTATAAGAACTGAAGTTAAGTCGAAACTACCTTTCGGTGGTTCGGGAATCGGTTCTGGTTCCGGCTCAGGTTCTGGTTCTGTCAAAAAATGATGAATTAAGTGCTGCATTACTGCTGGTATACTTTTGTTGCCGAGTGCTTTGCACAAACTCCATTTACGAACCTCAATAATACGTACAATCACAATAATTATACTTATAATACGTCGATAAATTACCTGGTTCGGGTTCAGCAGGAGGTGGCTCTGGTGTCTCGATCGGCGGAACAGGTGATGGTGTTGGTTCTGTCGACGTAGCTTCAGATGTAGTTTCACTTGCTGGTTCCTTTTTGTCAAAAAACAAAATAACTGAAATACCTGTACCGTCGAATATTAACATAGATCATTTTTCACGACAGGTTTACCATGCTCAAACTTCATTTCAAGGATTTTTAAATGGTACATAAAATGGTGTGGCAGTAAGCAAAACTAAATATGATGCCATATAGTCGTATAATGTATAGAAAGCCTTGCGGAAATAAAAGTTTAAAATTTATAAATGAACCGTAGAACCTACCAATCTTGTCGAATAATGAGAGTTGCTTATCCGCGAGAGGCGCTGCTAAATACATAATATTGAGTAGGAGTATAATATTTTGTATATACACTATATAGCGACATCGCACGCACTACGACGTCTTTGTTGTCGTATTTTCTAATTTTCAATTTTTCGGGGATTTAAAAATCCATTTCCGGAAAGACCGCAACCATCGCTCGTAAAAAGGAATATATATTTTTTAAAGATCGGAATTATTTATATATGGGGAAGAGCCACCAAGTATATGTGTGGATACCCATATAGCTATTTTGGGCGTAATTCTATCTATAGTATAAACCGAATCGAATCTAAAACATAAAAAAAGTTATTTGCATATGTAAAAAGTGTATTTTAAGAATTTTTCAAAAAGTTTTTCCTCAACGTGATTTACTTATAGCTGTTTCAGCTGCAAATATATATTTATTCAACACGAATGAACATTAACTTTAAACGTAAAATCCTTCCTAATATTAAATTTATCGCAATTTGATGTGCAGTACAATAATTAATTTACAAAATAAATACGAGAGGTTAAATTTGCGGATCTCCTGAACTGGCGTCAAATATGCGGTAAATTTCCGTTATTTTACTTATATGTTAATTTTATTTGATTCATCGCGCAATTATAGAGAAATGCCTTCAATCATATTTATTGATTACAAGTAATATTTCCTACCTCCGCACATCATATTTATGTATACTCCTTTACCTTATGCAACTCATTCTGCAAACTCAAAAATTCATGCTCATATATAGGTAAAAAATAAAATAAGTTGAAATATAAAATGCAGGATAATAGGGTAGGGTAAATGTAATAAAACACAATAGGTGATAACAACATTTACACAAAGCATTATTCATTAAATATTCTTTTAAAATTACAATAAAACTTAAATATTCCCTCTTGCAGGCCATACCCTTCAGAAAATTGCAGGCAGGTTCAAAATTTGTCAAACTATTATCTTTTATTCATTTGATTATCATTCGCAGGAACTTGCATTAAAGGTTTTATAATTTTTGTCATGGATATATTAAAAATTAAGGACAGTTTATTATTTCAAAATCAAAATTTAGGTATATAATACAGGAAACAAATTCACGTATAAAAATGTTATAAACATTTTTAAAACCATCCACATAGGTATAACAGTTAAGAAGGATAGTGGTAGGTTGTGAAGTTAATGTGTATAAAGTGTATGTGTAAAGTTTTGTATTTTGGAATATCTTAAAAAGTAAAATGTATTATAACATATTTGAAACAGTAAAAGGAAAGGGTAATGTCGTGCAGTAATAAAAAAAAGTGACTATCGGTCCATCGTTGAGATTATTGGATAGGTCGGTGCGCAATATGAACGTGTATTATTATCGGAATCCCAATTCTCATGCTTCAACTGCAGCCTCTTCCTCTTTTACCTTCTTTTCTTCTCCCTTCTTCGACCATTCGGGTTTCTTCTGCAAAAATAAAATCAATAATCTTAAATTCAAAGTAAGCAAGGTATTGCAGTTAATGCTAATGTTTTTTTTCTGCATTGTAAGCTTGTTAAAATGCTCACAACATAAATAATAATGAGCGCATAATTTAAAATAAAATATGCTAGGATAAACGCAGTGTCGAATTCGGTAGAACAATCCATTCTAGAATGAAAGGTTCATTTAAACTTATAATTTTTTCGACATTTATATCTAGCATTCAGTTTTCTAAAATCTAGATATTCTATTTCTACAATTTCTGGGGAATTGCTGTTAGTATCTTCGGAAGAAATCAAATTAAGAAGAAGCATAATTGTTTAATTCTATGAAAAGCGGTTAAAAAGTATGTTGCCATTTTTATAACTATTCATTTATTTGATATTTATATAAGGCAACATGTTTTTAACGATAAGAGGTTCAAAATAAATTATCTATACATATTTAGAATAAGCTCAGTGCAGCTACAGATAGAAGCGTACATTCCTGCCTAATGTTTTTGAAATAGCTAGCCGAATTTCGTTTCATCTAGAAATTTTCTTTTCTAAGTTTTTACCTTATCTTTTGCAGCATTCTGCAAACATTAAGCAATATTAGTCAACATATGACAGGACAAGAACATTTAATTTTTACAAAACTGTTAAATTTATAACAGACATATAAACTGTAACTAATTCAACAAAATTAATTCCAGTCAATAAATCTGTAATTTTTTCGAGCATGTTTTATACAAAATTGACTATTATATGAATACGTTTTCAATTAGTATACATTATACCATCACTTGTAATTTAAGTTCATAAACAATATTATTTGATTAAATCTCACGAAACTGAAAATGTATTCATATAAATAAAGATAGGATAAATCCCCAACATATATACAGCTGGAAAGCTTGGCAGCTGAACACCAGCAGTGGCATCACGAACGTATGCTGCATGTAAAGAGTTCTAAAAAAAAATTTTTATTTCAGCACCTAAAGTTATTAATACATTATTACATAATATAAATTATTAAATGTGTCTTTTGATGCTTTGAAATTATGTGCATACGCGAAACAAAGATTGCAACCGAAAATAAGAAGTATTAATCACGAGACTTTACAAAAGAGTGAAAATAGAAAATTAATGATATAGAGCGTAAATAAGCCAGCGAGCTAAGCGCTTCTGCAAAATTATTTTATTATACGGAGCGCGAAGAAAAGTGCAATACATTTTAGAGTGAGTCTCACCTTCATGTGTCGTTTTTATTCTTACGAATAATTTTATATATAATCGATAACGTTTTTTATTATATTGTTAGATTAAAAAAGCATAGATAGTACGTCGCGCGAATTGTTAACTTTTGAAAATTAACAACAGTTATAGCTTTTAAAAAGTTTTAATAAAATAAATGGTAAAATAAATCTGTGCATTGAAAAATTGATATCATATTGGCAGGCACAAAAATCTACTGCAGATCAAAAATTGTGTTGTGCACAAAAATATATTAGTCACATTATCATATTTAAAAAATGGTTTGCACAGCTCTAAATTCAAGGAAAAAATTTCTTGAAAATAAGCTGGACAACACAAAAAGGCAACACGATTCGGTTGCAAAAATCATGATCAAAAATATCAAAAAAGTTGTATAAAAAATCCTGGCAGATTGGCATTACAACGAAGGCTAAAAAAGTTCTTCGAATAATGGTTCAATCGAAAAATCATTGTACAATATGTCTAGCAAAATATGTCAATATAATATTAACAAAATACAAAAAATGCAAAAACTGTGTTTCAACGATTTATAAGTAAAAATTTATTAAGTTAAGTTTTTATTAAAAGTCCACATATCACTTATATGAAAAATTAGTTTATTTTTTTACGAATGTTCCGTACTAAGAAGAATCATATCAATATGAATAGTTTTTTATTTAATCATCCTTAAATGTATCATAAAGACTTTAAAATATATAACTGCCAAAAGAAAAAAAAGTAATAAAAATGTGGCTTGATATGAGAATTGCGAAAGATAAGTCCGGTGTGCATATTTATATGCGTGTAAATGAATGCGCGTTGTGTATTTATAACTTTGCAATATTATTTGACTTGATCTTAAATTTGTTTATGTTTTGTATTTTTAAGATTTAAGTTATTGCATTATTGTCTGATGCTGTTTGTACATAATCTACTTCTTCGTCTGCCATTCTGCCTTCTCCTTGTTCTTGGGCTGTGGAGAACAACACATTGCCTAGTCATCTACATACTATACTACTTTTTATTTATATACAGCCTTATCAAGAATCATTTTTTTTTTAAATTTATCAAATATTTTTTTGTTTATCTAAACTAATTGAGTCAAAATTCTAAACGTTTGACAATTTGAATGGAGATCCCTGAAAACACTTATACATTTCTACAATGTTACCAACATTGAGGAACAAGCTAACTGAACTAAAAATTTATACGATTTCGAGAGTAAAAATAAGTAACAATAAACACATAACATTTAAATATCTCAGTCGATATTTACGTATATTAAATAGTGCACCATATCTATTTCATAAAAAATAGATATTAATATAGTTTCTTTCTTTTAAAATTCATAGAAATTTGTATTACTTCAATATACCGATAAATGAAAAACTATATGAAATAGATAAAATAATTTTTACAATTTTATCAACATCAAATAATAAAAAGTAATTTTGTCGTGAGGATTTCATAAAAAATCTCTAATATAATTGTGTTTCTTACCTATTAAGTAGTAAAATTTTTAAAAAGAAAGCTGATTCTTACCTCTTTGTCTTCCTCCTCCAGGGTGAATTCCTTCTTCTTAACTTGCTTAAGTTGGTTACGGAAGTTGAATTCGGCTGCCTTTTTCTGGAGTTTGGCAAACTTGTTTTCATATTTGGAGACCTTCTTTAATGTTGGCTTCATGCTGCATACGTTGCATAGAAAAATAACAGTAATCCATGAAATATAGTAAAAATATTTACAAAACTTTATAACTTAATACTTACAATTTTCCTCGCAGGTCGTTAACCTGGCTGTTTAAATCTGCGATCTAAATTGAGCAAAAAATGGATATAAAATTCATTGTTCAATAATAAATAGGTAGCAAAAGCAATCTACTTTTTAATAAAAATGGAAATTGCAAGGATCATTTTAAGACATTTATACCACATGTTCAATAAACTAAAATTAAAAGTTTTTTACAAAATTAACGAAATTTACTTATAAAAATTGAAAGTTCAGCAGGTAATTTTACGTTCTATTTATGCATAAGCAAAAACATAAATGTAGATAATAGTGTTTAATATCTTATTACTTAATATTGTTAGTACAATCAACAAATATCAGAAATCATATTAACATCAACAATGTAACAAAGCACAAAAAGCATATAGGCACGCTATATTTATCCTTTAAGAAAAATACTGAAATTATAAGTTAATAAACTATAATTAAACTATAAAAAATAATGATAAATTAAGTAATTATAACCAATGACATAATGTGAAACTATATTAATTATGTTTTCAATAATTAATGTAAAAGCTATAAATATTCCCAAATATTTGTGAATGTTCAAAAATTGTAATGTATTAATTTATTATTATTTTTTTTTAATGATAACCTTTCATAGTGACAAAGCCCATGGAAGGAATAGTGTAAGGAAGATGGAAATTAAACTATAATGTTTATAAAAACATTTAATTCATACACAATATAGTTCATGTATTGTAATAAAATTACGGATCAAATTTTTTCAAACGATGTTTCATTAGCTCAGCTGTCATAATTACAATCCGTAATCTGAATATATATGACACATTCTAACAGGACACCGCAATAAAAACAAAAAGGGAACAGTATTTTTGTTGTTTTTGAAAGGCACATACACAGACTACAGTAACAGGTAAAGTTTTCTCAAAGTCTTTGTTCCAACTAGTGATCGAATCTACTAGCTAACAGAGGATAATCAAGAGAACAGGAACACATTTTAAAAACTGTCCATGCTCGAAAATAATTTGGTATCAATTGGACAAAGGATAGACAATAACTCACAATTTCACAGAATCGATTATTTTAACCGATATAAATCATTTCAATGAGTCGGAAGGTGGAAAAGGTTAACATTTACAAAAAACTTCGTCGATTATGCTATTACACAATCGATTTTATACTAACAAATATTAATACGTCAAATGCGGTAATAATTTACACCAGGGATAAATCAAAACGTCATTGGTAACGACGTTAAGGAGAAATATGACGAATGGCAGTCGATTGTTGTCAGTTGAAATTTTAGCCAGCTGGTCACAATCAGCTCTAAATTCCGCAAAGTAGTATATTGTGATTTGTATGCACTCATTTCTTGACAATAATATGATATAAAAGATATAATTGGATGTGAATATATCGTCAAAAAATGAAACATACATCTAAATCCTTTCGATATAGCGAGTAATACATGATATTATTACATCTCGGTCATAGACACCTCGCTTGAATCTAAAAAGGATTTGACAACTTTAATTTATATCAGACCGGTTAATCAACACGAAAACACAATTACAATCGGCGATGTGCGAATCGGTGCAAAATCGACTTGAAGAATTTAGTTTCTCTATTCCCAAAGCATCCAGTCATCAATCATGATGTTTCTTCGTTACATTTTCCGCTTGCACTTATAATTTCAATTTGTTTTAAAACCTTCAAAAACGATCGTATCCTAATGCTAAGGCTTGCTTTTACTGGCACATTTTTTGAAAACAATCTTGGAATATTCACGCAACTTTCATCTAATTGATTATTTAATATTACAACAAAATAATATCAATTAAGGTATTTCAAAATCTTTTTAATGCGAATAAGTCGCGCCTGAAAAATCCAGATAATAGAGAATTTCACAGCATGGCACTTCTCATCGCGTTGTTTGTCAGAATTTTTCCACACGACAAATACTTGCGTCCATTTTGTGAGAGCCTTAAGTGCATTTTTCGCGTGCAATATTAATTCTTGCAGAATCGCTGGATCCTTAAAATTGTTCAACTTATAATAACCAAATAGTTGAAACGTAAAAAAGTAATTAAAGTATATTTATATCTAGATCAAGACCCGTCTATTTCTATTCGTTCACCTATAATAAAATCGATAGGGTTTTCACAGCGACGAATATATGAAGTGCCATACTTCAATACTTCTTACATTGAACTATTTCAGTGATGTAAGTGCATCAACAAAATATAATAGAGCCCTGGCTAACGCATCTCTCACTATTTTTAATCTTTATACGCCATGCATCTAGCTAAAATATGCCGATTCATTAGAAAGATATACCGATTTCCTAATAATACTGGCGTTGACAATTTTTTATTGCAAATACTAATATTGCTAACCTAGCCAGCATTATTTTTGATAAGCCATGCGAAAGTTAGCAAATGCATTAAAGCGATTTTAGTGTAAATTTAAATATTTTACAATTGCGTTGCATTAAACTGATAAGTGCAAAATATTCCCAATTTTTACGCTTAATATTCTGATTTTGCACCGCATACACACTTATTGCACTCATGTAATTATAATAATCGATCCTTACAACCGAAAATTTTTTGTATTTTTTTATATATAATTACATATTGAAGTAATTCGTTTGATTGATCTTTTTTAGGCTTGATATATTAAGGTAACAAATAGTAAATTTTTGTAAAGTGACCGATAAAGTTTAAACTAAAAATTTCAATCAATTTTTTCACAAGTTTTTTTTAAATTTGATTTAGTTGTCAAAAGCAGAGCAATATTTAATATTTTAAAACGTTGTTCTTGGTATGAAACTATTTTTTCTGTCATGTTATATCAAATTAAGCAAACAGTGATGCGTGTATCTGCTTTTGGCACTACTATAAGCACGAAAACTATAAGCTTGCCCAGCCCTGACTAAAAAAAGTCAGACATCAGCACGGTCTTTTTATTTTTCGCATCTTTGTTGATTTTTTTATTAAGTTAGTAGAAAGCTGAATGAAACAATGCCGTGCTGCGATACAAAAAAAAATATTTTAAACATTCTGAAAAAAGAAATTAAAAAAAATCAATAATATATTGTAGAAGTAAAATAAAAATTAAAAAAGACGCAAGAAAAAGTTTATGTATGGAAAGATAGAGAAAGAAATAGAAAGAGAAAGAAGAGAATGCAAAAGACCAAAAACTTAAATAAAGGAAAATTAATTTGTCTGGAGCATTAAGAATTACAGCTTGAAAATCAAAAGTAACGGCACTTCATATAATTCGTTACAAAAATAATCGTACAATGTTTACTAAATACGCGATTTTTTCAGTTTAATAAAAAGATAGCAGGACTGACCAAGTTTATAGCGCGTTTGTTAAAATCGTATTTATAAGTTTTTATTGCGATTTTTCCAATGTAAACAAATATTCGTCAATTTAGAAAATCTTCGGTTCTTCTGATCTTAAAAAAAAAATATTGGGTTAAGATATTTCAAAAACATGTTTATCAAGCGGATGACGAAGGTCTAGTATCTCGTTATTTTCTAGGTCCTTTTAGTAAGTCGTATTCTCGATTAGCGTTGAGTTGAGTTAATGTGATAGATAAGTACAAATGATGTATAGTAAGAGAAATAGAGAGAGAAAAGTAGCTCGTTGTCTCTCTTTGGGAGGAATTTCATCATTAAAAATTAATTTTTTTTATGTACACGGAGAGAAATGAGTGATGAGAGTACAGTATTGATCCCTTTTTTATATCTTGGTGAAGAAAAACCACTGTTTTCATGAATCGGCTTAACTCAAGCTGCTGTCTGTAAAGTGTATTCTTATACACCTGTATACAAGTTCAATCAATCCAAGAATCTTCTTCATTCTCTCCGCGTAAGAGTTTAATGAGAGAAAAAGGGAATTTTGGTTTTGGCGTGACAATAGCAAAAAACCTGGTATATTTGCTTAAAAAACCCTTTTTTCTTTTAATTTCGTTATAATATTATGCTCGTTGCTTTTGTTATATTAATACCTCGTAGTCCCTTTTCCGAACTTCACGCTCCAAATCCCACTTCTGACCCTCACAAATGTAGACGCGCTCATGATACTGCGCACAAATCCGCTTCAATTCGGCTACAAAGAATATGGAGAGAAACCAGACTAAGATATGTTTTATGCTAATTATTTTTCTACGTGAAAAAAAATACTTAGTTACATAAAAAATCTGTTCTGATATGTAATTGAACAGAACAACTCAAGTTTCTATGTAATAATATAAACATTTACATCCTATTGCTATCCAATAATCCCTGTCAAAAGTATGCGAAGAAGATAGGCTATTATTTTACTCAGCGAGTCATACTTGGCATTACTATTCAAAATTAAAAATCTGTTCTTCAATACTATACGAGCTGCTCTGAAAATTCTCTCTTAAGGTTTTGTGGGGTATCAAAGGGGGACAGGCGGTTTTTATTCGTGCGCTCGGAGCTTAGTTTCTGCGGTCATTAAAAAAAAGAAGTAAAATGCACGTGCACCAGTGGGCTGCAGATAAATGTAAATAAAAAAACTCTGGAAATGGTCAGAAGGTTACATCGATCATGTGACGCTACTATGTACTACTGGCGAGATCGGTAAAAATGGAACAAAAAATGAGGGGTGGGGGGGGGGGGGGGATGTGAGAGATAATTTAGACAAAGTAAAAGAGTAAAAACAAAAAATACAAAGTGTGAGAAAGACAAAAAAACGAAAAGGAAAAAGTCTTTTATCACAAAATCGACAATTCCGTGGTTATACAAAATATATATAGGTCGTGTGTGTATACAGATTTTCAGCGAGATGTGCAATTTGCCGATTTTCACAGAGATGGATATGCCAATCGTACATTCGCGCACCGGCATTAGAATTCTCAATACGGCACTCCATTCATTGCGAAAAATAAGCACTTTATATTCACTTTTTCATCTTCTTTTTAACTTTGAATGTACCGGAGAAGATCATTGCTTCGCGATCAAAAATATTTAAAAAAATATAATGCTAGTGAAGATAAGCGCAGCTCTTGCAAATCCAGCTTTTGAATGTCTTTATTGAGAAAAGTCTGAGTGCATGTGCCAGTCTGAGGGTTTCAATTGAATTTTGGTTTGTTTGGCTTTTTTCTCACTTGCAGACGGCTAGTTACCTCATAATCTTTCATTCTACTTTTCCGCTCAAGTTCCCACTTATCGCCCTCGAGATCGTACATTCTTTGCCAGTAGGCTCTACAAATCGTCTGCAGCTCGGCTATAAAAATAAAATAAAAATTCACGAACAAAAATTTGACGGTAATGTGCCACATTCTCCCTTGACTTAAACTTTCCGATGATTGTAGCATTCGTAGCAGGACACATTGTGTCATCAGTTGCAAAGTCTGTCAGCATATTATTACATTTAATTAACTGATTTTTGGTTTTAATTAGCAACTATATACGCCTAATAATTTATCGATAGGTGAAACATCACCGTAACGATCAATTTGAGGAATTGCATTTGTGGACTGTTATTATTGATATTGCAAGATCTGCATCAAATAACATGTCATTGCTGAAGAACGTAAACGAATTAGGAGGAATCAAATGTGAAAAAATGAAGTTTATTATGTATAGAAAGCGCGTAAAAGCGTCACATCGCATTTGCGCCGCGAAATAATTTTTGGAATATACAGGATAAAATTAATATGTGTGAGTTGCAGTTTGTATGTATAAGTATAACATTGAGAGTGCAAAAAGAAAGAAAGAAAAAAAATTAAAAATGATCAAAATACGTGTACACTGCGGCTAATACTGCGATACTACGAAATACTGCAATACTGAAAGATGTAACATTACAACTGCTAATACTGCAATTCTACTATAGGAAATAGAAATATTAGTTAAAGTAAAGAAAATTTGAACTTCAGTCAAAATTTAAAATTAATCGTATGCCTCTTTTTGATTCAAATGTTCTCACTTCGAAAAATTGAAAGTACAGGAAAAATTAAATATATCTTTTTAAGAAAGAACAGATATGGCATTGTGTAGAAATGAGAATAGATATTTTACTAATACGGCTGGGCATTAATTGCACTACCTATTTAGATTATTTGAATATTTTATAATTTGAGAGCTTTCGAGCCTTTAAGAAAAAATGACCTCAAAATCCTTTTTAGCCACTTCATACTCAAGGTCGTACTTCTGCTCCTCAAGGGCG
The DNA here is from genome assembly GCA_020010945.3 of Muscidifurax raptorellus. Lineage (NCBI taxonomy): Eukaryota > Metazoa > Arthropoda > Insecta > Hymenoptera > Pteromalidae > Muscidifurax > Muscidifurax raptorellus. Next base: position 11,952,045 of record CM052079.1, on the reverse strand, counting down.
CTGATCCTCTTATGATACTGGTTTACAATTGATTTCACGGTCGCTGTTAAAATGCGAAATACTGTAAGTTACATGTAATTTTACGTTTTATTAAATACTGTTTCGACAAATATTTTTCTTCAAGTTTTTCCCAGTATTTTTAAACATTTCTAAATCTTCTTCTAGTCGATATCGTGTTGGTATTGTTTTCTATAAATAAATAGCTAATTTTGGGGAACGCTTTTAGACAACGAAAATTCTTCAAAATACAAATAATTTTTTGAAACCACTTATACCATAAATGGTTGCTTTGATGCTGCATAAAACTGGTGATCATTAGAAAATTGCATGAACCTTTTTCAAGATCAAGACGTAATAAATACTTTCCAAGAGAACATAGATTGTGGTTATAAGCTTTCGAGTCAGCGTACAACTATATAGTCGAGAGATTGAGACAAAAAAATTGATTGATCGCAATTGCAATCAAAGATTAAACATTAAAAGTGGAAAAATAAATAACAATATATTATAAAAATCAATGCTTCAATAACTTGAATGAGGCTGTAAAGACTTTTCACAGAAAACGGAAGACATTTGATAAGAGCGCAAAGTGCGTTGCATGAAGACAAATTTTAATAATTTTTTCAATTGGTTAGTCACAGTTGTCAAGTTTTGCGAACCTCAGAAATTTACGTTAGAAAAGTGCGAAAGACCATCGCCAAAAAGATAGACATAGAAATAGACACGTGTACACGAAAAATAAAATACTGAGAAGCAAACTTATTTTTGTCAATCACTTGTGATTACATCATTGTTAAAAATAATACTAATAAAAAAACATCAACACCAGATGGTCATCGATGATTAACGTCAATAACGAACTAATCAACATACGTTTGCTCCTCAGTGCTTGTGTATTATATAAAATCAGCTTAGAGAAGAAAAACAAGAAGAAGAAGAAAAGACAATTTCAAATTCACATGTTAAAACCTTAATGCGAAGCTCTGGTTTAAGCGCGTGAACCGTAACATTGATATAAATACAAGAAAAGTATCATAGAAAGAAAAAAAGTAAAACGCAATAATTATTAATTAATTAATATAAATAAGTGTGTAAAGATTACGAAAAGTACCACGAGGCATATAGATAGATACGAAAAAACAAGTAAAACAGAAAAAAAAGTCAGATAGAGACAAAAAAAAGTATAAACGGAGAGATAGTACGCGGTAAATAAAGTACCTCAAAATCTTTCTTCTTGACAATATATTCGATGTCGAATTTCTTATCCTCCAATTTGGCGATCCTATCATGGTACTCGCGCAGCACCCGCTTGATTGTCTCTGCGCGTTGATTGAAAATGTTTTTGTGTTTTTTAAATGTTTTTAAGATTTATGATAGAAAACCATTTTTAAAGCTTCGAATTAGCAGTGATTGACCTTCAAATCAAGTTAATATCCCGTGTAATCTTGCCATGAAGACTCGAAAATTAATAACATTATTTTTAAAATTTGTTTTCGCAATCATGTGTGTTGTGTGAGTTATGAAATAGATTTGAATAAATTGTCCAAAAAAATATAGCAATGTAACTAAATAATTGTACATTCACATTTATGCACTTTGACGGTAGTCGTAATGTAAAAAGTAAGTGAATCTTATTTAATTTTCTACCTTTGTATTAAATATTCGATGATTGACTTGAAAAACGTACGCTCTAAATATTATGTACTCCAAATCTCTATCTTCTATAAGAATTTATAAAATCATTCTTATTCTAGATTTTACATTATCGTATGTATACCAAACTTTTTTTCAAGTACAGAGACGAGCAAAATAATTTGAACAAACAAAATCTGCAATGACAAAGTTTTGCATATACTATGTCTTTTTTAATTAGAAATTGATACCTAAGTTTGAAATCCACTTGTGGAATAAATCAAGATGTATATTAGAATCAATCTCTTCATATAGTTAAAATTAAAAAAAGCATATACCTTCATTAGCATCGTCGACGTTCTTGGGCTTTCCGCATCGCTCCTCGATGATGCGCCTCCTCTCAGCAGCTTTCCTTTCCTGCTCCTTCTTCAATTCCTCGGCGGCTTTCTTACGCAACAAGAGCTAAAGAAGAGGGTTTGTTTTTTAATAAATAATGATTTTAAGAAGAAAAGATCATTTGAAACTAGTAGTAACATACCCTGAGCTTCTTCTTGCGGTCAGGTGTCATGAAACCCTTCTTTGCCTTCTTGGCCTTGCTCGCCTCTTCGAGACGGGCACGGACTTCAGCCCTTTTCCTGTCCGTCTCAGCCTGCTTCCTCTTCTTTTCCTAAAGTTCGCAGTGTGCAAATTGCGTTTTTCAACAATTAAATACATTTTCACCTATTTTCAGTGCGATACTATAGCGTTTACTCTAAATAATATTATTGTCCGAAATTTTTAAAAAAGTGACGAATGCAAAAAAAATTGTATAGAAATATAGAAAAAATAGAAAAAATAGAAAAAACTTAGATGAGTTTGAAGGCTGAAGAATGTAAAATAAAAATTTAAAAAATGTATAGAATCCAAAAACGTTGTAGACCCCTTTTACGTACATCCTCGATGCGCTTCCTCTGTAAAGAAATAAGAAAAAATACAAATTAGTATCGAGGATTAGAAAAGTTTGCTTTCAAAAGTTGAAGTTATTGAATAACAATATAACATAATCAATTATTGAATTTAAAGTTTTGTAGTTTTAACTTTGCAGCTATTGTGTGTTATTTGCTTGAGATTAAAAGTTAAAAAAATATCTTCTTTATCAATTGTGCTGCTTTTCATATTCATTTTTAAAATTAGTATATTAAAAACTAATTTCTTTTATATAAAAAATATTGATTATTTTTGAAAAATCTATAAAAATGATTGCATAATAATAAATTATCTTAAAATGAGATAATTTGTAAAAAAAATATACGCGTTATAAAAAATGTAGTTATTAAGTATTAGTAATTAGATCACTGTAACTAAATCACTATCATAAGGTTACGTTAAATAAGCTAGATCCGTATATAAACACGGGTCTCTTTGTACAAAACACTTCTAAATTAATGAAAAATCTGCATTAAGTATTTTTAGCGAATATGCGAGTTTTAGCTTAGCCTAAGCGTTCGAACATGCTGCCATATTTATGCAGTATATACATTTGAGTTAACTATCTACTTTACCGCTGTGAGCTCCTGGAATAGAGTGCTGATGGGTAGTTTTTTTATGTTTTTAAATAAGAACCCTCGTAACCCATTAATCAGTTAAAATGTTTGATGCATCGGTAAAACAAATAGAAAAAATGCTTGAATCCATAAAACTTAGAGTAATTATTACAACGTAATTTTGAATCTCTAGTAATAAATATTGCTTGATTTGCCAAATGAGTAAGAGATATTTTCAGCAAGTATTATAATACTATATATACGGTTATCGAGGGTTCATTGTATGTTGGTTGTGGTTTAGATTATTTACAAACACGTAGAAATATGTACAACTGTTGAAAATACTTAAAATTTTCATTTTAACGCACATGCACGATATTCGCGATACAATTTTCATGCTCATAATATACTTGAGAATCATAACGAAAAAATTGAAGAGTGCATGAAAATTCATACCGGATTGTCGCACATGCTTGATATATATATACATTATATGTGTGCGTTGATAGGCCGTTCATAAAGATACAGCGATACTTATGCGCACACGCCATCAAAACTACAGCACTACTAGTTTTCTCCCTTCGTTATGTCAAATTTCGTGGGAGATGTTAGATAATACTTAGGCGTTGTCTTCGTATATACACATGATACATATACGTGTAAGAGCTTATACTACTATTATTTATATATATATACAAGAGAATATGATACAAGAGGATAAACCTTCGACCAAATATACTTAACGATATTGAGAGACAGAGTGCATTTCTATTTTAACCCGCGTACAGATAGACTACTGTTTTAATTCTTGAGTAAAGTATCTCTCTGTCTCATAACATCGCTCGAAATCGTCGCGCGCTTGCTCTAATTTATGCGCGAGAAGACGACTGGGAGTTTTGGCTCGCGTATGCACAGGGTCGTAGTGTGAAATACAGAGATAACAAAACAATTATAGAGCTAGGCTATAAGCAAAAGCAAGCTGTCGTACCTGTTAAACATATGTATACTGCTCGTGTTGAAAGAAAGGTTTTGTTTTTCATTGAATTATTCGGTTGGGTTTGTCGTCGATCAGGTTGTTTATTATTTTCCGACATGTGGCATTTCAAGAGTCCGAAAAATTGACGATGTGAAACGATGGCAGCGCAGGAAACATGAAAGAAGAACATTTTTTCGAAATTAGTGATTTGCTTTTTAATTGCTTATTTATAGACTCGCTAATCATTCTGCAATGATGTCATCTGTAAATTTGCGAGTTTCGAGTAAATGTTTAAATGAAATCATTGTAGAAAAAATTTAATTCTGATGTTATCCAATGACAGCATACAAAAACATTGTAATGCAATGATAATTTTGTGAATTTATATTATGGTATCTTTTGTACTATGTATATGGTCAGATTTCTCTCAATGAATACCTACGCTAATTTATTTTTCCCTGGAAAGTAAGTACTCATTAAACAAACAATTGTGCATATCATATTATACACTGATTTTATATTATTATAAAAAAGATGATAAAAAATAATGCTCGATACATACCTAACCTCATCGTCAGCCATGTTGAAGTTTGGTGGTTAGAAGCTGCTACCTAAAATATCACAAATAATGGTATAAGCATCGTATATATCTTAATTTTCATAAAATTTAATTTTAAAGTTTACTTAAATTAATCAAACGAGAAAACTATTACTTCGATATATATATATATTACATTATTATAAAAATTAAAAAAAAAAATATATATATATATATAAGTAATAGTCTAATATCGTAGACAATTAAAGAAAACGTAAAAAAACAAGTGCGTATAACATCAATGAACGAGACGATCACGTAGGATAGAATATCCGGCGCGCTCAAAAATAGTCTGTAGCTTATTCCCTCTTTTACGTTTGCCCGGACCTACGGCGCCACCCAAATTTGGTTACCACCACTCTCGGCGCAGTAATCAAGCGTACAATATCTTTCTAATTCAGAATGGAGCCTATTCTTTACTGGAATGCGTTGCTTATCAATAAATATTCCAAATTATTAAAAAAAAATTTTTTTTGTCAATTTACGCTAAAGAACAATTAGGTTATAACTGAAATCACAATACCACCATTGATAAAAGCGTTTAACCATATCTTCAGTAACTCAATACCATCTAGCCAGACAACTATGCGCAGTAAAGCAAATTCAATAACATTCTTCCAAACTTCTGGAAAAATTACCGATTCTCAAAAATATCAGCAACAACGCCCTATAAACAGTATGAATTTTCCACGACGAATCGATCGGCATTAGGAAATAATCCGCATCTCGTCTTCCACCTCACAAAAATATGCTAGCAAACGACGAGAAAGAGTGCGAGCACCCACTACGCACGCGCTACTTTTATATTTATAACGAAGAACGGGAGCCGATCGGCCAGCGGGTCTCTAAGTATAGAATTGGGCGAGCCGAAGGCGGCTCCACAGCCATTCCAAGTCATACTCGCCGCCTGGACGCCAACGCATTCGCGGCTCCGGTGTCGGGAAAACTGGGGAAGCCGATCGTATATACCCACCGCCGCCTCTTGCAAAAATAGTCTCGGCGCAGGGCAAAAGCAATGGGGCCGAGAGCGCCCGCCGTGTCTTTTTAAAGCTCCCGAGAGCTTTTTTTCTTTAACCGACACGGTGTATTTTTTTGTAAAAATTTTGAAGAAAAAAGATGAGGATTAATTACAGGATGCTCGTATGAATGTGTCTGCGTGTGAAGTGTATATACGTGTTGGCGAATAGAGCTTGCTGCCAAATTATGCAATTTCACAAGCCTTTGAGAAAAGCTCGTATATATAGGGTGGAGAATTTGAACAATCGGAAGGTTTCTTTACTCAAGCTTCTATAAATATAAACTGTTCATCGCTCGCTGCTGCAACTCTTACTAAAATTAGAAGGATCACTCGGCGATTTACTAACGCAACTTATATACTCAACTATATGTACACGGATTATCGCCTCGACTCGACGATCGGATGAAAGTTTGACCAAGTGTATTCGAGAATTCAACGAAGATAATCGGGTGTTTGTATGGAAAGTGATAAACGAATGAAACTCAAAGATTACAAATAAATAATAAAGGGGGTTGAGAAAAAAAATTTCACAAAGCAGCATCAGCTGTCAGAGATTCACAGTATAAAATCTAACCGTTATATCCGTCGACACGTGTATACAACAGCACTTTCGTCAAAACTCCAGACACTCTGAGACTTAACGATTTCCAGGCACTTATGAAAACCAATCGATATAGCAAAACCGAGAAGAAATTCTCTCCGATCGCACCTCCCACTGATATGATGAACTCTCTTACCTTGAAGTTGTATACCGAACGAGCGGCTGCGTGTGACTAGTCAACCTGGTCGTCTGCAGCTGACTGTAAGAGTCATCGGGTAACAGAAGCTTCTTCTTCAGCGCGAGAAAGAGAGAGAGACAGCTATAGAGCTGCTTCGACGATTGGTCGCGACGATTTTAGGCAGCTTCTCTCTCTCTCTATCGCACTTTCGCCCCTTTGCGTATACGCGTAAGCTTAAAAATAGCCGATCTCAAAACGGAACCGCGTCACGAGTTGGGCTCCGGGAGCTTTTACTTCTGCTGCTACACCGTTGAGGCTTTCTGTTAGCTTTTTACCACGACTTTCCAGAATTTCTTCTTCTTGTTTTTCTTTTTTTTTATCAACCACATTTTTATCGTACGCTTTCGTAATGCCGCTGATATAATATATTCCAAAGGCTGTACAACGAGCATCAAGCTCTAATTATAGCATTTTTTTACTTTTTTCCGCTTTTAAAAAAGCTTGTATATGTATATATATATACCGCGTCCCAAAAACTATTCGTTCGGCGAGCATTTATCAGATTCTAAATATAATACAGTTTGACTGGGAATATTGCTGATATTTAATGCAGAAGATATCGATCGCTGTCGATGTTGGATTAGTGACAAGCGAATATACATCGATATCTCCTTGTACATCGGCGTTCAATGCCAATATACCGGCCAGCTCTTATTTTTGTTTTGATCGAATGAGGAAGTGCTGGCAATTGCAGCCGCAATACTGATTGATTTTGCATACGAACTGTCAATTAGACGAGATACACGCGCGATTCGAGTCTACTGGAAAGAATTTCGATTTATTATATACGCGCATCAGAGCTTATTGTATATTACGTAATGTAATGCGATGTGGATATTATTACAGAAACGCCGGAAATTCATTCGAATGAGTATATAGTACGTATACGGGAATATCATTGAAATTTTATTGAAATCGAGCTTCTAATTATAACGGACTGGACAATTGTTTTGAAACAGACGAGAAAAATCATACCACAACAATCGTGGGTTATATGGGCGTGCCATTCAATCTTTAACAGCTTCGGGTTACCAAAGTCGCGAGGAATATCTTTTTCGAGCTTTTTATTCATTTCAAAATAATTTTTTTAAATATGGTCTTTGCCAGTATTTAAATGATAATTAAACGATATAAGAAAACTGCTGATGATATTTTTTTTTACAAACGTAATTACTGTACGAGTTTATTTTTATTCATTGCAGAATCATTGGTATATAGATTTCTGACGTATTTTCACGTATATAACTTTATAAAGGTAAATTCGATTTTATAAATAAAGTTTTTGCTGTAATTAATTATTTATTTTTTCCGATTTGCAGAATCAGGTTTCCATTTTCTTCTCCAGCTCAATCTATTCTTGCCTCAGCTTTACTTTATAAAAAGTTAGAACACTTATCACCTGAAAAACTACTAGCTATATACTCATCGTAACTAAACAAATGGTAAACAGCATTATCTAATTCGTTGAAAATCTGCCAAGCTATTTAGAATTCTGTAATTCCTTTTTTCTGTATATCTATAAAAAAGAAATCAGTGCACATTTTACTTGTAGTAAATGAGTATATCTGTATAATGATATTTCAATAAACGTTTCACAAATAATATGCTATACTTAACACGTTTAATAACGTGTCAATGAATGGACTCTGATTTTTTACGTGACGACCATCGAAGCATCTATATGCATGTTAGTTGAATATATATATATATATAAAGATCCAACGCATCTCATATCGCGACGAAGCTGGTAAAACCTCTCGCTGTTTTATCACTGAAAGATAAGTCTGATAGGGGAACTTAAATTTTTATACAAGAGATGGCGACCAGAAGGTCGATTAGTTAAAGCATCGTTGATAATTATATATTATTGAAAGTTGTATAAATAATAAAAAAAAGTAAATAAAATAAAAGAAAAATAAAATTGTTTGATTTAGACTAAGTGACAATTAATAATATAGAGATATACGAATTTCGTAAACTTGTTTGTTAATACTTGGGATATAATATGAAACTTGTTATTTTATTTACAACCACGACAGCGGTTTAACCTTTTTTTTGTTCTCTATATACTCGAGAATACATATTACTTCATCCTAAAGGATCCATTTATAGTGAGCTCAGAGATTTACGAGCATATGTCGTCATTATATTATATTAAAGGTATTAGATAATACCTTTAATAATTCATTGACAATGGTTTCATATTTCTCGTACAACATATACGCAATATTAATTGCAAAATCGACTTGGATCAAATTAATCATCAACAAATATAACCTTTAGCTGTAAAAAACACAACTAGTCATATAACTCTCCGAGCCTGCCATTATAAACAGACCCCCTGACCCATTATAAAACCACTAATCTACAAACGTTAATAGTTTGCTTAGGCTCGACCCGCAAATTGTCAAACAAATGCCTTCACCCCCAGCAATATATACCAGTTAGAACCAAAACGAGCCACGACCAAACGGCAAACAACTCGACAGCCCTCGTAATTGTTAAAAAATAAATTCTTCTGAGCAACAAAACCAAATTAAAAGCACAAAAAAGCTGGAGTATTATAATCCAACAATCGCATATTATTCCAACGAGAAGCCAAAAGACAGAGTCGCTCTATACTCATAAAGCAATAGACCTCGCTTACCTCGAGAGATGAGAGAGAGAGAGGGAGAGAGAAAGAGCATATATCCGCAGCCTCTGCAGCAGATCGCCGTGGCCCCGGCTGCAACGCTTGCACTTCACATTCCCCCACCCTCGTATGCGCGTCAAACCTCTTTCACCCCTTTCTAGCTTGCGAGAGCGAGAGAGACAGAGAGAAAGATCGGGCTGTACCTTCAGGCTGCATACAGTCCAGGCTACAGCCGCCGCCGCCGCCGCCGCCGCCGCCGCTGGGTTCAGAGTCGATTTCTATTTTTAGAATGTGGGTCACCCATAAACCCGACGCGCGCGAGAGAGAACTTGTCCCGTGACGTCACGGGAGCAAGCGGTTGTCCTGGCAACAGGAACGCCAGGTCAACTACCTCGATGCACCGCTTTGCCTCCCTCTCTCTCTCTCTCTCACACTCTCTCTCTTGGTCTTTTGGACGAATATCTCGCAGTCCCCTCTCTCGCTGTGCGCACGCGAGCTGAGGTGATGTAGATATATATATATATATATATACATGTAGGCCTGTGGGTATACGCGATGCCAAGCCACCAACGACCTAATAGATAAACCGATATTCTCAATTTGGGGATCAATAATAGAGGGCAATTGATAAGATGTGCTGGGTACGCGGCAAGTTCAAAGGAGGCTAAGAGGAGAATAAGAATCGGGATGTTTTTATCTTAGGCTGGTGCGAGAGGCGGTTGACGCGATGCGTGACCTGAAAGCGCTGTTAATTTAGTCCGTGATTTTTACGCACAAGAATAAATGATTTTAAAACGAAGAGAAACTTCCCTATCGCTCTTCTGATATATATTGGTACAACTGAGGCTTGAAAATTATATCTATTTAGGAAAAATATCGCAAGGAGCAGATATACAGGCCTCTTTGGCTCGTGCGCGAGAGCTTGCAAGCTCCGGTCGAAGATGCGGGCTATATATCGCTCAGTTCACAAGGGCTAAGCGTATGCCGTGCATTATGCCATCCTTTTGCAGACACGGGTTTCCTCTCGTTGCATTGAAAAATTAATACACTCGGTTTGTAAAATTAACTTAACGACACTGGGACGTGTATAAGCCTGCTCTTGGTTAATGAGGGCCCGAAGGTATTTAACGTGTACAAGTAGACGTGCTAAATTCGTATATTTAGCGGGAGAAGACAGTTTTTAGTGTACACGCTACGCCGGGAGAGTTAGAAACTGATGTAATTTTGTTAATACAACTAACATAATTGTATATTCGAGGTTTAGAATTGCCGCGTAGACTCTCTATAGATTAGAGTGGTATAGTGCGTCTAATATTCTAAGGTATAATAGACCGCGTTTAAAACGTTGGTCCTCTTTTTCCTGGTAACCGCCGAAGCGTTAGGACGTTCGCCAACTTCTACTCTTAGTGTAATTAAAGATAGTACTAAACAATTATATTGACTTTATTGGACCTAGCTTCATACACCTGCTTCCATATATAAAATATCAGAAACTAATTTTGCGTCGTGCATTTTTCCGGATAATAATGCGTTACTCGCAAGTCGATTTCGATGAATGAATCGTCCGTCGTTGCTGAGCTGAATTTTTCTATTTACTTTCCCAGTACAAGTATCATACAATCGTGACACATTAATTCGAGTGATATATACATGCTAGTAAGTACAACTTATAGTTATCGCGAGCTATAAATGCACACTTTTCTTCGTAATTATAAAAACGCAACAACGGGTCATTCATGAGTACCGCGTTCTTTCACGCGTTCGATAATAATTAAATAAAAAATGTATAATCATCGGAAAAAGTCTCACGAATGTGATCATCATAAGTGTATCCGAGTCCAAGAGCCAATGCCGCAAGGCACCGGATTATCCTCTGCTCGTCAATACGAGCCGCCGACTGCGCTCTTCCGAGTATAATACGGATATAGTGCGGTATAGGTCGAGTCGCGGCGGTGCCAAGCTTTTCGTTACTGAATCGCGGGACTGAAACAAACGCGTGACGTAAGCGACGCGGCTGTGGAGGGGTTTGAAAATATTTTCATATAGCTATTGTTACGATGTTTTTATATCGGGTGTATTATTATATATAGGTACACACTTTGTTCCTGACCTAATAATATGGTACGTGTATGTGCAGTTTTTGCTGAATGTAACGGCGCTTTTTGTTAGGAGAAAAAATAATAAATACACGAGTTATCGATCAGTATACATATATTGTATATGCTTGTATGAGTTGCGAATTTTGGTGTTTGGAGTAGCGATGACTCAGGTGTGGGTTAAATGAAATTTTGATGTGCAGTAATAGATCTGTCAGATCTTAGTAAGCGTTTCAGCCTTGAAATTCAGCGTTCGAAGATTCGTGAGCAATATTAGCTTGCAAATATACGTAACATAGATTCCAGATTTACGTAACGTAGACGTTGATGAACTCGACTTTTCCGTAATAACGGACTATAACGTCGCTTCCTATAAAGGTCTAGACCAGGACCTGAGAATAAAATAAATGAAGTAAAACCATGAGATGTAAAAACAAGCCTTTTCTGACTCCTGCTAGTCTTGGTATACAGGATATAAGCTACGAATTAAACAATCGCGAGATATAAATAAAGATCCTAGCCACGAGTCCGTAATATACCCTTCCGCAGTCTGCTTACATATACACCATAACAATAAACGACACAAATATAAAGGCCTGCATTCTCCCGCAACCATTGATCTCCATCCCTCGAAACCGCTTCGTTCCAGCCATACATACATATATATATATATATATATATATATATATATATATATATATATATATATATATATATATATATCGCAGCCTCCGTATATACACTCCCACGATATCGCAGGGGACTAGGCGCGGCCTGCTTCGCAAAGTCCAGCATTTTCCAGATCGCCAAGAGTTTGGCGTTGGACTAGTGATCCAGCAGCAGCAGCAGCAGCAGCAGAAGAGCGCTAGTGGCATTAATGTTGGCGCATGACCCAGATTCACCCGGGCAATGACGTTGAGGGTAGTGACGTCATAGAGAAACGGCTAAACTAGGTTGCGGGGTCGTAGCACCTTGTCGCGTTCGCGCACGCAAGAGATGCGATATGCGATGGCTGCTGCAGCCAAGAACACAGAGAGATAAGTCCTATATTACAGCGTCGATTTTCCGGAACAACAATCGCGAGCCTCGATCTCTTGTTCCTCGCTCCTATATGTACGACGAACGAAAACAAACAAACAAACAAACGCGCGATTGTACAGGTATATGTGTACAAGTGTATATATATATATATATATATATATATATATATATATATATATATATATATGTGGTTTATATATATGCAGATAATATGCACGGGAGGGACTACCTCGTGTATGCTGGTATATATAGGTATAATGTATAAACGGAGTATATATATATATATAGGCGTTTGAGAAAGTGGGAGGAAGGACGAGGACGAGGACGATCCGAGAGCTATATACTGCAGCAGCTAACTAGTTAGCCATGGAAAGGAGAGACGAAACGGTTAGCGGATCTCATGAATGGCCGCGTAATGTGAATGAAGTTCCAGTGACCTAGTTTGCACAGGGGGAAAACGGGAGAGAGAGAGAGAGAGAGAGAGAGAAGCTCGCTCGCTCGCAGTTCTGCCACACCACAGCTATGCGCTGCTCTTTTCTCCTTCGCTCTCTCACCGCCGATGCGAATTCGTTCTCATATATATAATATATGCATATTACGTGATTGATCGCTATGCATATACACGTACGAAATCGGCCATCAACGATCGGTTCATTCAAAGCCTCCGGCGTGTATACCGCGAGCTCCTCTCCATCGGCAACGATCGGCTCGCAAAAAAGCTCCGCTCCGCGATAATGTGTTTTTCCTTTAACGCATATAATAAACACACACACACCCGCAGGGGTGGGAGGCCGAAGACTGCGCGTCCCTGGAAAAGGCCACGTGGTGAGGTGCGCGCGGAACAATCAGCTCGGTGACGTCATGGCCCGACGAGCCAATCGCTCCTCGGCTCCATTCAAAGCTGCGAAGCGCCGTCGCGAAAGCCGCCGACCTCGCGCGCCACCGCCGGCAGTAGAGCCTCTCCGAGTTCCGTCAGACTCCAGCGCGAGGCGGCCGACTGCAGTTCGTCCTCGACTACTGCTCCGATACTACCTGACCTCCTGATGCTGCTGCCGCTGCTGATATAGAGGGACTTGTTAATATTTTGCATTTTTTTTTGTTCAATATTCTTGTTGTGCGACTGAAGAGTATATTCGAGGATGTAGGGATGTATATAAAATAGTGTTTGTTTTATATCGATACGTTTGCTTGTATGATTTTCAAACGCGACTTCTCGATTTTAGTTTGTCTAACGATTTTTCATAACTGATACTAACCGTAAAATAACATTCTATCGACCCTACGAACGACGATCGCACCAACTGGCTCGACTCTGCGCAGACGACTTATAAATATACGGTAAGAAGCCACTATATACTTCTCTATCTCTGAAAGCACGATCTGCCAAATTCATTTTTTTGTCTCTCGCATGTGCGCTTACACATCCTTCTCCACCTCTTTCCAAAAAAAAAAATCATAATCCACAAGCAGCCCGCTCTCGTCCTCTCTTTCAGAATGAAAACTAGACCGTAGACGTGTTTTTCCTCCCGTCCTCTCTCGCTCCCTCGTTAATTGGGTCAAAATATGTACAGGCTCGTTGATCGAGGGGTGGCAGTACAGAACCCTTTCTCTCTCTCTCTCTCTCTCTCTCTCTCTCTCTCTCTCTCTCTCTCTCTCTCTCTCTCTCTCTCTCTCTCTCTCTCTCTCTCTCTCTCTCTCTCTCTCTCTCTCTCTCTCTCTCTCTCTCTCTCTCTCTCTCTCTCTCTCTCTCTCTCTCTCTCTCTGGCGGGAAATGCACGTCATGCTAAAGGGGGGTGGTAGTGACGTCAGGCCGAGACCAGGCAGCGATTGGCTGTTGGCCGGCTGACGTTATACTCCTCTTCTGTATAAAGCTGGACGCGCATGGGGGGGGGGGGGGAGGGCGCGGGAGGCAGGAGAGAGTGCAACGGGGTTCAAAGTCCCAGTTTCCCAAGGCTGCCCGATCCGAGAGGTCACCGAGCCGGAGCAGCCTCCTCTCTGTTCTGCTGTTGGTATATATGCGTTATATACACGCACTAGGCTTTCTATTTATTATTATATACATACATAGTCTATCTCTATCTACTCTCTTGCACTGCATTCGATCGACTTTCTTCTTCTTTTATTCAGCCGCGTTGAGTCCAGCAGTGTTTGTTTAATTCTCTCGCTTCGAAAATGAGCGATTCTTCAATGTTCCCTTATTCGCCCCGTGCGTGTGTGGATACACTGCACGATAATCCGGGAATATTCGGAATTATTAGCCCTCGGAAGCGCGTCGTCGAAAGAGAGGAATGGAGTATCATGACCCGCTGACCCACATTCATGTTTGCGTCATTCACAATCTCGCCCCACTCTTCCCCGATACAATTTTTTTCGCACTTGCTTATCAAACGCCTCTCTTCGAAATTTCCCAAAAAATCTCCACAATAACTACAACTTCGTTTTTCGCTTTCTTCCTCCTTTCCCCGCAATATCCGAAACTCTATATACGAAACTCAATGAACAATCGCGGCCTTGGCTATGTACTATCGCACACAGGCCACATTATCGCCGACCCAAATGTATCCCCCCGCAAGCTATTAATAAAAGCGGCGCCCTTCCACATACTCGCGCATCGAAAGGATAAATATAAAAATCTTCGGAAGCTTGCGGAAAGTCGATAACCTCTCTGTGTGCGCGCAAACACGGCGCGAGGAGGGACGTGCAGATAGCCAGAGGGAGGAGAGAGAGAGAGAGAGGGAGTCGGAAGTTCAGTGGCCCAGCGCAGGCGTGTTACGCTCTGACGTCATGGCAACTCGCGAGTGACGTCACTGGTTCGCGCCGCCCTGCGGAGTCGCTCTCTCCGCTGCTGCCAGTCGAGATTCTGATGTGCTTCCGCGAGGAGCTCCTCCTTCTGCAGTCGTTCCTTTATTCTCGTGTCTATTTCATAAAGCTTTCTCTATATATACACACACACACACACGCGCGCATACACCTACTATTACTATCATTATTATATCGTTATTCTACACTTTTTCTTTTCTTTACTTTTTTACTGTATAATATGCGCCATTTGTTCTATAATTCAGAGAATAAATAGGTTTGTTGAAAAGAAAATCAAGCTTTCGCGCCCCAGTGAGAAGTTCTCTGCAGTACCCAGGTAGGTCGATAAAGTCAGTAGGACGGGATAGCCGCTCTTACTGCATTATTAAAAGAGCACACAGAGCGACTAACGGGGGTAGGCTTCTCTCTCCGCGGCCGACCCTCCGATGGCGCGACTGTCTTCGTTTCCGTCTGACTATAGCCGTAGCTTTACTACTTGCTTAACGCCGTCGGCTCTCTTTTTTTCCTCTACGTATGATGTACACCTGCGATCGATCTAAGATCTCATTTTTCTCTTCTATTTATAATGTCACACTCGAGATTGGTTGGTATGAAATACTCGAATCTTTTATCCGTGACAAATCTTAATTTATGTTCATATGTACATACGTATATGAAATGTATATGCGATGGCTCTACATACATATAGACGTGTAATCTAGGCTACGCGCGTTTCCGAGTCGCGCGAGTCCTACGGGGCTTCCCGAGTCGAGGGGCGGCAGTGGCGATTAATCCAGTTTACCTAGCGCGCAGCCCTGGGGCTTCTTATGCACCGGAGCGACGACGCTTGGAATGCCGAGCGATGGAACATGATTTTTTGTACATGCCTCTTTTTTGTAATTTTGAATTTCCCGCGCGCAGAGCTTTTTGTGCTTTGAGCCACTCTTCGTTGTATCGGCGTTCTGTGTATACGTGATTGTTAGAAAATAAAGATAACGATAAATTTGTACATCGAAATCAAGAGGGAAGAAGACGACGACGTTGGAGCATCAGAGAGGAAGAAAGAAGATATACATATATAAATAGGCAAGCCGTCTTATGTTTCTGTCTTATTTCATTGTACATTTGCGATATGAAATATGACATAAACTTAAGGTGGTTACCTATAGAACCGACGCTCGCGCGCACAGTTCAACGAAGACATCGTCGACGCATCTTCTTTTTCGCATCGACATCTGCATATGTATCTATACTAATTACTCTCAGGTAAAATAAATCTGTATATATATAACATGTAGGTGTATGTATGTAGATGTGCATATGTATAAGCAAAAGGTCGGCCTAGAGCAGTTGTCTAGACGAGGAATGGATATCGGCGTGTAAGTATATGGACACGAGGGGCTATATACAGGGGGAAGCCTCAGGGGAGGCTAAGCCGAATCCCGCCAAGTGTCGTCCAAGAGCTTACCCGGCTAGTGTTACCCTGTTTCGAGGCGACTCTGCCTGCAGAAAAAGAGAAAGATGTATTCGCATTCTACCCTATAGTCTGCGTGTGTGTGTGTGTATGTGTCCGCGTTGCGGATTCGATTGGATTTCACCTCCTTCCGATATTTATTTACTCAAAGGATTGTTATAAGTTCATTGCTTCAAGATTTGTTGTTTCTTCACTCGAAGCTCAATTGTGGAATGTTAATTTTAGCGGGAAATACTCTCAGAGTAAAAGTAAGCCTTTAACTCTAATTAAAAAAAAATTTTTTGGAAAATATTATGCATACGAATTATTTTGTTTGGGTACTATGCGTATGGATCTATATATGTGTATATTTGAAACTGTGCAAGAAGTATGTTCAATTATAATTTCCATTTTAATAAAAACGAAAATCAATCAGTTTAAAACATTTGATTTCCATTGCAACTGAATTTGTAATCATTTGTCATATAAAGACCACAGAGCAAGGTCTATTGCAATGTATCTGATACAAGCGAACAGTACGTAACATAGAAAACAGGTAACAAATTTAGAAAAAAGAAGATCGAAATGAGTTTCGGATGAAAATGTATAATCTTTCGTTCAAGCACGAGAATAAAACAATTTAATTTTAAGAGCCTTTCTAGTCTTAATTATTTTGAAGTTGTCGGCGACGAGTCGAGCCGGCGGAAACCGATACACGAAAACGGAGTTTAGAATCGCGATAGGAAATATATAAAAGAAAATTCAGCGCTCGCTCTAATGCCCCGTATCCTGATGTTTGCGGAACGAGATAATTGCCTTCTTGCAGCGACGACAGCACAGTAGCAGCTAGCGTTTTTTTAAGGATTCCCCTCGTTGACAATATCATTAAACACGGCCCGTTTACTCACCCACTTGGACTCTTACATAATCTCTCTTTCTCTCTCGCTCACGTATACACAATATGCACGCCTTCGACATTTCTCGAAAAGCAAAAAATTTAAACAAAATCATCGGTTTCTCAACACATGCATACACAGATATACATACGCGTGTACATGTATAAGTACATACATCTACTCAAGCATTAAAAGCTGGGCGGGCTAGCGAGCGATTGGATTGCCGAAGCCTCTTGCCATTGGTCGATGGATTAACGCCGACCACGTGGGGACGGCCGGCTATATAAAGTCCCGAGCAGCCATCGAGGCGCCGACAATAGTGCTACGGACTCAGTGCTCGAACCAAGTGCCTTTCTTTCTTTCTTTCTTTCATATTTCCACCTTCGGGGCCCGCACGCACACGCATACGACATACGACAATTTCGTGCGCGGCGACAGTGTGCAGTGCTGAATCAACAGTGAGGACATTCGAAGTATCAAAATAATAATATAGTCACGCACAGATATAATATATACACAACCCGATCATTTTTCGAGGCGCAATTTTTAATACGCAGTTACGGGGCAAGACGATCCAGTGGAAATTCAGCAAAGTGACAGCGGACCAGCATGTGTAGGTGTAATATCGATTCTCCGCACAGTATATATAATGACTTCCTCCCTCATTTCACTTGTCATTTACCCATGTAATTTTCACTTTAGATGCCATTGGTATAATTTTTTTTCTTCGCTACTTACAATCGCACTGATTTCCGCCCGAGTAACATGTCGCACCAAGTACAGAAAAGTAGACTCGTAAAAAGAAAAGTTATTCAGCCGAGTTGCAAACAACTGGTAGTTTATATAGAAGCCATGCGAGCAAGATCGAAGTCAATGAATTTTGCATCGGCGCTTCGAGCGTTCGACTGGCCTATCTTTTTCTCTCTAACTACGCGATGCAAGGCTGTAGTTTGCGCTTATATACGGTCTATAGGACAGAGCTATAAGCTGCATTTGACATTTTTATAGCAAGCTGCTAACCGCGGAAACGTATACAAGAATAATCGAACCGACGAGCAAGTAGTGTGTAATAGAAGATATTAATGAAAAAAAATCGATGAAAAATTTCGCTTTTATTTATATATATATGCGCCGTTTCGCGCGGTATTAATCACATTTTTTTGCATCTATAGGTACAGAGTAGAAAGCTATAGATAAATATAATGGCGATCGATTTTTCGTCGCAACGTCTTTACACGGGCGCAGTCCTCCTTTTCTCCGTAGAGTAGCACATATATACACTGGCCTGCACTGTACGCATTGATTTTTAAATAATTCGAGCATTCATTAATTCCGCTATGCAGCCGTACACTATTGATCTCGGATTGTCATTATTATAGCGGACGCGCTGTTTACAATTAAAGAAAAGAAGAAAACGTTGATGAAGGAAAAGCGGAAGATAAGAAGCAATAGAGAATAAGAGAATGGACCCCAGTGCAGCTGCTGGCCACTGCACAAGATTAGACATAAGACTCTTGTGCGTGTGACAGCGGCTATGATGGGGCTTCCGCGATACAGCTTAAAATTCGACGAGCAGCGAAAGGGAACACCGTGGAAATACAGCCTATATGTATAATATATGACGCTTGCAGGTAAGGTTCTCTCGCTCTCTTTCCTCTCTTCCATCCCCCGCGAAGACCTACCGCAACGCGCGACTGAATGTACATATATATGTATCGCTTTCGCCCTCGCCTATACGACCTATGGCTTACACAATATATTACGGAAGCTACGGAAACCGGAGATCGACGGACACTGCTCGATTACCTTCCGCCCCATTCTCTCTTTCTCTACTTGGCGCACAGGGAAGAGAGGACACGTCGGAGGCAATGAACGACACCTCTTCATCTAATATAAAAAACACTTTATTTTTTTCTCTCTCTCTCTCTCTCTCTCTCTCGCTCTCGCTCTCTCTCTCTCTCATATGTATGCGTGTATAAGAGCTATGCCACGGAAACTCGGTAATGTAGATTTGTTTTGGTAA
This sequence comes from Muscidifurax raptorellus, assembly GCA_020010945.3. NCBI lineage: Eukaryota > Metazoa > Arthropoda > Insecta > Hymenoptera > Pteromalidae > Muscidifurax > Muscidifurax raptorellus. The sequence goes on along the minus strand of CM052079.1, from coordinate 11,932,579 downwards.
GTAACCGAAGTGTGCGTACGTGTGTTGCATACGTATATATTGTCAAATATCACATCAATGCGTTGGATTTAGTCATATAGTTATCCGTGTGTCAAACAGAATCGCTGAGCGCAAACAACAAATCAATTTTACTTCCTTTTTTTAAGTATCGAAAAATATATGCATTGCAGAAAAACACTGTATAGCAACTGCATCGTAATTAGTCTACGTACAAAGAGTGAGTGAGAAGTATAATGCTACGAGCTGATTTATACACCAGTTAAAAAATCAGCATCGCTGCTCACTGCGAAACATTCGACGCGCTTACAATTCTTGCCATCGCTATCACATTGTATACTTTCGTCTTCCCGTGAATTATATTTATTAACTTGCTTGGGCAAATTTGTAATCCCAATACACCATGTAGTGGTATCGGCGATATCCGATGACTCTACAACAAAAATTCAAACATGCTGGCTAAATGAATATTGAGTAAACTCAATTCAGGCCCATATTCTTTCATGACTCCCCTGGTTGGTGCATTAGGACGAGATATGCAATGTAGAGGCTTGTATGTATAATTAAAGAATAAACATATAAAACTGTTCTTGTATATACTATATGTGTTATCAACTAAACATAATCGATGTTGTGAAACGTGTGCTGTTTTGGTACGTATTTCACAATGCTTTTGGAGAATTTCAGTGACTCAGAACCGCTGACGAAAACGTGCGATGCAAGCACAGGTGTCAGAAAATATCTCTATATTCACCTGGTCCGCTGGTACTGAATCTCTCTTGACAAGCGATGGTCTGTAGCATCGTCGTAGCGCGACCACCTATGGCATTAGGCTCCACCCGCAATGCCTGTTTCAAGTGGTGGATCGCACCGGAATAATTTCCTTTTATGTGCAATAGTGTTCCGTAAAGGAAATTGGTCATTGGCTGCAATGTGCATGATAAATTTTGGTCAGTTACCGTGTATGCATAATGTATTTAATAATAAAGAACATTTTCGTAATTCAAGTAAAGAGTGATATCGATCGAAGGTTTAATGTTACGAAATAATATCTCACTTATACAGCTTCTTGGTGCAAGCAGTAATCTGCTACGATTTCAATAAAGCAACGCTCGAGTATCGATGAGACGCTTTAATTAAATACTTATGCACTTAAACAAAACTTGTTCGGGTTCAAAACTTTCAATGTTGTTGCAAAATATAAAAAGTTATTTTATTATACACTAAGAGGAAATAAAGAGACTGAAAAAAAGAAATCGTTGTGTTTGTGCGTTTTTAACTCTTCTTTCATTATTTAACATATTTCAACACTATAGTAATTTCTACCTAATAAATTTATTTCGTTAAATTTGCGTCATTATTCCAAGATACCTAATTATTACAATATTCACTAAGAGCTTTAATCAAACAAATGATTTGAGACAGCAGATTTAAACATATCAATGCACTCTCTTCTTAATTGTGAAAATAAATAATGATTGGATTGCATAACTTACTTCAACGGAATTGATTTTAAATGCCTCTTCCGTAACTAGCAGTGCATTGTCAATGAGACTAAATTTATGACTAATTGATGCAATGCTGATAAGCGGGACATCTTTGAATTTGTTAGACACGGAATCGAGCGCGAGCTGAAGACAGTCTAGTGCATTGCGAGGCTTCCCCACAACACGCCAATGCAGCGAAGCAAGCATCGACAGCACCCACGGAGCTGCTACTTTCTAGGAATAAAACAAGCGCGTTATATTTTTTCTTATATTTTTCACTTCTGGACAATTTAAATAAATGTGTAATCGCCTCGATTTTACCGTGTATATTTTAATTTCTGAATACATACCTGCAAGTTTCACCTTTACCAACCACACTGTTTTGCCGACTTGAAACATCACGGTACTTTGGCTGTATAATTATGTTATTTTTATGACTAGTATTAATATATTCATTTAAAACTTAGCAGCTTAAAATTTACATGAAATTACGTACACTCGTGGTCAACCGTTAATTATTTATTTCATTCGTTCGATCGATAAAATCAAGGCGAAAATGTTATACGTCCAATGAAACCAAACCTACCGAATTTGTTGCTGTTAAAATACGTTGGCCTATTTCAGAAATCTCAGCATCATTGACTAGTGCCGTTAACATTGGTGTGAGACTTGTATCAGGTAAATTGTAACCAGTTGTAGCTTTCACCAATTCTGGTGGAATATACTTTCTATCAAATGACTTTGGTACTTCGCAGATTGGTGGATACCAGGGTAATGGATGCTCTTTGTCAGGGTCAATACCTATTAATTCACTTACGAATAGATATGTCCTAAAAATACATATTTTAAAAATTATTGCTTGCAGAAACGAGAAGTTTTTAATGTTTTATGATCACATTTATAAAATGCTTACACATAGCCTTTATTTTCAGGTGGCAAGTACACTGGCACGTACTGTTTTACATCAAGAACAAAAGGCATTAAACTTTCGCAATAAGACTCAGATGGCCAATCTGGCTTTTCAAACGGTTCTGATGATTCCTTTATTTCTAGATTATGGTATTTTGGTCTACCAGTTGGCTCCATAAAAACAGTAGAAAATTGTGTATAATCTGGCGTCTGACTAAAGTGATCTAAATTTTCTACAAATTGAACAACACGAGAATTTTATAAAAATGATTTCTTTTTTATCGAAAGAGAATCCTCTCGTTTACTTACCACTTGTGATTTTTGACTTTGTCATTCGCTCGCGTATTTCCTTAGCTTGATTTTCAACGTTTTTTAAAACTTGCAAATTAACGCCAAAATCAATTTGTAATTTTTGTGCCAACATCTGTCTCTCAGACATAATATCACAGGAAAGTATTGATTTATCACCGCTTCTCTGCATACAAGATTGTCCACGGCTTGTTAAAATAGAGTTTAAGCTGTCATCTTGAATCTCATCTTGAGCATTGAGAAAAGGCATCTGCTTGATGTCTTCCCACAGTATTTTTTCTTGAAATCTTATCAATTCAGTTTGATCATTGTGATAGGCACGAAGTTCAGTTAAAATAACAAGCAATTGTCTGCAATAAACAAGAATATACAAGAAGATGTAATCTCTACCAGCGACAAAATATGGTTTATGTTTTGTACTACTTACTGGTACAAAGCACTTAAGGAACTCTCTAATTTTAATTTACATAGAATATTGTGTTTTGCACTTCGAGACATGTCCAAACTCGGATCTAATTTTAAAGAACTATCATAAAACTCTATTGATTTATTGTATTCACCCAAATATGCATAGACGTTTGCAAGAGCAAGATGGTGCAAACTCTCTGAAGGGGCATATTCAATTGCTGTATGCAGTAACACAGCTGCATCTAACGAATGATTAGCAGCATGGAGAATTCCACCTGCAGTCAAAAGAGGTATATCTCGATGTTGCCTAAAAAGAATAATAATGATAATTGGTAAATAAAACTCTTATTGAGAAACGTAACACTAGCTTACTAATCTTATTTACCTTGGTGCCTTTACAATGGCTCTTCGAGCACATTCTAGAGCATTGTAAGCATCACCTTTGATTCGCCAGAATATGCTGGCTAAGTTTAAATGCAACCATGAAGTATTATTACGCATCAAGCCATGAGCCACTGTGTGACCAAGGTCGCTAAGATCCATATTTGGTGGGATGAATTTCATTAAGCCTTTTTCCTGCTGCTGAGTTAACTTTTTTCTATCACGCATTGCCTAAAAATGAAATAAAAAATCTTAAACAATGAATAAAACAAAAAGTGAAAAGTTTAAAAATTACTTACACTGAGGTGCTCAAAAGTATGCATACTGAAATCTAATGGAAAAGTTTTCTTACAATCTGGAACTCTTTTCTTCTCTTCAATTTGTACATCATTAAGGTAAAAGTCATCATATCTGTTGATTACAATACAGTTCATTATTCTCACAAGCCAATAAACATACATCTACTTAACACAATTATTATTAAAAATATCTCACGTTATTCCTTCTCTAAATCCTCCATCTAATACAATACTGTGATGAGAGTCTAACTTAACATTATATTGTTCCGTTAGTAAACAGTCAATATCAGTCATATGTAAACCATTTTCTACGTCTGATGCAGATCGCAGGCCAACAAACTGATTATCAATTATAGCCTTTCTGGTTCGCATACTTTCAAATAATTTGATGACAGAATCACATCGATTTCCTTGCTCCAAAAATGACAGCAAATCATAAGGCTGTTGCATTTGAAAAATGGAGATGGGCTAGAATAAAAACAATAAAATTTTGGTATAAAATATGTAAATAATACTATAATAATTTGGACATTGAAGATGCACATAATAATAACGTGGAAAGCGCGATAACCTCGAAAATATTGGCATATAAGGATATACAGTGCGAGGTAAACGAAAGATTTTGAAAGACGATATAAATGTCAATATTTCCATACCATTGATTGAATTCTCCCATTTTCTGCAACAACCCAATGTGTCGTTGCCGATATTCCAACAATAACCTCGAAAAAGACGAACAATAGTCTGCAACATCTAAGTTTTGTCATCGTAATAATGAATAAGGCCAGCCTTATTTAAGTCAGTGTAGTATCTCGGAATAAGCTCCTTTTTGCCGAATTGCCGTTGTTAATTGCCGTCCAAATGCAAGCCTTCTAATCTAATAAATCTGATGTTGCGATTAGCTGTAATATCTGAGTGAAATAGGTCCGCTAATACCGCTAATAATGGTCCATTTGGTGCATCGACGTGCATCGGAACACATTAATGAAATGCTAATGACTTGCATTTATCGTCTGGAAGTACAGACAAGGAAAATTAAGCACTACTTATAACCTATAACATGGTCAACAAACAGCTTTCGCTCCACTTCGACGCAAGCTTTGACTGATCTATGCAATATGTGTGTTACATATCATATATATCTATATATACCTATATTGTGTATATAGGTATATATATACACTTTTTAATTACAAGTTTGTTTAACGCATATAAGGTCTGCTCACTTGTCAAGATTTGTCACGAGCGTGTCAAGTACCGTCATTCAACTGATTTCTATGCAATATAGATATTATAAATAAAGAAGAAATAAAACAAATTACTTTCAACATGCTATATATATAGCAAAAAAACAACATTCATTGGAACCACCGTAAACGTCATGCGCCACTTCGGGTCTGAAATAGGCATAACCAAAATATGTTGTGGTTTGATATATCAACTTATACCTAAGTATTAGAATTTTCGCGCGCTAATACAGGCGACCTATTCTGCTATACTGCGCCTGCGCGAACCGCGCGGCGCGCAGCCATTTTGTAATAATAATCAAAGCATTTCGAAGCCACAATCGAATTCCCAACTCCCACTTCATAGCGCAGCGCAGCCCTATAGCTGCTCTCGAGTGACGCGTTAAATAATAATTATAAGAGCTTGGCGCCCTTACCGGCTCCAAGTATACAGGTGTACATATAATATGCCAGACACACTACCTAAGCAGAAGCTCTAGAGTGACGTATTCATCGAGACCTTCAACTTTGGAAGTACCTAAGTAGTCGACCAGCCAGCGTCCGTCTGCGTTCGCACAACTTCAAGCGAGAGAGAGAGAGAGAGAGAGAGTAGAGAACAGTTTTGGGCTTGGGCACGCGATACTCAGTTGTTGCACTAAAGGACACATCGAGACCCTGAAAATGGGTGAAGATTTCAATGGAGGTATGTTTACTGTTTTTGTTTATTCCACTCCTCTTTATTTCTCTCATGCATTGAATTATGGCTAATTGTTTTCATGTTTCGCAAGTGCGTTATTCCGAAGGTGTACCCTTGCCGATAGCCAACAATGGCCGCGTCCTTTCCATCTTTCAACACTGCTTAGTACCTTTTAAATCAAAATATGATCATGTTCTCTTCACAGTTTTCGTTTTCATTACTTTTATTGTCACAGTTTACATTTTTCATTATTTAGTTTGATGCAAACTTGCTTTATTTACATGGCCACTTTATCCTATAACCTCAAAATCTCAAACTCGTGATTGTCATGCTAATCAATGCTATTATATGTTTTGCAGACCGAGAACGCCAGGATCGTGATAGGGACAGGGATCGTGAAAAGGATAGAGAACGTGATAGGGATAGGGGAGATAGGGGGGATAGGGGAGATAGAGGGGGTGACAGAGAACGTGAAAGAGACCGTGATAAGGATAGAAGGCACAGGTCACGAAGCAGAGACCGCAGGAAACGCTCCAGATCAAGGAGTAAAGAGAGGACTCGGGACCGCAGGAGAAGTAACTCACCTAAAAAAAGTCGTAATTCAAGAAGGCGAAAGCTTTCGCTCTACTGGGATGTCCCACCACCAGGATTCGAACACATTACTCCTTTACAGGTGAGATTTTCTTAGCACTTTTGACTTGTATTACAACTATCGCATAAATAGAAATTTCCAGTAACCTTTTTCATGTTTATGTTATTATAGTACAAGGCTATGCAAGCTGCTGGTCAAATTCCAGCAAATATAGTTGCTGATACACCACAAGCTGCAGTACCAGTTGTAGGTAGCACAATTACCAGGCAAGCTAGAAGATTATATGTTGGTAACATTCCTTTTGGAGTCACAGAAGAAGAGATGATGGAATTCTTCAATCAACAAATGCATCTGTCTGGTCTGGCCCAAGCAGCTGGAAATCCTGTATTAGCTTGTCAAATTAATCTTGACAAAAACTTTGCTTTCCTAGAGGTATTTAAACTTTTCTCTTATTCTCAATCTGTACAAAAATGAGTGTTATTAAAAAATGTGTATTTATATTTTCAGTTCCGATCAATAGATGAAACAACACAAGCCATGGCTTTCGATGGTATCAATTTCAAAGGACAGAGTTTGAAAATCAGGAGACCACATGATTATCAACCAATGCCTGGCATGACTGATAATCCTAGTATGAATGTCCCAGGTATGATATCTGCTATGAGTGAATCCATACACTTTCAGTGTGCCATATCTTAGTTATTAGATCTATGCTTATTAAAGCCTTAAGTAACTTTTAAACTATGTATATTCACGTTTTCAATTTCTTTTCAGATTCACCCCACAAGATTTTCATCGGTGGCTTACCAAATTACTTAAACGAAGAGCAGGTATGTGGGCTAATTGTTTTTATAACAAACATTTATCGTATATTTTTGAACGTTGTTCTCGTGCACTGAGGTACGTTTGCTCGTTTCGTGGATAAAGTTTAAACTACCGCGAGCAAAACCACAAAAAGTCTTCAGTCGAAGAAGACGTTCAGTTGGTGTAAATAGTTCAATTGAACTATTAATATTGACTTATTCGGTATGATATTTTCTATGGTTCAGTCATTGTCTGATAGTTGTAATGTAACAAAAAGCCAGTATTTATAGCTAAATTAGCTCACTGACTTTCGTCTGACGAAGGTGCTCGATTTTCATAGAGGTATGTATATCTCGCTCAATTCCATCGTTGATTAGGTTAGGGACATTATCAAGCATTAATTATCGAGAATTAGATAGCTTATTGAGTCAAACAACAGTTAGGAACTTAGATTCCGGTAAAAATCGAAAATTTCTTTGACTACTTAAATTTGATTTTAAATTGTGTAAATTGATGTGACTTTTTTTTACTTAAATAATAAACATTAGGAAATTATCACAGCTGAAACTCATAAATTTAACAAATAATATTTTAGTTCTTAACTAAATTTTCATGAAAAAAGTATTAAATTTTTTTTCCGCGATCGATATAGATTACTATTGGCAATCAAGATTCTACAATTACCTAGATTAGTACATTGTTAGAATACATTTTATATATTCCTATTTATAGAAATATATCAAATATTAATAATGTTGTTGTTTTTGTTAAAGTAAATGTCAAAAGTATCATTGAAAAAAAGCTTCTTTCACGGACAGCGTGATAGCCACTTAGAGACGTTACAGCTTTGATAAACAACGCGGCTCATCGACAAAGAAGAAAAATTCTTTTTCAGCCTTTTTTAGGCACATTGTGGACACTTCCGGTGATGTACGAAAGTACAAAATTTTTCATTAGATGTAGGGGAGACTAAAAAAATGTTTTCTATTAACGTTCAATATTATTTGTGTCTTATTTATTCTTTTAATATGTCCGTTTGTATACAAGTTAAAGGCAATATTATACTCATTTGCAAACTAAAAAAGAAAAAATTGGTCTCCCCTACAGAACAGGAGCACGATTTTAGGAAGAAAGGAATTTATACAGAAGTCGAAAAGACGTGGGAAAGGGGGAAAGTGGTTTACATTTTACAGGCAAAAAGTACGATTCATTCTTGGGCAATATAGAATTCATTGCATTGCTATAATTTGTCAAACAATAATAGAGCATAACAATCGAATTTCTTCATTGTTCATGAATGATATTGTGCCTGCTGCTGGAGAGCGAGAGTGAGAATCCGAGACAAGATATATACGAGGATGTCCCTTTTTTTTTTATTATTTAGGTAAAAGTGGGAGTCAGTCGACGGTCTTTTTCAGCTTTTCCATTTCCAAAAACAGAGCCAAAACAGACGATTTTTTTAGGTACGACACAAAAACGTCTGTGAATTTTCCCTCTTTGCAGCTATTTTCTTTCCAGGCTTACTTTTTTCAGGCTTCGTCTTCAAGACTGCCTTATAATGTATGTTTTACAGGGTAACGCGATATGAAAAATGAAATTAAAAGAAAGAAAAAAAGTCGAGATTTTCGTAGATTTTTCAGGGACAAGTGTTTTGAAGAGAAAAAAACTTGCTCAAGATGCAAAACAAAACAAAAAATCGTTTTCAGAAAAATAAATGATGTATCAGTATTCCCTTTCTCCCCATTTCTTAGCTTAGGGTCGCGCCGATCAAAAGCATTTGCTTACCACTACTACTACCACTTCTACTACTGAACATGACAATAAAGCACACTGCCTGGGGAGAGGCTTGCGCAGTCCCTCAAGGCAAGTACTTAAAACTAAATTCTGTCTCTCTCTCTCTCATCTATCTTCTCCTTCGAGGACGATATCTTTCATTGAGAACAAAAAAAATATATACCGACTTTACAGAACCTTTCTCTAAACCGAGATGAGATCTTGCATGACTCATGATAATTATGGTATAAAAACCATTCTTAACAATTGACGTCGATCTGGGCAAGTTGCTAAACGATTATAGTAAAGATCATTCAAACATTTCTTTTCTTCCGTATTTAAGAGAACGTTATTATGCAACCTGCCGGGTCTTATGGCATCATAAAGTGTTTTCAGGGCCCAAGGACTATAAGTGCTCTAGTGGGGTCCAGTAAGTATCCCTAACCATACGTATAAGAAAGAAGCGGAAATATTCGCTTTTCTTAAAATAACTGCGCAGCGCAATTGAGGGTTTAAAAAAATGTTCTAATTTATTGTGAGCCCAACCATGAACTACAGTACAATATCGAATAATAAAAAAACGAATGAATACATCGAGATAAGAAAACTTTTGTCATTGAATAGTTGAGTACAGCGTAAACGAAGTGATCAAGTTTAACGAAAGTCTCTTCTCTCGGTGTGTCTATGAACGAAAATTACGAAGCCTCGAGACAGAATCATTAAACATTATTATCGTAAAATTTACAGGTAAAGGAGCTGTTGATGAGCTTCGGACAGTTGCGGGCATTCAATCTCGTCAAGGACTCTGCGACGGGCTTATCAAAGGGCTACGCGTTCTGCGAGTATGTTGATGTTTCGATGACGGATCAGGCTATCGCCGGCCTCAATGGTATGCAACTGGGTGATAAGAAACTCATAGTCCAACGCGCCAGTGTTGGTGCAAAGAACCCGATGATTGGCGCACAGGCACCGGTGCAGATCCAGGTACCGGGACTATCTATGGTTGGAACGAGCGGACCGCCTACTGAGGTAAGAAAACTTATAAAATATTAAAAGAATAATGCAATTTTTCTCGATTACTTATGGATTGTTACGTGTTACTAGGTCTTGTGCTTGCTCAATATGGTCACACCTGAGGAGCTTATGGAGGAAGAGGAATACGAAGACATTCTCGAAGATATCAAAGAAGAATGTAACAAGTATGGCGTCGTTCGATCTGTTGAAATACCGAGGCCCATTGAAGGTGTAGACGTACCTGGATGTGGCAAGGTATGTATTATCACTTTACAACTGTGTAGCTAATTATTTTGGTATGTCATTATTGAATTTAAATCACTTTTTTCTTTTACAGGTATTTGTTGAATTTAATAGTGTACTCGACTGTCAGAAAGCACAACAAACCCTAACAGGTCGTAAATTCAATAATCGGGTTGTTGTCACATCATACTTCGACCCAGACAAATATCACAGAAGAGAATTTTAATAATATTAACCAATCAACCTTATATTCTGTCCTTGTTGGATTTTCATTTACAATCTGACAATACTATTGTCACAATAGTTTTAAAAAAATACGAAATAAAAAACTACGGTAAATGTATTTATACATTTAATTAATTTATTTGTGAATTTAACTCCAGAAATTACATAAAGCTACGCCGATAAGCATCGTTAAAATTGTATAAAGGTGAACAATAATCATGAGCATATATCTTAAAATGTGACCGAATATATTTGAAAAGAATATCTGGATAGCAGGATTATTAATTAGTTGAACAGACCGAAATCAATATAGTCTATATGAATTTTTTTATAAAACAATATAGCTATCTAATGAACTTATGCTGGAGTAATTGAAATATAGATGTGGAGGTAGCTATATGTAGGAGGAACAAATTATTTACCAATACTTATGGAAAAGATATTTGGTTTATTTATTACCTACATGGTTTTTCTTCTACTTCATTTATTGTACAAAAATTACAATTAAATATCTAGTGCATTGGATCCTGGTAAACAGTTGATTAAATAAAAAATCATTTAATAAAATAATTATAAACTATAACTTTACGTCTATTCTTATAAAAATACTTAATAAAAAAATCGATTTAATGATAAATTCACACGTCATCTTGCATCGCTGGTTGATATGAAGGCACTTCACTAACTTCGATCGAGTCAATAACCAACTTTTTCAACAGTAGATACAAACCAGCCCCGACTACCAACATGCTGAGACCGGAAATTACGGCAATTGACCAAGCTGGAATGGCTGTACCCTCTGAAAAGAAAAGATCCCGTTATCCGAATTGAATTATCTACTTTCTTCAAGGCATACTTACTGTAATAGCGTCTAGTGATGGTTTTACGTCCTCGTAAAATTTTTCGCCTTGCCTCGGTTTCACCGAGGAAAATTCCCATGATAACTGAACAAAGAACATTTTTTATGATAAATAAATAGCAGAAAATTAGGATTAAAATAGAAAAAAGTATAAAGTCTGACATCGTAAGGAAGTAGGGGTTCTCGAATTCAACAATATAGCGTATATCATTTGTATGGAACGTGTTTTTGTTTGCACATACGTCATTATTCTGACAATATTCAATTTCAACTAAAGTTTGCATTATTATAGTATATGGCGTAATTTTGTTGAAAGCGTACATTCATCTAATAACTCAACTGTTCGAAACTGAGGTACCCTCCTGTTTTTATATCTCCTACATATAACGCACTGTAGCTATATCCGAGAGTATATAGCTATAGTAATAATGGAAATTATTACGCTCAATTTAATAATTACAATAACAATGGGAAAAATCCAAAAGTACTTACGAAACCCTACGGCGAAATAGTACAAAATACTTCGCGAACGCATATTGATGTCAGACTCTCGCAGTATAAACTAAAATCAGGTATAAAAGTTCGAGAGAGCGTCTCGAGTAAGACTGAGTTAAAACTGGGCGGATTCTTATCTCGGCCGGAATTCTCGGTGAATCAACAGCCAACTGATAAGCTCTTTTCCAGATAGCAGGTGTGTCTTTATCTCCCACACATGAGTCTATACATCTAGATATACGTACATACACGCCGTGACTTCCCGCATATATAGGTACAAACATGGGAATAGTGCGGGTCTCTGAAAATTTTCTCTCGTTCAACATGCGTATAGCCCATATTTTTTGATATAGGTATATCCATTATAAAACATATCCGCATAACGGGTGTGAAAAAAGAGCCATAAAAATCATGCCGCAGTAGATTAAGTTTCGGCTGGGAGCAGGGGGGTGTATCTGAAAATCAATAGGGGTCCCCTGCATCTCTCGAGGCGTAAGATGCGCAGGTGCGCATGCCCCGTTGCTCTGGACTGTGCTTTCGCTCAGTCCAGTGCCAGCTTCCAGCGGCTTCAGAAGCCGAATTGATTATCCGAGGAGAAAATAAAATAAATAATAAGAGCGAGATGTCGAGTAACAAGGGCAACGTTAAGCCGCCTAGGAAACTCACCGCCAAGGAGCCCCACGAGATGAGCCACGCAGAGAAGCTGCGACTCATCGACGATGAACTCAATGCTTTTTACAAGTGAGTTACAAAATAAAAATAAATTAATAAAATTATTAATAATTTTAAAAATATGAATAATACGAGAACGAATCGTTTGTCCATCAGGTACTGTCAGCAGGCCGGCTTTACCGAAGAAGAAATGGACATTATCTGCCAACCCCTGGTGGCTGCTATGCGTCGTTCCTGGCTTCAACTGGTCTTCCAGGCATCTCTGATCCTCATCGGTATAGGCACCTTGATATGCCTGGCCGGTCAGTTGGACTTCGTCGGCGCGCATTTCTCAGCTTTAGGACGGCTGGTCATGATCAAGCTCCTGCCGGTGTGGAACTGGCAGCCGCTCTACTACGAGAACTGCATGATGAACAACCCCTTCTACCAGGACTACCCCATCTCCGAGGAGGACTGCGTCGCTTGCGAAGCTTTGGAAAGCATCGACCGACTGTCCGATGTTCGTTACCGCCAGCTGGTCGACAACTACTTCAGTCGCGACGCACCGGCCATCATCACCGACGCCATGCACTCCTGGAGCGCCATGAACACCGACTTCTTCTGGTTCGAGAATATCACCCAGCTGTACCTGGAGAATGAGAGACTCATGGAGACGGTACCCTGTGCGCTCACGTCGAATCTGAGAACCGGCTCCTCCGACTTGGCAGCTTTTCTAAGACGAGTTCATTCGCCCGGTGTTGCCAAGTGGTTTGTCCACTGGCAGAATTGCGATATCAACGCGGTGAAGGTGCTCAGGAAGTACTACCAGAGGCCCTACTTCCTGTCGAGTACTGTGTCGCCGGCGCACTTCAACTGGGTCCTCATGTCATCGGATTACAACAGTCCTAATTACAAAAGGGTTGAGCTGGACTCGGGACTCATCGCGTTGGCGCAGCTGAGGGGTGCGACGCAGTTGCGACTGACCCCTATCAATCCCTGCAACAGCTCCTGTCCGGAGCTCATTGCTGATCTTCATCAGGGTGAAATGCGTACGTTATCTCATTTATATATGAACTCGATTGTCTATACTTACCATTATTCGTTATTAATTGGGCTTATTATCGTTGCAGTCGTGTTCACCAACTTGATGTGGAACCTCGAGTACGCGCCGATGAGGGGACTGGATAACATAGCCATCCTGACGGAAACCGTATGGGAAGAGGAAACGTAAAGCTGTTGCGGCTTGTTTGTATCTTGTCACTTATGTACACTACCAAAAAATCATAATAAATAACGTGAAATAATAATAATTAAAAAAATAAGAATAATAAGAGAAAGCGTTTTTCTTCATTTATATACTATATGACTAGATTAGAAGTAACAACAGACAAGATTCGTCTTTTTTTATTAAGTAATCGTTCCATAATAACATTGTGTTTTGCTTATCTAGTCGACTTTTCTTCGGTATTGTTTTCAATTTACTTGATTTCACTCGCATTTTTATTTCGAACTTCCGATCGATTGGTCGCTGCGCTCTTTCCTTCAACTCTCATATCTCTTTTCCTCTCGCTCTCTCTCCCTCTCTCTCTCTCTCTCCCTCTCTCTCTCTCTTATCTACAATTGCTGCTGGCGCCGCATCACATCCGTGTCATTCCTCATGAGATAAAAAGAAGAGAAAGCTACAGAAGAATCAACAACGAGTAATAAGAGACAGGTTTTCATTTTTTTGTTACTTTGTCCTCTTTTTTTCCTCCGTTATTTTCTCTACTCCTTTTTTTAAATGTACAATCGTCACATACCTATCCCGTTCATTCTCGTATATTTTTTTTCTGTGTGTATTTGTATATATATATATTTATATATATAGGAAACGTGGCTGACCATTTGGCATTCATGTATTATATCTCGTTGATGCGACACATACACGTATTCAAAGATGGGTATACATATACATATGACGTTTTTTGTTGTCTGAGGACACAACTTCTCATTCTCGATTAATTGAGTGTATCGTGTATATTCCTTTCTCTCTCGGAGGATATTTCAGTTTTTTAAGCGTTTCTGCTATCATATGCGCACTTCCATGTGTGGATGTATGTGCTGAAGGTAAACGACGACGCATTATTCGAATTGTCCGTACACTGCATATATGAGGAATGCAAGAAAGATCATGGTAAATTACTTTTTTCGCACAAAAGTGAGGAAACTTATTATTTTCCACACAAACCAGTCAAATTTTTTTCGTTTGTCTGGGATGATAAAAGCTAAAAAATCTTACCAGTATACGTGGGCTTTTGTATATATTGTTTCCTCGCTTCAGTGAGAAACTAATCATTTCCAGTCGTTTAGATCTCCATATATATTATTTCGATGGACGAACCAATATATACATTGAATTGTTTTAAATTATTATTTGTAATACAAGAAGTCACATGAGGTTGCTAAATACTATTCAGTATCGACACGTAATCGTTGAAACGAAAATTTTAATTCCTACAGATCTGCTTTGGTCAAGTAGTTTAATTTATCTGATTGAGAAGAGAAATAGGGGAATTATAACAGGTATGATTCTTTTTTGTTAACTAACATACATATTTATCTTGGGATCCATTCAATTTTTATAACAACGAAAACACACTCGGATTCTCAGCGTTTTTTATTTACACAGGAAACATGATAATAAGCAAACTAAACATTAGATTGTATAAAATTAGTTAACTGCTTGTTTGAATTAGCAACTTTCGTACTCATATAGTGATTACAATTTTTTTTTATTGAAATGTTACATTGTTATATATATAGCCCAGTTATATATCAAGATGTGTAATATTCTCACGACTCAATTTTTTTTCAAATTATTCTCAGCATTTATAGATTTTTTAGACCATGTATACTTTTTCATGTACTATTCATGTAATTTTTATTAATATAAAACTCTAATTGTCAAAATGTTTCCAGCTTTCTTTTATTAATATTCTCACTTTAACGAAAAGATAGAAATTTCCAGAACTGACGGCGCAGCAAGTATTTCTCTTCTTTACGTTATTACGAATTCGTATATAAGCAACATTACTTTGAGATTAAAAAAGAAACTTAGTGCTCATTTAAACAAAAAATTACAAGAAACATTGTACAGAGACATTGAAACAAGTAATTTTATTACGTATAGGTGCAGCGAATCACTAAAATTTATTTTGAATGAATATTATTTGAAAACTCAATTTTAATCCTCGCGATGAATTCTGTGTTAGCATTAGATCTTGGATTAATCGTACTTTTATCTAATAAAAATTATCAATTAAAATAGAATTGGAAATTAAATTTTATTGTTGGACCTTAAAGTGTTATCAGACTTTTGTACTACTATGGCAAAAATCGTCCTTTTTCGATTTTTAGTAGTAATCTCATTACTATAACGCTTTATTCGTTATTGTTTAACATAGTAAGAAATTCACACAAACTCTGTCCTTGTCAATCAAGACGTTCGATCTCTGCACGACAACTTCTGCGTTTTATTCCGAATTCAACCATTCACTTTGTACTTATCTCTTTTCGACACGCGCATATATATTCAAAGATACTTATATATGTACAACAATATCAACAAGATCAGCAGCCATACATTACTTGTGTATTATAACGCATAAGCGGCAAGCCCGTTTCATTTTTATCCTGCTCATTAATTAAGTTTTCTATTTGATATTATAATAAGAATTTCATTTAAATTTGGCTCACTGAATTAAAATTTGAAAAATTATATAAAAATACTTTGAATATTCAGTTGAAAGGATTAAATATTTTAAAGATTGAACCAGTGCCACATGTAGTCTGCAATGTGTACCATACTCATCTTTAATCGAATATTTTTTATTTTATAAGTAAAAGACATTGTATTACTACATAAATGGCTAATAATAACGTTTTCTGGGACATGTTCATTACATAGGCTTAAACAGTAAATCCATTTTGCAATATCCAATCCAATAATAATAATATATACTGTGTTAAACGCTGTATGGAGCGTAATACATCGTTTCAGCCATTAAAAACTGATTGACATCAAACTGTTTTACAAGTTAAAAAAAATAATTTCTGAATAATGCGAATGATTTTTAAACCTAATACAAACCATTTTGTAGAACATTTTAAAGGAAGTAAAAATTTTAAATTAATAGAAGTTCAGTGAAGATGAGAAATCCAAGTTAAACACAGAAATTATCCTCCTAATCTAAAAAAGACATTGTAATCAATCTATTTCAGTTGTAATTGGTTGTTTAATTGGCCCATTCGATTGCCCAGTCGTATTATTCATTGGCAAATCAGAACATGCGAATATGAATTGAATTCCTAATCTCAAAAAGTGAAGAGTGAGGAAATATAGAACGCGCGTAGCGCATCTAAAGTCGCTAGTAAATATAACAGATATCTGATGTGAGAATAAACTTTTCCCAATTTCATAAAGACGCTATTTTCTTTGAATAACAAGAACGCTGTAAATTGGCCAGAATTTTAATGAATTAGTAATTAAAGTGTCTATTGAATACGTTTTTAACCGTCTTTGATGTGAGCTTTGTTTATAAATGTATAATATCGGGCAAAGATCGAACGTCTTCTTGAAATTGACGAGATTTTTATATTTGCATTTATAATATATATTCGTTTCCAGTCAACGTAACAACAAATTAATTACAGCCTATGATCCATGAAACGTACAGACGCACTTTGCCGATTTTTTTATAGATTTCTTTTTTAACTTTCTGCTAGATTATCAAAGCCCACTGGTTGTGTTTATATATCGCACGCGAAGAATTTTTTTTCAATAATGATGATCACGTTATATTCTCACCTTCTTTTATTCACTAAATTCAATTTCATTTTGTCAGTTATTTTCTTCTTTATATTCATTGCAGTTAACATCGGCAAAAGAGAACTAAAGATATAGAGGATACTTTGTACAAAATACGATACAAGTAGCGATGTAACAACGATTTGCAATAGTTAAATATATATATATATGTATGTACGTATATATATATATATATATATATATATATATATATATATATATATATATATATATATATATATATATATATATATATATATATATAAATAAGTATGTATAGTATGTATAATATGTATATGTTTTATGTATATTTTTATATGTATATTATTTATAAGTCATTATTATATAATTTTCATTGATACACGCACACGCGTGTAAAACGCAGCACACGCGTATCGCCTTCGCAATTTCTATCGTTCGAATAGTTATATTTATTAACGAGATTAATCGATTTACAACTTCGGTCATCCAATTTAAACTTAATGATCCTTCTTAACTTTGCGTAGAATCTTAATACTTTGATGACAATACAGGTCATTCAGTAATAAAAGAATTCAATATAGCTATAACGATGATAGTCGTTTTACAATCGACGTATATTATGCCCCGACTTTTGAAAATGTATACTTAATGAAATTCATACACGCATTTAATCGAATCTTAGTGAAATGTAAATAGAGACGTCGGCGATGCAACAATTTTATGTGCTATAATTGATTTGATGCACAAAATTAATGCAGTAGCTCATCGATATAAACATGATTATTCTAACTTGAAAAAATTCGTTTTGAATTAACGTAATTATACGTAAATAATAAAATTAGTTTATTTTAACAATTCAATATACATTTTTTTTATCTATTTTCTCAACGAAACTATATAGCAATATTTTATTTCGGTTCAGAACGAATTTTTACAGTTAGTCGCAGACCAACGGCATTTTCATAATAGAGCTAGTATACATCTGTCGTTAACACGGGAGAACTTGTTCAATAGCGGAATGAATAATGTTTGTCATTTATTAACAATAACTTATGAGATCCAAAGTATATATAGAAAAATTTGCGCTAGTATAGAAGATTGCAAAAGGCATTCGTTGACGCATACAAATAAACGGTTAAATTTATATCTCGAATGAGTACAATATATAGAGAATGATTAATATGCGAAGAGCGACGTCGCCAGCCTCGTCGTTTTCTCTTTCGCGCATCTAACAATCATTTATTTTTATTTTTATTTTTTTTACTTGCGCTGATATTTTAGTTCCATTATTTGATTCTCCGTATCCCATGGTTTATTGAATCCTTTTGTTTTAAATTACTTTATCTATGTATTATTTTTGCGTCGTCATCAGTCATTATTCACAGAGGAACACACTCATTATTATTTCACGATATACTTAAGTTCCGATAAATTTAGCTCTTGTATACTTGTCCGCTCGTGTAGACGCTCTCTCATTCTTACAGTTTCGTACGATAGCGTTTCTTGTTTGTTTGTTTTTTTTTTTAATAATTACGATAATCATCTGCATTCGCACCGT
This sequence comes from Muscidifurax raptorellus, assembly GCA_020010945.3. Classification (NCBI taxonomy): domain Eukaryota; kingdom Metazoa; phylum Arthropoda; class Insecta; order Hymenoptera; family Pteromalidae; genus Muscidifurax; species Muscidifurax raptorellus. The sequence continues at coordinate 11,913,824 of CM052079.1, read as the reverse complement.
ATGCTCGCATTACAATCGCGATAAGTTTTCATCATTTTAAAATAATCATAACTGCATTAAACTTTATAAGATATGATTATTGTTTGTGTCAGGGTTTGAGGCATCTCAAGGCACGCCCGCCTCCCGTCCGTCATTTTCCTACGTAATAATCACTATCTATCTGGCTAATCGATATATAACTAAGTCTCAATCGACCAACGCGTTATACTCCTATCGTCCGAGGCCCCGATCTCGTCGTCGCTGCACTACGAGTGAGCTCGCGCTGCTTTTACTTATAACAGTCTCTATATAACTTTTTTCTTGCGTCGCCTACTTTTGGTTTCTTAGTAGATCGATCAAAGTCAGTCCATGAATAATAATGAATATAAAATAATAGGACGCATTGTCTCGATCCTTTAAAAATTTGAGCCCCTCCCTCTCTCACCCTTTGCTCAGGAATCAGAAAGCCGATATTTATCCGAAATTGAAATGAAGGAAAAGGAGGATATTGAACGCTCCTTCTATTGCGCGCCAATTTCAAACTCGAGCACTCGTCAGCGTGCAGCGCTCACGACATCATTTTTGTTTTGTTTATTTCAGTCATTAAAAATCTCGGACGATAATCTCGTGCGAATATTATTGATCGTACCAGACGGATAAACGATTAATTTTTCTCACGCTCGTTATATACGCATAATCTCGTATTATATATATATTATTATATATTACCAGCATCACATCGGCAGTTAGCAGCAGCATTTCAGCGATTTTGCCTTAACGAATTGATAAAATGACACCGCGCGTTTGTCATAATATATATATTGTTTCTCCCCGTTGATATATAACATATATATACCGCGTGTGTATGTGTGTATCTGTCTGTGTGTTTGTGTATATATATATTTATGTATACACGAAACTCTTGCGTATCTTTGGTCTAGAGCATCGCGCGCGCACGCCTATACCTATATATATATAGAATGATCCATAATGATTCAAGTTTGAGCTTCCCCTAAATATATATATATATATATATATATATATATATATATATATATATATATATATATATATATATACAAACATATATAATATATGCGCATGTATACGTATGTATTACTGTATATAGTTTTATTCGCGTGTAAATGTGTGTCGCGTCGCCAGCCTTAAACGGCGGCATTTTTCATATATCATAGCTATATAATTCCCAACATCGACGATTATTAACTCCCGCAGCCTCGATAAACGCGTGCGGGAGCGCGATATGTCTTCGATGAGCAATGTGCAATGTGTACAATGTTACAATTAATACTGATTGGCAAAGCATCGATTATTCTCTGCAGCCCGATGATGCAGCGATTATAAGCTGGCGCAATGAGTCGTACAAGTAGAAGCAGTTGAGACGGGCCTGTCGTTGTCACACGCCCGGCTACTCGAACTCACTTGCCCAGTCCGAATTTCATGAAGATGAGCTCCTTGCCCTTGGAGAGAATGTCACCGCCGGCGCTGGCCCCCGCCATCTCGGTGAACTTCTGCATGAGATTGGGGCCCGCGCCAGGCTGCTGTTGCTGCTGCTGTTGCTGCTGATGCTGCTGCTGGGGATTCGTCGAGTGAGCCGTGGGAATGACGGCGGGAATGCCGCGCATCGACTTGTTCTGCTGGGGCCCACCCTGCATGCCGGACATTAGGCCGCCCTGGCCCTGGGGCCCGTATTGCTGCTGGCCTTGCTGGCCCTGCATCTGTTGCTGGCCCTGCATGTGCTGCTGGCCCTGCATGTGTTGCTGGCCCTGCATCTGCTGCTGGCCCTGCATGTGTTGCTGGCCCTGCATCTGCTGCTGGCCCTGCATCTGTTGCTGGCCCTGTGGCCCGAAGCCCTGACCCGGACCGTGTTGCTGCTGCTGGTAACCGCCCTGATTACCCATCGGGCCCATAGCTCCCATCGGCCCCATCTGACCCATTTGGCCCTGCTGCTGCTGATGATGCTGCTGTTGCTGCTGCTGCTGCTGCTGACCGTACGGCTGGTTCTGCTGGCCCGGCTGCTGCATCTGGCCCGGCATGCCTTGGGGACCTCCCGGCATGTTACTACCACCGATCCGATTGACTGCGCCTCTCCCCCTCCCCTGGAAAAAATTCAATTCACAGTTGGATTATGCATGTTCACTCGTACCAAGCTCACGGTATATTGTGGTAGTGATCGTTTTGCTCTTCGGGACTAGCCTACGAGGCTCGAGTGTTTTTTAGGTTGTCAGCTTTTTGCGGATTTCTCTGCAAAGATTTGAAACATTCTTCTTTACATAATACACATGATTCGGTATACGCTGTGACTGTTCTTTCGTTTCATTGTCTTTTCGGTTTTTTCTCTTTTTCTCTCTATATATATTATACATAATATATATTTGTAGTAGAGTTAATCAACGTATGTCGCTGGAAAACCATCGTTTTTGGGACTTAAAATCACTGTCGTGCATATGAAAAAAAAAAAATGATAGTTTTTGGGAAACTTGGTTATGTATATTATATTGCATATAGTTTATTTAGTTGGTTATTTATAGATTTTTGTTTAATATCTATTGAGCTGTTGTTTCATTGAGTTTTAGTATACATAGAATACATAACAGTTGTTCATTGATCTGTAGCATATATATAGTAAAAAAATAGTAAATTTTGTGTACGTTGCAAAAAGCGCAAGCATTTCGTTTGTATTTCCAGAGGAAAAGTCTGTAGCATAGGAGAACTTGATCGGGTTTAAATACTTATGAGTGATATATGCAAAGGTTATAGAGACTCAAATCATTTAAGAGCATTTCAACAGCAATTTTTTCTTTTTTTTTTTTGTTTGTTTGTAGTCTTTACTATATAGACATAATTGCTTTATATATGATACACCAAAGCAAGCGTATGAAAAATACCTTCGTTCAGTCTACTCAGTTTGCTGTGGAAAAGCGACATTTTACGCAGTACAAAAAAATTCTTGATGTATAAATAATTATTGTATAAAACACTTCGTTATGAGTATGAACGTAAAAAAATGGTAAAAAAATGAAAGTTAGCCACCCTTTGCTGATGAATAAACCGAAGACCATATCGCATGCATTATTAGTATACACAGTGCGAGCCAACTTGAGTCGCTTTGATTTTCGTTCTACCACCGAGAAAAGTGCGTATACATAAGTATTGCCTTCGATAATGCAAACGCCCCCTTTATTTCTTTCAATCGTTTCTTTTTCAACTTTCAAGAAAGAAAATTTAGTTAGTTGTGTGACACAGTGAAAAATTTTTTCTACGCTGGCATATACTCAGAGAATTGCTTGTTCTTGTTTTCTGAGAAAATTTTCCACGAGCTCTTGTGCGAAACTCCAAAATTTTCCAAACAATGGGTGATACATCGACACAGCGTTACGTGTGAAAAAAAAAAACTAAAAAAATCAAAAAACGACAAAAATTCAAGATCATTCAATCGACTTTCGGCAGCATCACTCGTCAGAGAGATAAGTAGATAGATATATATCGAGAGAAAAGAATAGTATATAGAGGAGCGAGAAGGGATAGTATATAGAGATAAGGGAGAGAGAGAGAGAGATAGATAAAGGCAGAGAGATAGAGAGAGATTTCGTTCAGGAGGAAATGTGCACTCACCTGTTGCTGCATATGGGGCGGCATTTGGCCAGGCTGATTATGGGGACCCATGGGTCCGCCTTGGTTAGGCGGATGACCGGGCCCATGTTGGTTGGACGTGGTAACGGTCGTGTAGCTATGGTGATTCGCTTGTTGGTACGCTAGATGCGGTGGATTGTTTTGTTGATATTGTTGTAGTTGATGTGGTTGTTGGTTGTTCATTAGTGGTTGTTGTAGTTGTCTAGAGTCTAAGTGACAGACAGGGACAGACACAGGCACAATGCAGGCATCTAGCAACAGAGAAGAGAACAGAACCGTGTTGTCATTCCCTTGGCGCATTTCTCACTTTTGCCCATTTTACGGCATTTTCATTGCTCTCTCTATAATCATGATTTTAATCTCGCGCCAAGTGTACACATCTCTCTTAATTGCGCGCTTTTATGTAGTGTCCTATGCATATATTCTAGGTGCTTAACGCAATGCGAGTACACAGTCGTTTTGACAATAATTACTCTTATACGTGATGACTCTTACTGTTTATTTTAACAACAAGACATTTTTTGGACAAAATTATTGAATTCTTCATTTATATTTAAACTAACTACTATTTTATTTTGATAACACTTTGCTTTATTCATATACTATAGTATACTTTCGTTACTTGTTTTCTTTTTCTGTTTTTTACAATGCTACTACTCGATACAACAAACATTACGATATTTTTCACGAAGAAGCGCCAAAGAGAGTTTGTACGATTGGTGCGTACCAGTTTAATAATCTGTTCTTCGCGGCGTATGTATATGCAATTGACAAGATATTGGATTCTTTGCAAGAATATCGTGTAAGAAGAGTTTATAAAGAAACAATCAAGATTTAGTTGAAACAGAATTTTCATCAAGCGTTTGTTAAGTAGGCAGAGAATAGTTTTAAAGACGATTAAAAAAGACATTGATAAACATAGATATTGTGAAATGGCCAGCATGACAACACGACACGAACGACAATCATGTGACACGACGACCATCGACCAGTTCAGGCACACAGAGACGACAAATCATGTCGGTATATATATATAGAGTATATAGTAAGTATATAGTATATATAGTATACACATCATCATTACTGTTGTATGTATATAGAGAATCTTAGCACAGCAGTATATGATATTCAGAGTGATATATATATATATATGTATATATCAAAACCAATCGCTAAATATAAACATAATGTATATATGTATATACGTACGTATTTATATAATATATAGAAAAACTATGTAGAAAAAGACAGAGAGAGTAATATATATATATGTAAAGAAGTAACGGAGCTGATAGTGCTCGCAGAGATAGATATAGAGATAGATAGAGACAGAACAAATATATAAATATATATATATAATATACTTAATAGAATACATTGAAAGCAGCTTGGTGTTTATATTGCATAATAATCGTGTGTTTACCTAACTTAAATAATATATAATATAATATATATAGATGTAAAAATATTAAAAAAAAAGTAATGATAAATGCCAGCGAGTGTCATTTTTACACATGGTTTGATATTAATGCGTGTGACAATTAACGCGTGAATCAATCGTGTTGTACATATCTCTTTGCTCTGGGTATAATTTTAAGCAAACAAACATTTGTAAGCTGATTGTTAAATTGATATATATGTGTATATTTTGCGACGAAAATTTGAGGATCGGGACTCGCCGCTCTTCGGTCACCAGTCGATGGCCAACAACAAACATTACCTTATTGTAAATGCTTTTAATCGTCGTGTAACTTTTTTATATACATACATATATGTATATATTCTATATAATTTATATATGTAAATGTTGACAAAAAATTGAATGACATTAAAATAATTATGCGTCTGAAATGACAGGTTTGAATACGCTGTTGCTTTTTTGGGTTTGATGATTGCATTGTGTTGTGTGATTCTTTGACTCATATATGATGATGCAGGGATTTACGTCAAATAATTAATTTATCTATTTAAATAGTTAAATAGTTAAATAGTTATTGATAAATATAAAATCTTCTGCGACCCGTCGCTGCCTGTCGTCTGGTACATCGAGTCTCATGTCGTAGTACTACTTGTCATTGTTCATTCCATTCATCAATAAAATTTAATCTTCGATGGGACTTACTCGATTACAATTATTACAAGTAAAGAATAATAAAGGAATTTCAATTAATTTATTAAATAATTTGATCGATAACATAGGGGTATCGAATGGAATGATTGAGCAACGCTGCGAAGCAACCAACAGCTTGCGCGTTGCGGATCGACAAGCAGAGGTCGTCGGCGCGACGCTTGCCTCCTCCAGTACATAAGCCCATCGGGGCAATTATAGTAGAGCTTTTGCGCTTGATAATGGCAGTTGGGCCTTGAGAACCGGCTCGCGTCGCGCGGGCGACAAATAAAAATTATATCAAAACCTAATTACCTTTGTTACGACGATGGCCAGGTGGTTCACGGGGTGGGGGAGGTGGTCCCCTGGCCCCGGGACCCTGTCCTGGACCAGGGCCTCTACGGCCTCCCGGACCCATTGGTCCTTGTGCCTGCCCCGGGGCTTCAGCGAGAAAATTGCTTGGCACCAGGCCGCGTACCCCGTCCAGTTCACCCATGTAAAAGCCATCGTCGTCCATCTCGCCATAGACGTAGATCTCGTTACCCGTTTGGAAACTCAGCTCCACTTGCTACTCGGCAAAAGAGTAAAAGTCAAACTCTACTCTATGTCAAGACGCTACTTGTGAATTTTGACAATATAACACTGACCTCAGCGTCAACGTTTGGCGACAACTCTTGTGGGTCATAGTCGTAGAGAGCGATCATCTTCTTCACTGGCATGCTCGCGTAAATATCACCCCAACGATCATTGGGCATCTGACCTCTTCTACCGGTGGGACCACCTACTTGACCCGATTGAGCTTGTAATTGGGCTATTTGATTCGGATCTTTCACCTCTTCGACCATGTTGTGCGGTACATATCCGCGCCTACCGTGGCACTCCCCCCAGTAGAATCCGTCCCCGTCTTTGTCCCCGTAGACCTGCGCGAACAGTCAATGTTTTTAACTGATAGCTCCAAACTCCATTGGCAAAACAATCATCAATATCTGTAAAATGTAATACCTTGATAATGTCATTCGCAGAGAAAGGCAGCTCCTCTTCGCACGCATCCGGGTTCGGTGACATAGTTGTCGGGTCATAGTCGAAAATTGCGACGAACCAGCGCGTTCTCTTGTTAGTTTGTTGAACACCTGCGGGCATACGATGAGGACCAGCCTGAGCCTGGTTCATAGGTCCTCCCCTGTACATGGGTCCTCCTCTTCTGGGTTGGCCCCCTTAACATTGAAAAACGCAAATATTAGAATGGTCTTATTCTCCCTCTTTGAGACTATCATGTACGCCTATTTTAGATGTATAATTTTTTACGCGACCTCTACGCATGAGAAATTTTTATTAATTTTACATGAACTTGATACATATTTATTCGACTTTTTTTCATCAACCTTCAATATATATATATAATTTGATCAATAGAGCTTTAATTCAATCATATGTATGTAAGTTTACACATATTATAATTGTATAGCCACACAAAAATCGAACATCAAAAAGTGTCATATATAGTTTTGTATACAATACATTGTGAGTACGTACAAACATTTTTACAGTGAGTCTATATATATATTATATACATATACACGATAAAAGAGTTCACAACGACGATTTGTTTGGACAAAGTGTAGAAAAGTATGTGTTAGACATCTAGACATCATAGTTATAATAAAAATATAGACAAGTAGAAACACTTAGATAAAAAATAAAAAATGTCAAGATATTAGATCGTCATTTGTATTTAAATTGTAAAAAATATTGTAAAAATACTGAATTGTTAATATACAAAATGTATCACATTATATCGTTACATTTTTGTAATCTGGTAGGTTTTGGCACAGTTTTGATAGCTTGGCGTATGTTATTTATTAAAATTCATGGATTTCGTAATTCAAAGGGAAGCCAACTGTGCCAATGGAGGGGATATATAGGACGTGCTAACGTATACCCATTGGGAAGAATATCTCATAAGTGCGTCTAAAGTTATGATAGGGCGGAAATTCATACGTGCAATAAATATCGCGATAAAAATTATTTTTCGAGTTATATTTTCTTAAATTTTTGTTAAGTACGTATTGTCTGCAGCATGCTTGACGTAACAATTTATGTCAAAACTTATGTCTTACTTAATGTAATCTTTTTTAGGTATACTATGAGTCACCGATAAATTTATAAACATTGATGGGAAGTAGCACATCATTGATTTGCTGAGTGTTTTGCGCGATATAACAATGAAAAACATCAATAATATTTGTTCGTATAAGCTCATAGAGGAAATAAGATAGAATGCATAAATCGAAGTATCTCACAAATAGCAAAAGAGTGCAGTAAAAGAATACAGTAGATAGTAATGAGTCAGAATCTTGAGTAATTGTATAGTAGAAAAGTAGAATACAGATTTTCACGATGTTAATTTAGAGAAACACTTAAGTAAATAGCTGCGATTGTAGATTATAGATGTTGTTTTAGATGGTTGAAAAAACGCATTTCAGGTTTGTTATCATTCGTCAAAGAACCATTTTTCAAGATAAACCTGAAATTGTTTTTCCGTCGATCGTTGCAAGCATCGCAAAGTATGACGACCAAGAGATGAATGAACGGACGTGCGTCAGAACCAGACACTGATGCAGGACGTGTACAGAACTTGTAAACACTTGGCCACTGGGTATACCTGATGGTGATTGCTCATAGTACTGTTGGTCTTGAGATGGTCTTGGACCACTGGCCTGAGCCCTGTTGGGCCTGGCGCCACCTTGCTGACCTGGTCCAGGTCCAACCTGACCAGGGGGAGGCCCGTGACGCTGCTGTTGCTGTGAATGTTGTTGCTGTTGCGACTGGGGTGTCATCTGCTGTTGTTGCTGCTGTTGTGGATGCATTTGATGATATTGCTGCTGATGGTGCTGCATCTGCTGCTGATGATGCTGCATTTGTTGCTGATGATGATGCTGTTGCTGCTGCAGTTGCATCTGATGATGTTGCTGACTGGGACTTCCCTGATGGGAGATGTGTGCACCGCGTCGAGAGGTTTCCCCTTCGTCTTCGCTGTAGTTTGCCTCGCTCGCCGAATCTTTTGTTATCTCTGGCGGACCTGTATGAGTCCAATGCATTCATGCAATCCGGCGACTTTTGTTACGATGCGACTAATGTTTTTTTGTTTTTGTACGTGACTAACCCTCCATGAGTAGACACACCCAGTGTTTCCGTGCTTTTTGTTTACGTTCGTTTGTTCGTTCGTGTTTTTGTCGAAAAGTAAAACTAGCACTAGTATACCAAGCAAACTTAAAATACTCTCCTGTTTTACAATATAATAATCATGTTTACCCATACTTGGAAGCATATGGCATTTATACCTCATTAATTTCGTCGGAGTCCCGTAAACAATTTTAAAAAAAAGTACTGATAAAAAACAGTATCACTTTTAGTACTGTACTTTAAAAAATAGGGTTCAAAAATCAACAGTATAGAGCGAATATACTAAGGGAATAAATTATAATAAGAGACGGGTCGTAATTACATGTATACATAGATTATACAGAGTACAAAAGATCGCAAATTATTTACCCATTTGATTGACGGTCTGTCCGGGATAGATCTCCTTGTCGGACAAATTCTCGTCAGTCTCAATGATGACCTGACCGTGAGCATCGATCCTGGTATGCTGACGCCTCATATGGGCAGGTATAGATTGTGGATTCTGCGAGTACCTCTGTTGGCCATGAGGACCCGAAGTCATGCCGACGTTGCCCATCATCCTCTGCTGAGTGGGATCGTGCATGACACCGCTCGGGCCCATTATCATGCCCGACTGATCCTGCATCTGCTGGTGCATCTGGTGCGACGGGTCGTTCTGCATATTGTGAATATTCTGCTGTTGCATGTGAACGGGGCCACCTGCACACACGTTCGCGTATGGTTTTTTTCGAGTAGTTCGATATATAAATATCTCGATATAAAAGGCTTGCTATGCTTACCTCTGAGGACACTGCAGGGTATCGCTGTGGCGCAGCTGTCTCCGGACTGGCTCTCCCGGCTCTTGGTCCTTACAGTGATATGCTTAGGATTGAGTCCCATCAGCTTGTGTATGTCGACTAGAGCGTGGTCGCCCGTGGGACTGTCCACATCGGTGACTTTTTTACCGTCGGCATAAACTGCGTAACCGGTGACTGCCGAACCGTTTAGGGCAACAGGCTGCCAGGTCACTAGCAAAGTGCCGTCCTGCGGTCCAGCCTCCACCTGAGTCACAGACACCCGCTCAAATGAGTGAGCCCCGCGCACCTTACGCTGGGCCCTGGCTCCATTTAGCATTCGCGACTTATCCTATTTCCTGCTTTACCGCTGGCGCATTTCATTTATTATCTTTGCTTTTTTTTTTTAATTTCTTATCATCTTTTGTTTTCAATTTTCTATTTGACTCAACTAATCTTTATATCTCTTTTTCTTGCATTTATATATGGAAGTAATTAAGATTATACAGGTAGTATATGCGTTATAGAGGTGCGCTTCTGTGCGACTGAACAAATTTATGTGTGACATGGGCAAAAGTTAGAATATGCAGGTGCGCGAAATCTTGGAATATCTCATGTACTTGCTGCACTGCATTTCTAATAATAATAATAATAATAATAATAAAATAATAATAAAATAATAATTATAGTCAAGCCAAACAAAAGCCAGTAAGTTGCCTAGCTAAAATTCAAATTTTTCATAGTACTGTAATATTGCACGGTATAATAGACTCCTGTTTAACGTGATAGAGCTACTCAAGACTTTTGTATAATCTATATAGACGACTGGTTAACAGGTTTCTATTAATAAAGAGTTGTAAGAAAGATATACTGGTATATAGAGAGTGGAAGAGAGAGAGAGAAAGAGAGAGGATAAAAAAGATAAATATGGAATTAAAAATAGGCATGCAATGTCTTTACCCAGTCCTTTGAAGAAAAAAATTCCGAGTTACTAAAATGAAATGTAGTTTTCATAGGCTCTTTATGCTTTTTCTTAATAATTCCTTTATGAAGCAATACTTTACTTATGCCCATCTCATCTGAAATCTTGAGGCATAATAAATCTAGGAGTTTCAGTATATGGTGTTTGTGTGTATTTATATATAATGTGAGAAAGACGGACTAAACAAAGTAAAGTTACAGTACATAGCCGAAAGGAAGGAGCAAGTGCTGCTTGACTAACTATACTATATAAGTACGCGCAATGGATCTGATATTCAACGTATTGCATCGACTTTTGTATCTATGTATGATGATATAGTATAGAACGCAACAGAGACAGATGGAGCGAGAGATAGCGTTAAAAAAGATGAGGTGTGAGAGAAAAGAGGTATACATCCGCGCGGCGGCTTGCTTGAATTATGGCAATAATCATAATAATAATAATAAAAGGCAATGAAGCGAAGGAAACTAGGCGCAAACCTGGATATCGACCGGAGGATCGGGCAGTCCCTTCGGCAACGTCTTGAAGTGGACGTGACAGGCTTGGTTGTTGGCTGACTGAGCGTTTTGGTCCTCGAAGTGTGTGGCTCTGAGATTCTTGGCCTTGACGGTGACCCTGTAGATGGTCGAAGGCGCCAGGCCGGTTATCGTGTGTCGATAGACGCCAGGCTTGACGGTGCGCACCTCGACGTTGTTCACGCACACGACGTGCTGATGATTGCTGTTGCTCGGCAGCCAGGATATCACTGCCGAAGTGGCCGTGACGTTCGAAGCTTTAACGGCCGTGGGGCCAATCGCCACGTCCTTGCCGATGACCATCGTGCAGGCGGCGTCGCGGGACGTTCGCCGCGAGTGCGTGACCGAGCGCACGCTTATCCGGTGTGGCTGCAACCAATAGTTCATGCTCGTCTGCAGGCAATTCACTCACATGAGTACGCACTAGGTATTAAAGAATTTGAGAATCATACTAACCCGAGTGGAGTCGACACCCTCGACGAGTGCGCGAGTTCGCTCGGTGGCCTTGACCGTCACCTTCAGCACGCCGTCGACGTAGACGTGATAGGACTCGAGCTGGTGAGGATTGTCCGGAGCCGTCCAGCCGATGAGCACGCTCTTGTTCAGTTGGCGTTCGAGCGTCAGATGCTGGGGCGCCGGAACTAGGTCCGAAAACAGGTAGACTTCTTCAGAAGGAAAAAGAACAGGACAAGCCTAGCTGTAGCTAGAATATGCTCTAGTCGCGCCTACGGTCTATCTCTATAAGCCAGCCACTGCTTTATACATATTCCAGTTTACCTTATCTGGCCACTTCACACTTCATCAATCTCTCCCCTAGCAATGCATTATATTAGGCAACAAGCCGCATATGTAGCATGCAACCAATAGACAAGCACTATAATGTCTCATTGGGATCATTTAAGTACTCTACGCGTTCCGCTCACTTTTTACTAAATCATCCCAATTGATGCGTAACACATTTATAAGTTATATATGATACGAGTATTATGAAAATTATGAAAATCATGAAAAAGACATTGTAGACGCGCGACGGCCATACCTGGTGGCTCTTGCTCGTCTTCGTCAGCGATCTGATCGAGTTCCGCATACGCGGACAGTTCGGCTTGACGATTGCGGTTACCCTCCTCCAAGGCGGCCAACTCCAGGTCTATATCCTGCAAGTAACACTGCGCATCCGAGTCGATTAAAATATTTTCGATACATCGATATACACAAACGACGAACGACAGTTTGTTTAATAAAATATGTATATAAAAACTCGAAGGGCAATTCGAAGGGCGGTATCCAACGAGTGAGAGATCAGATACTCACAGCCTCGAGGGTTTGCTGGGATCCCGACTCGGCGCTCTTTGCGCTCTTGGAATTCGTAACGGAACAGGAGCGTAACGTCTAAAAAGGGCGAGAAGATGCAGGACTGCGATTAGACTATGCTACAACTACTTTAAACTACTACTACTAGCTTATATGAGAGAGAGAGAGAGAGAGAGAGAGAGAGAGAGAGAGAGAGAGAGAGAGAGGAAAGAATGAGTGCGTGAGAGAAAATAAAAGAGAGAGTGGGAGGGAGCATATTGCATACCACCCTTCAGCGAAGATTCGTGATGAGCGGTCGGCGCCGCTGCGAGCATACCTGGGGTATATTCGTGGAGACGGCATCGTCGACGTCGCGAAGGCCCAGGACAGCCTGATGGAACTCGAGCAGGTCCTCGCCGACGAGCTTCTGGACAAAGTTGGCCGGGACGAGACCGCGCCGTCCGTCGAGGGTCTCCGCGTCGAGGAAGCCGTCCTCGTCTGGCTGGCCCCAGACGAGAAGGTAGTCGCCGCCTTGGACGGGCAGCTCGGCCTCGGGGTTCTCGTTCGGCGAGTGCTGGAAAGGCTCGTAGGTGAACCTGGCAATGTAGACGTAGCAGCGACCCTTTCCCGGTATGTCGAGCATATCGACCTGGCCCTCGAGAGCCGAGGCGTCTGTGCCCGTCAGCCGGTCCAGCCGGTCCAGCGGGTTCGTCAGGATGCTCGTCGGGATCTTGGGCATCTGTCGTGGCCCGAGGAAGTGATGGCCCACCGAGCTGCTCGCGCCCGCCGGGCTAGGCGAGCTTGCGCGCAAGCTCTGCTGGATCTGCTGGATTATCGCCTGTTGTTGCAGCTGGTTCGCCTGCGACTGGACGGAGAGCTGCTGCATCGCGTGCAGCGGGTCCCCTATCGTCTGCAGCAGGCCCGAGCCTGAAAATACGTGTCACACGTGAGCTTTCGGAACAACGTGCTGTATAGCTATAAGCGATGGCTATAATATGCTATGGTATATATAACTTGCCCGTGGTGACAGCCGAGCTTCCGAAAGCATTGGTCCCAACGTTGGCCGTGGAGAAGGTGCTCGTACTGGTCGAGGAGAAGGGAAGCACGGACTGGGACACGCTGCTGAGGGTCCCGGGGAGGGTCGAGTGATAGGTCGAGCTCGAGTAGGGCTGTTGCAGGCTGGTGCCAAGACTCGAGGGCAGATTCGTCTGGGGTACGGAGTAGTTGTGATGGCTCAGCTGAGTGCTGTACTGGGGCTGGACCGAGCTGGTGTAGCTGCTGCTCGGATGCGAGGTGATGGGACCACCGAGGCTCGAGAAGGTCGTGCTCTGCGTGCCGTTGAGCTGATAGCTGCTCTGACTGACGCTGGGCAGATACGTCGATGAGGTCGGATGCTGGGTCGGCTGGGTCGGCAGGCTCGGGCCGATGGGCTGCTGATACGTCTGCGTGTGCGGGTAGCTCTCCTGGTACTGGCTGCTCGAGTAGTGGCTGCTGTGCGTCTGCTGCGTCGGCTGCTGCTGGCTGGGTTGGTACTGATGCGGCTGCTTCTGCTGGAAGGCGGGCTGGGACTGGCTAGTGGAGAGCGACGAGGGCGCCGGTGGGATGGGATCGCTGTAGTGATAGGGTGGGCCGTTCGGCGTCAAGGGCGGACAGCCCGGCATCATCGGCGTCAGTGGCATCGGAGAGCCCGCGTACGGCTGCACATTATCGTATATTAAAGCATCATTCGTCGTTGCACACAGCTGCGACGCGGGAAAATTAAAAAAAAAACTTGTTAGATATTTACGTGAGACAGGTGAGACGGCTGCATGCCGAGACTGAGAGCGTGCGGATGTGGCGGGTGCTGATGCTGGTGCTGTCCGAGGTTCGGGAGGTTCTCTGCGCTGGAACGAAGTAGGCTCTGGGACATCGGCTGCTGCGTCGTTACGGCGCCTCGCGTGTGATCGAGCTCGTGTAGGATCCTACCGCTGCTGAAAGCCACAAAACAACAAAAACGATGCCTCGTGTCAGAGAGGACAGCTTTGCAGAGAGCGTCTACTCTTAAATTAGCTACAGAGCGGCTATGTAAGTATTTGCTAAGTGTGTGTAAATATAATGAGAAGAAAAAAACGCTGCTCTATATATATGCTACATATATATAAAGTATATATTAGGTACATAAGTGGATGTATAAGATATATACTATAACGTCGCTGCGCTTGGCGGCGGTGCTCTAAGAGCAGGCAATTTCTAATGAGCCAGTTTGACTAATGAGAATGTGAGAGAAAAGAGCGAGTATAAGTATAGTCGGTATACTAGAGTAAAGCATGCGGGTATACAAGGTATACATGTGTGTGTGTGTGTGTGTGTGTGTGTATCTGGTTTGTTGGCGGCGCGCGGTAAATATAATTAGGGGGGGACTAAGAATAAGATGTATATCATATGAAAAATATGTACAAGTATATATACGCATTATCGTGACAGACGTATCCGATATCCTCTCCGGTGCGCGCGAGCCAGAGACTCGACAAAGCACTTTGCGTATAACGTATATGATCTCTTAGTAAAAAAAGAAGAAGAAGAAAAAAACAAAAAAATCGATTAGTCATTAAAGAATATAATTGTCGTACGTGCGGTACCTGTCCTGCTCGATCTTAGCCATGATCCGGTCGATATCGGAGCCGGCCGGCGGCCAGGTGGCCGTAGCCTGCATCGTACTGCTCGACGAGGAAGTGCCAGCGTGATGGCTGCCAAGCGCACTGGGTCCGCGGCTGCGAGCACGTTTCAGGCTCGTCAGCTCAAGACTGAGCTCCTCGTGGCGCACCATCTGCAGCTCGGTCTTCTTCTCGAGTTCGCGTATCTTCGACTGCAGCGCCTCGACCGACTCGGGCCCCTGATACCTGCCCGCCATCTTTTCACGCAGGTGGTGTTGAGCCTCTGCATGCTGACGCTCGAGGTCAGCGCGGCGAGCCTCCGTCTCGCGCATTTGCTGAGATTTGTTTGTTTTGTTTTGGCGTTTTCTATCATCAGTGGTTGGGTCGGGGGGCTTACGTGTATATACGTACCTCGAGGATGTTTTCGAGCACGGGGTCCTGCATACTGGCGATAATCCTGGAGCCACCGGTGCCTGCTGCAGCAGCGCCGCTGCTGCTGCCGCCAGAGCCCAGCAGCTGGGGTGCCGTGGACGCGCCACCGCCGACGCCACAGCACTGAAACAGCACACGACGTCGAGTTCTCACGCTATATAATGCACATCTCTCTCTCACTCTCTCTCTCTCTCTTGCGCTCACACCTCTATCGATCTTTCCTATAGCTGTAGGTTGGTATGTACATACGTGTGTCTGTGTGACTATCTCGCACGGCCCATCTTGTGTGTTAGATTTTCCTCGCTAAATCGAGTTACCGATATAATACACTCGGCCTTGGATTAGCGTATACGGTATATACTCTAGCATAGGATCATATTATATTACAGAGCTGAATTCTGTATGTGTATGTGTGTGCGTGAGAAAGCGAGAGAGGGAGAACGGAGTGAGGTTTTCTCTCTCTCTCTCTCTCTCTCTCTCTACGGAGCTTTTTGGGCTGCAGTAGCACACCGAGCAAAATGGCGTCGACGTATAGGCAGCTATATAGACGCGCGTGTACAGTGTCGAGCTTGCGATAAGTATAGGGGCAAGCGGGAGCCTCGTGTCTATACGTATTGTACGGTATATACGTGCGCTACTGCGTTGGCTTATGCACGAGATAATAGGAAAAATTGCCCGTACGGAGAGCGAGCTTGGAAAAAGTCGCGAAAATCTAAGGGCAGGATATATACTATCCGTTCGGGTTATTCTCTCTGCCGGCGGCGGCACAGCTCGTACGGCGCTTATTGATCCTCGCGGAGAGAGGTATACGTGCGCGGGAGAGGGAGGCGAGACGTCACATGCCACTGTTACTGCCGAGAGAGACAGAGAGAGAGAGAGAGAGAGAGAGAGAGAGAGAGAGAGAGAGAGAGAGAGAGAGTATAGGTGTGCGTAAAAGTTAGTTGGTCCAGTTGGGCCTGCAGTTGGTCGGAGGCATTAATAAAGTATGCTTATAGAGTATGATGCCCGCCCTGTTACATGTACTTATATATTATCGTTGAAAATACACACTGTAATATAATACTCGCGCGATTATCGTAAGCTGCGGAAATCAATGCGAGAGGGGGTTGGCGTGAGAGAAAAAGAGGCAGTAGAAACATGCCCGATGGGTCAGACAGAGATGAGAATGAGAGCTAGTAGGAGTTATAGCCGTGGCCGCATGCATGTAGTTGTAGATCGTTTTGTACGATAACAATCCAAATAAAAAAAAATAAAATTATCGCTTGCAGATCAGCTAAACTTTCGAGATAATAACTGTACGTGAAATACATAGAAAAAAAAGAAAGAAAAGTAGCTATATATTGCTGGTACATAATCCAACTATAGTATATAGAGAATAAGTATATAGTCGCACGCAGTAGTCGGATAATACAAGAGCGTATACAAGACTTACGATGACCGAGTCGAAAGGATTGTGGCAGGCCAGGATTGCTGGTACGTGTGCGCCTAGAAGCTGCTCTGCTGCCTTCCTGCTCGTCGTCGTCGTCGTCGTCGTCGTCGTCTATATCCTCCGTTATGGTGCTGCAGCAGCAGTATAGCGAGCTTTCACACATTCACGACACTCTCACACCTGCAGGGCCGCATAATCCGCACACTCGCGATCAGCGCAGCACTGCGAGTATACGTGTGTGTATATACATGCACACGTACGTATATACATATACCTCTCGCTCTCTCTCTCTCTTATATATTATCGTCCCGAGGAACGAAGCGACGACGACATCCTCGCGCGCGCGGGGCGACGACGAGACTACTACCCCCAAAGAAGTATAGTGCGAGGGAGAGAGAGCGGAGCTTCTCGTCCCTCCGCTGAAAGCTGCCTCTACTGTGTCGTGTGTGAGAGATATAGTATATAGTTAAACGCTGACGAGTCTTGGTTAGGGCGGCCGCTAGGGGGCGCTCGGCTAGACGGCGCAGGTGTGGGGAATGGGAGGGGGGGGGGGCACGCGAGTCGAGCTAGATTATATGGGTCACTCCGCGATCGATCAGGGAAAACAGCCCCCAGAGCGCTGAGCTCTCCCTCTCTCTCTCTCAAGAGTGAGAGAGAGAGCGAGAGAAAGCACCCGAGCGCCACCTCGAGCGAAGCTTCGAAAGACCAATCAATATGCGCAGCCGACTATCGCTCCGATATCGCGCAAGCGAGCGAGAATGCAGCGCCGAGGGAGCTCCGCTATTCCGTACTCGTCCATCCGATTCACATCTCTCGTCCTCCTTTTCTCGCTCTGTCTCTCGATTGTGTATACACGTGTAGCACGATCCGAGTGTGTACGGTATATAGGTACGAAAAGAGCTCGAAAAGTCGGTGACGATTCGAAAAAAAAAAAAATATCGGAATAGAGCGAGAGAAGCTCGCGTGACGTCACACGCGCCAGTGTAGGCCGCAGAGTGAGAGAGAGAGAGCTCTCGTGTACGCGCTTATCAATGAACGTACTCGACGCCTACGGCGCCGCCGTGCCGGAGTGAGAGAGAAAGAAAACAAAACACCCTTTCCCGCGCGCGGCTCTCGCACACACTGTATATATATATTACGTATGTATATATATACATACACAGACCTATCGAATGCGCGGGGCAATTAACTGCCGCGTGTCTGTTTTTTTTTCTTCTTCCTTCTATCTGTATATAGTATAGACGGCAGACGACGGAATCTCGCTTTCACTTTTCTCTCTCTCGCGGGCCGCCGTGTATATACACGACTATCACTTCCTCGACCGATTGCGTAATCGCGTATATTTCGCGGGATATATCTCGTGTCGAAAAGTCACTATACCCGTCTCTATGTATATAACACTTGCATATGTACATGAGCGTCGCGGCTCTTCATATAATATTCCTATACGAGTGTGTCCATATGCCGCGTTTTAAACAGCGGCAGCACACGAGGCAAAATAAATAACAGCCGAGAGAGTGTGCCGAGCAAATTGCTGGGGTATTAGAAACGAGGACTTATGCCGGAGAGTTTTAGAGGAGGAGAAAAATCGTGCGGCTGCAGAGACTAGCCGGTTCGGCGGCGTCAGTAGGTATTATAGACCGGAGGCAAGCGCGCACGCACACCGCCGCTCTCTCTCTTTCTAGCTTTGTGCTGTACTACTGCTAATATTATACTTCTACAGAGTCGAGTGCTTTCGTAACGCCGGTTAGAATTGTGTACGTTGCTGTTGTACGATTTTGTTTGTTGTGTACTTTGTTATTTTTTTTCCGAGGAAATCTGTGAATCGGGAAAGAAATTAAATACATCGAGTTAAAAGTGTGCGATTGTAACAGGAGGAAAATCATTATAAAAGCGCTTCAGCGACGACAATTAGATTCTACTGAATTGTATATTAACTTCCAGTCCTGCATTGTAATAAACTATAATTCATTTTTTAGGCGATATCGAATCAGTCTGGATCGAGCTTCCGCACCGGTAAGCGGTGAGTATATTTGTAAGAGCTCAAGGATTCCTTTCAGAATTTTTAAGAATAAATGCAATATTCACAAGGATTTGAATAATTGCAATTTTACAAAAAATATTCACCGACTCGCTCGTAAACTCGCATTATAAATTTTCATAAGCTAATCTCAAGCACATTGTGAAGGCAAACGCGAATGTTAATTCATAAACAAACGATAAGCGCGCAAAGTCGATATAGAAAAAGCGAACAAGCGCGAAACTTGAAAGCAAAACATTTTTCGCAGGTAAAAAGCAGGTACACACTTACTATGATACCGAACATGAAGCTTGGCCACGACATAAGCGAATCCAAGTCTCTATGGCCGGAGATAACGGACGATCTTCTGGAGGAGCTCGAGTCCTGGGGAATCGAACGGTCACTCGGTAAAATACCGGCCGAGCAGCTGGCCATATTCGCGCACAGTTGCTACTACGACAAGAGCGCGACCCTCAAGTGCATGGATACCTACTACAGGATGCGACGCGACGTGCCGGATTTTTTTAAGAAAAGGGATGTGCTTTTGGAGCATCACCGGCAGAACTTGAAAGTCGTGTAAGTTCGTGCTTTTCGAATTTTTTTCTTTTAATTCTTAAATAGACAGTTATAATTTTGTATTATTCATTGTTTCTCGATTTATACCATTCCAGCTATAATGGAAGGTACAATAATACAGTATTTAATAATTCGCAAGTACGATGTCGTGTTCAATTTATTATTTTATAGACTTCCATCTACAGCGAGGAAAATGGATAAATATTTACCATAGTATTACACTAAAACAGAAAATACGCAATTCAATAAATTATAATTGATTTAACTATTATAAGGATTGTACTCGTCCTCGGTGACTTATCATACGAAAAATACACCATTAGCTTCTGTAAACACACTGCCTGTACAAGTTCTCTAATTATAGCATACCTAAATACAGCGTTTCACTTATCTATGGTTCACAATAAAAAACTTCACTCCAAAAATTCCTCACCGCAGGTACTACATCGAGCTTCCAAAAGCCACCCCGAAAGGCTACCGCGTAATCTACCACGGTCTGAAGGACCACAGTTCCTCGAGTTACATGTTCAACGACGCAGTCGCTGCCCTCCTGATGACGATCGACTCGAGTCTCTACAGCCACGGTTGCGTCCCCGGCCACGTCTTCCTCTTCGACATGCGAGGCGTCCGTCCCGGACACCTTCTGCGCGTCTCCATCACTAACCTCCGTCGATTTTTCGAATATCTCCAAGAAGCCATGCCGATTCGTCTCAAGGCCATCCACGTGCTCAACTGCGTCTGGTTCATAGACAAGGTTCTCTCGCTCGTCAAGCCCTTCATGAAGAAGGAACTCTTCGACATCGTGAGTTTTTATGTTTACATACACCGGAATTGTATAGACGATGCCGTATACACACAAGTGTTGTGGTGGGCAGGCGGCGTGTGTGCCACTCTATATAATATCGATTATCTATATCTCGATATCAGTGCCAGTCTGACCGAATTTTTAGCCCTTCTTTTATTAGACGCACATCCATCGTCGTAGGCTCGCCGTGTCGAGAGCTACGAGATTTATTATAATAATCCGCCTCCTATCTTCGTTTCACATTATTGTTATGCTCTTTTTCTCTCTTTCTTTTTCTCTACAGCTTCACTTGCACACAGGCGACGTATCCGACGTTTATCAGTACATTCCACCCGAGTGTCTTCCAAAAGACTTTGGCGGAAGACTCGACGACATCGAGACGCTTCACGGTATACTGTGCTAGCACAAGCGATTTTTATATTCTATATATATACACCTATGCTATTCTTTTGTAAAAAATCTTTTATTTCCCCGTGGGCGCACACAAAAAAACAGCGGAACAGTGCCAAAAGCTCACTCGACTGCGAAGCTACTTCCTGGAGGAGGAGCAACTGTTTCGGGGCTACAAGAGTATTTCCTCGAGAAAATCGGCGGGTACCGAGAACATCGTCAGCCGAAGGTCGGACGAGGACGTCGCCGGGGAAGACACAGGCTGATTTATGGATATTCAAACTCGCGCGAGCGCATATTCAAATTCGTGATAATGAGGATCCGCATCGCATGTACATATATATACCGCGAGCATCATAATTTTGTATCATTAATATATAATTATTATAATATATACTTTAGTGCGTTTTTTTTCTCAGCTTTACTGTTGTCATATATATACGCAGGCTCGTAGAGAAGGCGACAAAATGATAAATAAAAAAAAGCGTCGGAGCGTAAGGCTTGCGTTTACGTAATCGAGTAATTGCCGATACGAGTTTCGTAAAGCCTGTGTTTAGAGAGTGCAGGGAATGTATATAGCCGTCGTCGTGCGGCTTTACATAACTGTCGCATAATAATCGAATAGACAGCAAAAACGTCGTTACAATTATTATATTAATAATAGGTGCGATAGCTCCTTGTCTGTAATATAACAATATAGGTTGCGCATGAATTATTCTTTTTTTCCATATCTTACTGTCCGTCGTCTGACTATGCCGGAGCATTACTACTTGGGGTTAACGTGATGGTGGTGGTGTAGTATATATACCGGCGCTCGTTTTTATTCGGCCGTTTTCGTCCTGATCGTGGCCGCCTCTGATTCGAGGCTTCTCGCGCAAACTCCATTTATGTGTTTGGCTCCCGACCGGAGACGGAGATACGATACAAGAGCTTTTGCCGCGTCCTTCGCTTTTTTAGGTTAGTGCTGGGATAATATCCCGTCCAGCTTACATCGCTTCCCTGTGCCTTCTTCCTTCCTTTATCTACAACAATAATCCCATTCGATTACTCAGAAAATTTTGCTACGAATCGTATATTACAATTGTAGTCGTGTTGAGAAGCAGACGATTTTTAGTTAGCACATCTACAAGTTAGCGCTAAAGGTCCTAACGACGAGAGTCAATACACAGGTGCGAGTCGATGCACCTTCGAGGCTTTTAAAACTGAACAAGGTAACACATAGTCTACAATGATGCGTCGAGTATTTCTGACCATCATCTCAGCTCTCGTGGCCTTCTGCACCGAAATGGAGTTTTCCGCCGCCGATGACTGCAGGGCTTGCGTACAGCTCAACTCTTTCACATTCGACAAGGTACATGTGATTCCATCGCTTCTTAGAACTATACGTAGTTACTGTGTTGAATCGATAATTAAAAAGAAAATCGTTTTCTCAGATCATTCCAAAATTCAAAGCAGCCGTTGTCAAGTTCGACGTAGCTTTTCCCTACGGCGAGAAACACGAGGAGTTTTCCAAAGTAGCTCTAACCAGCCGTGACTCGACTGACCTCCTGATAGCCGAGGTTGGCGTCAAGGACTTCGGCAACAAGGACAACTCGGAACTGGCTCAGCGATATGGTATAAGCAAGGACGACTATCCGGTCGTTCTGCTTTTTATACAGGGAAAGACTGAGCCTTACAAATTCGTTGCTGAGACCGACGCCGATTTCACCGCTGACAATATCAAGAGATTCGTGAAAAGGAAGTCCGGAGTCTACCTGGGACTACCAGGTTGTGTCGAAAAGCTGGACAAACTAGCCGAGGAGTTTCGAACTTCTAGCGAGAAGGACAGACAGGTGAATTATTACATAAAACAAATGAAAATTTAGTTAATTTATGCTAATTATCTATCGGTTTCTAGGAAATTTTGAACAAGGCGAAGGTGTTCGAGGATACTCTACCGGAGGAACATCGTCCGGCAGCTAAGGTCTACGTGAAAACTATGGAGAGAATATTGGAACGAGGTGACGTGTTCGTTCAGACTGAACACACTAGAATCGAGGGTCTACTGAAGGGAAAATTGTCGAGCGAGAAGAAAAGAACGATGGAGGAGAGAAGGAACATTTTGCAGTCATTCACGCACAGGGATGAACTATAATAAATCACAACGAAATCAGCTAAGAGAAGCACAGACACATTCGATTCGAGTTTGAGTTTTATAGTAATTAGTTTTTTTTCTCTGGACAAGTTTGTGAGAATCGAATTTTCAGGACCAAACGCCAGCAGATTCGTTGGTGAAATGTTATTTTAAGTACGTTTGAGCGTAGTTCAATGAGGGTAGTAGTTTTTACACGCGCTCAAACGTTTTTAGAAATGACTCATCTAAATTTTTACATGTTTGTGATACAGTTTCAAGGTTCCTAATTTGTACCAACTTTTTCTAAAAGTGTGAAAAAAAATAACAATACAGCAGGATATTACTACGAAAAGTCAGGCCATTTTACAAAGTATTATCGTATTTATTATTTCTTACTTTTATCATTTTACAATGTAGTATGCTTATAATTCAGCAATCACTAGCCACTGAAGATTCTACGTTCATCATACTGCATATTGTTTTAAAAATCACATATATCATGTACAATATATCTCGGTATAAATATCGTTCTTAGATATAAAATTAATGAATCATTACTAAAACTGACAATTTTCATGCAATAAAAAAATTCTTTTCGTACTGAGAATTTTATTTACCGATTTATTTCTTTCTAAAATGCTATTTCGCGTTTTCATCTCAAATTTCATCTTGCTTCTTATATTGTGCGCATCAACAGGAATGTTATTGTTATTCCACCAAAAAGTGGAATTTCAATTATTTTGTGGTATCATTAGTCATTATTTACTCTACGAAAACACTTACTCTTGTTCCTTAACTTTTAAATTCGTGAGATCTTTTGTCACATCCTCAGTGGCTTTTGTAACTTCTGAGCTCGAGCTCTTTTCTTCTTTGGAATGTTTTTTATCGTCTGTTTTTGAACTCGTAGAGGATTGGTCTTTGTCTTGTTTTTTGGATTCAGTTTCCTCTTCACTATCAGAGCAGCTTGCTTCGCTCTCCTGATCTGAATCAGGCTTGCCAATATAGGCTTCGCACTCAGACTCTACTATCTTCTTTGCTTTTTCAAATGCCTCTTTCCACAGCTTTGCATCTGCAAAGAAATTAATAAGTAAGTAAATATATACTACCAAGATTCTTTTGAAAAACTAAGAATAATTACTCTCAACATTGGCAAACTTAATTGCGAGTAATTGTGGTTTTGGCTGCTCATCTGCAAAATCTGCAAGTGCGCTCCAGACCCATGCACGATCACTACCGCAGTTTGGGTTTAATTCCATATAAGGCCAAACAAAATGATTTGCACAAATTTTCAAAGTTTTATCTCGTCTCATCACAACTCTAACGGTATTTTTTGTTTTGTGCCTCAAAAGCTTAGCCTCTCCGGTTCCTCTTTCCTTCCATTCTGCTGGAGTATCACTTGTATCATAACGATACAGCTTTGCTCTCCTGCAGTTATAGAATAGGAATTAATAGTGGTATCTAGTTACAAATATTTTATTTAATTTACAATCCAGCACCAAACTTACAGCTTTATCAGCTCTTGCTCTTCCTCTTCATTTGTGGACACCTCGACCAAGGGCAGCTGAACAACCGGTTCAAAGTGCACTTCAATAGGTGGTGAATTAGGAGGAGATTCCTCAATTGTGACACTTGGTTCTGCACTGCCATTCTCAGTGGCCAGTTTTCCATTTAACTGAAGCAAAAAGTAAACAACAATTTACAATCATTAGACAACACTGATTTCCACAAGGTGCAAACTGTACATGCCAAAATAATATCAAACAAACAAGCGAACAATATCAGGATAATAGAGAAATTTCAATTTTAAAACAGATAATCTCGTATAGTCAAGGCAAACAAAAAACTCAGTAACCTATTTAGCGCAAACATCTCGTCGAGATAAAATAAATACGGACAAACGGATGATTAACAGCTCGAGCGTCCAATACTCACTCCCAATTCCGGCATTTTACTGTTGAAATCCCAGAAAAATTAAGAAAAACAGTTGATATATGCAACTGATTGGCGGCAATATATACCGCATATACACACAACGGCTTTCGCTAGTAAGTAAGTATGTATGTTGAACTGAACAAAGCTATATAGTTATAACGAACTCGCGGAACTCAAATACATTTAGTGAGAGCCAATAACGGAAAAGGGGGAAATGTCGATGAGCCTGAAGTTGTCGAAAGGCCGTTTTAAATCGAGCGCTCGAAGATTTGAATGAGTTTCGGACACGTTTCTACCACTCGGTTTTCCGACTAGTTTTGGTTGAAAAATTCAAAAGTAGATTTTCACTATATCTGGAAAATCGGTGGATAGACAATATAATTGAAGTGGGTAGTAAAGACCTCTATAAGATTCGTAAACCGAGTACAGTCTGAAGTTAAGCTCCTTGTAATGCAGGAACGGATCGCGGAACGATTTTCACCGCGCCGAACGCCCGCGAGCGCGAGTCATCGCTGACTCTCTGCAGAGAGAGAGAGAGAGAGAGAGAGAGAGAGAGAGAGAGAGAGAGAGAGAGAGAGAGAGAGAGAGAGAAAGAGAGAGAGAGAGAGACAGAAGAGAGAGAGAAAAAGGGCGCAGGCGCGCGGCCGCGAGTCGCGCGTAGATGCCGCGGCAGTGGTATGGTAGATATATATACATATATGCTATGCATGAATATGTGGCTGTATATAGCGCAGACGAGGTGTAGAGGCGTAGTGGCGTAGACGAGCTGAGCAGCAGAACGGCGGAGTGCGGACTGCGCGCGAGAGAGAGAGAGAGAGAGCCACGAGTGTGCTTGTGTGTCCGGGGCAGCCATTGCGGGTACCTTGTGTCTTGTACAGCAGCAGTGAAGAGAGAGATCGTGCGAGAGAGCGGCGTTGTGGGTACTTCGACGAAGTACACCGTTGGCTCGGGCTTGGCGCGCGCGCGCTCGTGTGTACTGCAGCAAGAGATAAGCTGGCCCTGGACTAGCGAGCGGCGAAGTAGCGTAGTTATAGCGCCTCATTTTATCGAGTGCTGTCTGTGTGTGGAGCCTCTTCCTTCGTCGATTGACGTCGTCGTGCACAGAGAGTAAGAGAGAGAGAGAGAGAGAGAGAGAGAGATTGAGTTCAGTAGTGTGCGCAAATCGGCCATCACGCATCCGCCGCCGCAGCCGCCACGAGGGATTCCGAGAAGTTATATTACAGGCGCATCGGGAGAGAGACCAAGCCCAGCATCATCGCAGTATAGGAGCAAGTAGCCCCGTTTTTTCGCGCGCGCGCGCTCTCTCCTCTCTCCCCCCTGTGTGCGTGTGAGTCCCCGCGAGTGTGCAGTGCACTTGTTCCGAAACGCGTTTCTCTCTCTCGCTCCGTCTTCTTCAACTGTCCGACAGCCGCATAGACAAGCACCAAGTGAAAACAACACACCGGCCCCATGTCTGAACTCGAGAAGCTCAACATCGACAACATAATCGCGCGACTCTTGGAAGGTGAGTACAACCAGCTAGCTCTCGTATTATACGCGTATATGCGCAACTCTAATTTTCTGCAAGTAGTAGTGGTATACTCGTTGCTGACTGCTGCAGTGTCGTAGAAAGATCATTGCCTCTAATATATGTGTGTACGCGAGATTCTAAGTGCACGCGCTCCATCTTTATCTCCCTCCCACTCCCCATCGTACGCAGGCCACAACTGCCAACTGCGAACGCCGACCGACTCTCCTCCCGATTTCTCATTCTCCGATGCTCTCTCGTGTCCGCCGCACCGTCAAAATGTGTCAAGGGCACGATCGGCCCTTGAACACGCTTTCCTACCTTTTGATGCCCCGACCAAACCAAGAGGACGAGCCATTGACTTACGCAACTCCCGCCTCTCTGACTCCGACTCTTCCCTCTCGCCATTTCGGACGGGGGTTATAAATTTAGGTAGAAGAGTCATACGTTTCTTCTTCTACTTTGCCTTCTTCTGTCAATGCCTATACGCCTACTACTCCTCCTTCCTTTGCAATAGCTTGTTTACACATTTTGCGCTCAGAACTGGTTACAACTGCCTATCCAATACAATAGCCCCTGATGCTGCTCTCGTTTCCTGTGTAATGAGAAAAAACAATTTTTAATTATTGCAGTGAGGGGAGCGCGACCAGGCAAAAATGTTCAGTTAACAGAGGGGGAGATTCGAGGGCTGTGCCTCAAGTCCCGTGAAATTTTTCTATCGCAGCCCATTCTTCTGGAACTCGAGGCACCTCTCAAGATATGCGGTAAGCTTTACTACTCGATGACTCAGAGGGCTCTGTGTGTGCATATATGTTTGTATGCTTTTGTTTACGCATGTTATCTTGGCAGGTGACATTCATGGACAATACTACGACCTGCTTCGACTCTTTGAGTATGGAAGCTTCCCTCCAGAAAGCAATTACCTCTTCCTGGGTGATTACGTTGACAGAGGAAAGCAGTCGTTAGAAACCATTTGTCTCCTCCTCGCTTACAAGATCAAGTACCCAGAGAATTTTTTCCTCCTCAGAGGAAATCATGAATGTGCATCCATCAACAGGATATATGGTTTCTACGATGAATGTAAGCTACTTCAATCTCTGTCTGGCAGACATTTAAAGCAGGACTCAATTTATAATGATTGATGATTTTTTCGCAGGCAAACGTCGTTACAACATCAAATTGTGGAAAACATTCACAGACTGCTTCAACTGCCTGCCAGTTGCGGCCATCGTGGACGAGAAAATTTTCTGCTGTCATGGCGGCTTGAGTCCCGATCTCCAGAGTATGGAACAGATCAGGCGCATCATGCGACCCACCGACGTTCCCGATCAGGGTCTGCTCTGCGATCTGCTCTGGTCGGATCCAGACAAAGATACAATGGGCTGGGGAGAAAACGATCGTGGTGTTTCCTTCACGTTTGGTGCCGAAGTCGTGGCCAAATTCCTTCACAAACATGATTTTGACCTTATTTGTCGTGCGCATCAGGTACGTAGTAGCTCAGTTTTTAAAACGTAACATGTTAGTGCTCGTCCATGTTTTGATTTTCACATTCTTTTCGTGCAGGTTGTCGAAGATGGCTATGAGTTCTTTGCCAAGCGACAGTTGGTCACGTTGTTCTCGGCGCCCAACTACTGCGGCGAGTTCGACAATGCAGGCGCCATGATGTCCGTAGACGAGACGCTCATGTGTAGTTTCCAGATCCTGAAGCCCGCTGACAAGAGGAAATTCGCGTACGGTGGCCTGAACGCTGGACGGCCGGTCACGCCGCCACGCGGTGCCAACAACAAGAACAAAAAGAAGTGAAACGACCGAGTAGATATTGTTCGAACGCGACACTTAGGATCTTAAGACCTCTCTCTCTCTCCCCCTGACTCCTCCCAGCCCCAGCCAAGAAATTCCATCACCTTTAAGACTTTTAAGTCCTTGTAAGAAAGAGTAATTAAAAGTCTACTACTGCAAAGTACATTCATAAAAGAAAATAATGATAACAAAAACATAAAACAAACACTTGCGTGAAGCCATCCATGAAAGCAATGATATAATGCAGAAATCACTTCTGGATATAAGAATCATTGTAATTGTCTTTTAGAGCTTTGGCGTATTTGACATAAATATTTTAATCTTTGATTCGCATCATCGTCTAAATGAGCAAGAAACCCGACGCGACGTCGACGTTATTAAACGAGAAGCTTTTTTAATTTTTTGCATATTCGAGTAGGTGGCCTTCAGGAAGCGCAATGATTGAAATATGTAGCGGCGACAAGTGTTTATTATATATACGCGCGCACAAGAGGTGCAAAACAAAAAACGGAGATTTGAAAAGCTAGGAGGCTCTTGTATAGTTGTTACCTATTCTAAACTAGCGTATTAATTCACTTTAGTCGGAAAACAAATATTCGAGTAAAAGATGTGTCCTTTCGATATAACTATTTAGCTGTTATACGTAGTCTCTCGATGTCACTCGTAAACAAAGGGAAAAAGCATGCGGCGGCTATAGGTGCTGACGCTCGCCGTTTCTTTGTAGTTGCGAAATGATCGAGGCCTTTTTTTTCTATTATCGCGAGAATGTAGATGTCATTGTAACTCTTCTGAATATCACCTGCCCGAAGTTCCATTATTTTACTCGCACACAAATACACATGAAAACATAGGCATAAACTTGTTAACGCAAGAGAGGAAAAATTCCGCGGCAGCGGTGTTACCCTGCACGTACAACCGCGATGCAAATAATGAGCGCGCCTGTTTTTTTTTGCGGTTGTAATTGATATATACATTTAAACATAAATATGATTTAAAAAAACATGATTTAAACACAGCTTTCTTAAATTCTCCTAATAAATTCCTTTTTTATACAAAAGAAAACTGAATTTAACTAAAACTATTACTCCAAAAAAACATGATTCATAGTTACGCTGATGCAAGGTCTTCGTCAACATAAACTGATTGAAGTAAAAAGAAACTTGAGACAATTTTTCCCCGGAAGGTAATAAGAAAAGATTGAGATCGTTGTAGGCTAAAAAATGTATTAGTGAAGGATTAATTATATTATATATATAAATATTAAAAGCGTCATCACAAAATATTAAACGTTAGCGTGTTGAGGCAAAGAAGGTTCAGGCAGACCGTGTTAGAGTGCTTTCGAACAAGCGCTCGTTTGAAATGAACTTTGCCGTGAGCCCTTTGAAAATACGTTTCGACGAGAATCAGAATACACTTGTTACCGACGATCCACTATAAGATTCTCGCGTCTATTTTTATCAGAAATAACAATGATGATATTTAAATTCGAATAAATTATTATTCAAGGTTATTCGAGGATACCCCAACTGGATCGTCCGTAACAAAATATTTGACGTATATACCAATGTACGGGGTAAAAATTAGTGAAATCATTGTGGGTTATAAAACAGCTGAAAAAATATAACAATCCCAAGGTCCGTGCGAGCGATCATTATATCATCATCCTTATCTCATCTACAAGAAAAAAATGCAACATATATATACATACACCTCATCATTCACCGTATCACGTTCGCAGGCTAATGTCGTTCTGTCATCGAAGAGTATATAACGTTTGTCTCCATCGTCGTCTCTATACGTTTCGTATATTCAAAAGGTAGTCTAAAGCCCCTAAAAATGAAAAAAACAAGACATAAGCACTTGCGTTTTCCTTAAGCACCACATAACAAGTAGTTTCATTCATATACTGACGCCGTTGTATTTAGAGAAAAAACAAAGGAAATACGTGAACGACCAGTAACGACTTATTATAGGGACGTGAAAAACAAAACATTAATCAGACAAGCGCTCCTAATCATTGTACATTTATTTTTTTTCTAAATAAAATTTCATCTCAAAACCTACCCTGTCATTTCTTCATTCTCCGAGCGCCATCAAATCAATAATATTTCCTTTCTGAACATTTATAAAATGAAAAATAAAACAATCCTTGTATACACACTTTTTTCAGTATTATAAGAGTCAATCGCAGAGGAATGGCTGAAAAACAGGTTTTTTATTATAATTTTCTATCGCCGAAGCCCTTTATCTGCGACTGCGAGTTTTTTTTACTACTCCTGTGCATCTAATAATATATTTTTATCTATGCAACATAAAAAAATTCTCTGTTCGATTTTCATATACAAAATAATACTTGTTATAATAATTCTTTACACATTTCACGTACATATTGTATACAAGAGATTGTTGCACTGATTTTACGCGTGATAGAAGCTCTTAAACTCGCGCGTAGCAAGATACTGTAATAAGTGATTAAAAGAAAAAAAGACAGCAAAACACGCACCAAAAGTGATTTCCGCGTAAGTAGTTGCGCAGAGGGTGATAGTAACCGACTTCATCTTTCGTCGAAGCTTGCGGATTTTCGTTTTCGATTTTCATACTCACACACACATACACACAAGCAATAATAAAGAAAAAAACCAGGCGAAAAAAACAATATATATAAATATTCAACATGGATAATACAGGGAGAGTGAAAAGAAGAAATAAAAAAGAAAAGCAAGTATACATGCACACAGATAGCCTTTGATTGTCGTGTAAAAAAGCACATAGATTTTTCGTTCTTTGTATACCATCTATCATTGAAAAGACGAGATGACCCATAGGTAGATTGATAATAGGCGCATTATATATATGTCGTATATTATATAAATCTGAGTTATCTGAGTTGCACGTAATTGCCGAGCATAATATATTTCGAAATTGTTTTGTCGATCGAATTGTATAGCTTTAAGAACAGCACACGCATGTACACACTTTATGTGTTTAGTTATAAGAGATAAAGAGCAACATGTATACTCAACAATTTACTATCTCATACACTTCTATTTCTCTCTCTGTCTGTCTGTCTCTTTCTCTCCTTATCTCGGAGCTTTTTTACGCCGAGTAGCCAAAGTGGTCGAAATCAAAATTTCGTTCCTCATATACACCGCAATTGATTATAATAATACACACGTCAAAATATATAATACTATTATACATAAATGTAGGCTTCTTTTCTAACGAGATACACTAGTTCTTGTCTTTAAATTTGTAGCCAGTGAAAAATAAATATGTAACACAGAATTAAAAAAAAATGCAAAAAAAAAGGTGCGAGAGACAATGGGAGTATGATTAATATAAAAACGCGTCATTCAAGTGGGCAGACAAAAAGGTTGATCTGTATATTGTGCGGTGTGTGTTACGTTGCAGCGCGCAATAACGTGCGAATTGCGCGAGAACTCGAGCAAACCTACTCGATAATGTATTAGGTATATATCGCAAGGAGAACACTTTTTTGAGAGCACTGTGTATCGTTGCAAATGTGTTTTATTATTGATATAAGACTTGAGACTGTATGAGAGTGGTGCAGTGAAAAATAAAGGCACTATGGACATCAGCATCTTTTTATTCCATTTATCTGCATTATCGCATTTTTAAAATAATTCTATTTTTTCGCTTCATATCGATCCGCCGAAGAAATTTCCTCGTCGCATGTTGGGTGAAAAATGATAAGACGAAAAATCGATCGTCGCGCGTCATCGAACCAAAATAGCGCGTTACTGACACATGATAATGATCTTTATGCGACGCGAGTTGTAGTACCAAAGCTCTCCGTGAAGATGGCAGAGCTGTGCAGGTTCTTTTGACTCTTTCAAATTCGAGACTACATACAATATATAACATATGTAATGATGATTTTCAATCTTATACAAAACAATATTTCGAATTCGAAGCCTAAACGAAGCAATTAAAAATAATTATTGAAAAACACATGTCGAGCAATCGGTTTGCTCTTTGTTGAAATGAAAAATAAGGTTGCAAAATATAAACAAATTAGTTAGGGCGGGTGTTTTGTGTTTATATTAATCATTCCAAACGGTGCATTTACAATTTTCCTCTATAACTTATTGCGTTTTTAAATCATTCATAATCGTAAGTAATTAGCGAAATCCGTCTCACATATCAAGCTGCTTCTATACTAAATTTGAAAAAAAAATCGGGTGAGTGATGGTTACCAAACAATTGAGTCACATGGATCTTAATAATGGTTACTAGTTGTACTAGTAGAACTAACAAAATGATGTTGAATGTGTTTTTCAATCGAAATTTGTATAAAAGAAATATAGTTATATATGTAATAATTTTTATAGCTCATGTGTAGTAAAATTAAGGTGAATCCTCCAGTGCCAACCTTAAAGAAAGACTTTACTTAATTAAACTAATGATAATTAAGCACTTTCAAGTAAAAGTATTGACAATTTTTCATTTTATGCCAAAACGCACTGTAATATTTAGTACGTTTATATAATTGTCCTTAGAAAAATATACGCAGCTTAAATGAAATATATTTTTTAATTATAGAAAAATATAAATGAATTTTTGACCCGGCACATTATATTAAAGATTAACTCCGCAAAATGAGAACACATGTTCAAGAGTGCAATTCTCGTATCAACAGCAATAGGAAGAAAAATCTTTCACAATATATATTATAATTTTTTTAGATTGCACTTACACGATCAGCTTATACTTGTTATATAAGTCTTCTATGGTTTGTAGTATATTATTGCTTTTTATACAAAGGCTATGTAGAACAATTTAAAAGAGGCCTAATTTAGAGTTGCCATTTTTAGAGCATAATAAGAGTAAAATTAATTTATCCAGAGCCTGATAAACTTGAATAGAATGAACGTCCGCGGGGTCATTTAATTAAATTCTTGGTATTCCAGGGACACAATAAAAATTAAAAATTTAAGAACGTTAATAAAAATATCAAACGTTTCCTCAATAAAAAAAACTATCACGCGATTGAAAGATTTCATCATCGCCTCATCCCTCAAAAAATCTCAACCCCGACAATAAAGCTCAACAACCGATCGCTCGCAAGCTCATCGCGCGCCTCACAACTGCAACAGAAGCATCTGAAACATCAGAGAAGAAGCATGCATCCGGCGCATCGCAAACGTCGCATATAAAAAAGCAAGCAGAAAAGCCGTCGCATTGTCCTCTTGCCAAGTAATGTCTACTAATTTGTTGGGAGGCTCCCCGGGTCAAAGTATATATGCCCGCCTCATCTGGCACACGAGCCAAAAAAGCTTCACGCGGAGGCAGTTGAACCAGCAAAATGGCCAGTGGCGAGTATATATATACATACGCATATAACCATACGACGAAAAAGAAAAGAAGGAACACAAAGAATTCCCGACATTTTACATAATCCAGAATACGAATGCAGTGTCGAGTGGTATAGGGTGTCGTATAACTTGCAATCGCTCGCGCACAACGACGGATTGATAGTCGAAAACCGCGAGCAAGTTCCCACGCGAAAGCTTTAGCTATGCATTCTGCACTGCACCCACTACAGGCGAATACAATTTTCGAAAATATAATAATACGTGCATTATATACATATATACACGTATATTGAGCAATCGGATCCATAAGCTCGTGTGTATGATATGCAGAGAGGCTCCGCCCACGCATAGCTAGTGGTCCAGCGTGTGTACGTGTGTCGCGTGGGAGGCGCCAGTTTGGAACTCCTCCTATAGCCGCGAAGCTCGGAAAAATCTGCCCTTGTGTGCGTGCGTGCTAGATGAAAGGAGCGAAGGAAGAGAGAATGATGGAGCGATGATAAGGCTAGTAGTCTACCGGCGGAGCTCACCCCGACAGCAAGTCTCTCTCTTTCTTTCTCCCTCTCTCGGTCTTCGTCTCTCCGCAAGCTCGATCAGTACCGTTGACGTGACCTGTTGGCGAACTTTCGCCGAGGCGATAATGGGATCGTGTTAGAGAGGTGCTAGTTGTATTATAGTCTCTCGCTCTCTCTCTCCTCTCGATTATCTATCGTCACCGATCGTCGCGCGTGTGTTTAATTTGAGAAGCGGAGAAGAATCATGCAGTCACAGCAACAGCAGCAGCAGCAGACACACGAGCAGCTCGGCGTGGACTGCTGCTATCACCAGCAGTGGATCGGACAGCCTCAGCAGGTCCTCGCTTTACCCTCGCCGATGCAGCAAATGGAAGGTTCGCTATAACAAATATAAAAGACACTGTATTATTTTCTTTTTGCTCTACGAGGAACGCAGCCAAGTTTAACTCGAGCTCACCGCTCACCTTCTTTTAGCCGCGGCCGACCGAGTTCCGGAAAAATCGTAGGGCCGCGTGTGATTGCGATCGTTGACCTTATATACATAATTATTCCAGCTTGTCTGCAGACGGCCGGTAGCAATGCGAAGAAGCCACCCTCGCCGACGAGTTTGACCGAGAGTAGCAGTGGAAGTGCGTCGACGACCATTGGACTCGCTAACGCGAGCAGCAATGATAACAATAACAACAGAAGGACCGAAAGCTCGGGGGGTGAGAACAACAGTGAGGAGGAGACGGGACAGAGCAAGAAACCATTGCATCCGGCCTTGCTTGGTGCCGGAGGGGCTCTTGAGGCTAGACCATTGTGGGAAGAGTTTCATCAGCTTGGTACCGAGATGATTGTTACGAAAGCTGGACGACGCATGTTTCCTACTTTCCAGGTACGGTTGTTATCGAAGCTCTGATGATTTCCTTTTTTGACATTTTAAATTATCATAAAGTCAAACGTTTTGATTGCTTTAACTACAACATTAAACGTTAAATTCGCCAATTCCGAGCTTATACAATCTCAAAGACATTGTCGCATATCGCTGGGTTACATGAAAATTATAATGCGCAAAATCGTTCTTCTCTTCGCAAAGATCCGCCTCTTCGGCCTGGAACCCAACACGGAGTACATCCTCATAATGGACTTTGTGCCCTGCGACGACAAGCGCTACAGGTACGCGTTTCACAGTAGTGCCTGGGTAGTCGCGGGTCGAGCCGACCCCGTATCGCCACCTCGAATGCACTGGCATCCTGACAGTCCGGCCACCGGTGCCCATTGGATGAAACAGCCCGTCTCCTTCGACAAGCTCAAGCTGACCAACAACCAGCTCGACGACAACGGACACGTAAGAAATTTTATCTTATCGCTTGCAAAGTGTCTACTATATACCTCTTCCCTACGCATCGTGAATTTTGCGCACCGAAATTTCTCTGGATTTCGCCGTATTCATAGAATTTTATTAGATGCGCTGCTGCAGCGCGACTCCGTCGGCCGCCGCATGTGTTTGTCGTTCCGGACGACTTCGCCTTAATTGACCTGAGATACGAGCTCGTTCTCTCGGGCCGGCTTAAATTATTACGCGGTTGTATTTTTGCCTCTTCTTGCATTTTTACGTACAATACACACGCGCGACGTCGCTATATACATCTTGCACGTTTATGTATATATATATATACACAAGCGGAATGCGTAAACAAATAACCGCGCGCGAGAACAAAGGCGCAAGTATATATAATTACGAGAAAAATTAGCTAGAGTCAGCGAAACTCAGCTTCGGCCTACTTTTAATGCTTCGATTCGCCTCGTCCTTCTTATACGTATATACACATATCATTAATTTATTTACATCGCAGGCGTGGCGGAACGGAATTCCACGCGCGGCGCTTAATTGACACTTTGTATATAAGCTCGAAAGAGAAAGAAGGCAAAAAGCCGCGAGGGAGATATATTATAATCCCGGAGCTTTCGAGCATAGAAAAAAATCCGACGGTTTGACAGCGCACAGGGCCACACGCGCGTGAGCACACGCCCGGTCCTAATTGCCAAAGTAATTACACTTTTTTTCGAGGACGACGTGCACGCGCCTAATGACACAACGAGATACTTTGGAAATGTATCTCTAGACGCACACGTACGCGTACTCGGCTAATTAGTCATTATAGAATTTTCCACGTAATACACACGTCGATTCTGTCTACATGTTCTATATAAAAATTCAAACGCTTACACATAACGACCGCATATGACACAAGTATCGCTCAGAGGACGAGCTTCTCGCGTTGAACTTTACGAGCCGCATACGCGTCCCATCTTTTTCCGCTCGTTTTATTCGTCCCGCGGGGGATGTCATCTCTTCTCTTTCTTTCTCTTTCTTTCTCTCTCTCTCTCTCTCTCTCTCTCTCTTGCTAGCTCTCATTATTCGTCATCGTCTCTCCTCGGCGATAAATCTGCTCCTCTACTCCCCAGATGTTATGATCTCCCCTCTCAGCACCGGCGTTTTTTTCTCATCTTCTTTCCTCGCAGATAATCCTGAACTCGATGCACCGGTACCAGCCACGCTGCCACGTGATAGTTCGGCCGTTACCGGCGGGCTCCTCGCCCGATCCCCGCTACGAGAACTTCAAGAGCTTCTCCTTCCCGGAGACGCGTTTCACCGCTGTCACGGCCTACCAGAATCACCGGATAACTCAGCTCAAAATCGCGAGCAATCCGTTCGCCAAAGGCTTCAGAGACTGCGAGCCCGACGAGTGCGAAAGCTCCTCGTCGACGACGACTCCGACGGCACCACCGGCGAAGAGACCGGCTCCCGGGGGGTATCCGGCACCGGTGCATCTGGCGCCGATTCCGATACAGGCGACTGCGGCGGCACATCAGGAGGCGGCGGCCCATCATCAGCAGCAGCAGCATCAATTTTACTGGGGATATCCGGCGGGACACCAGCCGGCGCAGAGCTATGTGCCACACCATCACGCGCCGCCGCCGCAACCACCGCCGCCGCCGTTGTATGGACCGCGTTAACAATTTTTTTCGATGATATACATGTGAGAATAGAGACAGTGCCTTCGATGGTTAGACAATAATGTAAGAACGCGGAAGAGGAGGTTCGCAAATTTTACAGAGGATATGTAGACTTTTTTATGCTGACATATATGTATATATATATGAAGTATTTTACCAACGGATTTTTGTGGAGTTTGCATACCTCCTTTCGGCGCGAGTCGTGATAAGTGTTTATAGTGCGGAAAACACTATTGATGCCTAATGTTAGGAATTATACGTTATAAATATATACCTACAAGATACGCGTATTGCTATTTTAATGAGTAATTTATGAAAACGAGTGCCTTGTATAACGAAGACAGTCAACGCCCAGTGGTACAAAGTACAAGCCTATGAACTGCGGCTAAAACGAAAAATCAAAGAGACACGCCAAAGTCGCGACAATACACTATATCCTATATACCCCATACGGCCAGTATATATAGACATAAGCAAAGTAATATATTACACACAAGTAGTTTTAGAATTAAGGTGTAACCGAGTTTGACACAGGTGCAAAAAGTGCTCCGAGCAAAGAGCCTATACTCCGTATAACAAAGTGCCTTTTGTACGCCAGCCTCTCGCGAGCAAATCGCGTCTATTTATGTTGAAGCTAAAGAGACGACGGAGAGCAGCAAACGTTCCGTGACAAACTCTCTCCTTATACCGGCCCTAACTGCTCTAAGTGCCTTAATAAATTATACCTCGAGTATACGCGCGTCCGAGTGTACGAGTGTGCAACGAGTCTGTCTTATACAGTATATATACATATATAAAACAGCGAGTGTCCTATACGAAAAGTTTCGACTTCGATATTTTTAAGGATCGCTATAAGTACGTGTATCGTAAATAACTCCTCTCGAGTGTGTCCTACTCGAAAACAGAGTATGACCAAATCTACATACTAATACTCTGCGTTATACTCACTATATATTAATATATACACTATTTATTTAAAATTGTATCGACATGCAAGAGCCCAGATGACAGCAATATAAATAAAATGCGTGATTTGAAATCCAAAACAGAGACTATGATTGATCTTTCAATTCCCAAAATCCCTGCAGCCGCATATATATTAAGTGTCCGCACGCGCCAGACGTCCGAAAAAAGAGATACACAGACAGAGATGAAAGAAGAAAAAAAGGGTATATATAACGATAGCCGATCGTTAACAGTCGAGTGTTGTGTCTTACATCTTACAGCGCGACAATCTCACTGTCAAACAGTCCAGCGTCTCTGTATATATGCATGTGAGCGCGTAGCTTTGGACGGGCCCGTGATTGATGCACGTGCGGGAAAGAGCTCGACGCTCTGTAAACATATTAGCGTCGCTCGAGCCACACGGCCTTAATGACTCTTTCTCTTATTCCTCCTCACCCTCCTCTTTCTCGCTATAGACACCGATACTTCCTACCGATTTCTTTCTTTCCGGCCTTCTTCCTTCCTTTTTTTTTCATCGAATTTCAATGAAATTAACGAGGTACGTTATCCTCGCTGCATTAAAAAAGCAAATGAGAGAAACAATGAGCATTCCGACTCTTTTTCTCAGCTCGTGCGCGACTGTTCTTAATTTAGTCTTCTCCTCTCTTTCTTTTGCTCTACACACTCTTGTGCCATACTGCAACACATATACACAGCTCTTCGCGCGCTCTACTCGTCTTTCGACTTTTGAGAAGTGATCTGTTACACTAGCCTGACAAACTCTCAAGCTCTGCCTGACGTCTTCCCGCTACTTTGATGGGCGTGTCGCTTGTGTATACGCAAGAAGACAGTTTATAAGTAAATATATAATAACCGCGCAGCATCGGTGGTCCGAGAGGGAAATCTGAAAGTATCCAGAGTACACGTTATAATATTTACATATTCACAAAGTCGATTTTTAAATTTAGCGAAGCTCAGCTGTTTCATACTTACGCAGTACATATATATAGGGGGAAAGCGTCGTTGCGTGACCGACACGGCTGTAAAGTCCGCGGATTCTTTCATCTCGAGACTCTCCCGTCGTGCACTTATATAGGTGACGATGCGCTGATATAAAGTTTCAGGGCCGCGCATCAGCTTTGTTTCTGCGAAAAAGGGGTTGCTGCTATGCGCGCAGATGCTCGCACGCGATATACAAGTTCGCAATTTGTCAGCCGACGCCCTTATAAGTAGCTCCTCGCGCGCATATACAAATGGGGGATGCACATTCGTTCCCTCGACTCTCTCTCTCTGCAACAAGTAGTTTAAACGTGGAGTATATATACATACACAACATATATTTAAGGTATACATATACGAGAAAGAAAGAAAGGCGTCTGGAAAGCTTCGAAGGCTGTACGCTCGCCTCTGTCGTTAAGTTTATACGGCCGGACCACCCATTGACACTTTGAAGTGCCTCGGAGAACGCACGTGTCCGCATGCACTAAAAATAAAAAAGAAAGCAGTTGCATTATATACACATTCTATAATATAATCCAAGATGTATAATGCGGTATTTGTATATAGATATATAGCAAAAGGAACGAGGCGACTACGTCATCGCAGGCATATGCGCGCAGCAGAGAGGTGACAGACGGCGGTGGAAGGCAACGAGGCGGCATTTCGCTAATGAAGCGCCGGCCCGGCAATAAATTTGGCTAATTTTCCGGCGTTACGTACAGAAAGCTGGCGCCTAAAATGACAAAAATCGCTTCGGAGACTAATTGCGCTTCTTTGCGCGAGAGATTCCCTCGCCGCGA
This sequence comes from Muscidifurax raptorellus, assembly GCA_020010945.3. Lineage (NCBI taxonomy): Eukaryota > Metazoa > Arthropoda > Insecta > Hymenoptera > Pteromalidae > Muscidifurax > Muscidifurax raptorellus. Next base: position 11,874,109 of record CM052079.1, on the reverse strand, counting down.
GCGCAGATATGAATCCGTCGTCGCTCTGTGCGCAAAGGAGAGATTCTTTTACACGACGAGCGCACAACGGCATTAATAGCATCGCGTAATAACACGAAAATTTCCGAGTCGCGCCTTACTCTAAATAAATTTAGATTTTCGAAAAATATATAGCATCGATCGCTCGTGTGTGACTTATGATATATTTACTCAAGTGTTAAAAGGAAAGCCGAGAGAGAGAGGCAGTAAAGGCGTCAGTGCAAAAATCTCGTCTACCCCCACCACGAAAATAGTCATTGGCATCGGTGTGTGGAAGGAAGCTGTATATTTCGAGGACTTCCGCGCGAGGATCTTTACGAGCTAGCGTACGGCCGGAACTTCACGCGGCGATGCCTGCACCGCACGACACGTGACAACACAGTGTATCACGCTGTGCGATGCTCGAGTTTCATTTTTTTTCCACCTCCGATATTGTTCCTCTTCCTTGAATATTATTAATAATTAGGCACTTCTCGCGTGGTAGCTATATATGCACGCACTTTCCCCTTTCACGCTCGACTGCACTGTATACGCGTGCTGTGCTTCGTGCGGCAATGACAGATTTACAGATTCCAGGCCATCTCTGTGCGCGCAGAGACCGCTTTCATGCGGCTCTTCTCTCTTTTTCCACGCACTTTTAATCTCTCTGTCATTCCCTCTTTTATTATCTCTACGGCGACTTTTTCTTTTTTCGCGTTCCGCCGACGCAGCCCGTCAAATCGCACCTCGTGTTTACACTCACGGCCAAAGACCGCGAGAGCGAATATGCTTTTTAACGGCGCTTTTCGGATCCCTTCTCTCTTGCATCTGCGTTATTACTTACTTTCTGAGATATGTGGAAAAAGAGAGAGGTTATAATGGAATGTACGATTCGAAAATAGAGCAGGGAAGATCGTTACCCTTTTTATTTACGCTGTGTCCCGGGAGCTGGGGATTCGACGCGAGCTTCTTCATCTGGAGTCAGTCGGTCATCGTCTGTCTTCACCAAACTCGTACGCTTTTTCCAGAGTATACTGTATGCGGCCAAGCGTCGACAGATGTCTTCCTTCCGATATATACTTTTCCGAGTTTTCTTTACTCGACTCCTCTTCCCTTTTTTTCCATCAAGCCACTGCTGGAGTTATATTTGCGACGCTTTCCCGAGTGCGTTTATAACGTACACACCGTGAGTAACACACGTATGGCTGTAGCAAGGTATGTGTGCAAGTATCTTCGCGGAATAGTTCGTGTATATAAAGCGTGTTGTGTGTGTATTCGCGTATAATAGTAGCAGTTCGCGGCGCCGTCCTATCTCGCCGCTGGAATCCTCATTATGTCTGTCAGCGTATGCAGTAGCCCGCGCAGCTATACCACTAATTCTCTCGCTTTATTCTCTTATCTCTCTCTCTTTCTCTCTCTTATACCTTTGGTCGCGTAGAGACTGCTCTTGGTTTTTCTTTATTTTCTAACTCTCGCGCGGATTTCTCTAGCTGATGTTTGTTTTCTTTTTGCGAAGCTTTTTGCTGCTCTGGTTAGATGGCGTTATGCGAAAAAAAGTACAGCTGAAGAAGAGCCGTAGTTCCATACGTTATTTATAGGTGCGGGCTGAGGCTATATACCGATGCGTTAGAATGTTATTTTGAATGGCTGCCAGAGGTAAGGTTGCGATAGTTTCAGCTTTGATCTTCACTTTCTTTTTGGGGGGTCTGTGTGAAGTAAATTTTTTGATTTGTTTATTTTTGTTTTTTTATTGTTGGAGTTTGTTTTCTTCCGCCTCTGGATTGTACACGTATTTGTTCGATATATATCTTTGCTGCGAATGGTTGAATACACAAAATTATGCTGGATAGGTACTTATAGTAAAATTATTGTATCCACGCATTGCGATACTCGAGGTTTTCGATTATAGAGAAATATGCAAGGTTCGAAATTCGCGCCTGCAGCACAGTGCCCTCTGAAACTGAACTACGAACTATATTAACGCGCATGCGCCAACAGCCAAAGATGAAAAAAAATATTAAAAATGGCCGAGATCACAGAGTACTTATGGTGCTGAGGTTAAGTTTATAAGTCGATTAACAATTTATTTTTATTGAATAATACAACTACTTAGTTCAATTATAATCAAGATCGACATAAGGAAAACAAGAATACAGTGTTTATATTTCTAGATGTGTAGAGCATCTCAAATAGTCGGACTGTTGACAAGTGCGTAGAACAAATATTTCGTCAACAAACGTCATGTTTTCTCCAATAAGTTCGGTGACAAGTTCACCCATGGATTCGCCAGGCTCCAAGGCATTGGAAACTGCGAAAAATATCAAAGATTTGGCTGTTTTTAAAATACCTAGAGGTCCAGCCAAAAAAAGCAAAGCCACAGTTCTCGACGAGGAGACTTATGTGGAAAAAATGGGTGAGATCATTCAGAGGGACTTTTTCCCCGATTTGGAAAAATTAAAGGCACAGAATGAGTATATCGATGCATTGGAGTGTAATGATACAAAAAAGATGAGAGAGCTGTTTGAGAAATATAGCTTCGAGCGACCAACAACTTCGGAACGACTTGCAAGTCCTGCGACTTTTGAGACTCCTGTTCACAGAGAAAACAGTACCACGGACACACCAAAATCTACAACCTCAACAAGTAGTAAGGCTAAGGAATCAAAAATAGAGGAACGCAAAGTTGGGTTGGATGAGTTTTTGAGTAAAAATACTAGCGAGGACAATGCTAGTTTTGAAGAAATATTGGTTGAGAATGAAAAGAAACACAGGCTTAAATATGCTTGGCTGTATAAATCAGAGACAGAGCCAAATGTACTTGCGATTGAAAATAACAATGATAAGTTATTAGCTATCGAAAGTGGTACTCAAAAGAGACCTTTCCAAATAGATACCTGGAGTTACAAAAATAAAAATTACATTATGTACATACCCGATGGAGTTGAGTTGACAACAGAAGAGAAAATAGAAATGGCCAAAAAAAGACAAGAAGTTATCCACTCCAATACCAGGTTAAAAGTTAATCCTTTCAATGAACAACAGAATAAAGAAACTATCAATGAATTAGCGAAAATTCAGTCAAAAGTAAATGATGGAAAAATAGGAGTTGATGGCAAAGAAATTGTAAGAACAGAAACACCAAGGATAAATGGCTACACCATATTAGCAACACCAACACCAAGTATTCCTGATATTCCTGATAGTCCTCTTATGACTTGGGGTCAAATCGAGGGAACTCCATTTAGATTAGATGGTGGTGATACTCCCCTATTGCATGCAAGTCAAGGACCTTCTTTTCGAATGGCAGAACCACCCAAGAGGGAAAAAATTGCCTTGCAGTTGGCAGAAAAAGCAGGAGAGAGAAATAGAGACAAAAAAATGAAAGCTTTAAATGTAGCACGACGATCTTTAGCAACGTAAGTTACCTTTATTCTGAAGATTTAAATGAAATTAAAAATTTTCAAAATTTTATTGTGTAATACAACTGATATTAAATGTTGCAGGCCATCGCCGAGGTCAACAATCGATCGATTGAGTACAATGTCACCAGCTGCCAGGCGACTTGCAACACAAAAGTTACGCATTTCCGTTAGTCCATCACCAAATAGATTGTCATCATCAAAAACACCTTCAAGAACATCTCTATTTGGAATAAGAACTCCGCATACTCCTAGAGCAACGACACCTCGTGTTCAAACTAATGAAATAGATGCATCTCCCAAACCACAAACTCCTGTTTTAACAGATAACTTGTTAAATCTGCCTCAAAGACAAAGAGCAGCAGACTTTTTTTAATTATTAGAACTTACATATGTATATAGACAAGAATTTCGTGCAAATGACTTGTAGTCTTTACTCATAGAAATGGCGTATACTGATCAAACGGAAAAAAATTTATATTTTTAATATAAACCACGTAATAGAAATGACGTGTTCGACATTATGATTGTTACAATGATTGTGTTGTACAAAGAAAGACAATTATTGTACATGAATATTATTGACAATATTCATAAATAAGAGAAATATATACGATTTTGTTATATTTATGGATATATATATATATATATAATGTATTGGCTTATTTACTGTTCGTAAGTGTATTGGATAGTAGTCGACTTAAAAACTAAAATATAACATTCATGTAAAATTCGGCAAAATATTATAGAAACAGACAAGGACGATTCAATTTCGCATTTTTACTGTTTGCGCTCTGCAAGGCCGTTCTTTAATGACGCTTATTGATGCAAGCTGTCTTCGTTATGCTGATCGTGCATCAATGCAGGTGCGTTGACACTACACCTTTCTGTCTATATCTTTTAACGAATATAAATAACGTTTTTTTTGTATTTGCAGGAGCAGTTCAGTTATTTTAATGGTAGTACCAAATTGTATGGATTTCTATACTTTGAGGCAACGTGACACGAATGATTCTCAACCTCACTCTGATTTAAAGACTGTTCCTAAAATAGAATTTAAAACGAATCATCATTTGAGAGTTTGAAGAATTTTACAATAAAATATTTTTGCATACATTTTAATTATTGTCTGTATGAGTACTATTTCATTTGAGGAAACCCAGCTGCTTTCTACAACAACAGATTAAATTAATCGATTTATTTGGATTGAAGTAAAAATATTTTCTTTCAACTTCCGTAAAGAAAACGTAAAAATCATGCAAGTAGTAGCGTCAGATGAGTCAAACGCGAAGTCCACTTACTCAGTCTTCTTCATTTCCTACAATTACTTTTGTGAATAACCCGATGTCGCAATTACATACCTTGAACTCATCGAGTAAGCCTGGCCAAGCCAAGCGCACCTGCTTACTGTGCTCGTGCTCGTACATCATATACAATACTTGACATGATAAATTTACTCGGCATATTTTTATCAACACCCTATACATTTAAATGAAATATTTTTAATATGAATGTGTATTTATATTATTGTCGTTTGTTTGAAAACTTTGGCATTTTAAGCACACTTAAAAGATTGATGGAAAATCGTAGGAAATTTGATATTTTCAATTGAAAATTTAGGTGCGTGCAAGATTATGTGAGAATGTAAATAAATGAATTTTGTGTGTTTGTTTTAATGAGTGTCTAGTGTTGGGTGAATGTGTTTGTCATCTGAAATGGAAATAAAACTGGGCGTGAGCCTCGATTGCCTGAAACAGCTGTGTATATGTGTACGTATTCTTTTAAGTTTTTTATTTAATATTTAAATAGTAAATTTATGTCTGGTTAGTTTAAAGATCGTTATAATCAAACAGACTGATTAAAATGAAGAAACTAACGTTAAAATTTCGAAATCCAGTACAGTTGATTGCAATTGGCATTTTGTTAAAAGGATAAAATAAAAAAGAAATAGTTATTTAAAAAGGTAACGTGATTAAAAAATCTTACATACTCGCATTCATCACTATCGAAAATAGACAAAATTCTAAATTGCGAACCATATACCGAAATCATTGTAAATAAAAAGAAGGCATATTTTTACAAATAATATACAATTACATGATTCTACTAATATGCACTTCAACGATTACAAGCTTTGAGATGCAGCGTAGACTAACTTCAGTCTCGAAATGCAACGATGAAGTATTCAGCCGCTAAATTTGATGCTCTTTTATGTGCTATATCCAACTCGTTGAAATCGTTGAGTCGCGTATTTTTCAACAAATTCTGCGTGGTCTTTTACCAAATCATGTCGAATGACGCATGTGCGTCTACTGCACCGACGAGCCAACGTTATGTATCCAGTTAATCGTTAAATGTATATGACTTTCTCGAGGAACGAGATCAGCGCTTGTTTTGTAAAAAGACACGTGTAAATTCATGTCAAGATTCACAAAGTCGCTGCCTTTGTAGGAAATATTTGTTGTTTCTTACTTTTCGTGTTTTTCAATAGAGTATGTTTACAAGTTTTCTGAATTACATTACCGGTTTGGAAATTAATATTCGATAAGTACAATCGTGCTAGTCTGCGTTCATATGTCACTATATATAATTATTGTTCATTTATATTTAGCAATTTTACGTACTTATAAATTTAAACACGGACTACCCTTTCTCTATAGATATACATATATACGGTCACTATATAAAGTAGCTGACTAAAAAATCTAAGACGCTAGGAGAACCAAAAATGTAAAACACATGTATACTACAAATGAAGTTCGGTCTGCAATAAGCATACGTCGCTCTCAAAAGAGAACATTTTTTTCCGGCTTGCGGCTACTTCCGCCTGCAGCCGATCTGAGGAGTCACCGACCGGTCACCGCTGCATTTGCACACACATCTCGGTTTACAAGTAGTTTACACGTATATTCGTCTTTTTCCAAAACAATCAGACCTGGCTGTTATTGCTCAGCTGAAAATCCGTATAAAACGGAGCCGCGGCCGGGAGCGTCGAAGGACTCGAGAAGGAGCGTGCAGGTCGGTGATAAGCTTGTATCCTGCGGAGCTCAACAGCGAAGAAACGCATCGTTATCGTCCGACCTGTTTCAAAGGACCGGTTATCAATGAGGTCGAGTTGGGTATTGGCAGGTCTAGTCCTGCTGGCGCTCGTCTTCGGCGGCGCTTCGGCCTACGAGAAGTGTCCGAATTGTGGTCTCGGCGAGGGTGTGGATCCCTGCAATTGTGGTGGTACCGTCGTCAAAGCGGCGAAGCTTCATAAGCCCAGCTTAGTTGCGTCGCCCGAAGCCATCAACTACGCCCTCAAGTACCAGGAGGCCAACGGCGTCTACGGACAACCGATTCCGGGATACGGAGCACCGGTTACCGCCTATGGAGCTCACGCTTACGGAGCTCACTCGGCTCACGCCTATGGAACTCCTTGCAAAAGCAAGGCTCCGTTTGTCAACGTCCTGGACCACGAGTCCCGCTACGAGATCGGAGATGGCGGCAAGACCTACGAGGAACTGCAGCAGCTCTTGTACCGCAAACCAGGAACGTCGGTTGCTCCCTTGTAAGGCTCCTTTACATTTCTTTTATTTAACGATTTTTCCTCGCTCGTTCCGAGACTAATAACGATTTTCGATGCTTCAGGTTCAAGCCGGTCGGTGATCTGGGTCACCCGGATCGTATGGGCAAATACTTCGGTAGCCAGTACGCTGCTGCCGGTCCCCACAAGATCGTAGGAGTGACCCCAGCCTATCCAGGCAAGACTCCCTGCAAGTGCCCACCACCTGCCGCGCCCAAAGTATACGGAACGCCGTCGAAGAGCTACGCTCCGGCTCCAGCTTACGGAGCTCCAGCCTACGCCGCACCAGCGGCATCCTACGCTGCACCGGCAGCCTACGCCCCAGCTGCTTACCCGAAGCCAGCCTACGGAGCACCTCAGCCAGCTTACGCAGCTCCAAAATCATACGGAGCTGTTCACCACGCCTACCCAGCTCCCAAGCCGTACGAAGCTCACCAGCCACGTCCAGCTTACCAAGCACCGAAACCATACGGACATCCAGCTTCCTACTCTGCTCCATCAGCCTACCCGGCACACAAGCCACAAGCCTACGGAGCACAACCGGCAGCTTACTCAGCTCCAGCCTACCAAGCTCCAAAACCATACGCACCACCTTCCCCAGCCTACTCAGCTCCGAAACCGTACGCTCCGGCAAGCCCAGCATACTCAGCCCCGAAACCGTACGCTCCAGCCAGCCCAGCCTACTCAGCCCCGAAACCGTACGCTCCAGCCAGCCCAGCCTACTCAGCCCCGAAACCGTACGCTCCAGCTAGCCCAGCCTACTCAGCTCCAAAACCATACGGACCACATCCCGCACCGTACGCTGCACCAGCTGCCTATAGCCCAGCTCCGAAAGCGTACGCCCCAGCATACCCAGCCCCAGCCTACCCAGCCCCAGCGTCTTACGCTGCACCGGCACCTGCAGCGCACAAGCCAGCCTACCCAGCTCCCCCGACTGTCTACAGCTCGACGAGTGCAGCTTACCCAGCTGCTGCTGCACCGGCCTACGCTATGGCTGCTCCAGCCGTCTCGGCCAAACCAGCCTACAGCAAGACAGCCTACTCGGCGACATCACACTACGGACACGACGATGACGATGAGGGTATGCCTTGGTTTGGATACGTTCATACAATCCACAATCCCTATTACTGCAGCCCGCGACAATTCCTCTACTGATTCACCTAATTACCACCCGCGCATAACGCTTCTGGGCTCGTTTTTTTCTTATCGGGCTTTAGATTAATTAACCCCTGTTTTGTTGACGTTCGATTGTTATCTACTTTTAAAAGCTTTTTATATATCTCGAATCTAATTGGTTCTGCTCTTTGTTATGGATCGTTTTTGTTGTACATGACTTTTTTGTTGATTCATGTGTATGATTTCTTTTTTTTTTATATATATATGCAATAAAATTAAGTGAAAAGAAACATGGAATATATTGCGACTATAGTTATTGCCATTGTCTGCTGCTATATTATCATCTTTCGCTTTTCTTTTCATGTAATATTTCAACGTTCATATATATAAATTTATAACACTTCATTCGTCGCTTAATCGTGCATTGAAAACGTAACGGCCTCATTTTCCCGCAGCCATCAGGTGTGAAAAATTCTTCATAGTCAGCATATTCTTTCTTGATTCTGTTGCGAAACGCTGAGCAAAAATGCCTCTTGAATGTGTAATACGGCAAGCTTTAAAACTCGAGCGCTGCGCGTGTCAATATAATTCGAAAGATTATAAATTCCCAAAAATGAAAACAAACGCAAAGTCTTGTCAAATATACACGATCATATTCGCCGCCGCTATTATTATACATTAAAAACAAAAAAAAACTCTCAAAAAGAAACTTTATCAATGAGAAAAGGGCACGCATCTACGTTTCCAGCTCTATCCTTCGCCGAGCAAGAGCAGCTGTACAAGGCCCAGCCAACTCTCCCAGCCGATCCAGTCTCGATCTCGCTCGCCTACAAGAACTTCCTCCAAACACCGGCCACCAAGAAGTACATTCCCGAGGACAGACTCGCCTTCGGCCATCGTCAACAACCTGCCGACGGTAGTGTCCAGAAGGAAATCGCCAACGTGCCCGAGGAGAAGCTGCTCACCGTCGACAAGCCCATAGTCGAGCTCAAGAGCCCAGCCAAGTGCAGTAGCTCGAGCTACGGTGGCTACAGCAACGGTTACGCCGACGACGATGGATACGGTGATCCCGAGGCTCTCGAACGTGAAACCCTGGAAGCCAGCGAACGCGCACGAGGTGCCTACGTCTCTTACAGGTAAGTCCCTCAGAGTCGAATATGACCTACTTATTTGATAAGACGAGGCGTAGATAGCTTTTTTTACCATATACTTCGCGTTCATAGATCGGTAGTCTTGGGATAGTTCGAGTGGGATGAGTGAGCGTATGCCTGTGATCGCAACGAAATTCGCATTAACGCGATTATGTAATAACACCCTGCTTCTATACGAAATTCCAGCGACCTCGGCTACGGACCAGTCAGCCCAGCCAAGACACACTTCATCGCAAAGACCGATAACGTACCAAGCTACGCTCCGACAGCCGCCTACGCTGTACCAGCAGCAGCCCACCCAGTTCGAAGTCACCATCTCCCATGTGGACCCCTGGGACCAACCATCCCAGGCTACAAGCCGGGAGCAGTGCTCGTCGAGGAGAAGCATGCCAAGGCATACGATGAGCATGATGATGGATACGAATACAAAGACGACAGCGACGAGTACGAAGGATACAGCGGGGAGGGCGTCGGCTGCTCCTGCAAGGGAGGGATCATTGAGCGACTCAAGCCTAAGTGTGACAAGCACAAACACGAGCGATATTAGAGAGACTGGGCCCATCAGATACCGGGACTCACGGGCCCCTGGCGACAGGGCTGAGAACTTTGTCGCCAACCTGTCCAAGATCTTGGGCTTCGGTTTTAGAATGGTCGCTAAGTTCTTTGGAGTGTGATCGAGTGGATGCGATTGTATAGGGAGTGAACTGACGATGATCTTGAATGGAGAAGCGTGTCTGGGATCCGAGTGAATGCTGATGAATGAAGAGAGAACGTGTAAATAGTGGATGCGGGGAACCTGAACGAATGCGGTGAGAGAGTGCGAGATGCTTAGCGACCGAGAGTCTATTAGATAACATCGATGCGCGCGATGGTGTATACATCGGAAGTGGAGGGAAATCTGCCTTTTTCTGCACTGATTGAAGCTAGTCTTTTTGTGAACTGAATATGAATTAAGAAATAAAGCCAAAGCTATTTACATATATAATAATACATCACGATATATACTCTTTATTTTATTCCCTTTAATCCCCATTCCAGAATTCCAGACCTTTCGTATAAGATGATTCGATGAAGCATTCGTGCGATGATTTTCCTATGTGAGGGAGATGAGTCAAAAAGTAACTTAAAAACTTGAGGATTATATTATTGTTAAAAAGAAAAAGGGTAAATATGAGAAACTAGAATAAACGAGGATGAATTATTATTCGTTGCCGCAAATAAAAAGCCTACGATATTGCTCGATGGCAGAGGCGCTCGCTTAACTGTCTCGAAGCCAAGATTTACAAGCGAACCGGCACTTCCGACTCTAAAGCTCGCTTGTCAGCGGGTCGTAAAAACGTTCGTACTCGCACTTAGTGAAAGCAGAAGAAAAAGAGACTGGAAATGCCGGCACGCTATATAATACCGCGCGAAGAGACCATATGGCACTTCAGATAGAAGCCACACGATCACCTACGCTCTCCCCCTTTAGCAGATATATATATACCTATGTACAAAAACGTTCTGTATATACTACCTCAAAGTACATTTTATGACTTTTTTATGAATTTCGTCTATATACTATATATATATATATGGAGGATAATATCATTTTTTTCACGCTCGACTGAATTTATTTATTATTTATCAAAAATTAGTATTCGTCGTTGTAAGGATATGAAATTTATCTACTTTATATTCGCAAAATTGCGTCTCGGCAGTCTATTTAAAGTACTTGGTAAGCCTCTCAAAAAGGTGCTCTGCATATCATATAGATGGGCAAGATATACTAACACGTGAGTACATATTTCCAAGTGCCTTCGTCGTGTATCAATGGAGAGTCGAGAGGGGCCCGGAAAGAATGATATGTGTGTTGTGCTTAGAGGAAGACCGGAAGAGAAGCAGTAGGAAGCGCATGAATTTTTCTCACAAGTTTTGCTTCGGGCGAGTATATAGGATACGCGAAGTTTATTGATATGCATTTTGTTTTGTATACCCGGAACAGCTTTTTTTTTCTTAAGTACAGCCGATTCCGAAGTATGCGGATGCGCATTCGGTATTTTTATTTATTTAAATAACTTGATTTGTTATATTTATAAATTTGAAAGAGACGTGTATATTTGTACAATATTTATCGGGAGATCTTTGTTGTAACTGTGTGGCAGAGAGTAAATCGAAGAAATATTAAATTTCTGCACCGATCCGATTAGATAAACTGTGTTTTCTTTAATGACACGTCATTTTTTTCAATTATATTGCGTTCAACATTTCGCTATTTTGCTATAGCTCTTGTAATATGCAATCTATCGAACGAAATCATGGTGGAGACAGTTTTTTATTTCATAAATGATGAACAAGAATAGTTGGTTTAAATTATTCCGAGATTCTTGATGGTAATGCAATAAAAATATAAGTGTATAAATTATAGGAGATAAAAGTATATGAATATATATCGATCCGTTATATAAGAAAATATATACTTCAAAAACTCTTTTATTACCTTTCAAAATTGCAAATGGTTCTATAAAATTCTGACATGAATGCATTTCGCGGAGTGTAAATTTTATTATGCTACACACGCAAAAATTATTATATAATTCGATTTCTATTTAGATGATACTGCAGAAAAAGAGTAGGTGACATACGTCTCTAAAAAAATTAACCGTTATTACTTCTGTCCCGTAGGGGTCTTCGATGATGAAAAAATTATCTAGTTATTAACTTATCCAAAGAAATGCAAAGTAGGCATAAGGAAAGTTTCTACTTGAATATCTACATAAAATTGAAATGAAAAAATGTAGTCAAAAGTAGTAAACGCGTAGTTGAAATTAATTAATTTCAAAAGTTAAGCATTTTCGAACATTTTTTTGGTAGGTTTTTAACTGTCTGCTATTTTTTTCACAAAAACAATACATCTCAATAATATATGTGGTCAAATTGAATCGTTTTTTAACTTTATTTTATTCCTTTCAGTACAAATAAAGTAGCATAATAAGCTGGTGTTACAAAGTTTGTACAAATAAAAATGCAATACTCGACAACGGGTGCTCGTGTGACGAAATAAGCTACTGTAGCCTAATCCAGTTCTTGAAGATCGATCGGTCTCCTTATATATTGCACATATATTATTGATTGATATAAAAATAAAATAAAAAAGAGTCGAATTTCAGTGCCAGCTCCGCAAAATATCACATCTTTTGCATAAAATTACCTGTACTCACTAAAACAATTTTAGCAATATTTTGGTATAGGATCACTCATTCACAGAAACATTCATAGGCTCATCACACATACAACACACTCACAAAGAAAACTCATTCAGTAACGGGTCACGTAATAAGTTATATGCCTATTGCAGCATCAAAGTTGGCTTTCTTCTGCACTTTTGCCAATTTTACATAAACCAGAGGCGAATGAAGCTGGTTGTCTTGAGAGAGCAAAGAACTGACTAAACATTAATTGACTGCAGCGAAATGATAGTCCATTGAATCTTTTTAATTCGTTCACGTTTCATTTGTCGATACACTCGATGCTACGTACTAATCGCTGCATTTGCGAATGAACAGGGAAAATGTGATGCAAAACTGGACTTGATACAAAGCGAGAAAAGTCAAAGCAATCGAGAAAAAGAATAACATACGAAAGTTAGCTTAAACAAGCGTGAAGAAGAACGTGCGACAAAGATGCAATAATTTAAACAGGAAATGCGTGGAAATCGCTCGAGTTATGCGCGGCCCGCTTCAACGGTAGAGGGAGGAGGGTCGTATCGCGAATGAATCAAAATGTTATCGAGGTAATTGCACTCGGTCTGGGGTATTATCAGACGAGGAAGGGAAAATGAGGTATATAAAAAAAGCGCGCAGCACTGAAGGAGTACAAACAGCAGCGGCATCGGCAACAAGATGTCGTTTGCACTTCGAGGAGTGTGCCTGGCCTTGGCTTTGGCCTTTGTCGTTTCAAGCCACCAATGTAGCGCTCACTATCTTCCTTGTGATGATGAGCTCGAGCTACCGTACAAGATCGAGGTAAGTTTTAACAACGAGCCTATAAATAGATGTGCAACCAACAGTTTATACAGCGAAATATAATTTTGTTATAGTGCGCGAACATTCCACTTGATAGTGTTTCACGTAGTTCTGTGTTTTACTTAAAAACATCTTCTCAACTTTACACACATCCAAATTACATAATTTTACATTCTGTACAACTGTTTCTAATAGACAACTTATAATGATCTTTTTTAGCTCCCGGCGCCGAGACCAGCGTACACATCAGTCTACGCCGTCGTCCCAGCTCCAGCTCCACCACCACCACCAGCATACGATGACTGTGATGACATAGTCTTATTGCCAGCTAAACCAGCTGCACACCACGCTCCAGCAGCCTCGTACGCTCCACCGCCGCCACCGGCTTACGGTCCACCACCGCCGCCACCAGCTTACGGTCCACCACCGCCGCCACCAGCTTACGGTCCACCACCGCCGCCACCGGCTTACGGTCCACCACCACCGCCACCGGCGTACGGTCCACCACCGCCGCCACCGGCCTACGGCCCACCACCACCGCCACCGGCTTACGCTCCACCACCGCCGCCACCACCACCACCACCACCACCGGCCTCGTACGCCCCACCGCCGCCACCAGCTTACGGTCCACCACCGCCACCGCCATCGTACGCTCCACCACCACCCCCACCACCGCCACCACCACCGCCAGCTGCGTACGCACCACCACCTCCACCAGCTTACGGTCCACCACCGCCACCACCGTCGTACGCTCCACCACCTCCTCCACCACCACCCCCACCACCACCAGCGGCATACGGCCCACCACCTCCACCAGCTTATGCTCCACCAGCACCACCACCAGCAGCTTATGCTCCACCACCACCACCTCCACCTCCACCACCACCAGCAGCCTACGCTCCACCACCCCCACCAGCCTACGGACCACCACCACCGCCACCAGCTTACGGACCACCACCCCCACCACCAACCTCGTACGCTCCACCCCCACCACCGGCGTACGGACCACCACCCCCGCCACCGGCTTACGGACCACCACCCCCGCCACCGGCTTACGGACCACCACCTCCACCACCGGCTTACGGACCACCACCGAAACCGGCTTATGCCCCAGCAGCTAAACCAGCTTACGCACCAGCACCAGCACCAGCACCTGCGCCAGCTGCCTATGGCCCACCAGCCATGATACCAGCTTATGGCCCACCAGCCGTAGTACCAGCTTACGGACCAGCCCCAGCGCCTGCCGCTTATGGTCCACCACCACCACCGCCACCACCAGCTGTTTCGTACGCTCCTGCACCAGCACCAGCTTACGCTCCACCCCCACCACCCCCAGCTTACGCACCACCTCCACCACCCCCAGCCAAGTACGCTCCAGCTCCCATTGTTGTGTACGGACCACCATCCCCTCCACCACCACCACCAAAGCGCAAGCTCTGCAAAATCCACGTCAGCACTGACTGCGATTGCAAGAAATATTGAGGCGTCCCTTACAGAATGACAGACCATAGTCATTGCAAACCTATTTATTGAATCCCAGTTCCGTCCTGCTTATACACGAACATTCCAAAATTAAATTGCATATTTATTTTGAATAAAATGTTATTTTTTTGAAGAAAAAAACGATTTAGTAAAAAACCATTTTAAATAAATTGAATGATTAATATACAACACCTTTTTACTTAATTTACCCTTCGCAGTTATAATATATTTAGTAAGAATAGATACGTATCAGTGTTTATTAGCGCAATAAATTTGGAAATTTAAATCTTACATTTTATCCAAGCAAGAACTATTTTAATTTAATAGATGAATTGTATAACAATAGAAATTGAGCGCTAAGTTTCATAGCAATCCGTATTTCACAGCTCGAATATAATATTTTAAACAGTTTTTTTTTATAATTCAAATACATCCATTTAGAGTATTCCTTACATAATATTATATTTCAAAAACGAGCTTTAATTTATTTCTTATCAAAATAAAATGTTGAGAATAAGTGTACCATTAACTTGTATATATAATTAATTGTTTCGATATTCTTTTACTTCTACATATAACATTTGGTACGCACATGAGATCAAACTTTTATGCCTACGATATAATATATAAGAATATAATATATCGGTGAATCACGAAAAATCAGATATTTATTTAGAAAAAATGATCATCCAGATTATAATTTGAGGAAATGATAACATGATTGATAGTGGCTGTATCTGGATAGTACATGAATTTTGTACCAGTAATTAAATGTACTAAATGGTCTTTTATATGAATCAACAGTTTTAGAGTAGTCAATGGAACAATAAAAGTGATGGTACTGAACTGGCTAAATACAAAATGATATTCGTTATCCGTTATATACCAAATATTAAAATAATTACAAAACATTCATAGTTGCAACAAAGATACACAGGCTGAATGTTTATTGTCTTTGTATTTATTGGAAACTCGATATTTATATTTCATGGCATTGAAGCACCGGATTTTCTTATAAGCTAATTATAATTACAAAGAATTTGGTGGATTGTAAATAAAACAAGATTATTCAGAATCAAAAGAAGCAACTAATGATACAATATACTATAAGTACATTGACTTAATGGTCCATGCCAATAACCTATGACAGTTTTATCAAAGTTAATTAAAAAGAGTACAACGATAAACAAAGTCGAGAAAGAGTACCGCGCGCTGTATGGGAAGATTTCGATGCAGCTAAGGCGCGCGAAATCGGTATTTCGCAAAGTGGCCTCAATATTCGAACTGAGATTATTTAGTAATAAACGTACTCGACATCTACAGACTTTTTTTCAGCGCACTATTTTGGCTATCTAGTTTTTAATGCCGATGGAAGTGTAACTTTAAAAAGCAGATAATGAAAAATTATTGCTAAATCTAAATCTTGTTTATTTTGAAACGTTTAATTTGACCTAATTTCTCGATCATTGTTGTACAAATAATGATTGCGATTCTTGCGATTACTTGCGCTCGCATGTTCTTTTGAATAATTCAAAAGATGAGTTTTGAGAAAAGGCCTCATAATCTATGAGAAAAAAGCATTTGATATTTCCGAAAATATACTCTGTTGAGTTATTCGCGATATCAAAACTATTTCTGATAATCAGCGTCGCACATGTGTTTTGATGAACATTGTTAAGTTTAATATTGACGCGGAAGAAACTCGGAGAGAAGAACCCGTGAACTTTTGCACGACAAAAACGCATGTATATCGGTAACGAGTCCACTCGAGATGTTATCAAGCTTACAATCGTATGATCATCACGATCATCACGGTCCAATGTTGTCAGGTGGTTGCACGTTTCGCGTGTCATATCTGCATTCTATCTCCAACTCGGCGAAGTATATATAAGGCAAGAGTCAAGTTTTATTTTCGCAATCCAAGTTTCGTCCTCAGCTCAACGATGAGGAGTTGTAACTCATCGCGGGCCCTCGGGCTCGCCACAATTATCCTCTTGTCAACGTGGCTCGTCTGCCACGCGTACCCAGATGGCAGTAGGTCGACTAGTCATCCGGATCATCTCGTAGAGAAAAGAGAATCAAGCGCTGTGATCAGTGAGAAGGACGGGCTTCAACAGCAGGCCGCCCTGCCAGCAGCTGCCGAAACACACGTAAGCAATCCTGTGAGAAATTTCGAATCGCTAGAGACAAGAATAACTCGTGACACTTCTTCGATCGATGACGATTCTGACGAGGAAGAGCAAGATTTTGATATGAAACTGCTTGACGATCTCCCAGAGAAACTCGATCAGACGGTCGAAGAAGCTGATAAAAAAATTAACCAAACGAAAACTGCCGCGGCGCCTCAAGATGCTAACGATATCATGGACTATCTTACGCAATTGCAAAACGCGCTATACAGTTCTGAATTCTGGAACGGCATAGCGCAGCGCCTAAGGCAATACGCCGTGCCAGAGGCTTTTCGATCATATTTTGGACTTCCACCGTCTGATGTTTTGCAGATCGACGACAATGCAGCGAGAACGAGGAGGCACTCCACATGTCCGGCGGCAACGCCAGAGCCGGTTACGGTCTCGTCCGTTAGTCAAATAATTCAGCAGTTCATGCCAGCCACCGCGACTCCAGCTCAACAGGCGGAAATGAACAGGTGCGTCGACGATGCCACCATCGAACTACAGAATCTCCTCGGCCAGTTCAGAACCGCCGCGGGCAACATACGCGACGGTCTCTCCTTGTCGTCGAACTGCCAGAACGCAGCTCCCGCCGAATGCCAGAGTGCCGGTATCCTGCAAAGCGCGCCTGTGCTCATTCAGAGTATCATAGAGAATCCAGAGCAAATAACCCAGATCCCGGACTTGATACAGTCGTCCGTGCCATCGACCCAAATGACCTGCACCCTGGACAAGCTCAGAAATTCGCTCCAGAAGATCTTCGGCCTGCTCCAGGAATACGAAGAGGAAGACTGCGACGAGGAGGACGAGGAAACCAACGACAAAAAGTTGAAGAAGATCAACAAGCACTTGGAGAGCTGGAAATCGAAGAAGCTCAAAAAGTACGGATCGCGCAACAACAACCATGAGAACAACAACAAGAAGGCGAAACGACCGAATACCGTCATCTTGAACATACCAGCGCCCGTAGCCGCCCCCGCACCCCCGCCGGTATATCAGCAGGTGGCTGCACCCGCGCCGGTATATCAGCCCGCTCCAACACCGTGTTCAGCTCGCGTTGCGGTACCAGTTCTGGTTTCAGCTCCAGCACCAATCCGGGCCCCAGCTCCAACTCCGGCTCCGGCTTACTCGGATTTCAGTTACAATACAAACCAGGTAGCTTATCCTACTACACCGGTTTATTCGACCAATTATCCATCGGGTAGCGATAGTTACTCGAGCGCCTCTTATCCGAGCAATACCGCTTATTCGAGCGGCACTGACTATCAGAGCAATACCGCTTATCCAAGCAGCAATACTGAGTATCAAAGCCAAACCGCTTATCAGAGCAACAATGCTTACGCAAATTACCCCAGCTATTCGTCCTACAACGGATACTCTAGCTACCCAAGCTATTCCGAGTACTCGAGCTCGCCAGCGACCGCAGCAGCCGTGGCTCCTGCACCAGCTGCTGTTAGCACGTTAGTACCAACCAGAGCTACTACTGCAGTGACGACTACACAAGTCCAGTCTCAAGCACCATCTGGTCCGTTTATACAAGAGGTCAAAACCATCAGAACATCCAATGCTCTTGTTTCGCAGTCGGCTCCAAGAGTGACCCAAGTGACTAGTGCACCAGTTCAATATTCGCAAAACCCCCAGGTAAGCTACTCCTATCCGGTAGCTATGGAAACATACCGAAAACCAGAGCCGTGTCCGTGTACTGCGAATCAGCCGACTAGAACAACAGTGATCGTGAAGGAGCCAATGAACGCGCAGCCGCAAGCTCCACAACAGACACAATGTCAGAATTATTATACTACAACGCAAACTCAACAGTACTCGGCTCCTGCGCCAGTCAAGTCTGACTGTGGATGCAAATCCGAACCACCTCCACCACCACCACCACCTCCGCCAGCAGAAACCCCTTGCCCGTACCAAACGCAAAATAATGAATCTCAGAAAAAGGGAAAAGGTCAGAAAATGTTTGGTAAATTACTGAGTCCGCGTCATATAACTCAATCGGCCTACGGAACCGATTGCCCGCCATGCCCGTACTTTCCACCGATGGCTAATGGCCAATCAAGTTCGCTTGCACGTCAAGACATGACGGCTGGTGTCGTGCCAAACTATCCGCCGAAGTATGCTCTTCCTCAATCTACCTCCGTTGGAATGTCAGTTCCTATGAATGGCGTACAAAGTATCCAGGGACAAGTAATGAGAACCAGCACCGACGGTACCACCTTCGCCAACGCGCCTGCTGTCAGCAACAGCGTATCGGATCAAGTAAGAACGACGAGTACCGATGGTACGTTCGCAAGCCAACCGATGACTCCGGCTGTTCCCGAACAGCACGTGACCGTGACCAGTTTCGCCAGTGATCCGTGTCCATCAACACCAGCTGTGCCTATTCCAGCACAACAGCTAACGATCACTAGCACCGGTACTTCATTTACAGGCGAACCGTTTGGTTCGGCCGGTTCGACTGTCACCGACGCCTCGGTTTCGTCGACTTCTGCCACACCTGTACATCCGTATGCAGCTGCTCAGGCTAATATTCCTACTGGATATATGTTCGATCAAACCCGAACTGCCCAAGGATCCTATTCGAATGTGCCCACGCCAATAGGATACACTCAAACTAACTATTATTATACTCCAGAAAATGCATATGCCAACGGGGCATTTGCGAACCGAGCAGATAATCATGAATCGGAATCTGAGCCAGGAACGACATCACCGTTAGCATCTGAAGAAAATCAGCCTCCGGAACTTGACAGCCCACCACCACCACCTCCGCCGCCACCGCCACCACCACCACCACCACCACCGCCACCACCACCGCCACCACCACCACCACCACCACCACCACCGCCAGCGTCAGAGCCGCCACCACCACCTCCACCACCACCACCACCTCCGCCAGCGTCAGAGCCGCCACCACCACCACCACCGCCACCGCCAGCTAATGGGCATGAGCCACATGGCCATCATGAATCAGGATTTGGAAGCCTAATGGATATAGCTGCTGGTGCCATCGACACCGTACATGGGGTATCATCCCTGAGTGGATTGGGTACTCCGAACGGCGAATCGCCTCTCGGGGTAATCGGTGACATGTCTGCTGGATCCGTTGACACTGTGTCCGGCGTTTCATCCTTTAGCCAACCGGAGTCTTCAAACGGCGCGTCGCCTCTGGGCATTCTCGGCGACATGGCTGCTGGAGCCATTGACGCTGCATCCGGGGTATCATCGCTGAGTGGATCCGGTTCTTCGAACGGCGAATCGCCTCTGAACATAATGGCTGACATAACTGCTGGAGGCTTAGACGCTGTATCCGGGCTATCATCTCTGAGCGAGCCAAGTTCTCAGAACGGTGAATCTCCTCTGGGTATGATGGGAGACATCGCTGCTGGAGCCATTGACGCTCTCTCTGGGATATCATCTCTGAGCGAGCCAAGTTCTCAGAACGGTGAATCTCCTCTGGGTATGATGGGAGACATGGCTGCTGGAGCCATTGACGCTCTCTCTGGGGTATCATCCCTGAGTCAATCAAATTCTCCTAGCGACGAGTCGACTCGAGCATTTGGTAATATGGGTGACGTTGCTGCTGGAATAATGGATGCTGTATCAGGTCTCTCATCTCTGAGCCGGACCAATTCTCCAAATGGCGAGTCGCCTCTGGGCATGCTGGGAGATTTAGCAGCTGGAGCTATCGACGCTGTATCCGGGGTATCATCCCTCAGCCAATCGAATTCTCCAAATGGCGAGTCGCCTCTACGCATGATCGGAGACATGGCTGCTGGAGCCATTGACGCTGTATCCGGGGTATCATCCCTGAGCCGATCAAATTCTTCTCCGAACAGTGAATCGCATATAGCTAGGATCGGAGAGATGGCTGCTGATGCCGTTGACGGAGCCGTATCCAGTATTGCACCACTTACTCACCCAGGTCCATCGAATGGTGACTCTCCCGTGGAAGTCCTCAGCGACTTAGCGGGAGGACTCATCGAGGTTATCAGCGGAGCTTCCTCGTTGAGTACTCCAGCTGGTCCTAACGGCGAGTCACCATTAGGTCACCTTGGTGATGCTGCAGCTGGAATCATCGACGTGATTTCCAGTATGTCATCCTTGAGTCGCCCAGACGCGACTGGAGAGTCTGCTTTGGATACGCTTACTGAAATCGCGGCTGGAATCGTCGAGGCTATCAACGGTGCATCATCCATGATCTCCGACACTTCATCTGGTTCAGCACCAGCACCGGTAGCGCCTAACCAATCTTCCGACGACACGAGGCGTCCGCTGCACGGAATTAGCAACGCTCTTGCCGATTCCGTTGCATCGGCTGCCTCACTCCTGCAGTCTCGCATCCAGCAAAGACAGCAGCAGCAGCAGCAACAACCTGGCTGGTCACTAGGTGCAGTACCCGCAGTGACGCTTCGACAGGATTTCGCACAGCCTACCCTTGTCAATCCCGCACCGAGTGTACCCCAGCAGAATCCCGTCTATACTCAGACTGAATCCAACCCACCCGACCCTGCCACTTCCATAGCGAACTCCGTGTCGTCAATGGTAAATTCCGCAGCTACAGTTGCCAACACGTTCTCTTCGGCTATCTCACAGCTAGCTGGACAGAACGCACAGAAGCCTGAACCGGCCCAGCCAGCTTTCAGCGTACCATCTGTCAGTCCTGCTGGATTCGTTCCATCTCAAGCTACCATCATTCCAGCGAGTCTTCCGGCTTCCCTCCCATCCAACGTCTATCTCTACAGACCCACATCGAATCAGGGTAGCGCACAGATTGCCATGACCCTGCCACGTGACAAGATCGCTGCGGCTGTCAATGGTGGCATGTTGTTACCCGGTGATCTGATTACAATTGCTCTCAACAACCAAGCGGCGTTGGTTGGAAAGGTTTTGGACTATACGAGCCCGATCACGTTTGGCTTGATCAACAACAGTAACTACGAACCTTCGCCGATCCAGGGAAGCCATGTGTGGAGTATTTCCAGCAACGATTGCCGAGACAGAGAATTGCAGAGTGTCTTCAATCAATTTGCGAGAAGCGCTTACTACTGATTTATTTAGGGCATTTTCTTCGAACGCTATTTACGAGTATCTGATCTAAGCGTGTGCATGTACATATGTATTTATTTTTAGTCGTGTAAGTTATTTATTAATTTTAAGTAATTGTAAGTAATGATAAAATAAACTTTTCTATAAAAATTAATTCTACACATTTCTTAACTTTCACTCGATTTCCCCATCCCAGCTATATAAATATACGAGCATTTTGATTTCAAACATATACGTAGAGTCTCGCAAAAGCTTTATTATGTATAGATACAACGTATATATCCAATGAAATATTCCAAATAAAGATTACGTTACGTTAATTCGCGCTTCACAATAATTCGCTCATCGAATATATGGGTCAGTAAAACATCGAGCAAACGCAAGTTTTGCAAATTTGAGAGCCGCGCGATCGTAATACAAAAACGCAAATGAGTCCTGCGCTGAAAAAATGCGCTGACGCGGTCTTCGTATGATCTAGACTGAAAAGAACTGCGCATCGGGCCAACTTGATCGAATCATTAGCTCGCCAAGCTTTCGCTGTGCCCGATCGTCCAACATTTCGTACTCGGAAAGGCTTGTGTCAACGATTATTCTTAATTGTTTAGGTAAACAATTCTTCTATTTACTCACCTTTTATTATATAACAAGCGTACTCGATTCATGTCAAGAAAAAAAATGTTATTTGCTTCTCGATCAACGCACGCATTAAAACCGGCATTTCTCCGTTCCCAGATTCCAAACAGCCGCGAGGATGAACGGCCACGTGAAAAACGCATTAGCAATTCTGTTGCTAATCAGCCTATCACGGGCAGACTCGATCCCCAAACCAGCATCGACGCTGTCCTTGATGTCAGCCGAAGCCGAGGATCTCAGCTCGATCGAGATACCGATACGTAAGCAGCGCAGCGGACAGCCCCAGCATCGGCCGATCGTAGAGCTGGTCCTCGGTGTCCTGGACACCTTCCACTCGTCGGCCAAATCCGAGCTCAACCGAATCAAGGCCAGACATGCCCGAGCTAACAAGGCCTACGAAGCGATGATAAGCAGCACCGAAACGCCGAAATCGCTTTTTCCGAGGCTGTTACCGGCTACTCCGAGGAAACGACTCGTTACGACGAGAATTTGATTTTCGCGCAGTGTACGTTCTCTATGTACACGGATTGTTTTTATAGCGTTATGTAAGCTTAACGTGAGAATGATACTATGTATTGTATGTATACGGCTATTGTGTATCGCGTATAAGATACTTTTTTATGTGTTAGGTATATATTTAACGATTTTTTTGCGATCTACTTCGATTACTGTTATACAATGTTTGTACTTTTTATAGAAAAATGATTACAATAAATTTATTTAAATTCTATGCTCATACTTGTTTATTTATTATTCTAAAATAAAAGGTTCCCCGATTACTGTCATGATCCTCGATGTATTAATTTATGATGTAAGCAAAGAGACTGCAAAAACGATATATAAAGATATAGACAGACGATTTCCGCATTCGTAGCTGCAATGCATCGCATTTAATGAACAAAAACGATCTCTCGCGCGTGAATTCAAAATCGCGCAACAATTACTTAACAATTAAATTTGCATAAGCCAGCAATCGCAGTATTCGTATCGAATAATATTTCATTTTTCACGATTACCAGACTATACAATAAATAACCGTCAATTAAAAAAATACAGATGACATCAATGTTTAAAACCTATGCTGCGTTGATTCATCGAAACTTGTTAAAAATCTAAAAAGACACTCGCCAGAACGCACAAACTGATAATATCCATGTGTGCACTGGACAAATGAAATTTAATTTAATTCACGAGGATAAATACGAGTTGGTCAGCCACACAGCAGCACGCGATGGCACACACACATCGGCGTTATATCTTAGTGAGTCATCCGTTCAGTCAAAGGTTTCTAGAGTAGAGTAAACACTGTCGAGAGAGAGAGAGAGATCCATGAGAACATCCGAATCACGTGGACAATCGAACAAAAAGCTTCTTTTCTCGTGGCAATTAACATTTTTCCGCGATGTAGGCTATACTCGAATCTCCGCATCACCCATATATTCAACGCAGCACAGAATCTCCTTGGCTATTGTTGAGTAATTTTGAGAAGAAAAAAGAACTCGCGTCGAATGAAACCGCGAAGCAAACATGGGAAAATCGGCCTCGCTCTTCCGCCTATCTTCCCCAGTTGCGATAGTGGGCTGAAAACTATATAGATACGCTGCCTTAGGGTCAACACTTCATCTTTATCTTTTTTTTTAAATAGTCAAACAAAAACACGAGCAATAATTATTATACATACGGCGCAATGAAAAATGGCCACAGGAAAAACGCGCATAACGTCAAAGTAAAGCACCGGCTCGAAGTGCGCTGCATAGTGTATTAAAAAACCTATTTAACCAGAATACTCGATAATAAATATAGAGCCTTGCGTGTGGGTACACACATAGATAATAGAGTATCGAAAAGTAGGGGCGGAAGCCGTGTGGTGGCGGCAAATAAGCAAGCGCCTCGCAAGCTATAGCAGCTCGACCTCCGACCTCCTATACAAGTCTTGTATATACGTATCTCCTCTTTATCGCTGATATTGCCCGCACGACTGGCCGACGCTCAGTTCGCCACGATCTATCGTAGCTCACGCAACTGAATTTTCTCTCGACGATTCTTCGCTGTACTTTGAATTGTACTTCATCAGGATGGCGCGTTACTTGATCGTTGCTCTGTTTGTCGTCCTCGTTGTCTGCCTTGTGCAGGTAAGTTTGGTGACGAAATTGGAAAATTTTTTTTTTTGGCTTTTATTCGTTGACCCTGCTTGCGCTCTACTTTCACAATATTTAGCGTTATCGAATTAGATTTTTCTAGAGAATCGGCTGATGTAAAAACAGCTCGCGGATCTACTTGACCTACATTTTCGTCGTCGAATGACGCAAAAATCGGAAATTATCGTTTTGTTTGTCGATGGACAAGGCTGATCTTAGACTTGTTGTTTTTGCAAAGTGTATATTCATTTTAGATGAGTCTATATCTCGTGCTATAACAAAAAAAAAAGAAAGATGTAACGAGCGAATGTGTGTTTTGCAAACTGACATGCGTCAAAGTGCCAATTAAATTTGAAATAATGACCAACGATACCATCGCTACAAGATTGAAAACCTACAATTTTCCTTGCAGAGTAATCAAGTTTTCACGGCTTGGAATTTTATATTCCTGCGGACAAAATGCCGCTGAATGGTTAATAAAATTTACGAATAGTTTTTCTTTGAATGAAAAAAAGTAACACGCATTTATACGTATCGCGCGATCGTTGTAGTTACGTAAAGTCAACATAAACTACATAACGCAAGTTCTGAACGTTTCTGTAAATCAAACATAAGACTGCCTAACCAGCATGTAAATGTTTCACTCGTGTTTTATTATATTATTACTAAAATTGTTATTTCGATCCTTATCAAGCAAATAATTTATTTAATCTACCGCTGTATATATAAATATTCAAAATTTCACTTTAATCACTAAAATATGTGTCTTTGTTCAGGCCAACTCAGCCCCAGTGCAGGAGACAACCACCGCCAACTCGATCGAGGAAGCATTGAAGACAGCTGGCGACAGCATCTCCAAAGCTTTCAACGACGCTAAACCCAAACTCGACGAGCTCCTCGCCAAGGGACAGGAATTCTTCGACAGCGTCGGAAAGAAGATCTCCGAGGAGGCCAGCAAAATGATCCCCAAGAACGATGAGAAAGCCTCGGCATAAATTATCAGCGATTGACTCAATATTTTTCTTTCCTTATGTTTTATTTCAATTTTGATAACGCAATGCAACTGTATACGTTGCTGTAATAGAGAACGACGCAGACAATTATAGATAATAAGCGTCGCCCGCGAGATATTTCGACGTATATGTGCTTTTGTAATTAGACTTTTTTCTCCCTCGAATTGGAATCTCACGAGATCTTTTGTTTTTTGTATTTTTCTACTTTTGGAATGCATAGCTGATTACCGCTGTATGAAACATCAATAAAAACCACGTTATATCCCTATATACATACTCTGGCTTATTTACACACACATTTTGTTCACATAAAATACTCTCGGCAGATCGTGTGAATTTACGTAAGTTTTATTGTATTGCATAACAACGTTGGCGGCCGATAAAGTCTCCCGTATTTATGAAGACGATAACAAATATAATTTAAAGCAAAAAAAAGAAAAGTGTTTGTCATTCGAAAGGTCCGACATATCCGCCTAAAGCTACTCAGTTTGACACAAGATAACGCATATGTTCAGTTTAAAATTTCAATATATATATAGTAAATGTAGTATACACAGTCGACTATGGGAATGCACTTAACGCGCATCTTGCCCGAACGGAACCACATAAGCACGAGATGATTTCTTATCTGTAAAAGGTCGGAGTTTCTTTTAAAAGCTTTTTTCATTGACTTTTCCAACTAGCATGACGAATTCATGATAACGAATTTTGTTTTTACTTATTTCGAATTTTTCTTACTTATATGGGTGGTTCAACACAACGAGGAATTATTCTTAGGGAAGTTTTTTAAATTCAACTACTACTTATTATTGATCCCTCCTAAAATCACTATATAGTGAGAACAGTTTTGATAGTTTGTTAGTAATTTAATTCTGTGCTTTCGAGGCAAAACGCCATAAGTCCATTTTTCTGAAAATCATAGGATAACCGTGAATTTGGCTTCTTAAAATGTTGCCTTAAAAATAATTTTTATATGCTGGTGTTTCTTCTGGAATTTTGGTTTGTTGATTTACATCAAATTATTGTTTTTAACCAGTTACTAGATATTTTAATGATTTTGTTTTGGAAAAACAACTCACTATACTTTTGAATGAATGAAAACACAGTAAAATGAACTTAGTTATATATCGCATTGTTTTTCAGCCGCATAGGCTTACGTGCTATAAAAAGTACAATTTTGGACTTGTTTAAAAACTCATTCGCTTATATTTGCTTGCGTTTACACGTTCCCGGCCTTGCATTAACTTAAAAAAAATAGGCTCCAGAAATAAACGGAAACAGCAGTATAGGTGAGTCCAACTTCATATGCCTTTGCGGCGTTGCACAAAGCAGAAAATGTAGATTGTTTGTTCCGATCTTACAGATAAATTTGAAAAGAAAATGCCGTTCTTCTTGAAAACGCTAGAAGCGGTCTTGCCGAATTTTAATTGTTGAAATTAATGTCAGTAGTGTAAAAATTTTTCTCTGCGCCTTTCAAATATGTAAGTTTAATGAAGTTGTTTGATTCTAGAACGTAACTGACTCAGATAGACGTAATATAAGTTTAATCAAATTACAAAATATGACTAAACGGGCAGACGACTAAAACGTTCTATACGCTGATAAATTCGGCTGCGAGATGGCCTTTATTGACCTCTCCGAGATTGCCACGATTCGCGCGTGAATCTTGTATTGAAGGAAAAAATTTGCATTTTTATTCAGTTAAAAATCATTTTTATTTTATAAAATAAGCCATGTATTAATTATATAAACATACTAAAATTGTCAACAAATAAAGGGTATAACGCGGTGCAAGCGTATAATAAAAAGAATTGTAAAATTTGCATTAATTATATGGATACCGTGACAGAGCGTTATAATTGCTGAGGTAAAACTAGATGCACCATCAACATTTAATTTAATGAATTTACCTACATAATTTCATTTGATGATAATAACACAGCATAATTTCTAGAGCACAAGTACGTGCACGTACGTTTCATCATTCCCATATAAAAATCTTATCCAAGGAAAACTTTTCCACTGATTTAAATATCGTATATAGGCTAAATTGTATGTATTTACAAAAATATAACAAACATAATTCATAAGCGATATGCTTCGTATTTATTGTATATTTTTAATTCATGTTCAATTATGCAATTACCGAAAATATATACGTAATAATAATATAACAATGCTAAGGCGCCTGCTGATATCTCAATCGTAATAGCATAAACACGTGCCAAAAGAATTTGCTTACTCAATTGAAAGTCAATCGACGTAACGGTGCATAGTAATTCGTCTGACAAGTCTAAAAATCTTGTTTTGTGACAAACCTGTCTGCAATTTCCTCTTCGTTTAAACAAATAGATTATCCACAACAGCTATTTGTTAAAACTAACAATGCCTTTGTTTACTTCATGAATATTTACGTATTCCATAACAATGAAAAGTTTCAATTCAATCATTGGTATATACGTATAATGTAACGAAGTATCAATAAAGCGTGAATGAATAACCGGTATCCGACTGTTCAGCATAGCCTCTTGTATATAGTCGTATCATTCAAGTGATATATATGTATTTTACGCGTTATTCAAAGGCCAATAACCTATAGCAAAGCTGTAATTTTGCATTTTAAATTTTCTGCTCCAGCGAGCAGAACTTTTTTAAGCTAAATCATACGACCGATGCTTTTTTGCTTGTCGTAATAATCCGAATAAATGTTTCATCTCTTTATCTTTTTTCAAACTATATAAATCCTTACGAAATCCACTGCACTCTCGAAATTTATCAAACTCTAATAAACACAACTGCACATTATAGTCTAAGCAATATAGATAAGCGGAGTACTAACACGGGCTAGTTAAAACTCTACTTTAATTTATCTCAAAAGTACAAGGATTGAGATGTTTACGCAGTCGACTCACTTGAAAATTTTAAGCTCGTTGAAGAAAAGAAACTTTTAAAAAACAGTGTACAATGCGCATAAACTTGACCGGAGGCGATCCGGTATACGATAACATTTACAATAATTCCAGACGATTTCATCACGATCGTGCCAAATTGTAATATCTGAACAAAGCAATTCGCTGCTTCGGTTATAATATCGATATATATAAAACGAATGCAATATATGTTATTAACGATTCGTCCAACCGCTAAACAATAATTCATCTGCATGAATCGCTAAATTATCAACTATAAATGATGCATTTCGAGGAATCGCGCACCGGAAAAATTACATACGATAAGAAGATTGTACGATGTAAAGGATTATTAGAAGCGGAAACGAACGATAATAAATCCATATAGCCGAAACGCGAGGAGCTCGAAGGAAAAAACCACGCTTGGAATAATTACAGCCGGAGGAAAGTTTTCCAAGTATAACATACGTATAACCGCATGCATAGAAGCGATAACGAACTAGAAAGCAAAGGATTGGGAAAAGTGACAAAACAAAGCGAGGCCCGGAATTTTTCAAATCGAGTCTCGGCATCCTCTCCTCGAGGGTACGTCAGAAAAACTAGTGGCTATTAAGCTCATAGCCGCGCGCGCAGACGCTCTTTCTCTCTCTCTCACTCACTCTCCAGATAAAAGGCACTACTTTGCCCCAACCGGTTGATAAGCGTATCCTATAAATGGAGAGATCCGAGAGCGTGTCTACGTCAGTTTCGAATTTGCCTCTAGCGAAGACACTAGTTTCCACAGACACAAGATGAAGTGCGTTATTTTCGTGACTCTGCTGGCCTGCGCCTGGGCTGCCCCCAAGGAAGCCGAAACACCGAGCCAACCGATCCAGCTGTCCGAGCTGATCAGCAATGCCCAGAAGAACATCAACGAGCTGGCCGCGAACATCAAGACTCAGCTGAACCTCCCCGACCAGGAAACCGTTGTCAACACCATCAAGAACCAGAGCAGCACCTTCGTCAGCAACGTCCAGAGTTACATCAGCAGCGTCTCCGAGGACGTGAGTCTTTCAATTATTTTCAAATTAACTTGCCGCGCGGATGAGCATATCTAATCGTTGCGCGTAATCTCAGGTCAAGAACAAGACCCCCGAGCTCGAGAAGCTCTGGACCGACGTCAAGAGCAAGCTCACCAAGGTCGTCGAGGACATCAACGCTAGCGTACCGAACGCCAAGGAATCGGCGGAGCAACTGCAGAAACAGTTCCAGGAGGGCGTCGAGACCCTCGTCAAGGAATCCAACACCATCGCCGAGTCGTTCAAGCAGAACTCCGGTGCCGTCAAGGAGGAGATCGCCGGATTCACCAAGAAGGCCGTCGACATCGCCGTCGAGGCGACCCACAGCCTCAACGAGCAGCTCAAGAACGCAGCTGCCGCCGTTGAGAAGAAGGAATAATTGTAATTCCGACTGACTGATACGTGTTATTTCTTGTAATTTTTCATTCTGTCGCCGCCTCATTTCTTTTTTCTAATTTAACGATCCAACATCGACTGTATATGCGCTTGTAAAGGAGAATCGATCTGTGTAATAAAGAACGATTGACGTTATTTTTTTTTAAACGGTGCTAGTATACGATCGTTCTGTTTTTCCCTCTCCTCTAATGCATATAAAATAGTACAGCAAAAAAAAAGAAAGAAACGAGAACAAGGTTAATAGTTGCGCGTAAAAAAGAGCGTGTATATTTATTAAACAACGACAATAATCAATATAATGAGCAGAAATCATCGGTAAGCATCGGCATCGAAAAAATCGTAATCGTCGTCGTATCTCGGCCGATTGTAATTGTTCTTGAGGAAGCGCGGGATGTTGCTCTTGGCCGGTCTCCAGAAACTCGGCATCCACTGGAACATGAAAGAGGCGACCCTCACGAAGGCCCCCATAGCTTTGCTCGCCAGATAACCGAACGCACTCGTCGTCTCGCCGTAGTAATCCCTCGGTGCTCTCTGCCGGCCATTGTTATTCCCTCGCAAATGGCCTTCCATCGGCGGCGCCGCTGATGCCTGCGCGCATTCATATACATATATATATAGAATGCAAATTGCAACGCGATGTGTATAGGCATGCAAGGCGCGGGAATTTTCGAAAGATTTATTTATACTCACCGATCGGCAGAGCATCAGCAGAAGGATACAGCAATAGCAGATTCTCGCAATTATAATTTGGGTCATTTTATTACAATACGCTTGACGCGCGCACGTGCCGCCCGTGTGATATATATGCTTCCACGCGCGATTTCGAAACGTCGACAACTGCCGAGAGAGAGCGGCGCGACTGCACGGAGGAAAAAATCAGAGCCTGCAATCAGTTGTGTGTATTCTTCCGGCTTGCGCGAAAATGTCGCCGCGAATTTTGGCTTCCGGCTGCTTTCCGCTGCTGCTCCTATTCGCGCTGTCACCTGCCAACGACTGCCTCAGCACCGACTGCTACAAGTATCATCCGCCCAAGGGCTACGAGGTCTCGATCGTTATCACATCATATATATATATATATATGCGTATAAATTTTATCGAAACGAAAAAAAAAATCGTCTCGTGTGTATAAATGTGTCATGTATAACGTCATCAGGACAGCGCGAGAAAAAGCGTCATGGAATTCCTGTCGAAGGCGTCGCAAGCGCGCCGAGAGGAGCTGGAAATCGTACGAAGCCATATCCGACGTGTGCTCGACTTGCGAATCAATTGTTTCAAGAAGGAGCTGACGGAGCGCAGAGAGGCCAGACGAGAACGACAGAGACTCAGACGCATCGCTCGAGGATCAGGTCAGCGATTTTCGCGCGGCCGATTATTGCTTAACCGATCGGGATTTACGCGCGCGCTAATGACCCGATTATTGTTGTAGTTGTGAGACGAGGAATTTGTCGCACGCGATATATAAGAGCTTGCGCAATATTTTTATTCGCCGTGTTGGTGTGTGTGTGTGGTGTGAGTGTGAAGTTCTGGGCTTTATAAATATCTTTTTTGGAATTTTTAATGTCGTTGATTTAGATTGGAATCGAGTTTGATCAAAACCTGATGTTCTTATATAAATGATATTCGTGAGCGTTGCTTAACACACACGTGTGCGCAGTTCTCGAAATTCGCTGATCTCGTAATTTTTTTTTATTTTATTTTTCCACGCGGCCACGAGCACACGGCATGTCAAACTTTTTCGCGAATATTAACAATAAATAAATGAAGCTGAGAACACGATATTGTGCTAATCGTAATAAACAAAAGTTTTTTTTCAAAGGTCGACGCTATAAGAGATCAGGTAAATAAAAGTGGGACACTACGATTCACTCGCTTGTTGTTCCAATCGTAAATTCTGATGAGTATCGAATTCCGCAACTTTATATATTTCGTTCGCATATATAAGAGGCAAGCGAAAATGCATTTTTTTGCATTGTCAAACGAACTCCACGGAATTACATCGTCTGAATTTCTCCCTAGAAAGTACAGTCGCTCGCGATGGCGTTTTCCGTATTCATCGCATTTTTTATTGTCGCTCTACTATCAGTAAGTAAACACACTCTGCTGCACTTATCGACTTTGCCGTATGTTATTTTCACTTGACCTTTGTCAATTTTTGCCTCTTACGCTAAACGGAATTTCCTCTGACTGGACTTTTATATATACACATTATATCAAATACATGTAAATTACAATATTTCAACGAGGGGATAGGGGGAGGGGGAATCGCCTCTCGATTGCAAAAATTTTATCGCCGTTTTAGATAAATCTCAAGACTAATCCGAAACGAATGTATCTGTTTGCAGGCGCCGTCGCAGGCCGAGGAAAAATTCACGAAGGAAGACCGAGAGATGCTGAAACGTATCTCGCGAATGATCCAGGACACGTCCTCGCCGAAGTCGATAATGGGAATCCCGCTTACCCAGGAGCAATTTGAAATCGAAAGATCCGAGCGAATAAATCGCGGCTTCGAGAAGATGATACAGCTGGTCAGTGTACTGGGTCAAGTCGATAGCTTTATCACCGATCGAACAAAGAACCTCGTGAGAAAGCTCAACGCCGTCTACGACGTCGACGAGAGAGAACGATCGAGAAGAAGCAGTCGATCGGCCACTGCTACTTCGTAATTCCCATATACATGATGTACATATATTTATATATACGCATACTTTTTATACAATTTTTATACCGAAAATATTTATAATACACAATAAACGTCTCGTACGAAATATCCTGGCTAGCTGTATATGCACACTTCCCGAAATAGAAATTTTCCGTCCCTACAATAATCGTAAATAATATTTTCGCTTAAAAAGGGCCCACCTCGTAAATCCTCTATATTTACAACGCGCATAGCGTTTCGGTGGGCAGGTATAATGCGCGTCGGAATGTCCCGAAATCTTAATTGTCCAGGGAGTTGCAGCCTCGCATCTGTGTACAAGCCGACGAGGGTCGAGGTACAAACTTATAAAGACTTTTCCCTATACCTGGATCGCGTTGAGGCGGCGCAGTGGCTGTATACATATATAAGGGCTGGAGAGACGCGAAGCGTCGGCTTTAGTCTAGTGCGAAGGTCTGCACGACGAGGAACAGATTGTCAGTTGTCGATTTTCAATTCTTGCGAAAAATATTTTCGATATGTGGAAGAGACTAGCAATAATTGCGATAGTTTTCATTTGGACTGTACTGGCATCGGAGGACTACTGCTCGATATGCTCGGACCACACGATGTGCAGATTCGGCGAGGTAAGTTATAATACACGCGTCGTGATTGTATAACTTGAGGGTTTTTTTATGCTAAGAATAAAGTCGTTGATTTTTTCTTAAATAAATTCTCAAGTCTCACTGATCTACGCGTAGATATATTACATTGAAAAGTGAAAAAGTGCAATATTTAACTCGACTCTGTGAAAAACGCAGGACACAAAGGGTAGCGCCTGCGGACGAAATACCGAGGGAGGCGTGTCGAGGCCAGAGATCGAAGAGATCCTACGCGTTCACAACGAGTATCGTTCCACCGTAGCTAATGGCAATGAACCTCGGGGATCACCCGGACCTCAACCTTCCGCCGCAGACATGTACGCCCTCGTCTGGGATGACAAACTCGCGGAGGTGGCGCAGAGATGGGCCGACCAGTGCACCTTCCAACATGACAGATGCCGAGACGATGGTGAGTACAGCTTATAATTATATAGGTATATGATATACCCAAAAACCGAAACCGAAAAAAAATTAATTGTTTATTCATCGAATTTCAAGCTCGCTTCCTAGTCGGTCAGAACATCTACTGGAGCTCGAGCAGCAAATCGGTAAGCTGGTCCCGAGCCATCCAGACCTGGTACGACGAGGTCTCCCAGGTAAACCCTCGCAACGTCTCCAGCTACGGTTTCGACTTCAACACTGGCCACTACACACAGCTGACCTGGGCAAAGACGAGATACATTGGCTGTGGTCGAAGAAGCTACGGCGGCTCTTACAGGCCAAGAGCGAGTCGCCCTATCGAATACGTCCTCTCCGAGGTACGAGGTGAGAACGTCACACAGGAAGAGGCTGGTTACTTTGGGATCGATACCGATCGGATCATCGATTTATCGATCGGAGCGAGAGGAGCTATCACCTCGGCTAAGCCTATTGTTTCACCGGCACTGGTGGACGATAGCAAGAATTCGTCCGAAGCCTCCGCGGTGAGGAGAATCATGAGACAGGAGCCCGGATATTTTGGTGGGGCTAGTTTCGATCCTGCGGGTACGCACGGCGCTCTTACGGTAAATATTGCTATCATAGACCCTATTGATTGATATGTAAATAATGGCAATTACGATAAAAGCTATTTCTTTCTTTAGAAAAAACCAAATGTAAGACCGACCATCTCCAGACCCGTAACAGTTAGCGGTGGCCAAACTCCGAGTAAACCGACTTTTCATCGACCGGTATATCAATTTCCCACAAATACCTATCCTGGTTTGGTGCCTTATTACCCGTACGGCAAATACGTTAGTATCAAGCCGGAAGAACTTCAGCAGGTTCTTGAAGGTTAGATATATTATACATCATTATAGAAATTTTAAAAAATATAAATGCTGAATGATAATATTTTTTATTTCAGATTCGTCGGAATCACTGGAGAACAGTTCTGAGGATATCGATGATAAGCGCGCAATAAACGGGGCCAAGCAGGAAGTGCCTAGAAGCCTTCAACTGAGTAGCTGGACTAATCAGGGTTGGATGACCCAGAACTACGACATGGCCAAAGATCAGATTTTTATCTGCAATTACGGACCTGCTGGCAACTTTTTTGGCGAACCGATTTACCAGTCTGGGGAACCTTGCTCGAAGTGCCCGGAGGATACCACTTGCAGGGATGGACTCTGCATCTGATCAATCGATATGCGCTTATTTAGTGAATCGCATTTTTTGATTCGACAAGCGAGATGATTTCGGGAAAGATCATGTGCCGAAATGAACGGCAAACTACTTAAGAAGAGAAGAATTTTTTTATTTCATTTTAGAACTTTAATAAATATCGTATGAAATGTGAAAATATACGGTGACTACTTTATTCTTGACACCGTTTCGCAACCCATACTCCTTAAAATTTAAAGTAATTTTAAATTTCTATTTTAGACTAAAAATGGCATAGAAAATTAAATCGATGGAATTTTCACATTTATTTCTAACGGAAATTTTCTATATTTTCTTGAGAAATCGAGTTATGCAATAACATTCTCTAACTTACGCTATACAGCTTTTTATTGCTTTCCAGTCTTTTTAGTCGAGTCTAATAATAATACAATATTTTGATAATGCCACTAAGAGGTGCTGGTGCTTCCATCTGCCGATTATCCTTTCAAGTATGTAACAACTTCTCTACATCATATACATATTTTATAATAATATCGACTTGCAGCAGGTCAGGAAGGAACCATGTATATACACGCGCTAACGTCATTTGCTCGCTGGGTAACTGCTTACTTTTTTCTGCGTCCGCGGTTATTATAAGCTTCTCAGAGTAATTAAAGAACCCAAATTACTTTCCAAGCATCCGTCGCTTGCTGTTGTTTTCAAACAGTAAATTACTCTTATTTTTCCTATAATAGCATTTTAACGTCATAAACTATTATAAACTCAAAAAATACTTACTGGGTGAACCATTCACAACAGGAGACGCACGGCATGACTAATCACTCGGTGAAAACGGCAATAATATTTTCGCAAATCCTATCTCGGTAATGGGTCATAATTCTGCTGTTTGTTTTGAACGGCGGCATCATCCGGCTTGTTATCCTTGTGTATGATCAATTCTGTCCACAATTTCGCGTGCCACGAGAAAAGATCGATTTCAAAGTTGGCGGTGAAACATGGCGCGCAAACAATATATGCGTCCGCATGAATATATATATATAAGGAAAGGAAGTAGCTATAGCTGATCCTGTACAATAACAACAGATGTCACCGAACCTTTTGTTTTTGTCTCGAGAAGACAAAAACAAAAGGTGACGCAGAGAAACGCAAAGCTTCGGTGCATCAGATAAAACCCAGCAGAAGTTGTAGATTACCCAAAAACAGCCGGCGAAAATGATAAGTTAAATGCCCCCTCGGCTACCACAAACAATAGAGTAGGAGAGGTACACAGTAGGAGGAAGCTATAGTACGTGTATTTTTGATGCGCGCGCATCTCTGCAGTGTATAGACTGTAGCGCAGCGCACTTTTGGCGGTGCGGCCGATGTGTACTTTGGGTTCGCACGGCGTTTCTATTAGCAGAGAGAGTCTGCGAGTGAGAGAGAGAGAGACAGAGAGTGAGTTAAAGACAGAGCACACAGCAGCAGTCCCATAGTCGCCGCCGTGCACGGGCTAAACACGGGTCGACTAGGCGCGCGCTGCACCTCTACATCCTAGAGGACACATCGCGGCTCTACGTAATAATAAGTGTATAATATAAATCTACTACTCATCGTTGCGAGTGCTTGATGTATAAGTTATCGGAATAAGAAGACAAAGACGAGAGAGAGAGAGAAAGAGTATTATTCGCGCGGTACGGCCACATGTTCGCGCGAAAGGAATAACAAGACGCATCCGTACAGTATAGCTCTTGTACACATATACATATATATATATATACTTAGGAAATCTCTGTCGAGCAATTGGCTACAGCCTATACATACGCGGTGAGTACTAGTTATGTTGTTATGTATAAATTCCCTGCAGCACGAATAAAGAGACGTGGAAGAGCTGCTCTTGGTCGTCGTAGCGACAAATGTATTAATGAGAGAGAGAGAGAGAGAGAGAGAGAGAGAGAGAGAGAGAGAGAGAGAGAACGTGTATACGTGTAGGCATATATATATATATACAACGTATACAAGCAGTTGGGCGCTGCATCAGGCCAACACACGGCTTTCTCCAGCAGGCGTCGACACTCTACTTTGCGCTATAGGCCTATAGCTGTCGCTCGCGTGTATAGCTGTGTGTGTGTGTATGTGTCTGTGTGTGTGTGTCCGTGTTGCGGATATAGCGGTGAGTGTGCAGAAAACAAACGGAAAACGCGCCGCGACGCTTTTAACAGTTTTATTTCCCGCATTTCGCTCTGATGCTCCTTGCCTATGTAGCATGTATATGTACGTACCACATACGCACGCAAACCTATTGTGAAAGTATGTATACAGTAGTGCTCCCTCCATATTCCTGCCCTGCCTCGGCAATAAGTAGATAGAGCCTTTCTTTCCCCTTTCTCTCCCTCTCCCTCTCTCTCTCTCTCTTTCGCACAACTCTCATCGTTTACTATGCGTACACGTAGTTGTATATCCTATTCGACACTATCTCTCTAAAAGCCAAATCGAAAGGGTTAGGAATCGACGAAGAGAGGTTTACAAACAAATTTTTGGTTTACCGCGAGTACTGACCGAGAAGGAAAATACAGTCTCTCTCCATCTCTGCTTCGCTCGCTCGCGATATCTACTGCAGTGTAGAGCGAAAGAGAGAGAGAAAGAGAGAGAGATAGACGATGGGGAGCGCGAGTTAGAGAGAGACAGACGAGCGAGCAGTAGCATAGCGCGACGAGACGACGTTACGTCACGCGCGACCGAGCTGCTGCTGCTGCTGTTTCTGTATACGCGGTGGAACGGCCACGAGAACGTGGAAGGCGAGCGAGACTTACTTTGTTGTCCGCGCGTTTCCCCAGGTTTTGTACTCTAAACTTTTCTTTCCTCGTTGCAGATCCTCGATATCGCACGACACCCCGAGCAACATCGCAGGACGAGAAAGTGACCACGAGCTCATCTGCTGTTCCTTTGGTGTTGAGAGAGAAAAAGAGAGAGGCTTACGTAGGCTGACTTGACCACCGGAGGCATTCCGTTAACTGCGAAAACTCAACAAAACAAACAAAAAAAGAAGGGGAGTAGACGCCTCTGATACAGATATTGCGTTTGGCGAGTTTTTTTAAAAGTCGTCAAAATTCCGGTCCCCACAAAGAAACCAGAAGGCCCCCAACAAACCGGCGGGAGAAATCCACCGACTTCTGGTGACGAAAACTCTTGTGACAGCAGAATGAACAAACGAAACAAACGTTCAAACCCCACAAGGTAACTATTCACCCCGAATTCCTCTGTTTTAACTTTTTGCTCTTTGCGCTTGTTAGAGCAGTCTTATGGTCAATTGCAAGTGTTCCTTTCAGATCCCCGCGGGCACGGGGTCCGCAGGAACGATGCGTTGTTGCAGACGGAGTATACAACAATGCTCACTTCATGCATGCGATCACAAGTCATGTAGGAAACATTGTACAGGTACGATGAACCTTTGATTAAATTTTATCCGTCTTTCATCATTGCTGGTGACGTACAAAATGTAACTTTCATGATTTTATCTTGTACCAGATTCAAACTCAAAATGGTTCAATATACGAAGGTGTGTTCAGAACTTTCTCTAGTCAATTTGAAGTGGTTTTGGAAATGGCCCATCGCGTCGAAAGTTCTGGCAAAATGAGTGTAGACAGCGTCGTAGAGAAATTGATATTTAAGCCGCAAGATATTATTACATTGTCTGCGAGAGACGTCGACCTGGACTACGCGACCAGAGATACATTCCAGACCGATACAGCTATTAGTAAATTTAACGGTATAATTAAAGGAAAAAAAGAGCTTCAGCCATGGGATGAAACTGGCACGAGTAATGGGGCTAACTTGGAGTTAGATCGTACTGCTGTAAGTATTTTTTGGCAATTGCATTTCAAATCTATCAACGACCTATCTCATATTTGTATAATTTTACAGAATGGCTGGGATGTGGACGATATGTTCCGCACGAATGAGCAAACCTTTGGCATTCAGAGCACATTTGAACCAAATTTGAGCCAATACACAGTTACATTACAGCCTAAGGATACAAAGGACTACAAAGAACAAGAAAAGAAAGCAGCTGAGATTGCTAGTGAAATAGAATCTCAACCTGACCACAGAGCTCGACTTGAACTAGAGAATGGTGACGAAGAAGAGAGATTCGCTGCAGTAGCTCGCAACACTGATTCTAATTATGTAATTAACCAAATTTTTTTCGCTCTTCAAATTGATTTAAACATGACTTAACATGCTTTCCTTGCAATGACTTTAGTCACGATCTAACAACAACGAGGGTAAATACGTACCACCCGCCAAAAGGAAAAATGGCAATACCGGCAAGTTAATGCGCACGACACCGCCACCGCAGTCCCCAGGTCCAGCAACGACGAAAAATGCATTCAACCCTGCCCCACCACCCGCTAATGCAACTGTAAACGTTCCTCCAACTAGCAACATTCCAGTGAGCATGTCGTCACACCCGCCTGTTGTACCGCATCCTGTACCATTGAACATGGGTGGTATCCCGAGTGGTATGCCCAGTGGGGTTGTCGTCACGTACAACCCCCCGCCCTTCGTGCCCCCGCCGACCTCTCAGCCACCTCCGTCTAACGTTGCAGTTCCTGGTAAGACTTTAATCTAGCACAACAATTGGTCAATTTTTATCAAACTAAAAATAAAAAACTCTATTCGTGACTTTATTTACAGTGATGGCGCAAGGTCAGCCACCGTCGCAGGTTACCTCAACGATTCCACAGGTGCCCTTCTCAGGCCAGCAACATCCACCAATGAATAAGATGAGCTTGGATAAGCGAGAGCGCCCGAGCAGACAACAGGTCTATCAAGGTGACAAGGCGCCACCCGCGCCATTCCCCGGTGCTCATGTAGTACCTCAGCATCCGCAACAGCAACCGCAATCCCAGCCACCTTTACACGTTCCTATGCAACAGCAGCAACAGAATTCAATGGATGGACCGCCACCGCAGATGTTGCCTCCTAAGGAGCAGCGAGAGCACAGAAAGGTGCCGTCTGCAAGAAACCGCGAGGAGTCTGATCCTCGACCAGAGCTCAGGCAGTTTGCTTCTGATTTCAAATTGCAAACCAACCAAGAGGCACCGCAACAACAGCAGCAGCAGCAACAACAACAACAACAACAACAATCTCTTGGGAGAAACTCACATGCCCAGGAAGCACACCTGCCTCCGGGTCCGCCCTTGGTGAGTCAATGTTCTAGTTTTTTTAATTTAAATAGAAAGGATAAGTCCCTCGCTATTTTAAAATAAAAAGAAACAAATTTCATTTCATGTTCATAACTTATTGCTAATCAAAGTAAGCCTGTTAGGGACTTACCCTTTATACTGCTTAAGAAAGCTTTCATTTTCATTCTTTTTTTTTATTTTTATTATCATTTTTAGTGCAAGAAGATGCGTTATTGAATTCTGCAATGAATATTTCTGTAGCAAAGAAAAAAAATTCGTAAATTACATTAAAGTCACTTCTACAAAAAGTAAATCTTCAAAAAAGATACTCAATTTTGATAATATCAAGGCCAGTTCAAAATCTTAGTCAGAAGAAAACTTCTTCATTTTCAATTTGTTCAGCGTTTTTATTTTTCAAAGACATTTTTTACATTTTAATGGTGTTATTTTACAACGTTCTTGCAGTTA
This sequence comes from Muscidifurax raptorellus, assembly GCA_020010945.3. Lineage (NCBI taxonomy): Eukaryota > Metazoa > Arthropoda > Insecta > Hymenoptera > Pteromalidae > Muscidifurax > Muscidifurax raptorellus. Next base: position 11,833,473 of record CM052079.1, on the reverse strand, counting down.
TTACAAACGAACTTAGCAAAGTCTAAATTAGAAAATGTCATATGTATTTATTAGTGGTATGCACATTATTTTTTTTCTAGTATCTTTATATTAATTTCTTTCAAATTGTTGCCTCTGTGATAAATTACTCTCAAAAGGGTCGTGAGCATTACTTATAATATAAATGTAAATGTGTATTTATAAAAATAAAATTTTTATATTTTTTTCTGTTTATTTTCTTTTTAAATGTTTGTTAATTGTCTGTTTAACACCCGTATTGCATTGTTGTCTTGATGTTATATTTCGAGTTCTGAGTTAGGAAACAAAACTTTATTATACATGATTGCATTCATACAATATATAAATTACAGTCAAAGCGTTTTTAATTATAGTATATTTAAGAACCGATTTTCATTGCAGAAACAAATTTTTCCATTAATTTTAAGGAAATGTTCATTAAAATCATTATGAATAAAAAAACCCGATTAAAACATTTCAATTTCTTTATGGATACTTTGAAAGTTAAAATTTTATAAAATCATTAAAGAATTTTCATTAGAACAGCATTATTTTAATCATTGAAACATGAAATTACAGAAACAGTTTAAAAATTCTTAAAATATTGTTATTTTACAGGGTCCACCACATCACCAACAGCTTTCTCACAATTCACCTCCACAAACTACCCAACAACCTCCGCAACAGCAGCAACAACAACAATCGCATCAACCTCCTATGCAAGAAGAGTTGGTAGTTACAAACAAACCACCACCAGGTCCATCACCAGTGCAGTCAACCAGTCCACCTCAACAACAGCAACAGCAGCAACAACAATCGCCACCTCAACAGCAACAGTCCCCACCACAACCTCCTGCTTCACAGCCGCAACCATCACAACCACAGACTCCTCAACCAACACCTCCTGCACAGCAGGATCCATCTCTTGATAAAATCACTAATTCCTTCAAGAAATCCACTCTTAATCCTAATGCTAAGGAGTTCAATCCAAATGCTAAACCATTTACACCTGTAAGTAAAGTTTGTTATACCGTTTAAAAGTATATTTCCCAATGAATTTTTTATCTTATTACATTTTTAAATTTATTTTAGCGATCTCCCAGTACGCCTACTCCAAGTAGACCACACACGCCCCAGACCCCGCAATATGCAGCAGCTACAATGTCGTCTGCAGTTGTTATGCCTACAATTATAATGCAAAATCAACCGCCTACTGCATTTACGCAGCCACCTGCCCAACAAGTAACAAGGTTCCGAAAGGGACAGTATATAGGTACTACAGAAAATCAATTTTTATTTATCTCTTAGTTTACAGTTATCGTTAATTCTAATTGTTATTCGTTTAAAATATGTGTATCTATTAGCTTTGCGAGACTCGGAAATGTACGGTTTGTCGCTTTCAGTGCCGATGATGCAGCATCGTGGCCCAGACGTAGCGTCACAGATGCAGGTGGCTGCTGCAACAGGCCAACCACTTTTGGCTCCGGCACCGCTGCACCCGCCGTTCCAGCTGCCTTACTCGGGCCAACCGACCTACGGTGCCCAAATGGTGAGAATGGTGCATGCTCCACCACCGCCACCACACATGACTGCCAACCCCTACCATCATCATCACGAGTCGCCGGGACCCCAGGCTCCAGGCATTCAGTACATGAATCCTCATGCGCATCCGCATGCCCATGTTGGCCAGCAGCAGCCGAGTCAAACTCCCTCGCCGGCCAACCCCAACCCTCCTCACACACCCGGCGCTTACAACCCACCAGGTGAGAAATTTATACAAGTAGACCACTAGTTCAATCTTATTTTTTTATAGCACTGCGCAACATAAACTTGCACTTATGCCGTGCCTATCTGTCGCATAAGTAGTCCATTATTACACCGTGCTGTAGAGGCCTATTTATGACCGTTGTATCCAAATATACTATTATTGGTTGACAGTAAAGAAAATCTACCATTTTTTTCTATCCACAGGTACACCTCAGCCATCGTACCCACAACCACCACCCCAGGGTCATGCGCCTACTGGCTATCCCATAATGTGTCCCATTATGCCGCCGCATATACCTATGGCGCCCCAACATGCACACATGCAGTACATACAGCCTCAGCCACCACCCGGCCAACAAACTATACCCGTCATCCTACCCCACAACCAGTAGTCCCGCGCCTTCCCGGGCAGACAGCAGCAGCATCAGCACCTGCGAGACAGCCGACGACAAGGTTATCCTTAAATATTCACATGCAAGACGAGCAAAACGTTCACTGCGATACAATTGCGCGGATCTGCTAGTGCCGGGGAGTGCGAGCTAAACAAAATAAAACTATTAAAAAAAAACAAATACTACAACAACTACAACTACAGAAGTTACAATGAAAATTGCAAAGTCACTTTCATCAGCATTGGACAACGCTTGTCAGAATGGCAAATCTTCAATTATCATTTCCGTACCTACGTTTCCTCTTGAATTTTCTTCTCTTAGCGCGATATGCGATTTATTCTTTTCTTCTTTCTTTAACCGTTTTTAATCTCTAATTTTACCCTCTTCATCATTATTTCTTGCATTTGTCTATATCACTGCGTAAGTGCAATCAAAAGTTTCGCTTTTCTTCTTTAACATATGATGAAAGGGACTCTATGAACAATCCCTTATACAAATTTCGAATTCGTTCATGTATTTTTATAAAAAAAAAGAAACACGTAAAAGAGTGTCGATGACTCTTGAAAGTGACTGGTACTGCGACTATGAAATGTAATTACTACGATATTTGATTGTAGCTCCGCAGCTTATACATATAATTTGTAGCTGCATCGAATGGAGCTTGAACATGAGAAAGCAGGTTTTCTCACTCTGTAAAATGGAGCTGGTATATATTCTGCGCTCAATTCACGCAACGCTACTCTGTGAATATATGGAAAAATAAGCAGAGTGGCTAAAAAAAGATGAGAAGTTCGTTGAATGATACGTACATTTCACAAAAGCCCTGAACTCCATTTATGGAGAGCTACTTATACCAAAGTTGGAAAAAGGGCAAGTCGTTCAGTAAAGTGACGTCGTATTGATGCGGCGATGTTTTGTCATCTTCGAGATGAGGTATAACTAAAAATAGTCGTTGATCAAAAAGATTCTAAATGCCTTTTTAGAAAAAGTTATATGAGCAAAATTCCAAATTTTTTGTTAAACACGCTGTCCTTATGTGAGGCACATATATGGCAATTTTGATTTTTTTCGATAATGAAATAGAAGGATTTTAAAATAAAATTCATTTTAACATGAACGACACTCGATAAAAAAAATAGAATCGTTGAAAAGCTCTTTTTTATCTTTGAGAAAGAGAACGGAATATTTGAAAAACGTATGCGCATCGAAATAACTTGATTATCAGGATGTTGATGTTTATGAGTGGAGCAGTAGAATGGCGAAAGACTTCATCCGCTCTATGTTTGTTGATATTGAGTTTTGTTATTAAAAAAAAGGGAAGATTTTCGTGACGAAGAACTTCGATGCCGGCATTTTCTATCAAATGCTAAAATAAGAAATACAATTGAAAGATATCGCTATTTCGAGTTTAATGAGAAATAACGCCAACGAGATACAGAGCCTTTTCAGCTTGTATCGAAGCTATTATTCATTTATTATTCTATGGTATACGTCAATCCAATGCTTTTATACCGCGCAAAATACGCTAGGATCGAACTTGCAGTTTTTCTAAATTCTAAGCTTTGAATTCGAAATTTTTATAAAACATTTTCTATAGTTCATTGTTTTTTAATGTATAGCAAGATGGTGAAAACTATTTATTTCTCTCTCGTTGAGTAAGTTTGTTTCTGCCAGCATAAATATGATTGAAAACTGCATTTAACATTTAACTTCAAATGACTGCATTATTTTACAACAATGAATATTTAAAGTTATGATGCAAGTTAAAAATTGTTTATGAAATAATAGAAAAAAAGATCTCAATACTTGTATCTGTTTATGCAACCGAACAATCATGGTTGAAGTGTGCGATATCGGTTAAAAGAATGGGATAATATTTTACGGCCTTAGACCTAGTCGTGTACATAGAATGAGTGAGAGAATCAAGAACAGACAGAATATCACACAGTGTGGCATCGTTAAACACAAATTTTATATCGAAGAGATTTAAAAAAACCATCAAATAAATTCAGTAAAAACGAAAACATACGACTTTTGCTTTATCCCCGCCTTAAATCAAATAAAAAATACTTTGATATCCATTTACTTTTCCATTACATTACCTTTTATCATGCAATTCTTTTATGTAAATTTCGCTGTTTTATATACTGAGATACTAACATTTTTGGCGCAGTAATATTTAAAAATTGAGCGCTGCAGACGTCGTCGAAATTTTGACCAATCACAATGTCAAGCAATAGTAAACTAATCCAACCACGTGGGGCATAACATAACCTTTTTCATTAGTTCACCGCATGCTGCTTATGCGCTTATGTATAGTCGTGATGGTTTATATTATTTATTATTGTTGACCATACGGGCTATTTGTTTTAATTTTTTATTTATAACAAAGGAGAACAACATTACATTCATCATGTTGACGCAAGATTGGAAAAAGTTAGATGTCAAATTGAGTGCTCCTGTAAAGAAAACATTAAAGGAGTTGAAATTTCATAAAATGACTCCAGTACAGGTGCTTACAAAAGTTTTACAAGTGATTATTAATTGTTTTTTATGGTAAACATTGTTTACGCTATTTTGTAATTCCATAGGCCGCTAGTATTCCTCTTCTGTTACAAGGAAAAGATGTTGCTGCTGAAGCTGTGACTGGGAGTGGAAAAACCCTTGCTTTTCTCATACCACTATTAGAGCTGTTACGGGTTATTATTTATAATATTATCATTTTTCATAACTATTATCATTAGTTTTTTTGTGTTCATAGCAACTATTTGTTTATTATGTTATTGCAGAGAAGAGAGGAAAAATGGAAAAAATTTGAAATTGGAGCAATTGTTATTTCACCGACAAGAGAATTAGCAACACAAATTAGTAAAGTATTAGCAAAATTTCTTGAAAAACTACCAATTTTTAAACAAGTTCTGTTAGTTGGAGGTTCTACTGTGAAAGAAGATATAGGACAGTTAAGAAATGGCTGTAATATTATTGTGGCTACACCTGGTCGCTTAGAAGATATATTGACTAATTGTAAAGAAATCAATTTAGCTGGAGCTGTTAAGTCTTTGGTAATTGCATTTCTAAACTTCTTATATATGTATAGCATGAGGAGTGCAATTTTTAAATTTATGTTTTATTAGGAATTGCTGGTTTTGGATGAGGCAGATAGACTCTTAGATTTGGGATTTTACGCAACAATCAATACGATACTAAATTATCTACCCAGGTTAAGAAGAACAGGCTTATTTTCTGCAACACAAACTAAAGAATTAGAACAATTAATTAGGGCTGGGTTGAGAAATCCAGCTATTGTAACTGTAAAAGAGTCGGATAATATTTCAACTCCGCTGCATTTGAGTAATTATTATTCAATAGTTAGTCCTGATGAAAAAATTGCCTACACAATTAATTTTATAAAAAGTAAAGGAGTTAATTTGAAGTACATGATCTTTTTCTCAACTTGTGCTTGTGTTGAATATTTTAGTGAAGTTATGAAAACGTAAGTATCTTTATGACAGATGTATAATGAATAATTAAACGTAGTGAAACTTTTTATTCTTCGCAGTATGCTTAATTCAACAAAAGTATTAGCCATACATGGCAAAATGAAAAATAAGAGACATAAAATTTTTGAAGAATTTCAAGCACTTGAAAATGGTTTATTAATTTGTACTGATGTAATGGCTCGAGGAATCGACATCCCAGAGGTAGATTGGGTCATCCAGTTTGATCCTCCATCTAATGCAAGTAGTTTCGTACACAGGTGTGGAAGAACTGCACGAATCGGAAAGGAAGGGAATGCACTACTACTTTTGTCTGAAACTGAAGATGCCTATGTTGATTTTATCAAGAGAAATCAGAGAGTAGAAATGAAGCTTACTGAGCAACATCTTGATCAAAGTTTCGTGAAAGAATGTTTAAAATACATGAGACAACTACAACAAGAAGATCGACTTATGTTTGATAAAGCAAACAGAGCTGTAGTCTCGTATATACAATCATATCAGAAGCATGAATGCAGTCTAATTTTACGATTAAAAGATTTAGATCTAGGCAAGGTATTCATGGGCTTTGGACTGCTAAAAGCACCACGAATGCCCGAGTCAAAAGGCCGAGATATCTCTTTCTTTGTTGAAGTGGACATAGATCTCAATTCCATTGCTTATAAAAATAAACAAAGAGAACAGGCGCGGCTAGAGAAATTGAAAAACTACAGAAATACAGGTATTTGGCCTACGAAGGGAAAAAAACCAGTTAAAAATACGGAACCATGGTCAGAGAAGAAAAAAACCAAGCTTGAAAAGCAAGGCAAAAAGAAATTGCGAAAAGAAAAACAAAAACGTCGAGAAGAAAATAATCCCGGTATAAGGAAAAGAAAACGCAAAAACGTTATGAACGAAGATGATTTAAAAGAATTGGCAAATGACATAGCATTAATAAAAAGATTCAAGAAAAAAAAGGTAACTCTTTTTTAAATTTACTTTTTTCTAGACTATTTACAATCGAAATGGTAAGAATTAATAAAAATTTTTGTCTGCAGATGACAGATCAAGAGTTTGAAACCGCCTTTGGTATAAATTAGATACGATATGTCTAGTGCGAAAGCTGTGTAAATATGTAAATAAAAATGAACATATGAAATATTATGTTTTATACGTTGATTTTAAATAAATACATAATATTTTAATTTTGTCAAATAAAGAAAGAAAAAAACGCATTTTATTAATACCTATGATAAATAATTAGGCAATTAAAAAACAATAAGTTCTATAAGAACATATTGGTCTCTATTATCGCGCGAATTAAAGTAAGGATATCTTTTACATTATGCCTGTTATCACTGGCCAGCATCAGAGAATTCGCATCAGGACTAAGAAGCCATTCACCCCACTATTCTCTCTCTTTCTCCCTCTCTCTCTCTTAACTCCTTACTCCAGCGGCCAAGTGTACACTCGCGGCTGCTTCCAGTTCCAGTGACTTAGCAGTGCGTTCCCGGCTCCAGTTGTACATCTGCGCGACTCCGAATGGTGATTCAGAATACCTATGTTATAAAATCGCAGTATTAGTCATCTGAGCACTCCAAGCAACATCCGCTAAAAGATCTTTCTTTAAGTACTTTGAATTTATCAAAGTACTTACAAGTATTACAGAATGGATCAACAGGAAGAAAATAAACCCAAGTGGCTTTTGGAACTGGAAAATCGAAAGCGCAAGGTAAAGAATAACTTTGTTTGTTTTTAACGAAGCTAAAGTGTTTTTTGTCTAATTGCTTGTTTTTAATTGAAGCCACGATTAGCCCATGAAACGGGCGCAGGTGCGCCTTGTTTAACTTGTGAATCAGCGTGTCCTGGTTTAGATCTACACTTTTGGAGAAAAATATGCAAAAATTGCAAGTGCAGAGGAGACGACCACGACGTTGATGATGACGATTTCCCACAATTTCAATTACTTTTTGGAAATAGTGTCAAAAATAAGAAAAATCGTTCCATCTGTGAGTATCCTTTCGATCCTTTGAATCGATCAACAATGAAAGTATTTAAAAAACAATATATAAATTGCAAATTTTTTAGTGCTTCCCGTACAAGATAAAAAGCAAGCTACTCAAGCTGAAACTCCATTTGAGTGGATTCCTCCAGATACAACAAAGGAATTAGCTGCAGACTACATGAAAGCCTTGCCATCTGACAAAATGCCAATTAAAGGTTCGGCAGGTGCTGCTTTGAGAAGACTGCAACTTCAGAAGCAATTGCCCTTGCATGACATAGATCACAAGGCATGTGACACACTTACAGATAAAGAAAGGAAAGAATTTGAAAGATATTTGGATAATTTGAAGAATTGTGCGGGTCAAGGAAAAGTCACAAAGGCAATTATAAATATTGTTTTTCTGTTCATTTATAACTGTAATAGTGTTAACTAAATACTTATTTCTGTATGTTATAGTTGACAACCATAAGACCTTTTGACAAATCTTTAATGACACCAGCAAATGCCACAGATGTTCAGCGTTTTAGTCCACAGCATAGTAAACTGTTACAGAACTCACCTGGTGGGCTGAATTTACGTACTCCAAGTAGTTTCATTCCAAAAATTCCACAGCCACAAGCAAATTTACCCAATTTTTCTGGTTTACTAAATGAGGGAATGAGCCCATTAACTCCTAACATAGATGTTGTACGTGCTCAACACTTGCAAGCTACTAATGAAGCAAGTCCTGGACCTGGTCGTTATCATCATACTTTAGCCAATATTTCTGGCAAAGGCAATTTAGCTGAAGCAGCTAGTGTACCAGGAGCTTATCATTTAGGAGAGAGTCCTCTGGTCAATTCTGGAAGTTGTAAATACCCAAATTCTAGACCTTATCATCACACCGTAGAAAATATTTCTGGCAAAGGCAGCTCAGCTGAAATAGCTAATGTGCCAGGTGCCTATCATCTAGGTGGAAATCAAGTAGCTGACACCAGCAGTCAAAATAATCCAAATTCTGGGCCTTATCATAGTTCAGAAAATATTTCTAAAAAAGCCAGTTTGGCTGAAATTGCCACTACACCAGGGGTTTATCATTCAGGAGAAGGTCATTCAGCTAAGTTCAATGATTCGAAAAATCAAAATTTGGCACCCTGTCACCGTGCTTTAGCAAATGTTTCTGAAAAAGGTAATTTAGCTGAAGCTGCTAATGTACCAGGAGCTTATTATGCAGGAGAAAATAAGCTAACTAGTTTTAGTAGTCTAGAAAATACAAGTTCTGGGCCTTATTACCATACTTCAGAAAATATTTCTAGCAAAGGCAATTTAGCTGAAGCATCTCATGTAGAAGGTGCCTATCATTTAGGTGGAACTCAAATGGCTAGCTCCAACAATTTTAAAAAGCCAGATTCTGCATCAAAAGCAGACTCTAATCCAGGAGTTTTAAGTCATACACCTAGTGCACATTTGCCAAGTCAATTGAAATCTTACACAGAAAAAATTGGTGGACAAGTTGATCAAAATTTAGAATTCACAAGTGACTTATCACCAAATGCCTCAATCGCTCAACAAATTTTATCTGAAGCTCTTCAGCCACCAAGTACTGTAAATAGTAGTAGTATTGTAGGCAGTAGTCTAGATAAACAAGGGCTTTCATATATTCGAGATAAACTTCATGATAAATACAGCTGCAACAGAAATGATAATCAAATTCCAATGGTACCAGGAGAATTGGATCACCTTAGGTATAACATAAAGCCTTTTTTGCAAAATAAATTGTACGCAATAATTCAGAAATTTTCATTTATTAATATAAAATGTATTAATTGATGTTTTCAGCTATCCTTCATTAAATTCAAGTTCTGAAGATGTTATAAGAATTACTGAAGAAGCTAAAGAAATTAAAAATAAGCTCAATTCAAATGAAAGTAAAAATCAGTTGCCTTTTCAATCGCCTTACTCAATTCAAGCTAATCTTAATACCTCTTTACCTGTACAATCAAACGTGATACATTCAGAAACCTTAAATCATTCCGTCTTTCCGCACGATGCCGTCGGTGCCTCAATGGCACTCCAGAATCCGGAAAAGATTAGTCAGTTACAAGAAGAAATGGAAGGCATGACTATGAGCGCATCAAAAACACATAAATGTCATAACTGTGACGAAAATGTTCATTGTGGAGATGTTGTTGTCACTGCAGAAAAAATCAAAGACGCAGTTTGGCATCCAGGTTGCTTTGTATGTTCTGCATGTAATGAACTATTGGTAGATTTAGTATATTTTACTTACAAAGGAAAACTTTACTGTGGAAGAGATCTCTCTGAACTATTGGAAATTCCAAGATGCTTTGCTTGTGATGAGGTGAGTTGAAAAAAAATTATTGCGTAAACATAAAAGTACTATATTTAACTAAAAAATGTCTTTTTGTAACAGCTCATCTTTGTCCGCGAATATACTGTAGCAGAAGGCCACAATTATCACGTTAAACACTTTTGCTGTTGGGACTGTGATATTCCGTTAGCTGGGCAGAAATATATCTCAGAAAATGATAGGCCTCTTTGTCTACCATGTTATCAACAAAATTATGCTAAAACTTGTAATACTTGTAACAATGTGATTGCTGCAGACCAGCAAGGAGTAGCCATAAAAAATCTCAATTTTCATGCCACAGATAATTGTTTTTGCTGTTTTACATGCAAAAAAAGCCTTTTGGATGGTCAAATTGCCATTAAAGAAAATAAGCCTCTTTGTAGTAAAGAATGTATTGCAGAATTTTTACAACGTAAAGCAAATAGGTAGATAAAAAAAAACGTGCCAATATATTACAAAAAATTTTATATATATTTTTAATAAACAGTCAAGTGGATAAAAAGTATTTTGTTTTCTTATACATGCAAGTGTACAGAACTTTTTATAACAAATTAATAATGTATACACAAACATTTGCAGCACTCCTAATAAGCAAAATCTGGCTTTTAAGAAAACGTTTTACAATTTGGTAAAAAAACAAGTGCCTTAATCAAATTTCTGAACTTTTATCTGATGTATGTGAACATTAATAAGTTAACATGTATATTTGTATATTATACTCCTTGATTTACTTTTAGTGCAAATGGAACAATATATGCAACATTTATAAACATTATCTCAGTTAAAAAAATATTTAAAAGTCGAATTTATGTATAATGTATAGAATATGTTTAAAAAATAGTATCTGCAAGTTGTTTTTTATAAGTCGTACTCTGAATACAATTTTATTCAGAATCACTGTCAACAACGGATTGGATCCTCTTTCGCGACTTCTGTACAGGAGATGGAGGTACTTCTGGTTCAGCCTTTGATTTTCGAGCACTTCGAGTACCACGAGTAACGCGAGCTGTTTAAAAGAAAATTTATCAATAATCGTAAATTTAAAAAAAGCAATCTGTAATATGCTTACTTTCTGCAAGGATATTGCTAGTATCTAATTCTTGAATTTCTTTTTTAGTTTCATTTTTTTTCCTGAGTTTTTCACATTTATCCATCGATGGTCTTCCAGCTATTCCATTTTCCTTCAGAAAATCACGAAGAAATTGTACTTTGTCGTTATCAGTTCGGCAGTCTTTAAGCAAAGTTTGATAACACCTAACCCTGATTCCAGCAGCTCTTATGTATTTTTTCAATTTTTGTATTTTATCTGATTGTGAAGAGTGACGCTGAAATTAAATTAAAGGAAAAAATATTAAAATTTGATGTCATAAGCATTGTTGTATGTTTAAAGAAAACTCACACTGGATTTCCTTTCTTTGTCTCCTTTTTTGTCACCATTATCATCATCACTTTCGTTATCACTTTTTTCATTATCGGACAATGCACTTGTTGAGTCCTCATTTTTAGATTCGTTTTTGTCATTTGATTCTTTTGGTTTTTCATCTGTTTCCTTCTCAATGTTTTCATCAGATTCTTCCTTTGCGGATTCTTTTTTATTTTTGTTGTTTTCATATTGTTTTGCTGGTTTTTTAGGAGTTTTTGCTGGCCTACCCCTAGGACGTCCTTTTCCTCTTTTGGCTTCTGTAGACTTTTCCACAGTTTTTTTAGGACTAGGCTTTTTGACCTTTTTCTTAATTGGACTGTACTCTTCATCGTCAGAACTTGAATTTGCACTATTCTCTGAGGCAGACGAAAGTTTCGATGAAGCCTTTGATTTTCCTTTCTTAACAGTTTTTTTTTCAGCAGCCTCTGGGCTAGCAGTAGCCTTAGCTGGCGACTTTGCTTGCACTGGGTTCGATGTATTTGATTTTTCTGTATCAGAAGAACTGGCATCTACTTCAGAATCATTTGGTTTTTCTCTAACAATTATTGTTTTTGCTCTGGGTTTCTCAGCTTTTTCTTCTTCACTTTGTTCACTAGATTCCTTGTCACTAGCACATTCGACTGTAAGTTCTACACCATTTATAATTTCCGAATCCTTCTTTTTCATTTTATTTTCATGCTTTTCATCTTTAGATTTCTCTTTAATTTCATCTAACTTACTATCAGTGGATTCCTTATTCTAAAAAAAGAATTAGAAAAACTTCTATTATATATTCATAACAAATAGTATAAATTCAATAGCAATATTTACCTCTAAATCTGTTTTCAAATCTGCTGCATCTTTTTCTTCATTTCTTACATTTTTTATGCCATTTTCTGTAATGTTCTTTACTATATCTGCATCCTTCTTTTCTTTACTTTCATCGTTTTCTTCTTTTTCACTATCTGACTCATGTTTTAAGTCGATATCCATTTTTTCACTATCTCCAGTTGTATCTGCATCATTGGATGTATTGTGTACATCTTTGCTATCATTTTCAGTATTTTTATCTTCATCTTTTTCTGTCGTTTTGTTATTTACTTTCTTAACATCATTACTGGGAATATTTTCATCACCCATTAACTCTTCAGTGCGAGCTTTTTTAACTGGTGCATCTGCCTCAACATCGGATGATTCCGATCGATGACGCTTTGCAGAGCCACTATCTTTTGATTCATTAGATTCTGTAAGAACATTGTTGCTCTCACTATCGCTATGATCTGATTTAACCATTTTTATGACCAATCTGTAACATTAATTTATATCCTTACAAAACTGTAATTGAGTCACATAACATATTTACATACAAAAGTATGTTTTATATAGAATATTTGTAGCAACGATAGAAAAATAAAAACGCAATAAAGCCGATTCTTTTTGTTTTTTTTTTTGTTATATTGGACGAAAGCTGTAAAAAATTACTTTTTGCTTTTCTATAAGAGCGCTGCAGTACTCGTCATTCACTGCTATGTATATGTAGTAATCAAAAGAACCGTCCAACATATACAATGATATATGATTGACTATTACTTACACAAAGTAAAATTCTTACTATTTGCCTATAAAACCGGTGTAAGAGAGGGTGGTCTGCTATGTATATATAGTAATCAAAAGAACCATCCAACATATACAATGATATATGATTGATTATTACTTACACAAAGTAAAATTCTTACTATTTGCCTATAAAACCGGTGTAAGAGAGGGTGGTTATTTTCTTCGCCTATAAAAGTATACAAGACAATACATAAAGGTTAGTGTTTACTTACCGGGAATTGCATGCGCGGGAAAAACTGCAAGAGGACACGACACGCCGCTAATGCTGCGAATCTACACCAGAATATAGGTATCTTATACCTTTCGCTGGAATTCTCCGGTAGCAGAGTATCTCTAGCGGTGACTTGTTTATTTATCAATTACAAGTTGCATGTAAATATTTATATAATTTGGTACAAAGAATAGCAAGTTCTTGTTTTCTGTATGACGCTTATAGCGCGGGATAATCCTCGTTTGCGTTGCGTAAATTTTTCGCCATGTTATATGAGCGACTGGCGCCCTCTCAGCAAATATTATAAAAACTGAGATACCCGCGCATTTGAAATTAATGTGGTTACCGCTTTACGTACCGGCCGTTAAATGATAACATATAAGGGTTTCTACATGCTAAATGGAACAACGAATAAGGCATTAAATAAGAATAAAGAAAAAGAATAAGAAGATGTATGGGAACTATATACATAACTTAATATGGAACTGTTGTTAAACGTTTTTAATTAGAATTCTTTTAAATAACAATATCTATGTATAAATCTGTACAAAACTACATTATAGATCACTTGTGTTTGCTTTCAAACTGTTTTCTCAAATACTTCAATCCAGCTGCAATTTGATCTGCAACATTGACATTTGCGTGATCAGTGGAATCTGTAACAAGATCGAATATTAAAAAATGAAAATACCGTATAATTAATATTTTTAATTAATTTATATAGCAAACAAATGAGGAACCTTCAGAATGTTTTAATATATCATCTGGAGGAAGAGGTATTTGTTCTTTTAAGTCTGGCACATAATTAGGTGGTGGCAATGGCCCAATGATATCCGAATCGTTGCTACTCTCATCTACATTTGATTGTGGTAAATCTTGAGTTTTATGTACATCACAGTTCTTGAGGTGAAACGATTCACCTCTTTGAAAGCTGCCATAAACTGGTGCAAATTCCTTTATCCTTTCTTTTCTCTTTTTCATAGTCCATTCTTCTTGTGACATAACATACCATTCATTACTTTTACCTAATATCTTTTCGTACGTATTTATTTTATTCTCAACATCTTCAAGTTTTCTTTTAGATACAGCTTGTTTTTCATTTGTTTCCAAATTACTTTGATCTGTTTCATCTGTCTTTTCTTTTTCTTTATCTTCTAGTATAACTTCTTGTTCTACCTTAATATCTTTTATTCTCAAGGCATCAGTTGAGCTGGGTTCAACAGTTTCTTCTTCACTTTCTTCAGCAGGCAATCCTGCTCTTATTCTTTGCCTCAATCTAGCAACTCTCAATCGGTTTTGCTGCATTCTTTCTTTCATATCACGTACCTCTTGATTTTCTTTTTGCTTCTGTTCTGTTTCTTTTCTCAGTTTCATTAAATTTTCTTGTTGCTTAGCTCTTTCTTCTTCATCTTGGGAAAAGGCAAAATATCCAACACCATGTGTTCTCGCTTCATCAAAGAGAACATCCTGGTAGTGAATATCAACTTTATTTGCTAACTTTGCAGTCTCTTCCTCCCACTTTCTTCTCATCATCTCTATCTCAGGTTCCTTTTCTGGAATTCTATCTTCAAAGAACAAAGGTTTTTCTTTTTTTTCTATCGTCTCTTTTTCAACCACAGTCTTCTTTAGATACTCATCTTTTTCCTGCATTTTTGGCAAATCTTCTCGTAAACATTTTCTTGTGCGACCAAAACAATCTGTATACTCGACCCATCCATCATCAGAATCATAATCACTTTCATTTTCATTGACACTGTCGTTGTTCCGAATTTCCTCTTCAGAGTGATCTGAACTATCAGTCTTGTGTTCAAAATCCACAAGAAAGTTAGGGTTCATATTAGTACGGCTTTTTGACAACTTTTCATATAACCTAGATTTTGCTTGCAACATTAGTTTTGATTTTTTCAGTGCTTTAATATCTTGTACATCCTCTGTTAGATCCGTTTTATCATTTTTCAAAATTTGTTTTTTATTCTGATTTTCTTGAGGTTTCTTTTCTTTAGTTTTTGGTCTATTAGATGGTGTAGCATATTCAAATTTGGCTTTGGCTGCTTCAACTTCTGCTTTTTTCCTCAGCAATTCAGCTTTTAAACCAACCAAAGAAGAATGGTGAATATTTATTTTACTTTCAGCATTCATCTTGGAAGTTTACAAGTGATCTCTATTATAACAAAATATTTATTCACATTTTAAAACTAAGTAGATTTTTCTCCTTCAATCTAATCCTAATCTCACGTCAACATATGCATCGCAAGAATGAGATCAACTGTATTATGACACAAACTATACGTAATAAATACACCGTACTATAGACTGTATAGTATATATAGAATTATAATTATATTGATAAATGAGAGGGGAAACTAAGGCGATGATTGGACATGCGTCAATTCATTTTAGGTTGGGTCTATCGTCATCATTGATTTGATTTGAATACTTATGATATCATCAGTAATCTGGAAATATTTATACAAACATCAGGGGAAAAATAAATACAACTTTTTAGAGTAAAGTATAAAATAATTTATTTTATTGCGTGCTTCAATTACAATACTTTTATTGTGCTGGCGAGATTATTTCTGCTATAAAAATTTAAAGAAGTATGTAAATATGCTTAAAATCTAATTGCATCATTATCAAAAGATATGCAAATATGATGACCTTTACTTAGTATAGTTTTACCTATAAATTTATTGCATAGAAAAATGTATAGCTATAAAAAAGACTAACGGCCGCATTATCTGCTAAAAAAATCAACTTACTATGTACTAACTGTATATTAAAAAAAATATACTTATATTATAAATATTAAAATGCGTTTTTAAAAAATGCAAAATTAAAATTAAAATCACAGCTGAAAAATTTTTAATCTAATATTTTTAATTTGGTAAGACTATAGCTATTATCTATTATTGTTGTACTATCTTAACTATACTATGATTAATATCTAAATTATGATTTCTATTATTGTGCTATGCTTTTGGTTTCAGAATTTCAGTGTTTGTAAGTCACGTACTGCAGGAAGGCAAAATATTTTTTGCAAATTTTTGTAAGTTCTTGGACCAGTCAAAAATAATGATAAGCATTGCTTTTTGAATTCAAGTGAGTACTTTCTACTATTGTTCTTTTTCTTAAACAGCTGAGCTTGAATTTTTATAAAATCGGATGTTTCTTTTGGAAAAAATTTTTCAGTTAATAGCTCATATTGCTCTAGAGTAATATTATCCATCATACTAACAAAATTTTGATGAATTTTATCTTTTAATTCCAATATTTCATTTTTCTTATTATCCAAAAGTTTTTTAAATTTCTTTTTACTTGATTTGTTTTTTAGCAAACTTGATTCAGTTTGACTAGATTGTTCCAACTTTGTGTCTACTTTGTTATCATGAAAAAAGCTAGAGCTAGTTTGAGTACTTTCTTCTAATTTATCTATGATAATGCTTTCAGTTTGACTAGTTTTATCTAATTTCTCCTCTACTAAAGGAAATTCAGTTTGTGTAGCATCTTCTAAATTACCTTGGTAAATATTATCTGTTTGTGTCATGACAGCTAATGTTTCAAAAGTATCTGACATACTATTCAGTGGTGATGTAATAATGTCTTGTCCATCTAAAAAGGTCTGAGGTATTCTTTCAACTCTTACACACTTATCTGGAATCAGAAAAGGCAAATCACCTGTTTCCAAGGAAGATGAATCAGTATTAGATGTATTGTTAAAAGGCAATGAATTTATTAAATCTTGATAATTGAAGGCTTCAACCGAATTCAGTTGTTCGTTGTCATCAATATCGATTGCTAAACTATTACCATCGATATTTATAAAATCATTAACTCTTGTACTTGAATACACATGATCGGATGGACTTGAATTTTGTAAATATTCTTGGGTAGCTTTAATTGCAGATACAGGCTCGTTTATACGTATCCCAGTAGCTTTAAAAAATTCATCTGCAGATATTTTCTCTGTAAGGCATAATAAAAACACAGATAACTATACAGTTTAGTAATGATGAATTGAGAAGTATCAATGAAATTAATGAATATTGTAAACTTACGCAATATACAGTTACTTAAAATATTTTCTACAGGATCTTGGGAGTTGGCAGTCTCATTTTTCTTTTTTACGACATCTAGTGAATCATCTGAGTCATCGGGTGGATCCAGTTGCATTGGGACAGAATTAGGCTGCAGTCTATTTCTCAAATCGTTGAGGAACATTGTATCAGTAAAGTGTTTGGCACAAACTCTATAGCTGTTGAAGAGCTCGATTGGTGTCTTTTCAAGGAGGTCATTTCGATCACAAGCGATCACCCACTGTTTGGATCTACGAAACAAAAGGGGCAAAGTTATTTTCAGCATGCAAGGTTGACGTTTATCAATGAATGGCATACCTTTGAGGATCTTTTGGAAAACGAAAGAAACTTCTCTTGTCGCGTCGAGACAGGCCTCGGCAATTCTTAAAGGCGCAATAATAACCGCCCTTTTTACTCATCCTTAACAAATAATTTCAAGAAAGTAAAAAGTTGTACGGACTGGGCAGCGTGTGTGATAGTAGCTATACAGATACGAGTTTCAACCCTTTAATCTGCAGTGCAGACTGCATAGCAGCCAGGAGAGCCAGGGGGTGGAATGTGGATACATGTATACACAATTTCAAATGTACTGTAGATATATATGTATATAAGTTACGCATGCAAGCGGCAAACAACGCATGCGCTTTTGAGACCGGCTGAGGCTATTAAGATATTGGAAAATTTTCTGCAATATGCAAATTATCTGCGGTACCTACATGTAACATGTATATACATACACATACGTGCATATGCGGAGTGTGCTACTTGAATTGAATGCAAATTTTCATCCAGCGGTGATTGCTCGTTGATTTATCATTGTCATTGGTCGTTATTTTAAAAATGTAAACAAATTAAAATTATTTTTCCGATGTTATAACAAACTTATTTTAAAATAAAGCACGTTGCTTTTTATTTACAATCAAAAGAGACTACTCACATCTGCTATAGTAGGTGTAAGATTCCGAAACTCGGGCGCCCGTTTTTCTGTCTCTCTTTGACACACGCAACTCACGTATGGTTGAGAGAGACAGAAAGACGGGCGCCCGCGTTTCGGAACACGCCAAATTGTACTCGCGAAAATTATGGTTTTGTGACCGTCACATTGTCTCGTACCAACGTTAGTGACACGGTCATATAATATTGTAGCATTTTCCGCGTCCTCTGCGTGGACTGTGTGGCTCTTTGCGGCTGCTGGCACTTGGCAGCCAACTTCTCTTTGACGGCGGTACTCGTCCATACTGGAGAAACGTGGTTAGGTGGCATTCAATTAATCATTTTCCGACCAAAATATCGAGTCAAATAAGTAAAATTAGTTATCCACAGATCTACCTTAGCAGCCAAAATGTCAGGACGAAATCAACCCCGTCGTGTGCAGGAGCAAGAGCTGCGTATTGATTACGTTCAGTTGGATGGCTTGGTGGTTATGAAGATGGTTAAACACTGTCATGAGGAAACGACTAGTAAAATGGAAGTTGCTCAGGGTGCCCTTCTTGGACTGAGTGTTAATGGTCGTCTCGAGATTACCAATTGCTTTCCCTTTTCAAAAAATGATGACTTTGATGACGAAGAGGACTATCAACTGAACATGATGCGAAGGCTGCGCATGTAACTATTCAATACTAAGTAGTAAACACATTTAACATATACATAATGTATTATTTGATTTTTTTGCTATGATTTTAGTGTCAACATAGATCATTTACATGTTGGGTGGTATCAAAGTGCCAATGTTGGTAACGTTCTGAGTTTTCCAATGTATGAGTCACAAATCGGATACCAAACATCTATCGAAGAATCTGTTGTGATAATCTATGATACCAATAAATCAGACAGAGGATTCTTGATGCTTAAAGCGTATCGTCTGACTCCGGAAGCCATTCAGTTGTACAAGGATAATGAATTCACTTCTGAGGCTCTTAAGAACTTGAAAGTTGGATACGAGAATTTGTTTGTTGAACTGCCAATCGTGGTCAGGAATAGTGCTCTGACAAATATTGTTATGTCTGAATTAGAAGAAATGATTCCAGAAGAAGCAGGCACTAAGTATTTGGATTTAGGAACTGCAACTGTTTTGGAAACTCAACTTCGTAGTATGATGGATCGTGTTGATGAACTGAACCAGGAAGCTATCAAATTCAACCGTTACCAAAGCATGGTTATTCGGCAACAACAAGATAAAAATAGGATGTTGGCGAAGAGACAGCAAGAAAATGCTGCTCGTGCTGCTAAGGATGAACCACCACTACCCGAAGAAGACATCAACAAGAGTTTGAGGCCGATCCCAGTGCCACAAAGGCTCAACCCTATGATTACTGCTGGTCAGATCAATACTTACAGTCAACACATTTCTCAATTCTGTGCTCAAAGCTTAGCCAAGTTATACATTACTCAGAGCCTCCAAAATGCAAAAGAGGCAAAATCATCTACTCGTTAATTGAAATAAAGAGTACTTTTTTAATAAACAAAAATGTCTTCAATAATGAAACAAGCTCTATCATTAGAGTATGCTGATGTAAACAACAATCATCCAACTGAACACTTGATAATAAAATATTGTATTAAAGACTGTTAATTTTTATTTTGAATTTCATAAAACGTACACTTTCTCAATCAATAGTTGTAATTTATTATTTATTTAATTACATATTATAATATTAACTATTATTAATATTATAAATATATGGTTAATGTTTTAATTCTTAAAGTCTCAAAATTAAATAACTTTTTGCGCAATACTACAAACATAACGACGTAAAATCTCAAAATACATATTGTTAGACATATATATATATATATAAATATTCTACTTAGTTCTCAAATCAAACTTCATTAAATCAATTTAAAACGTTGGCAGCCCTAGCTAATCTTGCCGCGGTTAAAAAGTTCTGTTTAGGTACTGAGGTGCGCATGCAGCGTCAACAGAAAATAAGGCGGTTAATCCGCAGTTTTTAGATTTTTAACCATACGTACTTGCCAGGGTTGATAAAAGTTTCTTTAACCTTTCGTCGAAAAAGCATTATTTGTTTTATGAATGATGGTTTACGACAATCGGCATCGAACTTTGCTACAAGCAATAATGCAGGGTGGAGCAGTTCTTGATCAGGATGCGTTACTTATGTGCACGAAGATTTTCGGTAAGGTTTTTTTTCAGTTTCCTGATATTGTATATTATTAAATCCGAGGGTAATAAAAAATGAAAATTTAAATAAACTATGTAAATAACTTTATGTTAATGAATAAACAGTTTGAATAGTGATATCCTTATTATTATTTTCTTTAGAATTTGAGAACTTTCTGTTATTTTAATAGAGTGATCCAGATAAATGTCTATTTCTTTATTTATAGATGAGAGAATAAGCGTAGCATCAGTTGCCGCACACATTAATGATAAATTGGCCCCTTTAGCCATGGCAATAAAATCTGGAATATGTGAAATGAGTGGCGAGAAGTACTGGTCAGTTGTTGGTACAACTCACGAAGAATCTATCACGTAATAATTATTTTACTTGTAAGCCAGATACTTTTTTTAATATAACTGTTTACAAATTTATTAATATTTTAGGATACCATCCCAATTTAATGCTGGCCAAAGAGCATTTTTAAGACAAATTTACTCTGAAATCATAAGTGCCGATGATGGATGCATTTCAAGTACGGATTGTCTTAATATGTCCAGCACACTAGATACAAAGCTGTCAATTACTGATGCTGACATATTTTTAAAAACCTTGAATAAAGGAAAATGGCTAATAATTAAGGTATGAAATTTTTATCGCAAATTATTTTTTACAAATGGCACATTTTTAAAAAAGCAAAAAAACTATATTTTAAAGGATGGATATGTCTACATGGGTGTGAGAAGCATTGTAGAGCTTATGCCATATTTTAGAGCAACGTATCAAGATAACTTTCATAATTGTACTTTATGCAGGGAAATTGTTTTTCATGTAAGGAAGTAACATTTTTCAAGCTGATATGGATATACTCACTTATATGTTTATTAGAGAAAATGGTGTATTATTACAGGGACAAAAGTGTGATAATTGTGATAAAGTTTTCCATTACTATTGCTTAGCTAGATATGCAAGTATACAAAAGGAAAGTAAATGTCCGCAGTGCAGGCATACGCTGGATACAAGTTATACAAGTTTTGTAGCGGGTATGATTTTTAAAATTCTTTTGATGTACATATTTGTACTTTATATAAATATTATTTTAATATTAATAATAAATAATATTTTAGATGAAACTGCTGCTTCTCAAATTGCTAATAGAAACAGGGAAGAAGAACCAATGGATATACCTGAAGGTGATAATGATGATGGAGATGATGATGATGATACCGAGGACTTGCCACCAATAAGAAGATTTTCAAAGAGAACCAGGACTCATTCCAAATAACAAAGATATTCTGTATAAAATAGTAAGTTTTATTTTCAATAAAAAAATATGATATTTTTACATGATATGATTAGGCTTTAATTAAAACATTTAATAATAATAATACAGTTTAAATTTTATTTATTCATATAGATTGACTTAGTATTTTCACCATTCAAGCTCACCAGGAATGTATTTTTCAATTAGTTGTTCGTAATATGGCCAGAGTTTTTCAATATCAGGAACTTCACTGCTCTTGGTATATAAGTCATATTTACTGAAAAAAAATTGAACACAAGATTTATTTTAAAATATATTATCAACATTGTTTTTATTTTTATTACGTGATGTTATTAATGTTAAAGGCTTACTTGAATTCCAAAACCCAATCTAACATTTTAATATCTTCTTGGGTACAGAAGTGCATATAATCGCCACCAGCATGCCATGGGTAAAACGAGTGGTATCGTATCATTGCTAAACCTTCTTTTGGTATTGTGCTCTTATTATGTTTTAATACTTGATAAAGATATTCGTCATGTCCCCAAGACATGATTAAATTTTTTAGGCCACAATTTGGCTTATACATTCCATATTTTGTACTAAAAAGAACAAGTATATTATTCAAATAATCTTAGTTTGTATAATAATTTACTATCTATCCATAGCATAAGCGAAAACTTGTCCGGAGCTTTTTTTAGCTAGGAAATTTTGGCTCCTGTACACAAACATTTTTCGTACCGTTTCGCGTACGCGATGCCTATTCTATAGAAGCAAATTTGAATGAAAATAAAAATCGAAAAAGTTTGACAATTACTTGTAACGAGAATCCTTTCCATCAGGATTATCATTGAAGCTTGTTTCTCTGTAGACGATAGAGTTGCCCCATTGACATCCTACAGGGAAGGTATCGCCAACAACTGCCCACTGAGGTTCTCCATAAAATGCCATTACCTGTTATTGTGTAAAAATTAATGCGTTAAAAATGCAAAACGTCCCATTATGAAATTTTGTAAAATTTTCATTTTATTAAGAATAAGAAATTGATATTTTTGTAAAATAATAAAATTTTCAAAAGCTATATTATATATAATATCGAAGCTTTCCCACCTTGCCCAAATCATGAATAAGTCCTGTGAGGTGGAACCAATCTTCGTTTGGATGGTCGTGTCTGATTTTTTCAGCAGTTTGGAAAGCATGCACGATGTTCGGGAGATCTGAATCCGGGTCACTTTCGTCGATTAATTCGTTTAATTTTACAAGCGCTTTTTTCACTGTCATTTTACATTTGTTGAATTTAAGCCATGCTGCCATTTTCGCTAAAAAGGAATAATTACGTGAGAAAAATATCGAACCACACTTCTTTCCATGATAATAAAGCAGAATGTTTTAAAACTTACATCTTACAAAATCAACAGTTTGATGGGTATGCATATTTAAATATGTTCGACGAACGCGCTCCTTAATAGGATCTTCAGGATTTTCTGAATAGTCTCTAAATTGACTTTCAAATTTACCATTGTAAATAGTTTCCGGGCGGAGCTTCTCCGAAGGATCAAAAATTGTTCGATTTTGTACACTCGTCTAAAGAATTAAAAAAAAGTAATATTGTGAATCCTCATATTCCTAAATTTTTAATCATGATTAAGGAGATGTGGTAACCCCCCTTCCGTATTTGGTATTTCCAACAGTTTAGAAAAACCAAAATTCTGATCGAAATTTCTTTGGTAGAATAATTTATTAAACCTAATACTACGTCACTACGTGATTGGTTTTTCATTACAAGCGTTGTTAAAGTTTTATGTAAAATTAAGACATTATAATAAATTTTAGTTAAGCTTTAATCGTGTAACATCTGTACGTATTTCCAAAATTTTAGGAGAACTAAAAGTCTGATTGAAATTTCCTATGATAGAATGATTTATTAACTCTAATATACTACGGCACTACAGACTTACTTTTTCATTACAAGCTTATTTATAAGTTATAACTATGTTAAGAAAAATAGTGCTATTAGCTGTCACACCCCCTTAAATAGGTATTTGAATCTACACAATATATTATAGTCAATAATTACATAACGGAGGACAACTATGTCGTGGTTTATCGTCATTTGATTTTTATTGTTTGTTAAAATCAAAATAGTTGCTTTCTGTTTGTTATTCTGTGGCGCGAAGTTTAAATGTTTGATAGACTATGGGACCCCCTTCAGTGCGTTACAATTTTTTATTATAAATTAAATATTTTTAATAAATTTAGTATTGAAAATTGTAAAAACTTAGGCGATAAATTGTGCAACATAAAATAGAATGCGGTACTGTTTGTATAACTATAACTTACAGCAATTTTGGTTGCCATGATTTTTTTTCTCTGACTAATGTGACATCCACTGACAAACTAAATCTTGACAGTTCTATCGTTAGTTTATAAAGCCGCCGAGTATCACCCTTGACCCTCACAAGCGATTTAATCGTTTTGTATGAGATCTCCCACTATTCTCAGCGTATAACGCGTAAAGCAATATCAGGCGATTACGTTTCAAGGAACATATAAATATTTAGTATATTTTTAGAAAATTTTGTTTCTGTAAAAATGAAAATAAAATATGAAAAAAATAAAAGATAAAATGTAATTTTATTTTGACATTATTGTATTTCTGTGTTTTATACAATTTGTCTAAATAATATCAATATCACCCTTAACTAAATTATCATTTGATGTATTGGATCGTTATTATATTACATTATTATAAAATTTGAAACTATCGAATATTTTATTTTGTATAATTCTTTTGTAAGGATACATGCTGATTAATTTTTGTAACGATTGGAAATTTCATCATTATTATAGAAAAATGCAATTATTTTTAAATAAGTTTCAAATATAGTATAAAATAGTAGCCTTGACTTTAGAAAATATCAATTCATCGAGTATACACGCCCATGCGACCACCAATAGAGCTATTCAGATAAGAAAATCTAAAAAGCTCTTATGTCTGAACAGTGCATTTCTCAATTTTATAATCTAGAAGCATGACTTATCCAAATTTCTGTGGGTATTTAATTATCTATAACAGTAGTATTTGTAAGCGTTTATATAGTTTCCAAGAACCCCAAGAACTTGATACACATACGTCTTTAATCATTATAGGAAAATTTCTTTCGAATACAAAAAATTCGTTGTATACGTAAAAGATTTCACGATTATAATTTCTCTGCAACGTAACCGAATGTGAGTTGCATAAACGTAGCATTTTGTAACATAATAATCTCGAATATGATTCAATATACAAAGTGGATAGAGACAGTAACAAAATAATAATCGCTTAAATAAATATGAAAATATTTGCTTTTTATTATTTTTAATAAACTAGTCCTAAATGTATACAAAAACATAAACATAAAAATATTAGGACTGTTGAACAGAAATACCATCGTTTGTATCGCTAAAACTTATAAGCAAAGGCATTGGTTACGCAAATCTCGATCACACGGACGAAGTATAAGAATTAATTATGTATATATATTACATACAATATCTATACACTTATTGTATCTCTTCGTTTATATATTTGCAACAATTTTTTAATACGCCGATTGATTTCAAAACATATTGCTCTGGATATGTCTGTATGTATGTATGTATATATGAGACATGGCATAACGGCATAATAAAAAGTATTTATCTGTACAGAATTGTAAATAAAGGAATATATACAAGACATGTGAATATTGTCTCATCACAAAATATCAGTTATAGTAGATGGAAAGTTTGAAATACAGATTAAATAAAAAATCGTGTATATATGATGTAATACAAAAACTCGTGAAGATGAACTCTCACGATGTATAATTTGTATAAATAGTGTGTATCAATATAATATGAATGATATAGCAGAGAAAATTTAGATATTACAGGAAAATTTACCCTTTATTTGTACTAGTCATGATCAAAACGCTTATTATCAAAAGAACTATAAATGATATTACTCAACACTGATATCTTGATTTATATATCTACGCACAACATTAGAAAAGACATGCTTTCATGCTTAGCAGAATCATAGGCGTCTATACGCAATTATTTTGACGTCACAAAATACGCGATATATAAACTTAATATGCAAGATATGTTACTAGCCTTGACAACGCGAAAACTGTGAAATCTGGATTATTTCGTGTTTACAGTCAAACGAATTTATAGCAGCCTTTAAGAAAAAAATAATTCTTATAGCTCACATACTTGCAATAAATAAATCCCAATATAAT
Organism: Muscidifurax raptorellus; assembly: GCA_020010945.3. Taxonomy (NCBI): domain Eukaryota; kingdom Metazoa; phylum Arthropoda; class Insecta; order Hymenoptera; family Pteromalidae; genus Muscidifurax; species Muscidifurax raptorellus. The sequence continues at coordinate 11,807,532 of CM052079.1, read as the reverse complement.
GCAGTAAGAATTATAAAAAATTAATAATTGTAAATTTTAACAAAAATAATTTTTCTTTATTATCATCGTTTTTTTTTTGTACAAATTCTCATTTACAAATAATTCATATATTGATATTAAAATCAAAAGTAATAATAAAATGTTTTCTTCATTGGCTTACAAATATTTAATGACTTTAAGTAAAATCATTAAATTTTCTAAAAATATAAAGTCTTTTATTTCATATCGCAGACGGATAAAAAAATCCTTGAAAAAATGTACACTCCGCATATTTACATACAAATTTTAACGATTAGTCCATTAATTCGTGCAATATTTCTACGATGAACTAGAATCCGAATCACTAGAGCTGCTTTCCCTTCGATGTCGAGACGATGTGTGATGTCTGTGAGGACTTCGTGATCGGTGTTTGGACGAAGACTTTTTACTTTTTTTCGTTTTGCTCGATCGAGAACTGCTAACACTTTCTCGGTAACTGCTGTAAATATAAAAATTGCATAATTTTATTTTCAAATAATGAACAATTAGTTTGTATAAAGTTTTGTTTTTTTCCATGTCAAAAATAAATTTAATTTATTATACTTGAACAGATTGAAATTAAACATGTTTTTATTTCAATGATCTTTGAATAAATTCAAGGAATAAAATGTATATTCACCTTCTGTGAGTGGATTTTTTCTTTTTGTGTTTCTTGTGACTTCTATGTCTATCAGAATAGCTGGGACTTCGACTTCTAGACCGCCTTGACCTTTTATTAGATGCATCTACTCCTCTTAATCTACTCATTAAAGAATTCGTATTTATTCTCAGTTCTTCAATTTCTATGTCTTCTCTTGTAGGCGGGGAAAATGAGCGTGGTGGCGGCGGTGGTTCTTCTTTTGATATAGTAATTACTGGTGTTTCAGGTTTAACTGTCGTAGGTGCTAAAATCTGACTTAAAAACATTGCAGCCTTTTTTCTTCTTTCCATCTGAAGCTGCTTTTCTCTTGAAACGGCCAATTTTTTTTGAGTCGACGCTAACATTCGATCTCTGAGCTTGTCATTGGTCTGTTTATCGCGAATTTCCTTTTGGCAATCTTCAAAAATATCATCTGTGAGGTCAACGAAATCGCTAACTTCAACGTGTGTAGGCTTTGATTTTAAAGATCTTCTATCTTGCAGTAATTTTTCTGATAAAGGCTTTTCCATCATCGATTTTTCTTTTAAAGACCGTTCCGAAGAAGACTTTGCCATCGCAAGTCGTTCTGATATAGGGCGGTCTGGAATTATCCTTTCTACTGTTGGTTTCTCTAAAATCATCGACTCCTTTTCTACTTTAGGAGACTGTACTTCTTCTTTTGTGGGAACCGGGGAATTAGGTTTAGAATTTGTTTCCTTCTTCTCATCGCTAGTTTCATCGTCACTCTCCTCCAAAGGTAAGGCATTTCTCTTTTCTATGACACCGCTCTCTCCTTCCTTGGGTTTTTTAATAGAAAATGACACTGTGGTTATTTGTTTACTTGGACTTTGTCTTGTACTGCTTTCACTTTTCTTCTTTGCTTGGATCATTTTAACTCTCTTCTGTACCTCTTCCATTCTTTGCTGTTTCTTTTGAAGTTCCTCTAATTTTTTTTGCTTTTCTTCCTGTAATTCTTGTTTCTGCAACAACTCCTCCTCAGTAAGCACTCGAGGATTAACGGCTCCTTCATACATTGTGAGCTTATGTGCATAATAGCCATGGTATTGATGTGATAACTCAAGAAAACTAAACCTAGGATCACCCTTATTTTTTACAATAGCTTCGAAATCGCGACCATTTTTAGCAACATAACTCGCCATTTTATCAATGATGACCTGTATGTCAGCCGGTGGCACAATAAACGAAGGCCTACTGAGAGGTTTAGGCGGCGTAGGTCCGTAAGGAACAAGTGGCGTTGGCTCTTTTTGTGGAGTTTGTACAGCATTGTTTGTAGGTATTGGTGCCACTGGACCAATTTGTGGCATGGCTGGTGTTATTACATTACCGTTCACTCCATAGAGAACAGGACCATGAGCATACTGTTGAGGAGGTGGATGGAACGGTGGAAAATTCTAAAAACAAAAACAATAAAACGGAGTTTCTTTAGTATGCAATATGACTTGTAACTAAAAGATTATTTATGCTCAACTTACTGATTGCATTGGATGATAAAACCCAATTGGTGGCATTGGTGGCGGAGGTATGACTTCCGGTTGTAAAGATTGTTGTGATTGTTGTTGTTGCTGTTGTTGTTGCTGCTGTTGTTGCTGCTGCTGCTGCTGTTGCTGTTGTTGAAGTTTTGTACTCGGAAGTTTGCCAGTGATTTTATTCACCAACATGGAATAAGCACAATCTGCTGATGGTTTGTAGTTAATACTTGGAATACTGGGAGCCTATAAATTAAATATTATTTAATTTTATTTTCGCTTGAGAATATTACAGGAAAATTATTTTATGATACGCCGTGCGTAAACCTCGATTTTACGCAGGCTCATGCAAAAATGCACTCGCTAACCTTGGTTTATGCACGTTATATCATAAAATATCGTACGACACTAGGGGGCTAAAGATATTTCACCCTCGAGGGAACGGTAACGTCCCCACAAGGGTGAACTTATTTTACCGCACTAGTATCGTAATATACTAATTCATACTTACAGCTTCAACCTTAAGAGATAATGCAAGGCTCGGATGTAGGTAGGGTTCATCGTCCTCCTCTGATTCGATTTCAGACTCTGTCAAATAAAATTATTAAAAATTAGATTCATAGTTAAGAATTTCCAATACTTACATAATATAGCACCAAAGATGAATCATTAAAATTTAAATGTAATGTTGGTACTTACGGTAATTACAAAATAAGCAGAATCAAAGGAGATGTTGGTAAAGATTTCCAGCTTATAATTGAGTTACTTCGTTTCAATGAAGACAACATCAATCATGTTATAATAATTCTCTCAAATGTGGTCATCCATTCGATTGAATAAGTGAAGAAAAATATATATAATTTACATATAATAAAATTGAATGCGTACCAGTTTCTTCCTTTTCAGGTTGTTTTTCTGGATTGTATTTCCCAGACTTTATAGCCTCTAAGACGTGCTTATAATATGGGTGCAGCTCTCCATCAATTGACAAAAATGAAAATTGTGGATTGTTTGCCTGCTTTGCTTTTATGAGAATTTCCATTTGACTGCCTTGACGACTAATGAACAATGCAGTTTTGATAATGATTGCGTTGAGTTTTTGCGTTTCCGGCTGAAAAATAAAAATTGGTTAAAGAAATGAGTTTAGCAGGAGAGATACTTTTGTTTCAATTTTATACAACTTACAACAGACATATTTTCTGGAATTTCCAACTCAGGCTCAGGTACAAATGCTTCATCCTCTTCATGTGATCCTTCTGACTGTTTTGGGCTCTGCGAGTCTTCACCAGACTTTTTCTCATCATCATAGTTGAAACTGACTTGACTATATGATCCCTCTGAGTCGAGTGCTTGATGCAGTCTTTTGATTTCCTCTTCTATAAGTATCATCGATGATATTAGAAATAATTACAAAGAACAAATTAGTAGCATAAATCATTAGAAATTACCATGGTACAAAGTCTCTTCAGCATCGTTGTTGTAAAGAGATCTGTACCTTTCCTCATCACAGACTTGTTCAACTTTGTACTCATCTTCAGTTAGAATAGTCCTATAGTCAATACCACCAGGTGGTGGTTCGTACATTCGCAGATCTCCCAGAGCTCCTCGGCCATCATACCTATAGACATAAAACAAACTAATTATAACCACATGTAAAGAGAGAAGGCAGAATTTTATAATCTCAGCTTTCAGTCTGCATCTGAAAATGAAAAAAAATGTAACGATAAATTCTGCCAAGGTGTACTCTGAAATTGGTAATTCGTTATTTGTAATGTCTAGCAAACCTTGATCGAGTTTTAAAGATAAATAAACAAGTTATTTGAAAATTGACATGAAATTCACTAGTCTAATCTTCAAAACCACGATGATGTGCAGTATTATGGAGTAAAATTATGGGCAGTGGGCTCTATGTTGTAAAAAGGGTCAGTTTGAAAAGATTAAATTACTGAAGTGAATCTCAATTATCGTCATTTATTCTTCTCCAATTGACATTGAATTTCTATAGTACATACCGGTCCGATCAGTCAGAATAAAGTATGACTATCGGTTTTTCACCTGTTTTTTTATGTTTCTCTCTCTCTCTCTACGTTGTGTCTCACCTTTCTGCAGTCTCTGAAGGCTCTCCAGCTACTACAAGCCATCTGACAGCGGGCAGTGGATTCAGACAAACGTTGGAGCAACACGTCACCTGCTGAAAGCCTTAAACAGTCTCCAGATTGCTTACACATCCCCCGAGCATAAGTAAAGAATCGAGGGAAGAGACATAATATTGTATCTCTCTGTGATAGCTGGCTAATTGAAACAAGTCAATAAAACATCGTATTTGCCTCTCGTTTGAGCGAGACTGTTATACGAGCAGAAGTTGAAATTAAGGATAATACTCGCATTAGATGTGATTATTGTTTTCGTGTAATTTTTTTTCTAGGTTAGGGGGAAACGGACCTGTCTATCTTGAGAGTGCTATCGCCCATCCACGGTATCAAATGTTTGCCCTGATCAATCAATTTCGCCTTCTCGTCATCCCGAAACAATTTGCAGCTGTAACCGAAGACCAGAAGCTCCTGCGGCTCCTCTTCTTCCGTCTTTTTTCGCAGAATTCCGGAGTCGACTACCCATCGTTGTCCTTTCGACGCCATTTTTCTGCACACTAACGCGGCCTCTCAACTCAGCAGACACCGCACGCAGATACTGTTGTGCTACTGTTCTCCCGCCTCCGTCAGCATAAGCGATATTTGTATGTGTGTGTGTATATATATATATATATACACACACATATGTATAGTATGTCAACTGTAAGCTCGCACTTGCCCTCTATGTCTGCTTGCACACACTATACAATTTTATACGCTAATAAGCGCAATAACTATATATATATATATATAAGTATAGACTGCGTGCTCCTCTTGCTTTTAGAAGTGCTCCTTCACAAGCGCGCGAATGTCTGGCCAATGCTCTGACGCCACTACTTAATCTCCCGACAGCGCCTGATGCGAAATTCATGAAAACTTAAGTACCTTAGCCTGATTTTGATAAAAATATTGTAAAAAAAGGAGGATCAAAATTTTTGAAAGCCCGTATAATCGCAAAATTGCAACCGTAAAGCAGATTTACACTGTTCTTATATCGGTATACACCGTGCACGCCATCAATGAATTTTCGCATCGTTCAGCGAATCATTCAAAGCACCCAAAGAACCATGAGAATTCGCCAGTAAGTATCGCAGCCATTTCGACGAATCCCAAAAAAAATGTTATTTTCGGTAAATCAAAAAAAGTCGCATCCCTGCATAACGGTCGCATAAAAGTCAAACGCATCAGTTAACTATTCGCCCTTTGTCCCTTTTTCAACACATACAATTAAAAAGAAACCGGGGGTAAGGCAGGCGCCGACTTCTCATCTCGCCCCGAGTTCTCCTCCCGAGGCGAAGCTTTGCCGGCTTTTCCAGCCAATGAGATGCATCCATTTCCGTCGTGCAGACACTGGCATTGGTCGGATTCGATGAAAACGCGTACCTCGTGACCGTTTCTGGCGCTGGCGCGCGCAGACACGGCCGAAAGTAGGGGGAAGGAGAGCCATCGGACTCTGCTGAGGTGCCGACTCGAAGAAGGAAGCAACGACGATCAGCATCGCATATATAGCTCGAGTTTGCAATACACAGAGTAGCCTCGAAAAACCGAAGCCAAAGGTCGCGAGATCCGCGTGCATCGTCCTCCAGACAACTTCGTTTCCGGCGTGCAGTGCCTTCTCGCAGTGAATCTTCCTTCCGGCCGACGAGTCGCGCTCTTCCTACACTCGTACTCTCTTCTCTCGTCGTCGAACCAACGCAACGAGGTAAGTAAGCAAAAGCCGACGCCGCCGTGTGTGTGTGTGTGTCTAACTATGTGCGTGCGTGCGTCTGTGTGTTGCCGGCATCTTAAAAAGTACGCAATTGCCCACTGTTACCAAGCCGGCTCTCGCCGAGTCGTTTCTCTTTTCCGTCGAGAATCTCAACGAGACACTTTTTTTCGGTAAGTACATACGTACGTAGCTACGGATTAAAACGGCAGTGGCGGCGAGTCGGGCGCGCAACGGGAAAAAGGCGGGAGCTGATGCCCCGTGAGCGAGTCGTTGCGCATTTTTTTCGCCGGCACCGAAACTTCGAGCGTCATTACACGCATCGGCAGGATTTCGGGAAAGAATCGTGACGCGGGAGGTGAAAAAATCGGGAGGTAAAAGAAACTTTCATTTTTTTTTCTGGAGAAACGAAAAGCCGACTGGCGGCAGCGCGCGCGCCAAGTGCGCAGCGCTTTCGAAGATGTCCGGCTCTCTTGTCGTGTGATAGTGTATATAGTGACACGGCGCTTCTATCCTGTAAAAAGCGTTAACTGACTACGTAGCCGTTTTTTTTCTCTCCGGGTAGTTGCGGCGATGTCGCCTTTATCCGACGACTTTTTTTCACGGGAATTTCGCGGCTCGAGCGTTTTTTGCCATGCATTTGAGCATTCGGTTGAGGCTTCTGATAGCAAGCTGGTTCATCACGAGGCGTTATGCGCAATTTTTGGATGATGTGAAAAGAACATTTTTTTTCTTCGGCCCTCGTTTTTGGCATAAATGAATAATTAACGTCTTTGTGACATAACGTTCTTCTCGGAATTTGGTTTATGAATTTCTGGTGTTAAAATGTACTGTTATTCCAGAAATGGCACCTAGGAAAACAACCAAACGGACAGATGCAGAGCCTGCAGAACCTACAGCAGCTGCAGACAATACTGATGTCTCTGCAGCTAAGAAAAAGAAGAAGGAGGTGACCGAGGAACCAGTCACCAGGGAAGCGAGGCTCCCAAGGGCAGCTAAAAGCAAACCCAAACCAGAGCCCGAACCTGCGCCAGCCAAGGCTGCTCCAAAACAAAAAGCTACGGCTAAAAAAGCAGAAGCAGAGAAAAAAACTGCAGGCAAGAAAGGTGCTAAGAAAGCTCCTGAAGCTGAGGTAGAGGAGGAAGACAAAGTTGAAGAAGAGGAGGAAGAAGTTCAGGAGAAGCCAGCAAAGAAGGGAAGGGGAAAGGCTGCTGCAAAGAAAGCTAGTAGCCCAGAATCTGATGGATGTCAGTATTATTACAACATTGTACAAATTATACATAAATGTGATTTATTGATTTCATTTTGTATTTTTTCAGCTGAAAAACCAGTAGATGAAAAGACTTCGCCTGTGGCTAAGAAAGGAAAAGGTCGAGGTACTAAAGCAGAAGGTAAATCATACATTGAATCATTAAAATTTTTCATCTTTAATTGATGTTATTATTAATAACAGTGTTATAAAAACTTGTTGACTTTCCTGATTACAGCTGCCCCTAAAAAGGGTAGGGGTAAGAAGGACGTGGAAAGTGACACTGCAGCTTCTGATGCTGATAACAAGAGCGATACTAAAGAAGAAGCAGATGCTGAAGAAGAAGCGACAAAAGAGAATGGCGTTGAATCAGAAACGCTAGCAGAAAATGGCAAAGAAGCGACGCCAGAAGAGAGTGCCGAAACTAAACCAGCGGCGAAAAAAGGAAAGGGTAAGGCGCAAGCTAAAAAAGGCAAAGCCGCAGCTAAATCAAAAGCTGCAGAAGCGATGAACGGTAACAAAGAAGAGACGAACGAGCCTGAGGCCGTAACTGCTCAAAGCGATTAGAATAAGAAATTTTAATTTACATTTTTTAACTTGTATTATTTTTATTATTTAAACCGTGTTAAGAGAAAGGTGTTGATTTCACGAGTGTCCTATAACAATAATTAATGTAATGCAAAAAATTCTTTAATTTTTATGATTTCCAATCGATCACAAATACAAGCTTGTACTGTAAAGATAGGACAAAACGGTAATGAACATATTTTTGAATATTGTACATGCGTGTAAAAGTTGTCTTCGGTAAATGTAATTACTTCTAGTTCATAGAATACAATGTTTTGTACTTTTAAAATATCAGAACAGACCGTTTATTAAAATAAAAAAATTATTTGATTCCAATTGAAAATTACGCTTGTAGTTTTGTTGTACATCCTACTTAACATTACAGGCCTGATTAATGTGTTCTGATATCTTGGACGTTAACGCTACTGTATCCTAAGAGAAAACTGTTTGGATACGATTCAGGCCTGTAGAATATCAGAAGTACAAGAATAAGATTTTAAAGAAATTCTACCACTACTAGGCGAGCTCTATTCTTTTTACTGAAAATATTATATAACGATGTTACTCATTGAATCGCACAAAATCACTCTTCACCTTTTACCGAGAGTATAAAATTATATTTTTCAGATCGATCAATAACAATACGTCTTACAATATACTATATGCGTGGTCGGCTGATTTTATTAGCAAAAGTAAAGTTTTATATCACTATCTTCAGATAAGTCGACTAATGATAAGATTATATGTACGAAATTAGTTTCTTCTGCAGGCAATGTTATTCGACCAGAAGAAGTAATTCCTAATCAAAGTTTTTTGATTATTCACAGGAAAAATAAAAAAATTCAAAAATATTTTATATGTTACTCATTTTTCTGGGAGTTATCTAAAAGCGCTCAGAAAAGAATGCTTGATATCACGTCTTCTCGAGAAAGTATACCATAAGCGTATGACTCGCAAATGTCATGTAAATTGATAATAGCATCTTTTGACGTATCTTTTAAATGAAATACAGATGTTGCAATGCAAAATAACGTGTGATGTGTTGACTCAATTGTGAGAATCATTCAATGTTTACTATGGTACTTATCATTGGTGTTCCCAAGAAGTATACAACTCTTTTTCCACAAAAATTTTAATGAAGATTACGTGTTTGATTATTTAAGTTTTACAAACTGTGGATTATCGTGATTTTTTTCTGAACATTTATAATCTGATCTATTTTTATTTGTATATACGTTATACAGAATTTTTTATATCAAATGGTATCGGGACCAGTATTGTCCAGTATACTAAACCATTGATATTGTGAGCAAACATTTTTGTTAACGTGATGAAATTTTAATTTGTTTTGTGGATTACATTTTTAAGGTAATACAAATTAGTTAGAGTCAAAACTAAAACATTAAGAGACGAAATGTTCGAATTTCTATGTTATCAAATTTTTGTCACTCCCAAAAAAGAGTAACAAATTTCAGAATTTTGTGCCGAAGACGTCACATTTTACTACATGCCATGAAAACTACATTTTATTATTTGTCACAAAGACTAATACTTTTCAAAATAACAGTTTTTAAAATGCTCAAAATAATTTTTTCTAAATTTGAATATCTTTGTTTCGTTTACCTAGAATTTGTAAAAATATAAGGAAGGACGAAGAGAACGCTGAAAAGTGCTAGTCTTCGTGGCTGGTGATGAAATTCATGAGTCTTTGTGGGTGATTTGAGATCTGTACTCTTCGTTGGGAGCGACGATTTATACATCGAATTTACGTCATTTTTATATATATTACTGTTATATTTATCAATTTTTGTACTTCAGTCTTTGTAATTTTTTTATTATTATTTGTTGTCTGAGATATTCATCATGTAAAAAAAAAGTAAAAAATTTCGGAATTTTCCATGGAATTTGAAGACGCATTATGCGTAGATGATCCTGTCGAGTTCAATCACGTTCTAATCGACCCACCAAAGGGAGTGAGTTGCGCAAAATAAAAATATCGGGCTCGAAGCGTGTGCATACCTCAGCTTATAGTCAGAAACTGTAAATAACTGGAGAAATCTCCCCTTTAAGTATACGATAAATAATCAATGCATGAAAGGTATTATCAAATTTAGTGGCTTGATATTTTTTTAATTTTCAATTTCTTTTGAATGAAAAAAAGTTTACTATTTCTTTAAAATGTACAATACGTCGTCTTAAAAAATCAGTACAACACTCGGCGTAAATGTATTTGCATTTCTCTGAGGAAAATTTGTTTTTCACTAGCCATCAAGTATACTTACAATAATTTACGAGTGACATTTTACAAGAGTAGACATATATAATACATAATCGTATCAAAGTCACGTGCGCACAGAGACAATGTGACATCATACACCTTCATCGCATGCGGAATCGACATCGAACACAATAAACAACTTTCCCACGATTTCGTCATATCTAAATTTAAACTATACGACTTGAACAAATGTTCTCCCTGTATACTCGTTGATACCTACTGCATCACGGCATTCGCGACATTCACGACATTCACGACATGTATATAAAATCTTATCGTTTCGCAAACTGTGGATTACCAGAAAGAGCGCGAATCCTCGAAAATGTGTCATGTATAGCCTGGAAAAATCATGCACAGCTGCGTAAAGAGGCGCACGTCGCCTAATAGAGATAAGAAACATTGCCGCAACCTGATAAGAATCGAGTCAAGCAATATTCACACTTTTTTCCTATATAAAACCGTCGTTATTGTTTCGCCAAGGTAGTGCAGCACGAAACTCCAAGTATCACCGATCAGTGCAAATTCGGAAAAGCAAGAGAAAATGGCAAGACAGTTGATATTGGTCGCTTTGGCCATGGCCCTGGCTGCGGTGGCCGTGAACTCGACGCCTTTCTACGGAGGTGGCTACCAGCATTACGCAGGCGCGCCTAACAAATCCCACAACCTGATAATCGGTAACCGTCAAGCGGGCGACCGTCTCATCTATCAGGAGAGCATCGTCAAGAAATCCAAGTGGCTCCAGGTCATCGAGGTCAGGAAGAGCTTCGAGACTAAGGGATTCCTTATCACTCAGATCCGCGCCATGGATCAGAAGACTAATGGCAACGGTGCTATCGCCAGTCTTGTCAATGGTGGAGTGGGTTACGGCAACGTCACCTTGAGATTCAAGAGCCAGAGGGGCCATGGCATCAATTTCGTTGTTCAGATTTACGCCAGACCGCGTTACTATTAGATGCCGCGAAAAGTATTTGTGGCGTTTCTTGTTAATAGTTGACTCTTACAAATATACGTTTACATGGCTATGTAAACAATTCACACATGCACGTTTTAATTTTCTGTATATCACCTAATACCTATTGGCCAGTCCCCAGCCTCTTCGATTACATCCTATAAGTCAAGTGTAAAACATAATTTTAAAACCGTAAATTATATAATCTAAACAGTCAATCGCCGTGTATACCTGTATAATCGATCAAAACACGTGTTCGGAATGTTCCTTCAATCAGACGCACTTCACGAATATTATATGATAAGATAGTATAAAAAATGTAGAAGCAAATTGCCCACGATACACCAATTTGGTCAGCAAAGTGCTGCAGTATACATAAAAGTCGCGAAGCTCCAGTAGGTCAAGCGCGCGTGAGAAGTTCAGAGAAAAAAGATGAAGTTTTTCCCGAGTCTCTTCATTTTTGTCCTCATCGCTGCAGCTGCAGCATCGACTGCCGATTCTGATGCCGCATCTTTGGAGGATAATGTGGCAGTAAGGTCCGAATCCAACGATCTGATCGTGGGAAAGAGACAGTACAACGACAGGCTTGTTTACCAAGAAAACATTAACAAGAAAGCGAGTATCGTAGGACAGAAAATTATCCACGAGCAAGTCATCAATGTTCCAAGAGGTTACGTTATTACTCAGGTTCGAGTTTTGGACGTGATAAGCGATGGCACCAATGCTTTTGTGGTTGTTACTGGCGGCGGTCCAGGAGAGACAAGCGTCAGCTTGAGATTCAAGAGTCAGAGATTCCATGGTATCTATTTCATCGTTCAAGTCTACGCTAAGCCGAGATATTAGTAAAATGATGTGATTTTTTTATTCTACGTATATATATATATATATGGATAACAATGTAATATTACAACCTTGTAAAATTGGAAAATAAAACGGGTTTTCAGTTATTATAAGAGAATCTTCTTTTCATTTACTCTCTCTATCTATTCTAATGAACTTTATATAGAATGGATCGGCTGCTCTCAGCACGAAGTCTCCTATCAGCTTCATGTCACGTGTACTGTCGATTGGCTCCAAATAAAAGTTATACAATAATCGTGAGCACACGGCTTTCACCTCCATCCAACCGAACTTTTGGCCTTAAATGAATTATTTGCACATTAAGTTAAAAAGAAGCACGTCAACTCTAAGTATACAAAAACTATGTGAACATTACCGATACAATTTCGAGGACCTGCGCTGAACGGTATGTAAGCAAACGGATGACGATGGCGACAGTTCTCTGGCAAAAATCTGTCGGGGTTGAATTTTTCAGGTTCTGTCCAAAAATTGGGATCTCTGTGAGTATCGATGATGTGACATATCACGACGACTCCTGATGGAACGGTGTACTTTTCTGGAAATAAAAACCGTTCTTAAAAAGAGTTTTTAAAAACTTTGCAATTCATATGGTCTAATTACTTAGTTGTATGTCGCCCATGGTATAACGGAAAATTGTCGAGGCGATCGGATAAAGTCGCATCGACTCTTTTAGGCATTGCTCGAGGTAAGGCATCTGGGTAAGCTCTGCCATTCCTATTTTGCCATCACATTGCTCAAAGACTTGGTTAACTTCGGCTCTAGCTTTATCCTGTAATTAAGAGGAATAATATTTTTCTCATGTTCGATTAATAAATTACGAATTAATTTATATAATTTTAAGAAGCTTACTTGGCACTCTTTATTTTCAGCCATCAGCATAGTGAAGTACGCCATGACCATTCTGGTCGTGTCTGTACCCTGTAATTACATTGGTACCGATTAGAATTGTAAAATATTTAACGAAAAATATTATAGAAAAACGTTGACACTCACGCCAAGTAAGAACGTATCAACTTCTTCCTTGATTCCCTTTTCATCCAACAGACCTTCCTTTTCAGCTGATAATAATATGTCAAGCATTGGCAATTTCTTCTTGGATGCTGTGAAAAGAAATAATTGATTACGTCGTACTTTTACAGTATTCGTGCAAAAGAGGATAACATAACGTTTTAGTTCTATTACCTACAGTGTAGATACTCTCGGATTTCTCTTCATTTTCTAAACTAGCTTTAAACTCTTCGAACCCTTGGATACCTCCAAGCCTCTCATGATATTTCCTTCGCTCTTTGATAATCTAACGATTTCAAGGAGGTATATATATATATATATATATAATTATATAGTACTTGGAAAATATTGCAGTAATTTCAAGTGTAGTATATAAACCTTATCAGTGAATTCATGAAGAACTTTCAGAGCGTGAATCTGCTTACGGCCGATTTCCGTAAATGAAGTCATCATCCAGTCTAGTATGTACGGTCTTAGCATTCTGAGAACAATTAGATTATTAACAACCGAGCTATTTTTAAAGAGTTTGTCGCGCAAGTGTATACCTGTATATAAGAACGGTACCCATATCTTCAATAGCTTCTTTGTAATCTTCTATAACTTTTTTATCAGTTTTGTCTAAATCAATGCCCATAGCTGATTCTATATTGAAAAAAACATTTTTTTAAATCAACATTCCACACCTTGTCAACAATTGAATTGCAGTAACAAATTCACCTATAATAATGTTCAAACTGACATCGGCAAACATCGGCATAACATCTAGTACACGTTCCTTTTCGACGTTTGCTCTTAATTCCGTAACGAACCTGTTTGATTGTTCGTTTATAATATCGACATATCTTCTCAGCATATTGAAGTGAAAAGCCGGAGTCAACATTCTTCGTCGGGCGCGATATGTATGTCCTTCAAGTTAAAAGCGTCCTACTCTAAAATCTTGTTACTTAAAAATGATAAAAGACAACTTATAGATTACCTTTGTTCGTAAGCAGTCCGTCGTGCAACCAAGAACGTAAATATTTGTAGGGAAAATCCTTATAACTGGCTTTTTGGCTTGATAAAATTATCTGAAATACAAATTTTTATTTTTATCGTAGAAAAAAGTGAATCTTTTGAAAATTAGATTTTATATTTTATAGGATTTACTTCCAAATCATCGGGGTGACGAACACTCAATAGAGGCTGGCCCATGATCCATCCCTTGAAAATAGGGTACCAGGTATCAGATAGTTTCCTAATTGTCATCCACATACCGCCTTAAAATAGCGAAGAATACATTATCGTTATAAAATATATGGATGTAGAAAATTAAACATAAAGAATAGACTTTACGCTGAGATCGATCAGTCATCAGGTACAAGCTGCCGATAATCGGAAAAACAAAGGGACCCGGTATTTTACTTAACATTCGTCCCTGTCTACTGTAGCGGATAGATACATGAAAGTAGACGAACATCAGCACCAAAGCAGATAGTATTATGTAAAAAAACATGATCATATTTTCTGCTATACCCCTAAAAATATAAAACAATTATTTTATTCGATTAATCAAAATGTCATATAGGTCTTCATTATAAACGAAACAATAAAGCTTGAAGTTATACAAGGTTACAATGTCTCTAATATATAATAACACTGATTAAATAAATCTTACAATTTTTTACATAAATTATTCCGTGCCATAGGGTTTGATGGCAAGTTGTATATAACGAAAATTTATGAGTACCAATGAGGAAAGTGATTATCATTTCTTTTAATTTATCTTTCACTTCATATACAATGGTTCATGCGTAACAACGATAGAGGAATATAACAAGGTTGAAGGACGCTACAAGCCAAAGAATTGGCAGCGATTTTTCTCGTGTGACATTGTATGTTATTATACATTATAATACTTAGAGTGAGAATTAATGCATAAATCTTCATCCTTGTGAATGGACCACGAATTCAATGATTTTTATTTTCGGTTTATAAAATCTACTTTGCATATATGTATATGTATATGTTTATTCTTGTGTAGATTGGCTCACGGAACATTTATCGAATTTCCTTTATTTACGACACCTTTTTAGACAATTCCTCGAATTCATCTATAGTTTATTATTCTTAATAAATAACGTAGGACTTGTTTTCTTTGAATCCCATTAGATTTCACTTTACTGATCTAAACCAAAGGGAAAATGTCTAATGTATAGAAGTGCCCAATTCAAGAAAGCGCGAATTCAAAAGCGCGCCTCCAAAAACAATAAATCAACGATTTTGCGCAGTTAAAATAAAAAAAAAGACTCGACTTACTGTAGTACCGCTATGTCCACCAGCCGAAGTCTCGCAAGAATCGCGTAAGTATACGTCCGCGCGGCTACAACTCGCAAAATGCATTCACAGCTTCACAAGACCATGGCTTGCACTCTCGAATGTATCCGCTGTGTGGAGGGATTTGTATGGCCTCGGCTGCGGCGTCACGTGACTCAGGCCCCGAAAAGTTGTTCCGATGCCTTATGGAGCAAGTTTCTCATGTTTTTTCTCTCTCAAAAGCTATAATCTTTCCTGGTGTAAAAATCTTATTTTTATGCAATGGCGTGGTTGTTTCTTAAATGTTTTTTTTTGCTTGTAATATTTTATTAAACTAGCATAATTATTGATTGACTACATGTATCAAGAGAAACTTTGATTGTTTGCGCATAGATAGACGTTAAAGTTGGCATTAAAAAGTTGGTACTAAACTGTCGCTAGCTGCTTCAGACGCTGCGGAGGTTGTTGTTTCTACGCTGTTGTCTTCATTTGCCGAAATCCCCGCTGCTGCGTATGAGGGTAAACAATTATTTTTGTTAAAAGTTATGGTATCAAATTTATTCTCAGAATGCGTAGAAAAAATTTTACCTGCGGTAGTAGTTATGTCTGAAGCCTCAGTAGTGGCTAGGGTGGTCACATCCAGATTTTCTTCCTCCGTTTCCTGAGAAATAGGAACAAAAAACAACAATCATTTTATTTTAATGTAAACACGATTAACGAATAAAAATGAATATTTCATTTTAAGAAAAACATCTTCTTTAAGGCTTGTTGTACATGACTATATATATAGGATTAAATTTGAAAGGGTATTCGTTATGCGACTTTTCGAAATCCTCTTGTCATTTCTCTTCAAAGCACATGTTTAGAAAATAAATAAATTAGCGTAAATATTGAAAACTAGAGTATTAACATATTTGTCTTGCACATATATATTCAAGTTTTGATAAGAATGTTAGAATTGAAACATACGCTCAAGGCAGTTGTAATCGGCAATACCACACGGGATCTATTATTGAATACTGGGATAAACCACAACGAAAAAAAGATATTCTACTACAATTACTATTTAAAATAAATAAATATTTGCCAGTTTTGTGCTTTGAAGAGGGAAGACTCACCTGAAACGTTATATAACAGATGAAAAAAAAATCACTAATTATAATAATAATAATGCTAATAGTAACTCGCAACGATCAATATTTTAATATCTTTTTCAACCCTTATATAATAATTAGGAATAAAAATAAATATATATGAAAACTTACTGCGATGACACTGGCCACTAATAAAGCGGCTAGTACAGATAGGACGAAAGCAAAGGTCTTCATTATTGTGAAGTATTTCTAGATAAATTTACTTCAGCTAGAACTCTGATATTTATATACCCAGCTATATAATTACTATTGCATTATTTAAATAAAGAACAAGTTAACGCAATGTACGACAACTGCCCAACACAAAGGATGTCTATGTACTCATTGTAATATGTTCTAGATTTACGTAATTTAAAGTATCAAACAGAGGTGCGAGAATCAGATGCTCACAAAAGAAAATATGTTGTCCGAAGCAATGATTCATATAGATACGACATCAGTCTGATGTACACTTTGACTTTGTACTTGGCTTATATAAAAAAATATTATCTTTAACATGGAATGGCCTTTTTTATGTATGAAAAAGGATCGAGTAAAATATCGTAATTTCCCATTCATTTTAGACTAGAAATAGCACATTGTTTATCAAGGGGAGAAAAAAAGCTATTTCAAGCGAGTGTAAGGTGTTTAGTTTGAGGCGTGAGACATTCGTCGCTCTCAACTCCAATTCTTGCTGAAAACACCCCACTGGAGTCTGAAATATCTTTTCTTCCTAAAGTGCACACTGTATTTTTTACAACGAGGGCATGGAACGGACTTTTTTATGCCAGAAATTAGCGTAAATAATCGCAAATTTCAAGTCGCGCATAATGCAGCTGAAAGTTTTTGTATTTAAAGTTCAAATACTCGCGCTTCTTCTTTTCTCGAATAAATGATGAAAAGTGTAAATGTAATAAACAGATATTAACAACAAGGAAAAATCAATTTTTCCCGGCTTAAGTCGACATTTTTTTTACACACGCTCGGAATGTATGATTTTTTACGCTAATTTCTGGCATGAAAAAGGATTGTTTCATACATGAATTGTGAAAAAGCTACCTTTACGCTTTCTATTTGAACAATAAACTATTTTAGTCCAGTCAATTCCAGTCATATCTTATTAATAATATGGCATAATAGTGCGATAGTTATGAAAGATTTATTGCGCAATACGAGACAGAATAAAATATTCTCACACATATTTCTGTGGCTCGAAGGCATTGCGATTTCATTTTTAGGAATATCGAGAAAATCGTGTTTTAATGCATTGGTTATTGCAAAATGCAATAAGCCCTATAATATAATAATTGTATACATTATCAATTCATTGGGATAATCATACCTAATACACAGTCTATATTTACATTATTATATACATCCGCAGATGGGTTGTGAAACATAGTTCAGAGCTCTTTACGCAATGTATACTTGGAAATATTTTAGCAAAAATATTTTCTGTACTGTTCAATAAGTCAAATTAAAATTTTTATATTTCTATAATTCACGTGTAAAAATTGACGATTTGAGAGAAAGTTAACTGCGTTTAACAATTCTACAAATAAAAAAAAAATTAAAAAATCAAACGATTTTTCATTCTTTTTTTTGCTAAATGTTTTATAAGGTTTTTTTGGATCAGTCATCCTTAACCAACGAGAGATTAAATCACCTAGGCTTTTTTTATTCTACTATTTTCATTTTAAAAACTTTCCATTAAAACCGCGCTCGCATATGCTGATTAGCTATATAAATGGTAATCAAGAAAGTCAAAAAAAGCAGCCCTGATCAATAAACATATATACATATATGACTAATCAATAAACAAAATCTTCTGCGTAGACAACTTTTTTACCAAGGCAACCATTTTGGAAATCCAAATATTTCTTTTAATTGAGGCTCTTATCATGTACCGGGGTTTGTCTATTAATATATAAAATGTATATATACTATGTGCACTTAATTTTTTATATTCCGTGGCAAAGCGCGAAAAAGGCGGACCTAATCTAAAAAGGGGTGACTTTAACGCACATTATAATTTTAGGCGTGCTATATCTATAAATTCGATTTTCATGAGCAAGTATGTCCGAAGTCGTTATGCCTCCTGGCCAAAGATTTAAAATTAACTTAAAAAATTGTATAGACTTTTACATGTGGATCATATTTCAATAAAGATATATTAAAATGATATTCATCCGAGTGAACGTCGAATCCAGCGTCGATTAAAAGATTTGTCAATTAATACAATACTGCAGTCGACATCCGACTAATAAAACGTAATATTATGATATCATCGAATTATTCAAAAATAACCAGGTGATAGCATGCGCGGTAGGATAAAAGCTTTGATTATCATTATCATTGGTAAATCAGTGAGCCGAGCATATTTTCTAACGCTGTATTCTCCGAAATCGATGTTTATCTCTTGCAAGTGCTAGAAAAGGAATCACACAACGAAAAAGGTATTGGGTTATTCGGATTGTTTATGATTTTATTATTCGGAATTTGATGCACTCCTTCTTACTTCGTATTCGAGGAAATGACTACGTACACCGAGTAAAAATTCTAGTGGAAATGAAAAACGTTGTATACAGTAGAAGTTGGCAGAAAATACTTTCAACATTCGATTGATAAAGAAATGAGATTATATTATCGATATACCGACATGTAATATTTAATTTTAATCGGTGACTCATGAACTCGCGCATTGCCTGATCAGGATTTGAAAAAGCTTTTTCCTAAATTCAAATCGATCATCGCGACATTAATTACAAGTTAACATAAAACTATACCAAGAAACTTTATCTTCGCATTGCCGTAACCAACACACTGTATATACATAAGCCCTAACTCCGCCCTAATCCAGAACAACCGAGAAACAAAACAACGATCAGCCGCGACTCTGAAAAAAAAACCATGCGTCACAGGCTCTCGAGTCTCCTACTGTCTCAGCTCTTCGTGATAAGATAAGACGACAAACACACAGTCACCTGCGCATAGTCGCGCACAGCTGAGTCGAGCCTATATAAAATTGTCAGCAGCAAAGATCGGCATTACTCTCGCATCGGTATCAGTCGAGTCGAGTGTTATATACGTACATCATTTAAAATGGCATCGAAACAGTTGATCGTCCTCGTGATCGTCGCCCTGGTCGCAGTCGCCGTCAGCGCGACCAACCTCAGAGTCGGCGCCAGAGTACCCGGTGACCGTCTGGCCTGTTCGGGACGTATCGACGTCCGTGGAGTGTACAACAAAATCGTGACCGCCACGAGGATCTGCGACCTGTCCGCCTACAAGATGAACGTGACCCAAGTGCTCGCTTTCGACAGAGGTCTATCCGGCAGGGGTGGATACGCCAGTATTACCAAGGGTGGACCCGGTACCAACGGCGTCACCCTCTACTTCTGGAGCCAGAAGAGTCAGCCGCTCAACTTCACCATCGAGGTCTACGGCAAGGGCAGATATTGAGATCGGCCGATTTTATGAGAGTATTATTATTGTTCACGTGTAATCGATTCATTGTAATTAAGATGTTAATAAACGACTGTTGCACGACAGTATTTTGAAATTAATTGTGTGCGAATTATAGCTTTATTTGCCGGTGGAAGAATGTGTTTCCCTAACCTCTGTAGCTTTCCAGTGCGTGACGCTGTCTTCAATTGCTTCCATCTAATTGATTTTGTTATTGTAGCGCGTTCGATAACGCTGATAACTCAATTTGTAAATTAATACGCTCGTATTGCCGACCTCTCACTCGAGATACGATAAATCATGTAGATATGTAATAAAACGTAAAATCGACGATTGTTTAATTCAATAAAACAGATATTGATAAACAATCACTAAGCGTGGATCTAGAACGTAACGTTTGTAACAAATTCTATAAATAAAGGCTCGCACTTATATATACTTATATGCACGCACGCAGTTCGATTTAGTAGAACGCGACTATACATAGAGCCTATACTCATAGAGTGTATCTATATGTATATCTATCTTATAAAACTTGAATCAGCGATAGGGGCAAGATTTCCAGGCACGAAAGGGCTTCGCTAATCTCTGAGAAAATTCAGTGGTTTTTCTCGGATTATATAGAACCAAGTCGTTCGTTGCGCAAACGTGTGTGTGTGTATGTGTGTGTGCATATACAAGTAAAGCGGAAGAAGAAGAAGCGGAGGACGCTATAGGCGAACAATCACGAATGCCCTTATGTATAATGTAGGAAGCCATCGGCATCCGCCTTCGCGGCAACTTCGGGGCCACTCGCGAATGCATTATACGCACATAATGCACTCGGGTAATCCGATTGTCTCGCCCATATGCAACAACTCCGCGAATCGCGCGATTATAATACACAGCGGTCTCGAGCTGCAGCGCAGTTCTTCATATATAAACTATAATAATATTGGTGTACGATATATATGCTTTTTATAGAGGGAAAACAGGCGCGCGGTCTTTTTCGAGGAATTATCGCATCGAACTGATAACGTTATAAGACTACGCGTATATACCTACATAAGTATAATATTCGCTCTATATATAGAGATTACCAATCGGCCTTGTAAAGCGAAAACCGCAATATTGAAACGTTAATTCCCATTTCATACATATATACATAAAACCGCAGAAAATCGAATGAGTCAGGCATAGATCAAGTATACATAGGTTACCCTATTCTCTATTCTCCAGCGATAGGGTATATAACGGGTGCACTGCTCCCGTGTCATCTCTCTCTCTCTCTCTCTCTCTCGCTGTTGAAATATACACGAGTCGGGTCTGCATAATTGAAGAGCCGGCCGATACTGCAGCCTTTCCGGTTTGAGCGTTTCCGCAGAAAAGCTGCATCTCCTATTTATATTGTATATACGTATACCCCTTTGGTGTACATATATATATATAAGTAATGACACATGCGAGCGCCGTACGCGCGTGTAATTACTCGCACGCGGTTATGGCGCAGTTCACATTTTTCAGGCGCCGAGCGTTACATTTGGATAAACAACAACGTACTAGAGAATCGATATTTATATATATACCTAAACGTCGACTACTATTAATACTTACAGCAGCCGAGAGAATAGACTCACACAAGCCTTTTCCGCGTGTATTGAACTTTCTTGGCTTGTCGTTAAACATTTACGTACGTACGCGATCGATACTATGCGCATATACGTTGAAGCCTTTCTTGCAGCGATGGATTTTCCCGGTTGTTTGCGTCGCCCGACTACATTGTTGCGAAATTATTCGATTCGGTATACATATATATATATATGTATATTTTTTGTGCGATGTGTCTTCGTTGAAAAATAATGTTTATCATGCGCGAGAAGAGGTGTCGAGTTCGCTGCATTTTCGACGGGGCCGAAAGTACGCAATATACGCATATATATCTATACTTTGTTGCGTGAATAGCGATGTAGCCCGGGACACGAACCCGCGACACTAGAGGATTTGGTCGATGGCCAAGAGGTGTCGCTTTATTATTGTTCGGTGCCGCGATTTCAAAAGGATACGACGAAGATGCAGAGATTCCATAAATGCATCGCGCGTTGCCGACGTTTTCAATCTGCATCGCGTAGCTTGTAATTTATTATCTCCTAACCTAAAAAAAAAAGAAAACTAATAATGATGAAACTGTTGTATCATATTTATGTAAAATGCCGCGTATCCGGAAAATTAAAGCAGTAATGATTTTTTCGGGGCGTTAATTATACGCGACACATGCGCAAATCATGCGCATCCCTAATGAGGCTCCCCTATCTCTCCCTCTCACGGCGAAATATTTTTCTTCCCGTCCCGCGCGCACAAGGGAACTCTGTATGTGCTCCAGACGCTGCGACAACGACAGCGGAAAAAAAAATTTACATCCTCGGCGTACAATTATTCATACACTTGGCGAGTATGTATTATAACCGTTAAATACCCTCGCCTTCGAGTTCCCGAGTTATAGCATTTGCGTCCATAAAAAATGAAGATCACACTTGCATAATAAGGAAGACAGCAGGTTGTTTTCGGTCCCGTCCTTTGACACGAGCGAGAGAAAGAACGAGTAATCGCGAAGCTTATGTACTCCCCCATCCACAGAGTGACGGCGTCGTCGCGACGTTATACCAGCACCTATATATATATATATACACATAGATTTACGTGCAGTGCGGGGGTGTCGCAGCACAGGCCGCGTCAAAAGTGCACGAGCCGAAAATGCACTTGGCTACACACACGTCTTTTCAGCCCCGCGCGTTCGCCTCTGTCGCGCCCGGCTCGCTCCTCTATATACTCTTTCTCTCTCATTCACCTTTTTCCCGGGCACTTGTCTCTGCGGCCGTCGCCTCTCGGCTGCATAGCAACCTGTCCTCTCTTCGTGCACTAGAGCCTATGTACGGGAAATTCTCAGCCGAGACGTCGTTACGGCTTGCGGACGTCGCTTCGGTGTGAAAAAGTAACTGGCGAAAATCGGGATAAATCGTATATATAGGAGAAAGAGAGATCGAGCGTAAAAGGGTCGATGACAACAACACGGCGCAGCGATGGTGTGTATATGTATATATATAGGTATACACGGCGGCGGAGTGCAGCAGCGCGGCGACAGACTGAGCGGCGGCGGTGCGAGAGAGACAGAGCGAGAGGGCGCGAGCTGCGCGCTCGCGGCGCGGGGCGACGGCGGCGGCGGCGCCTCGACAGCGCAGCGCCTCATTCGAAGCCCGCCAACGGACGAGCGAGCAGCCCCCTCGACAACGCACCCGCGCGTCTCCACACCGGCTCCTCTCTCTCTCGTACTCTCGGGGATACATCAGCTTCGACGCACTGTTCGATATATCTCTGTCTGTCTGTCTCGTTTCGTCTCTCTCTCGCCCAGTGCTCTGTATCCGTACTCGGCCAAAATCGGCGTCGCACAGCTTCCTTTCGCCCGCTCGCGCGCGAGAGAGAGAGAGAGAAGAAATACGCGAGTGAGAGAGAGAGGCCACGTGCGCTCCTTCGCGATCGCGTGCGTGTATGTAAAAGGCTCTCGCTGCAGGCGAGGCGTTATAATATACAGTGTTAACCGCCGCGAATCCGCGAGCTTAGTATATCAGTTCGTCGGTCGAGTGCAGCGGAGATTGTCGGTGTGCTGTTCGATGTACCCCTCACCCCTCGAGTGTGCTACTACTTGATACAGTGCTGGAATACTACGAGGAGCCTATTGTCAGT
Organism: Muscidifurax raptorellus; assembly: GCA_020010945.3. NCBI lineage: Eukaryota > Metazoa > Arthropoda > Insecta > Hymenoptera > Pteromalidae > Muscidifurax > Muscidifurax raptorellus. The sequence continues at coordinate 11,784,034 of CM052079.1, read as the reverse complement.
GTTAATACAGTGTGTATCGAGTCGCAGTGTTTTTTCAGTGAGAATACAGAGTAAATAAATAATAAAAATACAGTGCTGTTTTTCCGCGAGTGCGCGCATTTCCAGGAAACAGTCTCTCACTCAGCTATACACCTTTACCTATACTGCCGTCACATCTCGCGCGCCGCTTCTGTGTTGTCGCTCGCTTCCGAGAAGCTGATTTCTGTGTATACCCCCACCACCGAACCCCCCTTAGTCCTTTCCAAGTGTTATACCCCATCATACGCAGTTTCTTCCTTTCGCGCGGGTCAAGTGGCAGGTGCCTCATCTCAGCGCGCGAGAAAAGAACGAATTAGCGAGAACAGATCGGAATTATTTGATAGCTGACGTCGCGATTTTTGTTCCCGTCCGCGTGATAATCTCAGTGTGTACCTCTAGTGCGACGCCATCAGTGACACGGAAGTGCCAACGACGCTGCGCCAACGGTCACTTCTGAGAAGTGAGTATTATAAAATTCAATTCGTCGGCGAGACGCGCGTAAGGGGCGGTAAATCCATGCCTCCGCTGCATATTGGTATTATATTAGGTACAGAAGCTGCTGCATAGCAAGGACTTTGTGCACATATAGCTATGCAGTCAGCCGCGTAGGAAAATTTATGCTTTGATAAAGATCCGGTTAAAACGTGCGCGGTATGGGGCGCGACATGCACGACGCCTCGATAAAGAGCTGCCGGGGAACAGCATCGCTGTTGTGCCGGTGTGTCGTATATACGAAGCTGCTCTGTGATTCTTCGCCGGCGACCTTCGACCGACGCGCTGCTATGCATTTTGCTCGCGTTTCGACGCTTTTTTTAGAATTTTTTTCGCGCGATGGAGAAGATGCGATTGGGAGGAGCGTATAGCCAAGGTCACGTGGTTAGATTGGCTTGGGGTCGAAGAAGAGCCTGGACGAGGACCATTAGAAATGGGGGATGTGATGGTTTTGTAACATGTTGTGCAGATTGCAGTGTAGCATCGTTTACGCATCAACGTTTTAATATTCTTGCTGAACACGGTATTAATATAAATTTCTTCTTGTGTGTGTGAAAAATTTAAATTTTTCACGGCGAAGAGAAAACAGCGCCCGCGGAGAGGAGAATTCGATTTCGCTCGCTCTGCCGTTCAATTTAGCTCTATCAACATGAAGAGAAGGCGCGTTAGTGCATTTATTCGACTTGTGTCTCTGTGTATTTCGTCTTCTCGTTTTTTCTCTCTCTGTCGCTCCGGCATCTTGATATGTAGCTTCCTTGCCGATTTTATTCGACATTTACAACTCTGCTCTCTCTCTCTCTCTCGACGCTTCTTTTGTTGTATATATAGCTCTATTGACTTTTGCGATAAACGTTCATCTCGCCGTGTATTTCTCAATTATTTTCTCGAAGAATCCATTAGGTTTTCTACGAAGCATTCGGGCGTAGTTCGAGTAATTTCTCCTTGTCTTTCTTTCCTCCATTTATTTCTTTTTATTGCTTTTTTTTGGCTTTCGTTGACCAGATGGACGTATAGTCGAATGAAGAGGTATATTCAAATGTTCGTAATTCGTATTGTAGCGTACAAGACAACGTTCCAACAAATCTGATTCGGACGAATAAAATTATATTCTTTGCTCTCTCTCTTCTCCTCGTTGTGTGTGTGTGTTCACTCCCTCTATCTGCAGCTATTTATCTGCGCCTATACGCCCGTTTATCAATTCACAAGCCATTTCAGCGTTTACATGGCGATTTCTTCATGTCGCATATAATTTATATCTCTTATTCTCTATATCTCGCGCTCTGCTCTCTGAGCTTCCTCTTTCTCATCCTGATAGTTTTCGGATCGATCCGTATATCGACGACGCGCCAACACGACGATGCGTCACCGTGATTTACTGCGCCAGTGGCTCGTCGTGTACACACTCGCGTTAATGCAAATCACCAGCGAAAAGTGAAACCATTTTCCCGGCGGGTTTGAACTTTTTTCTATTTTTTTTGTACGTTTGCGTTTGGTTTAGCGCTGATTGAATGTTGGCTTCTCCGCCTGGCGAAGCGACGTAATTAGGATATAGCGTTGCTCGCAAAACGACGCCGTAAATCACGGCGTCATAAAGTTTTACATGGATTGGAAACGATACTTTCTGTCTTTCGCGGAAAACAATTTTTTTTCTTCTATGCAATATAGATGCGGCTCATCGCATTTCGATTTTTTTTTTATAAAAGCGGTATGAACAATTTAAAATATAGGCAGGGGTAGAGCCCCGCGCGTCCGTATGTACTGAATAAAAAATGAGAGAGTCATAAATATTGAGCAAAGCAAAAGATTTACTCCTGGAGAAGAAACGTCAGCGGTCAATGTAAATAAATGGAGGAATTAGCGAGTGCAAAAATCTCTCTTCGGGACTATGCTCGTTCTTCTTGCTCCACATATTGAAAAGGACGTCGTTAATCTCTCGAGATGCAATTCGTCCGCATCGATCTTTGCGCATCAATCACGCGAGGGCAAAAAGTTACCCAGAGCATAGGAATATCAATGAATTCAAGGGGGAAGAGTAATGTACCTATATCGCGAGGTGCCTCACAATAGTTGCGCAACAACCGAGGATATATTTATACTGACGTTTTTTGTTTCTACTTGCAGGTGGCCGATCCCTCATAGGGCGAATTCTTCCGTGTAGTGGTTCCTGCAAACGGCCTCAAGATTCAGCTGGACATCATGCCTTGGTTTATTCTTTTTCTCCTCCTCCTCACTGTGATGGAGGCCTTTCCTCGGGAGACCAACACCAACCGCCTGCCGGACATATACTGGAACTCCACCAATCCAATGTGAGTATTACCGTGCTTGTGTTCTCTCTCTTTCTTATATATACGTATATACATATATATATATAGTATGTATACCTATTGTGTGCTACCGTCGCTTAGCTGCTATTAAGCGTTATTACGGCTAATCATACTATGTGTGCCCTAAGGCACTGCTCTGCTCTGCTGCCGCTACCCTCTCCAAGTCCTAGGAAAATTCGCGCTGTGTACGTGAGTCACAATTTTGCGTGACTCTATCCTTCTTAGATATAGTATATAACCTGAGAGAGAGAGAGAGAGAGAGAGAGAGATATGCGTCTATATCGATCGTTTATACAAGAGAGAATTTATACATTTTTTACCATCATACTGTTTATCCATCCACACAGGCAAACAATCTCTGGTTATTTTTCAAACAATAATGTTAAAATATATAGCGGCGCATGTATCGGTAAAATATTTATTTTTGCGGTCACTGTAAACAACGGACAATTAAATTTCGAGTATTTTCGAAATAAGTAAGTGGGCATACATATACCGTACCGGTAAACGCATATTTCACCCATTATTCGACTTTAATTCATGAGAGTCAAATGAAGCCCGAATTATTGAGTGCGCCGAACATTATAAGCACAGTTTAAACTCTTCAGCCGCGCGCCGTACACGGCCAATGAAATATCATTTCATTTTAATCCAGTCACAAATCTAGGCCAGTCCATCCATGCGCAATAAACATAATTTTCATAATCTCCGCAAGCGCGCACCGGCTATACGCGCATATACTTTCCACTCTATTGCTGTCAAATTGATGAAAATTCGAACAGTCACGAAGCTCCAGCTGATCACAGGGCGAACGTTAAAGTTCGCGTATTAAAGCGCAAAGTTCGATTTAATGGGCCAAAAACACTCTTCGAAGCTGTAGAGAAAGATTTACCAGCGGAAAAATCGTGTGTAGAGTCGTTTATGAAAACGGGGTTGTGTCTGGAAATATTTTCTAAGAAGATAAACGTTCCGGAAGCAAGAGAGAGTCCCCCCACACACACGTATATATGCAGCAGACAAATACATTCATAGTATAGAACTGTACGCTTACAGCTCCATACACATCAATCCTTCCGTTCGGCAAACGCAATCGAACGTGCGCGCGTGGTTCTCTGGAAAAGAGCGGAATTGAAAACTCGATGCGAAATACATATATATATCTGCTGTAGGTATAGGGCGAGGGAAGAGTGAGAGAGAGAGAGGTATCCGCGATGGCGCTTTCACACCCCCCTTCAAAGTCGACTTTGTCGGTCGCTTTGTGTGTACGTGCGCCGCCTCCGGCACTTTCCAGCAGGGGTTACCTCCTCTCGCTTCATCTCTTTCTCTCTTATTCCTTGCTCTATCTCTACTTTTTCTTCTGCATTTGTCCCTCCTCCTCCTCTCTCTCTCTCTCTCTCTCTCTCTCTCTCTCTCTCTCTCTCTCTCTCTCTCTCTCTCTCTCTCTCTCTCCGTCTCTTCTCTCTTTGGTTGCGACACTCAATTGCTTTATTTTTGTTTACCCTTCCTGATTGTTCAGTTGCAGAAATATTTATTCGCGCGTTTTTCTTAGAAATGTCAGTTGGAAAAAATGTCTGACCGTTAAGTGCTCCACTTTAATTGAAGACTATGAGCACGGAATGACGATATCTACCTTCCAGTCTTTACACCCGTTTACAAGCATACACATTTCTATATGTGTAAGCCAGGCATGAAAGAACGGAACGAAGAGAGAGAGCAATAACCAGCCCCGTCATATATCCATTATATCGATTTCGTGCTCGGCTATTTCTTTCCAAGTATAAATGAGCTAAATTCGCTTTTACGTGCTTATTTATAGATCCCAATGGAAATTATTCGGACTGTCGTGTGTCTTTACTTGATCCTCATTTTCTTATGGGCTATTCTCGAATAATTGTCTCTCGACTTTCTATGTACAACTTATGACCGCAGAGACCATATCGTTCCGATGATATGCGATCGAAGCTTGAATTTACTTTTTGTTTTACTTCGATTACTCTACTCACATATTTGCGCATTTTTAGTGTCAACAATTTTCACTCCCCAGTATTCCGTAATCGACGAGTATATAAGAATTCTCAGGGCGCTGATCCAATAACAAATTGCGTAGAAAGACTAGAGGAACATCAGCTGGCGCTCCTCTGAGATTCGTCGAGGATTCGATTATTCTTGCACTTCTGCAGCGCGTCTGAAGAGAGAGCGAGATAGAGGAGAGGGAGCGAGATAGGAAGAGGAAGAGATCCCGTCAGCAGCGGTATAGGATTCGACTATACTACGTCTTCTCCCAGAAACAGAAGCATCGAGGCGCTGCTCTGCAGAGTTTCGTTACCGAGGAAATTGACTCCAAAGCGAGAGACGCAACGACACTCGTGATGAGCTCTCCTCGCGAGACGATGAACTATGAAGGAAGCGACGCTCGACGTCATTCGATAGGCGTATACCTATGTAGCTAAAGCGTAGAATACCGGTTGTGTGTAGGTGTGTGTGTGTACATGCGCTGTATCCACTCTGCTTTACGAGACAAGCCGGTGAGAGGCCGCGAGCAGCAGCTGCCGCGAGGATGAGGAGAAATTGAAAGTAGATAGGAGAAGGAGGCCAGCGATAAGGAGATGCGCAAAGTGATGGAGAAGAATCGAACGAGCTGTTCTTCTTTTCGTCATGAGAGAGGAGGAGCTCCGAGGGCTTACAGCTGATATAGCCAGGAAACACGGGAAAATATTAGTAGAACAACCTGGATTAGTAAGACTCGGTAGCGGTGGGGAAAGTCGGGAAAATCAGTAGATAGAGTCAGAATTGATGGGACGAGGTAGATACACTTTGCAGTACGAGTAATTAATACGTAAAACGTTGGAATCGTTCATTTCTTACGTCCACAAATAGCGCTGAAGAGACGGAAGGAATGGATCTTCTCAATCGGATCTATAGCTTTAGGATTTGCAAATTCGACAGAACGCGACAAATGCCCTTTGTAGTCCATCTCTTCTGTTTGCATAATCTTTGTCATCTCCGACGTTACCTTCAACTTTCTTCCTTTAACGAATGCATCATCCTTACACGATCAGTTAATTTAAAGCGAAATTTCCAAATGCTATTTTATAATAAAGTCAAACGATAATGTTATTTGAAGCTTGAAAAAACATATAGGATACTTTCAAACCGTCACCCGATGTTTTTGTTTTCTTCACCGCACCTCTGTTTTCTTTTTCGTCTTCTTCATTCCAATGCTTTCAGCGGAATTGGCAATTTATGGAGGACCAGGGGACAATGAGCTTTCGGCTATACGTTCTCGTTGCGTGCGTGCCTCTCGAAATCGACGGCTTTATTGCTGCGCTAGATCGACAGTATACGTTTTCCTTATATACACTTCACGAATTGAATTGTTATTCTGCCTTAATAATGTGTTTGAAATTCGAAATCGAGAAAGCGAGAAAGCTATATCTGTAGATCTCGTAATTGATTTATGAATAATTTACCTTAAACATAGAAGCACCCGTATCGTGTAGCCTCGGCTTTTTAGGTTCCGCGCGTTCTAAGGTGTATCATGTTTTCTTTATCAGATTCATGACTTCACGTTGTTGGGGAGGAAACATCTGCCTCTCATGTACACTTTGCATTTTCAAATCAGCTCTATAAAACATGACTGTGCAATCTTTCTAGAACCACGATCTCACATAAGCGGAAAAAATCATTCTTTTTTCAAAGAAATATTCAAAAACAGCTGCGGCTTTCGAATCGAGCTCGCGGTAGCGAAAGCCTCATTATTCATCTTCTTATCCAAAACATTTGCTTGACGAAATCCAAACAATCATAAAATTATTAAAGCTTCGCAGACGAAGAAGAAGAAGAAAGTGTGATAAATCTGTCAAAACACGAAAGACCGAGGCAAAAAACGCACTGGTTTTCTCATCAGATTCTCAAGTTGCACGTGTATATAGCAGTACAATTTCACAGACTACTGTGTGTGTGCATACACTCGTGTAAATACATATTTAGAGTCGACACGATCCTCGTGTTTGCTCGGGCTTTTCACCTTCGCGCGTTTTTCACTACGAATGATTTAAGAGCTTTCCACCGCATTAGTCGGACGATTCTATGGCAAAAAATATTTACACCACAACTGCTATGATCGTTGCTATCCACTTTTAAACGTCGAGCTCAATTTTGTCTCTACCACTTATCTTTTAAATTTAATTTTCCAGAGGATCGCATTGAAATTGATCAGCGATATACAGCATCTCGTAGAAAGTCGTCGTTTGCACCTCGAGCCGCAAACGTAAACCCCTTCTTTTTTAATTATTTCGGAAACTCGTAAGTAACGAGAGCTCGATCGCGGCGGCGGCGGCGAAAATTCGTGAACTTTTCGTCGGCAGCCTCCCGTCGACGCGCGATAAAACTTTATATCTTACTTTCTCTCGCTTTCCGGCTTTCCTGCTCGCGCGTTTTTCGGCATTTACCTTCCAGAGAGAGACAGAGAGAGAGCTCGGAAGCGACGGTCCGGTAAAAGTTCCAAGTGAGATAGAGCTATGAGTCCGGATAGAAAATATCCCAGAGAGAGAGAACTTGCCGTATAAATATCAATAAGTGCGAGTTCGAAGGGCCATTCGTCCGGGCGAGTGACGGTGCCGTTAACTGCTGCCTGCCTCTAGCACTCGGATATAGCACTCGACAATTTTCGAGACTTCGATTGAGGAGAGGAGAGCTGGATTAGCATTGCAGAGTATCTGACAAGGTATATAAGGAAGTCAATTCGGGAAATCGTGTCTCCCTGTGTCGAGAGTCGTATATATGTATATGTGTATATAATAGTGGACTCTGCAGTGTGCACAAATACAAATAGCAGAGGTCGAATCCGCGATGAATTTATATCATGGAGTTACATAATAATTCCCATTGGATTCCACGGATTGGTTCGCTGCCGGATAACATGTCCTGGCTCTCTCCGCTGGGGATGATGCATTCCGCTGATAGTTACGTACGTGACCTCCTGCCCCCACCCGCATCTATATATATATATATGCATTTGTACAGTATATACATATATGTACACTCATTGTTCGACCTTATGACCAATCCAAATATATGTGTGTGTATGTATGTATGTGTGTGTGTGTGTGTGTGTGTGTCGTATCCTCCGGCTCTATGCTACGAATTATTTCAATCAAATGTGTGTGTATATATACTCAATGCATTATTTATACATTGTATACAGAGTGAATGTATTAAGCAAACGTTCGATGCAATAGATGTTTATAATTGTGAGGGATTAGCCAAACTAGGTCGAACACGATTTTTCAATGAGGCGTATACGGCGTTGTTGCACCACCTTTGGCCGAAGAGCCTGTAGATTCATATACACACAGGCGCGGGTTGTAAACTCGCTGGAGAGAGCGAGAGAGAGAGAGAGAGAGAGAGAGAGAGAGAGAGAGAGAGAGAGAGAGAGAGAGAGAGCTTACACGCGACGAGATTAAGGTACAAGTTCCATGCGCCGCACCGCGCGATGAATTACGTGTTCGCGCGCGTGCATGTATACCAGATGTTCTTTCCACGAGAAAGAAAGAGTTAGTTTCTTCCCGGGGCTAATCAAGCTTCATTGCCATACAACATCGGCTATCGAGAGATACGATCCTGATTTTGAAACTCCTGCCCTCGCTCTTCTATTTCTCTGCGTATGTATAGACATTTGAAATTCGCTATCGAGAGAGAATGTTCAAAAAGAGTGTGTATAGCTATACGTGTATCGATGAAATGTCGGTGAAATAGTTTCGGCTACTATTGCGCAATTTTCTAGCGGCAAAGTGCAGCAGACGATATCACTTTGCCCTGGAGAGAATCGTTTTACAAACGCATTCCTTATTCTCCTGCAGAGCACGGGGTGGCTATATGCGCTTCTCGTCACCGCATACGGGCAAACCCGAGTGCCCCACCTGCTTCGCGGTTCGATTCGGCATTTAATTGGAAGAAAATCCTCGAATATTTCTCTTGTTTCGGCGAAAATCAACCCAAGCGTATTTTCGACGCTAGGGGGCGCACACGCGATAAAACAGGCGCCTCGCTCTCCCTCTGGGCATGTGCCTGTCTGTGTGTATCTCGATCCTGGATATGCAACTATCGTTTTCGCTAGCGCACGCGGGCCATGAAGCCCTAGGCATTTCAAGGTTTTCTCCACTGCGCTGCACCTCTTTTTTTACTATCTTTTCCTCTCTCTTTCTCTCTCCTATCGTGTATCAGTTCTCGAGTGAGTTGCTTACCTCTTCAACCGCGATAACCGAATTTCCTGTATACCGTGTGTGTATTTCTGCGAATAGTACTGGTGAGATTTTCAACATAGAAAAATGAATATAAACTTGCGCTGGCGTATATTATCACCAATATCATCTCAATCAGGTCTCCCCCTTTTTCTTCTCTCTCTCTCTCACTCTTTCACTAGCAGCTGTCACTTTCGCCGATCGTCGAGAATATAGACGGCCCGAAGTTCTGGCGAGTGCTCAACTTTTGCCGCGCCCCTCACTTTCATGATAGACTCACTTAAGTGTTGCCTGCCAGTCTTGGCGGCTGCACTTCTTTTTTTCGCATTCCGCCGAAAGTTTGCCTGATGTGCAAACACGCGAGAGGTCATATAATACGACGAATTAATAATAATAGCAATAACAGTTCGGAATTCCAAAAATTCAAGCCGCATGGGTTAACTATAGAATATATTGCTGTACGCACACGTCCTTGTGTTATAAAACCCAGCTGACGCTCGCCTCGCAATATACATATACAGCCTACTGTCAGCATAGAAGACAGGCTCTCTCTCTCTTTATATCAGGGGCACGAAATTTCTGCGCTGATTTCTGCAGAGGCATAGGGGGAAATACATTTTTTTCTCTCTCGCATACGACTCTACTGCTCTCTCGAGCACGCACAGACACTCCTTCATCTCTCCCTCTCGTATAGAGAAAGAGAGAGAGAGAGAGAGAGAGAGAGAGAGAGAGAGAGAGAGAGAGAGAGAGAGAGAGAGAGAGAGAGAGAGAGAGAGAACTACTACCACGACGACCCTTGGCGTCGACTCTTCTGAGAGTGAGTGAGAGAGGGAGCTGATTATTACAGGATGATCCTGCAGAGTAAGGGGTGCGCTACCACAGGTTCTTTTTACGCGTAACACGGTAGTAGCCGCAGCGCAGAACACTGCACCGGTGCAGAATTCGATCGGCGACCGGCTGGTGTATCCCTTACAAGACGCAGCAGCAGCAGCAGCAGTAGAGGCGGAAGGCTTCAAGCCCGGGGGCAAATGCAGTGGGCGGTACGGTAAATAATATATTTTCGAGAAGGGGGCCCTGCCCCTTGCTCGCGCGAGAAGCCATCTAAGCCTGCCGCTGCCGCTGCGCTTCTCTGCATGTGTATATCGTGGATCTATATACCTCTATACACCCTGGACACACGTCGTAATACTGCATCTCTCTCTCTATTGCTTTCTATGCTGCGCATGTGTATTTGCGGGCTTGCTTTTTATGGGGTTCGGACGATGCTCGTTTTTGCTGTGCTGAAAATTTAGCTCGTGTCTTTTTTCTTCTTTCTTTTCGGTCCGACTATTATTATATGAATTGTCGTCGACGTCGCGGTTTTATGATTCTTCCAAACGATTAATGCGCCGCTAACGCGCTATTAAACGCACCGACTATAAAACGCTGAAAAAAGAGCGAGATCTTCGTGACTCATAACGAGACTCGGATATATACGTATATTCTCTGCATAATAAGATATTCATCGGCGCGAGAGTGTCGTAATCAAATCCAAACAGACGGGAGAGTGCAGAGCCGTAGGGTCTAATCGAGTAATCCTGCTGCCTATATAGCGTCAACCCAATTTCATATCCCTGGACGGTACGCGTAGCGATACTCTTGGCGTACCATATATACATAATACTCAAAAAGAAAAAAAGTTTCAGCCTCGTTATAATCGTACTCGCAAAATTTATCGACAGTTTGTTATACGGCGCAGTCGACGTTAATTGCTGTGTCGTTAACCTCGAGCAAGTTTTTGAAAAAAAAGAAGAATCATTTACAGCCTAACCCCGGTTACACGGAAGCCCTCATTTTTTTCACCACCGAGTATCTGTGTGTATACGCTTTAGGGGATGTCGCGTAGGGCGAAAAACGTTGTCTGGCGAATCTACCCCGATGAGCTTTCTCTCTCATTGTGTTGTCGCGCGCTAGCGTTGTGTCATTCTGGCCCACAGCTCTCGCTCTCCTCGTGTTTGGAAAAAAACAGTAGAGCCTGAAACAACGCTTGACGCTTTTGCCGAACGTTTGCCGTTGGCACCATACACAGTCCCGGCTCTTCTATACTCTCGATAACTCCGAAACCGAATGGATTCATTGGGGCTGGGACTACGGAAAGTCGAAAACTTCATACGAATGAGCCTATAAACGAGCGGATATAGCACGGCTTTTTTTCTACCCGCGTCGAGTGGACATTCTTTTTTTTTATCGCAAATTGTCGGCTTTGTACGGCGTAGCAGTTTTTTTTCGTTCGCCAGTATTAGGTTTGAGTGTCATCGATCTGAAGTACAGCTGATGGATGTATTACAAGCGATTGTGAAAAAATAGAGAAAAAAAATTTACGAAAGTTGGATATATCTTCTTTGGTTTAATTCAGACACTTATATATATATGACGGGAATAAAAGAGGGGTGTGTATTGCTATATAAGTTTTACATTATAAATGACCCAGTTTCGTTTCGGTTACGTCTCGTTGTGCAAAGCGTGTAATTTGCCTTGGCTTTTTCAGTCTCCCGTATACTCGAGATCGAATTTGGTTCGGATAACTTGGTAACCTGGTGAACCAACAAAGCGCGAGACTTTGAATGAGCTCGTGGAAAGTTTCACCGCTGCTGCGCGTATTTCTGTATATTGGGTAAATCGTTTTATCGGACGTTTGTGTGGCTGATCTTAAGGAGACGAGACACTTATGCTCATTTCATTACAGACAGCGGAAATCTGCCAATATATGAGTGTTCCGGATAGAAATTGCGAGAACAATTATTGGCTTATTTAATTATTCTTTGTTCTGAACGAGATTACGAGATTAGCATATTAGATAACGAGTTAGAATATTCCAAAGATCTATATAGGAAAATTGAGAAGCCTTAGAAAATTAGATGTCTACTTTATCTTCAGAGAGGATTCCGACGAGGCTAAGAGGAAAACACTATAGGATCTTTGTTCTAACGGAGAGGCCAGCTGGGCCGATGTCGAGCGAGTTAGTTGGGCATTATAGGAGCCAATGGGCTTACACGTAAGCACGTCTGCGAGGATTTATTGCGTTTAAAAGTCATGAGAGTAATTAATTTGATTTGATGAAGTTTTATTATTTATTTCCCTACGGAACAATGAGGGATTCATTACATATGCACAGCCAATTAAATCCTAAATAATAACCGATATAATATGTACATACGCAAGATTTTCATTGGTCTTAAGCTTCGAACTCCAATCTATATGAAATTCGACAAAGAAGAAAAGCGCAAGCGGCACTTCGATTACGCATTAATTTCGATTTTCGCGCCGTTAATTCAAGCACGCTCGAGTGCGCGCTCTGTAATATTAAACGGTTAAATGCCTGCTCGCCTTTTCCTACTCTCTCTGAATTATACCTCGGGGAGTCCTTTACTTTGTCGCGATTCTTCGTATTTTGTGGCTCCACTCTCTCTCTCTTTCTCGCTCTCTCTCTCGCTCGCTCCCTCCATTTCTTTTTAATTTCGCCGGCGCTTCGAGTCCTCTGTTTAATGAACGATTTTTCACTATTAAGCCAGCAGCAGTAGCAGTTCCGCTTTCATTCCCGCTACAGCACACTTGCGCGCGAAAACAATTTGAAATTATTTCACTTAGCGAGTCCATCCATCTTCTCTATTTCTCTCATTCTATTTTAAACATTCTCCCTCGCTGGCGGTGACAATTTTATCTTATTTTCTCTGCCTCTGCATTGTTAACTCTATAATCTGAGCAGCGCGTTTCGCACACGGCTAGGCAATTTAACGTGTGTTCGCGCACAATAGAGCTAATCCGAAGCCAATCACATCAGCGCGCCCCGGTTAATTGTCTCTTTAACAGTCAATGAAAGTTCAATGCAACAAACGACCCATAATGTACTGTACCACCTTTTTCTCCGAAATTATCCCCTGGTCTCGATATACACCGCGCGCGAACGAAGAAAAGTGTCAAGAGAGACATATCTATATCTACATATACGTCGATTTTTCCGGTCCAGCAGTTTTATCGGTACATCGACCACCACCGGCGCTCGATTCGAATTCGAAAGTATATAAAAGTTCCGTCATATACGACGTTATAAGATCGGCCCGGTATGTAAGTGTATGCGTGAGCGCCAACGGAGAGTCTCCGAGGGCGTGTAATAAAATTTCTAAAGTATTTGCACCATAACCCAGTTTCACATGGATGAGAGCGAGTGAGAGAGAGAGAGAGAACGTGCATCATGTCCTGGAACGATCTCATTTCAGTTTGCAGAGAGCTAGCCGCCGACGACGACATATATATTTCCGACTCTATCTCTCTTCGGCACTTTTTTTATACTCTCGAGTGCGAGAGAATGAATTTAGACGTAAAAATCGTGTCATCGAATTATACGCGTCGTCCCCCTCAAATATATGCAAATGTTGAAATTCTTTCGGGAAAATCTCTCTCTCGACCGCAATCAATTAGAATCTCTCTCCCCTATCGAAAATTTCGACTATCGGCAAGGCCAAGGGTGTGTGTGTGCGTCGGGGGCAAAAACCGAAGGGGGTGGTTCTACACGCATTTAAATGTCGCTCGTTCGATCGCCTCGTTCGTTCGCGCTCATGCATTATTTAGGCTCGCTCTCGGACTTCACTCTCTCGCTCTATGCTGCGGCCGACTTCCAAAGCTCTAGGTGTACGCGCCAAACGGGAACCGCAGCGAAACCGCGATCTCTCTCTCTCTCTCTCTACTGCTGCTGTACTTATACTGGGTAGTTGGCCGGGCGCTTTTGCTCGGGAAATTCGTGCAGCAGCGGCGGCTATAGGTGTTTTGATCGGAATTTTCGGGATTTAATTAGCGCGATTTTCTTCTGATGTAACATCGCCATATAATTAAAAAACGCTTTGTCTTACAACGTGTATCGATTCTTTGAAATTCCAGCGGCTCAGGTTTGATCGGCGACTCGCCTCGTCTTCGATAATCGTGCGAAAGTTCGCTGCTTCTCCTTGTGGCACGCGTCCATATGTCAAGCTTCGAGAGCGTGTAAAGGTCCAGGCACAATAGAATAGAAGAGAGAAAAGAAAAAAAACACGAAGCCATAATTTCAAGCGTTCGCGCACAGCAGCGACGTTCATTAGCCCACGAGCGGACGCGTTGCTGAATGCGCCCGCAGTACGTTGTAACCCCCTCGCCAGCAGCAGCAGCAGCAGCAGCTACTGCTGGTATATCACACGCGCGCGGGAGAGAGCAGTGCGTATAGTCGGCCATTGTTATGAGCGAGTGTGTGCGTGTGGGGAGGGAAGTATATATAGTGGGTTTTTTCGGGCCACTGTATATAGGTGTATATGTATGGCGATGATGATGGCTTGAGAAAGGAGCTGATGTGTTGTGCAGTGAAAAAAACGAGTGCGAGGCAGGCTCTCTTTTGAGTGGCTATTAATTCGGCACACTCTCACCTCCGCTGCTTCTGTGCACAATTCATAATCCGAGGCCTGCATACGTACCTATGTATTTTTCTCTTTATATTGTTCTCGCTGCAGTATTGCGCGCACAAAAGTGCTGATGCATACGTATACGCATATATACATAGGTGCGAGACGACGACGCGTAGTAACGTAATCTCTTTTTCAACGAGCCCAGCTGCAGTAGCAGCAGCCAATTTGACCTTTCCAGCCCCTTTTCTGCTATACTTACTTACGGTTGCGGTAATATTCGAGGGTGACGATGACGAGTGGTTCAAGTGTAAAAATTAGCACTATATATACATCGTCGTCAGCTGCAGAGAGAGAGAGAGAAAGAGAGAGAGAGAGAGAGAGAGAGAGAGAGAGAGAGAGAGAGAGAGAGAGAGAGAGAGCTCTGACTCGGAAATTTCACGTCGATCAAAAGCTGCAGTTCTCGTGGGAGAAAATGAGCAGCCGTGCGAATTGCTTGTTACCTCGTCACATCCTTTCCAAAGTGAGAGAGAGAACGCGCGCGATTGCGGGGCGTGTCATCGATTATACCAATTAGCCCGTCGTGTGCCGCCGACGATGATTATGGCCAATTGCTGCACGACACGTACGTATTTATATACGCTATGTATAGCTGCTGCTACAATTCTTCTGCGCCTGTATGCACCTCTTTCTGTAGCGTCTGCTCATGTCGTGCTGCTTTGTAGTAAAAACGTCGTCGTCGTATTCGGGATTAAAACTTGTTGATCCGATGGAATTCCGCGTGTATTATTGCGGGTGTATTAACCGAAGCATTAATTAGCGTACTAGAGCTATTTCAACTGTAAAGGCAGTATCTCGTAACGCTTTTTATTCTTTCATTCACTCAGACGTAAGCCGTGTTACTCTCGGTATAGATCGATAAAAAATGCTTCTGTGTCCGAGTAGCCGGAGGAGGAAGAAGAAGAAGAGAAGAAAGAAAGTGAGAAGAGAAGAAGAAAAATAAGAAATCGTCGACCGGTTTACCTGTCGGCCAATGCTCGGCTAACGTTTTGTCAGTTCTTTTACGCACAGCAGCCCTTTTTATTTTTTACTCCCTCTCTCTTGTATATAATACACTGTATGAAGTTGGAGAATTTTTACTCTCGCGCGATGTAAATTAATTTGGAGGTTTCGCACTCCACAAACAATGTAATTTTCAGTCGAGTCGGCGATTGCGTGTTTCTCATCCTGACACACATAATTTTGATAGCTAGCGGTTACCTAGATAAGCGCTCGGGCGCGACATTTCACATCTGGCTGGATCAACGGGTCAATTTAACTCTCGTTTACAGGGTACATATTCAAAGGCGGCACACGCACTACCTCTCTCTCCCTCTATACTACACTCGTATAACGATCTTAATGTGAATCCGAGGATATTCGAATATCTCTATATACAGCGGCGGTGGAGCTTCTCGAATTCCGCTTATAGTTCGAGCAAATCTTTGACGTAGCTAATCCACTAGGAGAATTCCATTTCCCTCCGTGGAGTTGAATCTCTCTCTCTCTCTCTTCCAGCTTTCAAAGTCTTCCTCCTAGTTTCCACTGCTGATGCTGTTTCAATTATCTTTGCTGCTTTCCTTCTTTGCTCGTGAATCTCGTGCCCGTTACAAGTTTCATCTGCACGCAATCGAAAGTTGATATATAATACTTTCGATAGTATTTGGAGTAGACATTTCATAAATTCCCTCTCCACACCGCTTAAATAAGTCTGAAAATTTCTCTCAGGCTTATATAGTGCAATGAATAGAGCAAAACAGCGATTGTCATAAGTTTCGATCCGTACCCCCAACTCTCGCAAAAGAACTATTCATTTTCGGCCCTGACTCTGGAGAAGGGGAAAAGCTAGCAGCAGTGTACGATAGCATCTCTCAATCCGGGTAATTTGTGTTCTCCACCTTCGCGTATAGGAATCTGCATCGCTGCGGAAAGAGAGAGAAAGCTAGAAGTTTTGCTCGCTCCAGTTTTAAAAGTATACGCCGCGGCCACACCAATGCACTTGTTTCCAAGATTTGCTGGATGCACGTGCTGAAACTGACTGCCGGGGAGAGAAACTAATCTAAATCGACGATTTATGCTTCTGTTCTTACTTATACTTTATTAAATTTCTGCAGCTTACTTACGAGCGTTGTATACTAACGATCCTAGTTGCGAAACTACTTATGGACGTACATACTTTTTGACGACTGTGTGTACTCTCCAAAAGACGAAAATAATACAAGATCAAAAGTCAAGACTACGCACTGATGCGTGCATAAAGGCGCATGAATAGTAATTCTCATCGCCTCCTCATAATCTCCAATTTCATCCTGCTCGATATTTCATTGCTCGTAGCTTTTTCATTTGGGAACTTCACCAGCTGTATACTACTCCCAGAGCAGTCGACGTCGTCCTTTATTCTTTCGGCCTCTTGATACCCAGGCTCTACTCACTCTCTCTCTTTTTTCCACTTGGAGCCCCTTTTTTCTTCGACGGTACGTATATATATATATATATGAGTACACCCCCCGGTTTGTATCTGTACTACCCCTCGCTGTTGCGTTCCGCCCTCGCTTCCTTCCTTTTTATAATTACATCGCCTTGCGCCCCCCGCGGCCACTAGTCGCACACGCGACTCTGATCGAACCGCATGCAGCTCCCCCCCAGAGGGTAAGATTAAAACCATAGCGACAAACAGAGTATGCGCTGCTGGTGGGTTATTTCTCGCGAAAATTTTGCATGTTTATTTTGGTCTTGCGCCGACTAAGTAATCACCCAACTGACAGCTCGAGACTTAAACTCTCTCATCCCCTGTGTCGAATAATGGATGAAGGATCGCGTGAAGTTTTGATGGTCCGCGCGAAGAAGACGTTTCGGCGGTAACGAAAATTGAAGTAGACGTGTTCGGCTAGGACGGTATTAAGAGAAAGAGAGACGAAATATTGGCGGCTGCCTTTGTTCGAGAGACGTTATTTGCTTCTCCGACTTCTTTTTCTTTTTCTTCTTCTTCCTCCCTCATTATGTGCTTTTCGCCCTTTTCCAGTGAGCTTATATAGACCCACTTTTTCATCTTTGTTTCTCCTGCTAAGCTCCACTTTTTTCACACGCTATACTCACCTTCTCCGACGTTTGCTCACTGTTTTCTCATTTGCATTCTCCTGCGGCCGCTTCTTGATATCCGCGCGCGTGTACTTACGGCTGACCTTCTTTTCTCTCTTTCTCTCGCAGGAAGCTTTTACTAACCGCTTCCGAGTATTTCTTAAAGACCGTATTCATTCTCATTTCTCCTCGCTTTCCTCCGCGCAATTCTCTCTTTCCTTTCCGCGAACTTTGAACTGGGCCGTCTGCTCCTGCGCTAAATCTCTCAATTTTCTTCTCGTGCTTATGGAATTACTGTCAGGCGTGAAATATTTTTCATATATTACGGTGTACGAGTTCCGCAAACGGTCGATTCTTTCCTCGGGTGATCGCCGTTACGATTGTTTTAATGCATCTATTTGACGCTCGAGTCTTATCGCAACCTGCACTTGTAATAACTCGAGCTTATCGCTGAATGCGTTGAGGGAATAGTGCAGGCCATTCCGCGAACATAGAATTTTACAGTAATGTCGAGTCCCGCCGAATGGAAAGAACTTGCCTCTTTTTCTCTCTGTCTGCAATGCTGATGTGCGAGATGCAATGTCATTTGCGAACAATTAAAAGGAAAGGGAAAGTTCAAGGATCTTCGTACATACACCTTCAAGTATGACACAGATTCTTATGTAGAAAAAGCTGCAATTTCGAGGAAAATTCTCGCGGCAGACACATGAGGGAAAACATAACAGAACTCGCCCTCTCTCTCCAGTCATATATAAATCAGCGAGAGAGTCTCGTCTTTGTCTGGGCCATCTACCAAATGGGATTTGTCTCTCAAGGGTGACGCTGTACTGCACGTCAAAAGGCCTCTCTCTCTCTCTCTCTCGCTCTCTTTCTCTTTTGTTCTCTATAGACGTTTCCATGATTAACACCACTAGTCATCCAGACTGGAATTTAACTACGAACGTCAAAAATCGAATCGCGAGCTCCGGCGGAGGTTTGTTTTCAATACCAAAGCATCGGGGGACTGGAATTTATGGAGACCGAGCGGGAGAGAGAGAGAGAGAGAGAATCCCTTCACCCTCTGGCGAAAATCCCTGTGGACTACCGCGCAGACGGCTGAGGTAGTTTTTTATTCTCCTCTTGCACGCCGGGAACGGTTCTATGAAATATTGCCCAGATTTTCGGTGATTAGCGAACCTTTCACCTCTGATTACCTATACTCCTCTTTGGCTAATAGTCCGTTGAGTAATGGCAGCCCGAAATATATATTTTCAATTTCGCTCTATTTATCGAAGCGCGTCAATTTTCATCGCGGCCAATCGAGTTTCCGTCGAGTGATCCCAGGGATAATTGTTGCAGCAGCGCTTAATCGACTTAACCTCAGTTTCTTTTAGATACCTTCACTCCATGCTTTCGCTCAGCGGCACGCAAAAAAACAAAGCTGTATGTGCTGTGCGTTTGTGTAGTACCTGTATGCGAGGTTCGTTGAGCGCGTAGCGATTTCTTGCTTGAGACAAAGCGAGTTTGCGGCAAACGGCCAAATTGGATTTCGCGCGCGTTTCCGCAGTTTTGCGTGCTCTCCGTTACGTGATGAATCGAGAGAGATTTCAGAAAAGCCTGGAATTGCGTTTCGCCGTAGTCCAAGCGTGAAAGCGATACTGTGTGTGTGTGTGTGTGTGCGTGTTCGTTGTATATGTTTCAGGCAACACAGCGTATCAGGATCTTTATTGTAAAGCTAAAGCACGCCGAGAAAAAAGGGAAAATATTTATCATTCTCTTTCCCAGCTTTGAAACCTTTTGATCAGCCACTTTCGGATTCATTCGAACGCGATACAGTCAGCGTTTACGGGCTGCTTTAACGCTCTCCTGGGACCGAGGGGGGCGAACAACTTTTTGCTAAGAACGCAAGGGTGAGCGTATTGCCGAAAAGTTTAAGGGTCGGGAGAGGGCTAATCTTCGGTGTCAAGGCGCTCGGCTGTATCTGATATAAACGTAAGCAGCTGCAGTGGCATCTACCCTTTTTCTGCGCGTGACACAATATAATCTATGACGAGATTAGCGTAACATACGTTCGGCGTTTTAAGGTTGATGTTTGGGGGCGATGGATGTCTATTAATCGGTGATGAGCGTTGAGATTTTTCGCGAGGGTGAGGTTTTTTTTCTCGCGAGTCAGGTTTGGGGTGTTGTAGTTGGGTAATAAGATTGACGAACGATGGGAGGGAGAATGAGTTCTTAAAGACTACGGAAATTACTGTCTAATCGAATAACTTAGATTTGCTTGTTATCAGAGTTTTTTTACACCAAACTTTTATGAACCTCTGCTGTTTAATGAAGCTTTTAATAAACTTTGGTACATTGCTTTCTCGAAGAGGCAATGGCGTGCTCATTGATTAATTCGATTGAGTTTTCTCATTCAAAAAGTTGAATTCATAAAAAAAAGAATCATTTCAAAAAAGAAAAAAAAATGGTTGGAATTCCACACACTGACGCGGACAACTTTTAAGGGGATGTCGGAGCTAGAAACATTGTTTTTTACTCCACACAACTTTTTAAATAAAGTTTGTGATGAAAAACCAAGACTAGAGCGCTATAGTGTTAAGTTTAATAAATCATTCTACCGAGAAAGAAAATGTCAATCAGACTTTAGCTTTTTAATATGCATTTTATTACTATATGTATTTTACTATATATAATTTAAATGTTCACGAATATAATGAACAGAGCACCATATGTCTAAGATTATCGAATCATCCCACGGAGAGGATCGATGTCGATCCGACTTCTATTCTTTTTTGGCATTTGAAATACTAAATACCCCGCGGCGGATTTGCAAAGCTTGTGCTTCGACATCCCCTTAAGGCTACTAAAATCTAACTTCCGGGATCACAACTACTCTTTTTAGGACAAAAAATTAACAAAAATATGTTCACATATCCAAAACGTTCTTTTTTGAAAAAACAGAAAGTTAATGCTGATTATTTTAAATCAAACGCTTCGAACGTTAACCACAAAACTCTAGCAAAAAAGGAGAAAAATCCGTAAAAAAAATCAATGAGTTTTCGCTTTCTTCGATTCCCTTTGAAAAGGATCCGTTGAGCTTGACATTGGTGTGTCGTGTCTCTCTGGCTTTGTCCTCTTCCCTTTAAGCTTCTCCCACGGGAAAACGTGACCGTCGCGCTGCAGTCCTCTTCGCTCTCGGTTTCCGGGCTTCGATTCTGCCGCGGGCCGCCCCATCGAGAGAGGGGTGCCTTCCATCGCGAAAAAAAAGAAGAGAGAGAGAGACGAGGAGGAGGCCGAATTGCCAAACGCACTCCTGCGGAGGGCCACTCGTCGCGGCGAAACAGCCGAGGGCGGAAAACGACGAAAAAGTACATCAAAAGCTGCTGCTGCTGCTTCCTTCACCGCTGATTATATGGCGGGGTGTGTACCCTTCGGTTGTGTGTATTTCCACGTAAAAGCGCTTGAGTGCTAGGCTAATCCTTCTGTCGATGCTAAATTTAAATCAATCTTTCGCTAAATGCTTGAGGTTTCACTTTACTGCTGGGGTATGAAATAGCGAACGAATTTTCTAGCGAATGTATGGTATTAATTAGAAAGTATTGTGTGAAGAGAGAGAGAGAGAGAGAGAGAGAGAGAGAGAGAGAAAGTGCGTTAAATTCCCCTTTACGCTTGCTGATGGTTTCAAAGAAGAAGGCGAAATGAAAGAGTGCAAAAAATTGCCTTGTATATGTATATAATTGGACGAGTCGACGATATATATACCCGACGATATATAAAAAAAGTTGCTCAAGCGCACGCATAGAGATCGGCGAATTAAATGAGTGATACACTACAACTCCTTTGCGCGGCTCTCTCTCTCTCTCTCTCTCTCTCTCTCTCGCGGCGGCAAAAGTAGCTGCTACTGCTGCTTTTTTGAAGCGAGCATTTTGCGCTGTGCTGCAACAGAAAGAAATATTGTAATTGCATATTTCCGCAAAGCAGGCCGGCTTCAAAGCTCGCGCGCGTTTTCTCTCTCTCTCTCTCTCTCTCTCGCCTCTTTTTTTTCATCTACTTACTCGACTGCTTGCTGCTACCACCAGTGCTGCTACAACCTTTCATGCAAATTGCTATCCGACTCTGAAAACTCCCCAGAACGAAACTTGCAGCAGCAGCTCGAATGGGTTTCTCGCCTCCTCTCTTTTCGGAAATTTTCTTCTTCCACTGCAAGCGACTCTTATCGAGTTCCCTTGCCTATTCAGAATTATTGCGCTTTCTGTACCTACTGATCGAAGCTAATTTTCCCTTTTCACGATAGAGAGAAAGAGGGTGAAAGGAAAAGACGGGGTATAGGCTAATTGCTCCGCGAATTTCATCGAGGGAGAGAAAAAAAGAACGTCTCTTCCGCAATGAATTGCGCTTTATCTTATCGATAGAGAAAGATATTTGAAGAAAAAGCTCGCTGCGTGTAAACAAAGAGCCGGAGATCGCGAGCATTAGCGTCGAAATATGTTTGCGCCTCCACTTCTTTGGAGAATAGCTGCTTCGGTGCACGCGACTCGCTTGGCTCTTATTAAAAAAAGTCCTCGTCGTGAGATTATACGAGGATCGTTGTAGCAATTACTCTGACTGTCGGTGCTGGCCATGCGTGACTCTGTGGGAGAGAGAGAAAGAAAACAGCTGATTTAAAGGCACGCGACCGCAGAGCTTATGCCGTGGGACACAGTTACTCTGATGTAGTTATGGGGGCAAGTCGCTTTCTTGACGTTTCAACACTCGGTTTATGATGATTCGTTTTATTTCTGTTTCAGGTAAGTCGACTTGCTATATATAACTATACGAGCGATGATAGACGACCGTACCTGGTAAGTGTATACAAAGTAACGATTAAGCATGAAAATGAGCAGTATTATTAATTCAGCCTAGTTCACCCTGAACGGAACAACTATAGTTAGTTTCGATAACCGGAAATCCCACGCGTCTTCTGCACAGTATCTTTATAATTGATCACGTATCTATACAAGTAGGCAAATAATTCAACGTCACGTGTCTTGATGGACCAGCGACTCTCCAGTATTTACTCTGACTGTTTCGCGCACAGAGAAAAGAAGCGAGGACTCGTCTCCCCCGTATATTTGCTCTGGAGAGAATCTCCCTGGCCTGACATATTAAATTTCAATCGATGTGTCATCCATGGCTCCCGGCAGCTCGTCTTTTCTTTGCCTGTGTCGTCCCTGAAGTCGCGTGTCGCTGGGGACGAGCAGCAGTGGAAAGAGTAGCTGCTCTGCTAATGGGAATCTTCTTCTCGCGCTGAGAGTCTCGTATATGAAACTAGAGACATAGATGATGACAGAGTGCGCGCTAGCTTTAAATCCTCTTTTCTATCCAGGCGTATTAATATTTATAGACGTATTGGATGGTCCGTAGACTTGTTGGATTAGATGATTGAATTTCACGGAACAATAAATGAATAGCGGCGCGTGGCTATAATCCGCGTACACGTTGTTAGTGTGATTAAATTTAAAAACTATCTGTCGGGAAATTCAGCCGTTATGTTATTCGAAATATTCATATTCGCTTGTCAGTTCAGCCACAATGAAGGTTATTGGGGCATAGCAACTTGTTCCCGCTCCTGTATACATTACAATAAACAGACAACTTCTATAACCATCCATCCAACCATTAAAAATATGCGTAATATATTTCCATATGTGACGCGCGAACTTTCCCAGAAATTTATAGCAGTCGTATTCCCGCGTACGACTCGTACCACCTTTTCACCTCCGGAGACGCGCAAATGATCGATGCCTCCGTCGTCATCGTTTCTTTTCAAACTGGAACGTGCTATAGCGAAAGTTATCGGCGGCTTTACGCTTTATTAATATTTTCCCACCAGATCCTCCCACGCGAACGTTATTTTCCCGTACAAAGCTACGAACGGATTCAAAGACACGTACCTGATCGAAGAGTCAGAGTCCTCTGATGGTAGCAGCGTATACATCGGATTAATCGATGCACGAGATTCAATAGGAGAGAAGGGGATCAAAGGGTTCATTTTAATTCGACGACAATCGACTGGATTCCCGCATCTCCATATTATACGCGCCGCTTGATTGAAGCTTCTCTGTCGCCTACTCTCTGTTCCTTCCAAAGGAACTACTACCTACTGCTACCATCACCCGAGGGTCTCAGTAGAGCAAACGCCTGTTTCAATCTCTTCCTCACGCGAATTTGAACACACGCAGCGCGCGTGATATATGTTATATACTTTTTTTACCAACACCAAAATCGTCGCGCTAACTAGCTTTTGATGTTCCTGGAAAAAAACGCCCGGCGCCGTCTTTTTTATCGTTAAGACACTCGAAGTGATAGCGCCGAATCTAGCTCTTTCTCACTCTCTCTCTCGCTTGCACCGAATCGCGGAAATGGCTTTAACGGCCTGAAAACAAGATCCTGGAAAAGCTCTCCGCCTAATGCAGCCGTCTGGCAGAAACTCCTTGCGTCATTCCGCTTCCTTTTTCCTGCAGCCGCCCGCTTATACGTCTGTTATTTATATGCCATATATATACACACAAAAGCACTTCGTTCGTCATAGCTGCGTGTTATTTTTTTCCCACCCCTCAAAGATGTGTATTTTCACGAACGCGATTTCCACAGCGATTTCAATCAGGCAAATCGAGTCATCAGAAATAGAGAATAAAAAAAAGAGGATAACTTTGAAAATCGGGTATGCAGCGGATGGTCGCAGAGCTTTAATTATTACGTCACGTAGTACTCGCGGCCAACTTGTCGATGAAGCTTTTGAATTCGAGGCTTATAGAGTTTGCGTTAAGCTAACTCGATAAGAAGACGCTGTCCGATCGATCGGAAGGAGTATAATTTTCAACGATTATATGTTTGCGATGGAATTTTTTTATTGGGCAAAAGCCTATATAATACTTCCCCGTCATACAGCACGGAGAGTGAGAGAGAGAGAATAGCGGCTATAGGTTCGCAAGAAAGTTACAAGCTGTCGGGGTAAAGATCGATGGAGGCGTCGTTAGGAGATATTTCGCATTAGCAGAGTCGCCCCCGAATTAACCTTCAGCTACGCTCGTATATCTCCCACGCTACATTAGACATCGTCGCTTTTTTTCTCTCTCTCGCGTCGCGATAATTTTCCCGCGATGACTTTAAAGCTTTGTGGCGCGGGATATTCGAGAGACTTCTACGTCATATATGGAAGCTTCTTTGCATGCGTATACACACATGTATATATATATAAAAGGGGGGGAGGAGACGTCTTTCTTCCGTGCAGTCGCACTCGGATTTTCCGGTTCCTTCCTTCCTTCCTTCCTGGGAAATTGGACGAGCTTTATGATTAGACTATGACGTGGTGTCTCTTTATCCCCCGAGTTACTTGTTCACTCGTGCGCGCGCGCGTATTTTGAATTTCAAACGTCGTGGCGCGCGCGGAAATTGCTCTTCTTCAGCCCCTGCGGCAATCAGCGTGTATATACGAGTTATTTATTTATTTATTTGGAAGAGACCGCGTCGCGTATAGTACACGTATATCTATATATACACGTCAGCATTGATTTTTGCGATGTTCACGCTTGAATTTTCACGGGCGAAGAGAGGAAAGACGCCGCCGAAGGCGCTGATGGCTCCTATAAACAATATGGTAATGGAGCCGGCGACTGTTTTGCTTACGGTATAATTATGCTAATTCATTTGCAAAAGCCGGCAAACTTCTA
Organism: Muscidifurax raptorellus; assembly: GCA_020010945.3. Lineage (NCBI taxonomy): Eukaryota > Metazoa > Arthropoda > Insecta > Hymenoptera > Pteromalidae > Muscidifurax > Muscidifurax raptorellus. Next base: position 11,758,745 of record CM052079.1, on the reverse strand, counting down.
GTTCGTTACTCTCTCCGGCATCTCTCTCTCTCACTCTCCTCGTTTCTTGCTTAATCGTGTGCGAGTTTCGCAGCAGCGCTGGGCCGAAGGTAAACGCGCCCACGGGCGCAAAAATCTCTCCCTGTTTATAGTTTAATCAGGCCGAGTGACGGAGTTGCGTGTGCTATATATATAGAGAGAGGGGAAAAAAGTTTGCATGTGTGCGCGCAGTGTTCGCCGGAGCGATTCGTCCGCGGCGGGTTTCGAAGAAAAACACCCGCCGCGAATTTCGCTATACTTTACATATTCCCGGGCTTTTGTTCATCCGCGGATGCTCGCGTACTCAGTATTCTTTCTCCGAATCAAAAGACATCTCCAAGTTTTTCCTATATAGTATGTACATATAGGAATTGTTAAGAAGCATAATATTATCGATCGTTATGTATAAATCGGTAATGGAGAGCATCGTCGGGAAACGACGTCAGGTAGACGCGATATAGGTTATAACGGCGCGTTAACTTTATATAGGCGGCCGCGGCCATCCATCCATCTATCGTCCGTTCGCATGAATATATATTGCGATATTAACTTCCGTGGCTGTGCCTTTATGATGGCGTATACGCGAAAGAGCTGTGCCCACACACGTGCGCGAAAGATCAGCCTTATGTTAATTACCGGCTCGAAGCTAGAGACGCGCAACAATAATGCAAGTCGTGTCCGTCGATGGAAAGTTTCGCGTTGAATTTCGACACACATAATGCGAGATCTCGTCGCAGATGAGGAACTAAAATTCTCGCAAGATCGAGTCGTGTTAAATTAGTCGTGTGCGGTGCTCGTAGCCTATTTGGAAATAAAGCAGTAGCCGAGTTATATACTCAGCAGCTCTCTCTCTCTCTCTCTTCTAGGGATATTTGCATAGGTAATTGGCTCGGCTGTAGAAGCGCCAGTTGTTGCTAACTGAATTGGCTTTGCTGCGCTGATTTTATTTCGTTCTATTTTTACCGGCGCCGCCGACTAGCGATTGCCGGGATTTTCACCGCCTTACCGCCCCCGCGATATATATTCCAATTTCCCGCACTTTTTTCCGACTGAGACTGCTGGTCGACCTACCACCTACGTATACATATATATACACGATCGAAACTCGTTCGTGATTCCGTGTTTATACACGTGATTGCCGGACAGTTTTCGCGCGCTCTATTATTCAATCAAAAATTTTATTCGCCGCATACACATTTTTTTTAATCACACACCTCTCGGCCGCGCGTGAATACATGCAGGACGTCAGCTCGAGAGCGTATTATGTGTGTATATATATATGCAGTATATTGTCAAATTATATGGCTGCTGCACGCGCGGGAAACTTTAAATTGAGCTTAATCGTTCAGTCAGTGGGCTAATTCAGCCCAGTTAATTTATAGAAAGCTGCAACTGCAACTCGGAATTAGGAAGCCAGAGATGCGTGTAGTTTCCCCCGGCCGAAATTGCTAGATTTTAGTTTCCACTTCTCTATACACTATACCGCGCGCTGCTGCACTGTGTAAATCAGCGGATCTGTTTTAATGCGACTTCAGCGCATTCATACGCTTTTACATTTCAAATGAAACGGGTGTAATATGCGGCTCGCGAAGAATATCGTCCCTCGCCTTACCTGATCATGCACCCTCGTGTATCCACGCCGCGAACGAACAATTTTTACGCTTCAGAATATATATATATATATATATATATATATATATATATATATATATATATATATATATATATATATATATATATATATATAAACGCGTGCGCGCGATTCCCCAAGCTTGTATCGAAAACAGCATTTTCCACCTCTTCCCTCTCGAAAATTCCCGCTCTAAACGAATATGTCAAAAGCTCCGCTCGCCCGCGCACGTATACATATCGAAGAAAGCTCTGGCACTTTTTTTTCGAATGCAAAAATTCGATCCCCCGGAACGAGAGAAAAATCTCGTCTGCTAGCTGCGCATTGTTCGCGCTTCCGCTACGCATATTCGCTTCTCACGCGCTCTCGACGAGATCGCAACAGCGAGATAGCTTCGCCGCGAGAATAATCGCGCGCGCTGGTCCAGTGCGCGGGCGAACAATTGCCGGGCTCTTTGATTCGCGTTGCAACTACTTAAACTCAGCGTGTTTCTACGCGGTATGTCTTTTTTGCGTCCAGAAGAGAGCGCAATATAAGTTTATTGTATAAAATTCTAGATCTTTGCAGCCGCATCGTCTGATATGTATATATACGTATACTGCATATATGATTCGAAAAAGCTCTGGATCGTAAAAGCCAGAGAAGAGAGGGCGTGCTACTCTCAAAACTACGCAGTTTTTCTCGAAGAACAAGCCCGCGGACCTGTAAATCCCGATGGCTTCTTCTTTTTTGCAGCACCAGCAGCAGCAGCGTATACGTAGGGTGGCCATATCCTCTATATAGCGTGTCGCTGCAGAAAGGGTGAGCGAGAGAAGGCTATTCAGGTGCGTATAACGCGAAGCGGGGGGATAACGGCGTCTTCGGTAATGCCCCGGCGAATAATCAATGCGTCCCATTGTGCAGCCCTGGGCGGAGCTATACCCGACACTACCACACCAGCAGCAGCGGAGGAGATAAATGTGCCGCGAGCTAACTTCTTCTATCCCTTTCTCTTCTCTCTCTCTCTCTCTCTCTCTCTCTCTCTCTCTCTCTCTCTCTCTCTCTCTCTCTCTCGATCCTTTACGAGTGTGTTTTGCGCGCTTATCGAAATTCCATTTTCCGCGCGCAGCGCGAGCTTTGACGGCTTGTTTATTTTTCCGCTGACGCTGCGCGGCGTCGTCCCTTTTCTTCTTTTGGAATATTATTAGACGCGGCCAGCGCACACCTATGGCCTGGTTTTTTTTGTTCGTCCGTTGCGAAATGCACGCGTTTGTGATTACGAAGAGGTGCGATATATTTTCCTGGCGCGTTGCGACTGCGGCAAAAAATTTGCTGGAATTCACATATTTCATACTGCAGCAGCGGTAGGGGAGCGACCGAGATGTTATTATGCCACATTTTCTTGATGACCTTTCGCGTTTCTGCTTCCTTGACACACACTCTTGTAATTAATCATTCGAAATGCATTATTCTATAAGAACATTTTTTTTCAGGCAACATCGACCCGAGCGTTATATATCGACGGTATATTGTCTCAGCGCAATAAATAACATCCGCGAAAAATTTCACGAGTATATACGAGAGCTGAGCGCGACAGCTTATGCATAGGCTTTCGAGAAATATTTAAAATTTACGATAAAAATGCTGAAGCATATGCTCGCGCAAGAAAATATATAGGTTGCTCGGCTTTATTATCCCGTACGCGAGAGAGCTGCCCGAGGTCAGCTCACAATGTAAGAAATACACGTCGGGGCGGTTCTCGTACCGAGTCAGTCCCGCAGATCGAGCAAAAGATTTAGGGTCTTGCTGCTGCTGCTGTTTTGGTGCTAAGAATTTAACGCATTACCGGCGGGAGAGAGAGAGAGAGAGAGAGTCGCGAGTTAATATTGGGCGGACAGGGCTCTTAAATCTGCGCGCGATGACTCTTCCTTCCGATAGATATATATATGCAAGCGAACAAAAGCGATATTTCAACTTTTAGAAGCTCTCGTGTTTTAACGCGCGCTATAGCTCTAATTAGAAGAATACATTATAGAAAGTTGGGAAATCCATATTTCGGGTGCATCAGAGTATATGTACATGTAGATCTCTAGTCGAGTTTCTCAATGTTTTGGTTGCCGAAACGAAAACAGGATTTCACACTATCCGGGCCGGTTGTGTCGCCTCCTTATTTACACTCCATGAAACTGCAGTTTCAGCTCTCTATATACATACACACACACACACACGAATAGGAGAGAACACACTCTGCATCGGCAGACAATTTTCAACTCGCGTATATAACTACGTTAGAGCTTTCCCGGACGATAATAATAAAGATTCATCAGTGAGAGCTGAAGCAACTTCCTTAAGCCTGGAATAGCGAAGCAGTTACGTGGATATAATTTTGCAGCATGAGATAGGGCTGCTGCTGCTGCTGGTGGTACCGCTGCAGCGTTGATTAGTGTATCGAGTGAGCCGATCCGCAGAGTCAACGTCCTAACGAGCTAAGTGGTTTGTTCGCTCGACTCGGACTGAGCTATGCGAGCAGCAGACCAGCCGACTCATCCACCTTATATCGCTCCAGCCTGTGTGTACACGCGCGCGTTCGCTTCACTTGACCTACTTTTCCACAAAGCAAATCCCGGTCTCTCTATCTCACTCTCGCGATGCATCTTTTTCTATACTGTGTACACCTCTGTCGGTATTCATCCATTGTTTCGCACGATCGGAGCTGGCTTGACGTGACGCCAAATGAACTGTCAACGCTAGTTGGGCAAACTCCCTTGTTGCCGCTGAGAGAGATGGAGTTGTTACAAGTTACTTTCCCATTTATCATGCTTTCTCTAGTAGAAAGACTTTCGGCGAGGGCCGATTGACAGGTTTGCGGATAGGACGGAATTTTTCTATTTTATACGCGGAATTGGAAGATATAAGGAAAGAGGGTACGTATAATGTTAATCGGATGAGAGGATGATTTAGCTCGGGAGGACACGACTCGCGCGTATGTATGTATATGCCTAGAACACAACGATGCACCGTGAAACTTGTAATTAGGTCAATACCCGCAGTTGGGGCTAACTTACTAACTAATAGCCAACTAGCCGTATAGATCAATATTCTGCAATAAAGAACATTTTCCATCTACTTTGAATGGAGATTGATGCTTGTAATTTATTGACAAAGGGAAAGTTCATTCCACCTAATGCCGTTGCTGCTGCTGGAGAATATAACTCGATTTGTTCGAAATATAATCTCCCTGATAGAATGATCGATAATGCGAGCGATAATGTAAAACGAATTTTCAACCGGAATACGAATGACTAATTCATATCCCAAAGCAATCTACGCATTACACGCCGTCATTCGTTGATTTTAATTTACAATCGAAATGACTGATTTCTATTGCCCCGCGCGCAATCAATTCGCGGGTATTCTCGTGTGTGCGCGACGATTTAGTTCGGCCATAAGTTCGATCCGTGTAATCGGGAAAGCTGTCAGTAAGGCCAAGGACTTTGGAGGCACACAATCTTCTGGCTGAGAATAGGAAGAGAGAGAGAGAGAGAGAGAGAGAGAGAGAGAGAGAGAGAGAAAGAGATAGATAGATCGAGAAAGTCCTATAGCCACGGGGCTTCGGCAAGTGGGAAACTTTACGGTGCATTTGCTAGTTACTTTTGGACTTTCTTCACGACTCGCCTCCTCTCTCTCTCTCTTTTTTTTATTCTTCCCCGTTTCTTCCCATTCAACCCCCCGATTCACTTACAAGCAAGTTTTATTCGCTCGCAAAGTTACGGTGTCACGCCGCTACTCGGTCGATTATGCAAGAGCGACCCTTTATATACCTTCGTTGTTTCTGCCTTACTTTTCTCTGTGTACCCTTGTGTTAATCTTCCGTCGCCTCTGCTTAATGCTAGCGGGATTTTTGTTTTGACAGTGGATATACACGTAGCTCTCGTGTCGCGGCTTTTTATATTCCTCCTGGATGGTCTCGTAAAAGGTTAACGACCCGAGTAAGCAGATAAATTCTCTGCGTGTTGTTGCACATTCCGTCTGGGAGCTTCGTAGAAAAAAAAATGCTTCTATATCTTCGATTTTATACAAGGAAAACGTATAGTTACACTCGGGTTCGCTCGATTTTTCCATGGGGGATAAAAAGAGCTGTAGCAGCGTCTCACCTTAAGCTGTAAACGGCCAGAAGTTTTCGCTCGACTACGTTAGGTATATGGCTTGGACATTAGCCCCTGGATCTCTTTTTGCTAAGCTCGTGACTTTATACACCTGAACATGCGTTGCATAACGAGTCCGGGAGTCCATGTGCCGGAAAACGCGCTATACTATACATACCTATGTAGGTTCGGAATCGCGCCGTGAAACAGAAACTTGCCTCGTTCGCTTTTTCTTATTTCGGAGCGCAATTTTTTCGCTGCACATATTCGATTATTAAAACAGTCGCATATCCGTCGAGAGTCGTTTGCACGTCGGTTCTGTAGTGATCCGTTATGGCTTTTGATGTTCGGCGGCAAGACAAGGCGATTACTCTCCGAGAGTCAGAGCGAACTTGGCAACTTCCATCCCCTTCGGGGTATACCGCTCCTTGTATATATATATATATACATGTACATCAGCGGGTCAGTTTGCGTCTGTGGTCGCTATTCGTGCAATTTTGTACTTCACCATAACGCGGTGGCCGGTAATAAGTTGCAAGCCGTACTTTTGGCGCCGGACGCCGCTAATGACGACTTTCCCAGCTAGTTATACGAGTTCGCGCGCCGCCGCCACCGTACATATATATATATATACAACACTATACTGCAAAGGAAAATTGTGGTTTGCTTAAATTCGCTGCACGCGGCTAATTTAAAGTTTTTTCTCTCCCGACTCTCTTTCTCTCCGAAAGAGAGTGCGATATTCCACTTTTAAACTACTGCCGCGGAGGCTGTGTGTGTATATATATGGCTCTTATGCTAATGCGCAAACTAACGCACGCAATTTGCTCTCGGCAACAACAACCTGCTAAGCTTGCACAGCGCTGTTTTTTTCTCTCGCGCGCTCTCTCTCTCTCTCTCTCCCTCTCTCGTATTCTTTTCGCAAACTTTGCAGAGTGGAGGAACTAATACTACCGGCTTCAAATCTGCTTTTAAATGTGCGTGTGTGCAGTGTTCGCGAGTAAGAGATAGATAGATAGAGAGAGAGAGAGAGAGAGAGAGAGAGAGAGAGAGAGAGAGAGAGAGAGAGAGACATCTCAAATTCAAAAGAGTAGCTAAAGTACACTACTAGGCTGAAATCCATCTTCCGTCCCTTCTGGTAATGAATCATTAATAACACAATAGGCGTCGGATTTACCATCAACATCTTCGCTCTCTCGGCCCTCGCCTATTCAAATCAGCTAATAATACCGCAAACTTCATTCGGTAATGTTCCGCTGCGCGTCTCGAGAGGAAAGGGGCTGTAGGAATAACTTGGCGTTGAAGACGAGGGTCTCTCTCGAATCCTTATATACGATATCTCTCTCTCTCTCTCTCTCTCTCTCTCGTGGTTATAGACTAGCCGCCTCCCGCACTGCTATTGTTTATAGGCTTTATGTGAATCCACACAACTTTATCCCAAGCGCTTTTGTTCAGCCGCACTGAATCGATATATATATACGTTACTGTACGCGCGGCTGAATTAAGCTTTTGTTGAACCCGATATTTTGTAGTGAAAAATAAAAAGAAATTTGGAACATCTCGACGCAGCGGGAGTGAGTGAGTGAGTGCGAAACGAATCTGCAATAACACAACGGTACAGGAGCAGTGACCTTGCCGGTATCGAGTGTCGCGCGTCGCGTGTCCACACTTTCCGAGAGCGAGGGAGAGATCCAAGCTCTACAATAAAGCGAAGCGCGTAAAAGGAGCAAAATGCGAGGAGGAGAAGGAGGATGGAGAGAATGAGAAAGAGCGGACAAAAAAAATGCAAAACAGTAGCTTTTCGGTGCAGCGTGCGAGCAGTCGTGAGAAAGGGAAATCCGATCGCGCGCGTCGAGTTTCGGATTTCTCGAGTGCATTGGCTGCTCGCGAGCAAATTAATTTACGCCTCGCTTGTAAACTCGAAATTGATTGCTTCGGACGCGTGTTTTCGCTCCTATACTGAATTATCGCTTCAATTAGGATTAGGCTTTTTGAGCTAGCCTGCAGATGATGGTCAAGCCATGAGACGATCGTCTGTATGTATAATGTGACGAATTGAGCAGTCTAGAGGGCGCTGCTGTACGACGTCCTTTTCGATCAATCACCCGCAGCCATATATATTTATTTATAGGAAAACGCCACCACCGCAATACCCTATTGAAGGATGGAAGAGTGAGGAATGCGAGCAAGGTGTGTGTGTGTGTGTGTACATATATAGGACCATTGGGGAAAACGGTTTATCCTGTGTATACTTAGAGAGTAAACGTGGGCAGGTTGACGGAAGGCGAGTATAGCGCGAGAGAGAAAACGTCGGTGGAATGTAATTGAAGGATCATTTTTCAGCGCGAGCGATGGTTTTACCCACGGGGGAAGGCATTTGTTGGCGACTAGTCAAGTTTACGATTGATGCTTGCCGAATGTGTATTCGATGGTTTCGTCGCGCGATATAACTCTTCTCTCGTATACCATATAATATATTCGATCGAATTTGTATTACGTTTACAGGCATTTTGAAGAAACGCTGCGCTTGCGCGTTATACGCACACACACACACACACGCGCGCATATATATATATATATTCAATCGAGTTGCGCGCACTGCACGACTTTGGAATCGTAACTCTCAGAGTCACGTGTAATGTTGGCGAAGTCTCTGCGCTAAACATTTAATAGCCGCGATTCCTTGCTCTGGAAGAAAAATCAGTTTCACTCGACTCGTGCCTGGAATTCCAAGTATCCTCCTCCTTTCTTGCCAACAGCGCACGCTTTTTTATTGCGATGAGTGGCGCGCACTGCTGTATCAAATTTATACTAAAGCTACCTACCGTCGATTTCTTCAGACCCGAGGAAACTTTCAACGAAATTATTAAAAACAATATCTCCACTCGGGAAATTCACGTATACATCCAACTTACATAATAATGTAGAGCTTGACGTTTGAGCTATTTGCCGTTATATGTCCAAAGGGTATACAGCGATGCAGGTCATGTTGTATAAGGCCGGTCAAAAGCCGATGCTAATTAAGACGCATCGGCTGCGGAGAGCCGAGGCTGTGACGAAGGGAACCCGGATTAAGCGGCAGACTGTGTGTGTGCGCGAGAGATGCAAGATTAAAATGATTTCCCACACTGCGGCGGCGTTGATGGCGTTATTTGAGCGAGAGATAAAAAAAATGTTTGTATACCGCCGTTGCGATGTGCGGACGATTATTATATGAGGAGCCGTATTTAATGAACGAGATAGACGCGCTCGAGTCTTCGTCGAGTATAACGAACGTGAGGCCGAATAATGTATGCTGATAATTAGAGTATGCTTTCATGATTGTGAATTCATCATCAAATTTTATCAAAGCATTGTATTTTATTCAGTCCCGCCCTGCAATTTTATTATTATTATAATTTAGCTGAACGTATAAGGTTGTATTTTTTTAATTTTAGTTGAATATAATCCTGGTAGAGTTGGTAACGACATATTAACTAAGAATAAGCTAATTATAATCAAGTTAGGTAAGTTTTAGCTAAACGAGATCGATCTACAAAAATAAACGCTTATACCCTGGTAGAAATCGCAACCAATTATAACCCAAGAATAAGCTTAAAAGTGTCGAATTAGCTTAGCTTAGCTAAGAATATTGGGTTATAATTGGCTTACAGCGACATCGTTTTAAAACAAGAATAAGGTTATTTTAAGCTATTGCTTTTAAGAAAGGATATATAACCTTAAATGTTCATCTTGGAAATTACGAAGTGTCAAAATGACAAAAAATAGAAAATAAGACACCTCATAACATTTTATAACTCCTTAATTTGTTGAAAATCAAGTGAGATATTAACTTTAATTTTATCTAATAATTGGTATAATTTAAAAATTATAGACAATAGCTCATATAATTATGAACAATTAATATATTCGATAAAACCTACTACATACGTATTAAAGCCAGAAAAGAGAGAAAAAACAGTTTTTTACTTAAGAAATATGTATACCGAGTTGTTAAAAAAGCAAAACCTTATTGAAGTCTTAGCCAAGTTTGACTTAAATGTTTACATTAAAATTAAGTAAAAATAAAAATTGACCTTTCAACGAATATTTTTTTCGTTAAATTTCTTCCATGTAACGAAGAGATATTATACTACAAAGCAAACACGAGGCGGTGATTTGTTTCGCAATTACGACGTGACTTAACATTTTGTAAAAACACTCTCGAGGTTGAATTTAACTCCGAGGGGTAGTAGTCACGCTGATGCTGACGAGAGAGATGCGCAAACACACTGAAAAATCCTGAGAGTCGTTGCGATCCCCGTCGGGCCATTAGTCACTTGCCCCGCGGACTCGCTCCGCAAAAAACTGCTTCCAGCTTTACCTTCAAATGAATATTTAGAGTGTTGTAGCGCGCGCCGAGATTTCATTTCGTAAAACGCCGTGTGTTCTGAGAAATATATTAATTTTCCCCGTGAAAATAGCACTAGCATATAAATACTCTCTATTATTTCATATTCTGCTTGCTTTTTCCCAAAGTCGTCCGGGATCCGGTTTCGTTTAATAATACAACGTGCGATAACGTATTAATATCGCACAGTGGAATATAGTCCTCGAGAGATAATTAATGCCGAAGCTTCGACTTGCCTCGCATAATTGCGTTTGTGTTTCGCTAATTGAAATGCTTATATATGTGTGTATGTGGGCAGGTGGGGGGGGGGGGGGGGGTATGGCTAAAAAAGCGCCTTCTATGCTTCGATTAGTATCGAAGTATGTATTCGCCGGTCTTTCTCGACTGGTGATTTAAACGAGCTTTCAACTGGTAATTTTATTTTAAAAACAGCTCGAAGCTATTTCTCTCGATATGGGTCTGAAACAGCTGACTGCTATTGCGCGCTCTTTCTCCGCCGTATACACACACTGTACTCTGCCTCTCTCTTTCTGGACATAACAGTAACAATAATAATAATATAGCTAGAAATTTCATTAAGCTTTTCCTAAAATAACGAAAATGTTTCGGTGTGCGTTCTGTTTGCTCGAAACTTTTCAATTGTGAATGCTCGGCGATATTCTCCTTTTTTCTCCCCCCTGCAAACGTGAAAGGAAATTGCATGATAAAAAATAAGTCGGTTTTAATGAAAATCGTATAATACATCCGATGCGTCTTGAGGCATTTAATTAAATTCTTGGCGCGCGGGATTCAAAGAAAAATTAAGGTTTCGTTGAAAGTGTAGCATTGTCCTTTGACCCAGTGAAGGCGAGAAACTCTCATAAAATTCGACATCTCCTGCACATTGAAGGCCAAACAAAATTGCATCTCGAGCCACCGACCACCGGTATTAATTGCCACAGCAAATATAAGCGAGCGACACTTTTATCACGAATCCCTTAGGGAATACCTCGCTGCTGGTGCAGTAGCAGCATTAACCTCTATCTCTCATTGGTATTTCAGTGCGCTCGGGGCAATTGTCGATTTCCTTGAGAGATAAACGATATACCGCAATATCCGAGAGCTTCTCTCTCCCGTACTCCCGTGCGCATCTCGAGTTGGTCCTGATTTTACACAACGTTGCGAGAGATCCTCGATGCAAGAGAGAAAATCGAGGAAGCAAAGTTTTGTCTTTTATTACGGCTCGAAAAATATATATTCGAAAGAGAGCGAGTATGATCGATGCGTTCGAGAGCCATCGCATTATACGCGGGAGAATCGATCGGCGCTGCGTGACTGATAAAGAGCAAAGTCAAACACATGAATCGACGGTAGGCTGCTGCTGCTGCTGCCTGAGCACCCCAGATAAGGATTCGTTATATTTACTGTGCGCGAGGAGGAAAGCTCCTAGCAAGTATATTTGTCGGGCGTCCTGTGATCGATCGGTTTCTTCCCCAGACGTTATATAATATCATACATTATCAAAATATTGCAATTCGATTATTTTGCGATCATAATACTGGGGTTGTAAAAAAAATTTATTCAATTTTAATTTTTGTTTTTGCAATACTGGCGATTTTGTAGAATTCGTTCGAGCTTTATAGCCAACGTTTATCCTTATCGCAGAACGGAAAGAGCCTTGTTAAATATTTCTCTGCTTTTTATCATTATTGTTATTTAAAATCCGAGCTCTGCTCTCAAGAATACAAACTTTCCTTCCCCTTTCCCATGTCGCAAAGTTCCGGCATTGTGAAGTTGTTCTCTCGCGGCAGCAGCAACTATTATGATCCAGATATTTCTTTCGCGCACGAGTTATACGTTGCGCGCGCTTGTACAGCTCCTCGTAAGAAACTTCGTTTTCCGCCCGTCGCATAATCGAGTCGAAGGAATTCGAATTTACATAAGGACGATTGCGTCGTTCCACTGCCGAAGTCAATAGCGCTTTCTTTTCGATTATTCGCTACTGTCAGGAGAGAGAGTAAAACGCGATTTCGAGCGAGCTTTCAAAGACATGCCATTGTTGACTTCCGAGCGTTTATATTCGTTCCAACGGCGTTTGAAACGAAGTTTGCCCGGAGGGTATATATAGTATGGGTAAAAAAATGTACACGACTGTCTATCAGACGCGGTGGATGATAATTAAACTCGATCGTCGAGCGATATACACATTTCTAGTATACAATAGATAATGGAAGAAGGCGCGCATGTACACACAAGCGTAAGCTTACGTATTACCCCGAGAGCAGATCACGAGACGTTCGTCGCCGCTGTATACATCTCTCTACAGCCGGCAAAAGTTTCCCGCTAAAGCGTCGCGAAGCCGTTACGGGCCGTTGCGGAGCAGCGTCGGGTCTATCTCTCTTTTGGCTCCGACACAACGTTCGCCAAGGTTGAGAGAGAGAAACCCGTCGTTTATGCAAACTCGACCACTGCGCATACACAGCTAGAAACTAAAGGCTAATTTCACATTAAAATTATTCTCCCCTTTAACGCAGTCCGACAAAAACACAGCGACGCCACCTAGCGGTTAATAATGCAAAATAATTCATTTTCCACGGACGAAACTTGAGACACGCCGCCGATAGAAATTATTCATCCGTTCTTTATCTTATTCAGCTCTCCCTCCCCCCTCTCGTGCGCACAGTAGAGGCCTTAAAATTTTATCTTTCAACTTTTTACATTACACCCGCGCTTATATCCAGCCCTTTCTCCGCTGTCGGAAATGCCGCGCAACTCAAGGCGGGAAACCATAAATTTTTCCCGCTCGCGCGCTCTTTCTCTATTTTAGCGAGAGAGAAAGCGCAAGCAGAGCATTATATCCTTCGGAGGGAGAGGGAAGAATTTGACTCTCGCTCTTGTGATTTCGTCTTGCTCTCTCTCTCGCAAGCTCTGCTATAATGAAAACTTGATCCCAGCTTTTATATCCGACTTTGTGTGTGATGTTATATCGGTTTTTTACAACTTTGCCTTACTGCGGCGACGGGGCGAATATCGGGTCAGCGGAACACTCATTTTTTACTGTATACCAAAATCCTTGCTCGCTTTGATTAAGGTTATATATGCCAATGCGTAGCAGCAGTATAGCACTTAATTTTTAAAGCGTACGACGTAAAAATCGAAAAGAGAGAGAGAGTCTTTGTACGGCGTTTGAGAGAGGAGATGAAACGACTCGTACGGGATTATCCTGTCGTCATTGTGTCGTTTGAGCTCTTCGATTCTGTCTGTTTCTGGTGGCTCGTGTTTACGGAGGCTCGTATAGTACACCAGCACTGTCCCTCTCTCTTACGGTCCTTTTGCGTCAGCTGCTGCTTTGAATCAATCTTTGCCGGCGTTTGACGACTAACGACGCAAACCTTTGAAATTTTCATTGGCGAAACGAGTGTCTGGCTCGTTTATTATACATATACGCCAAGGGAAAGTCCCCGTTGGTTGCGCGTCGAAAATCTCTGGCTAATTCGAGCTAATGAAAAAACAATGTGTACAAAACGTATACGACATAAATTTTCGAAGAACTGCGCCGTTGTTTTTGCTCGGGTTAAAAATTCAAATTTTATTCGCCCGCGCGCTATATAAAAGCGCATAATAGCGCAATTCATCAGGACCCTAAGCTCGCGCTTTTTCATCGGAACTTTGAGATTCCGCCGAGGGGGCTGCATCACCGCAGCAGCGAGTTTCGGAGGGAGTCCGCGCGAAAAAGCGACGCTGTGCGCGGAGAGAAGAAGGACAAGAATGTTGATTGGCCTCAAATTGAATCTCGTCCATTCATCACCTGGCTCTGTGTGTGTGTGTGTCTTTGACGCAGGTGGTGCGGTGCGACCCTCCGTCTTTGATTCTTATACGTGCACATATAATACATGTATAAATTTATCGTAACTTTTATTTTTACTCGAGTTTATATTGCTTAAAATATTAATGGTATATTTTTCACACGCGAGAAAGTTCATGCACACGACGCGGGAGAAAATCTCTTGCGGACAAGCTCCGAGTTTCCACAATTCTTCTCTCGCGTATAATAGAACGTAGCGCCGCTGCTGTGTTGAGGGCATTTGCATTTTAAGTTGCTTACTAACAACGCTCTACTCTGTTCCTCGTCTGCGCTTCAGATGCGACTCTCCGGCTCTACTCGGCTTTATGGATATGTGTATATTTTAAAAAGCCGACCTGACGAGAGGGACTAAGCTGCCGCACACTGTATCGAAAAACATGGCGGATTTCAAAATAATATTAAAAATCATTTAATCGCGAATTACGCGTAAGGCAACGAGCACGCGCCGCCACGTTCAAATTTCAAACGAGAGCGCGAGCGTATATAATGGAGTCATCCTGTAAAATCCGAATTTTTGCCGAGAGAGAGATAGAGAGAGAGAGAGAAAGGGGAGTGAAATATAGCTGTGGGTTTTTGGAATCGCGCGTTATAATAGCCCGAGGCTGGCAGAGGCGCGGAAGGAAGGAAGGAAGCAGACGGTAGAAGACTACGGCGCAGACGTTGCATTATGTAAATTTTTTTTGGCCCTGATAGAGAGACTCGCACAGCAGCGCGGCGGCGGCGGCGGCGGCGGTGCAACCGACGACTTTTGGCCGGGGCTCTTCCTTCCTCTGTAATTTGCCTATTATTCGCGCGCGCCGCTCTAGTTTTCTTTCTTTCTTTCTTTCTTTGCGGCTCTTCTTATTAAACGCAGCTGTGTTGATAAATATTTATAGAAAATTAAAGTTTAACGAAGAAGCTCTCTCATTGTTCCTCCCCGATACCCCGAGAGAGTGAAAGGGGGGAGGGGGGATATATTAATTAGTATAACCGAGTCGGACGCCATTAAACGCGGTAGCCGCTGCAGCATAGCGGACGCGAGAATCCTCCATTACACTAATATAATAATCTGATTAAAACTGGGATTGTAGCGCTGCATAGATGCATTATAGGCTGTATATAAATGTATCTTGTCCCTAGGATTTCGGCTTTTCAGATGAGAATTACCAATGCGTAAGCGAACAAAATTTATATATATCCTCTATTATACTGGCTTACATTCTACAACTTTGTAGAACCATATTCCACAGCGAGATCGAGAAAGTAAAGAAATCGTCTATAGAACGACATAATAATCACGGGCTCGATTACCGATTCTTTCTATGCAGTTCGAATATTATCATTCTTCGTTCTTATACACGCTGCCCGATCGTCTTTATTAGCGGTATAATAAGGCGATTTAGCATCGGAGCTGCGCGCCAGCCTCGAAAAGTCCCTCGTTCTCAGGTATGTCACGCGGCAATTAAGTTTCTTAGTCGTTTTTGACTCGACTAGTCCGGCTTTAATTATACCCGCTTCGCTGCGTCCAGCTCGCTCGGCGGGCTCACCCACTCGAAACTAGCGATTACACTATATGCTCTTCAAAAATCTCTTCTCGATTCCGCTAATTGCACACGTGTTCGATCTGATGTAAAGTAAATATTTTACTTCGACATGAGAGTATCACTCCCTCGTCAATAATTATGACGCAAGATTAATCCCACGTATATATAAGTGCTAGAGTTCGAGAGCACAAAGAAGAGCACATCTATATACGCAAAAAAGCTCTACATTTCTCATGATTTACAGCGCAGAACTCGTCTATTTTCTACACCTATACCCTACGTCGTCGTCGTCGTCGTCGTTGCGTCGTCATTTTCTCAAGATCGAGTGCGTGTGCTCAATCTTGCGTTTAATCGCGGCGTTGCTGCGGCTGCTGCTGCGTAAGACCAGCCCCCCGAGTAATTAGCTGCAACGGTGGCGGCAATCGGCAGTCCTAAAAATATTGTATTTAATGACAGAGCCCGAGAGCTAGGATGCTTTGGCGCAGGAATCGAGAGGGAGCTACTCTGGGAACTATAGATTACCCCGCGGGAGACAGGATAATTGCCAACGGCGTGTGTAACCGACTTGACTGTCTGTGTCTGTGTGCGTGTGTGTTATATATGTATAGGCAGCGTAGATAGCAGCAGCTGCCTATTATAATTGTAGCGCCTCTCTCGCCGAAAAATTATTCCGCCTCAATTTGAACGTCTCTTCCGTACTAGCTTATAACTATATACCGCGATGTCTCTCTCTCTGGAGCGCGCGCAACAGCTCGCTCTTAAACAACAATTACAACGGCCATAGCTGCTTTGAAGCTTTGTGTAGATATATACGCGTATATATATATATATATTTTTTTTACCCTCAGTGTGTCTGTGCGATATACTCGAATCGAACGGGCCGAATTTCCAGCCGCATTATTCCGCAGCTTTGAAGCCGCATAGCAGAGAGCGAGAGCGAGCCCTGAATCGCTTTCGAGCGGCATTTAACAGTCGGCGTTTCGTATTTTATCGGCACTTGGTCCCGCTTTATCGTCCTGCTTTTCTATTGCTCCGCTTTCCGCACTTGAGCTCGCCGCGCGCGCGCGGCGGCGGCGGCACTTTTATTTGGAAATTTTCAAAAGCCTCCTGCTTCCCCACCACCCCACAGTCATATAATACATGATTGCCCGGTTGCACAGCCGCATATAGCAGCAAATTTTCCCGTTACAACTGACGTTAAATATCACTTTATTTTACACGCAACGCATACATATTATAAAACGACGGTGCGAGCGCAATGTTTTATACCTATATATACTTATCCATATAGTTACCAGCATACTGCTGTAGTTCGTCGATTTTCGCATATACAGAGATAATACTATGTTCTTGTCGAAAAATACGCGAGTCCGAAAAATTCAGGGAGCATAGGGGAGACAAAACAAGCTCGTAACGTATATACGAAAGGAGGACTCTATACTCGGAGCTGCTCGGTTTGTCGGGCGCACGTATATATGCGGTAGAAACTGTACGCGAAATTAGAGGAACGCGAAGCGAGCCATGAAGCGCGCACGGATATCGCGGCTCGACTCCTGCTGCTTCCTTTTCTCCGCCCTTCTTATATACCGAGAATTTCCGATGCGAAAGTAGACGAGAGAGACATTCCCCTGTGTATGTGTGTGTTTGCCGAGCTGACCCTCATCGCTTTGTTTTCGAGACGAGTCGACGGATATGCGCGTATACTATTTCGAGGGGTCAAGATAATTGAGCCGCTGCTCGTTTATTTATTAGATTGCGGTCGAGAGAGCTTAACAACATTCGTCGATCGCTTGCGAATTACCGATGTAGTGTCCGTAAAAGTCACTTTTAACTTCTCCACTGATCTCACACAGTGATGAAGCTTTTTATGCTCGGACTAAGGTTTATATAAAATCCTTTACGGTCTCCACTGCGTTTCAAGAAAGAAGTCTCCGGCGCGAGTCATTACAATTCGCCTGAATGAGCCTTTTAAAATCTGCACGAGAGCTGTAACTTTAATTTAAGACCGCGACGTTAACTTGTCCCGCCGGCGTAGTCACGAGGATGAAGATTAAAATAACCCGAATAAAAGGATTTATAGAATAGGCGTCACAAAACTTCATACATCGAAGCAAGGACGTTTTTCCGCACGCATCATTTGTAAAAACCGTCGCGCTTCCGCCCGTATATACAACGAGTCGGTGTAATAAAATACAAGAAGGGTGAGCGCACGGGGTAATAGAGGAGACACTCGATACTTTCGGGAATCGGATAGCGGCGCGTCTCGGTAGTCTGCTGCAGCAGTTCAGCAGGAGATTATCCCGGTGATGCTGCTGCCGTTCCTTCCATTAAGGAATCTCTGTATAAGATGCAGCATCTGATGCGTTCTTTGAGCGATAGTTAATGTTTCTTCAACTTGGCTGGTATGGCGATGCTTATCTTCGAGTTTGATTAAGTGTCGTTTCTTTGCGAGAGAGCGTTGTTCAACAATGATAAGTGATGGATTGAATACATAATTTTGTATCGTAGACCGAGAGAGGGGACGGGTAGGTAAGGTGTAGGAATTAAATACAGCTCTTCTTAAAATAACTGGATACAGATTATCCACTTGGATTTCCATGTTACATACACCTTAATTTTTATGTGATAGATATTAGCGAAGTTGATAATAAAGAATAAAAGGATCCTTCTAGATACAAAATACAGCTTTGTTTCTAGGTAGAAGAAGGTTATTTTAGAATAAAAATGTAAATTTTGCTTGAAAACGTGTTTTTAATGTGTTTAGAGATGTTGGTAATTGAAATGCATTGTAAATGCCTTATTGTTTTATTGTACATCGACAGGATTACCTTCTCTTCAATATTACACATCGATTTGAGTTTTTTAGAATTAAGCAGAATCGCAGTCATAGCCTTACTGCATTATGCATTCATTCGACTGAACGAATGAAGTCAATCATTGTTATTGCAACCACTTCCTTCAAACGAACTTATCCCCTCTCTCTTAAACCCTATATCTCCAGATCTCTCGTTATACACCTGCGAATCCGAAAAACACTCAGCACCAGCGAAAATAATAATCCCAAGAAAAAGTCTGGACACTCAAATCAGTCGTCGGGCTCTTCTTCGTCAGTCGACCCTCTCTCAGTCCCATCATTCATAAGAGGTTAACGAAAGTGTCAGGAGGGGGCCGGTCAAGGCGCAAAAAGTCTCCCGGCCATAAAAATGTCCCGATAAGGAACGCTCTACGCTACGCAAGAAGTCGTCGAAAAACGAACGAAAAGAGATAGTAGAGAGTGGAGTAGGGAAAAAGGCGGTAGCCGGGACGGGAGAGACGAAGAGACGAACACGACGACGACGACGAAGTAGTAGTGGTGTGGCCGAGGCGTTTGAAGGAGATGCGGGAGATGCTGAGCGATGGAGCCGAACCTTTCTCTCTCGCTCTCTTTCTCTGCGCTCAGTTCGGCTCAACCGCTATCTCTCCCAACCATCGATTCTCATCTCTATCTCGCTGCTGCTGCTTTTCTTCTTTACCCTTTCGCAAGAGCTTGTTTTTCTCTCCTGCTCATTAACCCACATGCTTCTTTTATCTTGGAACTACTTGCTTATTTTTCTTCGGTTCTTCTCGAGATCTCGACCAATTTCTCCATCAACAATTGCTACTCTTCTGAACTTCCTCTGACAGAGAAGGGATCCGCGGGATAATCTTTTCCGCGTGAAATGAAGCAATTGAAAGGGGAGAGTTTATACGCACAATGAAAATAATAATCTAGCCGTGCCAGAGAGGCAGCAGGGGGAGAAGGAGGAAAAAAAGGAGGAGCCGTCCGCATTTAAGCGATTAACTGAATTCTTCTTCAGTATTAGAGCGCGAGGGGAGGATACGGGAGAGAGAGAGAGAGAGAGAGAGAGAGAGAGAGAGAGAGAGAGAGAGAGAGAGAGAGCGGAACCCAGTGCTAATACCTAAATAATTGCCGGCTAAACTTGATATGATTTAATAGCGGCGGCTGCTGCTGCAAAAAACGCTCACCGGCTTCGTGAAAAAGGCTATAAAGCGAGAGGAAAAAAACGACGAACTACACTGCCGGTGTGTCCGATAAACGCTTATTCTTTCGCTGCTGCATTTCTGGCTGTCCCGCGTGCGCGGCAGGAAAATTGGAGATTTTTTTCCTTTGCAGTATCCTGGCAATTTCTCTCTAACGTATATATATAGGTATATGTATTTATACCGGGACCGACTCGGCATGGATTGAAAGCTGCGTTTGCTGTCTGTTTTGTCTTATTGTTTCGCGCGCAAGGTTTATGTATTTTTTCGAGAGAGCGCGGATTAAATATTATATATTTTTCACCGAGGACGCAGCAGTGATAGAGATGGAGGAATAACAGAATAAGCGAGATTTTTTTTTTAAAAAACGCCATTGCCCAGTCTGATTTGTCTTGTCATTGGCTATAATCCACCTACGCAAAACGTATTAGCCTAATCGTATGTCCGACGGTAAACAAGGGGTCTGATGCAAATTTGGGAGAAAGGGCGAGAGTGACGGAGATAGCAAAGATTTAAATCAATCAGAAAGTTCAGCAGACACACTGCAGTGAATTCACCGGTAAGCCAGGCCGAACTCCGGCGTGAAACCAGGGGAGCACAGTGCACTCGCTGCTTTTTTTCGCCCACAAAAGTTATTCACTCCGACTTTGTTCCAGCAGCGGATTCGACCAGCAGCAGCCAAAGCCGGAAGCCCGGCCGCAAAGAGCGTCCTCTGGAAACTGTACACCTCTCTCTCTCTCTCTCTCTCTCTCTCTCTCTCTCTCTCTCTCTCTCTCTCTCTCGAACCCCTAGATGTATAGATATAGAGAACGAGAGAGGCTAATCTGAAATTGCTAATTCCGGCCGGCTAATTCAATTAAGAGATCGGCGGCAGCGCCCTCTATCTCTCTCTCTCTCCTCTCTTTCGCGCTGGTCGATTTCAGCGCCAAACTGTCTATATATATGCGGCGGTGCTACTATTAGGAGCACAGCTTCCTTCGATGCGGCGGCCGGCGATGATGCGCGGAATATTGAGGCGGAATTTGACGGTGGCCGCCGCGAGCGTACTGCTGACGTATATATACATATAATCGAGAAAACTGACCAGAATGTTTCAGTTCGGCAGTGCGCGGGGGGCTACTTACCGCTTCGTTGGCCGCGATTCATGTTTGCATACAAGTTGCTTCCCTCCGCATTGCGCTTCGATTTTAGAACCGCTAATATGCCGAAGCTGTTTGTTGTTAACATCCTGACGCTGCGCTTATATTCGGAGAACGCTCGTGTTTGCTTCATTCCTTGCATTCATCAATTCGTTATACGTATATACCCGCGAGTATAAACGATCGAGCAATCTGGAACATTGCAGCGAGACTTGCGCGAAAATTCATCATCGCCAGAGTAGAGTTAGAGAGACCAGTGTAACAACTGTCACACGAGGAAGATGAATAAGTGGATGTCTGTTGAACATTGAAAAAAGCTATTCGTTGCGCGACGAGACGTTTACGAGGTGACACATACGTATACATATGCTCTCTATACTTTGAAAAGAGTCGAGAGATTTTACGCAGTGTCGAAGCCAGGTGCGCTTTTGCATACCTGACTCTGACAGGCAGGTATTTCGTGCGCCGTGAGCTCTCTTATTTGCCGAGGAATAATCGTCTTCTCCTCTCGACCCTTTGGCTTGGCAACTTCCAGAAGAGTTGTTATATATACTTATATATATGTAAGGTTACACGAAAATTTTCTGCTGAATGGAAGGGAGAGCTAATTCGAAAACTCAACTCTGGCGTTGTGAGATATAACTCGATTTATCTTTGCATTTGCAAACCAAGTTTTCTCTCGACTCTATATCTGCAGCCTTTGAGCTGTTTGATCAGGATATTTATCAGCCTTGGTAAAATCAACACGGCTTGCTGTTGACGAGTAAGGTATATTGAGAAATTTACGAAATCCAGCAAATTAATAATAAACGTTGCCTTTATATGCACCTGCTTTATAAATCTTCATATACACCATCGGTCGTGAGCCTAAAACTGTTGTGTCTTTGAAAGAAAAGCTCTCAATCCCATCAGCAAAATTCCGTCGTAGGGCAGATGCTAATGGCATTAAAAATGTCCGACAAGCGATCCTCGTTAAAAAGTTTCGATTAAAATAAATCCTTTTAGCGCGGAAAAGAAGAATAAGAGTCAGTCTTGACTCTCTGTTTCCGCGACGGTGCGAGAGGGAGAGAGAGAGAGGAAAAAAATCTAATTAGAAGTGGATTAAAATTCAATCAGCCCCGTCTAAGGGAACTTATCCGGGGGTAGGTAGGCTATAAGGCAGTCCGCGTTATTGGTGGCGCAACTCGCGCCTCTTCATTTAATTGCAGGCCTCCACTTTGACACCTTGCCGTTCAATATGCCTCCTCCGACGTCTCTTGTTTTTTCCTGTTCCCGTTCACTCCTTTATATAAGCTCGCGCACAATTTAGCCTTTCAACTTTTCCTGCTTGAAGCGTTTGAATGAAGGCACGTTGTGTTTTGTCAGCAGCATTATTGTCTTCGGCGCTGAATGTAACTTTCGTGAGAATAAAGTAAATCATACAACTTTTATAATGGCAGGAATATATATATTTATTTTCAACGGCTGCGGAAGTCTTGTAAAACGGAGTACAATAAGTGTTTCGAGAAGAAAAAAGGTCTCTCGGGGCAGACTACTATAATACGTGGGTGTGTATGTGTGTACGACGGTTCTCGATTCCATTGTAATTGAACGCCGCGGTTTGCTTTGCGCAATCATTAATGCCGCTGCTCAAACAGACGACCCTCTTGTCACTTACCCCCCTACAACAACGAGGACGACGACGACGACGACGACAACAAAGCTGCTGCGTTTTCTACTTAATAATCTGCTGTGTTGCTTCCTACCTCTGGAAAAAAACTTTTAATTCTCCTCGCCTTGCCCTTTTTCTCGCTTCATCCCGACGCCTCCGTGTTTGTATACACACATACGCAGTCTCTCGTAATAGGTTCGTGTACGCCACTTCCCCATTTTGAATTTTCTTTTTATTCTTTTCAAAATAACACCCGTTGTTCGACGAGTCGGGAAATAACACACGTTTTTTCCGAGTCAACTCGTTAAACTGTTGGGAAGTATAGTTTCGCCCTATCTACGCGCGGGGGCGACCGCGTCCCGGAGAATTACGCAGGTTGTTAAGAAGTTAAGTTCATGCAAAGTTAGCTCGCTCTCGTCGGATAACGTTTTTCCCGTATCGCTGCGAGAATTAAGCTTTCCGTTTTTATACGCACTGTGTATATACCTTCGCTATAGCTTATTTCTATCTCGGCTCGTAAACTCGTCGGCTCGTTTACACTCGACGCGCGATAAAAGGCGAGATTTTCTCTTTAAAGAATTAATGCCAACTTTGAGGCTTAAAACTAGCGAGAAAAGGCCGGTCTAGGCGGTCTATACCTGTATACAGACGCGTGTGGTCCGGTCGATTTGGCGCACACCAGGATAATCCGTTTCCGCACAGCTCGTTACCCTAACAGTTGCGGGGACGTTTGTCGCAGCCAAACTCACTGTGCGTATTTTCAGAGTAAGCGCTGCACGAAAAGTCGGTGAAAAATAAATTTCACCATCTCACCTTATATACAATAGCCTATATACATATATCTCTCATATCCCGCAAGCAAAGTGATTCCCGCCGAGAAGATGAAAATTCGCACGAGCAGGCCGATAATCCTCGCTGAGCCGCGCAACGATCAATTAAGCGGTCGCCCAGACACACGCTCGGCGTTTTCGCGCCGGTCCTCTCCTGGGGGGAAGTAGTAGCAGTAGTAGTATAGCTGCAGAGCCGTATCTCGCAGTAGAGCAGCGGCGGCAGCGGCATCAAAGATTCAGGAGGGCAGCACGCACCTCTGCGGCGCGCCTCGAAATTCACGAGACCACAGCTGCTGCCCTCGAGAGCAGCAGCTCGTTAATCTTCGCGGCTCTGCGTGGCGATAACGAATCGAGACTCGCCTTATATATACTCTCTTTGATAAATATTTTTTTTTTCAAAATGTTCTCAGTGTCGGAAAACTCGCGCGCTTCTAATTTATTTCAGCCGAGAGCTGTGCTGTGCGTTCAAAGATGCAGTGTAATAATGCGCATAGAGTCGCGGCGAAGAACCGCAGCGTAATATTTTTCGTAATCGTCGAACACGATACTCCTGGGGCAGGCGTGTACGCATGCACGATAATCTCGGGCTTAATCTTCGCTCGGCGGGCTCTTGTTTTTCTCTCTACGCTCCCTCACTCGCGCGGAGAGAGCGCGATCTTTCTTATTGCGATCTTTAGGAATGCAAAGTGCGAGAGAGGAGAAACGAGTTTGTTACGCGCTGCTATGTTGCCTGGTGTATACGTGAGTAGTGTCCATTTTTTTCTCGAGACGCTACCTTCGGCAGGTGGGTGAATTTTCAGAGTATATTATATATCGGCTGTTATATACAAGCTTGAAAAAAAATTGATGAAATTTCACAATCATACCCGAAAAGCGATATAGAAGGCAGCCGTTAGTCTCTCGGTATCCCCATCTCTCTCACTCTCTTCTCGGGTATTACCAAAACTCTCGGATATCCCGGAATATCGAGGCAAAGTCGTCGCCGTGGGGCAAGAAACTTTGCCGAGAGAGAGAGAGAGAGAGAGAGAGAGAGAGATCGCGCCACCGGCTAATCTCGATCCTGGTCATAGCGTGTAGAGCAGCAGCACCGGCGTCTCTCTCTCTCTCTCCCTCTTCGTCTTTTAATGCAATGTCAAGATAAAGGAGAGAGAGAGAACGGCCCGGGCAAACTACCTGCGACGAATTAACGGCCCGGACTCGAGATTAAAGAGGTTCCAGCGGCTGCTGCCCAATTACTTGCGAAAAGGTGCCCGCCCTTCTGTCCTTTTCTTTTTCCCCGCGCCTCACACCAGACAGTCTTATCTCCAAAGCAACCACCCGACGATGCGATAAGCGTGCGGTGCTTTCCGATCGTCGTTTACAATTTTTTTTTCTCTCTATACTTCTTCGCTATATATAATATGTACATTGAAAGAGAAAAAGTCAGAGTCGCCCGCCTCTCTGACCCAAAGTTAATACTGTCGTTATAAGCATTAAAAGCCATATGTATATAGATATAGTACTCGGTTATAGTAACGACGCGTGCATGTTCATATCGCGGGTGTATATATAGGCGACAGCCGTATATGGGCTGATAAACGCAAGTGGTGGCGTCGGATGTATATATGTACATATACTGTGTAGCAGGGCAAAACGGATTCTTGATATTCAGAATGTGTGCTGCAGAGCTAGATTTGCATGTACACGCGGCTCGTAAAATCGTCGTGTATAAGGTGCGATGACCCATAATGCAGTTGCGAGAGCGCGCGCGCGCGACTGTGTTTGTACCTATCTGCACGTAAATCACTCGGCTGCGCACTATTTTGATGCGCGACATACATGCAGCGCATGTGCACATTGTGCGTGTGTGCATAGTATGACCCAAGCTATATATATATATATGCTATATGTATGTGTGTGGCTATATATAAAATCGATTTATTCCCCCGATTCCAATCCGTTATATACATTTCTATTCGGCTCGTGCAAGCTCGTCGGTAATACCTCGGGAGCTTTTAATGTTTTACAGCGTCTCGGACGTGCGCCGAATGCGCTGCTCCTCTCGTCGCTCCTGCAGTATAAGCTTGTATTATTCTTCAGAGCGTTATTATCCCCATCATGATTTTCTCGCTCGCGAGCCGAATTTCTCCGATAACAATTAGGAGAGCGTGACTATGTATAAGAGAAGGCAAGTAAGTTGGAGAAAGAGAGAGTCGGTTCGTTCGATTCGTAAACGCTGCGCGAGTCATTTATTTATTGGCACAATGGATGTATATATGTATATATAGAGGGAGCAAGTTTCTCTCGCTCGACGTGCGTTCGTCGAACGGATAAGTTGGCGGTGGCGGCGTTTTAGGAGCTACAAACGATGGAATGAATCGCTTGCATTAGTCAACATCAGAAATGAGCGGAGAGACCGATGGAACTTGGAGAGCGCGTACTTTGCCAGCGATTTGTCAACTTCACGTGTAGTATAACGTGCTCTGTCCCCTTCTTCTGCCTACGTATAGTGATTAAAAAGCAATACCGGAAAATTCGCGTGTATTATTTAAGAAGACAGTGTTATATCCTTATTCCGTCCTTTTTTCCCTCGAACGCGCATGTGCGACACTAAACGACGGTTGGATGGCTCTCGAGGCACTCGCCGAATATAATAACGTCGTGTGTATATATATAAGATAGGCCATATCGGCGCGTATGAAATATGGGCGAGTGAGAGAGCTTGGGCTATATGGGAAGGAGGCGAGCGATCTCCTACAATAACATCGCCGGCGGATCTCTTACCGGCGCCTTTATCGCCCGCACAAAAGAGAGGGAGGAGACGCTGCTGCTATCGACTATTTTTCTCTCGACATAAATCGACGTGTACTTACCGAATTGCTTCCGAATCGGTTATCCATATACTGTCCACTTTGTTCTACTCGAACTCGGCGTATAACAAATGTATTTATAAATATTTATACACGTTACATTATCCCAGGCCGCGAGAGCAGGCTTTATTTAAATACGCGAATAAAATAGAAAAGGATATCTTCTCCGGCTCATCCGCGGATAAGCCTCGCTGCGGCTGACAAGCTGATAGATAGCTGTTCGACCTGTGCATACATGCATACACTGCAGGCGGATAGAAGATGAGGAATGGCAAGAGAGCGAGAGAGAGAGAGGAGAAAAAAGTCTCAAGTCGACATGGAAGTGTACACGGCGGCGCCCTTCGAACCCTTTACTCTCTCTCTTGCTCTCTCTCTCTCTCTCTCTCTCTGCGCAGTTCGACAAACGGACGCGAACCTCTGCAAATATTGAACCCGCGGCAAACATCGGACTCACGAATAAGCCCAACATTGTACTCTCAAAAATCCTATACTCGAACGACGAGGGGCAGAGGCTAATTCATTGCGATTCTCTCCTTCAATTTTGTCAATCGAATCATCGGTGCTATACAGTGATAGCCGAAAAAGACATTCCTTTCCTCTTTTTGCCCCTCTCTCTCTCTCTCTCTCCCTTTCCCGCTCTTTGATTGATCCGTCCTGAGCGTAGTTCGTTAGAGGTGTGCGTGTGTCCAGTCGCGGAATTCCACGGGGCGGCCTTCGAAATGAAAGCCATCGACCCTCTCGTGCGTTCCTGTCCGGAGAATTCCGGGTCCTGATGCTTTATTAAATCGGAATTTAATTGTTCGACTCTCTCTCCCTCATCCTTGCACGGCTCCATTACACATACACTCGTGCGAGAGAGAAATGTCGGGCGCGCATTTTTTTCTACCTGTGTATAATACTCGTTAGGCGAGGTTCACGCGCTTTCGAAATTAATTAGCATTAACGCTTTGCTCGACACCGGAATTTACCACTCATAAAAAAAATCCGCGCTTGTTTTTACAACAATGCGAAGCCCAGCAGTGTAGCCTCTGTGTAAGATCTCGTTCGGCCTCTTGCGCCGTGCTTTTATTCCCCGGCGCTCGTAAAAATTTAATGGGCTACGAGGAAATTAATTTCGCTGTATGCACGCGTGCGGGAGTCAAAGTTCGAGAGAGTTGAACTTGGTCTGCTCGAGTGGTTAAGCGAGTTCGCCCTGATCTTAGTAGGATTTTCATTCTTTTTTTAAGTGCAACGCGGAATGCAGCGTGACTGTTTGAAAATTGTGATCGAGCCGTTATTACAGCTTGTTTGCTATCCGTTATCGCCACTAGCTTCTCTATAAAGAGAAAGAGAGAGACACTATATTATACTTCCGTTAGCACGTCCCACACTGTTATACGCGTGAAATCATGTCGACGAGGTGGTAACGCCCTTTGGAGTCGTACAGGCCTATTGTTACTGCCTTTCTTGTCTCTCTTGCTTTCGAACGGAAAAGAGCAGATACATAGCTCGTCCGTGCGAGTCTTTGTTTCCCGCCCATACTCCGATACAAATATAACGGCTATAACTTATAGTCGAGTGTATCTGCTTCTTCTTGGCTATGGTTCAAGTATCACATCTCTCGAGGCGATTATACTGTTCATTTTATATCTCTTATGCGTGATTTCATTGCATGTGCAAATGTTTCTCTCCAGTAAAAATCGCAGAGAAAAATTAAGAGCAGACCATAAATCCCATGTGCAAGTCTGCCTGACGAGAGAGCTAATGGCGAATAGCCGAATCTATAAGACGATAACGCCAGGCTTTCTTATCTTTCGGCAGCAGTAGTAGTTATAGCACTACTACTACTAGTCTTCTCTATATATCGTTAGCCCTAATGTCTCTACTTGTCGGTCCTTGGCTTTCCCCAGCTTCGATCATTCGCAATTTTTTGCGTCCAGTCTCCGTCGGCAACAAGAGCGTTTTTCTCAAAATTAATATAAGATAGATGGAAAAGGGCTATAGCCGGCGGATTTTTTCATAAAAATTATCAAGAGCCTCAGCAAAGGGGAAAGCTCCCTCGGCTGCGCGGGCTTTAATAGTAAACTTTTTGCCTTTCTGAAAAACAATATTTTTGATTTATGCTGCCGCAATATCTGCAGCCTCCGTCGGTACTATACTAGAAGAGAGAAAGAGAGCCTCTGCTCGAGGGAGGAAAATTACCGCGGCGCTTATAAGCTGGTGCGCGGAGGAGGAGAAAGAGAGAAGCGCCCCTCGAATATTACGCAGCGCAGCGCCGCAGAGTGCACGTTCAAGGTCAAATTTTTCGAGGCGCATTATTGCCGATTCCCAAGCTTCCATATTCCCTGAGCTGCAGAGAGAGAGAGAGAGAGAGAGAGAGAGAGAGAGAGAGAGAGAGAGAGAGAGAGAGAGAGAGAGAGAGAGAGAGAGAGACAGAGGGCGAGAGAGAAAGAGAGAGAGTCAAGTAGCTCTTTTAATCGTCTGATTTATCCGCGTGGGGATGATGCGTCTCTCGTTGAGAGACGCAGACGCACACACAATACGGGGAATTTTCCTCAGCGTGGGGCGTAGTTTTACGAGCGTATGGGGTTATACGTGCCCTCGTAAATCTTCGCCGAGTCTGCGGCGCACGGCTTGGCTAAAAAATGACACCATAAGCGCCAAAACGTTAATGTCGCTTCGTGAATCTTATAATACGAGATGTCAGCCCCTCTTAGATTTTTACGTTAGAGCGGGGAGAATGTATTGCGATTACGATGAGTAAAGTATTGATAGCTAGAATAAGGAACGAATTAACTACTGGTAAACTCGCAATTAATGTTTGTAAGGTTTCTTCGCCACGTATAGAAACTTTGTACGACTTTATATTTTCCAGTACCCTGATAGAAAATAGTAATATTTTTAGTCAATGACTAGCACAAATACTAGCCAACGATTAACCAACAGTTGGGTAAAATTTAAAGTAAATGCGGTATAGAACCGATGAATATAGTAGTGGTCCCTAGACCGGTGCAGGCAATCTGCTATTTGTTCGTTGTGCAAAGTGCTCGCTTGCACGTTGCGCTTGTGATGTCGCGTGACGGGCCCACGCTCTACAACACTCACAGAAAATTCAGAAGAAAATTACAGAATCAATCAGAACACGATGCGTTTAAAATTAGTTGACGCGAATGTATGTCAAGTATTCCATAAAATTAAATATACGATTTTAATTGATGACAATAATATACTGGAGCCGACTTCGTAGGAACATTATTTTTTGCTATTCTACGTGCCTTATGTAGAATACGAAAATAATTGTCTCTGGAGTATAATTGTCTAGGATGAGCAATATGCAGTCTACCTCGAATATCCATATGAGAGAGCTCAGTAAAATATTATTATTCATTTACTAATTATGATAAAATATTATTTTAACTCTTTGACAATTGAGTCGTAGGGATTGAAACATAAACATGATTTTGCTTTCACATCGGTTTATTTTTTTCTTCAATCAAAGCCACTATGAAATTATAACTTGTATATAGGCCATCGATCTTCACAGGATTCTTTACAAATTTAAGTTATTGGATTTTGGACAAATACATGTGATACCTTGGAACCATTTCCTCTCGCATTTGGCGTACCGATTGCCACATTCCATTATACATCTTGCTTTGGAAAATTCGTTGCATTCTGCTTGAACATGTGCCACTGTAACAAAAATAAATTATCGCTACGTGAATTTAGCATAGATGTTTTCAGTCAATCAATAAACCACTGCTAATTCATTGGCATATAGTTTTGTCAGAAATATTTTAAAACATATCGGTAGTCATTGGATCTTAACAAAGGGTTAAAATTCTTAATTGTATAAGTGATCATAAGGAAGTAACTACTTGGATTCCTCAAGGAACTATATTAGGCCCGTTACTTTTTATAATATATGTTAATCACCTACTAAGAGATATGCTAAAATATATAATCACGTTCTATGCCGAAGACACCATCGTCATTTCGGGTGAAGACAGGTAGATCAGGCGGAGGAAAAGATGAATGAATACATGAAAACTGTATAGAAAAATGGTTCGCCATAAAAATAAATTGTCTATAGATATAGATAAAACAGTTCTGTGATCGTGTGCCACTTATAGTTGACATAAGATTAGTGAATAAATCATTAAAACAGCCGCCAATTCATTGACATGTTTCCTCCTACTAACTTCATAGTTCCAATAAATAACATATTGTTTTAATACACAGTATGTTAATGTTTTTTTTAATGATTACAAATTACCCAAACAGAAATTATCATATAAGACCATATATGTCCATATAAGACCATATTTTTATTTATTTAATAATTTGTTGTATGAAAATAATTAATATGATTATTGCTATTACTTACCCTGCATCGTGACAAAAACAACAAATAAGGCGAAAAATATGTAGAACTTCATATTGTTATGACGTACTATTTTTTCTGCTAGAACTAAGACTACCAAGACTATATGTGACTTTATTAAGTTAAGTGTCGGTATGAGAGTTTCAAACTCGATCTCTTCTTATATACTTACGTTTAGTACATTTGTGAAAATATTATCCAGACTTATTTACAGACTTTTTACTCTTTATTTATTTTCAAAATAACGATATCTCTTCATGCTATCCTTGAATAATGTAGATACTTTAAACGCAATTGATGCTGGATGATAATCTAAATAATAGATATGCTAGATTCATTTTGCAAAAAAGGAAAACTAGGATTAACGATGGCATTTTCGAGAAAATGACTGCTGAAAAATTCCCATTTTGACATGTAGTTTTATGGCACTTCTCATGAAAATCGATTAATTCTTTCAAATAAAATCACGGTCTCCTTAAATCCAAGGATGGAGTCCAAGGAATCTATTAGTATTTAAAAAATGTAAGGTGCCGTCTTTAATCAAGAGAAATGTACAAAACATAAAATTAAAATCTAACATCTATTGGTAATTTGCAGTTTTTTTCTATTTTCTGGCGACTTTTTGGAAATTTTTTATTTTTGTATTTAAAATATACGTACAATAGTAACGAACAAAAATAGACAACATTTAAGATTCGTATAAAAAGTAATAGGTGGTAGCGCTGTAACAAAGTGCCGTAATAATGAGTACGGGGCAATGAAGCGCTGCGAGCTTTATTTCTAGATTCTCCGCTGTTTAATTTATAACTCGCGGTTGAAAATCGAGTATACATTATATCTACATTATCTACATCATGCCGAAACAATGTCGACTCGCTAAACGTGGCAACTATATATATATATATATATATATATATATATATATATGATAATATTCTCGTCTCCGCATCATCACACGACTCTCCTCGTAATGTATACGCTCATAAGTCTCTCCCGTATACATATATACCCCTTATAATAAAAGTATGGCCCCTTACTTGGTATGTATCATTTTTTCAATGCGCTGGCCTTATCTACATGTTTGTGTAAAACACAAGGTTAAAAAATGTTATTTTTAAAAAGAAAACATAAAAACTAAATAAAAGCTTAAACGTGTTTAACATAATAAAATACTTTGTCAATACTTATACACTCAATAATAACGTCATAATAATAACGTAACCTAATAATAACGTCATAATTCATTTGCTCGATTAAGTGATGTATAAAAATTTTGCATTTATTTCATTTTAAACAACGTTTCAGGTGTATTTACACCCTTCTTCAGGTCAAACAAAATTATGATGTCCCAGTTTACATCTAAATACTTAACAAAACTGTTTACCTGGAGCACGATCGGGCTCTAAGTACGCACTAAGCAAAATTACCACTAATTAAATCAATATTGTATCATGCAAACGTATTAAATAGATTTATTAATTTTGATACACCCGAAATATTATTTTAAATGAAATAAATATAATAATAAATTTTCGTCTTTATCGTGCTGTTATAGAGCCTATAAGTATATGTTACTATAGTAAACGCTCGATTCATTTTTCGCATGAATATTTTCTAAATTTCATTGAACAACACGAAAAGCCCGTTCACTAATATTTTCTGATACTATATATATATATATATATAAGACGCTACTCCTTCAGTAGGGCATAGCTCACGTCTTTGCATTAATCATACGGTAATCAGGTCAATAAAGTATTGAGACAATTCTTAAATCCTCACCTGATATTGATCGACCGGTATATACGATCGTGAATAATAATAAATAATAAAATAAGCTACGATTTTAATGGCTGTTTAGTCACGCTGTGCGCGTTAAATAATGAAGAGCTGCTGGACGTTAAAATTGACATGATCAATCAGGTGTCTTTATATTAGTCATACTACAAGATGGATTCCCTCTGCATAAATCAAGTGCGTCTGCATATCACTTGGTCGCGTCCCACGAAAATCATTCTCTCGAAGACATCAGAGAACGACAGAGAGCATTCAAATCTCGCGCGTAGGTATATATCGATCGCACAGTAGGTGTGTTATAAATGCACACCTAGACCACGAAGCTTTGTATTGTTATCATTATTGCCATTCGCCTCTCGTCCATATATCCTCGGAGTAGCTCCTCGAGGTCAGGGCAGTAACCCGGCTTATGGGGGCGTCCTGACGTAATCGTTAGCTGCTGTTTGCTACTCCAGGGGATATTACAAAGCCAGTGTGTATACGTACTGATATTGTCTCCTGCAAAAAATAGACGGACATACCTCGTTAATGAGTTTATAGCGAAACTTCGTGTACTGGAGAGTAACGCATCTTGCGAAAACTTTGTCTAAAGAAGGTCTGTTGGGAAATAAAGAGACATCGGCAAGTCTATAATATCTATGTACAATATACCGGTCGCCACTCGAACTTTCCTAGTTTCGAATTTCTCGTGGTGAAAGTCGAGGTACTCGCGTCCTATTCCCTGCAAGTCAAATCGTACAAAAGACCAAGCTCGCTCTCTCTCCCTCTCGCGAATTGAATCGCAGAAGAAAATGCATATAACGAGCTTCTCTTTCATATCGGATTAATCGGCGTTCCATCGAAACACACAAGTCTCTCTCTCTCTCTCTCTCTCACTCTCGTAAAATAATTCAGCGGCGCGGGAGTATATATCCCTCGTTTTCATAAGCCACCTACAGCTGCGGCTATTGGTATTCTCCGAGACGGCAGTTGAAATTCTGTTCGCGCGAACGGCGCTGCATGCTTCATAAATCCTGCGGCGGAGAGAGAGAGAGAGAGCGTAAATAAATAAAGCCGCATAATAGCATATATCGCTATCGCGGCATCGACGTTTTTCAGCGCACCATTAATAACAAGAGCGAGATAGAAACCAAGACAGCAATCTCGCCATTAACTCTGCATCATCTCTCTCGCCGCCCTATAGACTAATTGCTGAAACTCATTTTGATTATACGAGAATATTCGCGGGAGAGAGAGAGAGAGAGAGGACTCGCGCGAGTTATAATTCGAAAGCACTCCAATTATATCGACGAGCTCGCGCGCGCGATGGTATTTTTTTAATTAACTTTATTACGAGAGCTGCGTTGTGTACACGCGCTGGGTATTGATCCTTGATAGTACAATAGCTGCAGCGGCGTGGCGGCGAAGGTCATGGGCGGAGGCAGCAGCGCGGAAATTCGTCTCGCCGCAGGCTGCATCGAATCATGATCTTGCAAACATCACACGTTGGTAATAAATTGAAAACCGAGTGTATACGTATACATATACACACAGTGTGCGAGTACTCCGTGTGTTATTCTCTAATAAAATTATAGGGGAGAATATACATGTATACACATCGACAGATCGAGAGGTCATAGGGAAATGTACGGGAAGGAGCTTACATTGGAGAGAGAGAGCAAGGGTCGCGTCGTTCTCTGGCTGGAATTGCGTCGTGGAGAGAGCGAGCGTAACGTGTGGCTGTATAAATCAAGCGGGCCCACCTTGATAGAAGCAATAAAGAGTCGCCTGGGCTGACCGGCAATTCTCTCCCGCGCGTCGTCGTCGTCGTCGTATAGCTGCTGCTCGAGAGTCAGCAGGCCCTCTCCTGAGACTTATATTACGGAGCAGTAGCAGCACCTTGCAGTGGAATTTCCAGGCTATGCGCTAGGTGCTGCTCTGCTCTGCTCCTCTGGAACCCCCTCCGCAGGAACAAAGACGCGATTAAATTAATGACGCTGTTTCTCTTGTTTCACGCAAGCTTTGCCTTTCAGTATTTGCCTTGCGTTGCTACTGCAGCTATCGCGGCGGCTGCTACTGCTGCTCTGTTTTTTTTCTTAATCCAAACACTGCAGCAGTGTTGTGTTGTTTTAAAACGTTTTTGAATTGGAGATTAATGTCCTGCCGCGGTCAACTTTTTATCTTTTTTTTCGTCGTTTGAGAGTTTCTCCGATATATATTACCGAGAGTTGGAAGACCGATAAATAACTCGCGCATTGAATTACTATATACGAATGAGGGAGAGTTGAGGCGGGAGATGCGTACGCACAGTCGCGGTCATATGTTTATGGCCTGTGGTTATTGATTTTCTATATTTACTATATAATATCGAAATTTCGTTAGCTGTTTATATGGGAAATAATTACCGCAAGAGAACGGTCGCCTAGAGTTTTGTAAATTGACTCGGATGCAATTTCCATGTAGTTTTTTGATGGCTCGCACCACCAGCAGCAGCAGCAGCGATGAATAAATATTTTCCTACCGATGCTTTTAATCAATATTTCATGCAGCCGCGTTGTAATTGCTTTTAGCGTATAATTTAATTAAACGCCGTTATATGTGTGTATACGTTTGCCGGTAAATGCGCGACAAAGAAGTTCTTAAACTAATATAACCGCGAAACAAAATAATTCGTATATATATAATCTGTACACGTTTGGTCAATTGAATCTTAATTTTGAGTCTTAAGGACTGTTAGGTCAAAGTCAAATCAGCGGTTTTTGTATTTTCTTGGCGAGTTTTGTACCAATTATCTGACAACAATTTCCCTGCTATATCGCGAAAACTAATAATTGTGTCCTTCCTGGAATTATGAGGAAGTATATCTTCTGCAAAATACTCTTCTAAATGTCTAAGTATATATCTTAACGGCGTACATTAGACGAGAATGAACGATTAGGCGAGATGAGTGATGAAAATGACAATGTATGCAAAGATGCAAAAAAACGGCGATTAGATTAGGCGCGCTATTGCATATTCATTAGATTTTTCAGATTTCTTTAACTAACTTTTATTTGTTAATATATGTAATAATCAAAATTAATAATAAGAATTATAAAAATAAATATAAATTACTTATCCACAATTCATCTTAATACTTATTTATTATAATTTAGTATACATAAGGTACTCATAATATCCAAATTATATTATTATTCAATTATTAATACTTATAAATACGAAAAAAGTGCTGAAATCACACTTTAATTGTTTATTGTTAATTTACTTTATAAAATTAGCTGCTGCCAATGTTATATTATCATTCTACATGCTTATCCGGGCTATTTAAGACCTCAAACTTATTTATTAGAAATTTGGTAAAAAAGTTGGTCCTTTGGGCTTAATTTGATTGGCCTATTAGGCTATGAAGTAGTCTGTATATATATACATATATAATAATAATAATAATAATACACGAGTAATGGATGCATACGCATGCAGGTCATATTAACGATACTAGTTTATATAGTAGCAACATTTTCAACACCAACCGCGCAAGATTTAAACGTAAATATAAAATCACAAAACTAGCAAACTCGATAGCTATATAAGTACCTATAACCGATTAGTGTAAGATTGTTACTCGTCTTTCCATTAGGCTAATCGCTATGTGTGCGGAATGGATGTAATAACGCCACATTTCCCATACTTCTAAGGGATGGATTTCGAACTTTCAGGTCCGCTTTTTGCTGCTGTAGAGGGGAGCTACGAGGTATCTGTTCTGTTTGATTGACTTAAACAGTCAGTTATGGTCGAAATAGATAGTTTTTTTTTATTCGAAATGCTTTATTTGTTTTTAAAATCACTACTTAAGATCAGCAAATATGATTATGTATACTTATTTTGATATAAATAAACGCTTTAGGAATCTTGACAGAGAACGCAATAAAAAGGATTAACGGAGACAGCAGGTATACGGGCCCAGCGCGGCCGAGCCCTTATAGGCCAGACATATTAGCATTTTGATTTACTAAAATTTCAACAAATAAGTTTGAGGTCTTAATTGGCACACATAAGCATGTAGAATGATAATATAACATTACCAATAATTTCAAAATTTCACTCTCGCACAAACCCCCTGAACACGCGCATCTCAACACACCGTCAATACCGCGCCATATGTTCCGAGCCCGGCCGCCAGGTGGCAACGCCACCAATACGCGCTCCCCACAGTAGGAGTGCGTCCTGGAACTAGATATAGAGATTAGGCTAATCGCTATGTGCGGAATGAGTGTAATAACGCCACATTTCACCTAGTTCTAACGGATGGCTATCGAAGTTTCAGGTAGTATGTCCGCTTTTTCGCACATATAGCGAATAGAATGATGAGTTTTCGATGCATAAATGACGAGTCATCTATGAAGGCCCTTTCCTCCACTCCACTTACCTACACCCCTTCCAAGATCGAGACTGCTGTAGAGGGGACGTTGCATTAATATTCTGACGCAAGTGAACTGCGACAAGCATTCTCGCGCTCCTAGCTCGCTTCTGCGGGTGATTGAGACTGCCATAGTGTTCTACTGACTGTGCTCAAATCGGGTTATGTGGTTTTTGTTGTTCTGTCTAACGCATGATGCGGTGTCGTGCCGTCGTGTGAGCTGCAGTCGTGTCTTTACAGTCTTCCCAGGCGGCTCATGCTGAACTTCTGACTGGAGGTGGACTCGCTTACGGTCTTTTCTTACTTATTCTGCTGTGTCATGGGCAATGTTAGTCGCACGAACATGTCACTTGTATCCAAATGCTATAGCATCAACGTTAATAGAAAAATTTGCTTCGTTTTTTCACGATAGGAGTGGCCTCATCCAGTACTACTCAAGTATCCTGAAAACGTTAATTTGAGTTTTCAAGTT
The DNA here is from genome assembly GCA_020010945.3 of Muscidifurax raptorellus. Classification (NCBI taxonomy): domain Eukaryota; kingdom Metazoa; phylum Arthropoda; class Insecta; order Hymenoptera; family Pteromalidae; genus Muscidifurax; species Muscidifurax raptorellus. Next base: position 11,721,699 of record CM052079.1, on the reverse strand, counting down.
TGGGATCCTCAAGAAATTAGTGCTTTTCAAAACAATAATTAATGTCTTATAATAATTATATTCAGTAACATCTTTTAATATTTGTTTTAATCATTAAATAGATGAACATATCAGACCGGTATCATCTTATGCCAATCATCACACCTGCATACCCTGAACAAAATTCGACTATTATCGTATCTATTTCTACAAGGACAATAATGCAGGAGGTATTTGAAACTGGTTTAGCTATCATAGAAGAGATAATCATGGGTAAAGCCTCATAGGATAAGCTTTTCAGTTTGACTGCAGAAGATCAACTAGAATGGTGTGGTCTTGTTCAATGGAAAATACGACATTTAATAAGCATGAAATAATTCGCTTTTTAGCCTTTCAAATTTATCAGAGCGCGCCACATGATTTTTAACAAGACAGTAAAGTTTTGCGACATCGGTAGTTACTTTTATACTTAAAGGGTGGTCAGAGGTGAAAACACCGTTTTTTAATGATTATTGTAATTAAAAAAAATGTATTTATGAAAAACCGGTTTTCTTAGCGCCCTACTGTTTAATAAATCATTCACCGCTAAAAAAAGTATCATCAAACGGAGTTTTTTTTTAATTTTTGAATCACATCATGCAAAATGGGAGATGAGCCTCCGACGGCCCCTTAAAGATACTTTGATACCACGAGCATTTTTAGTACGATTAAAAAATGCATGCTAATAAAAATAGGGAAATTAATAAAAGATACTAGGAGTAAACTTCTACTATATGTTAATTATCACAAATTAAAACATTTCTTGCATATTCAAGCAGGTACATTTGAGAGACATCCAAATATTACTTTAGCGCATATCAATTTAGAATCTTTTCCACCACCGAAGCCCGAAGCAGGCAAACATGTTTCCATGTGGTACATCGGATTAACATTTAGAAGAGGAGAGAATTTAAATATTGATCTTACTATGGACATCAAGTCCTTTATTCAAACATGTGAGTAATAATTGTTGTTGTTGTCGTTGTTGTTGTTGTTATTATTATTATTATTGTTATTGTCATTTTTACGTTCATTAATATATCTGGGCTAAATTTATTTTTCAGGTCAAGAATATGCAGCTTAGGTCAATCTTTTTAAGAAGGAGAAACTTATTTGAATATATTGCTGCAAAACATATTCAGTGCAATGAAAATGGCAGCAATAACGGAGGAGTTCCTGAAAGAGTACCTACTGACTATTATTATTATTATTATTTTTATTTTTATTATTATTGTTTTTCGGGACAAAAATATGCAGAAAAGGTCAACCTTTTTAAAAAAGGGATGACCATAGAAGCCAAACATGTAAAAAGGAGTGATTTATCAAAATATATTGCTGCAAAAAGGATCAGAAGTATAAAAAAAGTATGCCGACCGAAATTTCAAAAATGTTATCAAATAAATGTACATACTAATTTACTTGTTTATTTTCAGAATTCGAGCAGTACTGAGTTGCCTGGAAATGGCAGCGATAACGAAGTAACTCAAGAGTCTGAATTCTGGAGGGGGGTGTAGGTAGCAGGAGTGTAAAACTAAAATAATGGGAAGAAGCTAAAATAACTAAATTTTTTACTTGGTTTGTCCCCTTAAGGGGGACTTTTTTGTCATATAGACACAGCATAGTAGTCATTTATTGAGTCTGCTACACATCCATAATCTCACCTGTCACTTTTGACAGAGACGGTTCATGCCAGCTCTGCAAAGAATAAGATAAAAAATTTACATTTTAGAGGGAATAAATATAATTTAGTAACTAAATCTCCGTCTCCCGCGGAGCAATCGGCCGCCGTTGCGCTATCGCCTTTTTTCGATACTGGATTTACAAATAATAATTGATTTTAGAGTAACGGCTAATATATATCTAAAAAGTATAAGTCTTTAACTGCAGCTACAAATTTGAAAAAGCACAATCTCTCATTTATTTACGGAGCAATGGTTTATTATAAAAATAAAAAACTATCTTGGTTCTTAATGCTCGCAGAGGACCAGCTTTTTTTTCTAAATTTAGATAAAAATAGCAGCTTTTCAGTGGACTTTATTCGATTTCGATCGGCTTAAAATGTTGTCTCTGGGGATAATGTTAATTAGGCATTTCATAAACATTTGCACCCAGGAGCGTCCCTAATTAAAATTTTTTGGTTTTTTAAAATATTAATTGAAATGTAACTCTTCTTGATCGCATCAACCAACGGCAACTAAACTATTCAATTTTTCTGTAATATAATCTTAACTATAATTGCTAGATTCTCGAAATTTGGCAGGCTATTTTGCGCTTTTAAGTTCAATCTTTTCCTAAAATACCAATGTAAAAGATTAATTTTTTCAAAAGTTATTAACAATTTTCGATTTTGACAAATTTCTTAGTTTTTCTCAATTTGCTAATAAACTAATGCACTTCGAGAGGGGCCCTCGCAGAGTTTTTGGTAGATAATTTAATAACGATCAACTTTTATTCCAAACTTTTGCCGCTAAAATCAGTACTTTTCAAACCGGACAGGTAAATACGAAAACGATTGCTGAAATCACACTTTAATCGTTTATTGTTAATTTACTTTACAAAATTAGCCTCTGCCAATGTTATATTATCATTCTATATGCTTATCCGAGCCATTTAAGACCTCAAACTTATATGTTAGAATTTTGGTAAAAAAGTCGTTTGGACTTAATTTGACTGGCCTATGTAGCATAAAAAGGAATCTTATATTATACAATACCGCCGCGGTCGTATAATTTCAAAATCCGCAGAGAAAAGCTCTCGTTCCCGCGGTTTATACGAAGCGATAAAAGCGCGAAGAAAAATTCTCGACAGTTGAAGGAAAAATAATAAAATAGCAATTCAGCGCCGCGGGTAGAGCACGCAGTTTGGAAGAAAAATTTCTCCCGAGCCAATTTGTCGGATAGGCTCGTCGCGCGGGGGGGGGGGGGGGGCGCATAAAATCCCCATCGAATGACTCATTACCACGCGCGGTGGGTAATTGGCAATTTTCCGGAAATTTCATTCAATAAGGGGATGTGTGGAGGTTTTGACGCCAAGACTCCGTCGCGAGAGTGAGCGAGCGTAGTAGTAGTGGCGCATGAAGCCATTGCTCGACTCGCGTCTTGTATATCAATTAACCGCTGGCTCTAATCGAGCCCGGGGATCTTAAATTAAAGCGTAATCCCTGCTCTCTGCAGCCGACGAGAGAGTATTTCCTCCCTCTCTCGTCTTGTGAGCAGCGCACTTTCTATCGATTAGACCTCTTCTCTGCTTTCCGGTCTGGCTTCCTCGCCATCAGGTATTTACCGAAGATGCACGATCCGTCGGTGCACGCCTCTCTGGCCTATATAATGCTCGCGGTGCAGTGATGCACGCCTACTATATACTGCTTCTCTTATATACGTGTACTCGACGACTTTATTTACGCCGGATGCATGCACACAACGCGTGCTATACATTTGCTTTTTAAGCGGATCACAATACGAGGTAAAAGAAAGTTCTGGATTTTGAATTTCCCGCCAAAACCACACGTTTTTCTCGCGCTCCTCAAGACTGAAATATTTGTATAGGTGCGAGAAAATGGCTGGGTTACGAAGGAAAGTAGCCGACGTCGTCGCGTAGATATCTAGTCGTGGCAAACGAGCGATAAGCGAGGTTATACGTACGAGTTGGTGGTGTGGGGTGGGCAAAGTTGGCGGCGCCATAAAGAAAGATTCATTACTGCGATCGGTCCATTATCGGTGCGGTTATAAGAGCCGGCGCTCAGAGAGCAGCAGCACACCACGCAGCACCTCTTACATTACTCTGCGCGCTCGTTAACTCCGATAATGCGCCACTTGCAATTTCGGCAAGCCAAATGGACTGCAGCTGACTCCTAATTGAAATCGCCGCAGTGGCGCCCTCTACATCGAAAGATAACCAATTTCAATTGGTTTTTTCTCACTCTCCCCTTTGACGCGAATGAGATTTTTCCAGCGCGCGAATATTACGCCGCCAAAGGGACGCGAGAGAAAAACATGAGCTATATACATCGGAGAAGAGTTTCCAGTCGACCGAACGATAAGTGTATACAGAATCAAGAGGGAACGCGTGCTCTCCTTTTTTTTCCTCTGAGGGCGCGGAACGTTCGGATTTTACTTAAGCGAGGTGGAGCCCGATGCAGATGGGCTCTGCTGCTGCTACTACTGCAGGAGAAAAAGAGAAGCGATGGATCGAGTATCGGTGAGTGCGCTGGAAGCTCCGGCTGGAAAGGATGGGCCGATGTTTCACACTCAATCTCCTGCCACTCTCCGGCCGCCGCTGCTGCAGATATCTCGGCGGCTCCCTCTCTTTACCTTCTTTCTCTTCGCCGCCGCTGCCGCCGTTCATTCGTTCGTTCCTTCGGCTTCTTTCTTTTTTATAGGTTTTATGTTACTTCTTCCTTCCGAGAGCTGGTCTCTCTCTCTCTCTCTCTCTCTCTCTTTCTCTGGCGCACGCGGTACTCTGCGAACGGGATCATTTTCCGCGGCTCTGCTGAGAAATTTTCGTTCTCGCCCCCCGGGAGAACTTTCCCGTGAGTTTTCCCGTAAATAATCAAGCGACGCTTCCTTATAGTACACCTGACCCGCTTTTTCTTCTTCTTCTTTTTCTTGCAAGTATACAGTGCAAGTGGTATATAATAATGCACAATGACGTTGTTTTGACGAAAGCGACCGCGCGGGCATGCGACTACGACGATCGGTAAAGTTGAGTCGTGTGTATATATATATGTATATAGGTTATACGTATATACACGTAAAAGTTGAGCGTCGCCGGCAAACACAGAAAAGTTTAAATCGTTGGGACGTGATCGCGGGCAAAGTAGGCTGCGACGACAATATACACGGGAACGGATTCTCCTCTCTTTCTCTCTGGTGTTGCTGCTTCTTCTTCTTCGTCTTCTTCTACCTCCTCTTCTTATACTACCTGCTATTTCGCTGCGGACACAAAGCGGTATTAAAATAAAATAGAGACGAAGATGGAGATGGAGATAAAGACAAAGGAGAAATAAAGTTGGAAAGTGAGAAAATACTGAGAGCGGATGTAGGCGAGAAAGAGGAGATCCTCGTTCTGCGGAGAGAGAGAGAAAGAGTGAGGGAGAGAGAGACAATGAAAGTAAAAGGAGATTGCTGGGAGATGTAAAACCGAAGAGAACCTGAAAAGTAAAGGGAAACTTGTGTATACGTGTGGCTAGAATAAATGCTTTAACGGCCGAGTAAGACTTTTCCTTATCTCCAGGAGGAAATAATACACAGCTAGCAGGCCGAACGAAGTTAATAATTGAAAGGAGAAGAGGAAAAAAATCTCAAATCCACCGCCGCGTAAACATTGCGCTTTACGATTCTCGTTTGCTTTTTCATTCAAACTATACATACACACAGAGAGAGAGAGAGAGAGAGAGAGAGAGAGAGAGAGAGGCTACTAATAAAAATTCCAGCGCAGAGATCTTCCAAATTCAATAAGTTTAAGAGCAGAGTCGAGGTTTGAGCGAAAAGAAGCTGCTGCACACATACACAGAGCAGTATTCATACGTGCATTGAAGATTCTCGAGTCAGAAAAACCGGTCTACTACGAAATCGAAGGGAGCAAGCAAATCGAAGCGAAGATAAGAAGCAGCAGCCGAGTAATACAATTGAAAGTTGCAATCGCAGAGTTACCCTGCGCGCATGTGATGCTGCTGCTCTCTCTCTCTCTCTCTCTCGCTTTCTGTATATATATATATATATATATATATCCACCCTCGCGGCTATGCTGTCGCTCTCGGATTAACTTCGCAAGACTGAAGAGAAGTTTCTTTGTTCGTCCGGCTGGTTTACCACTAGACGGACGAGGAGGAGAAGAAAAAAGGGACGACGACGCGGTCGTGGGTGGAGGAGAGGAAAGAGAAATTCAATCGAACTGACTGCAAGCCTTATTATATATCCTCGCAGAAACACAGTGTGTGTGTATGTGTGTGTTGTGTATAGGAACGACGAGCGTATTTCTTTATGAATTGGGTGTATTTATTCTGACAATCTTGAGAACACGTGAATGGGCGAACGTTGTTTCTCGTGTTTATATGCAGCCTTGCCCGGTTTAGTATAACCGAATGAAAGAAAACTGGATTTGGGTAAATTATTATCGGGACCCATATGTGCGCGTTTGCGTCAAACAGGTTTTCTGCGGATGATGTGTAGCCAAAACAAACCAAATATTATGTACCCTTGGTTGTTGTATATATACTCTTTGCAATTTAAGCTGGGTAATCTAAGAACATTTTACTCGATGATTCTTCTTCGAAGGTTGTTATTCGCGCGCAACTACTGCCATGCGGGTAATCAGCAAAAGTCCAGTAAATATTCCAGTGCTTAAAGACGCGCTTATGCGTCGCTGTATATACAGGTACACGTATAGAACAAGCAAAACCTACAAAACAGGCGAATAAATTTACACCAGCGGCAAACGAGCACGAAAAAAGGAAGAAGATCGCCCCCCCCTGAAAGTCTAATTGCGTATTCGTAAACGATTTCCTCCGACAAGCCAAACGCTTAATCGGTCTCGATCGCACGATCAGCACCAGCAGCGACATGCAAATAATATTATCGACTCAATTAAAAGTGATTATGCCCGAGACTAGTTGTTCAGCGTAGAGCACAAGACAGACAGAGAGAGAGAGAAGAGCAATCGCCCGGAATGTGAGAGTAATTCGGGAGAGGAGAGAATCGTGGTAGGAATATTGAGTGTGACGAGTTTCGCTTTTGGTTAGGTTGTGATTGCAGAGCTCTCGCGATCAGTTTTAATGCGACTATCGATTATACTCGTTCCGGTACTTTTTATTCTGATGAAATATTCTAATCCATTCTTTTTTTTTCTCTGTTTCAGGTAAGTACCGAAAAGCAGCAGACAAAGCAAAATCCGTAAGTCAAAGAACGATATATGATATTCCATACATATATATAGTATACACACGTCACGATCAGAAGAAGCCGACGATCGGGTACAGCGATATTATATAATTAAAGCGCGTCGAAACGTCGAACGTGCGCAAATTTCCTCGCGTGAAATTGCGTGTCCCGATTAATACACGCGCACAGGAGCCGCTGCGGCGGTGACGGCGAATGCAATTATAACGAAAAAGACGAGCGCGAAACGACTTTCTCATTAACGCTCTGAACAATGAAGTCGGTATATATATATATATATATATATATATATATATATATATATATATAGTAGCTCGCGGCTATAGTCTTACGATGGGGGGGGGGGGGGGGGGCAATAAACACCTCTGGAATTGGTTATTTTCCTCGGCAGCATTACGACGATGCTGCTAGCTGCGACGACGAGGGTAATTGTATACGTCAACCGCAGAGATTACAATCGTTGTGATTGCTCTTTGTCTTTTGCTGATGCTGTCTCGTCCGCGTATACAAGCTTCTTTACGATCGGTTTGTGTGAAAAATTTTGCAGAATTTCGGACCACTCTCTTATTTCACGTGTATAATACTTAAATTGTATGGCAAAATGTCTGTCACGAACGACAAGATTACAAGTCCGCAGATATATTAGTATGTAGGAGGAATATAATCCCCGAGAGCGAGAAAAATCAAAGCTATACAGACGATCTCCAATCGCCTCCCTTTCCTTCTTGAGAGAGAGAGAGAGAGGGAGAGAGAGAGAGCACAGAGCTCATCAGCTGATGGGGGTCGCAATTAATAACCGTCGAGTCGTTTATCACTCGGCTATACACTCTCCCGCCTTCTTCTGCTTCTTCTTCTCGTTTATAAGTAGCCGCACCTGCAGCTATATACTACTGCACACGCGACTGTCGTTCTTCATTCCAATCGAGGAATACGAACTTATTACCTTGCTCTGTATATATATAATCAGAACCGCATACAACGACGGTTATATTACAACATCCGAAGAATCGAGAGCGGGTTGATGAAGCCATCGACTATATGGAAAACAAGGTACGACGTTCTCGCAGAACGTGTATATAGTATATACTATTCGCGAATGTCGCACAACTGCAATTTCGAGAGCGGATCTTTCTCGATTGCGCGCCGGGGGATTTGCAGAGGCAGTGCTATATATATATATATATATATATATATATATAGCGCGTTATGACGGTGTCAAAGCTATAGGCTTTTGTTTGAGCGGACTTACGCGAGCTATCGCGTGTGTATACGCTTCGTCCACTGCAAGCTCAATTAATATTTACGTTTCCGAGCACGGATTTTGCGGCAGATTAAACGTCCATTTTTAAAGGCTCGCGCGCGCGAGAGAGGGAGCGAGGAAGAGCGGATTACCGAATAACAGTTAACGCTATATACACTGATGCTTTTATTAAGAATATCCGTCTAGGGGGAGAGCGCGGGCTAGATTTTTGCCCGCCGTTATATTATACGCTCTTTTTGCGCTGAATATAATGCAAAAGCTCGCGGCGTATTATATACTGATGAAAACGCGTTTCAATTCGAGGCGACGACCGCAGAGGACAAATCGCGTGCCGACTTGTATATATATATATATAAAGGAAGAAGACGCCGAGGTGTATATACATATAGTGCCCGGAAAAACAACCGCAAAACAAGTTACGCGCTGCGGTAAAAGAGCAAAAGCAAGAGAGGAGCTTCTTCTTCACTTGCGCGGCTGGAGGTGGCGCGTAGCAGCAAAGTCGAGTCTGAGAAATGGCCTCGAAGCTTCGTCCTGACGCGGCTGCCACGCGCTGGCTTGTAAGTCGATCATACAAATTAATGGTTCGAGGTGGCTCTATATTGAACTCTCGTGCGTATAAAAGAGAGATTCACCGGTTTGATCTTGTTTTGGTAGATTAGTTATTTCTCGTTATAGAAGTGACGTACTCTCTGAATGTCCGCGGACAGAATTGATTGAGATGCAGCGCATACGTATATAGTTAATTCCGAGGAATATGTCCACTTACACTTTGAGGAAAATAATTGAGCGAGGAAGTGGAGAGTTTTGTCTCGTTAGATTGGCTTTTGGGATTAATCAATCTTCAATGCGAGAGAGAGAGAGAGCTAATTCACATGCAATCCAAAGCCCTGCATCTTCCCGGGATATAATAAAGCTTTTTTATTAATTAGTTGAGAATCACGTGTGTGCTGAATATATCAAGCACCATTTCACGGGTTACTTAATAACGCGTCAACTAATTCGCGGAAGCAGCAAGAACAACAGCAATAACCAACGTAATATGGACTAACAAGTGGTTATATGTATGCATTTGTCTGTTGTCTGATCTGAATTACAGATACCGCGCAGAGTCGGAAAGCTTATGTACAGCTTGCGGATATAATAGTTCCGCGGACCTAACGAGCGAAATATCGCATCTACGCCGTATACTCTGTATATCTCGCGAACTTTGGCAATAGATCGATATACAACGCGCCGAGAGGCATAGAAAAAAAACACAACCTACACAATATATAATCCTCGCGTGTCTCTTCAGATTCAGAAATCTCGGTAGTCGTAAAACCGTTAAGTTTTTGCACCGCGACTCGCTCGCGAGGCTTATATAGGCCGTTACACAGCTCCCGGTACACACGTATGTATATGTACTGCATGGAGAGAGAGAGCGGATCAGAAGAAGACGTCGCTGCTTCTTGTCGTCCGCCGTGTGTGTACGTATATACGAAACTCGCTCGCGGGGGGATGTCAGAGGATGACAGTGCGCAACGGGGCGTTGACAAGATCTTTATTCACTCGGGGGATTTCCTTCCGCCGCTCGTGCGTCTTTTTCTTGTATCCCTCATCCCGGCCCTTTTTTTATGTGCTTCTCGAGGCGCGTTTCGTCGACTGGATTAAATTTGATGAAAAAAGTTTGCATCGGCGCGGGGATTACGCTTCCTCTTCTCGGAGAATTATTAAAATTTTCTCTTCTCTTTTTTTTTCGCCGACACCGCGCAGCGCGACAAACATTCCAGGAGCGATTAGCCGCGTTTCTTATTTTTTCTTTTCTTCGAGCTTTCATGCCGAGCGGCAGTAAATTTTTCAGCTCCGCGTGCAGTATATGCAGCGGCCGGCAATTTTCTCGAGCTTAATCGCGAGCCATCAAGCCGAGGCGTTATCAATTAGGCCCGTTACTGATAAGGCCTTGGATGCACGAAAGCGCTTAGATCTCAGTGCTCGCGCGCGCGAGTGTAAAAGTGAAAATTATTTTCAACTCTGCCGAGAGAATAAAGCCAACACACAGGTCTGCGGGAAGCTCGCTGAAATGAGAGCCAAGACACATAGCCGCGGCGAGTCGCGATAAGATCTCTCGCGGCTGATAATCGCGAGATGTTGTTGCGTATGCAGAGCGCGCGCGCATTGCTGCGCGGCTCGTGACAGTCGGCGCGAGATAATCGCGCTTTGCGTCTCTTTTTTTTCCTCTGGGTGAAATATTGTTATTATATATACGAGCTGCTATATCATCGCCGATAATTATTATACTATTTATTGCGCGGGGCGCGTCGCGACTTCCGCGTGAATTATTTTATTGACGCATCACGGAAGCTAGGGAATGTCAATAATGCAGACACACTCGCGCGCATCGGCAGCGCGCGGTTATATATAACGACTGCCGCGTGATTTGGTTTGGGAAATTAATATTTAACGGCTCGTCGGTATATACAAATGTTTATGGGTCGTATTAAAGCGGTGACTTATTCGCGGAAATTTATCGAAGCAGGAGAAGCTATATATAGATATCGGGGCCGTAAAATCAAAGGCTATAATGCGAAATATTATTAAATGAAAAAATGAAACTTGAAATTTCCACGGCTTCATTTGCCGGAGATCCGCGTGGAGGATATGACGAGCCGCTAAAGCATCGATAAAGCTCTCTCTTTCGAGAAGAGAGGGAAAAAGTCGTCTCGATGCGCGCAACTATACTCTCCGGTATAATAAAATTCCTGGCAAGCCGTAAAAACAGCTCCGCGCGCGAGAGAGAGAGCCAATTTAAATTTCAACTCTTGTGCGCGCAGGTTGCTCCGAGAGCGATAACGAAGCGCAGGAAAAGGCAAGAGAAAGAGAAAGAGAGAGAGAGAGGGGGTGGCGAGTAACGATCGGCTCTTGCAATCGGCCGCCGACGCCGCTAATTTCCGCGCGCTTAGCCGTTCGGAAATTAATTAAGCGGGGCCAGCTCGCTGCTATATCCGCGCTATGCTATATATACCGGCAACGTTTATCTCGCGAGACGTTGTAATGAGTCAAAGTGTATTTTTTTTCTTTATAATAAAATAATAACGCTTTCCGGAGCGAGAGACACAAACAAGTGATACGCTCGATATACATGGGAAGAAGCGGAGAGGAAGGAAAAGCAAGTGGAGCGAAAAAGTCCGGGTGTGTGCGTGCGAGGAGGGATAAAACCGAGAGACTGCAGCAGTCCGCCGCCCAGTGGACCAAGAAACGAGCGTCTTTGCTTGAAACAAAAAGAGTAGTGGAGGAGAGAAGGAGAAAGAGTGAGAGAGAGTTCGATCGCGACGAGCCATCGCCTCGAGAACGGAGATGAGACGCTGGAAAAAATTGGAGCGTGAGAGAAGGAGCTTCGGCGAAAAGAGAACTTAGGGACAGAGAAAATTTACTCGAAATTGATATAAAGTCCGAGAAAAAAAAGAATATCAAAAGCGTCGAGGAGACGAAATCTCTGAAGAGGCGAGGGCTGTTGAAAAAATGCTCGCGTTTATGCAGGGCGTAATAACGCGGCAATTCAGCAGGAGAGCATAAATGAAGGGAAAAAAGTGTAGAGTGGGTATTTTTTTTTAACTGAATGCAGGGTGATAGCGTCGAAATTAAATCCATTCTAATTGCTAGCGAGCCCGAATTCATCTCATTAGCCAATTTTTGTGCAAGGGACCCAGCCTTTTGAGCAAGATTAGTGGCACTCGCTTTTATATTTTAATGATCGCGCGGTGCGCATTAAAACGCTCTTAGCTTGAAAGGATGTACTCGAGTATCAATGTTTCCGAGTTTTTAACTTGCGACTTAATTAAGAGGTATACGCTTTGTTTTCTATGCGGGCATGTAATATATTCTAAGTGAATATTATATAATACACTACAGCACGTGAGTGATACTCGTTTGCTGACTGACTCGTTTCAAATTTTCAACAAGAGAGACCCGTCAGAAACTCATTAAATCGTGCATATACGCAAGAGTCAAGGCGAAGGACAGCCGCGGCAACGCTGCCGGAGTCTCGGTTGTGTCGTGTCACTCTTAATTCACTTAACCTGCGTCGTAGCAGTGGTGGCGGCTACCGCATACGTGAGCGCGATCATCGGGAGCCAAACAAGCGGTGCAGCTGCTGCGATCTCGTATAAATCGGTGCGGATTAAAATTTCGATCTTTCGGCCAACTTAATTAAGACTCTTTTCACCCAACGTCGCCGCTTCTCGAGCGCGCCTGGAATGCTCTCGAGGTAATTTTATCGAGCTTTTAAATTTTTTTCGGTAAGCCGGGAAGGTTCCGGAGAATGTTAGCTTTGTAAAATTTTACTGATTGATATTTTTGGGTTATCTTATTACATGTTATTGCTTTACAGATTTTTATTTCTTTTCTTTTTAACTGTTAGGTAGAGATCTCAGCTGATCCTCAGCTAGAAAATAATCTAAATATTTACAAAAATAGGTTGATCTAAGATAATGGTGTTAGGTAAATGTAGCTATCAGTGAAACCAATTTAAAATATTAGATATAATAAACATCAAAGAATCCGAAATAAAATATAAGTGTTTAATTTACTGTATTAAGGAGAGCAAATACAATTTCACAGTCGACATTATTTTATTTTTTATGCTTATACTTCTTGGAACAATTAATTAGTATGGATAAATATATCGCTTAGTTCACAGCGTGTTTTTTTCATTACTTTAATGCCTGCTTGCAGTGAAGTTGCTTATTTACTTGGATCTGAAACAGTTCCATTGATTGGTTACTAAGGTACTGTCACCTGAGATCACAAATTATATAAGTAATGAATTAAATGAAGCTGCTAGAAATACATACTTTGCACGCCTGAGCAATAACAACTCTTTCAGATGGCATTGCTGTTGCCTCTTCAGCAGCATTATTACAGAATTGATCATAATTTTTGCAAGTCAAATTGTTCTAATTTTCATAATAAATTGTAGAATTAGTATAATAAATATAGTGGATAAGCTACGTGTGCACTTCATAACGTACCTCCTTGATTGTTGCTGTGACAGATTTATATAAGTTGGAATCATCTTCAGCATGTTTCGGTGCGCTCTGTAAAGTAATTAAAGAATAAATTTTATATGTTATTTATACGTGAACCTCTTGTTAATTTTTCGTAATATTTGGAAAATTTGGTATTGTTACTTCTACTAGTAGAGTTAAAGCTATCCAGCAAATAACGATAGATAAAACGGTTTTCATCGTTCTACTTGTTCAATTTTCGTATTTTCTTGATTAAACTTGCCGTACACTTTGAGCGTTTGTTTGGCTTTTAAGTATTTACTCATGCTTGCAGGTTTATTGCCGTCGCGCGCTACTGATAAAATATTAATACCCACGAATGCATGTTTTTTATTAGTTTGTAGAAGCCTCAAGGCCAAGGTTGTCGTTATTTTTTTTTCATATCTTCTTAATTCTCTGGTTTTTCCGAATGTTTGTTCCATTTCAAATATAAAACTTATCTGTTTAACGCGTTAATAAAAATTTGATATACAATTTACTTGTATCAGAGAGCGAATGAAAAAAGACTTTAACAAAATAACATTTTATTACACCAGCACCTATATACGCAAAAGTAATGCTCAAAAGCAGTATAAAATCATGAAGCAAAGCAATCTTAATTCGAGAACATTGGTGCATTAATCAGTGCGCGGCTCGCATTTTTCTCTCGCGGATATCCGCAGCTGCAGCGCCAGCGTTTTATTCTCTGCTGGGAAAAATAAATACAAAGTTTTTACGCGATACCTATAGTGGCAGCCTCCCTCCAAGCCTCGATAGCAACAATCGCCATAAAGTCAGGAGTAAGTGCGCCGAGAGTCATTAGCGCCGCGAGACGCGCAGCTTCCACGCTAATTGAGCGTGTTAATCAACTGGCGCGCGAGCGTGGACTAGCTCATGCGGATAAAAATGCCGACAACGCGGCCCCGTTATCGTGGCGCGCCGCTACATTTTCACCCGCAACTTTTCAGCCCGACACGCCTATGCGGCTCGTCGAGCTCACTACTGCGCCGGCCTCAATGGATATCTTTTACTTGGGAGCCAGCGACGCGGAGCATAAATTAATCTCGATTCACTAGTTATTTCTCTTATCGAACCCCCTTTTTTGCTCGGTTCTTATGTACATATATACATCGCCGGCAAGATTAATAGCGTATAACTTTGCTTACATTAAAGCTTATGAAAAGCTCTCGCGCGCTATCAGTTTTGAAATATTTTAGTCTATGGATTTTCTGATGCTATAATATGTCGACGATGCCATAACCAAGGTAATTTATTAATATTCAAACCTGATTTTTTTAGCCTAACGAGGTCTCCGCGTAAAAGAAAGAGTTTAAACGGAGTGTATAGAATTTTTGAAAAATATTTTCAGTACAAAATTTCATTCAAATTTTTTCCGGATAACCGGCCATTATAAATTGCGCCGAGAAATATTGGTCCGATAACGAGCCTATGCAAAGGATTGACATTTTTATCATTTTTCATCTAGTTGCAGAGACCGTTAATATCGAGTCGACGACATCGCATCGAACTGCGTACCTCAGCTTTTCTCGTTCATCGATGGTCATTAATCTCGAGGTCCTTAGCGACTAGCCTGCTACTGTATACTCTTCCGAGAAGCGCCAGAGGCCGATTGGCGTGATGTCGCGTCAGGTGCGCGCAAAAGTTGCTGCTACATCTAGCGCCTGGTTGCTATATCAGGATAATCAGTCCTGCTATGCAAAGTGGATCTTCTCCAAGTTGTATCGAAGCTACTTTCCAGTGTAACATTCATCATTAATTTTTTTCTTCCATCATAAATAATCTGTGTAATATCGGAAGAACGAGATTGAAACGCACTGAATATAACAACATTTTAGGATTTCGAATTAGCGAAGCCCACGATTATGTCATTTCAAAATCAATTTGACGCCGGTTAACGTATACACGCAATCCTGCGCAAGCAACAGCTCACTAATCAAACTCCAAATTTGATTTTCATTATCCAACTTTTAGCAAATCAACTCGCATGTATCACATATATATATATACATACATGTAATCAAGTGGTCTGTCCCTCGCTGATCAAAGTGCAATATCAATTTGTACCATGTAAATTGCGATAATTTAATGCTCGTTCTCAATTAATTTCGAGCCCAGTAGTGAAACGACGTTAGGTACACAAGCGTAAAATGTGTGTACAACCATGGCCATGGCAATCGCCAGGTTGCAAACTGTATTAGAGACAAAGTTCCGTTAAATGAATGCCTCCGTTCTGCAGCGCAAAGTTTAACGGTGCGCTCATTGTAAAAAACTTTCAATTGATCGATGCAACTCGACGAAGAACTGGCGGAAAAAAGCAGTTAGAACGAGAGGGTGCAAGAGAGAGGAGGTGGGGGAAGAAAAATAAAGCATCAGCGCTTGATCGAGCGAACTAGGCGGTCCCGGCGCTATTAGTCAACGCGCTTCTTACGTTCTCCTACACGCGCTCGCGCGAAATCACCATTTCCACTCCGCGATGTTTTCCTGCTCGTCTATTTTATTCCCTCCTCCTTAAGCGCTTCCAGAATCAATATTATGAAAGCTCCTCTTCAGAAGAGAGGACATCATTATCAACTTTTTTTTCAAACCATCTGCTGCAATGTCGACCTCCTCGACACTTTATTTCGACGTCTTTTCCCCGATATCCAGATCTTTTTTCTCTTTCTCTATCTCTTTCGTACGCTCCTTTGTCATTTTCTCCGCGCGCGCGCGCGCAACTCACCCTCCGACTTCTCGATCGCGTTCTTTCCGCTCCTTTACACGCGGAGCCGCACGTATATATAGATCTTCGCTGTTCTTTCGTCCGAAGATCTTCCCGTAATAGCTCTGGACCTGCGATGAAACAAACTCGACGATCCTTTGACGAATGTGCTATAGGGGGGTGCGTTTGTCTGACGCTCCGTCGGTAAAGAAGCAAGTCTATAACTGTTTCACGATGAAAGTCAGAAATGAATCCGCCGCCGAACGGTGCTTTTGGGAGAGAAATTAAGAATCGTAATTTCCTGCGCCAATTTTCTTTTTGTCAAAAGAAGCAGTAGCAGCAGCGAGTTGATCGGCGTAAACGGAAATTGGCTGGCTCCTTTCCTCCGGTATAAGTGCAGACCTCTTAACGCACGCTTATCGCACGGCAACAAGCAAATTTAATTCTCCGGCTGCAAAAGAGATCTCCTTGCGTGCACACATGCGCGAGGAAGGAGAAAAGCAAGCCCCTTATAGATTGTATATATATATATAGGCTATCTCTGCTGCCGAAAAGTCGAGCGACGAAAAGAGACTTGGCTCTTCTTCCTCTCCGCTCGTTCCGAGATCTAATCTCGTCGTCGTAAGAAGTGGAAAAGGGACGACGAGCGTATAGCTTGCAAAGAGAGAGAGGGGGGGAGTACGGGGCCGAGGAAAAACGGAAGTGGCCGCGCTGAAAAAGAAGAAGAAGCAGCAGAGAAAAACAGGAAAAGCACTGTCGGTGCGGCAACGACGACGACGACAAAGGAAGCCGGACCGAGATAATGTTCCTCTCCTCAAAAGAGCGAGAGAGAGGGGGGGGGGGAGGCATGTATATTTATCATTTGCTTTTATTTCATTCGCACGACGAAAATCTCCAGCGTAAACAGCGACACGCGCGAAGAAATCAGTGCCGCCGCTGCGCCACACCTACAACAACAGCAAAATGCAATCTCGCTCTTCAGAAGAAAAGTCTCGACTCCGCAAAGCGCAAAAAGCAAGAGAAAGAGAGTGGGAATGCAAAGTAGGCAAAAAAGGGCCATATTCTCGGTGAAAAGTGGCCAGTGTGCAGGCGTAGACAAAGCAGAGAGGGAGAGAGACCGAGGGAATATCCCCCAAAGTATATCCGCGGAGAAGTCGTCCTCTACGCTTGCTATATACGGACTCCCCGAGGAGAGCAGCGGGACGCCGCCGCCGACGACGAGTGGATTTCGCGTGTATAAGCGCGAGAAGAGGAAGGAGTCCCTCTTATTGCGGAAGCATCTTGCGCGAGGAAGTTGCTGCTGCTGCTGGTCGTGGTGGTGGAGGTGGTGTGTCGGAGCGAGGCCTTCGCTTTATCATAAATTGCCCCGGGATTTATTCTCCTTATTGCTGCTGCTGCTGCTGGTGCACACTACACTGCAGGAATTTTCCGACTGATTGTTTTTATGCAAATTTCGTATAGTCGTCGCCGCGGCGGCTACCGACAGAGTTTAATGTAAGCACGGCCAGTTTTGTGTGTCTTATTTTTTTTTCTTTATTGCTGATGCTGAAATTGAATTCGCGATTCAATTTGCAAGCTGGAATTAGTAATTGTTGAAAGAATTCCTACAATAATTCTAGCAGAATACGAGAAACTCTATGGCAGAAGGATTTAATAATAGGAGAAAAATCGGTATAATGCCGGACGCGGAGGGGGTATTATGTATACATGCGTATATACGTACGTGAAATAAAACTATTTACGAACTCATTCCGCGCTATTTCATCGAGATTTACGATGGTGCAGCAGATGCGTTTGCATATATATGCTCGTGTGTGCCGAGAGGAAAGAGGGCACACACATACATATATATATATATATGTATACACTCTGCAGAGCGTTGGTTGAGAGAGCATATTGGGTAAGAAATCACCAAGTAAGGCGCATGTCCACGCTTCCACCTCTTGCTTGCATGCCTTCTCCGCAGCGGTATTTATTTTAATTTGCGTACCGGCGACCTTTTACTGCTTCTCTCATTGTCGGATTCTTGCCTTTAGGAAATAAATAAAAAAAATAGTCGGAAGCGACGATCGGCTCTATCAACGCTATCTCTCTCGTCCGTGTAATGAATGCAGCGGCGTACGACGCCTCATTACTTTATGCACCGCGAAAGAGCAGGTGGAAAAGAAGCGCCCCGTCGAGAGCAACTCTTCGCTGTATACCGTATACATGCGCGCACATAACATACGTTCTGTTTGCTCTCTTTCTGCGCGCTGTCATTTCAGCAAACTTACGAGGCTACTCCGCGTGTTTTATTTGCTTCTTCTCCTATATATATATATATATACGGATACACATATAAAGCCTGCTTTTGCTTCTTTCGCCTATGTGGACGTAGCTGCGATTGGAAAAGTGTCAAATGGTCGTTGCTTAGCTGCTTTGCTTATTGGATGTAGTTGGCGGCGTGAAATCCGATTTTAATGAGCGCACTTGTTATCGAGCTTTCCTGCGCGGTATATTATACGTGTGTGTGCAACCTTTGACCGGTCTTTGCGTTGGATTTCCACTTAGCCACTATTATTATTATTATCATTACTATTACTGCTACTCGCGTGTGTTGATTTTTCCTCGGAATTTTACGTATTCTCTCGTTAGCTTTATCTCGGGAGGTTAACGTATAATAAAGTACAACAAACCGCATTACAAATTTAGTTATAACTGCAGCTCAGTGAATGTTAAAGCCGGGCTAATTGTGCGCACGCTTGCGAGCCTGCGCTGTTCTCTAAATTGTGCGCACTATACCTCCTTTCTCTCTCTCACTGTAAAATAAATTAGTTAATATAGTCAGGGAAATTTTACTTCGCGGTGAATTAACGTTATAAATTCACTCGCTCGTATGTTTATTTACAATAATACATTCCGCTTGTTAGACATGAGAGTAAAAGAGAGAGAGAGAGAGAAAAAAAAAACAAGTTTCTTCTAGAGGACACCTTATTTTTTTCCCCTCCACTTAATTTGCGCCTTATTATTCCGGTCTCACTTCGTTCTCGGCTTCGCGCCAGTTCTGTCCGTTTGTTGAAAAATGTAGGTAAGGGCGACGGCGGCAACGGCGACACGTGTCGCCCGCGGGGGTGTGTGTAACACATGTGCTGTGCCGCCAATGTATGTTCTCTCTCTCTTTCTGGCCCTCGATTTTTCATGAGCCGACGGTATAAGCTCTACCTGCTCAGCAATTTTCGAGATTGCCTTGGAATTCAGTTTTCTCACACTCGCGCGCTTGCGGATATTCCATTTCAAATATGTATTATATATATATTATATATATGTGACAGGAGTAGAGGACAATTTCTCCGCCGATGATATGTGTATATAGCGCATGTAATAATAATAAATAAATGAGCTC
Organism: Muscidifurax raptorellus; assembly: GCA_020010945.3. Classification (NCBI taxonomy): domain Eukaryota; kingdom Metazoa; phylum Arthropoda; class Insecta; order Hymenoptera; family Pteromalidae; genus Muscidifurax; species Muscidifurax raptorellus. The sequence goes on along the minus strand of CM052079.1, from coordinate 11,702,402 downwards.
TCTCTCTCTCTCTCTTTCTCGATCAAAATTCAGTGCGGAGAGAAAGATATAGCCGCATTGAAATTCCGACACGAAGTTGTGCGGTGCAAGAAGTCATTCGCTGGCTCCGTGTGTCCCCCTGAATATTTATATCTCGGGCAATTAAGATCGCGCAGTCAAAGCCCTCGCGCGAGACGCTGTATAGCAGCAGCAGCTACAACACGAAGTACACAATCGACGAAAGCTTCGAACTTGGAGGAGAAGTTACTGCTCCAGTTCGCCTAGACGCATATATATGTATAATATATATACAGAGAGCAACTCGTAAAAGAGAGCAAGGAACTGCGCGCTTTGCTCGTTAGTCACTGCGTATACCGTCTACATACAGGTATATACGCGATAACGTCGACTAATAAGAATGGCTCTTATACATAGCCATATATATGTACCGCTCAATATAGCTCTCGCGGTTGACATTTCACACAGGGTTTGTAATATAATGTAACGCGCGGAGTTACATGCATTAAATTGAATTTGCGTAGCTTGTTAAACTCGCGTATAAGACCGACGACACCGCGACTGCTGCAAGTTTGTTGTATATAATGCGCGAGAAAAATCTCTCTGCGAGACGTACGCGAAATTAATTAATTATATACCCGCGGAGACATCCGCAAGTGGATGAGAATCAGTCATAACACTTAGACAGAGAGATATATACACAAACGGCGTCGGCGAGTAACTTATTGTTAGTCTCAAGCCAAGTGGAAGATCGTGACAGACACACACACACACACACACAAGGGCGTGTCCGCTTCTCTGTACTCTGTGTGTATATGTACATATGCGTGTGTGTGATATAGTTCGCGGCGAGTTTAGTCGCGAGATGGAGAAGGAGGCGACAGTAGAATTCGCTTTGATATACGAGTACAAGTTTCTCGCGCAATTCAGTCGAAATTTTCAGACTATACTGTCCCTCTGTGTGTTGTATATATATAAGTTTCTGGCTTGTCCTGCGAAATCGCCACATGACAAAGCCTAATAGCGATATCGGTTTGCGGTCGACTCGCCGCAGAGAAGATCTATGCTATAGCTCCAAGCTCGCGTGAATTTATAATGTATACCTCATCGAAGGCTTTAATTACACAAGCCGTCCTCGTAATTCCGAATACTTACGTGGAGTAGTATTAGGTGATCTTTAACCCAAGCGAATATAATTAAATTACTCTCTCACATATACACAGGAGGGTATATAGAAGTAATAATTCCCGAGCGGAGTCTAATGAAACGTAAGACGTGAGTTATTGAATATTTCCTTGGGTCAAACTACTAGACGCGCGCGAGGCTCTCGCTGTATATGTATATACACCGAGAGTATGTGCGAATCGTGATTGCCGATTCGCAATAAATTCAAGCCTCGGCTATTTACAGGCCTTGTTTTACCTGCTGCTGGCGTCGATGCGATTTAGTTACATCGACTAATGACGGAACAACTCGTCGTTGTGTAAATCATACTATATTATATGTGTGCACGTGAGAGAGAAAAAAAGAGAGGATAGAACGGATTTAACGCTCGATTGATCAAACGAGCGAATCTTTCGGTTGTATTATACATGTGACAAGAGTGGGAGGGACACGAGTCTGTCTCGTGCACACACTATTTTATATATACGTATATATATAGTTCGATGAAAATGCTGATCGGAAATGGAACGAAAGCGCGCGCTCGCGAATTGTGCTGCGGTGATATATAGTCGCGTTAGAAAAATGGTTCGGTGGTTCGTTCGCCGCCTGCAGACTAAAATGCGGTTCACGCTTCGTCAAATAACGAACACACACGAGCGCGATTTCCGTTTCTTTTTTTTATGAAATATATCGGTTTGAAATATTGTATAGTCGAACCTCGATTAAACGTCGAAAAAACTTTGCTTTCAATGGGGGATATATTATTATTACACTTTGTCATCGAATTCGTATCGCAGTAGTATACCTACTCGAAAATGTATCTATCTACAAGTATGAATACATATACTCAAAAGCTCGCCTGTGTCTTTTCTCCGGCTCACTCGATAGGTCCGACGTCCTTTTGAGAGACTACGGGCGAGTTTCTTTGTGCTTGCAGCAGCTACCGCCGATGCTGTAAGCTCGAGCGATTTTCCACCCTCATTATATATCCGGTGTGCCCAGTTTTCCGGCCACGCCTCGGCGCACATAGAGTTTTCTCTCTCGGGGTCGACCGACTTTCTCAAACAGAAAAATGTACCATTCGGCTTTCGGAGATTTTTTCCGGAGATTTTGCTCCACTCCACCGATATTTCCGAAAAGGAATTTTTTTCCGGTTTATTGTCAATGTAGCTCTTGGATATCTCTTCTAGGAAATCAACAGTATACTTTAACAATCCATCTCGAGCTAGCCTACTGGCATTTTAATACCTCAATTCAGCATCCTTCGTCCGTCTTTAATTAATCGCCCCCGTCGCTCTTCTATCCGCGCTGCATACAAAAACTCAGGAATCGCCTCGAAATATTCCAAATAAGCCCCGGCGACTTTTTCCCCATCGACTACATTCCCTCTCTTTCGCGCGCGCGCCGTCTCCGAGGTATTAAAGAGAACAGAGAAGTTGCTGGCTTTGTACTATCTTCTTGCGCGTATACGCGTCGAAGAGAGAAAACGCTCCGTAGTGTGACTGGCCTCTAAACAACCCGATCTGCCGCCGCCGCGACGGGATGGAATTCGTGCGCGGTGTGCTTTTTATATTCCGCGCGTTCTCTGGACTCCCTCTCTATATCGAGCGAGTTCCCTCTCTCTCTTTCTCTCTCTCTGTATATTTTTCTTAGGATCTATCTAGCATCAGTAGTGATGCACTATATCTATACAGGTATACGTAAGCGAAGAAGGTCTTACACAATTTTGAAACGAAGACGCGCTTTGATCTGCGCAGCAGTCGTGCAGCTTCGAGGAAGGATTTATGACTTTTTTGCGTCGAAGACGAGAGAGCAAGTGCTTCAATTTCGTGATTTCTCGAGGAGAGGCTTCTTTGAGCCGTTAATCCATAGCCTCGTTCATACAGATGAAAGTATGAATAATAAACCGTATCGGAAACTGTCGAGAGCTTATATATATTTGCCGCGTACATTCGGTATGATTTCTTCTCTCAGGAACGAGGTCAGAAGCCTTGTGCAGCAGCTGCAGCTGTACCTTCGTCCAACTCGAGGTCCCATCTTCGTCGTATAGCCGCAGCGAGGCGCAAAGGATAAACAGGTTTCTCGGACTCCTTATATAAGCTCGCGAGCCCAAGGGCTGTTCAGCTTCCGGGCGGATCTTCCTTTGGCCTCCCTTTATTTTTGTTAATTATACACAGCCGCTGTTCTATATATTCTCTCCCAGAGGTTGGCTCGTTCGCACTTCATTTCAATTCGCTCAAATTCCCGGTAATCAATTAATGGCGTTATAAGTGCTCTATTAGATAGCGCTGAAAAAAGAAGACACGTACCTCTAGTAGCGCAAAACAATCGCAGTTTTTGCCGAGAGATCACTTCGGGAATAATAAGAGAGAGAGAGAGAGAGAGAGAGAGAGAGAGAACCACTCTTTCCTGGAAGCGTCAGCGACTTCCGATAACGAGAGCCAACATCAATGATGGATCTCGCGCGCGTGTGTGTCTGCCTCGCAGGACTTTATTGGCAGCGCCAATCAGGCTCTTTTTCCAGGCGTGTCGCCGCACGTCTACTATATACTCTTCCCTTTGTGCGCCGAGCTTTTTTCCCCGCGAGTTTTTGCAGCGGCTTTTTCTTCGCGCTACTGTAATTAAAAGTACACGCTTTTCGCCGAGAGCGGAATTCCCTTCCGGCAAGTTATGTTCTCTTTGAGGGATTTAAACGTCCGAGTTTTTTCGTCCACTCTTTCTCTTTTTTCATCGGACTTGATTGTTGGTCGAAAGAAAAACCTGTATTTTATATAAAAACGACGATATATAGCGTCGACTTCCTGTTCATCGCGTGAATATCTCGCAGACGGATCGACGACGCGCCCCTTTCGCACATAAATCCTTCAGACGTCGAAGCTTTCGCGCCCACGGCGCCGCGAGCGCGAGAGAGAAAGAGAAAAAGGAGGCGAGAGAGCTGCCGATCGAGTCGCGCATCCTTAAATAGCGGTATCTCGCGCGCATCGGATTAATTAAATGCTAATTACGGGCCCCGCCAGACAGATCATTCGCCTGTTTATCTTTCTAGACGTATATATAGTAGTAGTGTAGTACTCGTATATATAGGCGACGCGTTAACCACGTTCCTATAACACAAAGTATATACATATATACACACTGCTTTTTTGGCAAAGCGCGCAGGATGCGTCGGATTATTCGGGAGCAATTAGAGACACGCAGCGCAGACGCTTTGCCGGACTCTGTGTGTGCAGTGTATGATAATTATTCCCAGGGAGAACCGATGCGTAATTATCGTTCTCGCTTTTCACGCGGCCGACCGATTAACGCCCTGATACGACGACGACGACGACGTATGGCGAGGAGGAATTGCGTGATTCCTAATTTATTCCCGGCCGCAGCGCGGCTGTTATTTCGCCAACTCTTTTTTGGCTGCTGGTGTTCGATTAAGTCTCGCGCGCGATTTCGTATCGAGATATCTTGCCGGATTTTTTAATGATCTCTCGCGCGAAAGAGGCGGTTTTTTTGCAGGCGAGAGATCGATCACCGGTTCGGCACAAAAGAAAAATTCTCCCACGATTAAACTTCGCTGTAATAAGTGCGATTTTTCTGGAAATTCATCGAAAGCTCGCCTGACAGGGCAGTATAATGTCGAACGAGAGTCGTTATAATATCACAGCTTCCGTTCCTCGGTCGAATGCTCGCTTCGAAGGGATCTCCTCCGAAACCTGTTAACGTGTCGCATTGTCGGGGCGAGAGACACAGCTCATTCGTTACGGCTTCGCGCGTCGTAATTTGCTCTCTCTCTCTCTCACGCGCGCGCAGGAAACGTATAATCAGAGAGTTAAGGTTGATGCGCACGATTATTCCAGGCCGTTTGCGAAGATTCGGAAAACGTTCTCAACACCTTTCGAGACTCGCTATACTATACTAGACGTGTAAAGAAACGGCGGATCGAAAAAGAAAAGGAAAGGTATATAAGTGGCACCTGCAGCAGCAGCAGCAGCAGCAGCAGCAGCAGCAGCAGCAGTATCGCTGTCAGGCAGAAATTACAAAGAGCCGCCGGTCGTAATTCGTTTTCGCGGTAACTCGGCCTTGAAAAAAGGAGAACTATACTCTCCGAAATTGCGCTCGATCCTCATCGCATGTGACTTCAAACCGATGCTTAAACCCCTTCTTTCTTGTTATATATATATATATATATATATATATATATGTACTATCTTTTTTTGCACGCGGATATATGGGATTGTATTTTTGTTGAAAACTAGCGCGCGCAGCGGGGGCGTTTTTCTCTGACCTGATTTGAAATTAAAATTTGTTGGCCAAAGTCGGCTAAAAACAAATCGTCCTCTCTCGGAATTCCGAGCAGCCGGGCACGGGATATAGCATCAGCAGCGCATGAGAAACTTTTTTATCTGGCTATTTTAAGTTAGATTGAAGCGTCGAAGGAAATTTTCTGCTGAATGCGACGTATACTCTTACTCCCTCTCTCCCACGCTGTTATAAATAAATCCGGTTGAAATTGAAAGTAAACATCAGAAGCGATAAGTCAAGTGAAAAAACAAGTGGAAGTGGAATGATCTTGCTTAATTACACGAAGCCTAATAGTCAGAATGTATAATATATGGGAAAGCCCCGAAAAAAACCCATAAAAAAGCTCCTTTTCCGCACTTTCAAACTATAAGCATAGATTTTTCGTTTGTGCCCTCGACCAATGGCTTCATCATGTTGAACAAAGGTTATTACTTTTTATATAATTTGAATGTGCCAGAAAACAGTGCGCTGGGGCTGATTTTGCAGGATCACTATTTTTCTAGTGTTCCATTAGAACACGAAAGAAAAAGGTCCCCGCGATGTAGCACTTATTTTTTTTAAGCCGATAAGTCCGCTAACTGAATGTTTTTTTATGGATCTTCCCATACACGTGTGTGTGCGCAGCTCTTCGAGGCTTATTCCCGAAGAAATAATACCTTAAAAGTCGCGCAGCGCGATGGCCCGGAAAATCGTAAAGTCCTCTCTCACTCTTGCAGGGCATGCACGCGAAAGAGATAAGAATCGAAGGCGCCCTTTTTCGTTATACGGCCCCGCGCGGCGCTGCTGCTGCTGCTGCTGCTCGTAAAACGAAGAAGCGCGACGATGATGACGACGACTCCATTCGCGGATGCGATCCGATCCCGATCGATTTTTCGCGCAAAGTGCTGCTTTACGAGAGGCTGCAGCGCCTTAATAGCGCGAATCTTTATGTAATTTTCTATTCGGATCGCGCAAGCGCGTATACCGCGAGCTCGAGTGCGCTCTTATACGCCTTTTTAAGTGTGCCGCTGCGACGCGCTGGCCTTTCCGAGCAGCCGCGCGTCGTCTTCTTTTTTTCTTTTTTTCAGAGTGCGCGCGTGCGTGCGAGCGAGGTGAAAATATTTTCAAAGCGCAGTACACACGATGATTTGCGGAAGGAGCTGGAGGGAAAAAAAGATCGCTGATAGACAGCTGCGTAATGAAATGCAAAATCGTAAAATCCGTTGGAGAAAATCGGATATCCGTATTCAATGTACGAACGGCTCGTAATATAAAGTGTATTGAGTACAGCGTCGATACGGAATATAAAATGTCGCGCGCGTGAGAGTGAGACTTGGGCGACGCTTGTCGCGCGTCTCTGTGTATATCTGTATATCGTCGTTCCCCAGGTCCGTTCAAGAGCCGTTCAAGATGGAATTTTGAGGCGAAATAAATCGGAGCGCTTCTGAACTACTACTCCGCGCGAATCCCAAAGTGCTTGTCGTCCATCGCTTGTCACTATCTATCACGTTCTCGGTGGGCGGAGCAAAATGTCTATTTCTCATCTCTCGCTGGTGTTCATATATATATTCGGTGTATAGACGAAAAATTTCGTTTCATTTTTTAAGTTTTACTATAATACAACATATAAAAAAATACATTTATCATGGACAAATTTAAGAATCGTTCATACTCGCAGCTGCTTCCATTTCATAGATAGCCTTTCGTAGACTGTTGATATCGGTTCCGTTATTGCACAGGTAATTTTTCGACCAGATCTGGAATCACGACGATGAGTTTAGTTTTTTATGCGGACGGTGTAATAAGCTATATGAAAAGTATATAGTGGTCCGTATAAATACCTTGCAAGTACGTGCATCGCCGAAATCGGTAGCACCGGCGGCCTCACAATAACTCTCATAATTTTCACAAGTCAGATGTTGCGGTTCGACAATTGTAGTCTTGAACTCGTTGGCAAAATCTTTCAAGTAATCGTTTTGACCGTCATCCTGGTGAAAAATTAGAATTGATAATTAGTAGAAATGCGCCGATTTAAAATGAGTGTTAAGCTAAGAACTGGCTGTTTTAAATGGATGAAATTATTCACTTTTTATATGTCTTGAAAATGCTGATAGGTGTCTACTTTTTATAGGAAAGAATAATGGATACAAAAGTATCGATAATTTAACTAGCTTTTGTAATGCAAAATTCAAAATTGTCAGTATTTGGACGTGAAATGAATAACTTTATTATCTTAAATATGTCCCAAGTCTCTTGCGTGCAACTGTACTCATTATAGGCAGATGGATTTTTGTAAAATGGTTTTTCGTATAAAAATGATTTTTCTACATGTTTCTTTAAAAAAAAAATTTTAACTAAAGCCTAAAAGTATTGATTTTCTATTTCTAAACTCCAATCATAATAAACGATGTGCAGATGTCAATCTAAGAACTACCCATAAAATACGTTAAAACCTTTCTTTATGTCTAAAAAAACTATCAACTAAACCAACCCGCAGTTCTTAGATTGGCAACGTAAAAACTTGCCAGTAAGTAGAATTCCGTTTCTACAGCGGTTGTCTAAAATACCATGGAAAAAATTCACTTACTTCTTCTGGAACATCAGCCGATACGCAAAGAAGCACCGAAAGAATCAGAATAACGAATAATCTAGTTTTGTACATCGTGTATGGATTTTGAAGATACTCAGAATGTATTAAACACTGGTGTGCTTGGGTTGCGCTGGGCCAATTTAAGGATAACACGTTTTTACGATCGCAGAAATCGTGAGCTATATTTTGTAGCTTGCTCATGCAGAAACGTCTTATAGTCACTAAAAATCACTAAAAAGTACATTAAAAAAACTGATAATCTAATCGCGCGTCATCGTTCAAAATTTTCAGTATCAGAGTTTCGAAACACGTTTTTGCGCTCTTCCCAGCAAAATTTCAAAACTTCCACTATACCATTTCGACAATAAAAGAGAAAAAAACTTCCCCCGAGAAAACTCTGAACAGCAAAAGTATGTAACAGGATGAATCTTAAGCTGGACTATCTTGTCGGAGTGAGAACAAGAAATTCCACACATATAATGCAAGTCTCGATTTCTCCCAACACAATAACGCAATTGCCGCGGCTTTCTAAAGAAAAACTTAAAAATCATATTCTCCGCAGCAGCGGCGTGTCTCGTGTCCTACGACGCGCAGCGCACAAAACAAAGGCCAAGTGTCAAAGTTGCTTTTTTACAACGCGCGCCTCCAGTGTTTCTCTTTTATCAGAGTTTACATATATATACATTCGCGAAAGAGTCGGAAGAGCGAGAGAGGATAAACAGCCACGAAAAGTCGCCGGAACTCCGCAAGTGGGTTAAATGTTCTGTGGCTCCTTTTTTCGGCACCGCAGCGGCGGAAATATATATATTCTATAGCGAGAGTGTAAGACGCCGAGGAAAATTCGATCCTCGAACTTGCTCTTTCGAAAAGAGAATATACACAGCGAGTGAGATACAGCGAGTATAGAAGCTATACCATTGAAGTTGAATGGAAAACGAAATTGTTCGATGACTACTTTTACGAACATGAACGATCTTTCGAAGCTTTTTTTTTAACGACTTTGCATTTTCTTTTTGTTTCAGGTGAGTAATTCTCGATGTCTACATACGAAAACTAATCGTAAGTAAAGAAAAAAAATCCGAATTAGCTTGATTCTACCTGCAGTGCAGGTATGTATTAGTCACGGCAAACCTCTCGTGTCAAAAAATTAACGATTCATAGTCGACCGCGAACGCATTTCATTTTAATTCGAGCTCGGCATTTTCTCTCTTTTATGTGTGTCGGCTGCGGGAGAAAAAATTCACAGCGTCGGGGAATATCGAATCCCCCGCAGTGGCCAGCAGCAGCAGCAGCAGTAGCAGCAGTACCGATGATGCAAAACCGTCGCTGCTGAATGCGCGCCCGCAGTCCACCGCCGCGACACGAAGCCTTTTATGGCTTCTGATTTTTCCCCCCCGACTCCCGGTTGTCGGTGTGTTCCGCTGGCCGACATTTTTTTTATCTTTCGTTCGAACTCCCTTTTGCAGCGGTAGCTTTTGAATAAAAAAAAAGAGAATGTTAAAAAAATGAAAAACTATCCATTTTACAGCTTGCGCCGGTCGACACACGACTACTCCCTCTTTTTATTCGCTTTTCACGATGCCAGAGCTTTGTGGAGCGACGACGAGAGGAGAACTGTATATATATATATATATGGTGGAATATATGCGTGCGCGGGCCGGAACAACTGTTATGAGTCTCTTTTGTTGGGCATACGTTTTGTTTAATATTTTTTGCGGATATCAGCTATCCATCTGTTTATGCAATCGTTTTTTATATTCCATATACGTATATCAGAAAATCCAGAAAAAAATATTTAGTTAGCTGTTATAGAAATAAAATTAAGCGCTACAGCGCCGAGACCATTTTCTTCGAGTTCTAGAGGCTCTTCACCATGGCCTCGACGCCTCGGCACGCCTCGATCAATATCATGATTTTGATCAAGGCTGATTACATAGAATTCAGAGATGTAGCACTGCATTTTTTTAAAACATCAGGTGAGCCCGCCACCTCAATATTTTTTATGGATTCCTTCATATACATACATGTAACAGATATATTATCCGCGACATTTTATTTATACGCGCGAAAACGAAAAAAAAGAGATCGCGTATACATTATATAAGAAAAGCGATGGCATAATCGCGATGTCGATCTCTAACGTCATTGTCCGATTGGTTTCCCTGAGCCGCACGCGCGCACATTATATACATCAATGGCTCACGCGGCAAACGTCAGTTTGTAACGGGGCGTCGGGAATGACAATAGCCAAGCCCGAGGCTTTGTCGTTAATTAATTCCCGAGTGCAATATTAATGGTAAGTAATCAGCTGCGCTTTACAATTCCGAGTAGGACTATACATAGCTATATATGCCTTGACTATTACAATTACTAATTATGCCGCCGCGAGCCATTATATAATCCGATCGAAATTCGCCGGGCTACACTCTGTGTATACGGATGATTGCTCTCCCCCCCCCCCCCCTCTCTCGGAGGTTTTATCTTTATATACACCCACTCACAGCTCTGGTATTATATATCCTCCCGCGTGTATATGTACGTCTGGCTTTGGTTATGTTTTCATTAGCTTTGACGTCCGATTGGCCTCTCTCGGCATCAAAGCGGTAAGTTTGATCCCTTATACATATAAAGCGGGCCAATATAATACACGATTAATTAATGCGCGAGCTTTCGCAATCGTATACAAAATCCTGACATACATACACACCACACAAGCTATATTATACTTCCATTCATTTTTCAGTGCGCAGTGTATACATATACATATAAGCGAATACGCAAGTCTTCGCGTATTCACGACGGCCTAGCCATTCCGTTTAGCTTGAATATTGCGTCTAAATAGTTGCAGCGGCATATTACGTGTAGCCGCCGCCACGAGGCTCCGAGTAATCTGACAGAGGCTCCCGCTGGAAACGCGCGCTATAAAGCCGGCAGCCAGACGCAACCCTCCGTGCGTGGAGCCTTTGTGAGATTGGCTCCGCTAATGAAGCGCTCGTATTAATGAGAGCGAGAAAGAGCGGCCGAAAGCTGCGCGCGCTTTACTTCGGCCGAGGAGCTTTCACTCGCTCGAATTTCGCGTCGATATGTATAAATTGAAAGAGTTATATATACATACATAGCCGAGCGATAAGCTGCTTTTATATTTCTCGCCGCGCGCGCGCGAGCTCGATTGATCGGCTGCTGATGCATGAATGACGGATGACGAGGATCAAACGATAATCTTCGGACTAAATGCGCGGTCCGTCGAACAAGAGACTCTCTGACCGCCGCCGCTTTTTTTTTTATTGCGATAATGATCATCGCGTGCGCGCGGCGACGGCTTTGGCGCAGGTGTGCGCTGGCGCGCTGATTGCGAGCGCATTGAATCGAAGAGAGGAGAGCTTTGAAAAAAAATATCAGCGCGGTAGCGGCTAAATTTCGAATTTGAATTCTTGATGAATCGCGCGCCCGCGCGGCTTGGAAAACAGCGCATATATAGATCGTATTATTATTGGCTTGATTACAAAAAGGCGCGGATATGTCAAAGAAGGTACACACGTCCTCGAGAGATGAAAATCGATTGAATCGCGGGCAAATAGTATTTCGAATTGAAAAATTTCGAGAGCGTCGCTCATAAATTAAATTCCAAATCGCGACCCGAAGTCGGAATGGAACTTCGGTTCACAAATATTTTCATACGGGTAGGCTCTTCGCCGCGCGCGAAGTAGTGTGCGAAGAGACGCCGACGAAAATACCTCGAGAGGGACTTGACGCTGCGGCCATTTGAGCGAGCATTTGAGGGCGTCCCGTGGGACAATATTTATTTCGCGGCTTTGGCCATTTCCTCGAGCTATTCTATATACAGCGGAAAGTCACTCGCTTCTAATCGTTGTAGCTTATTGAAAGATCTAATTAAACTGCTATGCATATTATGCTTGAGATTTTGATCAAATGAAAATATGGATTGAAAAATTCTGTGCGAAAATGAAAAGTAAATTTCTCGGTAATCACTCGCGAATAGTATAAGCGGGAAGAGCTTTTGATGATTATTATAATTATTCATATAGCTCTTTGACGGGAAGGTTGGGGCCGTACACAGCCGATTTCGCCGAAAGGAAACGCTCAAGCGAATTACACAGTGCGACGCGTTAGCCCAGCTCGGTATATGGCAGCTCGCGCTGGCCGTATACCTGCCACTGACAGTTGGTAACACTTGCTTTCTCCCCTTGATGCCCTTTGATCGTCGCCCGCCGCCGCGTATCCAGCGGCGCAAGCTCGCTCTCTCTCTCTCCTATCCCGGTCACGTGGGAGTCTCAGAGCCTGGGGCTCCATCTATATATGTTGTATATATATAGATATATCTAGTGTCTTCTCATTACACGCATTGAGCATTCTATTATAATAACAAGAAGCTGCTGCTGCTGCTGCTGCTCGGGGTGACAGCTTCCCGCCGCCTGATAACTTCATCAACTCGGGACTGTTTAATCGTGTAATCTGGATTACATCGATGGCAGTTTCATTGAATTACACGCTTTATACATGTATACGGTCTCGACTCGGTGAATTATCGTCAGAGAATCGTATCTGTTATTACGTGTCTCGATAAAATTTGTGAGTATAAAAAATGACAGAGGAGAATCGATATATCCTCCTATCGGACGGACCTTGAACCACAGGCACTGACCTCTCGCACTTGTATTCTCTCGACTCTTTATTTTACAATTACGAGACGAGGCCCATAAATAAGATGACTATATATAGCCGTATCCCTCGGGATACCCGATAATATACACTGTAGACACAGAGAAAGAGAGAGAGAGAGAGAGAGAGAGAGAGAGAAGAAGAGAGAAAGACCGATCCTTAGGCCGCACGCTTAGACGATCTCTCATTATAGATTTTTCAAAATTCCACGAGGATTAATTGGCCGACGGCGCGCATGCGAGCGATTTATGAGCGACCAACGCTCGCTCGTTTGTTATCACCCGCCGGCTGCATTAGGATTGAATCGTACACGCGCACGCAGCTGCACGTCGGCCTCTAAGGTGTACCTTTTTTTCTGCTTTCTTTGCCGATCGCTCGTTTTTCACCGTAGCTCGATTATTATACCGAAATTCTTGGGGGCTCGATCTCATACATCACACACGAAATGAATTTAATATGGTATCGCGTAAAGTTCGCGATGGCTACTTTTTTTATTAATCTACGCTGCCGGCTATCTCGGCGTCAAATATTTGCTTCCATCTGCCGTGACAACTTTCTTTTTCGCCTTCCCAAGACCAACATAAATTGATGCTCGCGTCGGAGGAGTCAGTAGTGTAGTATATATAATCAAACTTTCATCTGACGAACTCAATTTAAATTTTCGCCGAAAATACAAAAGTGTATGAAATTGCAGAACGGAAGTTGGAAGATGTTTCCCAACTAATTATCGAGCGTCGCCTTGATACAAATAAAAATTTTTTAATCTTTGCGTATGTGAATTTTCATAACAATTTCAGCGTGTACGCGTTCGAAAATCGCCATTTAAAATAGCCCAGTCATCCCGCGCAAGCTGGCACTATCTCAAGCTGCAGCGAAGACACACTGCGGGAAAAAGCAATCGTCGAAAGTCGCTTTGGCCCGTGTTCGTGTGTAAGTATGTGCAGCTAAAGAGAGACAAATAACTCGGCGTCTTCCACCCCCCCCCCCCTCCCGAGACAACGTAATCTCGCAGGGATATGGTAACGTATACACAGAGATATAGATATTTGGAGGAGGAAAGTCAGATGAAATATCAGCGTTACGGCTGGGCATATAATTACGAATGTAATTTATAAAAAGCGAGGGTTTTCTCTTGCGTAATGTGCCGCCGGGCTAACAACCCTTTCGCCGTCGCCGCTTTTTTCTCCTCATGCTTTTGCGTTTATTAATCATTCGAATTTGTCAGAGTTTACCGCCGTAATTAGTTGTTTAGGACGGCCGCTGCTGTTTTAAATTGCCGTTGCGGAGAGCGACTTTTTTTAATGCTAATTATGCTAACAATTATTATGCTTTTTTGCGGTAGATGATAACAAAGCGTTGGCCTCGTAATACAAAATATACTCGGTATTAATGTAGCCTTATGCGTTGTTTACGGTGCAAAAATATTGACGAAACCATCTTTTTTGCCAAAGGACTGGTATATAATATATCCGCACCGCATATCCAACATATATACAATATTTTTCGTCGAATTTGAAAAAAAAATTCGCTATGTTTTTTCCGGGAATACGCGAAAACATTACAAAACCGTGTACACGGCGACGGCATATCCTATTTCGAAAAAAAAGCGTGCAGGGAAAAGGCTGGGTTATACACTGCAGAATATACCGCACTGGTAGAGGCGAAAAAAATGAGGTGGCGCAGCGTCGCCCGGAGCTTCAATCTCGTCAATAAAACTGTAATAATAACCGCCAAACCGCAGGTCGAATAAAAATATTAAAAAAAAAAAATTGTACGCTACGGGGAAAAACAGAGAGCGAGGGTTTGATTGATATGTCCGTTAAAAACACGGAATATTTGCGCTGCGTCTGTAATATAGGGACGTGTGCGCCGCTCTCGTAGAATCGTACAGTGCTCAAGTTTGCGTGCAAGATTCGCGAGGTACACACACACGTACACACGGCTTCATAATACTGCACCCTCTATATAGTCCCTTTTTCGGGCCAAATAAATTAGATTGCTCGGCGGCGAGCACTTTGTTAAATTGTCGGCGCCGACGCTTTCTTCTTTCATTTTGCTGCCGAGGCGTCCCTATATATTTTTTACGTCCTCTGAAATTCTCTCTTTTTTTGAACTTCGCGAGTCGCAATTATGTGCGCGTGTGATGAAAAAAGGAAAGGAGTGGACTGCACGCCATGTATATACGCTATATTGTACTGCGGTGAGAGTATATATATTATATATCCGAAACGTCAAACTCCGAGCAGTATCGATTCTCCGGACTTTCCCGATGTATTATCCAAATTGCTGCGGCTTCCGGAGGCTATCGCGCGACGGCGGCGGCGCATATAACGCATTATGCTAATGGAAAATTCTAGACGAAATCGGTAAATTCAAATCGCGAGACATGCATATCTGTATATATAAGTGTGATATAATCGTCTGGCTAATTAACGAAGAGCGAGTGTGAAAGAGGGACTCGTGAAAAGGGACGACTATGGCACACGGACGAAGACAAACGGCGGCGGTCAATTATATATACATATATAAAAAAAAGTGTGGTAGCCGTGCGGGATTCATTTGTATTCAAATGGGCATAATTTTTCGCGCCATCGGCAGAGATGAAAGTACGCCGGTAGCGCGACCATTAATTAGGAGGGGGTGTGCAGTAGTACCAGCAGCAGCGGCGGCGTTGAACGGACGATACGCGCGGCGGCGTAATGGCTAGTGGGAGGGGGTCGTCACTGCCAGAGGCATATTCCGCTAAATCAAAAGCAGCACCAGCAGCAGTCCCCGTGATGCCGCGCACACCTATTCCTCATCTCTGATCGCACTCTCGTGTGTACAGTATTATATATTCGTCTTCTTATACCGGTGCATATATTTTCGTACACGCATGCATATATATATATAATATCCGAGAGCGGGCTTTTTTTCGATGGTGTCAGTATAGAAAAAAAAAGACAGGCTCCGCTCGGACGCACGCGATGGCTTTTGTATGAAAGCTAAATAAATCAGGACTTTTATTCCCCGCTCGATTTTTATGCAGCGCGCGGATGATTTAATTGGCAGTGGAGAAGCTGTCCCGCATCCGTCACAGAGGCGGCGGCTGTGATTTAGAGAACGGCCGAACGGACGGAGAGAAAGAGTAGAGTGTGTATAGTGTATGTATATGGAGCTCTGCTGCCACTGAACGACCTGGATTTCCACGACGATACGTTCATTCATGCCTCGGACAGAATGTATGAATTATGTGACGTAATTTCGCGCTGAATGGAAAAAGGCTCCGTGTCTTTTCACGAGCGCTGCTGTATATATGTATAATAAACATGGATGATTTCTTGTGCGACGTATATACGTGCTGGCTAATTGAAACTGCATGGCTGACTCTTGTAATTGGAGCTTTACATACTGATTTTTACTCGTTAATTAGCGCGGGAGATTCAAAGCGTTTTTGGCATTTCTTTTAACCGATGATACCCCCGCCCATTAATGAAAAGTCGATTCGATGACTGCAGATATGTGAGCCTCGAAACGACGCAGTCTTTTTTCATCGAAAATATCTATCACTGAATCGCGCGCGAGTCATCGGAAAAGTTCCCGCACAAAAGGAAGTTTTTTCCCTATATAATATACGGTGAAAAGCAACAAAGAAAAATCCTCCGCTCAAAGTCAAAGCCTTTGCATAGAGCTGACAGGCAAAAAGCGCGGCGAGCGCCCGAAAAAAAGTACATATACTATACATATAGTCACTCAACTGCTCTCTTCTCAATTTTCCAACGAGTCTATAGAGAAAGAGAGAGAGAGAGAGAGAGCGTCAGGCGTCGAATCGAAACTCAAGATTGAATAGTCCAATTTCAGCTATCGGCTAAAACAAGCAGCTTTAGGCTGCGCGCCGCGGTATACATAGTACGCGCGAGGAGGAAAACAAAGGGATGAGGCGAAAAAGCAAAGCTCTGTGAGCATTATGATAAAGCCTCCTCGTTTTCTCCTTATGCACTCGGTCGCTCTCTCTCTCTTTTTCCCTCGTTTTATGCAGATTATACACACAGGGCCGTACGTCTCGCCGCATTCCCACGCGAAATCAGCCTGATGTTTTTTTTCTCGCTTTGCTTTACGCGTCGCGCGAGCTTTCAAAGCCGTTTACATGGCTTTTGCCGCGGCAATTATCGTGAGCTGCAGAGGTCTCCGGAATCGTCGATTGCTCGTTACACTCGGACTAATTCGAGATACGAAAGCAGAAAGAGAGAGAGAAAGAGAGCCGCGCGTACAAAAGGAAAGTACATATATGCGCGTATATGCGTGGGATTACGGCCTGTCCTTCGATTTGCCTTCTGACGATTATAGCTTTAACGCTCGCTCTGCTATTCTAGAGAGCTTTTGATCCCCGGATTTTTTCCAATCGATGCAGGAACGTAATCCGTGCTCGTTATTATAATATCTGTGCTTATACCCAAAGGAACTTGCACATAAATTATCATGTATAATACGTGTTGGAAAAGAAAGTTTTCGAATCACGCCTAGCTGTCCGTCAGTACATAATACAGTATCCGTTACATCAAAGCAGTATAAAAGCTCGCGTAACCTTGAGCGACAGGTACACGAGATTTTAATTCTGATAAGACCGGGAGACTCGGGACCAGCCACTGTAGAATCAGCGAGAGAGAAAGAACAGTTGCTAGGGCCTACAGCCGAAAAGCTCTTCACGGAGGGGAGCATTAATGAGCGCTCTAATTAAAACACGGGCTAATGAGAATATATTAGAGCTGCTGCGGCCGAGCGAGAAAAGTAATTGTGCGCGCAATTTCGGGAAGCGCGCAAGCGCGCGCGCTTTTGTGCCCTGATGTATATGTTGCGCGCGAATAACTCGGATATGCCGAGCGGCTGGCCCTTTTGAAATTGATCTTAATTGCCGAGGAATCCGTGGATTCTTCTTTTCTCGTCTATATATACACCTCTCTCTTGTTTTATAATGCGTTGTTGTGTATTCGGATGAATTTTCGACGTAAAGCGTTTATGTGTGTGTGCGTGACGCGTGTGCGGTATGCTGCCGATAATTACGCAGGCCAATGGAACGGGAATAGTTTTGCTTTATTATAGCTCTCACTCATCGCTATGCATGCGTATGTATATACTATTCAATATTTTCCCTTTCCATATTAATGCATTTTCGATATTCGGTACTCCTAATAGTGCCCCAGAACAATATCTCTCTCTCTCTCTCTCTCTCTCTCTCTCTCGTTGTTGTACAGCGGACTGGTCAAAGGGGAAAAGAACAAAGGTAATTCACAAAGGTATATATAGCCTGTGTAGTGTATTTGTTGTATAATAATAACAATAGAAACTAGAAACTTGGCTTTGGTATAAATAATATCAAAGTAGAACTATATCGCAGATATATATTGGCGGATAGAGAGAGATAGACAAACGGATTCGCGGAGCGGCAATTATAACGCTCTACGATTGGAACGCGTGCCTCGAGTAGCAAAGTACGATCAACGCGTGACAAGAATGCTCTATTATATAGCGCACATGTGATGCTGTTGCCTGAGATTTATTCGGGGCTGCTAATTGAAAATTCATCTCTACGATCGCCTATTAATAAAGCTCTAATGCCTTTGTAATACAGCGACGTTTAAAACGATGATTTTTGACGTATTATACAGCTGTACATATCAATTCGCATATTCAGAGCCCTCCAGAAAGAAATAGCTTGCTCCCTTACCGACTTATATTATATATATAGCATCGGCGAGTATTATACATATATACACTCGTACATCATACCTCACAATGAGCTATAGCTATTATTGTTCGCGAACACTGGCCGGCGTATACAATTTCACATCGACAATCCGTACAAGTTCTCTTCTAATAATTAGGCACGCAAGTAGAGAGCCTCGCGGCATCACATGTAACAACGCGGTGTGTGTACGCCGACCCTTTTCGCTATGTACTACTATATATGTATAATAACTGTTGTTGGCTACTGCGCGTCTTGTACAGCACTTGTAGCTGCCGAATCTCGCATATAGCTTGTTATTATTTGGCTTGTCTTGTTCGATGTAGATTGTTGTATATACGTTATACGTTCTTATTATTACTATTTTTATCATTGTTCACGTTATTTCTATGTCTGAGACACGACGAGCCGCGTGCATAATATATTGTTGTAACTATTTTTTAATGCGCATATACAGAGCTTCAGAATATGCATTTCAATATTTCATTTATGTTGAGTTTACAAACTTTCGCAGTATTAAATTTCACGGCTTCGTTTCGAGTATTGCTTCATGAATTGAAATCATTTCGAAAATTAATAACTGCATATATAGGCTTTCAATTAGTGCATGTAAAATCAAACTGACAATGCACTTAAACGTTAATGGCTTTGTAGATAGGAAAAAGATCCTATAATATATAAACGGAGATAAAATAGATGAAAGCGTTAAACCTCACATCGAGCGAATCGTTTAAAAATGAATTCGCGGTAAATACCCCAAGCAAGCATGTACAGCATGTACTACGTGATGAGAAAGTGAGTAGCTGCGCAGAGTTTTCCCGGTTCATATATATACGCGATACGAGCGTGCAAGAGTATAGTCTCAAGGTGCGAACAAGAAGCGCTCGTAAAGCAGGAACTGGAACGTGTCGGACACGCGTATAAAAAGCCAGCCTGTGTCCCAATGACGCTATCTGCAAGCCTCTTTACGACATTGTCTGTACATTTATTTACCAGTTACCATCCCAGCACCACCGCCTCCTCGTGCTTTTCCTCTCACATATACTTTTTGCCACGGATCGTTGTATAGCATACCTATATACACGTATACCCTCTTCCCGAGATTTTCATGGATGTCTGTAATATACAATCTTATTCAGCGAAGAATCATTCTCAACCCGGATGCTATATATAACGCAGCGGCAAGCGCACACATGAGATCTTCTTCAAAAAGCGCAGAAGTGGAGCTCGTTAAACAAGTGCATACCTCCTTTCTAGTCCCGAGCGCTGCGCGGAGCATTATAAATCGAGGGAGTACGTACGTAAGAGAAGAAGAAATGCAGAAACGCCGCCGCTCGGACATGAAATTGTTCGCCGGAGCTTTGATGTTCGACCGAGCGGTGCGCACTTTGTCCGATGCTGCAGCAGCAGCAGCAGCGGCATCTCCCTCGCGCTCTGATGCTTGCTCGATCGGTTTTTAAAACGCAGCGGTATATCTGGATCTCTATATGAGATCCGCCGAACTGCCTCTTTTCCTACGGCAAGAGCGAGAGATAAGAGAAGGAGAAAGAGAGACGAGAAATATAGATCGACAGTCGAGGGGAGTTCCATAACTCTTTAAATCGGTGTTCGCTGATGAAATTCTATAAACTTTCTTCTTTTCTGTGTATTGTATAGTTTCATGTTTTCTTCTTGCATATATATATATATGTACGACTATTTAATTATCTTCCGTGTGCGTTAATCATAGTGTTTAAACAAAAAGAGGATATAACCGAAAGCACGTCTGAATTCGGTCGAATAAGCTTAACTACATTACAACTTTACCCGCAGCCGAAATTCTAGAGAAAACTGTGCTTTTAACGCCACAGAAAGAGAGAGAGACAGTTCTGACTGTGCGGCCCATCTCTCCTCGGCTGCCATTAATCGAACATCTCATTCAGAGCTGCTTTTTTCCCCCTCGAGGAGAAAATAAAATACATGAACGCGCGCGCGCGGCGCCACTTTCACATCTACTCGAAAAGCCGGCAGACTCGGCTGTAAACTTCTTTGATTCGAGCGTATTTCGGAGGCCGTGTGTTCGAGCATACCACAGCCGTCGAAAAACCAAAGGGAAAGTTAAACTGCGCGGCAGCTGCTTCTTTTTTCTTTCGGCTGCAGGGAGAGCTTGCAAAAGGGAAATGAGCGACGATTGAGAATTCGCCAAGCCGTGTGCAAGTTTTTTTTCGCCGCCGAGAAGTAACGCCGGCTGATTAGCCTCCGAAGTCTTTCTCCATGCTTTACGTCGAGCTTTCAGTCTGCACCTCGTCACTTTTTCCGGCTTTTCAAATATATGAGAGTTTGAAATTCTTCGTTGTGTATCTATGCGGCCTATGTTTTTACAACGTATGTTTTCTTTTGAATTTTAGTAAAAAGCGAACTTTTCTCTAAATAAATAGTTCTCGGTTATTTTTGTTCAATAACGATCAAAAAAACGAATACGCTATACTCCGAAATTCGCAAAAAAAAATACGCTCACGCACTAAAAGCGTCAGTGCGGCTACACGTGTGCGCGCGAGCGCGCCTTATCCGTTAACGTATAGAGCTTGCAAACTGCTGCGCGGGACATTGAAATTCGGTCAGTGTGTGATACTGCTCGAGTGCAGGTGCAGCAGCGAACGCTTCTTGCTCGAATTGCAGGCGTATGCATTTCAGAGAGCCCCACGTATATAACTATATATCTATACATAGCCCATCCATTCACCTATACACTCTGCTGATATCGCAGATGTTTGCGTTAGCCCCGTCGGAGCTTAGTTTCGCTGGTTCGGAGACTGTTTTCCCCGATTGTCGAACTCATCGCGTTGTAATAAAATTGTGGCGGAGCTAAAAAGACTCTCTTTATTTTTTCGTCACTCGACCGACTCTGTGTTGTCAGTCGTCACGAGTTTGAACTGTTACTGCAGCGGCGAGTGTCTAGCGCGCGAAGTGCTCTCGAGCGTCGTCCTTTCAGAGAAGGAGAGAGAGAGGGAGAGATTTTCCGGGCCGTCGCGACGTCGCCGACCTCCTTTTTCAGTTCCTCTGACCCTTTTTCGTCTCAAGCTTGTTTTTCTCTCTCTCTCCACTGTGCATCGGATCGTCAGGGGCTTACGCTTCCGGGATTTATCTCGCCTGGCCTCCTCTTTTTCCGCGCTTGGCAGCATCTCAAGTGTATTGCGTGCCGAGTGCTCTGCTGCTGCTGCTCCTGCTGCTGCTGCTGCTACCCATACGACGTTCCCTGATTGTCTCGAATTATGTGCGAGCAGATCGACTCGTCCGCCGGCGTTTATCCGATCCTGCCTCTGCCGATTTGTCAAAGACGTAACTGTATATATATATACACTACATCTTTTTCTGTGCATGAAAGATTTTTCTTCTCGTCGCTCTGTATGTATTTCGATATTTCGGATGAATTGCCTAGCAGCGAGAAATCTCCGAGCAAACAAGCTCTTATCCCTTTGGCTTTTCATCGAAAATCTAATCGAATAGCAGCAGAGCAGCAACTACTGCCTCCGAAGCAGCATCAGAAGCAGAATATTTCTGCATTTACGGAAACAAGCTCTCGAGGAAGAAGCGAAGCAGCTCTTCATCCACCGGCAAGCGCGCGCGAGAGGCATTACTATAATCTCTCACGGTAAATATTTGCGTTATACCCTTTTAAGGAGAGCAGAGACTGAAAGCTCCTGTTTCGCTACTGCTGCTGCTGCTGCTGCTGCTGCTGCTGCCACACTGTGCTCTGCTATACGAGATTAGATTTCGCTGTCCTCGTCGGTAAAAGAAGCTGTACAGTGAACAATTTTTTTTTCAATTCCGACAGAGTGTTTGTGCGATTATAAAATTCATCTGGTGAGTTTGACGAGACGGCTGTTTTCGCTGCTAATTGTTTAAGAGCTGGGTAAACCGACTGATGCACATCGTGTCGCGCGACGAGAAGGAGAAGAAGAAGAAGGAGCGGAAGCAGCTGACGATTCATTGTGTCAATATTGAATTATGAATTTATTAGCCGTCTGAGAGGGACTCGAAGGCGCGTTGCGCTAATGAACGAGACAAAGAAGTCGGGGGTCGTACGTACTATATATACCAGCAGCAGCAGAGAAAGTGAGAAAGCGGAGTGTTGAGCCCGCTCGGATATTCTTTCCGTGTGGAAAAGCTCTTTATTCACCTTCGGATCCGTCGACTTTGACAAGTTTGACCGAGACGCACTGTTTGCCTGCAATTATGTGCGAGAGAGGGAAAAAAACGAGGAATTATTGCCGAGGGAGGAGTTTTTCGACTCTTAAAATTAAAGCCGAACGACTCGGATCAACTTCTTTATATTTATCTCGATGAAAAAGGTAATTGAAATTAAAGAAACGCCGTCGATCAGACGCGTGATAAGTTCCAAGAGAAGCTGAAAATAAGGAAAGAAAAAAGCCGACGACGACGCGGCGATAAGGTCGTCGACGTTCGTGACGGAAATTGGAATGGAGTATATATGAGTGGCGGCGGGGGCGTATGCGCCTATAACACACCGACTCTTTATTCGTTCTTTCTCGCTCTCTCTCTCTCTCTCTCTTTCTCGGCGACTTTAAAAAAGACGAAGCGAAAGTTTTCGCTCGACTTGACGCGCGATGGGAGCTTACGAAATTACGATTTAACAGTGTCGAGCCACTGAGTCTTCTAAACAAAAATATCTTTATCGTTGCAGGTTGCATAACCGCGGAACCGAAAAATCTTTCCGCGATTGCAGCGGGAGAGTTTTTATTGCGCACACATCGAGTCGCGGAATGAAATTACACACCGACGAGCCTTCCAGGGAAAACGATAGAGCAAACAAAAGGCATTTACGGCTATCGAATAACGCGCGGCGGCGGGCCGTGCGCGATCGGAAAAATAAATTGAACGCCCGGTTTATATATACGCGCAAGCGCTATTGTTATTACAACCGCGCGGTGAACATTATTATGGCTTCGAGCGTCGTTCTTTTTTTTAAGTAACGCGATATTCTTCTTTTTTCGCGTTCTGTGCACGTCGAATCATTCGGCGCGATGCAAAGCTTGGAAACTCATCAACCCGTGCATTTCATCCGATTCGCGTCAAGTCGAGGAAATGGCTTCGATTTACAACTACTGAGTAGATTTACAATAAAACTGGCGTAAAATTCCGAACCTCTGTAATCTACCACGTTCAAGTTTTTTTTTGTTTTCTGGAGTTGATTTCTCTGTTATACTTCGCTTTTGATTTTTATATTTTACGCGTATGTTTCATAGCGTTATATAGCGATACGCGTATATTTATTTTATAATACTGAAATATGAGAAAATATGATTTTTCTGTGGAAATTGACGTGTGACGCAGATATTCTATGAAACGGATACGGCAAATTAATTTAAAAAGCTTTCAGCGCCTGTTTTCAGTATCGAGAGAGGTTTGTAAAAATAAACCGAAATTCGCGAATCTAAATAGAATATTAATTCAAATATAACTCATCGCGTCTGTCAGAAGAGCTTGAAAAATATACGCGCGTAGTCGACGTATTTTTTTTCGTTTTTTCAGCATCCGGCGATATATGCATTCGGCTGTAATAATTGAACGACTCGAAAAAGCTTTGTATCCAAAAGCTCGCACACAACAACGTAAGATCTACTCGCAAACATCTTTATTCCGATATGGCTCGACGAAAGATTGATTGCCCGCGAAATCTCGTGTATATAACTCGCGAAAAGCGAAAGCTGTAAATCGCGCGTGGCTCAAAGACTCTCGTGCGTAAGCATAACCTTGTGGAGAAGCAGGTGCTGGGGATGAGAAAATAAAATGAAATGTGAAACGCAAGGGGCAAAATCCCTTTACGGTCGGCTCTTTTATTTACCATCCGGGCGCATAAACGCGGGGAAAAAAGCTCTCTCTCTTTCTTACTCGAAAATTCTCTTTCAGTGGACACGTTGCTACTGCGGTTCGGATTTCCCCCTTTAATCCTCGGGACTTGAGTTTTAGCACGCGTGCAACAGCCAGTATAGTGGACACAATAGCTCGCGCGCGCGCATTACGAATTCACGCGTAAGCTCCCTATCAAGCTCGCCGTGTGTGCATAACCGAAATTGCCGCTATATATATACCGAAGCGATAACTCACTCGGGGAGGCGAATTTTATAAGGCTCATTATGGCTCAAAATACAAAATATAAGTATAAGTTGTAGTCTAAGCTATGGAAAACGAATACAAATGTTTGCATTAAATGGAGCAGGTCAGCGCATCGTTTTCTCACGTACATATACTGCGCTTCTTGCGCGTTCGATCTCTACAACGAATATCGATATGTACGGGTCGTATGAAAATTTCATGCGATGCCCGCTGGCGTGTACGTGTACGTATGTGTGCAGAGGAGTAGGTGAAAGAGAGCAGCACCATTTTTGCTGTCACGCTTTTTGACGCGCCGACGCCTAGATAGTAAACATCAGGTAAAAAGCTAGTAGTTTATGTATACGCTTTAGTCAGACGCACGCTGCCGTCGGAGCAGCTGAGTTTTTTCCGCGACGCTTTTACAGCGTTAGCTTCAATTACCCTCGTTATCGTTACGCGGGGGCGATGGAATTTGGCTTGTGCTTTCTGATGGATGAATATTTTTTACTGACGAGAAAATTGTGCTGGACAAAGAACTAAAAAAAACTTTTTTCGATAGATAAAATGTATACGTCATCCTGTCTGCAGTATAATCGTTGAATGATATACTCAAAAGATAATTAAAAATTTTTAAATTTAGGTAAGCTGAAACTCAAGAGCTACTTTGGTCTTAAAAAAACCATTCTGCGAAGTTCGCAAATAGAGCCTTCACGCTCCTTATACCGGAACTTTAAAAATCAATATTCGTCAAAGTAAAATCGATTTTACAAAAAGGAGTTAGCCTGCAGCTTTTATATAAATCCTCGAAACCGCCGGAGCCAACTAAGCTTTGTGCAGAAATTACAAATTAAATTGTTATTCGAAGCTCGTCCCCCTTTTTCCCCTCCCCAGCCCTTTTTGTTTCCGCTAGACTGCAGAGCCAGTGCGCGTAATACATTTTTAATACTGCGGGACATCAATCTCGCATTAGCTCTGCGCGATCTGTTGTACGCCGGGAAAAGGAAAAATGTCAAACGCTCGCACTGAGGGAGATGAAAAGAGCGACGACTTCCTTCTCGGATTTGAAAATCACGTGACACGACAAGGACGGACGGACGGACCAACGCTGCTGACCCCATTCTTGCACACTAAACTCGTACGAGTTTCTTCGCCTTTGCGTTGCTCAAAGACGCGCTGACCAAACGGCTACGTTTGAAAAATTCTCGCCTTTTACCTCAAAGGAGAGCACTTTTTTTTGTAAACTGCAAATGTTTAGAATTTTGTAAAATATTTCGTATAGCGAACGATGTATATAATAACTTCTGCAGCGGTTATCTCGGTCAAACATCGTCGTCCGGCCTATCACATAGTAGCCGTAAAAATAACGCTGATAATCTCGTAATTAAAATAATGCATCCCATAACGATTTCATCAACGATTACACGTTGTCGATAGAAGCTAGCTGAAAGTTTTCTCTCGCCCAGCTCGGCTAATTATTGTACATTTTTATGCGAACGGCGTACTCCGCTCGCGTAATCGGATCCAAGTTTCGTCGGCGCCGCGCGAAGAGATTATTAAAAGTCCGTGTGCTTCGTTCGCCTTGCCTACTTCTTTTTATTTCCTTCTCTATATACGACGGTGCCTTATTTTTTGCTCCCCTTTCTTTTCACGACTTTTAATCAGACTATGCGGTCAGTATCTGTAAATTATCGGGCGCAGTAGCGGCGAGTTGCAGAAAAAAAAATTTTAAAATAAAACAGGCAGATTGAATGGCGGGAAATTTATGAAAAGTTGCAGGGGAGAAAGAAGAAACTTTTAAATTCCACCTTTTTAGAATCAATTATAAATCACGAGGAGACGAGAGAGAAAGGTGCATCGGGCCTTAAGTGTGAGCTATTTCGAAAATGTCCATAGTGCTCGTGAAAGTTGAGCCATTTTTGAGGATGGTTCTTGAAAAAGCGATCTTTGTGGGCAAAACTCTCTCGGAAATTCCAGAGATCGGCCTCGTGAAAAGTTCTTATGTGTTTCGAAGGACCGTCGCGGTGTAGCTTGGCTCTAGTCCCCCTCTCTCTTTCTCACAAGCTCTCCTTGCTCTCCTTTCTTGTTACAAAACTTTTCCGTTTCACGAAGCCGGCTATATTGGAATTTTTCGAAATGGAAAACTACGTATAGGTACTGCTTAGAATTTCATATTTTTGATTTTGCGTCCGTTTGCCGTTTAGCCGCAAAAGTTTACAAACTGTTGATTCACGCATATAAAAGTTGTTCGAAGTTTTGTACATAAATTATACCAATAAACACGCACGAGAGAGAGAGAGAGAGAGAGAGAGAGAGAGAGCTTGCGCGTATAGTGACAGCATTTTTATTTGCGCGTGCTTCAAAATTTAATTTCGAAGCTGCGCAGCCCTCGTATAGCATCAGTCGCCGCAGCGACATTAGTAATGAATTTATAACCGAGGCGAAAAAGGGGTCTGCATTTATATACCTGCGCCTGCAAGGGAAAAATCAAAGCGCGCGCAACAAAGCCCGTCGCTCAAACAAACGCCGGTTGATGAGAGAAAGGGTCGCGCCATTTTTCTAGATTGGAATAATAATAGTACACATATCGCAGGTCGTCCGCTCTCGAATATTCCTCTTTTTTTTTAATTCCCAGCACGACGCATTCCAAAGCTGCTCGATTTTATAGCCGGAGCGGTATACATGCACATATATATACACATACAATGATCCGGCGCGACGCGAATTTTAACGACTTTGTCGGCCACGTGCGTTCAAAACACCCGCGGAATGAGTTTTGCGATGCGCGCACGATAGGATCAGGCCTCTCTCGCCGGCGGATGGGGAATATATACGCCGGAAAATTCGGCTCGTCCGCGGGAATTTTTTTATGAACGCGCTTTCATTTCAGCGCGCGCGAATGAAAATCGAATTAGATTTTTCGTAATTAGTCGCGGCGGCTAAGCAGCGGATCGTAATTGCTCGGGTGAAATCACACGGAAGTTTTATACCCCCAACTGGTGGTGCGGTGTACATCCGTAACAAATAGCCAACCGCTAAGCAAAGGGGTTTTCTTGTTAACGTTGTGTGTAGAGAGAGAGAGAGAGAGAGAGAGAGAGAGAGAGAGAGAGAGAGAGAGAGAGAACAGCAGCGCCAGCTAGCGATGGCGTCGGCGAAACGTTCCTCTCTCTCTCTTTCGCGGTAATTAAAGCCCCTACACGACCGCAGAGCCATTAGGCAGGATATAACTTAACCTGGGGGGCCGAGATTCACTCGGCGAATCGGCCATTATTTTCCCATTAATTCTCCTGCTGCACAATGCGCGATGTATTAAAATTAAACAAGACGCGGAGAAAAAAGCAGCCTCAATAATGAACAACAAAAAAAATGGATACGACGGAGAAAGTCTTCTGCTACTGTGCCCGCTACGGGGTTAGGACAGCTAGATGAAAGCGTAAAGCATACACCGGTGGTTCCGTTCCTTCCAGGAAATGAAGCAACGACGCGTCGAGACAACGACGACGACGACGACGAGTGGAAAATGCGCGATAGGGGAGAGATTCCGCGGAACTCTGTGTGCGAGAAAGTAAAAACACTACCCTGAAACACTGAAAATAGTCGTTAAAGTCGCGTCGTAAATTACACCGGGGGAGGCCAAGATGTTTTTCGCCACCACCCTGGGAGATATACACGCGAAGGATTGCGTATGCGATTCCACTTTTCCTTCTTCTTCTCCTTCATTTGCAAGTCTTCGAGAAAGAGAAAGAGAGAGCGAGATAGATGTACTCGCCTAAAAGAATTTCTCCCTCTCACCGATCTCCTTTTGGTGAAAATAATTTCGAAAGTTTGCGTAAGACGAGTAAAAAAGAGCACCTCGCAAGTCCGCATGCTCGAAAGCTTTGGGACCATCGCGTGTGTTGTTCTATCAAGTTTTTTTTGTTTATACTTCCGCGACTGAAGTCTTGCGAAGTAGTATATAGAGCGAGTGCAAAAAAGTGTGACAAAGCAGGGCGCAAGAAGATTAGTGGTCGCAGCGAACGTCGCGCGCTCTTATATATATAGTTTTATATTCTTCGCGGTTTTTCGGTCAGCGCTGCAAAGCTTAAAAGCTTGGCGACACGATGCAACTCAATTTTCACCATCGGAGTGTACTACAGATCTGCGGCGTAAAAAGTATATAATACACGCGAGTGTGGTGCGACGAAATTTTTCGTTTAAATTGTACACAAGTGCAACGTAAACGAACGATAAAAAGCATCGGGAGATACAGCGTGTGTACATATAACTTTGAGCGGAGAAAATAATGTCTATAGTTACGAGACGAGAATGACGACACGTGTTTCGAACAAGCTGCAAAGTCGATTCCACGCGCTCGTGCGAGCATAAGCGTAAGAGTCTTCGGGAGGGGTATTATGGAGCGCAATTAGGGCGGGCTTGTCAGGCCTATCATTTTCGTCGCCTCAGAAGTATGACGTCGTCTTCCTATAATCTACGTGACTTATGCCTCTCGTGCGCGCTCGCAGGTGTCTATAATTCATTGCGGTTTACCAAATTTAAGCGCTATACCATTTCTCGAACATTAAAAATCGATTATCAATAATACTTACCCATAATTAAGCGGTTGATTTTTACCGATGGATAAATTCCCAGTTGCGATTCGCATATTCGTAGCATAATGCCAGTTGAATGCACGGCTTTTACGCTAGAATATGTACAGCGCAGTTGGCATGTACTTACACATACGCATATATAGCCAGGAGGTGTATATGTATATGTATAAAGATGTACGTATACGCAGATGTTTCACGCCGCACTGTTGATAAACGGAGCATAATACTTTCGGCAGACAAGCTCTTATACTCGGCTTACCGACGGTGCAGCGTGATTCTTTCCTCGGCGTTTATTCTCTGATGCACACTTGAGATTTTCCCACTGAGTCTCCGCTCGCGAAGTACAGCGACGTGAAGTGCGATCGTTTTATTATTAGTGTTAGCGATTAACCCAAAAAAACAAGTTTATCTCGGCAAATTGCACACTCGGTTAACATTTTATTCCATATCGGTATATAGACGTGTCGCGTGTGTCGCCGAAGTATAGTTTAAATTTCGTTATATCGTCAATGTACGGGTAAATAAATGAATCGAAATTTGTGAATTAAAGTACGAACGAAGTCGAAGTAGAACGACTACGAACACTCAACCGGATGATTTTCGCGGTCGCGGGTGGAGGCGTGCGTACTTCTCGTCGCGAGCTCGCGCATTCGACTGAAACTTGTCTCCATGCATCGATGCCGAGCACTTGGCAACAATCGCTCGCCAGGAACACACGCATTTCGGACATCCGAGCCGGTTGACAAAAGTCTCCAGTGTCGAATCGAAATACAGTTCGAGTCTGCGTGGCTGTATTTATTAGCTCTTTTTTTATATATATCGCGTACGTCTCGCGCAACAGTACACCCGCGTATAAACTCCTTACGCTCTGAGTATATATATGTTATATACAGCGAGATAATGCATTGCAAAGCGATCATCGTAATGAGAAACTTGAACCGATATTTCCTCAAGAAAACACTTCCTGTCCGTGATTTTAGATCTTCCTGCATTTTCGAGATTGTCCCTTATCACTTCGCAAAAGAAGTGCCACTATTAAATGACAGATTATCGGCGACGTCGTATAGGTGCACGTGTATACCTATATATACTCGAAAACAGCGAGTTTACGCTGAAAGAGAGAAAGTGAAGAGAGAGAGAGAGAGAGAGAGAGAGAGAGAGAGAGAGAGAGAGAGAGAGAGAGAGAGAGGAAAAGTTAGTTTCAATGCCGAGTGAGTACACAGGCCGGAAAGTCGCCGGGAGTTTAAAGGGCTTCGTAAGCTTGGAAGTTGCGGGCCGCACAAAGAGTAACTTGCGGGCGCGAGAGCACCGCACAGCCACCGTCGCCGCTTCTGCTAATTGTTTTACTATTATTAATGATTGCACCGCGAACAGTTATATGACGCGGTTGTTAAGACGAATGGCTCTGAAAGTGGCATCGGAGCTAGAGACAAAAGCCTGCTGCTCGGCGGCGTTTGATTCTGGAAAGTGGCCGCTACTGCTCTTCTTGTGCTTTTTTAATTACCTACTCTGTTTTCTCACTTTCGGAGAACGCTTATCAGCGCAGTGTGTGTGTGTGTGTGTGTACGAAGTGGAACAGCGCGATAAGTAAAGTCCGAGAAACTGGAATCGAGAACCGTAAAAGCGAGAGGAAATTTCGTCTCGGAGAAAAGCTCCGCGGGCGTATATTTCTAAATGCAAATAAAGGATAATCCGGGGGAGCAATGCGAGCTACACACCGGGGCTCTATTGGACCGACCGAATCTTATCCGGGAGAGCTTGCCGTATATAAAATACCTGTTATCTGCCGAAACATCGGATATTCGCCACCGGAATAATAATAGTAATAGTCGCGCGGTGTTATATTATGTGCATAATATTGAAAATATACGAAAAATCAGGGAAGTATATATATAAAACGTACGAACATTTTGGCAAACGTGAAATCACGTTTTGAAACGGACGACGTGTCTTTTTCGGTTTAATTCAGAGCCTCGAGATATAGTTCTCTCAAGAGGGAGAGAGGAATGTCTCGCACCAGGAGTCGCTTGTCCTGCCTCTGCTTTAAAGCAGACAGATTTATTTACTGCATGAACAACGACGAGCAAACTGCCTGCGTCACTTCCGTCGTCCTGGGCTTGCTCTCCTAGATTTCTCTTTCTCTCTGCTATCTCGCTCTCTGATGTAACATTGTTCTAGGATACGTGTATCCGACTTTTGGGAAAGTTTCGTACAAACGAGTTCGAAGTTTCGAACAATTTTGTTCCTGAATATTTTATAAACGATATGTGAGAGGTCGATAGATAGACATCTCTCGACAATAGAAGTAAAAACAGCAACGCGTGTATATATATATATATATATATGTGTGTGTGTGTGTGTGTATAAAACATTCGCCACAATTTCATGAGCGACATGATTGTAAAATGAAAAACAAACTGCGGGAAAGTTTTATCGGTATCGTGATAAAATAGAAGTGAATCGAAAATAAAGACGACACTCGCGTACCTATATATATACGTATAGGTGAATAAAAGAGACGGACGTAAACTCGAGAGCATAAATAATAATATACGAAAGGGCTGCGATGAAAAGCAAAAAATGAAGTCGCGCGAGAAAATGAAAAAAGTTTATCTGCTCCGGGAGGAATAAAGGCTGAATTTAAAATTGAAAATAAATCCCACGCGTTAAGTGCTGCTGCTGCTGCGCGCGAAAGAGATGCAGAACAGAAGGAATGTTTTCTTGAAAACTATCATGAGTCATAAACAGAAAGCATTACCTTGAGCTTTTATATATCTATGCGGAAGGACGAGAGGGAGGGAGGGAGGGAGGGAGAGAGAGAGAAAGAGAAGTCGCGGAAAAACTTTCTTTTTATTTATGAAATTCAGCGAGAAAGAGAGAGAGAAAAGGCAATTTCAGCCGCTCGCCTGTACTTCGTTCCGCTCGTTTTTCCGTCATCTTCTTTCTTTTTTATATCAGCAGTTCGTCATAAGTTCGCGCGCAGATCGATTTTACGTTTGATTAAAAAGAACGAGGTTATATGAAAAATTATCATCCTCCGCAACGCGCGCGGCGTCGGTATTATTGGAAACGAGAAAACAAGTATCGAATTTTAATCGAACGATATAACAGCGCAAGCTTTCTCTTCTATTTAGCTTTTTTAAATCTATACTATATACCTATACACTGCGCAGAGCCATTTCGAGTGTCTCCTCACCGAAAACTCGCGACCCATTACACTATATATATATATGGGAGCAAATAACGCGCGGGGATATCTCGATCCATCGCCATAAAGCCATCTGGTTTAAAAAAAAACTATTGGCCATCGGATCAGCAGAATCTATACGTATATATACAGATCCACGAGGTGAGCGCGAGGAATAACTCAGTGGCCCGCGGCCGCGGAAAACTGCCGCGTAGCTTGTTTCCGGGGCCAATGAATTTTATTAACCCCCCGCTATATTTATCGCGGAGTCGTATAGGCTGCCAAATAGCCGCGAGCGAGTAGTCTTTCTTGGAGATAAGAACGCAATCGTTACTCGCCTTGTCTTACATCAGTTTCTTTTGGCGTATAGTGTTTCTGGAACGACGATGAGGCCGGTTGGGGACCAGCGCGAATTACGGTCTGTGTTGTTCTTACCAGCTTCTTGAATATACACTCGGCGCTTATGTTTAAGATTGTAATTAGAACGCGTGACGTTTTGGAGAAAGTTAACATAGAAAAGAAACAAAACAACAACAACATTTTTTCAATAATCGACCGCACGCCCAGTGTGTGGAAGACATGTGCGCGATTGGGAGGAGTCGAGCCGTATCAGCCCGCGGGAAATAGTTTAGAGTTTGTTCTGCGAGAACAGAGCACACAGTGCGCGAATACTACTCTCCGGGCACGTCGATGATTAGCCGGAAATAGCGGGATCATGCTTGGCCCGGGTTCGTGTGATCGCTGCACATCTATGACTCTTAGCCATCCCTCAAACTTCCAACTGCTGTCGAGTCAATATAGTTTCGAAGGGGGGGGGGGGGGTCCATTCGACCATCCTGTGCAAGCGAGCGGGTTTGCGCTGCATGTCGAGAGTTTTAGCGAAATAAGTTTATTGAACATTTAAATTTCCCGCTCAAACTATCGAGATATAGTCTCGTATCTTTGTTTTTTTTTTGTTACGTAAGATATATAGTATAGCGTTATATGGTGATGGACGAGAGAAGAAGTTATTATTATAGCATCGCGAAGAGATGGGAAAAAATAAGCTGTATAAGGGAAAAGTATAGACGCGAAGTAGGCAGGCTTAAGTGAGCATTATAGATTGATCGCGTGAGATTCGCTATAACATCAGGAGCGCGCAAGAGAGAGACAGGTAAGTATGCGAGCACATCGGCTCCATTATATGAAGACGCATAGCTCCTCTTTATCCCTCGAGCGCAAGGCACCCTCTCCCTCTCTCCCTCTGTCTCTTCCAGCTTTTATACACACCTCCATGCAGATTCTCGCCGAAGAAGACAAGGATGAGACTTTTCCTTTAAGGGATACGTGACTGCAGAAGGCGGAGATCGGCCCTGGCTTCCTTTCACACTCCCCCCCCCCCCCCCCAATATATGTATACATATACTACCGCCTTACCTCCTTTTTCTCATATAATACTTTGTTTGTGAACTGCAAGGCTCTTAGCTGTCGACTCTTATACGAGAGCCGTTCGTGCTTCACGCGAGCTTTTGTTGGATAGAATTTTTTTGGATGAGCTCAACGTTTTCTTCCGTGTTTGGAATTTTCTTAATTCATTCTTCCGTTTGAGAATCGTGTATAATAACAGTTTTTCTTTTGCTCTTCTGTTACATGTGAGTACTTGCGATAAAATTCTCGTACACTGCCCGTCATACAATCGAGAGTAAAAAAAGGTAAACTCAAACAATTTTTATCATCAACTTTGTAAGAGGGAAAAATTCGAATAAGAGCCATTATTACGGGCAACTTTAGCGGTGCTTTACTGTATATATACTGTATATATAGCGCTCTCACTCTCGAAATGAAATCGCTGAGTAATTATTACTGGGCGTTAAAATTGGTAAACTTGGCTGCACTGCGTATAACGCCTGGAGAGACAGAGAGACAGAGAGAAGCGTCAGGACCAAGCGAATTAAGAAACTTTGCCAGACGGCAGGAGAAAGAGAAAATGACACTGGACGATGTCGAGGGAAAAGAGCTTGTCGGCCCTCGCCAATTGCTCTTCGCAAGAGGTCCTTATAAATATTACCTCGAGGTGCGGCATATTTTTTGTTCTTAATTTTCAAACGATTACACGAGAATCGACGATAAACCCTAAAGAAGTAAATTATGTTTTTCTTCGATTATATAACGCAGGTATAACAGCAAAGCTTTCAAATAATGGAGATGCTTTATGGCTCCATTAAATATTAATGTATAGTATTAATTTCTTAAAATTCGCTTAGCTAAGTTGTACCAAATTTTTTATTTATCAACTTTACTTTAACATATGCACGCACTATAGAATGCGGGACGGTATAGAATGTCATAGAACACATCCCTTGTCGATTATAGGTACGGATAATTAATATTCTGCCTAGAACCATGAGAGGCTTCCGAATCGAATATTCGCTTCGCTGATATATAACGCTCAATTAAAGGGAAAATCGGCATTTCTTTCCGTTATATAGAAACGAACTGTCTCAGCAATGGATAGCCCTTTGTTTGAACGCACAAAAAAATGTTCATGCTATAGAGTTAACGAAGTGAACGGGAGCCATTTCAAGAACAGTAGTCAGTATTATCCATGGACAGACAGAGCATTCATGCGATAATAATAGGAATCTGATACTTCGGTTATCATTTGTCTAGTCAATAATCCGATTGTTTGAAATCCGGCGCTTATAAAATTTCATCAAAGACCAATGGGTCGTTAGTAATGGATTTTTTTTCTATGACGATCCACAGAGTTTCGAACAAAAGTCAATCCTGGAGGCAGGTATTCCGAGCATCGGTCGACAGCAAGCGCGTAAATACGGAATAATGCATATCGGTACAGAGTAAGTAGACAAGGGTGAAATTGGCTGAGTTTGAAGTTGAGCAGTGGCAGGTGGGTCCATGAGTGGGCGCCAGAGTTGCTCTCGCGCACACACACACACACTATTTAGCTAGTTACTCTGTCGGGTTAGGGTCTGAGTAGACAATTAATTTGCGAGTAGTTGCGGTCTTTTCGTCTGTCCATTGGCTTAAGATTGATTAAGAGTCCTTTAGCCCTCCAGCCTTCTCCTTCTCTCTCTCTCCCTCCTTTCTTTTTCACTTTGTTCCTCTCTTGTTCCGGCGAGCCCGCGCAGCTTTCGGGACGCATTGTTGCTCTTAAGGAAATAAACAGCCGAGAGTAGCTAGACACAATGCGCATTATTCGTAAATACGTTCGGTGCGCGTATGTGTGCAGTATCAGGCTTTTGAACCTATCTGGCTCTACACGTCATTCGGCCGAGTCCCTCTAACGCGTATTATAGCTGTTTGTATAAGAAAGGCGAAATTGTTGGAAAATTGGCATAGTGCAGCCGCGTAAGTAATGACGGGCGGGTCGTTCTGGCAGTGCGAGCCGTGATTTATGGGCATGCACCGAATGGAGATTTACGATGGCAAGTCACTTCCTTTCGTGATAAAGGCGGGACTAGTCGCTAGCTCCGCTTCTTATTTGCCAGCTACTTCATCTGCATTTCCTCCTATAAATATATAAGAAAATGTTCTATACATACTTCTTTCTAAACCTTCGCTTATTTCATCTTAATTCGACGGACGTCGTATTTGAACGTTATATATATATATAATCAATTAATACACCCGGGGACTGACGCGAGTGAGGCGGGAAGAAGCAGCAGTATC
The DNA here is from genome assembly GCA_020010945.3 of Muscidifurax raptorellus. Classification (NCBI taxonomy): domain Eukaryota; kingdom Metazoa; phylum Arthropoda; class Insecta; order Hymenoptera; family Pteromalidae; genus Muscidifurax; species Muscidifurax raptorellus. Next base: position 11,666,439 of record CM052079.1, on the reverse strand, counting down.
GAAGTATGTATATAGATAAGGAATGCAAGATCCGGGGAGTAGATGTAGTCGTTGTCTCTGGCTCGAGCCGGCTGTGGTTGATTTCGCCGCAGCCTCGTGTATCGTGGTCTTGAGCTGGATTTCCGAAATTTCGGGCCCCGAGAATAGACGCAGATGCGCGTTTTCCCGCGCGCGTTGATCCCCTGCTCTGTAGCGTTTACCGCCTCGGCCACAAACGAATTACTCCGAGGAGCACCGCAACATCTCTTTGCCGCCTCTGTATCGCGCCCTCTTAGCTCTGCATTACATGGAATCATCGTGTCTCGTTGTGTTACATTTTCGGTTAGGATAAATCGCTTTTTTTACTTCTTAAGCGGGGGACACTTGATGTTTCACTTCTTCAGCGTATATACATAGTTTAGGAAACGATAAATCTTCAATACAAAGCTTAGCGGTCTGTGTCTGGGCGATGAAAAGTTTAGAAAAGGCATAAAGCAGAAAGTTCAAGTGAAAGCTATATACTGTACGCATATAGTTAACTTAAGTCGCGTGCAATTTAATGCGTGATTTATACGTCAAATATAATACAAAGTTTAGACTCTTCCCTCTCTAGCTTACATATCTGTTGTCTGCTCTGCTTCGTGAATCATCAAGAGATCGCGGGTGAGGGCGTCCGTTCTAGGAAATAATAATAATAATCTTTCTTTTTTACCGATTGGAAATGACGCGGAAGGAAGAGCTAGGGTGCTAAAGTTTAGAGAGCAATTTTTTATTTTTATTATCTTGCCCGCCGCCGCCGAAAAAGACCGAACCTACTCCGCGTGTGGGACATGTGTTTCGATGATTCATATAGCACTTGTTTTATATACTGAGAAAAAATGACAGGAAAAATTACGAAATGATTCATATAAATTACAATCTTGTGCAGGGAATTGAACCACAGACTGTTAAAAACAAAATAAATGCCCAAAAACGTCTTAAAAATTAATATGTTTGATAAAAAAAATTCCTATGCACTACAGTAAAAACAATCAATCGTAAATTTTATTATATTTATTTTACATTTTTTACCAGTACTATATTACTTTTTAATATACTAATTAATACATTTTACCAAAAAAAATGGTAATTTTGATGAGAAGTGAACGAAATTGTGAAGCGCGCATGCGCGCCTGTATCTCGGTTACTACATGGCGACGGCAGCGGCTTCATCGGGGTTATGATGTTTATAAACGTAAATATAAAATATTACAGCAAAATGAAATAGAACTGTGTATTATTACTCATATAGTATATCAACCGACAGGTTTTCATTTTATTCAAAAAAATTGGATATAAAAATAGTATTTTTTATTAGCCTAATAAAAGTTTTGATAATAATAATAGAATATTTATTTACTATATAATAATATAAGTTTATTTCAGCCTTTTACATGGCCCAGAAATGGACTTAGTTTTACAAAAAATTTTTACATTGTTGACTTAACCTAAATGATAAATAAATAAATACGCTTTACAATTTCACCTTAATATTATTACATTTACCTTATACTTTTCCTATAGCCTCTTACATTTTATATTTTACCTTACACATTATATATTTTACAGATTAAATTTTACATTTTAATATTTATTTACTAATCAATTTGTCGTTACTTATTAGGCTATTTATAATGTAATAAATAAATAATTCTCTTCTGCAATCAATCGGTACATATGGAAGTACCATATTCCACCACTCATCGTTTCGACCACCAGATGGCCATCTACTTTTTTTCTTTTCCCGCAAATGGTAAGAAACTCGTACAATTAGTATATAAGTCCGAATTAGAGTTCGTCAGATAACTCCCAGCGTTTGCGGATAATCCTTAGGGTATTGGCGATAAGTTCAAGCGTAATTGCAAATTGGCGACTGGTTCAAGTGTAAAATCAGAAATACTAGGCTAAAAGCGTAAATAATATTAAAAAGCCGTGCAAAGATTGCGATAACAAATGAAACTTAATATATAAAACCCATGTAAAAATAATACATGTAATAATGAATTTAAAAAACCGTATTAATGTAATTAATTAAATTAATTAATTAAATTTACTTTTTCTTACCGAGTGGCATATTCTTAAAATTTTTGTTATTCCAGCCTCTCTGGTCCCAACACCACGAAGACGTCATAACGAGCAAGCACTTTATCTTTATTTGAGAATTCTTTTGGTCTATTTAGTCCTAATGTACCCTACTGAAAAATCAAACACTGATAAGCACTGTCCACACGATTTGAGGACAATGTATGGCCCAATCGGGCTGAAAATTTTTTGACATACTCTTAAAAGCACTAGTTTTGGTATGAATGGAGGAAATTTAATTTAAATGAATAGAAAACTTTTTAAAAATAAAACAAGTCAAAAATTTAGTTGTTTTAGCTTCTTTCCATTATTTAGTTTTACACTCCTGTACACCCCCCTCCAGAATTCAGACTCTTGAGTTACTTCGTTATCGCTCCCATTTCCAGGCAACTCAGTACTGCTCGAATTCTGAAAATAAAAAAGCAAATTATTATGTACATTTATTTAATAACATTTTTTAAATTTCGGTCTACTTACTTTTGTTATATTTCTTATCCTTTTTACATCAACATATTTTAACAAATCTTTCCTTTTTGCATGTTTAGCTACTATGGTCATCCCTTTTTTTAAAAGGTTGACCTTCTCTGCATGTTTTTGACCTGAAAACAACAACAACAATAATAATATAATAATAATAATAATAATAACAACAATAATAATAATAAAATAATAATAATAACAATAATTATAACTCACAAAAAAAGACAAGAAGGAGACTAGAAGTGCACCCTCTACTAGCAGCATGCAAGAAAGAGCAACAGATGAACAACAGCCATGGCAGCTAGCTGCTGGGAGAAAGGCAAAAAAGAAAGAAAAGAAAAATCAGGGACAGAGCCAACCCCAAGAAGCAACAAAGAAAGAAGAGATGCAAATGGGATGGATAAAAAAAAACTTACATTTTTTAATAAAATACTTGATGTCCATAGTAAGATCAATTTTTACATGCTCTCCTCTTCTAAAAGTTAATCCTATGAACCACATGGAAACATGTTTGCCTGCTTCGGGCTTCAGCGGTGGGAACGATTCTGGATTGATATGCGCTAAAGCAATATTTGGATTTCTCTCAAATATACCTGTATGAATATGCAAGAAATGTATTAATGTAATAATTAACATATAATAGAAGTTTACTCCTAGTTTCTTATATTAATGTCCGTATTTTTATTAGCATGCATTTTTTAATCGTACTAAAAATGCTCGTGCTATCAAAGTAGCTTTAAGGGGCCGCCAGAGGCCCATCCCCCATTTTGCATATTGTGATTCAAAAATTTGAAAAAAATAAAACTCCGTTTGATATTTTTTTTGGTAGTGAATGATTCATTAAACAGTAGAACGGTAGAAAGCCGGTTTTCCATAAAAAAATTTTTTTTTAATTATAATTATCATTAAAAAACGGTGTTTTTACCTCTGACCACCATTTAAGTATAAAAGTAACTACTGATGTCGCCAAGTTTACTGTCTTATTAAAATTCCTATGGCGCCCTCTGATAAATTTCAAAGGTTAAAAAACAAATTATTTCATACCTATTAAATGTCGTATTTTTGATTCAATAAGACCACACCATTCTAGTTGATCTTCTGCAGTCAAACTACTTGCCAACAAAACGATATAATGTCTATATTTCCCAAAGAAATTCGGCGGTTCGAAAAGTTTATCCCATGAGGCTTTACCCATAATTATCTCTTCTATGATAGCTAAACCAGTTTCAAATGCCTCCTGCATTATTGTCCTTGTAGAAATAGATACGTTAAAAGCCGAATTTTGTTCAGGGTATGCAGGTGTGATGATTGGCATAAGATGATACCTATCTGATATGTTCACCTATTTAATGATTAAAACAAACATTAAAAGATGTTACTGAATATAATGATTGTATGACATTAATTGTTGTTTTGAAAAGCACTAATTACCCGAGGATCCCAAACTTGAAAACCTAAATTAACGGTTTCAGGATACTTGAGTAGTACTGGATGAGGCCACTCCCATCGTGAAAAAACGAAGAAAAATTTTTCTATTAACGTTGATGCTACAGCATTTGGATACAGCTGACATGTTCGTGCAACTAACATTGCCCATGACACACCACCTAAGTAACCTAAAACGTTACTGTAGATTCCATTTCCTGGTAAAAAAAGGAAGGAAAAATTAAAATATTGCTAGATATACATGATCAAGTTTAAAAACTATATATAGTATGTTAGTTATTAAATTATTGCATTATATAAACTTACTTTTTGCCCACAACTTGATGGCTCTCAAAGCCAACTTAAAGTTTTCTACATTTGGTACCAAACGCAGTATTTCATCTGTCACACGATAACCATTCAAACTTCTGACACACTTTGGATCTAAATTATTCAGTAACATACTATTCCTAAGATCTATTGATTCAGGAACTTCATTCTGGGCCAATTTAGCAAACACCATATCAATCTCAATACCATCAAAGTTCATTTTAATAACAGGTACATATGCATTTTCTATTGCTCTCAAATCTGTTACTTCAATTTGTGACTTTAATAAATCAAAAAAGGACGAGAAAAAGTCTAATCTATTTATATATCTAGGTACAACACATAAGGCATCTAAATCTGCTCCCTTATGATGAACTCCCAGTCTATAAGATCCAAATGTGTAGATTTTTCCTCCAGCTTGATCTGCTACATTAGATTTTATATTTCGTGCGATGCTTGTATCGCGAATCCAAAGCTTTACCAATGCATTCAGTTTGCTAAAAAAAAATAGTACAAAATTGTATTAAATTTATCAATGCTCGACTTTTGACTATATCCAAAACAACTGATTCATTTGACTAACCTCAATATTTCCATTCTGTGATTACTTTCTTCCTCTGATTCAAAAACATTGTATGGCTTGAGAGCTTCAGTTAGTTCACTTGTTCTATTAAGATCACTCAACTTTGGCTCAGCCATGCTAATAGCTGAAGTCATACCCAAAGTTCCCAAATTTTGGTGATTTGACTGCTTTCTTTTGCCACTGATCGAATTATTAGTCTGAAAGGAAGACATTTTAACAATTTCTTATAATCCCTGCAAACAAAGGATCAATCAATAAATGTTGCTTTTAATTTATTGAAATGCAACATCGAATTCCACCCGTTCAGCAACACCTGCAAAACAATTAACAATGAAAAGAAAATCTGAATCATCTGTTTAATTTGCAATTATGCTAGTTTATATAAATAAATTGCTTATAATTAATATTATATTTAAAGTATAAGTAATATAAGTTGCTTACTTTGAAGATATTATTTTAATGTTAAAATTTGCTCCAAAAGAAGTATAAATAGCTATAATAAATAAATAAGATATTTTTTGAATCTGAGATCAGAAAACGTTTTACTAAACTAATGTTGATAATAACACCGGCACACAAAAAAAGTGATCTCTTCAAGAAACCAGACTTATCTATCCTTATGCATTTTGAGGCGCTGCGCTGAATCAGTGTGGCCAGGTTCAGCTATTTGTAGCCAAAACGGCGATTTCATGGGTACCTTGGCGACATGTTTTTCAATTATGGCGAAAGCGATTTTGTTGGCTATATTAGTTTTTTCTTGGCTATTTTATAGGCTATTTCAACTAGGCTTGAGAAACGTTTCACTAACCAGCGTTTTGAATAGCGCGCGAGAACGAAAGACCAATAAGCGCGCCGCACCGAACCCTGAAGTGGGCGATTGCGCAGGCGCGGGATATTGGCTGTTGCGGAAACGGAAGCCAATCCCACAGCGCCTCTAACCTATAATATATATAAAAGAATAAATAGGCGTATGCATGGCAAGTCTATACGTGCACACAAATACATTCTCTTTTTCCCTTGTTGTCACGACGCACATGTACAACGGGCGGCGACAATACATCTGCGTTTGTATTTGTGTATTGGTAAGCGGCAAAATTAAAAAATCAGTAAATTAGTAATAAACATCAAGATATTTGTGACTTTGAGTTGTATTGCTACATTTTTACTATTTTGTAATGTGAAAATAAGATAACGGCCGACAAATGAAAAGCAATCTCAGTCAAAACAAAACCTGCCACCAAGCCCAAAAAAGTCAGAGTGTATAAGTATAATTCGCTATGAAAAAACGAGACTTGGGCGAAAGGTAGAATAATTTGTTTTATTCTAATATTTACGCTCAACTAATAACGTGTAATGTCTTGAGATATAACCATATTTACATCAGCGAAAGAAAGGTCGAAATAAATAATTATGATTGCGCGTTTGATTTACTTTGTCTATATATATATGTGTGTGTGTGTGTGTGTGTGCGTGTTTGTAGTTTAATGTTATTTCAGAAAAATAATTTTTTTTTAATACAGGTTGGTTGGTAAAAAATCGAGATACTCGTAATGATAATCAGCGTTTTGTAAACTCTGCCATAAAGCTCTTCGAGCGCATCCAACGGATTTAGAGGCTCACAGCAAAAGAGATGCATACGTCAAAATATTTGAGAGTTTGGCTATTGAAAATCAACCAAAAATAACTACAGTTTGCAAAACACTAACAGATAAGAAAAAAGAAAATCACGGAAGGGACTTAATGCTAGCTGCTTATATTGCAACGAATTCAAGCATAAGAAGTGTAGATCATTTAAGTGAAATTTTGAAAGATTTGAAGCTAGTAGAAGATCTCCGATTACACAAAACAAAATGCGGTAATTTAATAAAGTATGTAATTGCACCAAATATGCTAAAGGAGCTGATTGAAGATGTTGGTGAGTGGGGTTATTCATTGATAAGCAAAACAGAATAATTACTGTACATTTAGGTTTAATCAAAGTCGTAAAAGCAGATGCTAACACTTTGTGTAGTGCAATTATTGAGTATTGTAATAAAATAAATTTAAACTTAAAAAATTTGATTGGCTTAGGTACGGATGGGGGTGCGAATCTTTGCGGAAAAAAGCATTCAGTCTATACGCTGTTGAAAGTGTAATTTAGTGAAAGCTTACAATTAGTAAGATGCATCTGCCACTCTCTAAACAACGCTACCGCAGCAGCCGCCAATCACTTTTCAGAAAATGTTGAATTTTTATGTAGAGAAATCTACAATTGGTTCAATCACAGTGCAAACTGCAAATCAGAGTATAAGACAACGTGGGAAACAATAAATGCTGGTTTAGAAGCTGATAATATGGATAAAGCTGAATAAAATAATACATATGTTGACAAAGACAAAAAAGAGAATAAGAAAACAGAGGTCTATTTGAAGCTTGTTCAATTGTCAACGACTAGGTCGGCGACGTGCCGTGCGAGGCTGAGGGAGTTAGAGAGAACGCGCAGAGAGAAGTTAGCCGGCTGCTGACTAGGTGCTTACGCACTGGCAGTAAATACATAAGGATAGATAGGTCTAGTTTCTTGAACAAACCACTTTTTTCGTGTGCCGGTGTAATTGTAAAAAAATAAAACCTGACAGTCAGAAATGGTGATTATTCCGTATGAAAGCAGAAAAAAGAAAGCTATCAAGTTTTATGTTTTACTAGTACTAAGGAATATATAGGTTTGGAAAACTAGAAAAACTTATAAATAAGACACTAGCAAATAATAAGCAAAACACTGTTGGTACACAAATAAGAAAACAATCAAGAACAAACAACGCGTTCTCCAACTTTTGCTCACCGGCAAATATTAACAGTATATATAATTGCAAAAACTTCAGGTATGACTACTTACTTTTAAAGAAGAGGCCGTAAGCGAGTCCACCTCCAGTCAGAAGTTCAGCATGAGCCGCCTGAGAAGATTGTAGAGACACGACTGCAGGTTACACGACGGCGTGACAACGTATCAAGCGTTAGACACCACAACACAAACCACGCAACCACTGATGACACCGACAACACTTGATTTGACAGCACTTGATTTGAGCACAGTCAGTAGAACACTATGCCAGTCTCGATCACCCGGAGAAGCGAGCTAGGAATGCGAGAATGATTGTCACAGTTCACTTGTGCCAGAATATTAATGCAACGTCCCATCTACAGCAGTCTGGATCCTGGAGGGGGTGTAGGTAGACGGAGTGGTGGAAAGGGCCGCCCTAGATGCCTAAGGAAGAGCTACAGCTGCGCGTGCGTGTCGACCTAATGACGACCGTTGTCCTTTATATGCTAACCGCGGGCGTTTGGGTTTCCCCAGACCATCATCAAAGCTCTATTTGAATCTACGTTTATTGCCAGTTTTATGGCTCGTCATTTATGTATCGAAAACTCATCAGCCTATTCGCTATATGTGCGGAAAAGCGAACATACTACCTGAAACTTCGGTACCCATCCTTTAGAACCAGGTGAAATGTGGCGTTATTACAGCCATTCCGCAAATAGCGATTAGCTTAATGGAGAGACGAGTAACAATCTCAGGTTAATCGGTTATAGGTACTTACAAAGCTATCGTGTTGCTAGTTTTGTGGTTTTATATTTACATTTAAATTTTGCGCTGTTGGTGTTGAAAATGTTGCTACAGCTACAAATTTGAAAAAACACAACATCTCGTTTATATACGGAGCAATGGTTTGTTATAAAAAAAACCTATCTTGTATCTAATTCTTGTAGAGGGCCAGCTTTTTTTTCAAAATTTAGATAAAAATAGTAGCTTTTCAGTGGACTTTATTTGATTTCGATCGGCTTAAAATATTTGGCTTTTGGGGATAATGTTAATTAGTCATATTGCTAGATCCTCGAAATTTGCCAATAAACTAATGCACTTAGAGAGGGGCTCTCGCAGACTTTTTTGTAGATAATTTAATAACGAACAGCTGTTATTCCAAACTTTTTCTGCTAAAATCAGTATTTTTCAAACCGCAGAGGTAAATACGAAAAAAAGTGCTAAAATCACACTTTAATTGTTTATTGTTAATTTACTTCACAAAATTAGCCGCTGCCAATGTTATATTATCATTCTACATGCTTATCCGAGCCATTTAAGACCTCAAACATATTTGTTGGAATTTTGGTAAATCAAAAAGCTAATTTGACTGGCCTAATTTGACTGGCCTATAAGGGTTCGGCCGCGCTGGGCCCGTATACCTGCTGTCTCCGTTAATCCTTTTTATTGCGTTCTCTGTCAAGATTCCTAAAACCTTTATTTATATCAAAATAAGTATATATAAGTACAGATTTTAAAAACAAATAAAGTATTTCGAATAAAAGAAAAACATCTATTTCGACCATAACTGACTTTTTAAGTCAATCAAAATTTGTTGGTACAGAGGTAATCAAAATTTGCCCAGACAGAACAGATACCTCCTGACACCCCTCTACAGCAGCAAAAAGCGGACATGTTACCTGAAACTTCGATACCCATCCCTTAGAACGAGGTGAAATGTGGTGTTATTACACCCATTCCGCACAAAGCGATTAGCCTAATGGCGAAACAAGTAAAAATCTCACATTAATCGGTTAAAGGTACTTAGAGGTTATAGGTATACATATAGATTTATATAGCTATCGTGTTTGCTAGTTTTGTGATTTTATATTTACGTTTAAATTTTGCGCCGTTGGTATTGACAATGTTCCTACTATATAAACCAGGATTTTTAATATAACCATATTTACTAATAAAAAATTTACATATCATTATACATAACAGTAAATTGTTGCAGAGTTAAACGCAGTTATCTGTTCGCGACACCAGTATAACCTTGTATACTAAAAGAACTTAAAAACTAATCGACCTACTAGGTTTTGGTAATACAAAATATAATATATTATAATTTCTCACAATTTAGAAAGATTAACAACAAAATTATTTGTTTATTTTAATCTTAAGTTAAATTCTAAACCCCTATGTATTATTCTTAATTTATTTCTTTAATATAGATTTAAATTTCTTTCTATGTATAGTCTTTAATTCATTTGGTAAGACATTAAACATACTGATAGCTTTTTTATAGCTATTATTATTACTTATACTTTTTTGTCTTTGCGGAACTTGTATGCTTTTGTTTATAATTTTACTGTTTGACTTTATATATTCCTCCTTAAAAACTTCATAGTAGTATATAAGTGATTCATATGCAAACATTTGCCTCAGATTCTTTGTATTATCTGCAAGTATAAACTGATTTTTGTATATAATTTTAAAAATTTTGTTTTGTAATGATTGCAACAGATTTAGATTATTAGAGTTCGCTCTTCTCCATGCTCTATAATACCATAACTAATGATACTGTGAAATAATGCATAATATATCATGCTTAACGTTTTTATATCTCCTTAACGATTTTATATTTTTCTCAAAAGAAACACTAAGTATTTAGTCTTATTAATTATATACTCTATACGGTTTAACCATTTCAAATTATAATAACAAATTATCCCTAGATACTTTGTATCTTATACTGTGTTTAATGATCTCCCATTGATTTTTATTTGCATTTCATTTGGTACGCTATTACAATAATTTCCAAATGTCATGCATACTGTTTTATCAACATTTAATGATAATCTATTATGTACGAGCGAGTTATCAATTTTTCGTAGGTAATTATTCATTTTAGATTCTACTCCAGGATATCGTATTGATATATTTAATATTATAAATTTTAATAGAAAAATAATGAAATAAGTCAGTTGCAAATATTGCATTCCACTTTTAATACTAATTACATATATTTATTAGCCAAAACTTATCTACCCGCCTATATTTACCGTTTTACGAGTGGCATCAATTATCGGCACTCTGGATATTTTTATTATATATTTATTTATCAAACATACAACATTTTAAACTTAAGCTTTAACTAAACCTTAAATTTAAGTTTAAATCGAAGCACCACCAAAGCCCCCACATGGGGGCGATGATCATATGCAACTTTTCGAAATAATGATGTCGGTGGCTGTGGTGGCAAAGGCATCGCGCTACTTTTTAATCTGCTAGGGTTCGAAGCCAGTACTCGGAATTTTTTTTCAAACTTAATAAAACGAATTAATGGCAAATATTATATTTCATTCTCAATACCAATACATACATTTATTTATTAGTTATCGTCCTGCTTAATAACCCAAAATCACACTTTCCTTTTACCATTCTATGGACTCAGACAATTTTGTGACAATCGCGATATTTTAATTAAACATTAATAACTGTAGCTCAAACTTAAACTTAAACATAATCACAAAGTCCCCACGGGATGATGATCATATGCAACTTTCAATCTTTTTCCAGTAACGATGTTGTTGGCTGTGGTGGCTAAGGCGCCACGTTACCTTTTACTATGTTCGAGTTTAAATATATATGGCCATCGTCAACCCGTGGCAAAATTTTTTAAATATCGGCCAGAATTTTTGTCCTAATTCAGTAAGCTCCCAAAAGAACGTAAAGTAAATTTCAGACCTCAAGGTGCCTTGATTGCAAAGTTCTAGCCATATTAAAATTTGAGTTTTAAGATTTTTTTTACTTGTCTCGCCAAACTAAATCATTCTTTTAGGCATGTTAGAAGCAACTTAGCTATGCATACATATATACATTTTTGTTTGCAAATCATCTATAAAATACTGTAAGATTGTTTTCGGAGCCCAATTAACTCATTTTTGATCGGTTGACGTAGAGGTAGTACTATAGATATATATGATTCGTGTTAATGCGCTCATCCCAACATCGGCTATCCCAACATAGAGCATGGGGTCTCCCGTCCAAAAAGGACGCCTCATATATATATATATATATGTGGCCGTGATACTCGTCGGCGGGTCCGCAGTGAAGTATAGACGTATAATTCATATATACGAATTCTTATTATCTTACTCTTGCGTATATGCACGGTATAAAAAGAAAAATTATCTTCCGAGAGAACGTACGCTGCTGCGCACTCGTCGAGGAAAAATCCATGTAAAGAAATGGCCAGTAAAAGAGATTTAAAAAAATAAAAAGCTCGGAAAAAGAAGGGACTACGCGGGGAACACTCAGGCTTCCAAAGTACCCCTTTTTCCTTCCTCGCGGACGGACGCTGGCGACTATACCCTTCCTTTTTACGGTCTAATTTGTTTAGCAGTGCTGGTAACGACATCTCGTAAAAGGTCCTCCTCTACTATTTTTGTTCATAAAAGGCCAAAGGAACTGTACAGGCCAGACAGGACAGCGCGATCCGAAAGTACGACGTTTCGCGAGAGAGAGAGAGCGCGCTCGTATGTTACGAGTGTGATACGCGCGCGTATATATACCAAAAGCGACTGCATTTTTATGCCTCCCTCCCTCCCTCCCTCCCTCACCACCGCTCGCTCTCGACAGCGTAATGAGTTATTCATGAAACTCGGACAGCGAAATTGCCGGAATGGTTAGATCACAGTCTTTTTTTGGGGAACTGCTCTCTCCAACTGTCGAATGTCCCTCTCTTGTAGCGATGCGCACGAGTGATACCGCGTTTTAAATTTATTTAATTTTCCCCCGCGCGCAAGAACATTATACTTTACACGCACATACACACACACTCCCGAGTTCTTGACGTGTTTCGCATGAAGCCGTTATAAAAGAACGATAAATCAAAATACCATTATGCTCGTAGTCGTAAAACACGGACTTCGCATGCTAATAATCATCGGTGATCCTATGTGCTTATGTGTCATGCGACGCTCTCCAGCTGCAATTTTTATTATATCATTAGGGCACTACGCTATATATTGGCCATTTTTCAAGGGTGTAATTGATTTATAAAGCTCTGTAAATGTCACGGCGACGGCTTTAACGCTCTCCGCTCTGTATATATGTGTTGCAGCAGATGAGAGAAAGTCATTCCGCTGCGTAAGTTTTTACGACGTAGTTCGGGGATTATATTAGCGCGTTCTAGTATGTGTGCAGTCTAGCTTCCATTCCATGCAGTATGTTATAGAAAGATGAGTATAATCTCACGTTTTATTCAAAATCATTCTCGAAAAGGTCAATAACGAAGGTGACGACCATTAATGCAAGCAAAGCGAGTAATTAGCGAACTACGTACAAGTTACTTCTCGGTTTTTCCCTCTATACTCTCTATTATACAGCGCATAGTGGGCGCGCGGACCAGCCGGAAATCTGAGCGCGCTGATGTGCCTACGCGGATAACGATCATTGACAAGGAATTATCGCGAGTGCTAGCCAGCGGTGTTATGGTGATTGATGCTCACTCGTCGCCAGACGATAAAAAAAACTGCGCCAGAAACGCGCGTGCGTGCCTTTGGCTGATTTATGCGTTGCGAGTTACACACACACACAGACGTACTAGTGGAAGAGATAGCGGATCATCAGCAGGACGATCAATAGTCGCGGGAGCTATCTTCGAATTGTCGTTACCGTTATCACGAGAGTTCGCGCGCATGCAATTTTCACGTTATGTGCAGTGGGCGATGGGACTTTGCGCTGGGGCTGCAGGAGAGGCAGTACGTTTGAAAGGGAACAATTGTTGTGTCTCCTCTGGGATATCGAACGATTCTTTTTTCTCAAAACCTACTTTTAGATTTATATACAAACTGATTTGGTCGTTAACCTATACTGTGTCCTGCATGTGCGGGAATTTATGACTTAACTTGTTTGCTTGACGTATTCATTAGTCATGTCTTGCATAAGGAATACGTCAGGTTTCTGCATTGAGTTTTTTTTATTCGTCGTACAGTCTCGAAGCTTTTCTCTCTCTTCGTATAAACGAGATTATAATGAGGTTTTGAAAGGCCCGTTGAAAACAAAAATTTTTATCCAACGAAACAATTGAACAGGCTGGAAAAAAGAGCTCTTACGGCCGTCATTGGGAACGAGAAACAACATTAAATGAGACCCGACTCAACGAGCAATCGACCGCCGAGCGGTTGGTTCGCACGTGCGTGTAGTATATGTAAAAGCGAAGCTCTCGATAATCAAGTGCGGGCTAAGAATCGATTGCACAAGTGCTCACTGCTGCTGCTACTGTGGCTGGTTCTACTGCACGCATAAGGGCAGTTTTGCATTTCGCTTTATTCCGTATACTTATTTATGACGAGTTATACGTGTGTGTGAGCGTCGAGGCATTGCCGATTGCAGAGGCTCGGTACGCATCTAGAGTTTGATCATTACTTTGATATTTTTCTGGCATCCGTCACGTTGCTTGAATAATTGATCTTGAAATGTTCAAATCAATATGATACTAGTGTCAAATTTTAAGCGTTAAATAAGGTAAAATGATCCCGGAAGGAGTTCTAAGAAAGATATATTCAACTTTTAACAACAATATAGATAATATTTTGTATAACTCTTGATAGAAATACGCGACTTTTCATAGGTATGATTATAAAAATTCTTCAACCAGCTCAAAGAAGCTTCAAAATTGAAAGGTCAATTAACTTTCGAAAACAGCTTATTAATATAATAATAAGATAGAACGAACGAACGTCACGCGCACGCGCTCTCAAAATCACAGAGAGGGGCAATAATTTTCCAACGCCCAAGCCGTGTGCCAGCGGCTATTACGGCCGCATCACGCAGTCCGATATCAAGCTCGGCGGCCGTTCGATTCCCGGGCGATATTTTGATTATGGCAATGTCGCATCGCGAGGGGGGACGGACTGAGGAAACATAACGGGCATCCGAATCCGGCTACGCGTCGATGCACCGTTTCCATTTATATATATAAGGCCGGCCTCCGATAGCACACGGGCTGTACGCCTGACCTATACTTTGCTATCTGCCTTCCTATGGTCCTTCCTCTTTTTTTTTGTTGATTTAATTTGTACTCTGTCAGTGTGTCAGGCGTGCTTGGTTCCGGATCTCTACGTGGAAATAAACACGAAGTATTTTTGACCGGGTAGTAAAGCAATCGGCACAAGATCATAAAGACGACCGGGCCGAAAAGCATGCATTAATTCGTAGTCGGCCGTAGGGCAATAATGTTTATAGGAAGATGGGACAGTGGTGAGGGGTTGTAAAGATTAATTCAGTTCTTGTCTCGGCTATGCGCATGTTGATCGGTTCGAACAGAAATAAAAGGGATAGGAATTCCTCGGTGAAGCAATTGTGAGCCAGATGCTATATACACGGAGAGAAATGTTCACGTAAAAATTACTATATCTTGCATGAATACGGCGACAAACTCGACTTCTGAGACAATTTTAGTTTTAACAATTTTTGATACTCAGTGTATGACAAACGGCTATAATACCAGTATAGTAAAAATTGTGAATGCACTTTTTGCTACGTTATATTCAATTAATAATCATTAATTATATTATATTATAATATAATATAATTAACAATTATAATTAGTTTAGTATGTATATTTAGGTAGTTAAAAATATATCAGATCTGAGATTTTGGAACTAACTGTTCTCTTAGGTAAATGGTCAGTATACTTGACTCGCACGCCGAAGGTTCCAAATTCGATCCCGCCCGCCGCCGCATACAAATTTTGTATTTCTTTATTTGTTTCAGCTTTCTTTTCTAAATTAATAATTGTTTCAAACTTGTAAAATATAATAAATATTAATGTATATTAAGAAATATAATAATTGTTCTCTGACCATAAAAAGCTTCTTCCTAAGGTAGAAAGAGGAAGGTGGTTGGAGAACAAAAAATTTCTTTACAACCTTTTTCTATAAAATATGCTATGTAGTATAGTAAAATTTAGTGACTCCAAAATTTACTATACTGGTATAGCAAAATTTAGTCAAATCTGAATTTGTCCCTCCGTTACTATACGGTATAGCAATTTTCGCTGAAACTTATTTCAAATTTTACGTGAACATTTCTCTCCGTGTACGGAACAAAAAAAGGAGATATATATACGTACAAAAATAAATAAACAAAAACAGAACATCAACAGCAGAAGAGAGCAGTTTTTCCACCCCCTCCTTACCCGAACACGAGGACTATCTCATTTTCCGATATATCTGCAAATTTACTTGAAAATTACAAAATAATATTTGAATCCTGATGGGCTGATCAAATCTAGTGCAATCTGGATAATGCGCTCGCGTGCTTTGGCATCACACGCTCGCTCGGAGACATATAAGCCTACTCGGGCTGCAGCCGAATGGGAAGTAACGGTGACACCGGCAAGTCTATTTATACGAGCTCCCACTCAATTTATCACGAGCTTTCCCATTGTCTCTTTCGCTATGGCAGTGTAATGTTCTTTATCCAATTATGACACGATGTGCTACACCAGTGGATTTTGTCCTTATAACTCGGGATCTACAGAGGTGTAGCTAAATGGTGCAGCCAAATTTTCATTCAAACTGCCGCACCGTAAAGTTGTCGCGAAGAAGAGCGTCTGTGCCTGGATGGAGAGGACTGCTGGTATAAATATATACAGAGGGTCGGTGTATCAGGTCGATGGTCTGGAAATAGTGAGATAAAAGAACAAAGGAATGAAAATGAAGTGTTCTATATACGAATTGACCATCGAAGTACGTTTTTTGCTTATTCGAAAATGCAGATCTCACAAAAGCAACCGATAAGATTTATAGGTACCTATCAATGTTAAATTCTAAGAGCATTCAGAATTGGATTTGAACGGTCATTGGTGTTATAGTAGGACATAATGGCCAGTCAGTTTGCTCCCAATGCAATTGAATTTCGACGAGCTCTATCGGTGACAAATTATTATTACTTCCGCAATAATATCCAGTCATTATTAACAAACGCCATCATTGTCGAACAGTTACGTCGAATTTATCTCCGGCATACGCTTGTCTATGCAAACAGCAACCTCATCTGCTGTTTATACTTCCTATCCTTGAAATAAAAGATAGAAATTATCGCGCGTGAATAGTTTTAAAATGTAAATCATTCAATTGAGCGTTTTGGCCGCGAACGTAAAAAGATTATTACGTAATAATCTACTGTTAGCCAGAACAGTTTAAAAAATTTCACGATTCAAGCCCCCCTGTTTTTACATCCATCATTCGTATTCACAACATTGAACCTCCCATTCGATGAAAACCACATTTTTGTGAATAAAAACTCATATATAGTAATGATTTTTTTCTGCTATATATACGGCCCTATTATGGTAAATCGTCCGGTGGGTTCTTGGGGGTAAGAACCAGCGGTATCGGGGTCTATAAATCAACAAAAATTCAACAAAAGAAAAAAAAATGTAAAAACAATCTATAGGGGTTACCCAACTGAACGCCATCTCGAAATTGCAGGGGAAGTGACAAACTTCCATAGCAGCATCTCAATATCCGGCGGAAAATACGATCTTTCAGCTTAACCTTGAGACTTTCGAGGCCATTACTCATCACCCGCACTACTGGGTGTGCTTTTCGGCTCTTTCGCCGCGATATATCGATACGTCCCCTAACCCTCGCCTACACATACTGCAGAGGGATAAATTCGTCGCTCCTCGTTTCCGCCTCCCCCTTTTGGCCAGCTCTGCAGTGTCTATCGCTAATGGCGACGGCTTTATATTTATCTGAAAGCAGCTTTGCGCGAATTTTTTGAAAACGAGCACGGATAATTGCCGTGCGGCATTAACCTGCTGATGATGGGATACTTAATGGATTCCTTTTTTATTCGCGTTGGGGTGGGTTATATGCTTTTCGAGTCTTTATATGTACATATATAGAGGGCGTCCGTAGCGTATGAGCCGTCGTTTAGGCCGATTTGGTTGCACGTGAGAGCTATAACGAGCCAATTATTATAAAGGAATATATACATATGCAAGTTGTTAGCGGGTATTTCTGTCCCGTCAGTGATATTTTATATTCTCGCGGAATCATAGAATATTAAAAAATTCTTTGAACTCTGGGCAAAATCGCGATCTTAGGTCACCCTCGCACGGTAGCAGCCAAAGCGACGGAAGGTAATAAGATACGCCGGGAGCCAAAAGAAAACCCGACTGGGACTTTAATTTAGCGATCCGTTTTCCCCCAATGAGGGAGAGAGCTGTGGTGTATATGCTTAGTCTCTCGCGCGCGCGGCAATGAAGTGAGCTCAATAAGCGCGTGCGAGGAGACCGTATACCTAGTTCGCAGAAAAGAGAGAGGAGAGAATAAAGCAGAGCCGAATTCATAATTGTCGACGACGAGGCGAAATCGCGCTCGAGATCAAGGCAGCAGCAACTTGAGTTCGAGAAGTGCTGCTGCTGTAAGGGAGAGAGAGAGAGAGAGGGAGAGAGAGAGAGAGAGAGAGAGAGAGAGAGAGAGAGAGAGAGAGAGAGAGAGAGAGAGAGAGAGAGAGAGAGTAAAGCTGGCTTCCGAATTGATGGAAGAGGGTTGGTTCGCTATATTCTATACACGAAAGCTTCTCCCTCTTGGTTGCAGGCCTCTCGTGTGTGCGTGTGCAGAGAATGGCACGTTGGAAACACAGGGCAAACGGGCCGTAGTTTTCAGTGATCGTCGAAACGCCGCCGGGGCACTGCAGCTCTCTCGAAAAGTTTCGACGTGAGTCCTTTAACGCACTTGTTCGCGGATGAATTGCTCTCGAGTGAAAGAGAGCTAACGGATCCAAAGCGGAATGCCATTATAATACTTTTAAGGATTACTCGATTCGCGAACCCCTGGATCGTCGCGAGCTATTTCTCTCTTTGGTAGAGCTAATAAATCCGCGCTTTGAGAGAAAGGAGAGCCGAATCACTAGGCTTGCGCGCATAACTTTTCTGATTAGTAGTATACGCTTGGGTTGTCGCAAACGTTTTTCTGCTTGTTTACTTGGCGAGGAGAAACATCGTGCTTATATGTAAGTAAAGTCTGATGGTACGTTTGAAATTTGATGATGAAATTAAGAAGCACTTAGCTGAAATCTCCTTTCATCTCGGAATATAAGAATATTTCTTCTGTTTACCATCCATCAATTCGTTATCAGATAGCTGCGATGTCGCTGAACTTGAGTGACAAGTCGAGCACGAAGAGAAGTGGATGCTTCATCGGTTAAACCGCAAAAAAGTCTTTATTTATATTTAATACATACTCCAAAACGCGCTTTTTAAGTTCTTTCGTACAGCATCGATTGTACTAATATATTCAGCGTTATCTGCATTTTATTATTTGTATGTTAACACTGCATATATAGAAACAACAACTTAGCAAAGTGGTTTAGAGATTACATCGCGTACGCTCGTGACCTATAAAGCTGTGATATTGTAGCGCTTAGAACAGCATAGTCGCAGAAGTTGCTTTGCGCGAATCAACTGTAGAGCATAGCCGGCGGTATATCTGTCGCGAGCTATTTCGGAAATCAAATCTGGCAATAATGCGATCTCGACAATCCATCGGGCGACGGACAAGCAGAAATCCCGAAACGAGCATACAGCAGTCCTGTGAAATTGGGATGACAAGCGGTTCTGCTGCTGTTGCTGAGTTCTAGCGACTCCCTATTGCTATATGTAACCTTATACATAGTTGCATACACACGTGTAACTCCAACGCATTCGGCGCGTGTTTCTGTATTAGCGAGCTCGCGTTCCTATCGTGCCGGTAAACGTTCCTCTATAATTGTTTGACTGTGTGATATGGTTGAAAGTACATCGCGCTTGCGACCTGGTTTCGCGACATCTCGTCATCTATTATTTAAAACACGCTCTTATCGGATTGCGGAATCATTTGTGGTTTACCGGTAAGTAAAAGCTACGTGTAGCCGTCAAGGCATATATAGACATTTAAATTAATTATTTGCTATCTTAAATTATTGTAAATAATCTAATATTGAAGCACAATTTATTGCATCAGCAAATTGAGGTGGAAATCTATTTTGATAAAAAGTATTATCGTGATAAACAAACATTTTTTAGCAACAATGCATTGTGACACTATGATTAAAAATGTGTAAGATTCTTGACACATTAAATAATAAAAGTAAAATTTTCAAAAATTTCACAGTTCAAATGATTCTTTCTAAGAAAACGAAAGAGCGACGACACGGCGATTATTGTTAAATATACTTTACTACAATATAAAGTTCATTCAGGATCGAGTTTTAGAATCCATATAGATTTAAAATCGTTGAGTATTGTATCGTTTCTTCAGAAATATGCCACCTATCTGAATATTGTTGGAATTGTGGTAAGCAGAAGTGAAAAGATGATAACTAGAAGATGGAGCCATCTTCAACGGCTTCAATTGTTGAAGAAATTCTAAGATATTTAAATTTCGATTTTAACTGATGGTATACCGTCACGCTGTATAGTCTCAACGAACAAGCGAACTCTCGCCACGTGACCTACTAATTATTTGTATTCAATGAATATTAACAGTTATTCGTTAGAAAAAATTATTTCGAACCAATTGATTATTAGAAATCAGATAAATAAAATTGTCTCACTTATAATATAACATTAAATATTTGAAAGAATACGGTTATTTCTTATCACTCAATTATTAATAAAAAATTAATAATGCTAAAAACGTCGTTTTATTGTAAAACCACTCTAAAAGATAACGTTAAATCAATACCAATACATCTATGCCTGGAAAGCTCGCCCCACGGGACGCACAGTCTCTAAAGCTGCGGCAATTTGGCTAACAAACCGATCGCGTAGAAGGTACCCCCGATTGGTTAAGCGTCACCGGGCAGATTTACATCGTTAAGACTCGGAAGCACGGAGGACTAATGAGTAGCGCGAATGAGAGACCGGTAAAAGAGAAAACTTCGACGTCGCATCAATCTTCCGATCCGACGACGTTCGACAAATGGTAAGGGAAGACGACACGCGCTCTTATCTGTGCTCAGGGGTGAGAGGGAGGGAGCGATCCATAAGAGGCGTAACTCCGGATGAAGTCGGCGTGGTGGAACCGGTGCAGCCGGCCGCCGCGCAAGCTCGTGTACCCGTGATGCCTCTCTCTCTCTCTCTCTCTCTCACTCTGCTGTGGTGCACGACAGATGCGACAATGAGAGCTACAGCCTGCTATCCCGGCTTGTTCTTTGGATGGCTGGTCTGGTTTAAGGCTAAATGTGCGTTAGTCGAGGGAAAGGGATGGTATGGAGGCGGGAGTAAAACCTGGCTACCTTTGCACGTACTCAACCATTAGGACTTGATGAATATACACGCGGACAATTGAACAAAGGTTAGGACAAGAAGAAATGAATCGTTGGAACATAATTAACTTTTAATTTAACTAAACTTTACGCATCGCCATATGGTTCACCAAGTTGTGTACAACGTTATAAGCTTCTTATTGTGCAACGAGCAATCCCACTATTAATAATCGGCTTAAAGCTCAGTTCAGCAAGACAAACCGGACTTTGGCCATCACCGACAGGTTAATCAAGTCGCACGGGAAGATCCAATAACTGCCACCAGGAATCCCTTAACCCCTTCAATACCCAGACACACCAGCAGCAACACGGCAGACAAAGTGATCTTTGAGCGAATCGTGCGTCGCTTATAAACAACGCATCGGAACTATAGCAGACGACGCCTCCGGCAGGAGCGTGTGCAGCCGAGCTTTGTTTAAGTCCGCGTGCAGCTATTATTGCTGCGGAAATTGGCGCGGGACTGACGCGTTGGTGGTTCGGTTGTTGACTTAATCGTGAGAGACACGCTGAGTGTACCGCACCTTTGGAGATGCGTGGATATACGCGGTGTTATCTCGCCCGCTTATGTGCTACACGCTTCGATGGATCTAATTCAAACATGTTGGTCATTTTTTAGTAGATTGATGTCAGCTCACTTTCGTACGCTTATGTGCATGTTGGTCATTTTTTAAAAGTTTGCAGTCAGCTGACCTTTGATAGTACAGTGGGTATAGTGTAAGCTAAGGCTTCTTTCAGGAAAATCTCATCACTCTTACAGCTTTTGTGTGAAAACTGCTACGCAATGAAGATTTATGAGATGTTCAACTTATTACCCTTTGTCCAGGAGACTTCAAGAGATCATCAGAATTTAAAAATTTTCAATCTTTTCTTCCTCTTTCACTCGTTTTATATATAAGACAGAATAGTGCATTGTTTCCCTCGCAACTTCCTTCGCCTATTTTTCTTGTTTACTAAAGTTTTACCCTCAGAACAGCGAGTTAACTCTCTCTTCGTCTCGCGCTTTTTACGATGGCATAATTACGGTACTATACAGTGGCGCTTGACTTGATTTTCTCGCGCCAGGCTTGCAAGGATTTCTTTTCGATGCTCGACAGTAAACAATCTGTCGACATCGCGTGAAAAGCCCCTGCAATTCCGAAGTTTATTCTTCTCGACGAGTTGCAGAAGCATCAGACTCCATGCTATATTCGGGAAGTGTTTTCGTTTCTTCTTTTAAGTAAACTAGCTAGAAAAGTTTTAGATGTCTTTAGTTTATGTATGAAATTATACCAAAGACTTAATTGTTCCAGTGTCTACTTCACTTCTTTTTGTCGGCGAATAAGCAAACGACACGGATACAAATTTACTCTATCGTAAATTGTAAAAAGTATAAATTAATTCCTTGAAATGTGTATATATTAACCAGAGCTATATAGTAATGATTTACGCGCCGAGTAATTAACCAGTACCTCTTCAGTCGCAATAATTAAAGAGCGGATATTACGGATTAGTTATTACAAAATTGTTCATTTAAATTCATGCTTTCTCTCTCTCTCTCTCTCTCCCTTTCTCAGTGGTAGTTGCCGCGAAATTTGAAATTCATATTTCAATTATACACACGCGTTGAGAGTAGCCATATAAGTTTCATTTTTTCATCGCACAGCTATGAAGATCTTTCTCGCTCGTAAAACTAAGCGCGCGCTGCACCCACCCCTTGCTCTCCCCCCCCCTCTCTCTCTCTCTGCGCCAATTCAAAACGTCGAGGAGCATGCATAGGAGAGAAACGAGAAAAATGCATAGGATTTAAACGGATCGCGTCGAGATGTTATTCGAATGTATACGAGGCAGGTCGTATTTTCGTATGAAAACTCAAAAGACTTCCTCCTCTCGGACGCTTTTTACGCGCTGCCGCGCGGCGGCAGATAAAAAAAGAGGCTTTTTGGTTTGCAAAGTAGCTGCAGCCGCGAACTTTACGGGCGGGCTATATTACCTCGGGCGGAAAAAAGAGAGAGGAGGAGGCGACGACAAGCTGCTATATCCGCCCGCGTTATTGACATCGGGAATTTTATTAGCGCGCCGCGAGCCGAGCTCCGAAATAGTTTTAATAAGTAGATCGACGTTTATTGTGTTTAGGATAGGAGACAGGCTATAAGGTGGGTTATAAAGGAACTTGAGGCGTAAAATGTGGAAATATTCTTTGGATTCTCGCGAATATTACACGAGGAGATATGAAATTTATTTTACCACCTGCGCTAAGCTTTGCTTTATACACCCTCATTACAATACAAAAGGACATTGTATATACCGTGTATAAAAGATCCCTGAAAGTTATGTATGTAAGAGTTTTAATAGTATATACAATTTGTGATTATGCTTCAAAATAAGTTGGTTTTAATTGTATAAGGAAAATCGAGCTAAACTCAAAATGTTTTCAGAGACATTTTATAAAAACAAAAATAAATACACAAAATAAACGATATCGAGCTTGGGTTTTAGATTACTCTCCAAGGGCATATCAGGCGAGGGGAAAAAACGCGCGGACGGGTATACCTGAGAGGCTTTAATTTCGTTGTCTCGCTAAGAGTTCTTTTCTTACTTACTTCCTCTCGCTAAAGTGAATTAAACAGATTCCTTTATTAGAGCCGAGAGAGGAGAGAACAGCTTTATTCAATTTGCCGAAGAGAAAAGTGCTTTACCTCTTCATGATTGGCAAAACGTGCCGAGGACTTTATGGGGCAGATTTATCTCTCTCCCTACCTCCTCCCAGTCCTGGACCTAGCCTACTGTTGTATGTATACCAGTTTCAATCGATATCGTCCACCGTTCGATCTTATTTATTTCGATGCTCGAAAATTTCTTGAATATTTCCTCACTGTGTACACACACAATTATTTCGAATTTATCGGTTGCGGTATAGGATCGTTCGCATACTTCCTCTTTAGTCCATAACAACGCAGGCTTTTGTTCATCGCAGTATCCCAAGCTTTCGAAAAATCGCAGCGGCTACGGCGACGACACTTGCACAACTGGGCCATAGAGCAAAAATCGATAGCTCGTTGAGAGAAATTTCAACTATCCGCAAGATCTCGGACGCCCGCGTATACAATACACGCAGTGCACGGTGTTGACAAAGCCCGCGCACGGTGTCCTGGCAACTTCCACCGAAACTATTCACGATGGGTGCGGTATACCTATCGCTCCTACTTCCTGTCTTGTCATCGTGTAGAAGGAGAATTTCGACTGGATTTTGGAAAATTTAAGCTTTGCAGCGTAAAAGTAGCGTTTGATAAGGAGCTTCAGGACTCGATCGGCGAAAAAGTTACGTGAGCATAGCTATAAGTAGCAAAAAGTTAAAAGTATAGATTCGTGGTGGCGACCGGCCGAGCCGATCGATTTTCTTACGTACGTGACGGGCGATATACGTCGCCGCGTCGTTGCTTCTTATTCGCGCGGCGTTTCTGCAGTTCGATGACTTTGTCCGTGCAGACGGCTCAATTTTAAAAGGAAAATTCACCCACGAATACAGCCTATATAATTCAATCCTCTGTTACTCGCGCTCGACGTACACATTAATAACATTTAATGGATCGTTGAAGAAAAATCTTACAAAAGCACATACCACAGCTAGAGCGCGAGCTTTCGTACAGCGATCGGTCAATTTGATTCACTTTGAAGTGTCGGCATGCAGCCGCACAAATGATTTGCCGAAGCTCTGGGGGAACTATTGCATTGAAATTAGTGCAGCGCTGGGCTAAATTAATTTGACTTTAAATTAATGTCATTAAGCAGTCTCTATTTTCATTGAAATTCCGCTTTAAACTCAATATTTCGCGCATAGCCGCGATCGAGGCCGTGTACTCGTATAGCAGCGGTGTATACACACACACACAGTAGCCATCAGAAACCTATATATACGCTTTAGTGCTGAATTCGCACGCGCGCGCGACGAGATATGCTTTGATATCGATGTGACTCGACTCGAAAAGCTATTACGGAAATATCGATGGTCGGCATTGATTGCATTCAGCGGTTTAATTTTTCACAGCTGATAAAACCCTGCGCGAATATTTGAGCGCGAGTCTACCGACGAATTCGAATGAATATTGTTGTAGCGTCAAATATTAGCTTTTTCAATGCTCGCCCCCACCTGAAAATGCATTGTTTTGCCGAACGCACATGTATATAGTCGTCCTCTCTGTATGTTATTGAAAAGGGTTCACTCTCGGTGCAATACTACATATATATATGTATGTATATATATATATATATATATATATATATATATATATATATATATATATATATATATATATATATTCATATATATATATTTCCGAGCGATATCTTTGTCACGTAAATTGCCTCATTGTTGCCGACGTTATCAATTATATTGGCCATTTACTTTGCACAACATTTCTCTCTTTCGCAAACAATTTGTCGCATATCGCGCTCTTTTATTCCTCTGACAAAGCTCCGATAATTTCGATTCGATTATGAGATCCGCGATATTCAGTGTACACCGACATATAACCACTTTTTTCTCCCCGAATTTCCGAATCGTCGACAACCTTATCTCCGTACAGGCAGGTGTGAAAAAATACAATTCCGCCAAGCGAGAGAAAAAAGCACGGGAAAACACATCAACGCATCGAAGCTGTCCAATTCGAGAGCGCCGGCGTTCGGAAACAGGCGCGCAAGAGAGAGCTGCTCTAAAATCATCGGCAATCCGAGAATACGCCGAAACAAAACGCTCTCGCGCTATATATCCGTTTGCGCTCTCGCCCCGATAAAAAAAACGTTTCTCTGAAAAGAAAAGGGCAGATGGCAAAAAGAAGGGAGGGGACGCTCGTCGGCTGTCATCCGACAATTAACACCTCGCTCGCTCGCGGGATTGTTTGCCGCAATAAAGACACGTCAGGGACACGCTCTCTCTCTTTGTGTATATATGTGAAAACGTGCCTTTTCGCCGCGGGTTGAAAAGCGCCGGCGACTTTTCGAGCGGAAAAATAACGCGATCGGAGATGAATTTTTCTCTCTCCTCTCTTGTTTTTTTCGAAATCCTGTTTCGAGAAGCCGAAGGTAAATAAAAACGCGTTCGGTTCGCTGATCTCGTTGTTGAACTTCGGGGATTTCGTCGCAAACACGTTCGGTTTGTTTGTCACGCAGAGCTGTATATATATGCGACGACGATCGAGGATGGCGTCGTTATACAGAACGTTCGCATTTTCGTTACTATCGCATTCTTTTCGCTGAATAATTCATAGACAACCTCTGACCCAGATAATCTCGCCGCGGCGTTTCCTCAATTTTCACACGTAATAGAGTTGAAACTCGGCTAAATTGCAGCGGGCGAAACGCTGCTGCAACACTTTCCTGAGCAGCTCCACGCACTGCTTATTTCCTTATCCACTGCGCGCTCGAGAGTTTCCATAAGTTGCGGCGTTGCACGAGAGAGAAAGAGAAAAGTTAAGTTTCCTTACATTGAATATGAGAAAGATAAGCGGTTAAGGCTAAAGTCGCGCATGGTATATATAGCTGTACACCACCACACAGCAGAGCGAGAGTCGTGAGCAGTTTGGAACCCCTGGCAAGTTTGACTAGCAAGCGCGATTCTCGATGCACAGACGCCGCACCAGTAGAGAGAGTGAGAGAGAGAGAGAGAGAGAGCTTCGGGCTACACGTCGTGGCATACTTTTGCAGCAAGTTCAGCAAGATGCATCGATAATGAGGCTAAGATGAAATATGTATATGCACGGAGAGGGAGAAAAGACCCGCCGCCACGCCAGTGTATCAATATAGATATATCGAGTAGCCATGTATACTTACAATTAAAGACTTTTGGACAGACCTGTTTTCCCCCATAGGTCGACATTTTTTATGGCATCTATACCGTAGCAGCTAGATGGCGCCAAGCTACTTTTCTCTTTCCCACGTCAGTATAGAGATGAGTCACCTGTGCATTAATTATTTTGTTGAGGAAAGATATAAGTTTTATTGCAAATATGTTTCGTTACTATATATAATCTAAGACATTTTAACACGGCGGCTTTTGATGGTTTTGTGAAACACTCAACATCATCAGAACGCTACAAGTATTTCTATAAAATTCTAGTCGATTCATGCCTCCGCGCGACGAGTTTGAAAGCCAAGTAGTCTGGTTAACTCGCCGCGATGAATCGGAAAAAACCATTTGCGGAATGAAAACGTCAGGCCAAAAAATGTTCGCGAATCCATCGAGACTTTTATTGGGATAGCAGTAGCAGTCCGCGCGCGGGCCCAAAGTTTTCTTCGCGGCTTAACTACCAAAGTTGTTCATAATACAAACTCTCGGCCGGATCGTACATCTGCTCTCGCCAAGTCCTATACTCTCTCTCTTTCTCTCTCTCTCTCTCTCTTGCTCGCTCTGGAATTAATTAACGGAAAAGTCGCGAGTCGTCGCTCCGGTTTACATCCAACTTTTGTTTAATTCGCCGCACGCGGCCCAGACTCGTTAATCGCGATTAACGAATGCAATCTGTGCTATGTAACTCGTACACCCGCGGGAGACGTCGTTTTTCTCTCACTAGCGGAATTAAATTTCATACCACCAGAGTCGAGAGTACCCTTTTTGTTTTTCCTCTCCTAGTATAAGTTTAACTTTCAACTGGTTTTACGTTAACCGTCTGTCATTTTATCTCTATTGCCGCTGCTCCGCCCTTCGCAATTGGCGCGAATATGAGGCTTCCTATATATAATACTCGACTTATTTGTAAATAATATATTTTATCCACGCGAGTGATTGCTATATATACGCTTCTATAAATGCAAATACGCTTATACATGTAAATGCATAGCATATAATACTAAACGAAAATATTTTTTGTTTCAGGTGAGTAAACCGCTTGCCGCACTGCGCACACAAATGACGTAAGACGCATATATATATATATAAGAAAATTCTCTCTCATCCGCGCATCAGCGAAATTATTTATCCCTGGCTGCGCGCGAAATTGTCCCGACATCAAAGTCACAACGGAAAATTCCGAGAGACTCGACGAGATGCGCGACGTAAAAAAAGGCGTCGTCTCGAAATTCGTTTGGCTTGAAAAAAAAGAAGAAAAAAAAGATCTCATGCTCATGCATACGTTACGCGGGTAACGAGCGCGAGAATCCCCGGCATGCAGCAGCCCCGACACGGTTGTTAGAGCGCTCGCGACGTCGCACTGCGCAGCCCCTCGCAGACGTGTATTTACGTGCGGGAGTCTGCATGTGCGAGGAAGAATTTAGATGGTCAACTTTTTCTTCGTCTTCTTCTTATGCAAAAAAGCTATGGAGTATTATACAAAGATCTGCATCAGCATGCTGAATAATAAATATTTTACTGCTGTGTACGTTCGACAATAAAATATCGATGCAATGATTAGGTGGCGATGTGTCACAGAATGCGCAGCACTTATATAGGTTCGTTTCTGCCTCAATTTTGAGCAGATCCTATATCGAAACAAATCCCAGACTCTGAGAAAATTACATTTTACTCACCTGTTTCTCACCTGACTTTCCCTCAACCCCGCTGTCCTTGCGGCCTCGCTTGTTGATTTGGCGTTTTGGTTTTGCAACCCTACGAATAGCATTCTTTGAGCCACCCTCATAAGGTTGTGGAGAACTTTCATTACTCCACTTCCATTCTCAAAGAGACGAACAGTCTTCAACTTCAATTCCGCAGAATATAATTTTGTCACTCTTTTATTTAGCTGTTTCAAAGCCATACTGAAATAAAAATAGCTAATTGTAAGTTACAAAATCAGTGCAAAGTAGTGCTGTCACAGCTGATAATGCTCGAATATAGCTTTGGGAAGTGAACCAGTTCTATTTGTACGAAAATAAGAGGACGTCCTTTATCAACTAAGGGAAGGTTTTTTGATGTCGTCAAATATAGTTCGACCACAAAGTTAGAAAATTAACAACAAGATTCGCTAGCTAAGATGTTAAGTAAACGCTTATTTTTTCTAAAATAATTTCAAAGCAAATATTCCTGATTTTAGGTTGAAAACAGAAAATCTAATGTACATACATATATATATATATTTCAAAGTCTAAAAAATGCGCGGCGCGCGTCGCGCGAGGGAAAAAGAGTAGGGCTGTGCAAAATCGATTTTCCGGGCCGAGAGCGAGAGAGAAAAAGAGGGGGTTGACGTTGGCGGCAGACGCTTTCTGGCGACTGCTCGCGAAGTCATCCGAGTCATTGACATCCGCCGCCGACGAGACATCAAGTGCGCGCGCGCTACTGCTGCAGTCAAGCCTTTTTCTTCTTACCATACTATGTATGTGTCTGGCACGAGGCGACGTTGCATCGATGATTCCGGAAAAAAATAACGGCCTCTGCTCTTTTGATTGTTCGACTGTACTATATATAATTATACAGTCTTCGATTTGTCGAGCCTGCAGGTTTAATGATTCAATTTTTTTTTCTTCGGCCGAGCGCAATTATGGCAGCTATATGTCGACGATGAATATGTTAATTGGAGAGTCGACTCTGGAGGAAATTGCACAGCTACTTATTAAACATTTCCACACCTCGGCTACCGGGCATCAATTATAAGAGCATTAAAATGTAAACTCTCTCGCGAGCTCGTTATTATTAATACACGAATCATATATATATATATATATATATATATATATCGCTTCTCTCAGGCATATATACATATGTCTATACATTCCTGCTCGAAATATTATACCGGAGAGACTATACGCACGCATCAGCTGCGTCTATATCACCTTCCGATAATTACCCGCTTAATGCATATCGGATCGCAGCGTTATCGATCGCGCCCGCGCGCGGACATACTGCAATTATATAATACATACAAGAGCGATGTCGAGAAACGCAGCTCCGCAGCGGAGATTACTGGTTTACTGGAGCAAAATCAACAAGCGCGCGCGGATTTTCCTTGGCTACGCTGACCGTCTCGGAGAGCGCGACGAGGTGTATATATATATATATAATACCCACACACACGTACACACATACGTACACGGCTGCTTCAATCTGATAACGCGTGTTCGACGCTGTCGGAACACGCCGCACGACAAGCTCGTAACATAAGCTATACTCCCCCTACTCTCGCTTTCTCTGAGGCTCGTGCGTTTGCATTGCGAGAAACCATCAGGGGAGAGAGAGAGAGAGCTTTTCTGCCTCAGCGGATGCCACCCTCGCCGCCGCCGCTACTGTGTTGGCTTTGGGGGATTTTTTTTCTCCTAATAATTTCCGAGTTGGATTATCGCGGCGTTTATTATTATTATTATCATTATTCTGATTCGACTATGCGGAGCAGTAGTCGCGGAGACTTTATGGCGCGTGAATATCTTCCGAGAGAGGTAGATAGTAGTACTACTGCCGTCATCAGAAGAGAGAGAAAGAGAGAATAGAAGCCCCGTTTGTTTACCGCTAAAGTCTCGAGACGAGCTCGCAGATACCCGATGGATAACGCGCTCGGCTGCTGCTGCTTATTATCGCTTCTTTTACGAGCTCTATACTCTCTCCGACGTCTTACGTGTTTTTCCTTTCTTCTCGACTTTCATCGCCTTTTCCTTTATGCGCCGACGTTCGCTTCCGCGCGCGAATCTGTTATATATACACACACTATATATACGGCTCTCCGTACCGCGCACCATTGATAAAACCGCACCGTTTGCGCGATGCTTCTCTTAACCGACTAAACGCGAGCCCAGCTTTAAGCTGTGCGACTCTCTATTCTTACATCTTTTTTGCGCTTTCAACTTTCCCGCTAATGCCGTATTTTTCAAACGCACGCATCGCATTCCTGCCCGCTAATTTTGTTAGTCTCATTCGCGAGCTGTATACCTGCGCGCATGTGCCGATGCAGCGGTGTAGGGTTTCGCTTTGGGACGCTCGGGTTACCGGCTCGCCTTATAACCGCTTCACGTGTACGCTATATGTATATACAAAGGCAGTGTATATAGCTACTACTGTACTGAAGATTTCCAAGCCGGTTAAGGAGCTGCTTCGCGACGCTACCGCTGTTAAGATCAGAGAAAGAGATGCTTCTTGGCTTTATTTTCGCTCGGGGAGTGTAGTATACTTATATACTATAGAACCTTTTCGACGCGGGCTCGTCGATGCGTAACGTTTTCTTTGCGAGTCCGGCAACTGGTTTTTCGCAGTCTATTATCGAC
Organism: Muscidifurax raptorellus; assembly: GCA_020010945.3. Taxonomy (NCBI): domain Eukaryota; kingdom Metazoa; phylum Arthropoda; class Insecta; order Hymenoptera; family Pteromalidae; genus Muscidifurax; species Muscidifurax raptorellus. The sequence continues at coordinate 11,635,258 of CM052079.1, read as the reverse complement.
GATTAAACGTGAATTATATCTCGCACGCTGGAGAGCCGCGGTGGTATTAATTACGGAAAATTGCCGGCTACGGATTAGATGTCGCTGCTCTTTATTATTCAGGATCATTTTTCTAAGCTGCCACATATACAACATCGCACACATACACAGGAGGCTAGTAATTACTTAATCGGGCGCCGCATACGTGGCTTCTCATTCTTGAGTAATGCTTCCTGCGTTAATCGAGGGAGAGAGAGAGAGACTGTATACTACTATTTATTCAACGCAAGCAGCAATTACACACGGGTGTAATTATAATTCGCGGAAAACTGCGCGCGCGGTTTATTACCGGACGAAAATGAATACCTACAGCGACGAAAAATGCGAATATTGATCTCGGGGATGAAAGTTTAATTTACTCTCGAGAAACATAGAGAGAGAAAGGTGGGGGGGGGGGGGGGAAAAAAAGAAGTATATGGCGCGCCAAATTGCAAGTTTTAATACGACGCGATGAAAATTTTAATCTCATTTATACCGGCTGCAGAGCATAGCCGGTATCTACAGAGGAAAAGTGTGAAAAAGTAATTTCTCGCCGCGATCCGAAGCGACGCGGACTGTGTTTATGAATGTGCATAAGTAAAGTCGATGCTTCGTAACTATATATGTATACACACTGCGCTTTCGAGTTGCCGAGTAAATTTTTCGAGCTACTATAAATATATATACACCCGACAGCAGCAGCAGCGCAGCATTATGTCGATCCGGGAGAGACAGCGGCAGAAAGGAAAACGGCAAAGTTGCGCGCGTCAAAGGGATCCCGCTGAAATTCTGGCTTATGCCGTAGCTCTCTTCGGATGGAAATTGGTAATTTATTAAATTACGCATTTTAGTGTAAGAGAAAATTCCGCGTCTTATGAAGATCGCTCATTTCTGAATTTTATCTTTTCTATCGCGAAGAAACATCCTGTCAATATTTCGGAATGCTTCAAAGTCGAGTTCTTTGAATTTCAGTCTTCGAAATTCTCATGAACTGCGCAGGGATGGTTTCATTCCAAAGGGCCTGAAGTTATAAACTCTCGACGTGCTTTCTATTTCCGCTCGCTTTGAAAACTCGAGGTTGTCCCGCGACTCGGTGCTCCGATCAAAAACCACTTTAAAAAGATCCAATTTGAAAAAAATGCTATACCCATGTTTGAAAGTCATTGAAATAGCGATGATTGCGGGACTACACAAATTGCAATGCGTCAAAAGCAGTCGCATATAACTCCGCGCGGGCATCGTGTGTAAAATCGGACAGCCCATTCTTATCTGCACGTCATAATTCTTTGTTATCGCTGCGCGGAAAAAGTCGGGGCGGAAAAAGGGGGAGAAGCCTTTGATGAATAATTTGTTAACGATGCGTTACAGCGAGATAGCGTAATTACGGGCAAGCGGTAAACGCCAGGCTAGAGAAGTCTCCCTATGGTCACCGGCATATCACTGTATAGCTAGATTCGGCGTGATTTACTCGTCGGTTAAGCGAAGCTTTAATTGCAGAGTGATAACGTGTTTTACGCACGCTTAGCCGTGTGTATAACTCATTGAAAGTCGTGGCTCGGCTTCCGTCTGCCTGTGTGTCTGGCGAGGGAAAAATCGACGTGCCGTTGTAGATTTTGCGATACACTAATTTTCCAGGTTGTAAGTTCCTGTATGGGAGAAAGGAAAGGACTCGTGATTTCTTATCTTATCGAATCTTTTAGACGAGCCTTAATTGTCTTTAATTGCGGAACGTTTATAAACCTAATTGCAGTTGCACGACATTGCTCTCGAATAGCCATCAATTCTTTTTAACAATATAATTTTCAATTTTTTTGTTGAGGCATACTTAATTTAAAATTAATATTACAGTGAAATGCATGATTAATTACTCGGGCTGTATAATTAGCTATAGTAAAAAACAGAGATTGTTAAAAAAGCATATACTTACCTGTACAGTGTACAAGCAAACATGCAACTGCGGAATGCGGACAACGTAATCAGAGGAAAGCAAATGTTATTCATCATTCACAACTATTTACATACTCGTGAAATTCAAAAAATGTTTGTAACAAATATGCCAGCGATAAATTATGCACATACACGAATAAAGTTGAATCGAAAGAAGGAGCGGAAAAAAAGCGAACGATAAAAGAATTACGGATACAAAGAGAAAGTATATGAGAAGGAAGATAAAGAAAACAAATTACTTCAAAATCCCTCGAGCCTTTTGCCTACGCCCGCTTTGTTTCTCGCTCGAACAAAAAAAGAAGCAGCAGCAGCAGCTCCGGACGCGCGAAAATAAATCCCACGAAAGAGCAGGGAAACTCGAACTGATAGGAAAACTTGGCTTATTACACTAGAGACGAAAAATTCGAAAACAAAAACTACAAGCATTTTCGCAATCAACACCATCCATCTTTCTTTCTCTCTCTCTCTCTCTCTCTCTCTCTCTCTCTCTCTCTCTCGCGCGCTCTCGAAAAGCCCATCCCACAAAATAGCTGGAATTCCATCAAAAGTCGGATTTAAAAAATAAGGCCTACCTCGAGAGAGAGAGAGACTTATAACCGAGAGAGGCTGCTGGGTTGATCGATTCGCGCAGAGCTCGGCCAGCCAAATTTCCAGTCGATGGATTCTCGAGCCGCAGCAGCTCGGAATCCAATTTCAACGTTGCGCGCTTCGCTCTCGGTGGCAGCACGCGCGGCGCTGCTCTCCTCTCCCTCTCGCAAAGGGAAACGCATGCACCTCTCGCGTCGATTGGCAGTTTAGGGTCCGCGGCCGCCGACGCAAACACTAATTTCCAGTTGCTAAAGTTCTGATTGCAAATGTAGCAGATGCGGCCGGCCGACCGCGCGGTCAGTTCCGCCAGCAGCGTCAGCTTTTCGCCGACCTAGTGTGTATATATAGACCAAGCTGCGGAGCTTTATTTGAAAAAATGTCCGATATATAGCTGCACACTTGAGAGAGCGCAGTGCGTGAATATATCCGTAGGAGAAAAAGCACTTGTGAATTTAAATTTTTTTATTAAACTAGCTGGGTTTTATGCTAATTTACAATATTCACGCGTGACTGAGAGGGCGTGTTTTAAATTTTCGAAAAGAATTCCCTCGGCTCGGGATACAGGTGCTCGAGAACCGCGTAGTAGTGTATCGCGGCTCCAGTCGCGCTGAAAGCATGCCAGATTGCATGCGCGCAGGGGATCAAGCCGTCAGATTTGAAGAACACGATGCCCACGATGTACATCAGCCCGCCTGTTTTCAATTCTGGAATGTCGGTGTACAGGCCCTACAACCAGTGCGAACACTTTCTTTTATCACTTCAGATAATCGTTGCTGCGTAATTACTCTTGGTACTACTCACGCTGCCGAACAAGGCTATGCTTGGCGTCAATCCTGTTATCACGTAAAAAACTGTCTCCAAAGCTTTGTTTTTCTGATGGTAGAGCTGCTGGTACAGGATTCCAAGTATCACCATGACGCAGAGACCAGCGCGAATTTTCTCGAACAATTCATAAGGTTCCAGAACTTCGGCGTACAGCCAGGGAAAGTAGGTTCCCAGTATAAAGAAGTAAATCAAGGCTCGATCGCATCGATGAAGAACGTTTTTTAACACGGGACATCGCCTGAAAAGGTACCAGTTGGTCATTTGAAAAAATTGATTTGACAGGACTGCAGGTGTTGAGATAAAACCTTCAAGTTATATCATACTCAATGTGACGTTACCCCTGACAAAAGTAGTATTGAGCGCAATGGAATAGAGTAGATGTCGTGACGACGAGTAACAGGGAACTACCATAGACTAAAGCAGCTATGAGTTTTTGTTTGTTCGATGAACGTTTGACGAGTTCTAAGAAGCCGTTGAACGCTGGAATTATGCAAATTCCGTGTGTTATGATGTTGGCGATGTGTTCCAGAAGCGTCGGTACGTAGTTTGTAGTTTGGTATGGGTTTTCCTTGTTCCATTTCAAGACACTGTAATCAAATGAAATCATTGTTAATAATATATTATACATCCCTGCTAAAAGTCTTCCCGGGTTTCTGAGTAGAAACCCGGGAACCATATTTTCTGCTTAGAAACAATATTTTTATATTATTTTTGAAGTAAGTTAAGGTTATGCTTATGCAATTTTATAAAGATGAAAGTTTTTGAGATAATAATCGTTATTTAAAAAAGTTTAATATTGTCGATAATTAAATATTAACAAACAATGTTCCTACTTGACTGGGACGTTAACGATAAATTATCAGCAAATTTCTATCAGGGTATCTAATATTGAAATTCAATATGCTGTATCTTACGCTTTGATCCGTTGTAATTGTAGGTAGTTGTTATTTTCGATCAGGGTTTCTTCTTCGCGGCAGTCTTTCATTTTCCAGAGTTGATCGAGAAATTAATGTCTGTTAAAACTAGTTTTTTAATAAAATATTGATCTAGTCCGTAAAATCAACTGAATCGGTCAACAAAATTGACGACTAACAGCTTCAAGTTTATTGCGTGGAATTCGCATAGCGCCAATTATGGATAATTGCACTTATATTAGCGCACGAATTTAATTTCGAGCTAATTTTTCGTTTCTAATTAATTTTGTCGTATTAATTTTCTTGCAATCAATTAGTTACGCAGCATAAGTGCTTTCTATACACTACAATATTATTTGGTATTATGGCACTATTTTTTTGGTATAATTTCAATGACAGAGTCGTTTTATAGTACACCGATCTCGTATGCTTTCTAAATAAACGAAACACAAACTAGTTATTAAAGTTAACCAACAAGGATCGAATATACGCAGCAAATATTATGCATAACTATTTACAAGCAGCCATTCGCTCGAACGCTAGTAATGGAACTATTTTGTATGTTAGGTGCACGTTACCTCAAGTTCACCAAGTAATCGCAATAATTATTAAACAAACTGATAAGCAAGGTAAAGTAACTGTGTGAAAGTTTGTATTTTATTCATCGACACACGCACAAAATAAAAGCGAATAAAAAATCAAAATTGCAAATTCTTTTACAAAGCTTAAGAAGAGTATCCAGAGCCAGGAATCGCATAAAAAACCCAAAACTTCAACCGACTCGTGGCATTGCCTCCCCACCTGCAGCCGACTTCCTCGAAGGCACACATGTATGCGTTCGCTCCTTGCTTCAGGCGCACGCTCGACAAGTTCGCCTCTCTATATACTACACGGTAAGCTCTCGTATACGCGTCACTTGTAGCTTCGCAGGAATCAACAATCCCAAACTTTCTCATCGCTATTACAAATCAAAGCTTCGTTATATATACGTATTAGACTTCACAATGACTTGCCCTCTCGCAACGCTGAATCCATCGACACCTTCGTCATTCCAACTTCTCGCCTCGGCTTGACATCATCGTAGAGAGAAGGAGACGAAGCGCACCGTCGCAAACGAGCTTCTCGCACTTAGCTTCGATATTCTCCCTCGGGAGAGTGAGCTCACTCGCTACTTTTTGCCGGGAGACGAAGGGCACATACACGTGTATTCGACTCGATGTACGAGATCATCGAGGCTGTGTATAACATATACGCCGCTGCAACGAAGCCACGCGAGGATCTTTCTTCTTTTTCGCAGACGCGCACTACTTACACTCCGCGCATTAGTCGAAAGCTGCTCGATGAATAAATCAAACGGGTGTACGCCGAGAGTGTCGTCGTCTACTGTCTTTCAAGTCGCGCTGAGTGAATGCGAACTTTCTTCTTGCGGGACATGCTAATGCACCGACGTAGTCGCGTACAAAGGAGAGACAGGCGCCTTTTTACTCCATCGAGATGATTGCGTAATTTCTTTTTGTTATCCTCGCCTACGGGGGTAGGTTATTATTTGTAGTCTGCATAATTTTTCGCTATTAAATATTAATTCATATCTATATTCTTTCTTGTGTCTCAGTACGCACAAATGCCGCGTTATTAAAAATAATAAGAATACACGCCGAGTCATTAGCAGAGCTTCTTTAACGAGTCAGCTACACACGCACACGCACCAGCAGCAGTACAGTAGCCTTCCATTTAAGGACGATGGAAAATTGAAGAAGATAGCGCGCGACGTGTAGACTGTATATATATACGAGCGTGTGTGCAGGAAGGGAAGGGAAAGACGAGCCTCCCCTACAACCGTAGGTATACCGCGATGAGGCGTGTGTGCACGCATGCATGCTAACCCCTTTCTTGCTCCGTGTCTGCTGCAGCAGCAGCAACAGCAGAGGCATGCTTGAATTTCGATCGACGCGTCGTCGTCGCGCGTGTCAGCCGTCAGTGTCGGGGGTCATGGCTGCGTATATAATACTCCCCTTTTACGCCGTTGTACGCGTATATATATATATATATATATATATATATATATATATATATATATATATATATGCGCATATGCTCTGATGTGCATTGCACTCTGCAGACGATTCTCTATCTATGCACACACCTCGAAACTTTTCATGGATCACCATATACGGATACTTCTTGTGTATACGAACGAGCACGAGCATAGCGTATACACGGTTTATTTTCGAAAAAGAAACGCCAAAAAAATATACTGCATCGCGATTCTCCGAGTCTGCGTGTTTTGCTCGGCGAGTTCCGCGTCGCGCGACGTTTGATGCATTACGTGTATACGTACAGCCCTACATGCAAGTCCTCCCCTTGCCAGCAACGTGCAGCAGCTCAAGTTCTTGCATCGTCTATTTAAGGTGCATACGTACAGCGTTGCGGGTGAGCCGGCTTGTGTGTGTGTGTGTGTGAGTTGCAGCAGAGAAAGAGAGAGAGAGGGAGGGGTAGAGGCAGGGAGAGGGAGAGTCAAAGAGCCGGAGGTGTGGAACGAGATGAGGAGGAAGCTGAAGGGGGTAGAGCCAGCCGGCAGCCAGCCAGTGAGCCAGCCAGTGTGTAGGGTCGCAGTAGAGTAGGAGAGCGTCTAGACAGACCGAGGGGGCGGCTCTGTGTACAACTTGCAGCGGGCTGCAGCGAAGCTTGCATGCATGCGCGACGTCGCTTCGTGAAGGAGGCCGCCGGAAGAGAGCTCCACGCATCTCTCTCTCTCTCTCTCTCTCTCTGCTACTCCGCATTCTTTCGGCTTAAGTGCAGACAGACACACACGTGCTGCTGTGTGTACCGCCGACGCCGCACGTGGACCGGGTTAGATGCAGAACTAGCCTACTGCTTTCTCGCGCGCGCTCTCTCTCTCTCTCCCTCTCTCGGGGGAGAATTCTCTGAGATCGAGAGAAAGAAAAAACAAGAGGGAGGGGAGAGAAGCTCTTTTCTTCGGTGTTGCAGACTACGCTGCGACTGTAATGAGAGCGCCAGCTACTGTATACCGCATGCAGCTAGACGCTCAGGAATTTATCCCAACTGGATTACGTGAATTACACATTCCGTTTATCTTTTATATTTTGTATATACTGCAAACCTTGTGTGTGTATGTCTGGGTCAAGCCGATACTGTTTTTTCTCGTTAACCGAGAGTTGAAAAATCTCGAGGCAGTTTATATATTGGGCGCCATTCGAGCTTTAATTAATTCCGTCCAGAAATTCGATTAAGGAAAACTCGCGGTGCTGAAGTTTACCTTCTGTGGATTTTACGACCAGTCGATAGACACACACACGTACACACACAGCAGTGTGTATAAGCTATATACGGAGTTTAATGGCCAGAGACGAGAAGCCATTCTCCCTCGAGGCGGCCGCCACCGCCGCCGCCTCCGTAGCTACCGTTTGCTTCCTTAGCCGCTGCTTCTGCATACCCGGCTCAGCCCCGGCTTAGCCCTCGCACCTCATATTCGATTTCAAGTCGCCGGCTATCTATATATACCTGCCCGACAAAGCTGTCGCTGCCACTGATGCTCCTCCGACGTATACGCATATTGCCATGGTTTATGGATGGACCCCGCGTGCTACTATACTCCCTCGTCCTGCTGTATATATAGGCTCAAGCGTATCCGATGCGTGATGCTAACGTCACGCTCGATATATATCGGATTTGCTGCTTTTTTCCCCCTCAAACTCTTCCATAAACATCATCTTTCGAGGTTCCGGATCTTCTCCCTTCTCTCTCTCTCTCGTTTTTTCTTATGTTTACGCGATAAGCCTTAGCGTTTCAATGGTGCAGCGAGCGGGAGATATAAAAAGAAAGCAATTTTTCAAAAGCGCGATGAAAGCTTGTGGCGGGAAAAATTCAATTTCCAAGCCTCTACAGCAGAAAGAGAGAGAGAGAAGGTATACTAATTTGTCGACAGATTGAAATCAGCGCCCTAATAGCGAGCGAGCGAGCGAACGTTAATAGGGGCTGCTGCTACTGAAGAAAGCGGTTGCGCGCTCGTGCGAAATTTCTAAAAATCCCCTTCGCTCGTTGTCGTCGTCTAATTACAACGAGCGACACACCGGCAAATTTCATGGGATCACCGAGTGAGTGAGAGAGAATATTAACGCCGCAACTCGAGACCTATATTTAATAACGCAAGCGCAGCGATTAGGTGGTGGCGGCAGCAGCAGTCTTAACGACCCCGTAAACTCCCGTCGTCTGCGGGTTTGTCGACGACGAGCTTTCGAAAATAAACAAAATCCTCTATTCTAACGATCCACTCCCCTGCGCTTATAAACTTCCGGAAAAATGTATACGCACCGAAACAACAGATAAGCGCAAGAGATGCGTATACAACACGATTTAATTATTTCAAGGGAAACGAATTTATGTATCCAGACCCTTTGATAAACCCACACACGAGTGCGCGACAACGGCGACCCTTTTTCCCAAGCCGTAATCCGAGCGCATCCGCGAAATTTCATTTCGCTAAGCTAAACTCGCTCTATGAGATTCCTCCACGAGAGGCGATAACGAATGTACCCGAAAGAGAGGGAAAGAGGAATAGGAATGGGCGGGTAAAAAAACACGAGCTTTCGGAGAACTGAGCGAAAGTAAATTACGATAATTTTTATCAACGTATACCTAGAGAGGCAGGCGTGCGCGCGCGTTCACCTCTTTCTTCTCTGTCTTTATCTCGCGATTTGCCCGCATGAATAGCGAATTAGCCGGGAGATAATGGGCCGAGAGAGTAAAGGGGACGATGTTTTTACGGGATTTGCCGACGGGCGCGCGGAAGCTCTGTGATAAGGGCCAATGGATGGCTAATCGGAAAATGGTTGGTATGTATATATGCGCACTTTTTTCCGAAATATATACGTGCGTACGTGCGTGCGTGCTTTTCATTTTTCGCAAAAGATACGTCGACATTTTCATTTTATTAATATTTCCGATTATACCGGGCGATAATAAACCAGCAGCGGTGGGGCACGCGCCCGGGAGAGTTATATCTCGTTTAAATTTTCTATAGAGATTGATTAAATTCCAGGCAATTTTGGCTCTGTCAGCGGCATGACTGCGCGAAATTGAATGTTTAATTAACTGACCGGCATGGCATTCATTATTTACCTCGGCCTCCCTGCGATTCCGCAAAAAGCCAGAATTTCAAATTCCCATATATCGAAACGTATACACACGTACAATTTTTTATTCATAACGCGATCATTGTACATACACAAGCCACGCAATGAGTTCGTCGTCCGTTTCTTCAAACGCGTGACTTCAGCAACGTCGCCAAGTTCCCCATACACCTCACGAAGTCAGCTCTCCCTCTTGAGATAAAGAGCCAAGCAGCTGCAGCCTCTCAAGGGCAGCCCACGGAAAGCTGGAAACTTGGCGAGCCGGATGTGCAGCTTCTCTCCCTACTATGGAGCATATACACATCGGCTCACATTCTCGCCGTATATCTCGCGCCGCGCGGCGGCGTAATCTCGCGCGGAGGGAAAAACGACGATGAGCCCCATAAGCTGGCCCGCGCGCGCTCACCCACAGCGCGAAGAATGTTAACAAGCCTAGAAGCAGCAGCAGCTCGTGAGCGCCGGATATTCTCTGCTACTTTTTTGCGCTTATTTCTGTCGCCTCTTCGCGCGGCTATATACGTATATATACTCCTTTAAAACGTATATTTTCGCCCCGGCGCCGCCACCGATCGCATCACGCAACTTCTTAAGTAGCGGATAATATAATGAGGAGTTACCGCCGCGCCGCCGAGGCGCTACGCGGATTAGCTTATGAGATAAGGCGTCTACTATGCGGCCTTCGGGCGCTGGGTATACATCCCCGCGCGCGTGAGTACGTTATTATATAAGTTTTATCAGCGACATAAGCGACGTCGATTTTTCGACTTTTCTGCATCGGACTGCCTTTGTGTCTAAAACACTGCACGCACTGAATATTCTCAAAGAAAATTTATCCGGCCTCGCCGTTGCATCATCGCACGCATTAAGAAGCGGCGCGGCGTGTATGAAAGCGATTAGGGTGTGCGCAGTGTATAGCTTTAACCTACGTGCCACGTCGCGAACTTTACGAAGCGTGTCTGCCCGCCGTCGGCGTATGAAGACGTCACGTACGCGTCGAATATCGAGCGACTGCTACTACTACTATTACACGTTTTAAAAGTCCTGGTAAATGCATATGCGCCTTTTTGAGCTACACGCTTTGAATTAACCCGCGAGAGAAGAGTTATTAAAAGTCTCGGGTCTGTGTGTAGGAGCCGAATAATTTTAATGACTAATAATTTGTATACGAGGGTAGATCGATGCGCGCGGTGAGCTATTTTGATTGACCTCAAAGTTGGCTATCCATCCCCGCTGATATGCTTGTCGCTATATTTCCTGTCTTGCCCATCAAACTTGATAGGATTATTACGCGGAAAAGGACCTTCCGACGGTTTATCGACGTCTACCGCTCATCAGGCTGCGCGCCCACGCCGCCGACTATGTATATATACCCGGGCCGGCGGCAACAAATTGGATGTTAAACGATGAAAATTGGTCGATTACGATAGCCCGCGACGACCTGCTTTTCCGCAGCCCGACGACGAGACCTCTGAGATTGCACAAAGTGTTAATCGATCACTTGTCATTTCCCCTTCAATAATCTCGACGAGATTAAAAAGCCATTTTCACGATGGGAATACTGATTCAATTTGCAATTTCGATTCATTCGATCTTGTACCGCATAATACCGACGTTATTAATTTCATTATATATATTATGTATACATACTCTCTAAAATCCTAAGGAAAAAGCCAAATAGAGTCATTTTTCACTCAATAGAGAATAGTTTTAAAAAAGTGAGGTTATATTTTGCGATCTACTCATTCAGCTTGAGTGAAAAAGTGGCTCCAATAGAGTGATATATAACTCCGTTGTCTCCATTTGAGTTCAATTCTCACTCGAATCTGACTGGCGCCGCTTTACAATAAGTGACTCACGAAAGGTAATTTTTTATTCTTATTTCGCTTTATCCGAATATTTTCGCGCAGTGATTTCTGGTTGTCAAAGACGCAGTCTATCATTGCGCGCGGAAACTCCATTATATCGAGAGCGATTAAAGCGTCTCGGGACAAGCAAACTATCTTCTCTCTCTATCTCGTCTTGACTCGGAAGACTTCGCAACAACCCCCTACCGGTGGTATACAGTTCTCGCAACTCTCTACCCCATCCGAGCAGTGGAATCGAGGGGTTTACGAGAGAGAGAAAAAAGTGGGTTCCGCTCTCGCCAGGACAACCAGTTAACGACTTAATGATAGGCTAGAGTCAAAGTAGGATCCGACTTGGAGAGTATACGCGCAAGCGAGAGACAAGCAGATTAGACACTAATGCGTTTAGGACGACGTACATTAGGTTTCCTTCGGGGAAGACTATGCAGTAAGGAGTCGGTCAGTGGGGGATGGCAGGATAAGATAGCTCTTTCTCTCTCTCTCGTGCGACGCGCCAAGTGTATACCGCTCGTCCGGGCTATTAGCCGCTCGACTCGACTCCTCGGACGATTTTATAGCTCCTATAGATATACCAACAAAAGGGGGTTGCTGACCCTCCTGAACTTTCTTGGCTCGAGAGCGCGCACTGATGCTATATTCCAAGTCGATGAGACGTCAACTCTGTATACGCTCTCCGCACTCGCTTGTGAAAAACTCGGCACGACGCCTCTGACCTGTATTTTCTCACTGGCCGTCGACGTTGTTTAGCCTCTCTATTACGTCTCTGAGATAAATGCACTCGGATAAACACAAAAGTGACCTTGACATAAAGTCCTCGAGGAATACATCCTATATAAAAATAAAGTTTGACGGCTTCAACTATATACGTATATACAGCGCGAAGGTCTTTCTAACGAAATAAAGACTTTTTCCCGCTCATGCTTGGCGTTTGATGTTTACAAATAAAAGGACCGACTAAAGGGGAGGGGGTATATGCGCCAGTCTCAATGGCCCGCTAAAACGCACGCGGCGGCACCGTCTCTGGTGTGACTCTTCGGCTTCTGTTTCTATATGCAGTCGACTCTGTCTCGCGCGCTCTCTCACACACATACACACGTATATGCATATCAGAGAGAGGTACACTGCATCTCCCACCCTCTCTCTCCCTCCTCTCATTAACCCGGCTGGTCAGTCACGCACAATGGGCGCCCTCTGAAAATTTATTTTAGCCATCTCGTTCTTTTTCCAAACGCGCTTCGTTACTCTCTTCAATGCCCCGATGAAGGCAATTTTCCGGAGGAAAGGCCTCTCTCTCTCTCGCTTTTATCCCACCAACACCGGCGCTACGTGTGTTTTATCAGGGCGATGACGTGCTTGTCAGCCGAGTGCTTTCACCATCAAAATTGCATTCAGACGAAAAACTTTGTCGCGCTGCTGCTGCTGCGGCTGTACGCGAGGATCCAGTGCAACGCTGCTGCACTCACACGTGGGAGAAATCAGGGAGCAGGGAGAAAAAAGATCGCAGGGGGCAACGATCGGCTGGCGTTTGTCTCCCCCGAGCGCGTAATTACTTCAGCGAGCTGCTGGCTGCAGCAGCGCACAGTTCAAAAGTGGCGAATGCAAATTTTTTTTCTTCCCTTTTTTTCGGCGGATACTGTACGTGCTTCCGCGTGACTTTTTTTTGTTCGTTCGAGGCTCGTCGATCTCCGCGTGCGCGCAGTTCGGAAAATATCTTGATGGCCGGAGCCTGCTGCGCCCCTTTGGCCTATGCGGAGGCCAGATTTTTCCAATGCTCCGGCAGCATTCTCGGTGTTTGAAAATAACATGAAAGCCCGCGTCTAGTGCTGTTTTTTTCCCTCGAAAAATAAATGGCTTCTGTTGTTATGGTCTATAAAAAAAGAAAAACAATTCGTCGAATAATGTTTTGTATAGCTATGTATGAGCTTCGCGAAATAATAGGCGAGAGGAAAGAAAAATATTGCCGCTCGTAAACGATCTTTTTTATTGCGCTCTTCGCATATCATCGCTCCCTTAATTATCGACAGAGCCACGACGCAAAAAAAAGAGGGAACAGCAAGCATACCGAAGTGAATGCATCTTCACGTCAAAGACAGATGATTGTCATGCGGCTAATTTACACCGGTCATCGTAAAATAGGATTTACCGTCGACCAAACGATAACCCCATATAGCTCTCGCACTCGCTATATACCCAACACGTATAGAGGCGAGGGAAAAGCAGTTCCGGTTTTATAGTGTCTCGCGGGCATTAAAGTGCCATTGAATATCCCGAGCGTCCCTCTGTGACTATACCTATACCCTTTTCCAAGACCCTCTATTCTTCTCGTGGTCACTTCCTCTCTCGTTAACTCTGGCATCAGGCTTTCCGCTTCTCGAACACACGCTTCCGTCTCTCTCTCTATTTGCGTTAATTATCGTAACAATAACTTTAGAGTCGCGCGTGGTTGTGTGATCAGGCAGGTCTCATTCAAGTGCATCGTATGCCATCTTTTGGAATAAATGTCAGAGTTTGTTTTGAAAATCGTATTCAAGTGGAGGCTCGTCGACAATTGCGATTTTCCGAGAGCACTTCGATCCTTTTCACCGGCAGCGTGACTACGTGGAGAGATATATAGTAACTCCTTCTCTCTCGCTCTTCCTCGTTCCCCTTTCGTCTGCAGGCAGTTTACGGGTTTTCTGTCCTATAGTGAGGCCAAGCGTTATAGTAGTCTTTACTCTGGCGGAGAGTCTCCTGCGGCACTCACGCTTCGTTTCAGCCTGACCCAACGTACATGTATACATATACACACACATATACACTGGCACTGGGAAAGAGAGAATGGCCTCGGCGGGACCGCGAATCGCCTCCGTCCGGTCCATCAGGACCGCGTCGATTGGCCACGTTCGGCCGTTTCACAGCGACAACTTCGTCAATTTGGCCCCATGTGAATGCCTGCATTCTCCAGCCGCGGAGAACTCGACTATTTTGCCCCGAAGAGGTTCCTGCGCTTTACGAGCTGGCTGCCACCACCCACCCCCGCACCTGCTGCTACTGTTATACTTCCGCGCCACGCGAGCTCTTGCCAATGATGCCGTCGTGATTTGTTTAGTGAAAAGTTCTTCCCCATATACTGCAGTCTATTGTTACCTCGTCGTGCCCGGCAGATAGCTTGTTTGGTAAATATTTATGCTAAAGTAATTTTCATAAATTTCGTGAGTAAACAAAATCGTATCTGTAATACTATATGTTGCTTAGATAATGGCGGGATTCAACGTGCAGGATAAATTTCCGCGATACACGAGAATAGCGGCAACTTAATCACGATCCGGTATATCGAATATCGGACCCTCGTTAACAAATTTATCCTCCGTTATTAGAAGTTCTGTATCTCGCACAGTATAGCAGTGTTTAGCGCTACAGTCTACACTGAAATATGAAAAGTTTGAAAAATTACTTGGATAGCTTCATTAAAGGTATTTGAACGAGAAAAGTTGATACTATTAGTCCGAGGATGTTACGTTATTATTTTTTGGATTAAACTTATGATGATGGTTTAACCGTTGCACATTTCATACTGATAATTGGGTGCATTAATTCAAATAAATGTTCATTCGAGGAGATATATTGAGCTCGTCAAAGAGACAAACTCGATGGCTTTTAAAATATATATTGCTAATCTTTTCTATTTTTTACGAAAGAACATATGCAAGGCATATATTTTCCAATTAATAAATTTTTTCACAGAGATATTTGTAAACAATTTATTTCTTTTATGACCCTATGACTTGTATTTGATTTTAATAACGAAATCGTTTTTATTTAAATCTATGACTTAGTTAGAATAAATTATTGAATAATATTAAAAACTCCATGTTAACACCTTCAAACGATCTGAGGCGACAATATATCTATGGGATCGGGCCATGAATTTAGTATTAGATGCAGGGAGAACACGGCGTCATGCTGTGGGATCCGTGTCGTGACCCACGCGCGTTTCGTCTGTCCTTCGTTTTCTCCACCGCGAGCAGGGAATAAAATAAGTACACTGGCGATACAGTAGTTTCTCAAGGCTAGACCTTAATATGGTTGCTACCAATTAAAATTCTGTATTAGCTAAAAGACAATGAGATACACCAAAAAAGAATATTATGTAACCAAGAGTTGTCATATTTTCATTAAATATGTCCAGTCTACAGATGAACATACTTCAAGCGTTGTATAAACATGGATATTACTTAAAAAAGGCTAAACATATATAAAGAAATATGATAAATAAAGGTAAAAAAGTCGATTGACAAATGATTTAATTTACTATTTATTAAGACAACATACTGTCGGCTGAAGGGAATAACGCCCTATCTGAGGAGTCGGTTGAAGAAGGCTCTATCTGCGAAGCCGGTTCAAGAACGTCCTATCTCGGAAGCCGGTTGAAGAAGGCCCTATCTGAAAAGCCGTTTCAAGAACGACCTATCTCACGAACCTTTTTCGTTTCTTAAAATTTTTAGTGGCAGCCCTGCAAAATTTTAAAAGGAGATTCCTGTTAAATGTACGCGGTGAAAAAATTTGAAAAAATTTGTAGCCCACTCCACTACACGCATACATACATATATACGTCCGTGATTGAGTTAGGGTTAGGGCGCACGCTATAATTAGCGGATACACTATCGCTTAAGGGGTCGTTTTCTGAGTTGTTTTAAGCGGGGAAAGTACCTTCAATTCCGGCTGCTTCGAGGCAAGTTTTTCCTCGGAATTTTTCTCCAGTGTAATTCCGGATTTTCCCTTGCCTCACAGGTGCAAGCCTGGGCGAATGCGAAGCTGTGATAAGGACTGATAGAGAGGTCGGTAAAGTAGGTAGGCCAATCCGATGCACTAGACAGGGAACGTCGACCTTACCGGCGGGGTAAGGTTAACATTTTTTAAAAGTTGCGCAGAGAACTTGGCAAAGATACATAAAATATCTACCTTTTCCCAAAATCTCAAGTGCATTAAAGCCTTTTTATGTCCGCAATCAAGGAACAAAAAAAAACTTTTTTTTTCAATTTCCGATTTATCACTAAATAAATATGCAGTCAACTAACTTGAAATTTTAATGGGATATAGTTCGACATTTAAAAAAAAATCACCTTTTTCATTTTTGTTGCCAAACGTTCCGGTCGATTCCGAGGACCAAACGGGAAAAAGTAGATAGCCAAATTTTATTGATATTGACTGAGCAGTTCCAGAAATATTACGAAATATACACACACACACACGCACACACACACACTCACACGCTCACACACTGAGAGAAGGATTTAGTAATAGTAAATAAACCTGGTACCCTAAAATGAAATATATTAACAACCATTATATCCTATATTCATAGGTAGTACCGTGTATTCATGTCAAATAGAATAAATGATTGAAATAAATAAACTAGATTAACTGTTAATAAACCATGTTTAACATAAACATGTAGTTTATTTGATGAGTAACAGGTGGCACCAAGTTCTCACTCAAAGCTAGGTTATAGGTTCCTTGAACGTTTCGGTGATCGTTGCAACCGCAGATAGGAAGGCCGAGATCTAGAATTGCATCATTGCACGTTTAATTTAAGAAGATAAGTGCTGATTCTGTTTATCTACGTGTCGACGCTCACGCTCTCGGCTCTTGGAGTATGTACTTCGTCGACATGCATTACTTATATGATCCGTGTACTACCTTAGGTTTTAATAATCACCGAGATCGTTATACCAGGAAACCGTACTAAATATATGTTATTCAAATATAATATTTATAATTTTTTAATGCTTATCGCTACTCATAAAAATCTCAAGTACACTGCTGTAAATAATATGTATATCAACTGTTAATATACATGCTTTTGATATGTTAACAGTTAATATATTTCGTATTTCGCCCAAAATGCACTAAACCTGTGTTTACAGTTACTATATTTATTAACTCTTACTAAAACCTTCTCTCAGTGCACACTCACACATTCACACACTCACACTCGGTCACACTGGCGCACATGCATACACGCGCATATACACACACACGCACAGACGCTCGCACACACATACAAATATATATATATATATATCCTTATATTTTATAGGTGTTTGTTTGATTTGTAAGTCTTAGTCCCCTATCTCCTGATTTTAGCTCTAAAACTAGTCGCTAAAATAGCTTAAAATTTTCACATCAAGTAGATATTATTGTTTTTTATTGCCATGAATTTTTAGACTTTATTTTTAGACAATTATGTTTTTGTTTAGAAGCACTATTGCCGAATTGATTAAATATTTTACATCATTTATAAAAATGCAAACAAATTTTTGCTAAAATAAAAAATTGGCCATAAAATAGGCTATAACTATCATACCCAAAAAAAAAATTTCCCTTATTCATGAAGGTATACATACATACACACACAGCCATCCGCACAGACATTTTCTAAAAATGTATGATTCGAACTTAAAACATTTCAAAATACGTTTTTATGAAGTTTTAGTGAAACTGAAAATTGTTCTATTACAAAGCGTTGATAAATATTTTTTTGTTCGTTAATTATTTTCTTATCCTTTTGTAAATTTAGTAGGCTGTAATATTGAGTAATTGCCGAATAAATTTTTGTGTTTTAAAGCATATCTTCTTACGCTGTGGTCGCTCCAATAACTAAATAATCCGAAGTCATAAAATTTCACACGTGGATTAAATCGTCTAGCATAAGGTGATGTTTTGCCAAAAAACATAACTCTAGAACCACAAAATAGAGGCTCCTCAAATATTGTTAATGAATCTTTGTTATTTGTTACCTTATAACCGTTAATCACTAATTTAACAGTTTTATCATATACTTTACATTCCTTGACTCCACTGCTGCTCTTGTGTAATGAAATTATACAATGTTCATGTAAAATAAAAAGAGGCAACTAGTCTCGTTTGAGCGCTCGTAGCGACAACACGTGTTTGTGTACACGAGCTATCAGCTACCCATTACGCCTATATACATATATCCGCGTGTGACAAGAGCTTCTCAAGTGATTGTGCTGTGTTAAAACTTCACGGGGTTTCTCACCCCCGCAAGCATCTCAACATCAACATGTTGCGTGTTTCTGATGTCAGAGACACCCAACCTTCGTTCCAATCTCACAATGCCACACAAAATTCTTCTACCACTCAAGTTTCATACTCAGCTGCTGCTCAAACTGAAGTCTGCCCAACGAGAAACCAAGCCATAGTAATCGACGCCTTCCCGCACCTCACAATCCGTGACTATGCACTCGCCATTGGACAAATAATAGGCCCATCCAACATGCTTTCCATCTCGAAAATATCACAGAATAGAGTATGTATCTACCTAAACTCCGAAGCTAAAGCGGACGAGCTAGTCAACACTCACAAACAGGTCAAAATAAACAACACTATCTTAGACATTAGACACCTAAATAACGCCTCCAAACGCATTCTAATATCGAACGTCCAACCTGCCATTCCAAATGCAGCCATCGAAGCAATATTCGAGCAACTTAATGTCACACCCAAATCAAAAATCACCCGGCTTAAAACCGGACTTAATGATATTGGCTACACCCACCTCCTTAGTCACCGAAGACAAGTTTACGTAGATCTAGCTGACGTGAAAAAAATCCCCCCAGCAGTAAAATTAAACCACGACAACATAACATACTGGATCTATTTCACAACGGACACTCTTACCTGCTTCACGTGCAACGAAGAAGGTCATACTTCCAAATACTGCAAAAATCCAAGCAACCAGTCTATCCAGGGCTCTCTTGCGACAAATTCCTCAAATACCTCAGTACCAAACAATAACAATGAAACTATCGTTTCGCCCATGGAAACCCACATTTCTGCCAAACCAGACATCAGCTATACGGTCGACAACGCAAACGCAGAGTCAAGAAACCTTGAACTCCTGCTTAATAACAATCGCAAACGGCAGGCAGCAAGCACAACATCGTCGCCAAGTGACTGCCCATCCTTCCCCTTTCTCCCACCTCCTGCCCGAGCAAACATTCCAATGGATTCTGACGACAAAAATAATGTCGCCATCACCGCAACCAACCCTGGAAAACTCTCAAAATCAAAACCTCCAAAAAAGAAATCCAAACCATCAGTCCCCGACTCGATTGAAGAAATAATCTCTCAAATGCAACCTGCTATAAACAACTTTTCTGAAAATAATATTTCTCCGATCATCGATTTCAACGACATTGCAAACTTCCTTCATCATTCTTTTGGGAAATCCAACCTTCAAGCAGTAGCCACAGAATTATCGCTTCAGATGCATACTATATTAAGCATGCTCAAAAGCATTCACAATCTGATTACCGAAAGAAAGCTGAAATCCCGCATCGCGAGAATTCTCCAAAAAAGCGCTAACCCAGACGGCTACTCAAGTACTCCAGAGTCCTCTGTTGACGAAGAAGCCCCCTCCGCATAAAAAAAATAAAAAAAAAAATCACTATTATGGCTAATTCCAGAACCTCAACGTATACAAAAAATTTAAAAATTTTATTTTGGAATACACGAAGTTTTATACAACGACGAGCTGAACTTCGAACCAAACTTCATGATTTCGACATATGCATCTGCGTAGAAACATGGCTCTCACAGAAAGATCAAGTTCACTTTCCCGGTTTTGTGACTTATCGTAGCGACAGACATCACTCAAGAGGAGGCGGAATCATCATTTTAGTCCGCAGTCATCTCGCATTCGTCGAAATCAACAACATCATTTCTCCAGACATCTCCGTAGAAACATGTGGTATTCATTTAAACAACATTTCTCCGGCGACTGACATTTATGTCTGTTATAGAACTCCAGGTTTCTCACTATCACAAGGTCAATGGGACGACATAGTAAGCAATATAAAAGTAAATAATCACGCTATTCTTCTCGGCGATTTTAACGCTCACCACAGTTTGTGGAACTGCAATTATATAGACAGCAATGGTTCTAAACTTTTAAAAGCTATTGAAGACCGGGATCTCTTTATTCACAACCATAACACTATCACTCACCTAGACTCATACAGAAACTCCAAGTCAAACATTGACCTTGTTCTTTCAACCCTCAATCTATCCGATAAAATTAACGTTTGCGCTAGTGACGAAACCTGGAGCTCCGACCACTTTCCGCTGTTTATAGACTTTAGCATAGAAAAGAATTTCTACAATAAAAAAACCTTCAGACTGAAATCTACTCGAACTAACTGGAACCAATTCCAAAAAATTCTTGAAGCTGAATTTCACACCTTTTTATCGAACGATTTCACAACCCTAAGCGCTAGCAAAAAATTTGAAACCGTACATAAGTCAATAGCTGAGGCAGTCTCACGTGCTACTCCTAAGAAAAAGAACTTAAATTATAAACCTAATAATAGAAACCCAGTTTCATGGTGGGATGCCGAGCTTGACAAAATAAAAAGACTCCGGAGAGCCGCGTTTAAGAAATGGCAATTTACACTCAGCTTAAATGACTCAATCGAATATAAACGACTTTGCGCGCTTTTTAAACGCACTATTAAACAAAAAAAGAAAAAAGATGCCATAAAATTTGCCGAATCTATTGATTTACGAACAGATCCCAAATATGTCTGGGACAAATGCAAAATTATAAAAAACAAATGGTGCAAAGCTTCCAAACTCTCTACTTCACAGCATCTTCAAACACAAACCCAAAGCTCAATTACATTCAACAAAATCAGCCCTCCTTGGGCCCAATCTAACCCTCAAGTCCTCCCTCAATGCCGTGAAAATAGCTTCCTAAGCTCTAGCTTCACGTTCTCTGAATTTAACACTGCTCTAAACAATAAAGACCCTAACTCAGCACCCGGAATTGATGGCATTGACTTCGAAATTCTGCAAAAACTCCCCACCAAACTCAAGTTAATACTGCTTGATATTTTCAACGAAATGTATTCATCAAACAGCTACCCGGAAAGCTGGAAACACTCCTACATCCACCTTGTTACAAAATCAGATGGGTGCAGTTTGCGCCCTATTGCTCTCACGTCTTGTACTAGCAAACTATTTGAAACCCTTCTCAAAAATAAACTCCAGTGGTGGGTCGAAAAAAACAACCTTCTTCCTGACAGTCAATACGGATTCCGCAAGGGAAAATCCTGTGCAAATAATCTCACTAACTTGACCTTACTTATCAAGGATGCCTTTCGTGATAGAGCCGAAGTCATAGCCGCCTTTCTAGACGTGCAAGGCGCATTCGACAGCGTCTGTATTGATATCCTTCTTCAAAAACTGGCAAAAATAGGCTGTCCACACAACCTTGTCTCTTTTATTCAATTCATGATGCACAAGAGGTACATACACTCGGATAATCTACCCGAAGGTCCAAGAGAGGTCTTCAAGGGCGTCCCGCAAGGCGATGTACTCAGTCCACTTCTCTATATCATATACGTCTCCGACATTTGTAAAAATCTTCCATCCTCTATTCATGTCTCCCAGTTTGCAGACGATATCGCCCTTTACACCAGATTTCGATCTTTAAAAAGAGGAACAAGCCTCATAGAAAAATCCGTAGAAAAAATAGACACCAATCTACAACTCTTAGGCCTCCAACTATCCCCATCCAAAACTAAAATTATCCACTTCAACACGAAAAAAATAAAAGCAGGTAACACCGTTATAAAAATAAAGAACCTTTCAATCAAATCCAGCCCATCGGCGCGATTTCTCGGCATCATCTTTGACCCTCAGCTTTCCTTCTCTTTTCAAGTTCAAGAAGTACTTAATAAATGCTCCAGAGCCATCAACATTATCAAATTTCTGCGTAGCACTTGGTGGGGAGCAAACCCTGACACCCTTCTAATGCTTTACAAAAGCTATGTCAGGTCCATAACCGACTATGGCAGCTACATTTACTTTCCTACCAAGAAATCTCTCAGTGACAAAGTAGAAAATATTCAATACTCTGCCATAAGAGCCGCCTTAGGCTATCGGATTTCTACTCCCAAAAATGTTCTTCTAGCTGAGACCAAACTCACTAGTCTCGCAAATCGTGCCATCCAACTTGGAACCTCTTTTTTCATTAAAACTCTGACATCCTTAAAATGTCGCACGAGCATCCTTATCAACAAATTCGTCCTCAGCCCCAAACCCCTCCCACCTAACCAAAACAACACATTTACCGCATGCCTCACATCTGCTTATAAACACTCTTCCTTTACTTTCACAGCCGATAAGCTCCTTATCTATGAATATAACTACTCCACAATCTCTTCCTCCATTTCCCACGACACTTCTCTAGGCAAATCCCTTTCAAAATCAAACACCCCAAACACTCTTTTTGACAGCCATCTTGCTCAAAGCGACGCAATTGCAATATATACGGACGGCAGCAAATCCCTCACAGGTGTGGGCAGTGCCTGCATTTGCCCCGAAACTAACTCAGTTATCCAACGTTCTTTGCACATCAATGCGTCCATATTTACTGCGGAATGCGCCGCTCTAAACGACGCTCTCTCACTGGCGCTAAAATATAAAAATCGCAATGTCTACATATTCACCGACTCTCTCAGCGCTCTACAATCTTTACAATCAACTAACGCCAATATCAAAACTAACCAATATATTTTCAAAATTAAAAAAAAGTTCATTCAATTCCACAAAAACAACTCCGCACGGCTCACTCTACACTGGATCCCATCCCACTCAGGAATCAAAGGAAACGAACTTGTCGATGCATGCGCAAAAGAAGCCGCCCTTTCTAATACGATGGATATCTCTCGCGTTCCTTACACTGACATTCTTAGCCTTATTAAAAAGGAAGCCAAAATGAACACTACAGCCTCAATAAAACAGAAAAGCACTCTCACTGGTAATCTCTACTTCACTTTATTTTTCAAAGACTCCACCTCACCCTGGTTTACACACAAACAACTTACGAGACAGCTCATTGTCACGATTAATAGAATAAGAGCCAACCACTACAGCCTAGCCTCTTCCCTCGCCAGAAAAAACATTGTAAACAGCCCATCTTGTAAGTGCGGCAAAGGCTATGATGAAGATGCCAACCACGTATTATGGCAATGCGACCTATACGAGGAACAAAGATGCAAACTGTTAAAAAATCTTATCGCAATCAACCTCTACCCCCCTTACAACATCGAATCCCTAGTCCATCAACCCAACATCAAAGCCTGCAAACTCATAATCTCCTTTCTAAATCTCTGCGATCTCCAAGTTTAAAATTCATCTGACCAAAATACCCCCGCTTCATACTCTTCGCAACGATTCTCTGTAAACCCTAGCGCCTATACTACAAACTCTGTACATAACTTGTATATTTAACTGTAAACTTAAGACTGTAAACCTTGTAATTATGTATTGTATATTGTACTCTACTTACTAAACTTTGTACACTGAATAAACTTGCAAGGCTGAAATAAACCGATAAAGGTTTGAAAGGCCTTAATAAATGAAAAAAAAAAAAAAAAAAAAAAGAGGCAACGAACTTGCTAGTAAGCTTTTCATAGTGGTAGAATCATCTATTTTATTTAGACCTGATTTTGAAGATTCAGTAAGAGATCGTATCATTTTATGATCAACCAAGTCTTGTAACGTGCGTAAATTGAGATATGTTGTTTGAAAACAGTATATATTACATATATTTTTTATAATATTAGCGGATAGTAGAAATTGCATTAATGTAAGACCAATGAAAACGAGTCGCCCCTTTGTTGATTCCGGAAAACTTATTACCACTTGTCCAATTAACATTCTCATTATGTTGGAAGTATTCCAATGTTTATTCTTTAATTTTAGCGAAATTTTCAGAATGAAGATAACTGTGCTTAAAAATACAGCGAATTTGATTAAAATAATTAACTTATTAGAAAGTTTAGGCTCATGCATGTGTCGCTGTTTTATCACTATTACTTTACAGGATGGATTTAAAAATTGCCCATACTATAACTCAAACTTGTCAATGCGAAAAACAGCAATATAGAAGTTTGCTGCTAAATCGAGTTTCTCTTCGTTAAGTGTTTGCTTTATATCTAGTACTGTAATGCTAATTCTTAGAAGATTTTCGGGCATTTTAAGATCTATCGTAAAATTTAAAGCCTTGGCTAAACTGTTGATTATGTATGCATCTATTCCATCGGTCATATCCCAGATATCATCGACGGATTTCATTTGTGCGTAAGTATTGTTAAAAGGGTTATGAAAATAAATGATGATACCTTCTAATTCAACGCTCGCTACATTAAATGAGTTATTTTTTTAAAATTTTCTCCTCAATTGGATGACAGTAACGTCTAAAAAATTATAGCGCCATATAAATTTTAAGTAATTGTTTAACTATAAACGTTTTCTGCACCATTGACTAAAATAAGACATTTTGGTTTGGGAATTTTTGTATTTATAAAATCAATAATGAATTTAGCGTAAATTATTAATTCTTCCATTATTTCCTCATGACTTTTGTGTTCAGAAAGTAAGACAAATAAAGCATTTTCTTGGTTGCGCAGTGAAAGTAGTTTTTTCATTTTGTTATATCGTCTTCAAATGATAAAATGACTTCTGTAGCATTAGTAATAATCGATGGAAATGTTTTTATTATTTTTTAAATGAATTTCATATAAATAGAAGATGCATTTATATGATTAATTTGCATTCTATCATTTATATACCCACTTATTTCGTCGGCTATCGTCCATATGTTAATGGTTGCAAAAATATCCTGATCAAAGTTCAGACATAGAATCCATTTTAAATGCATGAAAGTGGCCATGTTATATTTATTCTAATTTGAATGAATCACATTGATTCTGACAACTGTTGATATTTTATAAATATTCTTCAGATCAACCGTAACTTTCGTTTAGTTGGCAAAACAGAAACTAAACTGACATAAAGACTAATAATCAATATCCAATATTCATAATGGTGAAATCAGGCCAATGGGAATAAATAACCCTTTATCTTTTTCCAATCTAAAAATGTAAGTAACTTGGAAGGTCGACGGTTCTTTCGCGTTATTGCCAACCTATATACTACTGACAAATGGACTTTACTATATAATCATATTATAGAGATAATTAATACATTGTATACGTATGCCTTGACTTTCTTGTATTCGCGCGTGACTTACAGTTGAATAAAAGCTTTTACTGCCCTGTGCAGTAGGGCACTAACGTGTCACCTAATGTGTCATCTGTACAAAGTTTGTACGCGGACTTAGACCAGATATATTAGCGCCGACACTTGTATACGTATACTCAGTCGTCGCGGGTTCTATTCATCTGTTTGCCAAGCTAATTTCAACTCTATTAAGCTTTACTTGCACTACTCCTGCATTATTTCTAATTCACTAGTTTTCCGCCAGATATATATGCATCGCGTGTTGCTACTCACAATCTACTGAATTCGCTTTCGAGAAAAACCAAATGCCTGCGGTACAAAAGTAAAAATAGACTGAAAAACGCATCGTCAAAGAAGAAGAAGAAGAAGAAGAAGAAAAAACTGCATTCTTCGACGAAGAATTCTCGTTCACGTGTGTGAGTGCAGAGTTACACAAGCAGTAGCAGGCAACTGTACTTTAATCTTCTCAATGGCGGTTTCTTTGTCGCATGCGTACGCGCGAGCTGCTGATTATTCCGCGCTCCTGGGAGAGGATTTCACTCCTCTTATTCAGCCTGTCTCTCGGGCGCCTCATATTAACGTAACCGATATATAGCCACACGCTATACCCTGCTGCTATACCGCTGACTTAAAACCACGCAGTTCCGAATCAATTAATCCGTCCGAGTTTTTTTCTTCCCGCTGTACAGGTATACGCTTGCAGTCTTAAGCGCTCTCTCTCTCTCACACACACACTTCGCTCTGCTTTCAGCCCTGGTAGGTAATAATTAAATCCGCGTGCCGGTTTTAGCTTTTCTCTCTCACTCCGCAGGCGAACCCCGTCGTCATTAACGCCATTATCAAGATGAGGGAGAGCAAGAGGGGGGGGGGGGGCTAAATCCTGCGAAAAAACGAGCGGCTCGAGTGAAATTGAAGCACCTTACGCGAGAAACCCTTACTTAACGTAAAACGGCTAACCGCCTCGAATAACGCCTGGTTGTGGCTGCTTGCTTTTTTCGCCGGCGCTCGACGTACTCTCCTGCCATTCAATCACCACTAAATACATGGGTTTTAAAGAAATTTCATAAAATAAGTGAGACGAAATGAAAAAAGAAAAGTCGAGGGCACCGTGCGCGCTCCTTAATGCGAATTCTTTCGAGTGCATCACTTGGGTATTCACCTGCGCATGCGCGATAACGCTCTTGGTATATTCGTCATATATATACCAAATAATCGATCGCTCAACTATTTCGTGTTTATCAGCTGAATTTAAGTTTCAACATACAAACTAGTTAAGAAACGAAAAGTTCGTCTCGCGCGACTAATTACGATCCGA
The DNA here is from genome assembly GCA_020010945.3 of Muscidifurax raptorellus. Lineage (NCBI taxonomy): Eukaryota > Metazoa > Arthropoda > Insecta > Hymenoptera > Pteromalidae > Muscidifurax > Muscidifurax raptorellus. Next base: position 11,608,542 of record CM052079.1, on the reverse strand, counting down.
AAGGCAAACTCAGCGTCAGGCATACTCCATGCAGGCTGTAGACACGAAGTAAACCTTTGGCCTCTCTCGACAGAAACAAAAGCAAAGGATCTAAGCGAGCATCGGCAGCTGAAAAAAACGATCGAGAACGCTAAGAAAGCTTGAGTTATTTCCCTCTGAAAAATTCGCCTACATCATCTGGTTCGCACTAGAGAGCCTGGCAAGCAGCAGCAGCAGCAGAAGCTAAACAAGGATCTTGTTAGGAGGGCCCCCGTGGGCTTGTAGGCTCTCCCGGAACATCCTGCGTGCAGCCGCATTGTTCTTGGCCGACCTTATGTGAAACTAAATACTCGGCGCATTCTGTCGAGTCGATCGACCGGGAGAAAGAGAAGAAGGAGCAAAAAATATATAAGCATTCTCCCGTATATTCAGCCGGATTTGAGTATCGCTCCATTGACTTTAAAGCGCGAACGAAGCTCTTCGTCGTTATATGTATATATATAGTGTGCTGTGTGTATGTATAGGAGACACACACACTGTGTACACTGACAAATGTGAGAATACCCGCTATGTAGAACAATGATACTATTATTTGCGAATTTATTGGGACTCAAATGCAGCATCGTAGCCTCCGGCTGTGTAATTCGAATGCTCTTTTTCATACCGTATCGTAGGAAGGTGTATGTATATATATATATATATATAGTTTGTCAATTTTACGGACCTTACTTAGTATAGAAAAATTACACATACGCATTTATACATACATCGCAATTTACAACTTTATCTTTTTTTCTGTTTCAGGTGAGTTATTATCGAACCACCATATATAGCATTGCAGCGCTTTTCCTAAATACCGTAAGTCAGGCAGAAAACGTCGATAAAGTTTCCATATAGATCTCGAATATGAATTTCCCGTATATAAGAGAGTATATCAGAACTCCGCGAGCGGAAACGCAGCATGTATAATAGAAGCCCGATTCCGCAATTTGGTGTCTTGGGTTCGCGCCGCCGCCAGTCGTTTCCATTCGCAACTTTGCCTCGCGCGCATACGTCAAAAGTATAATACGCGTTTCTCCTGTTTACGTAAAGCAGTATATATGCATTTGGGACTCGTCGTCGCGGCGCGGCATCGCCGATGCGCGCACCGCGCCGGAATACTCAAGATTTATTCGCCGCATAAAATAGATGTTACGATGCGATGCATAAAAGTCCAAGCGCGCGCGCGAAAGACCCAGTTATACTGTGTGTTATATATATACGCACACGTAAGAGACGAATGCGCGAGCGAGGAGGAGTTGAAATCTAGACTTTCGTGCGTGTGTAAGTAGTAGGCAGTATAGAGAAAAATGTGGGAAGGTTTTTTCTTATAAATATAGGTATAGTGCGCGTTGTACAATTTATGAATAAACTGCTGTGCAATATTCTTGGAAGAAGCGGAGCAAAAAATAGATTTCGCTCCTTCATTATGGAAAACTGAAAAAAGGAGTAAGCGCGGCCGAGCTTTTCTCTCTCGAGTCGGCTATACTCCCTCTGCGTTAAGGAAAAAGTCGTATAACTTGGACTTTGTTCTCACGTCGTTGCCGTATAATACGACTGGGCAGAGGGTATGTATATATATATATATATAGAGAGAGGGGATGGCGCCGTGCCGCCGCCAAATAATAGCCGGAAACAAAACAGACGGCCGAACAATGAAACTCGCGACGGTAAAGGCAATAAAATATGATAAACGTCATCGTCAGAGGCACTTTCCTCTTTGTTCCCTGCGGTCCGTTAGTCCAATGATGCGCCGTGTAATGCGCCATAGCAGTAGTCGCTATACCTATATATACATGCGGCGTCCACTTCGACAATCGCCGCTGCAGCACACTCCCTTTCAATTTATCGTTCGGTGTGTGGGTGTTCACCTTGTTGGTTATTTTTTGCTCTACTTCCACATTGAATTTAATCGACCGATCATTGAAAATAATCAGAAAATTATCCCCAAGCCAGATAGAGATATGAGAGTCAATTTCTCCAAAGTAGCGAGTCAGAGTATACAGTAAATTCTCTAATATTTCAGGGTGAAATAATGAGCCATCATGGCTGTACTCCTCGAGAGCGAGCTCTATATCTGCTAACCCGGCAGTAAGTCTCTCGAGCGATAGCGGCCTGAAGTGTGCGGTCCGAAAGTTAACCCGGGCGAATCACTCATGCAGCAAGTGCATCTCCTGCACATTTTGCGCGAGTGCTTACGTGCCGGATGTCCCGGGACGAGAGAAAATTCGCCGAATGAAGCTCTCCGCGGAGAGAGAGAGAGAAAACGAGCTTACGAGTTCATGAGTCTATCTTCCGCACTGACACCTGCAGGGGTATATAATAATATACGCAATTTACCCGTCATATTTGTGTGTTTATTATTTTAAATTTCTCTCACGTCTCTGCTATACTATTATATAATACAGCACCAGCAGCAGCAGTAGCAGAGAGAATCCTTTAATCCGGCTGAAATTAATAGCAGCCGCAATCAAAAGCTCGTGGATCGATTCGAGAGAAAGGTAAAAAGTCATTGTAAAACTGGCTTTGGTTCTTTGGGCAGAGAGCAGCAGCACGTGCGGGATATATAAACGGAAGTCGGTCGACGTGTGCGGGCCGAAGGAAGGGTGCAGGTAGAGGTAACGTACGGGGGAGGCTAACGTACGAGCTTGGAGCCCGGCCAGACAGTATTTCACATCGGCAGAGGGGGTCGACTCCCTCTTCTCGAGCTACGCTACTGCTGCTGCTGACCAATGGACCGTCAGATAACCCGCTCCGGCCGCGCCGAGATCATCCGCTAGAAATATGCTTATGTCACGCTAGTTCGGACACGGGTCCGCAGCCGCAATCTCCAAAGAGAGATTACCGTTTCTCTCTCCCTCTCTCTCTCGCACTCTACCCCTTTTAATTTCTTCTTCCTAATATTCTCTCTTGATTTCGTATAGCTTTAATTGCCGGAGATATACGAGCTTGAATGAATGATGTTTTTTTGTTGCTTCTTTAGTGATGTTTTTTTTGCGACGAGCGGTTGGTACTTAGGGATATTAAATCTCAGGTGAATGTGCGTTCCATTTTCTTGGAAAGTCGGGAGCCGCTTTCATATGTGCTTGAGCGACGAATGTCTGAGAGTAGTATAGAGCTTTCGACATAATAAACGTCAGGGGTCTCTGTTCCGAATGTCGGAGTCACTTGGTCATGCGGAATTTTTCGTCTTTCATAACTTGCTAATGCCGAATTTTGAATATCTCATAGTGTAATATACGCTTTTTTCTGCTGCTAAATTCTATTTACTCTTACTCTTTTAAATTACAAATTTTGCGAAGGTAAATTTTCAGTTATGCTGTAATGATGATACATTATTGTGATAGCATATATTAAACATATACCAAATTGTTCATGTATACAAATAGTATATACGAGCCCTGTATATCATTTGTATACAAAAATTATTTTACACAAAATGTATAAAAACTGTATATAAAATATGGAAAAATTCAAATTACCCAAATAAATTTGTATGGTGTATGTATACAAATTGTATACAATTATTCTATACAGGGTCTGTATACAATTTGTATACATACCATAGAGATTTTTTATGTAATTTGAATTTTTCAAACTTTTGTATACAATTTGTATACATTGTGTGTAAAATAATTTTTGTATACCATTGGTGTACAGGGCTCGTATATACCATTCTTATACAACCTATACAGATTTTTTTTACCTGGGATATGATTCCATCAACATTTTGGTATATGTTTCATATATGCTATTACAATAGTGTATCATCATGACAGCCTAACTGAAAATTTACTTTCGCAAAATTTGTAATTTAAAATAGTAAGAGTAAATAGAATTTAGCAGCAGAAGAAAGCGTACATTACACTATGAAATACTCAAGAGATGAGATCTTCAGAATTAAAGTTGGTTAATAATTAAAGATTTTTTTGAAAACGGTTTTTCGTCACGAAAAGTATTAATATCATTTTAGTTGTATATATAATTAAACTGTATATAATTAAAGTAGGAAAGTGTTTTTAACGACGTTTTATACGTATATATAGAGCACGAACCTTCTTAACGAAGGAAAGAGAAGCAGTCGACGCGACAAGCGAGTGAAGAAGCGTCGGATGAAGAAAACCACCGATGCGCTTGAGTTTCCTTGACTGACGCTCCATTAATTTCTGCTCATCAATCACCTTCGCCAATTGTTTTTGGTTTTCGCGTTCTCTCCGAGTTGGATTACCATAATGGATTGCCGGTAGAGGAAAAAGCAAGAAGTAATCAATTGATCAACTATTGAGTTTGTTTCGAATTAATGGCCACACCAAGGGACATTTTTAGTGCCTCCTATACTAGATAAAATGACTTAATATTCTAGTGCATTTTAGCGCTATCTACGAAACATTTCAAGTAATCTTTTTACTTTAAAATTTCAATTATCATCACTAAAAAAAGTTAGATCTTCCATGTTTTGAAACATAATCTCGAGGATAACTTTTACGATAAACATATCACAGTAAGTACAAATGAATACCGGTGATTTAGCTAAAACCATTAAAACCGACTTACTTTGAAGTCTAGCGAAATCTTCCCTTCATCGCAAACATCTGTAAAGCCATTAGAATCTCTTAATAATGGCTTACAGATTTTCCAAAGATCAAAAGGTAGAGCGTCGCAATTTCCCTCGGAAGTAGAAAATTCAAAAGACGAGAACAGAGTATCGCGTGCGCGCGCGCGAGAGAGGTCGGGGTAATTAAATATAGTTGTCTCTCCGTCTTGCTCTTTCGCAGTATTGGCCATATTACTGCTATGCAGTAGCGGCATAGCAGCAGCTAAAGCAGCAGAAGAGGTCCGCTGACGACATAACACAGCCTGCAGGCTCGCGTTCTATTCAGTCTTGAGTTTCTTGCCGAGAGTTGCTCTTTAAGTAGAGAGACAACGCTGGAGACGACGACGACGGTGTCCATGGAATCTTAAAAGGAATACGTTTAATGTTAAATCCATAGCGATAAGGATCGTCGCTTCATTCCGCTGCCGCGCAATCTCTGCCTTATCAGGCCAGCATCAAAGCTTGTTCAGTTTTGTGTCCTCGTCACTTCTTCTTACCTTAAAAGAGCCTCTCGTCGGTCGAGCCACTCTGGCAACACACACACACACACACATACACACACACACGCACACACACTCAGACACACAGTAGACAACCAGCAGCAGCAGCAGCAGTAGCATCGTCGTCTCTTCTCTTCTACGTAATTAGCCAAGGACGTTAATTTCGTAAATCGCGAATTTCCCGTGCGACGTGACTCTATTTTCACGAGCGAGCTGCCGCGAAACGGGTCACTTTGAGACCCGCGTGCAAAGCTTATACTTACTTACACAGCCAGACGAGCTGCATCAGCCTAATTATGTTTCTCTCTTCAAGTATAGATTCAGCCCTTTTCTGTCGCGCGCAGCTTTATATACAGCACTGATTCGTCCTCAGTTTCCAGAAATTATCGTTCTACGCGGATTTGGTTAATTATAAATAAACGGGTCAAGTGCGCGATCAACTCTTTTGATTCGCCCGCAGTCCGATGAAATTATACGTTATATAGTCAGGTTACGTTTTTTCCGGTCTGCGAGAGAGGAGAGCACGTTTGGCGAAAGTGCGTTTAGCTCAGCGCCCGGAAAAGGAAAAAATCTCTGCAAGCACACCTCAGTCGTCGTCGTCGTCTGCGGTCCTCACGGGGACCAAGCTCTGATTAAATAAAACGCGTCTGATATGCTGGATTTAATTTAGAAGAGGGTGGCCCAGCAGCCGACGCGGAAAAGAGGCTTGAGAGGTCCGCGCGAGCGGCTGCACACCATTTCCCTCTCTCTACTATACTTCGAGGCGCTGCATCGCCGGGAATAAATTGAAAATGATTGCGGAGGGAGAGAGAGAGAGACGCTCGAATTGATCGAACACGCCGAATGAATGGGGATATCTTTTCCGTACGGGTAATGACGGCCCAGGGGCTTGGGCGCTTTGAAGTTGAGACCCTCCGCTCTGCGGAATACAATTTACCACTCTTCCCTTTACACCTGCTCATCATCGATCTTTCTCTTTCGCCGCGCGCGCGCTGTTTCATATCGATGTATTCCACTACGCTGCTCGAGGGCTACTCTCGGGAAACTTGTGCTCGCGCCTTTTTATCGGCCCCGATAACCGCGCTGCTGCTGACGAGTATACGCGAATTTAGATCCGTGATGGTACAGAGCGTGAAAACTCTCGTGCTGTGAATTATCGTCGAATTAAAAGAAGATTATTAGGTATTGGAAATTGTTCGTAGTTATATTTGAATATTTTACGGCGAATAATAAAGTTCGTATCGGAATTTCGTCGCGCGCGCGAATTTTACGCAGTACAAGTTTTTCGACTAATTAGTGGTTTGGCGGAAGAATGTTGTATCGGAAGTTGGCTGATTTATACGAGAAGTTGTAGGTTTCATCAATGGGGCGTGAAAAGAAAAAAAAAGAAGGAAATTGTCGAGGAAAAAGAATTCAACTTTTATTCCAACCTGTTTTGCTCGGGCGTTTTTTTCGCCATCTTTCATGCCACGAGCATTCAAGAGTGTATATATCCCAAACGCTCGCGGATGATCGATCACGACTGATTGCTATTCGCGTCTGTGCCGATGCGGCGAAGTGTTGGCAATCGAATTTAGACTTAAACTGATATCGTATTGCAGAATTGTATGATTGAAATCGATGCTTCCGTTGAATATTTCGCATGACCGTTGAGAGTCAAAAATTCAGTGACTTTCGAATTCTTCGAAAATAGAGTACAGTCGAACGCGGAGCGAAGTTGAAAGTTCGATGAAAGCACAGACTGAATAATGGATATAGCCCGAGCTTTTTAAAAGCTTCCAAGTGCATTAACCGAAAACTTTTCCTCGGCGTTATTAAAAGGTCCGTCGAGTGCGAGCACGTGCACACGTGAGCCTGTTTAAGAGAAAATACAAACTAGAGCCGCCCGCGAAAACGTCGTTAAGGCCGACAGATCGCATTGTGCGCAGCGCGGCAACCGCTAACGTCGTTTCTCTCGTCGTCGTCGTCGTCGTCGTCGTCGCCGCCGTCGTCGCTGGGGTAGGAGGTCACTGAATGCGAAACTCGAGAAATCTGCAAATGGCTCTAACTGGTTTCCCTTAGGAAATTGGTAAAACTTAATTTGCCTAATTTGCGAGTACTGCGTTCGCGGCTCCCTCGTGTCTCTCTTGTGTCCCACCGAAGACTCTTATACTATCGCGCGACAAGGGATTTTTCAGAAAAATAGCTGGTTGTAAAAGTCTGCAGCTATAGTGGGCGAACACAGGCGAGAGAGTTAACTATTATCAGCAATTTCGAGGATCGACGATGAGCCAGAAAAGTGTCATCTCGTTATCGCGAAATTTACTTCGTCCTCTCGTTGCTGCAGGCAAGCCTCCAAGCAATTTACAATATTTTTGCGTTAACCTCCACTGACCCGAAATTGCAAACTCTCCATTTCCCGGGGCAGGGATAAAACCAGGCCAAGAAAAAGAGTCGAAGCTTTTCCGAGGGCGCCGAGAGGCCAGATAGATGGTCCGTGTTTTGTCAGCTTGGAATGACTTTGAGGCAAAGCGACGAAGAAGAAAAATAAGACGAAGTCGACTGAACGCATTGAGAGCGCTGTTTTGATAGGTAATAGGATTAGCTGCTGCGATATTTTGTTAAAAGAGATTACGCTAACAAGCGTATAATCAGCGTGTCCGAGTTCCTTTTCATCACTTTTTCAACGCTATATTGCCTTTTCCGGTGTACCTAAATAATCAAAAGCAGCACAGTGGACTAACGCTCTCCAAATCAAGCGCAACTCACTCAAACAACATTAGCTGGTGATTTTCAAATTCGGTGCGGCAGATCCTTGTTTGGCCTCGTTAACCTCGACTTCCAATTTGGACGGGCGCACTTTATCGAGCAGCAAAATTAAATCGATTGCGCGCTCGCCCTTTCTCTCTCTCTCTCGCGCATATAAAAATCCACGCGCACATGTGGAACTCTATGGCTCTGTAATTCTTGTGAATTTGGTGATTTCGCGGAGAATCCGTTCGCAGCTAATTTAAAAAGAAAACACCAGCTGCGTTTGCTTTAGCTTTCCCGATTCTTTGTAATTGCCATTGTGTATAATTACCATCAAGGTGTATAATAATACTCGATGCGCCGTTCATGTACCTGGTGCGATAAGTAATTTTGAGATCTTTTTAGTTGTGAAATTATGGAGCCATGAATAAGTTTAATTAAAAAGAAGAGGGTAACGCGAGAGCTTGTTTATGGATGGGGATATAATTTTTGCCCTCTTTTTAAAATGCTCGGCGATAAATCGATACTTTCGATGCGGATGAGGCTTCTTTCGTTTCTCATCTCAGAGTCACGGAAGGTTGGCAAGATCAGCACATTACCCGAACCTTATTAGCGGCTTATCCAAGTTACTGTCGGTAACTTAATTATTATCGCGCTTCTGCTTCTATAAGCTTATAGGTGGTGCACAGTGTTCGTAGACAATATTGAAAGCCTCTGTGCTTTGTAAATTAATTGCAGGATATAAATTAATTAATTGAACAAATGTAAAAGCCTGTATTTTATAATAAGATTCTTTTTTATTGCAGTATAGTTAATAAGTACAATGATATATCAATATTAATCCTAGTTTCTATGCAGCTCCGTATAAATTACTTATACAATACTAGTAATAATATTAGTCGCCATCGTTCGTGCAACTGAAAGAAATAATAACAAATTATGTTCATTACGCCAGTAGAAATGAATCAACTTTTTCATAATATCATAAATTTTATCGATTTTACTGACGTAAGACCGAGTGTGTATTAAAACGGCTTACGACTTTTTGAATTATTGGCATAGTTAATGGACTAATATTTCATCGCTTTATAAAACAGAAAATAAAATAAACAAAATGCAGTAAATACTCACTTTACTCCTTTTACCGAGAGTCCATAAGAGAATTCATCCGTACATATGTAATCCGCACAAACAGTGCTCTCTGCTCTAGCCTTTGCAGCTACTTTTTCGCAAGCTTCAAGGTTCCAGGTGAATCGCGCGTGAACTACCAAATTAATAGGGCTAAATATATTATATTTTATTGAATAGAAATTATATAAAGTTATTTAGAAATTGAAACTAACCTGCGGGTGTGCTCATTACGCACACGACTAGCGCCAGTAGACACAGAAATATTGCGTACTTCATCTTCGGTGGAATAACTAATTGTTAAATGTGCGAATTCAATTTGGCTACAACAAGCTTTGCAGTAAATCTCGATCTTTTATCTTTAGCCTCGCGTGTTTTATACTAACACCGACGGCAAATAATTTTTGTGGTCAAGATAAGATTAGTTTCATTTCTTTACTTTGCACAGCTGTGTCTTTGTCGCCCGTTATACAATATGTGTATTTATATCCTAGCCAACAGTTTCTAGCGCACGTTCGATTTGATATATTTAAATAAAATGATTTTAGGAATTAAGCCTATTTCAAAGAGCGATAATAACGGTGTTACATAACTATAATTAGTACACCTCTTGTCTGAAAGTCAATTTTTCCATGAGAATATAAAATTATCCGCTTCGACGCAAACGTACGTTATTCAGTGTAAAAAGTTCGCCATTAATTAAAAATAACCCACCGGCGCCATCGCCGAAATCACCCCCTATACACACACTATATATATACACTCGGTCAATTTGATTTATCCCGTCTAAGCGCGCGCGAGGTGCGACGCGCTTCGAGGCAACTCGATTAAAGTTATGCCCGCCGAGGCATCCGGAGTCCGGTCAGAGAGCATCATCAGCAAAAGGAGTAGGGGCTCTCGCGGCAGCAGTCGCCGCTGCTTATATACCACCTTTGCCAGCGCGTAATATATAATGGATTTTTCGCCGGATGCTGCGAGCTGTCCATAGATCATGCGGCCTACACTTCCGTCGTGCTCACGGCGAGCTCTGCTCTGATTTATTCAGCCGCGGCACGCGTCTCACTTTGCGTACACACACACATACCGCGGGATTATAAACGCGCGTCGGCATTACCCCCACGTGTTTGATGTATTTCCGTTTGGGTTATGCATCGTTCTCGCGCCTTTTTCTTTAATTTCGCGCGCGCGAGTGGAGGATCATCCTTTTCTCCTCCTCCTCCGAGCAAATTGAAGGAGGTAAAAAAGTATTATATATATTATAAATTATTAATGCGAGGCTATATATTCTCGGGCGAGGGCATATTATTTAATCCTGAAGAAAATTTGCCTGAAAAATCCATCTCTCGGCAAACAACAGTCCCCCTCCGCGCGTGAGCGCATCGTTACGGAAAGTGTACGGAATAAACAAACTCGAAATTCCACTTTATCTCTCGGCGCCGCGGTATCGAGGTTAATTTAGTCAAGCTTGTCTCCCTCTCTCTCTTTCTCTCTCTCTTCCCGTGAAAAAGTTGTCCGGCTGTTTGTCTTGTACAAAGAAAAGCTCGCCTCCGCTGCGATTATTCGCCCAGTCGGCATTCTTAATTAATGCCGTTACGAGAGAGATTGAATATAAAGTTCCATCTCGTCCTAGCGAGCAAACACAGCTCAGCAGCAGAGAGACTTTTGCACGACGTGAAACCCTAGACACAGCGGCGAGAATCACGCGAGGTCTCACCGCGCGCCGAAGGAAAAAGAAAATTCGACTCGCACCAAGGCGAAAATGAAGGAAGGAAGAGCAATCCAGCGGCTGTCGCTATTTTTCATTAACGCAGCCACGACCGATAGAGCGCGCGCCGCTAGCTTACGTCTTTTATTTCACTCTCTCGGCTCTCTATTTTCTTTTCATCCGCCGCCTCGCACATATACTCCTTTTTCTTATATATACGCGGGCGTGAACTCACTCTCCCGACGGAATTTTTCCGCGCCGCGCTTTCACGGGAAATCCTTTTATTAATTTCGATCTCGCTCGCTGCGCGGAAAAGTAGAAAAATCTTCCGACACAAGAAAGTACAAAGCCAATAAGGTATCTTCCGACGAGGAATCGCGCGTCGATGGATTTTACGCTGCTGCCGGTTCTTCTCCTCGATGGGAGCCATTGTGCATCTTGGTATACATATTTGCCTCGCGCGCGCGCGACGAATTTCGCTTTTGACGGCGCGGCGCGTGTTTCGCGCGACATTCAAAAGCTTTATGTGACTCTGATGCGCACGGAACACCGGCCGCTAACAATGGAACGACAGTCCAAAGCTCTCCGCCGCATAAGGCTGCGTATATATATATATCGGATTCAATAAGAACTTGCGCTGCCGCTTCTGTATATGTATGTATATACCGTCGAAGAAGTTTCGACTTTCTTTATGGGAATTCGAGTAGCGACGCGTGTTTTTGTGACTATCTTACTCTGCCGCTTTCCTTCTTCTTTTTTAATTCTTCGAGCCTTTGCTTCGCGCTTTTTCTCCTGTCGAGCTATTCGCCACCTATACACTCCGGAGATGTATGTTATTTAATATTCCATTGAAATTCAGGTCTTCGACAGGAGGGTATTATTGAAAGTTTAGTAATTTCTCACGGAAGCTTTGTGTCGGCACGAGGCCGTGATGAATAGCGCCTGTATACGAACGCGCCTCGACGAAATTCCCCTCCTCGATATTCCTCGGAAAAATCCGAACAACTTTTTCATTCCGATACACACTCGGCTGGCGTGTCGGAGAAAAAATGGCGAAAGAATAAAGAATAAATCGGCAGCAATTTCCACACAGCCGGTGCGTAAGGCAATTAAAAAATAGCTCAAAGGGACGCATCGAACCCGGCTAATACGAAAACTTGTATAGGATATCTCAGGAGCGGTATTAGCAGAAAAGGAGAAACCTCTGACGGGTGTGTGTATATATATATACCGGCGGCGCGCAATCAAAACTTTAAGCTCGGAATAATCCTTAGGGGAGAGCTTCTGCAGCGGCGATTTGTCGCGCGCGCGACGCCGTGAGATCCAAAACGAGTCGCGCGGGGGACGACGAAGGCGCGCATGCGAAAAGTTAATGAGAGCCCCGGGTGCGTTTGTGTTTATATATATATAAATACGAGACGGACGCACTATCTCTCTGGTTTCAAGCTCAATGCGCACAATGTATATAGGGATTGTTTTATTTTTTAATTGGAACTTGTTGATGTGGTTTTATATTTGAAATTTGTTTCGAACAACTCTATTTTAATAACAACTTGGAAATAATAGCGAGAAACGCGCAATCAGAATAGATGCCGCGCAATAACATTTCGCAGGACAGAGCACAAAAAAATTGAAAAATTATACGTGCTTTCGCCATTGTTATCGGCACACGGCCTTCGTATTTTTTCTCCCACATATATATTTTGTTATTATTCAGACTTGTTTATATTATTCCTGCTTCTACCCACTGCTGCTCGCACATGTTCGAAAAAGTCCGTATTATATGCGGCTGTCTGCGAAAATAGTATTTTTATTTTTCATCTATAGTTTCTACTCGTGAATAACTAGAGTATGAAAATAAGCGGTGAAAAATATACTCGGAAAAAACTGGTTGCCGTATATGTATATAAGAAAGGCGCTTTGTAAATATATACAAATCGACGTATTATGGCCATATAATGATATTACCAAGGATATATCAGGTACTTGGTAAAAATATTACCAAGAATTAAAGTATATTAGTAACTTACCTATTGTAATATATACTAACCATATTTTCCCTGCCCGACAATTCTCTGCCTTTTCGACAATGATAATTCAGCGCTTTTGGAAGCGAAGCCATTTTGGTACGAAAAGCCGTTTGCGGCAGCAGGCGTTCGATAAATTTCGTCGATTGGTGCAAGCTGCTCTCTCTCTCTCTGTGACCAAAGTATCCGCGCCACCCGTTCGGTCGCGAGATAATTCGCTGATTTATCCTCTCTTTACTGCACTTTTGACGAATCGTCCACACCTCGGTTAAGCTATAGAAGTGGAAATATAGCGCAAATTCCCCCGGGGCTGAAAATTAATCGAAAACAATCATTTTTAATTATCAGGGCTCGTTGCCAAGACGACAAGTGCCTGATATTTCAACAGCCAGAGCTTTAAATTGGACCGGCTTTTCCATCTTCTCTCATGTAGCAATATAAGAATCGGCTGCCGCGAGAGAGTGAGTATAGAAAGGCGAAAAGCCAGAAAGAAAGCAGCGGCAGCAACCAGTCTTGAGGGGGCTAAAATAATTGTCCAGAAGCGTGACTACCATTTCAAACATGATCCGCCCCCTCGAAGAGAGAAAACCACTGCACTGCGCCCATAAACTTAATACCAGAACCGCCGAGCGTGTATACGTATAGCTACTACCGCTGCGCTCGTTATACGGGCCGACTCGCTCCTTCCTTTTCTCTCTCTCTCTCTCTCTCTATCTCGCAAATTCCCTAAAACTTTCTCTTTCTTCGTTTTTGCCCCGCCGCCGTTATTTATTTCCGTTTCGAAATACGACTTGCTGCTGCTGCCGGGAGATCGATACTAGCAGCTAGTCCCCGCTTTCTTACCTTTACGACATCGCCTAATTTCTTTTCAGTGGAACTTTACTGCCGCGCGCGCGTCGACAGATTTTTACTGCGGTTCTCACCAGCCGAAATCGGTTATATTATATGGTTCAAATACGATTATTCCCGACTATACATACACCGGCTGGCTACTGTTGTGTCAGAAGTAATTTCTTGGAGAGTAGGAGAGCAAAGCACTAGTAGGTATATATATACGTGTGCCTCGAAGCTATTCAAGACCACCGCTCCCTGTGTGTGTCCGCAAACACGGCCGTTCGAATGACCGCAATAAGCCGACCGTTCGGACTCTCCACTCCACCGCCGTCGTCGTCGTCGTCGTCGTCGATGGCAATTCTGGAAATATGCGAGTATAACCCGCCGGAGAAACATCACAGGCAGCGCTGACATATTACGAGTTCGGCAGCAGCTCGTATAATAACGGTGCGGCCCGTGAAAATTGCTCCTGTGATAGCCGCACACGGCTTTGAAGAGCATCAGCTAGTCCTCCACTGCGAAGTTATTCGCGGATGAATACCCCCGTACATTGACAAAACGCGCTCTTTGACGCACTGAATATAAAGCTAACCGTAAACATTTTTCCCTGATTTACTCTGACGCGCGCGCGCGCTGAGTAATAACGCTAATCAATGTGCGCTAGAAAGTGTTCCGGTATAATTTAATATACACGAGACTATTTATCAGGAATAATATCTCGCGATGCGCGGCACCGCTCGATCTATCCATCACGAGTATGCGAGCTGCGGGTGTGTATAGCTTTTTTCCCCGTGATCGAACCGCTTCGATAAAGCAGCGCACGAGCGCGCTCGCGTATGTGTCGCGGGGCAAATTACCACGTATATACACATATACATAGACAAGGATCGGCGATCGCTCTCGTAATTGGATATTTCGCGCGGATCTTGATGTAACGCGCGCGCCTGGGAACGCGATATCGCGCGAGCGGATCGATGAGCACGACTGTATCGACCTTTATACTCGAGAGCACAGAGGAAAGTGCCGACAGGTAGACTCTGCAGCGTACGGGTTGCCCGGAACGTGTTTTAATTAGCGACAATATGGCAGTTTTTTGTACATTACTTTGCATAGGAGGAGTAGATTTAAATTCGGTGGCAAGAGACACGCTTGGGCTAGACTACGCGGCGTTTTATTTCGAGTGAATTTTATAATTCTTGAGAAATTTCAAACGAGACTGTACAAGTGGTGCGCGCACTTTAAGGCGCACGCAAGTCCGCGCGCGGCTTCGGCAAGAGAGCACGGGAGAAAAACTTGGTCGGCAGAGCAGCAGCAGCAGCCTCGGTTCAATGGGTTCTTCGTGCAGCGGTTTCGCTCGTTTTATGAGAAGTTAGCGCGAAATTACACGGCTGACTTTTATAAGTTCCCATTACACACGTATCATGCTCACACATCTCTCCCCGCGAGCGTAACTTTTTTCATCTATACTGCTTGTACGCTCGTTAATTTAACAGAGAGGTGAGCGGTGTACAGTGCTTATGTCTACACGCACGCGTAAAAACATCTTCATCTCTTCGTCGTGAGTCTATGTGTGTGTCTAACGTAATATTTTTACTGTCTACTCGCGGTCTTTAATATTGCAGAGAGTCGCGCGTGTATTACACGCCGCCACGACGATTTTCCCATAAATACGCTATAAGGCTAAACATCCCTCCAAAGGCTTTGACTAAGTAAATATCCCTTCTCCTCGGGAGACAGATCTAACCGCAGAGTTGAAATAAGGGACTAGTTTCTCTACTGCAGCAGTATAGCAGCAGCAGCGAACTAAAAGGTAGTCTCCTTGCGGGATCGAGCTTTCGAGTTTCTCAGCTGGAACTTGCTGCTCTTCTGGATGCGATTTCGCTGCTACTGCTGCTGCGCTGCCGACAAGCCAGAGTCCTATACGAAACGCTATGACTTTGTGCGCTGAGCGTATATAAGAAGCGAAATGCACGCGAGTAGACGCGACGCGAGCTTGGGCGGCCCGAGAGATGGCCAGAGAGGGAGTTAACTGCACGCGATAAACTGCAACTATAACTTTGGCGTTACCAGTCGACCTACTAACAGTTGCCACCTAATTACGGTCGGAGTAATGAGACTTGCGAGAGCGCTATTTCGCGGAGAGAGGTTATACCTATCTGTGCTTCTGCTCGCTTTGACGATCCTGCCACCGATCCTCCTCTATCTAACTCTTACCCAACTTCGAGACTAAGAATAATTGCAGAATACTCGCGCGGAACGTGATACGTCAGAGTCACCGCAAGATCCTTAAGCTTTTGCAAATTTTCAAAGGGTTTATCTCGACTTTCCACAGGCTCGTTTAATAATCTATATAACCTCGCATATATTCCTCGCTGCATCAGCCAAAAGAAAAATTTCCAGCCCCGGCGACGTAAACGTTCTCTATTATATATCACAACGCGCCAAACTGCTATCGGCCATATTTATGATAGCAAAACGACGCCCTTTTGTATCCGTTATTTCCTGCTGTCTCGGTTACTTCTTTTTCCATTCGTCCTCTGTGTCCCGGCAGCGAGTTTTGTCAGAAGGCCAAAGTGGAGCATTTATTCGGCAAAAAGCGCCAGGCAGCTGATATACGACGACGCTAGGGGGCGTTGCAGCTCTCTCGCACACAAGCGCTCGCGCGCGCGCGAATACGAGCGTAATAAAACGAAACGGTTAATTGCTTTCTCGTGCATTCGCTAAGTCGGTTGCTTCCTGGCCTCCTTCCGTTTCTTGAGGAATGCTTGCTCGCGCGCCGCGAGAAAAGAGCTGGATTAAAAGGAAGCACGTCCCTTAACTCAGTCAGCGAGACTAACGGCTTGTGCATGGGATCGAGTTTCGCCTCGGAAACACACTCTTTTCTCTCTCTTTCTCCCTCTCTCGCTCTCGGGCGAGGAGAAACAAAAACTTTCGGTTTTTACTCTCTCGCGGTTCGCGCGATAATTGCTAATGGAGTTTAACGATCGTTGCGCAGAAATAGCCGTTTGCATTTTTGAGAGCCGTTTCGCTGAATAATTACGAGGATAAGACTGGTCTCCGCATTTCGAGCAATGGTATATACGTATACCGACGCTCGATCCTAGCACAAATGATGCTGGAAACGTGAGACAAATACAAAAGCTCGCGTAAACATTGATGCGTCTGGCTGGACTTGAGAGCCTGAAACACACGGCGCATATGTATATCTACCCAGGAAATAATTGCTGCGTATCTACCATCCCCACGTCCTGTTCGATTAAACAATGAAATCTTTATATTATAATACTATATCGTATATACCGATATGTGCGTGCAAGCTTACGTCTCAATCTGCCTTACAGCGAGCTAAATCAGTTCTTGCTCGTATTAAATAAAATATTCCTCCCCGCGAGTGAAACGGGCTCGGCTCGTAAAAGTGCGCGCATCGCGCAAGCTGCGGACACCCAAAGAGAGCGCGCGATTTTTCCTCATAAATCCGCGCGCGTTATTATGAAGCTCCACGGCGTGTATTATACGAAGAGAGAGAATAAGAGCTTACGACGCGAGCAGACAGCCTCGAGAGATAGGCGCGCAGTTCCACAGGTGACGCCGGCCGGGTTATATAAATGTAGGGGGGAGTATAGTATCCAGATACGTTATCGCCCTCTATCGTCAAACTTTAACGGCAAGCGCGGCCCGGCCGAAACGACGTCGAATATTACGAGCCAGTGCGCGGCTGCTGGACCCCGATAAAGTATGGCTTCTTTTATTAACGCTCTTCTTTTTTTTCGCAGCTGGATAATTATTTTCCCGGCGTTTAATTTCCTCGCGCGTCTCGATTACTCGTTTATATGCGCTTTTCAGCCCGTGTGTGCAGTGTCTTTTGTCTTCTTGGCGTCTGACTGAACCTTCCGCTTACGGGCTTTAGGTCGACGCTTGAACTAAACGCGTGTAAATCGGCACAGAGCACCAATAGACTCCGGCGCCGCGAGCGGGTTTGAACGCGGTGAGAATTTCGCGCTGTAATACGAAACATACTGTTATCGGATTCGAATCCCTGCATAAAATTATTTTTCTTTTTTTATAACGCGTCAGTGTTACGAGGAGAATTTTAAATTCCTTCTTCTATATACGAGTATGCCTGCACCGAACGCGTCTCCCGGGATATATAACGCGTCGCGCCCCTCCTGGTCTTGACGCCGGGCGTATATTAATCATGTCTTCTTTGGTAATTGAAACGTTATGATAATTTCCAGACAAGTCGCTAGTCCCGTATGATGAACGAGCCAGAACTTTCAAGTGCCTCTATCTTATTTCAATTTTTGATTAATACTCGTGGCTTGACGATTCCGTCGGTTTTCAGTTACGCACTCGTTTGGTGAAACATATGATCGAATATCCTCGCCTTTGTGCCTACGCTGGTAAACTAAATCATTGAAAGAATAAGTAGTGTACAAACATTATAAGAAAAAAACAAAATATACAGATCGCGAAAGAGAGATGTAGATATCTATATATAGAGAGAGAGGGAATAGAGAAAAAACACATCAGGTGCACGCGGGCAAATGAACTGAGAGAGGCTCGGTCGCGACATCGACGAAAATTTAATTAAGCTCGCCAATTAAAAAGTTTCGCGCAGCGGAGCCCTACTCCAGTGGCTCCGAACAAAAAATGAGAGAGAAAAAGAGATAAAACTTGGGCATCACACGACAACGTGCGCAGCGTGTGTTATATGCATCCGAGCTCGTGTCGCGGATGCAGCCGACGCCGCGTTGTCGCAACACCACACGCTCACGCGGGCGTAAAAGCGCCGAGAGGTAAAAAGTGTATATAACCCTCGCTCATACATAGCTGCAGCAGGCAGTAAAAACAATTGCGTGCATTTCAGTTTTGTCACGCATATACGCAGCAGCAGCAGCGAGAAAGTGAGAGGCAGAGCTTGCAACGTCTCGTCGCGTCTAGTCTCCTCCTCCTCTTTCTCTCTTTCACACCCTCCTGACGTTTCGTGTATGTACGTGAGCGCAAGCTCACACTCGTCCTCTATATACCAGTTTCCCGAGAGAGAGAGAGAGAGAGAGAGAGAGAGCACATGTGTGTGCGAGCCCCCGGCGCCGTCGCGTCCCTTTGCGCGCGAGGCTTCCCCGCGCGCCTTCGTATGAATAGGTATGCACTCGTCCCGGTATTCGTAGACGACAACTCGAGAGATCAGTGACCCCGCTTTCTCTCTCGCTCTGCTCTGCAGCGCTGCAAGCTCAAGGCTCGATGACTACGCCAATTAGTATTTCCTTTTTTCTCGCGCCCTCTACTCCGCGCGGCTGAGCGAGCTGAGCTATAATGCCTCGCTCATATGTACTCCTCTCTCATCATAATGATGATGACGATGATGATGATGATGATGATGATGATGATGGTGGTGTCACGGGTCAGGCGGATACCGAGGACACACACGAGGTTTGTGTCTGGGGACACTTTTGATGTGCGATTCCTGAGAATAAACACTGCAGCCGCTGTATATAGGGATGAGGATGACGATTATACGCTTACACCCGTTGTCTCAGGGGCGTGACTGTGATATCGCGCGCGCGGTCGGTTTCGCGCCCGCTAATGCGATCACGTCTGCAGCAGCCGAGCTTTTTTCGCTGCTGCTGCTGCGAGTGTCGTCGAGCGCATAGCCGCTATATTGGAATTCGATATCGAGAGGAAAACTTGTCAAGGGTGCGTGCGCTCGAAGGTTATGGAAACACTGATACGCGTATACAGCTACTCTATATTGGGAAGGAGTTTTTGTCGATAGTTTGTTAATGTACGTGTGATCATGTTTTCTCTTAATTGCCTTGAACATTCATTGCTTATAAAATGAATGGATCAACCAGGAATAAAAAGGTATATCCTGATGACTTCAAACTACGCGGCCGTTAACTACCGCCCTCTAAAGGCCGTTTCTCGTATTACAATGACTGCGTGCGAGCTTTTTTTGCGTGTCAAGTTATTTCAGAAAACGTCAAATGATAGAGTACCGAATTGCTATAGAGTATCCCGTATCGTTCAAAAACTCCATTTACTGTCGAAAGTAGAGCATAACCGCTGAAAACGTCAATAGGCTTGCCTATATATATATTGGCGTTTCACATCCCACCCGCGCGCTACAGAAAATTCATTACACCCTATACAGTTGTATCGATCTTACTTGATAATAAATTGTATTATTGTACGTTGAGTAAAAAATTAAAACCTCCCGATTATACACATCTGTATCGATTTTCGATTTTCATTATACCGTTCGCGGACTAATTAATAACCCGCGCCGCGGCGCTCGTGTTATCAAATTTAATTTAAAAATCTCGTTATTACAATTTTAATAGTCATGCAAATGTCCGCCATCAGCAATTATATCCAAAACATTCTTAGCAATATCCGATATCGATGATTGCAAATCGATATAAAGCGCACAGAGCCGAAAGGAGGTTAATGACGATTCGAACGCCGCTGCCGCTGTCGCTGCTGTTTTCCCATGTACGGCTGTCATCGCAATTTCGTTCGGGATTTTTTTCGCCGAACGCACAAACGATGACGACGGCTTTCTCGTCATGAATAATCGCGCGCTCATTAAAAAGTCTCCGCAATTAGGCAGCGTCAAAGAAATTTCAAGTACACACATCGTGCAGTGCGTTTTTAAAACGACTCGATCGAATAAACGCGCGCGCGTGATTTTTTGCCCTACACACCCGGTCTGCAACTGACGTGAGCGTGTGCCGGAGAACAGCCTGACATATTTATTAAGAACCTCGAAATATTGCACTGACGTAAATTCGAAAAATTCCATATACATACCAAGATATAACGCAAGCTCTCGTTATTTCTATTTTTTCTTTTTCATTTTTAAGCTCGCAGTTCTATATCGATCGTGCGCGCGTGCGCTCGTAGCTCGAAAAGTTCCCTTTTCATTCGCGGCGGCGGTGATTGACGAGGGTGACGCGCAAGAAACGCTGGGTGTCGGCTGCAGCGCACATCCCTCCGACATTATTAATTGTCTTTGCGGCGGCTTTGAATTCGCCGCTTTAATTCCCGAGCTGCGAGTTACGCGCGCTCGTATAAAAGCCCGTGAAAATTCAGAGTTACATGTGTGTGTGTATGTGTGTGTATGGGAGAGAGAGATGATTCTTGTTTATACATATAATACGTCATCCAAGAAAATTCTTGGTTAATTCAATCGACGACGACATCGAAAAACACAGGTGGCTTGTAAACATTCAATTATATCGTTCGACGATGCCCTATATAATAATCGAAGCGTAAGTATATACCCACCGCCGACTCGCAGATTGATTTCGCTGGAGCATTTCGCATTTTTCTCCCCGATGGTCACTGTTTGCCGTCACGCCTATGTACAGAGGCAGCAGCCACAGTCGATAATGATATTTCGAGTCAAGGTTATTCGCGCTAATGAATCGCCGCTGCGCTTATGCAGTTATTACAGACGTAATTGCGGTCTGTGATTTGTAACGTGTGGGCTCGATGATGAATCGATACTCATTGATTGATTTCGGCGGGAGTATAGGCGAGCTACCGTCTCTGCGGCTCTCGGTGATAAAGTTAGTAGTTAGTATACGATGATTGGTTAAAAAGAAGAAAAAATCGCGCAAAGAGTAGAAGAGCCTCATTTGGTGTTTATATATACAGCGGTGCACACGTAGCGTTTGAGCTTCTTCTTTTATTCAACAGGCGCGGAGCGAGAAGGAAAGTTTTCCTCAAGAAACACGCCTTCGCAGTAAATACAACTAGCTCCACTCGCGTGCGCGCTTTATCTCGCGACTAACTATTTGTAATGCGTTAGCCCAGCTCTTTTATTTTCTACAGGTAAGTGTTCCAACATCTCAGTCGCTGCCCTTTAGTCGCGCTATTTTCTCTCGTCGAGCTTTTTTCACTGTCGTTTTCTTCTCCCAGCAGCAGGACTTTCGGCTATATCTTTGTTTCTCTCCGGAATAACCCCCCCCTCTCCCTCCCTTTATTTGTCTGCGAAGTAACGGCAGCAGCCGTCCCTTCGACGAGAGCAGCCACTCTCGAAAGTCTGGCCACCAGCTAACCGGTGAGTTTACCTTTCAATTAATCGGCCGCCATAGTGGTGGGGAGAAAGTGTGTAGCAGAGAGGCAGTCGGCTAAGTGCCAACTATGTAGCCATTATCCACTAGAAGAGTAATTGGAATCGCAACTTAGGACCTCCACCGCTTTTCTCTCTCTCTCTCTCTCTCTCTATCTCCCTCTCACTTCCCGCGGCTAATCTGACAAATGCGTGCGTCAGTCTGCGCGCGAAGTGAATCTTCTTCCCGAAAGTTAATTGGCAGAAGTTTCGACACAAAAACACTCTACGTATGGAAAGGAACAATTGAAAAAATACACTCGACCGCATAGAGACTCCTGCTGCGCGTATATAAATTCTCCGGCAACACCCCCGCCGGTAAATTTGCAAAAGCCGGCGCCCCCCTAGGGGGATGCGAGCTTCGCGCAATATTAAGCTATTCACGTCACCTTGCGGTCGGCAAAGTTATTCGCGACGCGCTTCGGCATAAAGCTGGGAGGACGCGCGAGTGGAGAGAATTTATTAGCCCTCGCTTGGTGGCGCATAACTCGTCGCGCGGTAAAACGCGTCGGGGTATGCAGCGCGCCCCGCGCGCTATCATCGAAATTGACGAATTCATTAGTAATCAAGCCTAGAGTTATCTCCTCGCGGTGGCAACATTGTTTAAATACAAATAATTGCCGGTGAAATAATTGACCGCCGCACCACATCGCACTACTGCGCTGCTGGAAAACGACGACGAGATAGATGCACTGTCTATCTGCGGTTTTCCGGATATATATGGATGGCATGATGATGATGATGATGATGATTATGTGCGCGGAACTATTAAACGGGCATAATGCAACAAACGACTGTAGCTCTACTGATGTTATTTTTAGCGTTGACACACACACACATGGTCAATCTGTTTGATTAGGACACACATGAGCGCGTGTGGAAGGCAAACAGAGATTTCGACTGCGCTGCTTTGAATCATTGATCAGTCGTGCTATATAATACTACTGTATGTGACACACGGACGTGTGAATATATTTGTTTGACTATTTTTTTTTTCAAAATTATTCAACGCGGCTGAATAAATAATCAGGGAAATTCATTAGAGATACGCGCGCGCGCGCGATACCTCAAAAATCTGGGGCAAGCGCGCGCGACGGACAACAAATAGCCCATTAGAAAAATGAAATATTCCGAATTATTCATTGTGCAACGCGACCGAGAGATTCTCTCTCGGTTTTTCGCTGCGCGTATATGCGGAGGGCATGAAAAACGCGAATAGGCATCAAACGCCGAGAAAGAGTAAGCCAAGCTCTGCTCTCTGAATAACGAATGGCGCCAACAACACGGGCGAAATTTACATTTTTAATTACAGCCAATTATTCTTCCGTGTGCTACCTACTCACTGCGCACGTGCGCGCGTGTGTGTGTCAGGGGGAACAAAGTGTGTGTGTGTATTTACACATACTCACACTAAGGTGTACGTGGGGGCTACTGGGCTAGGAAAATTTTCGAAGAGTTCAGCGTTGCTTACGCTTCAACCGCGCGTGCGCGCGCACTCGTGACTTATTAAAAGCGGAGTCGAGTTCAATTTTTATGGCATTTGGAAGTTGAGCTTGATTATACGCGGTTTTTCGTGGTGTTTTTTCTGGTGGAAGTATGATTTAAAAACTCCGCGAATTCCACAGTGAAACTTGGCGATAAGCGATTAGTTTCTGGTTTCTTCTATATATACCCTCTTCGATATCCCACTGTTCTAGTTCAGAGTTTCTCCCACACAAGTCGTTAGCCGAATGATAACTTTCAAGTTTCGCCGTAAACTCGGTTCTTACCGCGCGCTGCTCGAAACGCCGAGAGAGTATTATACACGTTATATCATATGTTTGTTCATTTTTTTTGATGAAATTTATACGCTTGCGTTTTGATTACGCGAATCAACGATTTTTATTTTCAGAGCACAGTGCAGTCAAATTAAAGTTTATTTTTCGTATTTACACTCGGCCAATATTATTTATGTGTTTGAGAATTCACGCCCCGCGTGTATACGCGACAGAGAGTAAAAAGGTCGTTCTCACGCGATTTCAATGTA